>CM057748.1:18179562-19543148 GCA_030064425.1 Trapa bicornis
CTCTTCTTTGTTGTGGTTTAAATCGATGGTTCTCTTGAAGACCAGTTCTTTAACTCTCTTTCTCTTTATTTTTCTGGTCCTATCGTCTGGGCAGCTATATTCATGCCCATCCTATTGTCCATCATAGAGTGTAGTCTTTACTACATCTAATCCTTTCTTAGGGTTTTTTTTTATTATCTTTGGCTGTCCACCGTTACTAGTTTTCCTCTTTCTACATGGTTCTTCTATTCTCTCGAAACAGGTCACACTGGACCATTATAATACTTCTTTCCTTGGAAAACATCTCCTAAATAAGGGTTGGTTCCATTTCCTTTTAATTGGGATACGTATGTCTTTCTGGGGCTTCCTTCCTTGGTAGGATTCTTTGCCTTTCCCCTGACATTCTTTTCTTACATTTGCTCTAGGGGATTTCTACCCTTAAATGACATCCCTTGATGTCATCTTCTCCTATTTACCTTTACTCCTCAAATCTTATAGGCACATCTTTTATGCTCTATTTGCATCCTTATTCGTACCTAGTACCTATCTATTTCTTTAGGGAGCGTACAAATCTTCCTTGTTTCAGGATCATTGTGGGAGAGGCTTGCCTATTCCTTTCTTGGCTTGAGTTTAGTCGCTAATTGGCCTTTGGTCCTTTTAAGGATTTCTTGCATCCTTCTTTTCCCGAGTATTTGACTTTCCGCCTCTCTCTTCTTTGTCGAAACTTACATTATGGCTTTCCCGAGTATTTGTCTGTTAACTACTTTGCCTCCACCATTTGTTTGGTCTAAGTTTCTTAGGGCAGCTATTTCTCAAGTCCTCCTGTCCTTAACATCCATCTCACTAACCTTTTTAGGGTGTAGTCCTTTCTATCTCCCGGTCTTTCTTAAGGTGTCATTTATTCTCCTTAGCCCTATTTGGCTTCATCACTTTTTCCAAGGTGATTCATTCCAATACATCCCGTTATTTGGCTCTATTACTCTTTCAAGGCAGGTCAAAATTGGCCTCCAATACATCCTTCCATCAAGAAGTTTCTAACGGTGGGTTGGTGCCTTACACTTCACATTATGTCCATCTACCAATCCAATGATTCCTTCAAGGTACTTAGTTATATGCATCCCTCCAAAGTTCCCTTTCCCAGCGTATTCCTTCTCTTCTTCACTTTCATTGTGCCATTCTCTAGAGTTTCCAGATGACGTTTCTCTGTGTTTGCCCCTTATGAGAGGGTTCTAGATATACTTCCCATGTACCATATCCCTACTCTTGAGGTATCTTTCTCGGGTTGACCTTCTTAAGAAGAAATTTAAATTTTGCATTTACCTCGTCATTTCTTGACCTCTTGGTGAATCGCTTACTTAGCCAGCTCCATGGTTTTGGTCCCCAATCCTTCATGGCCTTTGAGGAGTTATTGCCCTGAATTTATGAGGTGTGAAACACCCCTTCTTTCCTTACACCAATAATAGTTTATCTTGGTACTTGTCCTTAGTAGGGTTGGGCACTTCTTCAGGTAATGTCTCAATTGTTCATACTTATAATAGGTTATTCCTTTACATGGATTGTTGTGGTCCCTTCTTTCCTTTGAGTAAGGCATTTCCAGGGTTACTATTGGTTTGGTGCTCTACCATTCTTTGAGTCTGATCACTTTGACAGTTTTCTTACTGAATCTCCTTTGCTAAAGGGTCATGGTAAGAGTCTTCCTAGGTTTCTTAATTCCCTGATTCATCTTCCATAACCGGGATGTAACTTTTCCTAAGCTTCCATGATAGTGTGGGTTTGCTTTATTTTCCTTAGGCCATATTCCCAACAAGATTGCATTATCAGGAGAGAGAGTTTTGAGAATTTAAGTATTTTAGTAACAGGGGGATACAAAAGATTAGGCTTTCAGCCCTATCATAGGAAATGGTTGCAAAATAACTAAGGAGCTATGGAATTCTTGATAAACGTCTTCCTCCATACTTAGAGTTGTGCCACCAATAGGTCCTAGCACCATTCTCCAGGATACTTCCCCATTTGGTCTTTTGACATTTCAGCCTGGTCTCAAGCATTTGGGAAGCTTCTAGGGTTGTCTCCCTACGGAGGTAGGGTGTTCAGTAGAGACATTCCAAGTTTTCATGGTTCCTCTCCTGGGAGCCATCTGAAAATTTTAAGATAAATCCTATTAGTTACTATATTTTCTAATCTTGATTATGTATTCAAGGAAACAAGCTCTGATACCACTCTAGTTGTCACGCCCCGACCCGGTTTGGTCGGATCCCCGTGAACAACCCGCCACTCTCCTGATTTATTAAAGGGTTTCCCCTTATTATAATCTGTAAAGAGTAAGGCATCCTTTAAACCTGCACCATTTCCTGGAATAGCATAATCAAAACTGCATGAAATTTTAAAATTTACATACCTATCTTACAGGCATCTTAGTTGATTGTCTTTCAGGGTAGGCTTTCCAGGATTTCCTGAAAGGGATATAAGAGAGGAGGTGAGTACGACTACTCAGTGAATGGGTTTTTAAAGGTCTACTTTTAACTTTTAAGAAAAACATTTATATGAAGTGTGCCAAACTTCTTTCTTTTAAAAAATCCCTTCACTTAAGAATTTGTGTTTTTCCATTATTTCTTACTTACCGGTGTGTCATCACCCAACATACATCCTTCATCATGAAGGTTATACACATTCACAAGTCAGTATCACTACTGAACCCGCTAGTGGCTTCAAAGCAACTTTTCCTGCCACCCGAATAGAAGTACAACCACTTCTACCCTGGGAATGAGTGGTTGTACGCGACATTCGACCCACAATCTTGAAATCACTTCTTCATGTCCGTACGAGGACAGAGACCTCATTCTGTCCCCACCTCGATCTCATGCTCTTGGTGCTACTCCAAATTTCGCACAGACACCTGGAACGACGATCTGCCCTTATACTCACCGGGTCGTCCAGGGCCCTTAGGACACATCACTAGCCCTCATGGGCGTCTTGATGATCCCGTACTCATAGTGCATGAACAAACAATATTTTCTTATCAAGCGATATAATATGTGGTACCACTGGTCCAACGGCCCCGACTCTCAACTAAACCCGCAGTTGTTTATCTTGACTAGTCTATCGACCTGTCATGTTGCACTACCGCTAGTTGACTGAAAATGTCAGTCCTATCTTGGTACCATGGCCAAAGAATTCACTTATTAAGTTTTTTGGCACATGTATCATATTCGTTTATGAACTCCTGCTCGTGCCAACTAGCCTTGGGCCCACTGTACGAGATTTTCAAAAAACTATGCATTCTAGCCCTCAAGTTCCAAAATCGAGGCCCCCAGCCTATAAGAGCTATTCGAGCTCCTGTCAAGAAGATCTCCCAAATAGTTTAAGCATTGGCACACAATCAGGGGAGAACACTTCTGACAAAATAGGTTTTCAATGTCAATTATACCAACTAGTATAAGGACATCTTCGTTCATAACCGATGAACGGGTTTTCAACTTCCTTCGAGGAAGTCTCGTCATACCAACTGGGTATGATCTACTTACAACCGGTAAGTAGTTTTTTCGTATAATTTTCACATCACTTTCTCTAAGTGGTGATAATTAAAATACCACTAAACAATGGGTTTTTTATACCAAGGTACATATCATTCCCTACCGGGTATGATATAAAATTTCCACTCACAGCCGGTAAGTGATTTTTATCTTTAAGTTGTGATCATCATCCCAACCGGGTGTGATGTTAGTAAACACACTCACCTGTTAACGCAATGAATTCCACTTGACCGGTTCTTTGTATTCACGCGAGCTCATCCATGCTGGCGTTCCTGGTATTTCGCGTTCCTACACGATATGAACATCCTTATTCATTATTACTCGGCATAACAGCCTTCATTCATTTCCAATGAATGAGAAAACCCAAACTTTTAGTTATTTGTAATTAGGTCCCTAAAGTTATTTCTCTTTAACTTTAAGTCCCTAATGTCGATTTTTCCTCAAATTGAGTCTCGTAACTTTTAAAATTTATCTTGTGACCTCAATTTATTCAATTTCACCAAAAAGGGGTTTAATTTCCCAAATTTCCAATTTGGTGCCCCTATTTTTTCAAAATTACCATTTTTCCCTTCCTTTACAAAAATGGTAAGTTTTGCCCCAAAATTTCCAAAATTCCTCAATTGATCCTCCAACATTATTTTCATGCCCAATTGACCCTCAATTTCATATAATTGCATTTTGGCCCTTTGAATTTCTAAAATCCTAAAATTTCCCCCAATTTCAACTCTTCAACACTACCGAATTTGATTTCATCAAATTGACCGATCAAACACTTCTAATTATTGAAATTGGAGTTGAAATTGAGTTCCTGCATGTTCATACGATTCTAAGAAACTTTGAATCATAGATTTTAACGCCGGAACAAGCTCAAACGGAGCTTCGCCGGAAAATAGACTATAAAGAGAGAAAGCTTCGATTTCTCACCGGTGAGGGCACGACGATCCGAGCTTTCGATCTAGGCAGATAGCTCTCATCTGGTTCATCCTAGAATCAATAATCGCATCAATTGATACTAAATTGAGTTAGAATTTAGTTGGAATTGAGTTAGAATTTCATTATTAAAATTCTACCGGTTCTCTCTCTAACACCGACAAGAAATTGTAGAGTGGAGCCAAATTGGCTTACCTTTCAGTCCTAATTCGGTCGTGGGAGGGTGGAGAAAGTGTTGGAAAGGCTTGGTTTAGCCTAAGTAGGGCTCGAAATGGCCAATTTCAACTCAGCCGAAACAGGGCAACTTCGGTCCGACGGAGCTGCTTCACTATTCCATCATGTTGACGCTTCTCTAGTGATTCTCGGATTGACTGGAGTTTGCTATCTGATAGCTGACTTCTCCCTGGTTCTAAAGAGCCTGATCTCTCCTTCCAAGGTTAAGAAAAATTTTCAAGTCGATGCTCTGGTTTAAGCTTCACCGGGAAATAGAGAGAGAGAGAAGTGTTCGGGTGTGAGGAGAATGAATGGGGATGACCTCTTTATATAGGTGTAAAACCGTATATTAAATGAGAGAGATTTATTAATAGTATTAATATTGCTATAAATTTTTTGTATTAATTCCAATAATTTAATTTTAGTATTAAATTATTTGTATTAATTTCAATAATATAATTTAGGTATTAAATTATTGGTATTAATTACAATAATTAAATATATATTAATTTATGGCTATTTATGATAAGGCGTACTTGCATAAAAAGTTTTGACCAAAATTTCGAGTTACAAAAAAAATCATACTTTCCAGGAGTTCACCCATCCTCACACTACTCTCGGGCAAGCATGCTTAACTTCAAAGTTTTTATAAATTCTTGTTCACCTAAACCAATTTATTTTTTCTCTTCTAATTTGTCTTAAATTTCTTTTCCAAGGTTTAATGGACCGTTTGGATCACACAGAAGTTGTAAATTTCCAAATTGCTTGTTCTCAAATTATCGGGTTTGTAAACCGGCTCGGTTTTCTTACTCGGGTTGACCGGTTCTTTCCCGGTTTTCCTTAACTCAAAAGTGTGGGGTTTACAATGCTTTTAAGCTTTCTAGATAATATGGAAAACTATACGGGATATGTTTTGAAAATAATTTTTGAAAATTTAGGTCTAGTCCCAATCTCGACATGGAAATGACCAAAGCCAATAGTAGATGAAAAATGGCCAATCCTATGGTTTATGAAAGAAATGGACCATGTATATGTTTTGAATAAAAAAGCCATGACACCAATCTTTTCAAAGTTAAAATGAAATTGAATACAGATCTTACTCTGTGTCTTTCTAAATTGTTGAATATGAGCTACATCCTAAATCATAATACAAGTAGTTGGGATTTGTCAAATAGCAAGCCAAGTCTTGGTATTAAAACTATTGAATAAATTGATCCATGGAACGAGTACATACCTGATAATTATTATTGAACTAGACATGGGTCATACCCCATAGAGTTGATAATACTAAAGATGAATATGTGTGATTTGTTAGATAGTAAACCAACTCTCAAATTTTTAAAACACATTTTTTTTGTATTTTTATGTGCGAGATCATGAGATGCTTGATGATGGTAGTAATGATCTTAAAGGACTATTGGACAACAAGGTAGAAATAAAGGGAGATGATATTGGTATAGTACACCAAGGACTCTTGGAGTCTGATACGCATTAGACCTGGCAAATAGGATATGTCTAGTCCCTCAATATCGGACATTTGATTTATGTCTGTGATGGGTAACTTGGTTCATATAGACGGGTCTATTATGGGTAACATGATCCATACATCTGTGATGGGTAACTTGGTCTATACAAACTTGGTGTGTGATGTTGATAATGTTTGAATGCTACCAAACCTTAACATTATAACACATGTGTTTTTAGATGAGAAGTCTCAACCTTAGTTATAAAATATTTAATGCTAAGGCCAAAAGATTTTAAACATTTATACAAACATTCCCTTATATATATTTTTAAGTAAGTGTTGAATCGTAGACATGTTATCTTCATGTCATATAATCTTACTCATTGGAATTCATATCTCACCTCCTCCAATATCACTTTGAGGAAACCAAAGCATAGAAGAAACATGACAGTGTCAAGGGAAGTCGGGATGAGTTAAGTAAAGGTAGACCCTTTTATGAAAATTCAATACTTATATTCCATATATTATTTATTGAAAATATTTTCCATATTAATCAAATTATATATTTTGAAATGGTTGTGATTTTATTTTGATCCTTAAGTTATGTCAATTATTAGTGATTAAGGTGTCCAATATTATAATATCGAGAGAATGTGGTATGTTGCTTGCATGTCCGACAGAGAAACTGAGTCGGGGTGTGACAATAATAATATTTTATATTAATATATTATTATTTTACTATTTTAGTTAGTTAGAATATTTTATATGATCTTAAGATTAAATTGTAATATTAGGTATTTCTATTTTTATGTTATTATGAGCCTATAAATATACAAATATTTTATGTAATTAGATATCACTTATAAATTCAATTCAATATAGTATCATAGTATAGTTAGATTGTTTGTCTCCAAATATCACTCCTTCTGTATTTTTGCTATACACCCTTTTCATTTATTACCAAAATTTCTCTATTCACATTTTTTAGAATCTTGATCGCTCATCAAATGTGTCCACCTTGTCTGAGCCTCATAGGACCATCTTCGACTTTTATTTTTGTCCTAAATCTATCTTAATTAATCTTGAAGGACATTTGATTGGTCATTCATTGTTGTTTATTCTTCCAGTAATTATAAGTGTTTCTTCTATTCATCACCGGAAACAACTATTCTTCTTTAAATGGGTCAAACTTTTTAACACTTCGATAAATGAATGAAGATATCGATAAATTTATTTGATTCAAATTAGGAACAATGGTCTACATTTGTTGAAACCAGTTTTCAGGTAATTGAAAAAAATACAATATCCGATGGATGATACACCCAACTAAACCTGATAAATTAAGACATGGATAACATAATATAGTACCATTCATATGATCTTATGAAATGCAATGAAACTAAATTTTTTTACAATGGTGCATACATTCAAGACACAAATAATATGTGAAATCTTCACTCCATTTACTCATGTAAGACAAGTATGTTACACACACATGCGATCTCTTAAGCATATGCATGGTGTGAACAAGGTAACACCAATCTTACTAATTAATTTACATCATTTAACAAATTATTTGATCAAATGAGAGAATTGTTCTCTTTCTATCTGAATCATGCCATGTATTAGCAACTTTGGAATTAACTTGATACTATTACATTCCTCAGGAGTATATCTTCAAAATATTCCACAATGCGACAAATTCTTCTAGGTCAATTTGATGCACCAACCCTAGTAGTAACATATCAGCTTCTACGTGATATGCTTCCATCTAAATGTGGGGCTCCATCACATCAGACAAAAATATAACTCTTATTATCACGCTCCAACCCTATTTCTCAAGTTAGGGGGTCTGATAACAAAACATTACGTCCCCTCGATACTACAATGACGGGTACTTTTACCAAAGTAAAATCAATAGGGTCCCAAGCCTTATAATATAACATCATTCAAAGTTCTGTAAAATTTTGAAACTTTCATTTCAAAAGTGTGGAATTTACAAACTCATTTGAACCCATGGGGATAGCACATAATACTGAATGAAAAGTTATCGTACGATTATATTCAATGTAGTCCAACTCTCAGGATCATCCTCACATGTTCATATCTTCTCAATTCTCTAAAATTTGTTAGAGGAGGGGTGAGTAATGTCACACCCCAAATCGGTATGGTCGGAACCCCGTGATCAACCTGCCGCTCCCTTGGTTTAAGAGGGGTTTCCCCCTTCTTTTATTCAAGAGAAGTCATGTGTAAATTCAAATCTTGTTCCCTGTAATCACATAAATTAATATAATGCAAGCTGAAAATGAACATTAAGCATACCTGGTGGAGGATACATCTTCACTCTCTCTTTCATTCTATCCCTTACTCCTAAAAATGAGTAAAAGGGAGGGGGTGAGTTCTACATGGGTGTTGGGAGTGAGTTTTCAAAATAGCTTTATTTAAACCATCCAAGGTTATCATTTTATTTATAAAAATATTTTTCCTCAATTTTGGTTTTTAAAACCTTTTCCATTTTTGTATTTGGTGTGTTTAGCTCTCTTTGCACGTTCCCTTGACTCGGGAGGTGTTTAGCAAACAAACACACACCCTTCATTAGGAAGGGTACACACATTCGCAGGTGTAGCCCATCCACTACACCCACTTGTGGATCAGAGCGTCTTTACTGTCCACTTCAACCCTGGGTCTGAGTGGAACGTCCCACACGTCTAACCCTTAGACCTGAAAGGGAGGGGGTGAGTTCTACATGGGTGTTGGGAGTGAGTTTTCAAAATAGCTTTATTTAAACCATCCAAGGTTATCATTTTATTTATAAAAATATTTTTCCTCAATTTTGGTTTTTAAAACCTTTTCCATTTTTGTATTTGGTGTGTTTAGCTCTCTTTGCACGTTCCCTTGACTCGGGAGGTGTTTAGCAAACAAACACACACCCTTCATTAGGAAGGGTACACACATTCGCAGGTGTAGCCCATCCACTACACCCACTTGTGGATCAGAGCGTCTTTACTGTCCACTTCAACCCTGGGTCTGAGTGGAACGTCCCACACGTCTAACCCTTAGACCTGAATATCACTTCGTGTCCGTGTGAGATGGAGACCTCATCCTGACCCCACCCCGGACTCATGTGCAAGAAGCTCCCAGAACATCATGACTGACTAGCACGACAAACTGCCCTTATCACCCCCAATGTCGTCCAATAGCTCTTGGGACTCATCACTACCCCCTAGGGCATCTTGATGGTCATGTACCATAAGTGCATGCACAAATAAGAGTTTTCCACATAGAGACATTATCTTTGGTGCCAACGGTCTAATGGCCTCGACGCTCAATCTGACATGTAGCTATTTGTCTAGATCGGTTCATTGACATGGCCTTGACGCACTGCCACCAGTCCATTGAACACTATCGGTACTGACTTGGTACCGTGGCAAAATCATACAACCAATTTCTTTAGTAATTTTCATGGCTCTTTCTTAATCAAGTTTCTTTATGAGCTTCTGCTCATGCCCACTAGCCTTGAGCTCACTGCACGTGTTTTTCCAAAACTGGCAATTTAGCCCCATGAGTTCAAAAACTAAGGCCCCTAGCCTATATGAGCTATTCTAGCTCCCATCAAGAAGGTCTCCCAAATGTTTTTAAGCATTAGCACACAGTCATGGGATAACATTTTTGACAAAAATTCATTTTCAACTCATCACACCAACCGGGTGTGATGATATCTCTACTTACAACAGGTAGGTAGGTTTCTCATTTCCTCAAGGAAACTCATCATACCAACTGGTATGATTATCTCTACTTACAACCAGTAAGTAGGTTTTATCCATTAAATATAGTGCTCATCATCCCAACCGGGTATGAAGTTAGATAATCCCACTCACCCAACGACTATGACGTGTTCGGCCCAAGTCGATTTTTCAAGCCCATGCTAGATTTTTCTTGTTGGCATTCTGGTATCTCGTGTCCCAACAGGGTTTAGGGCATCCTTATATATTAAGGTTTGGCATGACATCTATCATTTTCTCACGTATGAACGACTGGGATCAAAATTGTTGGTTTATCGCACTTAGATCCCTAAAGTTCATTTTCTTTAACTTTAGGTTCCTAATGCTAACTTTTCCCCAAATTGAGTCCCAAGGCTTCCAAAATTCCCTTTGGATCTTCAATTTGCTCAAAATTGTGTAAGGGGCTCAAGTTTTCCAAATTTCCAATTTGGTCCCCAATTTTTCAAAAATTACGATTTTACCCTTACTTTCCAAAAATAGCAATTTGACCCCAAATGTTTTGAAAATTGACCAATTGGTACCCCAATATCTCTCTCATGACCATTTGGCCTTCAATTTTTGGAAATTGCATAAAGGTCCCTCAATTTTTTGAAATCCCCAATTTTCCCCAAAAATTTCCCCTAATTTCTCCCATTAAAACTGACCGAATTTGATTTCTTCAAATTGGCCATTCAATTGGGATTAATTGCTCCAATTGATGGTATAGATCAGTTCCTACACTTCCATATGATTCAATTGAGCTTTGAATTGCATGATTTGAGTCTAGAATGAGCTCAAACGGAGCTTCGTCGAAAAATTGTTCGTAGAGAGAGAAAGCTTCGAAAGCTTATCATCGAAGGTGTGGCGGTCCGAGCTCTTGATTTGGAGAGGTAGCTCTTATTTTGTGGTTCCTTCTAGGATCAAGAATTGCTACAATTGAAATCTAAATGAGGGTGAATTTGGTTAGTGAAATTTGACACTTTCTCTCTCTAACACCGATGTGTAACGACGGAGGAGGGCCGAATTGGCTTAACTTTCAACTCTGTTGAGGCCGTGCGAGGGCTGTGGGGTGTCGAGGAGGCTTGGTTTAGCTGTAGAAGGGCTAAATTTGGCCGAATATGGCCGAATTCAGCTCGGCCAAAATAGGGTAGCTTGGTTCCATCATAGCTGCTTCCCTGTTTTATTTTGTCGACACTTCTCCAGCAATCCTCGGGTCGAAAGGAGGGTGATGTCATGTTGCTAACTTCCCAAAAGTCTATAAGACTCGACCTTGCATTCTGAGGCTAGGAAAAATGCCCAAGTCGGAGCTTTGGTTCGAGCTTCACTAGAAAATGGAGCAATTGAGAGAAAATGGCAATTTGAGGTGTGTGGAGGATGAATGGAGAGAAGCTCTTTATATAGGGAGCTCGGTGACCCTCTGTCCGACCACTTTCCATTTTGGTCGAGCTTATCCACACCCAAAAATGCCCTGATCGGAGCGAATATTCCTTCGCTAGAGAAGGAAGTTTTTTGCTTTAATGAACAGTATTTTCATCCTGAGGAAGAAGATGACACTGTTTCGAACCGGACCGAACCGATTCGATCGGGTTCAATGGTGAAAATCGACCCTTTTAGGCCCGATTCGACAAATTTTCTCAAAATTAAAAAATTTATAAATTAATCAAAATTCATTCTCGATCTAATGGTGGCTTAAATTTGCCAATTTAAACATTTTAAGCCACCAATAAAAATAATTTTAGAAACTGGTTCAAGTATGGTTAAAACCAGTTCAATCTGGTTCAGTCCGATTTAGGTTCGGTTCAGCCTAAACTGGTCTAGTTTTCTCTTCCCATTTGTTCTAATGTTCTTTTCCATGATTTTTATGTCTCTTTGAGTCACTTTGGATTTTCCAATTTTCCAATTTCCCATTTTACCCTTTCTTTGTCGGTTTGGGTTTGTTAACCAGCTCAGTTTTCTCTTTTAAATTGACCGGTTCTTTTCCCGATATTCTTATCTTTGAAGGGACGGGGTTTAAAACTCTCCCCTCATTTTAGGGGTTTTGTCCCCAAACCTAAGTCATCAATCCTTTGTATCGGGAGTGACTTCCCTTGATGTCCTCTTGGGGTTTGCTAGGCATGCTATCACTTTGGTTGTTTCCTTCACTTAGTCCTTTAGATACGCACTTAAGGATATCTCTCTTCCTTTCCATTTTCCACTCACTCCATGGAGTGTATCACGATCAGTTATGTTCTAACTGCCAATCCCATTGGGTTGGATGTTCCATAAATGTCTGATCTTCCCCGTTTCCGTTTATTTCCTTGATCATTGATTCTCTTTAGCTCAACATCCTTTCAGTCTCTTCGCCCTTAACCCCATGGGTTTTGATGTGATTCCCTTTTTGCCTTATTTGGTCCTTCCTCCACCCTTTTTTTATTACAACTTTGGTCCAAGTTTTTATATTTGACCTTGTCATGCTTAACTGACTGCCTCTTTATTACATGAGCCACATTTTCTTGGGACTGTTGGACCTACATGTCCCTTACAGCATAACTTATTCTAGAACTTATCTCTGTCCATTATAATACTAGAACATTTCCTGGATGGTTGTTCTCGACCTTCCAACCTTTTGGGGATTGTATCATTTCATCCTTTCTTTTCATATGGTAGTATTCCTCAACTACCATCACCATTATCCAATCATCCTTTTACCTTTTGAATCATGTCTTTTATAATGGTGTCAGTTTTCCTTATCTATTCTTCCTTTACTAACTTCCTTATTGTTTTTTCCCTAGTTCCAATCATCAAGTTTCTTGATTACTTACTAACACGTTGGGATTCTTCCTTTCTTATGTCCTTCCACATTTCGAGTGGCGTTCTTTACTTAAGGACTTTCACTTTCCTCAATTCACTCTAATTCGCTAGTGACCATTCCATGATTCTTTATTTCGAGTTGATCCTTTTTGGTCTACGTGTCGATTGCTTTATTTGGGGGAATTTTTTTTTCTTTTTATGGTTTCATTCTCTACTATGTCCTTCAAAGTAGAGATTTCCACCTTAGGAACTACATGTTCAACCTTCTTACCATTTCTTAAAGGTTTCCTTTCTTCATCTCCTTGCACCCTTTCTATATTGGGGCGTTTGCCCGCTTTTAATCCTTCATCATCTTGAAATTTCCATTTCATCCCTTATTCCTTATTTGAGAAACTTCTGATTATTGGTCTTATTTCGTGTACTCCACCCTATGCCTAGCCATCCACTCTGTAGGCTCCATTAAGTGAGCGTGAACCACGACTAGTCTTGATGTCAGTGGTCATTTCCTTTAATCACTTCCTAACTGGAGGGCTTACTTCTCTAAGGTTTCTTAGATGTGCTTTCCTCAATTTCCTTATTATGGGTAGTCCACCCCTCTCTTACTTGTACGAAATCTTTTGATGCTATCTTCCTACTTACCCATTCCTTGGGTTTAACTTACTCTTTAGGCCTCATGAGTACTTTTCCTTTGTACTTGATCTTCCCAGTTCAACTAACATTTCATTTACGAGCTTACCATCTCTTCTCACTTTAATTAGGTCCATCACTTCTTCATTGGGGCATGTACTTCCCTAGGACTTCTTTCGTAGATTGGTTTCTTCCTTCTTCGCCCTTACAGGTATCCGACCTTAAAGCAACTTTATGTCATCCCTTGATATCGTCATCTTCTACTTACCCTCTCTTTTGAAATCTCGTGGCACGTCATTTATAGTCCATCATCATTCTAACTTGCATACTAGTACCAGTTTATCTCCTTTAGGGAGGCGTTTAAATCCTCCTTGTTTCATGGTCTTTTGATCACCTTGCGAGAGGCTTACTTAATCCTTCTCACGGTTTGAGTTAGGTCTGCTACTTAATCCTATTTAATCATTAAGGATTTCCTTCATCCTTCTTTCCCGATGTTTGACCCTTTTCACTTCTCCCTTCATCATTTGGGTTTAACTCCATAATTCTTACGAGGATTAGTTCATTAACTGTTCTGTCCCTACCACTATCCTTGTTCAATTTGTCAAGACTGCCGTCCCTCGAGTCCTCCTATCCTTAATGTCCATCCCATCACCCCTTTGTAAGGTGCAATTACAATTACTTCCCAGTCCTTCCTTCCTCCTTCAATGGACTCTTGAGTATTGGATCCCTTTCATGCGTTCTATAATATGTCTAATTGTGCCGTTATGACTCCTTTTGAGTCGTACATACCCTTTCTAGGCTTTCTTCCCTTGATATTTATTTTCCTCTCCTTGTTCCTGCAGCTACTGATCATATAACATCTAAGTGTCGTTTCCTAAGTTTACATCTTTCTGGGGAAGTCTCGTGGGTACGTCTTAGTTGTAGTATTCTTTGTTGTCTTTCTTTCAACTTATCCCTCTAAGAGGCAAACTCAGTTTCCCCTTTGTTCCGGGATTTCTTGCCTCCTTTACGAGGGCTCGCTTAATCCATTATCGGTCATTGGGTTTTCTTTCTAGTATTAATCCTCCCACTCCTACTACATCTCTTGATACCGCCTTTTCCCAAGTTTATCCTATCCTTTGACCCCCTAGAAGTATTGCTTCCCTTACACTTGGCCCTTTATGTAGACTCTTTCCCTTTTTCCATTTCAGTTGGGTTCTTTGTCTCTTGGTTAGGGCATGTCCCTTTCGATGACCGCCTTTCTAGGTAGGCTCTTTTCTCCTTCATGGAAACTTCCTTCCTAGTCTTTTGTCTCAACTTGTTGCCTTGTTACTTTGCGTTGGGAGTTTCCTAGTTCTTGTGGGGGAATTATTTAGGTTGGCTATCTTAGAGTTAGTATTAACTAGAGGTGGCATGCAGTCGTCCTTCTTAGGTGGCCTTTTCTCCACCTAATACCTCAGGTCCTAATTGGTATATTCCAATCTGTTAGTGGTACTTGTCGTTAACAGGAAGACTAACTTTTAAATGGAAATTTTGGTTTTTATTCATTCAAGTAGGTAGTTTCTTGCTACACTCGGCTTATTACAAGAATTTCTCACTACTTCCTATTCTAGTTCCTTGGGGTTATAAGTCAGGAGTTAGCCTTCAAATTGTTTCAGGATTCGTGGTCTAAGGGCTCCGATGATCTGGTTGACATCCATCCACACTCCCATCGAGCTTCCCTTCTAGGACGGACTTCATGGAACACCTCGAGTCTGTAACTCCCCAGCACCTCTGCTTCGCACTCACAGGTCCACTTAATCCATTAGGAAGAGTTAAAGTTGTATTGAGCCGATAGAGTGCCTGGTGAACTTTCATGAAGGTTGCATGGGCATCCCAATAGTTGTTCTAGGCCTCCCTCCGAGTTAGGGTCCTTTTTTGCTATCGTGGGACTGGAGGGGGTATCGGGCTCCTTGGAGGAGGTGTAGGTTCTTCCTAACTTGGGGGAGGATACATTATGCCGCCTGGCTCAAATAATGCCTCAATAAGCTTCCTATAGTCGTCGACCATGTCTTTTGGCACTTTCTTCTCAACTTCAACAAACCCGGAGCCTTTTTCACCATTTCATGTGTGGGTTTTGTTCACACGATGAACTTCCTAGGGACTCTTCTTCCTACAAGGTAATTAAGTTTTCATTAGTGTTAGGGCATAGTATTGATAATACTTTCAAGGGAACATGACTCTGATACCACTCAAGTTGTCACACCCCGACCTAGTTTGGTCGGATTCCTGTGATCAACCCACCACTCCCTTGGTTTAAGAGGGGGTTTCCCCCTTATTTTATTCAAGAGAAGTCAGGCATAAATTCAAACCTTGTTTCCTGTAATCATATAAATTAATCTAATGCAAGCTTAAAAGAAACTTTAAGCATATCTGACGGAGGATACATCTTCACGCTCTCTTTCATTATATCCCTTGCTCTTGAAAATGGGTAAAAGGGAGGGGTGAGTTCTAAAACTCAGTGAGCGGGTGTTGGGAGTGAGTTTTCAAAATAGCTTTATCCAAACCATCCAAGGTTATCATTTTCTTTATGAAAAGATTTTTCCTCAATTTTAGCTTTTAAAACCTTTTTCATTTCCATATTAGGTGTGTTTAGCTCTCTTAGCCCGTCCCCTTGCCTCGGAAGGCGTTTAGTAAACAAACACATGCCCTTCATCAGGAAGGGTACACACATTCGCAGGTGCAGCCCATCCACTGCACCCACTTGTGGATCATAGCGTCTTTACCATCCACTTCTACCCTGGGTCTGAGTGGAACATCCCACACGGCTGATCCTCAGACCTAAATGCCACTTCATATCCGTATGAGGATGAAGACCTCATCCTGACCCCACCCCGGTCTCATGTGCAAGAAGCTCCTAAAGTTTCATGACTGACTAGTACGACAAACTGCCCTTATCGACCCCATGTCATCCAACAGCCCTTAGGACCCATCATTACCACCTAGGGCGTCATGATGGTCCTATACCATAAGTGCATGCACAAACAAGAGTTTTCCACATATAGCCATTCTCTTGGGTGCCAACAGTCCAACCACCCCGATGCTCAACCCGACCTACAACTATTTGTCTAGGCTGGTCCGCTGACATGGCCTTGACGCACTGCCGCCAATCCATCGAACACTGTCAGTCCTGACTCGATACCGTGGTAAAATAATACAACTAATTTCATTAGAAATTTTCATGGCTCTTTCTTAACCAAGTTTGTTTATGAGCTTATGCTCGTGCCCACTAGCCTTGGTCCCACTGCACGTGTTTTTCCAAAACTAGCCATTTAGCCCCATGAGTTTAAAAACCAAGGCCCCTGGCCTATCTAAGCTATTCTAGCTCCCATCAAGAAGGTCTACCAAATGTTTTAAGCATTGGCACACAATCACGGGAGAATACTTCTGACAAAAATTCATTTTCAACTTATCACACCAACTAGGTGTGATGATATCTCCACTTACAACCGGTAGGCGAATTTCTACTTTCCTCAAGGAAATTCATCATACTAACCAGGTATGATTATCTCTACTTACAACCAGTAAGTAGGTTTTTCGTTAAAGATAGTGCTCATCATCCCAACTGGTTATGAAGTTAGATAATTCCACACACCCGATGAACGTGACGTGTTCATCTCGAATCAGTTTTCCAAGTCCACACTAGCTTTTCCTTGCTCGCATTTCGGTCTCTCATATCCCTACATGATTTGGGCATCATTATCAATTAAGATTTGGCATGACAGCCATTGTTTTCTCATGTATCAACGAGTAGGCTCAAAATTGTTAATTTATTGCACTAAGGTCCCTAATTCTAACTTTTCCCCAAATTGAGTCCCAAGGCTTCCAAAATTCCCTTTGTATCCTCCATTTACTCAAAATTATGTAAGGGTCTAAATTTTTCCAAATTTCCAAATTGGTCCCCAATTTTTAAAAAATTATGATTTTGCCCCTACTTTCCAAAAATAGCAATTTGACACCAAATGTTTTCAAAATTGACCAATTGTTCCCCCAACATCTTTCTCATGGCTAATTGGCCTTCAATTTTTGGAACTTGCATAGAGGTCCAATTTTTTGAAATCTCCAATTTTCCCCCAATTTCTCCCCTTCAAACTGGCTGAATTTGATTTCTTCAAATCGGCCATTCAATCGAGGTTAATTGCTCCAATTAATAGTATGGATCAATTTCTACACTTCCATACTATTCAATTGAGCTTTGAATTGTATGATTTGGGTTCGAAACGAACTCAAACAGAGCTTCACTAGAAAACTGTTCGTAGAGAGAGAAAGCTTCAAAAGCTTACATTGGAGGTGCGGCAGTCTGAGCTCTCAATCTGAGGAGGTAGCTCTCATCCTGAGATTCATTCTAGGATCAAGAATTACTATAATCGAAGTCCAAATGAGGGTGAGTTTGGTTAGTGAAATTCGGCACTTTCTCTCTCTAACACCAATATGTAACGAGGGAGAAGGGCCAAATTGGCTTATCTTTCAGCTCTGTTAAGGTCGTGTGAGGGCTATGGGGGTGTCGAGGAGGCTTGGTTTGGCCAGAGGAGGGCTGAATTTGGCCGAATTTAGCTTGGCCAAAATAGAGCAACTTCGGTCCGTCGGAGCTGCTTCACTATTTGATTTCATCATCGCTTCTTCGGCAGTACTCGAGTCGAAAGGAGCTTGCTGTTTGGTAGCTAACTTCCCCCACAATCTATAGGACCCGACCTTGTATTTTGAGGCTAAGAAAAATGCCCAAGTCGAAGCTTCGCTTCGAGCTTTACCGAAAAATGAAGCAGTTGAGAGAGAATGGTGATTTGAGGTGTGTGGATGATAAATAGAGAGTAGCTCTTTATATAAGGAGCTCTGGGACCCTCTGCCCAACCACTTTCCATTTTGGTCGAGCTTATCCTCGCCCAAAAATACCCTGATCAGAGCGAATATTCCTTCACTGGAGAAGGAAGTTTTATGCATTAATGAACAATGTTGTCATCATGAGGAAGAAGACGACACTGTTATGAACCGGACCGGACCGATCCGACCGGGTTCAATGACGAAAATCAATCGGTTCATACTCGATTCGACCGGTTTTCTCAAAATTAAAAATTTCTAAATTAATCTAAATTAATTCTGGCTTCCATTTCCCAATTTGAACATTTTAAGCCACCAAGAAAAATGATTTTAGAAACTGGTTCAAGTATGGTTTAAACCGGTTCAATCTAGTTCAGGTCCCGTTCACCTTGAACCGGTCTACTTTTCTCTTCCCATTTGTTCCAAGGTTCTTTTCCATGATTTTTATGACTCTTTGAGTCACTTGGGATTTGTCAATTTCCCATTTTACCCTTTCTTTGCCGGTTTGGTTTCGTTAACCATCTCGGTTTTCTCTTTTGAATTGATTGGTTCTTTTCCCGGTTTTCTTATCTTTGAAGGGGCGGGGTTTACAAGCAATTTTTAGTGAGTGCAAAGATCGCTCATCGAGTCATACATCACTTGATGTTGTCTCCACTCAAAATGGCTAGTACAAAGTTTATAATAGCTTTCCATTTTCAAAACTATTTAGACAAGTCCATGGAAGCCACGTCATGGTATTTTTAAAACTTGTTATCTACATTAGTTCATCACTGAACCTACCATCAATATTCAAACCACGTTGGCATATATAGTCACATAATTTTTATTAGAAATTTCCTTCCATACTAACTAACAGAATGACATCCATTAACACACACTTGTACAAATCTAATGTATATAATATTCGTATCTGGTTCATCTATAAAGAATTTATCTATACTCGGTTGTCACATGTATTGTGACTAAATTCCTTTAAGAGGTGAAACTCATACATGTTTTCATATACTCAAATCAATTATGTTTATATCAAACTAAAATCTTGAGAAGGAACGTGACTCACATGGAAAATTGTCAATCAATCACAATAATGAAATGAAACCCCTTATCACAAGGACCACCTTATCTCCATTCTCATAAATAACATTTTTCTCTCCCTAATCACCATTCCTCAGTGTAGCTACTATCTCTCTCTTATCACTATACCTCATACTTGAAAAAGACTCCCCCATTACCATTCCTCAATGCAAATGATGTTATGTAGTATACAAATAAAGATTTAATGATTTGGCTTTCTACCTATTCAATGCTTCCACAAGCATGCACCATAATATCATAGGGAAACCCAACCCTTTTTGCCTCAATTGTGGGTCCTAACCTATTTCTTAAAAACAGCATGGCATTTAGCCATTCATAAATGTTGGGTCTCATCCCCTTTTATAAACATCATACCTTAGCCTCTTTCATAAACATCGGGTCTTAGCCCGCTTACATAAAAAATGGGTCTTAGCCCCTTCACAAATATTGGGTCTTAGCCCCTTTCATAAACGATAACTCATAACCCCTTTAATAAACATCAGGTCTGAGCTAATTTCATAAAAATCGGGCGTTAGCCACTTTTATAAATATCGAGTTTAAACCCTTTTTATAAACGATAGGTCTTAGCTCATTTCATAAATATCAAGCCTTAACCTCCTTCATAAATATTAGGTATTAGCCCTTTTTATAAACATCCGGCCTTAGCTCATATCACAAACTTTGAGCTCTAACCCATTTCATAAACCTTGGGATCTAGCCATTCTTTCCTAACTCATTTTAAATAGATGGGTTCATCACCCATTTTCCAAACCTTGAGTCTACACACATCCTTTCTAGGCTAGCAGGTCTCAACCCACTTTTTAAGATTACTTGCCATCTCCGTCTTTTGATAAAAGTATCCTTATAGTTTTTTTATAGATTTCTAAAAAGTATTTTCAAAGCATACATACTATCATTTAATAAAGCGATAAGTATTAAGTACACCATTCCAATCGAACACAAAGTCGAAAATCCCACTATTGTGTTATTCAAGACTTGTTTGTCTTGAATGTATTCCAAATATTTGTGCTTCTATTGCACAATTGTTCAATATGTATATGTATTCCTACAATAATATACATACAACATTATTATATTATTTTATACTATTTAGAATTGATCTATATCTATATATTTTATATTATCTTCTAATTTCCCTTAATTCGGTTTTTTTCCTTAGTCATGGCTAGCCCCATCTACACATAAGTGAACCTACTTACACTATGATTTAGTTGATCTCATCTAGATAATAAAAATTTCCCAAATCAAAATGACCATTAGGTCATTATTTCTAAAAATCACAATAAAGTCATTTTATAAAATTGCCATTTTTCCTTACTTGCAAAATTTCTCATTTTTACCTATTTACTTTACAAAATTATCAGTTTCCACTCCATAGCTCAAAAATAACGATTTTACTCTCTATTGGACATAAATGACCATTTCATCCTCATTGAGTAAAATTTCTCATTTTTGTCTCTACTTTGTAAAATTATCATTTTGCCCTCCATAGCTAAAAAATAACAAGTTTACCCTTCATTGGACACAAATGACCATTGTGCCCCTTTTTGAGCAAAAATTACTATTTTCCCTCATTTACCATAAATTATAGTTTTTCCTCAAACTTACGAAATCACATTAGACATCTCCATTTGTCCAAAAATCACCTACTAGCCCCTAAAGCTATCCTTAAGGACTATTTACACAAGTTTCCACATTTTTGCTAATCGGCCATAAACTTTTTAAAGTTTGCAGTTTATTACCCAAACTTTGAAAAAAAAAACTAATGAACATTCATTTTCACAAATCATTTCCAAATACTTTCATTATCATTCTAAGGGTTCACGGGAGGAGTGGAGGATCCTACCCAACCACGTTTGGACATTTTCCAAAAGTGGTCAAAATGGAGGTACTAGAAAAGTTGTCGGAAATTCTCATAAGACCCATTCTTCAAATGGTGGACGACTACATTCCATCTAGCACAAGGGGGCATCATGCATGGTATTGTGAGTTGGGTCTACCCGACAACCTTTCACTATTTTTTAAATTTAATTAAATTACATTTTCTCCTTCTTGGGTCCCCTCTGTAATTTATCCCGAAATTCTCATCCTAATTGGTAAAAACTGACTTTTTTCTAAAAATCTTGGTTTTCTAATTCAATAAATTGTTTCCTAATCCGATTTGATCTCAATTCATGTTTTGGATTTTCATTCTCATTTTAACCTTGATTTTTTATCCAATTCAATTTCAAATCCCGATTCAAATTTTCATTCTCGATTCAAGTTTTTATTCCTTATTTAACCTTGTTTTTTGTTTAATTGAGCTTAACTTTCAACTCTAAAATTTTCAATGTTACACTTATTACTAGATCATACAAATGAAAAGTTAGCAGTCAATCATCATGTTAAGGAGGAAAATGTAATGGTGAGTCTCTCACCTTTATTAATTAGAACATACAGTGTCATTATTGCAATAAATTTGGTCATGTAAAATGAGATTATCCTAACCCTTCCAAAAGATCATCATATCTTCCTCATACTCAAGCAACTATGGTTAATCAATCACATGATAAACAAACAAATCTTGAAGAAGCTACTAAATTTATTCAATAACTTGAGCAATTTTGCTTCTTTCAAACCACTACACTAGAATTTTCAAGGGCTAGTCAAACAAATTCAGGTATGACTTCCAACTGCCTTATAGAAAATAAATCATTAGGAATTGTTGATGGAGGTGATTGTAAACCCTGCCCTTAGGAGTTAAGGAAAACTGGAAAAGAACCGGTCAAACTGAGTGAGAAAATCGAACTGGTTCATAAACCTTGATCACTAGAATATGGGAAAATTGGGGAATTTACAATTCTCGAGTGACCCAAAGAGTTATAAAAACCTTGGAAAGGGACTTTAGGACAATTTGGGAAAGAAAACCAGACCAGTTCAGGTGAACCGGATCTGAACTAGATTGAACAGGTTTGCACCGGTTTGAACCATCATTGAACAAAATGCTAAATTCATTTTTCTAGGTTGCTTATAAAATTCAAATTGGAGAATTGAGGCCACCATTTCATAGAGAATGAATTTAGATAAATTTAGAACATTTTAATTTTGAAAAACTCGGGGAATCTTGCATGAACTAGCCAGTTTAAGCGTTGAACCCGGTTCGGACCAGTCCAGTACAGTTCGGAACAGTATCATCTTCTTCCTTCAGATGACAACACAATTCACTCACTGGAAAATCGAGCAGCACCGACAAAGATGAAAAGTCTCCGGCTAGGAAGTTTTAGGCAATGAATGACTGCCATAAAGGCTCCAATCGAACGACCAAGAAGTCCCTGAGCTTCCTATATAAAGAGTCCCTCCTCATTCATCCTCCTCATACCTGAAAACTCTACTCTCTCCCTACTGCTCCATTTTCTGGTGAAGCTCAAACTAGAGCTCCAACTAGGGCACTTTTCTAAGCAAAATAAGGCGAGGTCAGGTTCTTTAGATTCGGGGAGAAGTCAGCTACCCGACGGTAGTCTCCATTTGCTTTGAGGATCGCCGGAGAAATGTCAGCGTGAACGAACAATGAAGCAGCTCCAGCGGACCAAAGCTGCCCTATTTCAGACGGCCAATTTGAGCCCTTCTCGGGCCAAACCAAACTCCCCTTACACTTCCACAGCCCTCATACGACTGAATTAGAGCTGAAAGGTAAGCCAATTTGGTCCCCCTCAGTACTTTCCGATCAGTGCTAGAGAGAGAACTGGCGAAAATTCACTGAGCAAATTCTCCCTTAATTCGGCATCAATTGATGTGATTCTTGATCCTAGGAGGAACCTCAGGATGAGAGCTATCTATCTAGATCGAAAGCTTGGACCGTCGTGCCCCCGACAATAAGCTTTTGAAGCTTTCTCTCTCTACATTCAGTTTTCCGACGAAGCTCCGTTTGAGCTCATTCTAACATCAATTCATGCGATTCAAAGTGCTATTGAATCGTATGATGTGTAGGAACTCAAATCCACCTTCAATTTCAACAATTAACTTCGATTGATCAGTCAACTTGATAAAATCAAATCTGGTCATGTTGAAAGGTTGAAATTGGGGGAAACATTGGGGAAAATTGGGGATTTCAAAAATTCAAGGGACTAAAGTGCAATTTTTCAAAATTGAGGGGCAATTATGCATGGAAAAGATGTTGGAGGGCCAATTGGTCGATTTTGGAATTATTGAGGTCAAATTTACCATTTTTGTAAAGTATTGGCAAAATGATAATTTTGGAAAAGTTTGGGACCAAATTGAGAATTTGAGAAACTTGAACCCCTTTTGTGATTTTGAATAAATTGAGGTCCCAAAGTGAATTTTAGAAGTTTCGGGACTCAATTTGGGGAAAATTTGGCATTATGGACCTAATTGCAAATAATTGAAAAGTTTGGGTATTTTATTCATTCGTGATGAATGAAGGCTATTTGGCCAAAGGATAATGAACAAGAATGTTTATATTGTGTAGGAATATGAAGTACCGAGAACGTCAGCCAAGACAAGCTCGCATGGAGGCAAAAAGCAGGTTAAGTGGAATTCACTGCATTATCGAGTGAGTAGGATTTTTATATCATACCTGGTTGGGATGATAAGCACATCGAAAATGAAAACCCACTACTAAGTGGAATTTTAACCATCACATCTGAATGGAGTGATGTGGAAATTACGCGGAAAAACTACTTACCAATTGTAAGTAGATCATACCCAGTTGGTATGATGACTTCCTAGAAGGAAGTAGAAAACCCGCTCATCGGTTATAAGCGGAGATGTCCTCACACCCGATTGGTGTGATGGACAGATGAAAAGATTATTTTGTTAGAAGTGCTCTCATTTGACTGTGTGCCATTGCTTAAACTTTTTGGGAGACCTTCTTAACGGGAGCTCGAATTGCTCAAATAGGCCGGAGGCCTCGGTTTGGAACTTGGGGGCTTATGAGTAAAACTGTTATTTTGTGCATGCACTAAGGTACGGGACCTTCAAGACACCCAAGAGGGGTAGTAATGCATCCTAGGAGCTACTGGACGACATGGTGGAGATAAGGGCAATTTGTCGTGCCAACAATCATGGAAGCTCGATGTAGCTTTATGTGTATGAGACCGGAGTGGGGTCAGGATGATGTCTCTATCATCATATGGACACGGAGTATTTTTGGTCTGAGGGTAGGACGTCGGAAATGTTCACTTAGACTTTGGGTAGAAGTCAGAGACTTCTATCAGGGTGGATGGAAAAGACGCTCCGATCTACAAGTGGGTGCAGTCGACGTAATTGTACCTCGCGAATGTGTGTGATCCCTTCATTATGAAGGGTGTGTGTTGTTTGTGAAACACACTGAATATGGAAATAGGAAAGAGGTTATGAAAACCGTGGAAAGGATTTGAGAATCCTTGGAAATGAATTGGGAAACCTTGGAAAAAGGTTTTGATAAACCTGAATTTGAAGAAAAACATTTTTAGAGAAATAAGAAGACTGGTACACTCCGATTAAAAAAATTGATTTTTGTGAAAACTCTCACCCAACACCCATTCATTGAGTTGTTGAACTCACCCCCTCTCTTTACCCCTTTTCAGGAAACCAAGAGAAAATCAACCATAAAAATCTATTGGTAACCGAACCTTAAGGCAGGTATGTACAATTTATATCTAGTTTTGATTAATGTTATTCCAGGAAAGGTACAGGTAAGAAGGACGTCTTACTCCCCACGGTTTAGAAGAGGGGAAAACCCTTAATAAATAGAGACAGTGGCGGGTTGTTCATGAGTATCCGACCAAATTGGGTCGGGGCGTGATAGTGATTTTGATCATATGACTAGGAATAAAAAAAAACCTTTTTCAGGACTCTCCACCACTTCTCAATCATCAGTCAATATAGAAAATGGATGAACTTGTAATATTAAAGGAATTAGAGCCACACACATTTTTCATATGGCCTTATTATTTGTCTTATATATCCCATCATGTTTTGAAAATCTTCACCCTATCCACAAAATAATATAACAATTATATTGCTCACTAACCTTTACTCCAAAAAAATGTAATTTTAAAGAATTAGTGTCGAACAAGATGATTGACACTACATATAAGGAAAATGGATTGTACCACATGGGGAGCTCACCTTATCGAGTTGTGTACTTAGATTGTAATACTAGAAAATCCCAAATCAAAAATTGGGTCGAATCGAATTGGGAAATGAGATCAAACCAGGAAGGAGACATAAATTGGGGGTTCGAATCGAATCAAACCAAGAGAAAGGTTTGACGGAGAGTTCTAGAGAATGAAACGGGTCATGAGAGTCCTTAGGAAATGTATCGGGATCCAAAATCAAAGATCACGAAAAAACCACAAAAAATTGGTTCAAACCGAGTTTGGGCTAGGTCACAGACCCCCCTAATTTTTAAAAGGGGTTAAAGAGACGAAATGGGGCAGTTCTTAGTTCATTCAATGGAAAATAAAATACAAAATTTTAATGTATTTTTATTTTTCCAAGAATCGATCGAAAAAGGGGTGAACCGACCAAGAAACTGCTAAACCAGTCAAGAAATTTTTCAGAAACTGGTTCGCTACAGTACAAACTGGTTAACGCACCACATAGGGTGTACGCATGTGCTACCATGCATGCACGTGTCATATTCTTCACCCAACTTCAGACATGTTGTCACGCCCAGACCCGATTTGGTCGGATCCTCGTGATCAACCCGCCATTCTCTCGATTTACTAAAGGGTTTCCCCTTATATTATAAACCGTAAAGAGTAAGGCGTTCTTTATACCTGCACCTTTTTCCAGGAATATTATAAATCAAAACTACATAGTAATTTAAATTAATCATACATGTCTTGCAGGAATTTAATTGCGCAAGTCTTTTAAGGTTCAGCTTTCCGGGACTTCCTGAAAGGGATATAAGGGAGGGGGTAAGTACAACTACAAAGTGAATGGGATTCAAATCTTTTGACTTTCAAGAAAAACATTTATATGGAGTGTGCTAGACTCCTTTTTTTTTCAAAAATCCCTTCATTTAAAAATTTAGATTTTTACATTATTTCTTAGTTACCAGTGTGTCATTACCCAACACACATCCTTCATCATGAAGGTTACACACATTCGCAAGTCAGTATCACTACTGAACCCGCTAGTGGCTTCGGAGCGACTTTTCCTGCCACCCGGATAGAAGTATGATCACTTCTACCTTGGGAATGAGTGGATGTATACGACATCCAACCCACAATCCCCAAATCACTTCTTTTTGTCCGTATGAGGACAGAGACCTCATTCCGTCCCCACCCCGGTCTCATGTGTTTGGTGCTACTCCAAATTTCGCACAGACACCTAGAACAACGATCTGCCCTTATACTCACCGGGTCATCCAGGGCCCTTAGGACACATCACAACCCCTCATGGGCATCTTGATGATCTCGTACTCATGGTGCATGCACAAGCAAAGTTTTCTTAAATTTTCCATATAATATGTGGTGCCATTTGTCTCAACAGTCCCAACTTTCAAGTCAACATGTAGCTATTTGTCTCGACTGGTCTGAAGACTTGCCATGTCGCACTGCTACTAGTTGACTGAGTATGTCGAACCTGCCTTGGTATCATGACCAAATAATTCACTTATTAAGTTTTAATGGCACACACACACACATATATATATATATATATATATCATGTTCTTTTACGAGCTCCTGCTCGTGTCCATTGTCCTATGGCCCACTCTTCGAGTTTTCCAAAAACTGGCATTTTAGCCCTCAAGTTCAAAAACCAAGGCCCCCGGCCTATAAGAGCTATTCGAGCTCCCATCAAGAAGGTCTCTCAAATAGTTTAAGCATTGGCACACAGTCAGGGGAGAACACTTCCGACAAAAATAGGTTATTACTATCCATTATACTGACCGGTATAAGGACATCTACGTTCATAATCAATGAACGGATTATTAACTTCCTTCGAGAAAGTCTCTTCATACCAACCGGGTATGATCTACTTACAACCCGTAGGTAGTTTTTTTTTGCATCACTTTCTCTGAGTAGTGATGATTAAAAAATACCACTAAGTAGTGAGTTTTTATACCAAGGTACTTATCATCCCCAACCGGGTATGATACATAATCCCACTCACCCGATAGTACAGTGAAATTCCACTTAGTCGGGTTCCATCCTTAGCAAGCAGGACCACGACTGGCGTTCTCGATTTCTCGTTCTCCTACACAAAATGAACATAATTGTTCATTATTCTTTGGCCTAATAGCCCTCATTCGTCCCAAATGAATGAGAAAATCCAATATTACATATATTTGCAATTAGGTCCCTAAAGTTATTTTTCTTTAACTTTAAGTCCCTATTGTCGGGTTTTTCCTAAATTCGAGTCCCGAAACTTATAAAATTTATCTTAGGACCTCAAATCATTCGATTTCACACAAAGGGGTTTAATTTCCCAAATTTTCAATTTGGTTCTTCAATTTTCCCAAAATTACCATATTACCCCAAAAATTCTAAAATTTCTCAATTGGCCCTCTAATATTCTTATCATGACCAATTGACCCTCAATTTTAGAAAATTATATTTTGGTCCTTCGAATTTTCAAAAATTCCCAAATTTCCCCAATTTTCCCCCAATTTCAACTCTTTAACACTGCCGAATTTGATTTCATCAAATTGACCAATCAAACACCTCTAATTGTTGAAATTGGAGTTGAAATTGAGTTCCTACATGTTCATACAATTCTAAGAAACTTTAAATCATAGATTTTAACATTGGAATGAGCTCAAATGGAGCTTCGCCGGAAAATAGACTATAGAGAGAGAAAGCTTCAATTTCTCACCGGTGAGGGCGCGGGGTCGGAGCACTTTATCTGGGCAGGTAGCTCTCCTCCAGAGGTTCTTCCTAGGATCAAGAATGACATCAATTGATGTCAAATTGGATTAGAATTTATTCATCGAAATTCAGTCGACTCTCTCTCTAACAACGATCTTAAATTGTTAAGGGAGCCGAATTGGCTTACCTTTCGGTCCTAATTCGGCTGTGGAAGGGCTGAGATGGTGTCGGGAGAGATTGGTTTGGCTTGAGGAGGGTTCGAATTGGCCAATTTCAACTCGGCTGAAATAGGACAGCTTCGGTCCGCTAGAGCTGCTTCACTATTTGATCACGCCGACACTTTTCCGGCGACTCTCAGGATGAATGGATGCTACCACCATTTAGCTGACTTCTCCCCGGTTCTAATGAACCTGACCTGACCTTCTTTGGCTCAGAATTGACCCTATATTGGAGTTCTGGTTTGAGTTTTGCCGGAAAACTAAGCAACAGAGAGAGATATAGCTTTTCAGGTGTGGAGAGGATGAATGGAGAGGGGCTCTTTATATAGGAAGCTCGGGGACCCATTGGCCGTCCGTTTGGCACCGTTATTACAGGAATTGATGACCTAAAACGTACCAAACGGAGGCGTTTCTTCTTCGCTGGTGTTTCTTCAGTTTCCCGACGAGTGAACATTGCTGTAATTCTGAGTAAGAAGATAACACTATTCCGAACTGGACCAGACCGATCCGAACTGAACCGAGTTCTAAGCTTAAACTGGTCGGTTCACTCCTCATTTGACCGAGTTTTTTAAATCTAAAAATTTCTAAATTTATCTAAATTCATTCTCTGTCCAATGGTGGCCTCAAATCTTCAATTTGAATTATTTAAGCCACTTAGAAAAATAAATTTAAGATTCGGTTCAATAGTGATTCAAACCAGTCCAAACCTGTTTAGATCCAGTTCACCTAAACCGGTTCAGTTTTCATCCCCAATTTCTTCACAAGTCCATTTCCATGTCTTTTGTGACTCCTTGGGTCACTTAGGGTCCATAAGATTCCCGATTTACCATCTCTTTATCAATTTCGGTTCATAAACCGGTTTGGTCCTTAAACTGGTTCAATTCGGTTTGGGTTCGGTTCACCCGAACCGATCTGATTTTTCTCTCCCACTTTGTTCTAAGGTTCCTTCCCAAGATTTATAAATTTATTTGGGGTACAAGGGAGTTGAATACTTAGTGCTAAGAAGGTTCATTCACAACTAGTACACACATCTCTCCAAGTTTTAAAGAAAATTCATCATGGATTTCAATATATTTTAGAATTAATTTTTAAGTTATGTATATAAGATAAACATACATGTGTATATCATCCACCTAGAATAATTAATTATTATGATACTCCTTTTTCTTTAGTTTATTATTATATATGGGGTTCGTATCATGTTGAATCCATATATGAATTTGGTTATTTTATTACTTTTGTATGATTTTTTTGGTGCTACTTGGATTTTCTTTATTAAATTTGGACAAGATATTTTTAAAAAATTATCTTCTTCTTGATCACTTGTGTAAACTTAGTTCAAAATTAAACTATTACCTAAATATTTTTCACATAAATTTGTGAAGTTTACAACTAAATAATTGTATACTAGATTCATGTTCTTATACAAATCAACAAAATAGAGTAGCATAATGTAATAACTTATATATTCTTGAATTAGCATGCACATGTTTTCCACCATTTTACATGACATGTTATTTAATCAATTACAAGCTCTCTTTTGTACTTAATGATATTCTATCTTACCATTTTTTATATTCATCTGCCTCATTATTTTTTATTCCTCCAAAACTTTTTTATGGTATTTATTATGTTTATAATATTGGACTATATTATATTAAACTTGACCCTAAATCACTCTATTGCATTTTTTTAGGATATTCTAGTACTAAAAAAGTTAGGGATGTTATAGTCTCACTCTTGGATAATATTTTGCTTCATTTGATGTAATTTTTATGGAATTAATACAATTCTTTAATTTATTGCATCATGTTCACACGAGTGTATTTTGTAAATTCTAAAATGTTCTAATATTCATGAGTTTTTCTTCACATCATTAGCATAATGTGTCACTACCAACTCATGCTCATGTGAATGAAACTCCTTTTTCTCCTATTACTTCCTTATACACTCATCGAGATAAGAATAATTTTACCGATATTACCATTGTCTAACATATGCATGATCATAATGCTTATAGTCTACCTACATTAGGTGATCAATCTATAGAGTTTTTCACGGCTCCATCTCATGTGTGTGACTTATATATTTTAATTTCTCTTTGAAAAGCACCATATAATTACCCTAGCACTCGTTATCCCATTAAGCACTGAAGCTCTACAATGGTGTTTTTATGTTGTGCAAATTGATTTTCACTATTAATGTTCACCGTGATGGTTCTTTCATCGACTTAAAGAATGATTAGTCACAAAAAGTTACATATAATCTTATAATAATATGATGCTGATTATGAAAGATATTTTCTCATGTATTTTTATATTTATATTACTCTTATTATCATTTGACATTGAGCATTACATCAACTAGATGCTAATAATATTTTTTTTTCATGTCATCTTTGACAATTAGATATATATATATATATATATATATGACTCAATCACTTTAAACTGTAGTTTATGATAGTTATCTAAATTCTATCGTTTATATATATATATATATATATATGACTCAATCACTTTAAACTGTAGTTCATGATGAATTATCTAAATTCTATCGTTTAAAAAAATTTTATATAGTCTTAAGCAATCTTATTATTCATGGTTTGATCGTCAATTATATTATTTTAATCAATTTGGTATAACTAAAAATACTAATGATTAATCAATATTTTTTCATTATTTAAAAGGAAAAACTCTTATATTAATCTCATGATGATAATATTGTTGCACTCATAAAAAATTTCATATTACCAATATTGGAAAGTATAAATAATGTTTGACTAGTGAAGTATTAAGATGGCATGATAAAATTTTAATATATTAAAGAAAATATGTACATGATATATTTAAAGAAAACATATTACTTTACTAGAAGTAAATTAATCATCACACAATCTTAAAATTATCTTAATGAGAAATATCAAAAAAACTATTTAACGATTGCTTATTATATCTTATTCGGTGTGTGTTACGTTAATTTATATCATATTCTCATACTACTCGCTAAGATGTGGCATTTCGAATTCTCAAATACTCCTTAGAAAAATAACTTGTCATATCAAGAATATAATAAGATAGTTGTATTCACTTATGCTGATTGGGCATATTGTCCTATAAGTCAAAGTCCAACATTGAATTTTCAGTAATAATCTTATTTTATGGAAAAATGAGAAAAAAATAATTATTTATTGGATATCATTTAATTACAAATAATTCATGTAAGTTAACATGAATAAAGCGTAGTTGGTGTATTATATAATGGATTAATACGATTATATTATGATAATAAAGCAACAATACTAATGGTCAATAATAAAATATTTTATTAGCTAAACATATATATATATATATATTTCATTTTCTTGTATTCAACTAGAGAATGTTCGAAAATATCTTTAATTACGTATATATTTACTAAATCACTCTAAAAAAACACAATTTGATAATATATGTAAACATAATTTATTTTATGCTCTAAATTAAGAAGGGTTGATATATTATTAGAATATATTTTATGTAATTAAAATATTCAATATAATTTTAAGATACAAGTATTTTTATTTTTATAATATTATAAACCTATAAATAAACAAATCTCGTGTATAATATTCATCATCTTCCTCAATTCAACATTAGATAATTGTCCATCATATCCTTGGCAATAAGTGGCTATGGCGGCTGTAAATGACAGCTTCACATCCAACTAATGATTCAGAGTATGACCATCCCCACAAGTTTCAGAAGGGAAAATAAGTGCTATAGAATCACATAAAAACAAAAGCATGCTTCATATGCCTTATGTTTCCAGGGTTCCATCCCTACCAAATTCACCCGTTGTCTTACAGTATGTTGTCCCACTACTCCAATTTCTTTTAACACATGCTGAACTCTGAAAAATAGCACCAATAGGAGGCACTGCAATCATATCCAATTGCTCAATATACAAGAAGGTATTGTTCGTTTGCTCAAACATCTGACCACCTCATCAAAAGCCCGAAAACAAATGAATCAATTTACCCAAATTGCTCCTTTTCTTTTATCATCATTTGCCACCTTTGAGCCTCTTCTCTTCCAAGGTTGAGGCCTCAGTCAACATGTCCGCAGCATCATTGTGCATGTCCAGCTTCGCCAGAGCAACAGACTGCAAGTAAAATGCAGTGGACCAGTCAGGATAGACGCACTGTGCTTGCATCGCATCCCTGAGGGCTGCATCAGGTTGATCACACATCAGGTAGCACAGACTCCTCCGTGCAAACACGGTGGGGGATATATTTGTCCCAACATCAACAAACTGTCCATTGGAAAAAAGTGAAGAAATATATAAAAAATTATGTTCAAGAGATAAATATTTAAATGCAACAAAGAACACACTTTGCAGCAAAGGGGGACACCAGGGATGTGCCTACAGGGTAACTTGAGACTGGATATCAGTATTAAACCCAATTCAGCGATAAGGAAGAAAAGAGATTGTCATACGAGAACATTGAAATGAGGCACTATGGAAATTAATCATCGCAAAATTTGGTCCTCTAGGCCAGTCTCCAGGTGAATAAAAAGATCAAGAACAACAATCACAAATACCAGACCTTAGAAAAGAAGGTACCTGGGAATAGCAGTCTATAGCCGTTCTGAAATCTTTATCTCGAAAAGCAAGATCACCACGCTTTCTTGCATCCAGCATATCTCTTATTTGTTGGGTCCATTCTTGAAAAGACAACTGAGAATTTTTCATAATAACATTATGGATTTGGTATTAGATATTTAAATCAGATGATCCAACCCATTTCATGTTCTTAATATTATTCTAACCTCATTTGTTCCTTCATCATCTTTGTAATGTGTCCGCACCAAAAACTCATGAATAGCTGTGAGGTCCATTCGGGAACAAGCATCGCCCATAGGAGAAAGCTGGTGTGGCGGTGTAGGAGGTGCTTCCTCATGTTTTGGAATTCCAAGCATCACACAAGATGGAACCTGAAAGGCTAAATTTAATCAATGCCAAGGAAGAATGAATACTCATATCTACCTAAAAACTATGCTTACGGTGAGAATTCTGAAGCTCATAATCGTGTCTCATTTGTACTCTCGAATAAAGGAAACAAAAGTTAAAAATAAATTCATCAAGGAAGAACCAAAATTAATAATAACAATTAAATAAACAGAGCAAGGAAAAAACTGTAAATATGTCATCAAGATGCAAAGCTAGCAAATGAGGCAACTCACGTCAGCCTTATTTTTAAGGGGAACAAGTGTGGCAACTAGCTCTTTGGTACTTGGGCGAAACCCAGGGTCATCTTGTAAGCACCAAGATGCAATATCAAGAACAACAGTTGCCTCTTCAATTGAAAAGTTCCCTTCCAAATGTGAATCCATTAATAGGAGAATATTCTTTCCATGTATCATATCCAGAGCCTATAAATAACATATAAGATGTAGAACCCTATGAGGCGCAATTTTCTGGCAGGAAATAAATCCAAATTTACTTACATGAGTAGGAGGAATGTGTTTTCCGCTCAAAAGATCCAGAAGGACTGTCCCAAAGCTGAAGATAACACTTTCTGCAGTGACCCTACCTGTAAAAATAGAAAGAGTAAATGACTGCACCAAAGGAATCACTGAATTTATTGCAGAAGCTTAATATGATTTAGCAGTGCTAAAGGAAATAATGCATGACAACAAAATAAGGCATATGTAGCCTTTTGAAGATACAGCCAATCTCCATTTCTTAGATACTCAGGGGGTGAATATGCAAGATTAGTGCTGTAACTTTTACCTTCCCTTCTATTTTTCATCAGCCCAAAGCACGAGAGCCGGGGATCACCATTCTGTCAAAAACAATCAACTAGATTCATGCTATTATCACAATCAATTGATATTCAGTTAGAAACACACTGAAGGTCTAGAATCTACTATACAATTAATGAGTGAAGGCTCTTTCGATTATACTACTAGTACATGGGATTGTTATACCTCGTCAAATAAAACCCGATAAGCATTCAAATCATGATACAACTGATGACCTTCTCTATTGCAATAGTCTAATGCTTCAGCAATGTACAGAGCTACCCTCAGACGCATCCCCCATTCGATTGTTTGGTTTTCCCCTGTCAGTAAAATCAAACATTGAAGCTTTCAGGTTCATAAATGCCGAATAGTATAAAACAAAGGCACACAAGGCATACAATGGAACAAGTGCTTAGCTAGGGTGTTGTTTGGCATGTATTCAGCAACAAGCAACCTCTCCTCTCCATCACAGCAATAACCTATCAAATTGGCCAACCTCTTGTGCCTCAACTTGCCCACTCCCCATGCTTCCTCCTACACACAGAAATACATAAAATATGTTACCCTGGGATACTCGAATGAAATGCATAAGGGCAGCTTCATCTTTCTCAGTTGAAATGGCTGCAGGTAGAATAAAGTTTACTTACCCCTATTTGTCATTTCATAGGGTAATCAATCCATATGATATCCGCATTGAATATAAAAGTGGAGAACCTAACTACATTGTGCATGCATTCAAGAAGCTCAAAAGCACGTTTTGGGAAGATAAACAAATGTGTTAATTTCTGAAAAGGGAGCTGGTCAACGATTGATTGTATGATGCACTTCCTCGATTATCATCAATGATCGCCTCATCAGCAGGAAACTCTAGAAGGCTTATGACAAAGTTTCATCAACAAGGCATAAAATTTGCAGAGGTCGAGATGGTAAATACAGAGAACTGCTTCGGGTCGGGCCAGTCGAGCTTGGTGAACTTCTTGACGGCGATCCAGCGGCGGCTGCTCTGGAGGCGGCCCTTGTAGACGACGTTGGGGGACTTCTCGCCGCCCTCCGATACTATGAGCTCCGAGCTGAAGTTGTTGGTGGCGGCCCTAAGGTCGGCAAGCGAGAACTCCGAGAAGGCCTTGGCGGAACCCGCCGTCTCAGCCGAGCCATTGGACGGCTTGGAGGGGAGACCATCGGCGGCGGTGCCGGGTTTCTCGTCTGGATTCGGCAGCGGATCCAGGAGGGAAGAGTGGCAGCAACCCATGATTACGGACTACCAGCTACCAAGTCCACAATAGAAAAAAAAAGGGAAAAAAAAAGGGAAAAAAAAGCTTTTTCGAAGCGTTCCACCTCTAACCAGCTCTTACTCCGGCTCGCTTTGCTGCTGTGAAGAAACAGTAAAGATGCTCGACAGGCAGACGCTGCCACGCACTGGGAGAGAGAGAGAGGCTGCGAGAAGATTTATATGTATCAGGATAACGGACCATGTGCTCCTGTGCCATCCACAAATCAGGCAAAAAATTTCCCCATCTCTTTGATCTGCCCACCATAGAAGTATCATCAATTTGATTTCATTAAAATATTCACTTGGCACCAAATCTAAGGTTACTATACCTCAATTACTATTTCTTTGGCCATTCAAGGTCATCCACTCTAGCTAGCTGACAAAGCAATCAATGCGTTAAGGATTCCAGGCTCGGTCATTTCACTTGGTCATGTACCACAATGGTCGGCATAACCGTTTTTGTAATTTTTATTTGATTTAATACAAGTGATGATTTATTAAGCAAAAAAATTGTCAGAAAATCTAATGAACACGAACAAAGGAATCCGCGTTTTGTAAAATTGCATTGTGGGCCCTAAAACACGGTCACTTATTTTTCTAATAATTGACCGGAAAGACAATGGAAGAACAAATGAAGTAAATGTCTTAAAAGACAAGTCTTTGGGCGGACTGAATAACGTATCCCCTGCGATAGGTTATTTTTAAGGGAGGGGTCAACGGGTTCTCTTTTTTTATAATAAAATTATAAATTATATAAAATAAAAAAGTATTTTAAATTTATAAAATTTTAAATATTAAATTACTTAAAAATGATAGCTTTAAATATAAATAAATGAACGAAATTATAAATCCGACCTGTTTTCTTCTAATCATTTTCTACTTATCTATTATATTACATCATATAGTATTTAGTTATCTATTATATTTAATTATATAGTCTTTTAGATTAAAGGTGAATTTAAAAATTGTACGCCAGTGTAATTTAATCATACTATTAGATTGAGCGCGGTGTTTTGGGTGATCAATTATCGGTAAATAATATATTCTTTGATATCTATAAATTAAGATATCATTACTAATTTAATTTAGTTAGAGTAAATTTATTAAGAAATAAAAAATTTTAAATACAATTTCTACTTAATGACAAATTTCATACTTTTTAATAATTGCATAAATGTAGATCACATATCTCTATTAATTGCATATTTAACATAAATAGTTGCACCAATTTTTGTTCCGTTCATCCATTAAATTTTTAATATTAAATTTCCATAATTCTATCAAGTTTCTTTTATTCATTAAATTTTCATAATTATATAAGTTTTCTCTATTTTTAGAATAACCATAAGTTCACCTTTCTTAAATATTCTAATCTTACTCTTCTTTTTATGTAAAATTTGACCAAGTTTAAGCTAAGTAGTAAGTAGTTATTATGTTGGATGAGATCATAAAAAAAATGTAAATTTTTGTGATACTCAAATTAATCTTGTTATTTCCATTAGATATGTAACATATAAAAATATAAGTGGATATATTATAAATATGTATAGTCTAGGAGTGTAATATATACATAAAAATAAAATTTCTAGTGATATTGTTCATTCATTTATTCAATTAACAAAAAATATCTATGATATAGGAATTTAATTTACAATTTCTATTTCAATTGAATCTTTATTGTTGTAATCCATAGTGTTTTCTCTCAATTTAAGCAAAATGGTATTAGAGCATTATTATCTCAAGATTTAACGGAATGAACTTTTAAGATAGCTACAATGGGTTCCAATATCACAAACCATTGACCCATTCATTCTCAATCAATTCTATCTTTTTCCCTTAAATAACACATGTTATGTTCTTATATCTCATATCCTTAATATTGGTGTAACCAATTATTACATATAAGATCAAGCAATGACAATAGCCTTAAACTCAAAGAATAAATTGGGTTTCATTAACAACACTATAATTAAATAATATGTTTGAGATAATCTTTTTGAATCTTGGATTATAAACAACTCAATGATTGTACCATGGATTGTTAATTCTATATGAAATGCTATTACTCTTTTGCTTACTTAAATTTGCTTATTAAATTTAGGATGACTTGAAGAGAATATTTCAAATGAGTAATAGCATGAGAATTTTTCAATTAAAAACTTTGAGTTCAATGAATTAAGGGAGTTCATGAGTGGTGGTTATTTCAAATTCAAAAAATTGTGTGGTGAATTGTAAATATACCTACAAAATTTTGAATATTTAGTGTAAGAACTTATTATTGTGATATTTCTTATGGGATTAAATGAGTCTTACTAGTATGTAAGAATTCAAATCTCGATGATGGAACACATTCTTAATGCGCCAAAGAGGGAAATAACCAATCAATGACTTTTAGTTTTCAAAATTCTACCAAATAGAATATTATTATACAATTTGAGAATGAATACTAATAGGGGAAAACCAAATTTGCCTAAAAGAGGTCAAGGTAGGACTAATTCACCAATATGCCTGCATTGTGAGTTTGTAGGACATCAAATATACCAATGCTGAAAACTAAATGGATTTCTTTTTGTTTTTGGAAATAACATAAGACAAAACACTAAAGGTCTATATAAATCCCGTCCTTTGATAATAAAAAAAATTGGGAAAAGAGATGGTCATTTCCAAATAGAAAACCGAGGCGGTTTATAAACCGAAACCGATAGAGGATGGAGGTGGATCTGAGGATAGATAAGCAGGAGAAGTGCTTGTTGGCCAATGTGGTGGTAAGGCTCAGTTTAACCGAGCATATTAAGGCTCAACAAAAGGCTGATAAAGAACTCCAACCTTATTTGGACCCGGTTAATAGAGAAATGAAACCGGACTATGACATGCGAGAAGATGGAGTGCTAACCTACAAGTGTAGGGTTTGTGTGCCTAAAGATAAGGAGTTGAGGAGGTTAATCCTAGAAGAGGCACACGATTCGGTATACGCGATGCATCTGGGCAGTACTAAGATGTATCGCACCCTCAAACAAGGATATTGGTGGAAAGGAATAAAGAGGAAAATTGTAGAATATGTTGCTCGATGCTTGTCCTATCAGCAGATTAAAGTCGAGCATCATAAACCATTAGGATGACTGCAACCCTTACCAATCCTAGAATGAAAATGAGAGCACATCACTATGGACTTTGTCACAGGATTACCTATGACAAGAAAAGGACGAGATGCAATTTGGGTCATTGTGGACCCACTAATCAAGTCCTCCCATTTTCTACAAAAAAGAGTGACGGATTCAGTCGAACAACTAGCCGTCCTATATATGAGGGAGATGTAAGACTCCATGGTGTCCTAGTAAGTATAGTATTAGATAGAGACCCTAGATTCACTTTAAGGTTTCGGCCAATCTTACAAAGTGCTATGGGAACCAAGCTCCACATGAGTACGACGTTTCACCCTCAGATCGATGGACAGTCTAAGCAAACGATTCAGACCTTGGAGGACATGCTGAGGGCATGCGTACTCACTATGGACAAAGGTTAGGAAGAATACTTGTGCCTAATGGAATTTGCTTACAATAACAACTATCATGCTAGTATTCAGATGGCTCTTCATGAAGCCCTTTTATGGACGACCATGTCGTACCCCTCTATTTTGGAAAGAAGTATGGGAAAGGAAGCTGGAAAGGGTAAAGCTAAATGAGGATGCCACGAAGAAAATAAAACTAATCAGGAGTCGCCTTAAGACAACGTAAGATAGGCAAAAGAGTTATGCAGATCATCGAAAGAAAATTCTGGAGTTTGATGTGGGAGATCAAGTATTTCTCAAGGTGTCCCCATGGATGGGAATACTTAGATTTTAATAAAAGGGAAAGTTGAAACTGAGGTATATCGGTCCATATCTCATTATTCAAAGGATAGGACCTGTCATGCCCCGACCTAGTTTGGTCGAATCCCCTTGATCAACCCGCCACTCTCCCGGTTTATTAAGGGTTGACCCTTGTTTATAACCCATGAAGAGTAAGGCATTCTTTAAACCTGTACCTTTCCTGGAATACATAAATCAAAACTACATAAACTTTTTAACTTACATACTTGTCTTGCAGGTGTGATTAATAGAAGGTCTTTGGGGTAGGTTGCCATTAGTTACCTAAAAAAGGATATAAGGGAGGGGTGAGTTCAACAACTCAATGAATTAGTGTTTAAAGTTTGACTTTTAGGGAAAATATTTAAATTGGAGTGTGCGAGACTCCTTATTTTATTTTAAAATTTCTCATTTTCAAAATCTCAGTTTCATCGCCATTACTCACTCCTCAACCATATCCTGTGTGTTCATCAACTAACACATGCCCTTCATCATGAAGGGAGCACACATGATTAAAACTTCGTGTCCGTATGAGGACAGAGACCATATCTCGGTCTCGTGCACATGAAACTCAAACACATAAGCTTTAAGAAGTCCCAAACACAGCAGCTTCGTGAAGTCCAAACACAAAAATTTCGTGTAGTACAAACACATAACTCCGTGGAGTACAAACACATAACTTCATGACTAACTAGTATGACGAGAAACACAAACCCAGTAGCTTCTATTTTTCCCTTATCGCTACCATGTCATCCAGCAGCCCTTAGGATGCATCACTACCCCTTTTGGGCGTTTTAATGGTCTCGAACCTCAAGTGCATGCACAAACAAAGTTTTCCTCAAAAGCCATTTAATCTTTGGTGCCACTAGTCCAACGGCCCCGACCCTTAACTCGACTTGCAACTATTGGTCTCGAATGGTCCGTCGACCTGTCATGTCGCACAACTGCCAGTCTATCGAGTATGTCGGTCCTATCTCGGTACCATGGACAAACAATTCGTTTACTTAAGTTTTCATGGCTTAGAATCATGTTTGTTTATGAGCTCCTGCTCGTGCCAACTGGCCTAAGACCCACTATTTGAGATTTTCAAAATTGGGCATATTAGCCCCCAAGTTCCAAAATTGAGGCCTCCGACCTATCTGAGATATTTGAGCTCCCGTTAAGAAGATCTCGCAAAAATTTTAAGCAGTGGCACACAGTGAGGGGAGAGTACTTCCGACAAAATAAACTTTTCATCTATCCATCACACCAATCGGGTATGAGGATATCTTCGCTTATAACCGATAAGCAGGTTTTCTACTTCCTTCCCAGAAGTTCATCATACCAACCGAGTATGATCTACTTACAACCAGTAAGTAGTTTTTTCGCGTAATATCCACATCACTCCTCTTAGGTGCGATGATTAAAATACTACTTAATAGTTGGTTTTTATTTCTGAGGTGCTTATCATCCCAACCGGGTATGATATTAAATATCCCACTCACAGTGGCTTCCAAGGTGCTAATGATCCCAACCGGGTATGAAGTGTAAATTTGCCCATTCACCCGTTAATGTAGTGAATTTCCTCTTAGTCGGTTTGTTATACTTACTCGAACTTGTCTTAGCTGGTGTTCTCGGTACTTCATGTTCCAACATGATATGAACATTCTTATTCATTATTTTTTGGCCTAATAGCCTTCATTCATCCCAAATGAATGGGAAAACTAAACTTTTCCTTTATTTTCAATTAGGTTCATAAAGTTATTTTTCTTTAACTTTAAGTGTCCAATGCCAGTTTTTCCTCAAATTGAGTCCCGAAACTTTTAAAATTCATCTTAGAACCTCAATTTATTTAAATTCACAAAATGGGTTTAATTTCCCAAATTTCCAATTTGGTCCCCCAATTTTTCCAAAATTATCATTTTGCCCCTACTTTACAAAAATGGTAAGTTTTGCCCCCAAAAATTCCAAAATTGCCCAATTGGTCCTCCATCATCTTTATCATGCCCAATTGGTCATCAATTTTATGAAATTGCACTTTAGTCCCTCAAAATTTTGAAATTCCCAAATTTCCCCCAATTTCAACATTCTAACTCAACCGAATTTGATTTCATCAAATTGACTGATCATATGAGTTTAATTGTTGAAATTGAAGTTAGATTGGAGTTCCTACAACTTCATATGATTCAATTGCACATTGAATCACACGATTTGGTGCCGGAATGAGCTCAAATAGAGCTTCGTGAAAAAATTGGACTTATACAGAGAAAGCTTCAAAAGCTTACCGATGGGGGCGCGATGGTCCGAGCTTTCGATATGGGCAGATAGCTCTTGTTCTTAGGTTACTCTTACAATTAAGAATTGGATATATTGATGCCGAATTGAGTGAGAATTTTATCATTAAATTTCTACCAGTTCTCTCTCTAGCACCGATCGAAAATTGCAAAGGGGAGCCAAATTGGCTTACCTTTCATCTCTAATTTAGTGTTAGGAGGACTATAGAGGTGTTGGGAGGGCTTGGTTTCACATGAGAAGGGCTCGAATTGGTCGATTTCAGCTCAGCCAAAATAGGGCAGCTTCGGTCCGTCGGAGTTGCTTCACTGTTCGATCACGCCGACACTTCTCTGACGACCCTCGGAGCAAATGGAGACTATAGGCATGTAGCTGATTTCTCCCCGGTTCTAAAGAACTAGATCTCACCTTGTTTGGCTGGGAAAAGTGCCCAAGTCAGAGCTCTAGTTTGAGCTTCACCGAAAAAATGGATCAATTGAGAGAGAATGGAGTTTTTAAGTGTTGAGAGGATGAATGAGGAGGGGCTCTTTATATAGAAAGCTCAGGGACTTCTTGGCCATCCGATTGGCGCCTTAATGGCGGTCATTCATTGCCTAAAACTCCCTGGCCAGAGACTTTTCAGCTTCGTCGGTGCTGCGTGGTTTTCTAGTGAGTGAACAGTGTTGTCATCTGAAGGAAGAAGATGACATCGTTACGAACCAGATCGAACCGGTCCGAACCGGGTTCAAAGTTTAAATCGGTTGGTTCACCCCCGATTCGACAGAATTTGTCAAATTTAAAAATTTCTAAATTTATCTAATTTCATTTTCTATCCAATGGTGGCCTCAAATCTCAAATTTGAATTTTCTAAGCCACCTAGAAAAATGAATTTAGTATCCGATTCAATAGTGGTTCAAACCGATCCAAACAGGTTTAATTCGGTTCACCTGAACCAATTTGGTTTTCATCTCCCATTCATCCTAAAGTCCTTTTTCTTGACTTTTGTGACTCTTTAGGTCACTTGGGATCCATAAATTTCTCGGTTTGCCCTTTCTCTATCGATTCCAGTTCATGAACCGACTTAGTTCATAAACAGTTCAATCTAGTTGGATCCGGTTAATCTGAACCGGTCCGGTTTTTCTCTTCCAATTTGTCCTAAGGTTCTTTTCCAAGACTTTATGAACCCTTTGGGTCACTCGAGAGTTGTAAATTTCCCAAATTGTTTGTTCTCTAATGATCGAGTTTGTGAACCGGTTCGATTTTTCTCACTCGGTTCGACCAACTCTTTTGCTGATTTTTCCTTAACTCAAAAGGGCGGGGTTTACAACTCTTCCCTCCTTTTAGGAGTTTTGTCCCTAAAACTTAATTAACCTCCTTTGCATTAGAAATCATTTCCCTTAATGTTATCTCGAGATTTGCTTGACATCACTAAGCCCTTTTGAATCACACACTTAAGGAATATCTTTTCCTTTCTGTTTTTTACTCACTTCCTAGAGTTTATCATAACTAGGCATGTCTTACCCATAAGTCCAAATGGATATCCTTAGGTTCACTTCTTCGTCTACTTAGGGCAGGATTCTTCCTCTTGAGGGTTCTTGCTCAAAATTTCAAGATTTAGAGTTCCAAGCTGTCAAATCGTTCCCTTGGGTTTAACTTACTTCCTTGGATCATCTTAGCATGCATTCTTTAATTCTTTCACCTCAGCATGCACTTCCTTTGCAAACTCATCTCCTTATCCCCGGTCACTTAGTTCCATTCCCTCTTAGTTAGGATATGTATGATTCCCTAGGGTTTCCTTCCTTGGTAGTATTCTTCCTCCTTTTCTTCCGAAATTCTAAGAGTCCTTGAGTGTATCTATCCTCAAAGTGACATACTTAGATATCATCCTTTCCTGTTTCCTCCTTGAAATTTTGTGGTACTAGGGTCTTCTCGTGTTTCTTCTTGGGTGAGGTTATATACTCTGGTTGGGACCCTCGATGTAGTGGCGATGTCTTGCTCTCTATCTAGTTCCCTTGGGTTTCCTTGAAGTGGTAGGTAGGTACTTTGTTGTGTATTACCCTGAAGAGTTGGGCAGTTCTTCGTAAAGTGGCCAGGATGTCTACATTCGTAGCATATTCGACATGGTTCTTCATGGTTTTTCTAACACTTGGAACAATAGAGGCTTTTTATTGGTGAAACTGTACTTGTCTTCCTTTATGTAGGATAACATTCCATTGTTAGAGAACCCCATTCTTGTTCTCCATTTCTGTCCACCTAGTTACTTTTGTCTTCTTCAGTTGTCCTGGCTTCCCACCTCTTTCCTACTGGTCTATTCTACCCGACGGTGTCTCATTTGTACCAAACGCTCACATTCATGAGCCATGCTGATGACAACAGCTAAATCTGTGGGGTGACCTAGTACCCCTATTCGGTTCTGTATGTCCATATTAAGACCATCCACAAATCATTGGAAAACATCCTGTGGTCCGACTAGGTCAGGTGCAAAGGGTCTTAACTCGTTAAACTTTGTTTCATACTTTGAGATAGAATTAAGCCCTTGTTGAAGTCGAAGGAAGTCTCGTGTCTTCTCATTGATTAGATGTGGAGATAGGTATTCCTCCATATATCTTTCCTTGAATAGCTCCCACGTGGGGGTGGTGGCATGCAAGCTTTTGACATTATCCCACCACCTCTTCGCACTAGCTTCCATGAACAACTCTGTCAGGATCACCATATCCTTTGGTGAAATCCTGACTATCCCAATGAGTTTCTTGATGCTAGCTATCCAATCCATAGTAGCTCACACATTCTTTTCTCCTAGGAATGGTTTACATCCTAATTGTCGAAGGGTTTTGAGGTATTTGGGAATGTCCACTGGAGGAGAAACGTTAGTAGGAGGGGACTGTACTTCCTTACGCTCAGCTCGAGGGTTGGTGTCCACCTCGGGAGTGAGGTTAAGCCATCCAAACACTCGGGTGAACTCTTCGTACAATCTCTAATGTTCCAAGCTTAATCCAGGTGGGGTTGTATGGGCTCCTCGGGGAGTTTCCACAGGAAGGGTTGGTTGGGCAGTGTCAAAGACTGTCTCTAGTTCTCTTGGTTCCTTTCTTGGGAGCCATTTGTAAATTTTAAAATTATTCCTATTAGTTACTATATTCTCTAGTCTTGATAATGTATTCAAGGAAATAGGCTCTCATACCACTCAAGTTGTCACGCCCCAACCCGGTTTGGTCGGATCCCCATGATCAACCCGCCACTCTCCCGGTTTACTAAGGGTTGCCCCTTGTTTATAACCCATGAAGAGTAAGGCATCCTTTAAATTTGTATCTTTCCTGGAATAAATAAATCAAAACTGCATAAATTTTTTAACTTACAAACTTGTCTTGCAGGTGTGATTAACAGAAGGTCTTTGGAGTAGGATGCCCTTTGTTACCTGAAAAGGGATATAAGGGAGAGGGTGAGTTCAATGACTTAGTGAATTGTTGTTTAAAATTTGACTTTTAGGGAAAATATTTGAATTGGAGTGTGTCAGACTCCTTATTTTCTTTTAAAATTTCTCATTTTCACAATTTCGGTTTTATCGCCATTACTCACTCCTCAACCATATCCGATATGTTTATCAACTAACACACGCCCTTCATCATGAAGGGAATACACATTATTAAAACTTTGTGTCCGTATGAGGTTCGAGACCATATCTCGGTCTCGTGCACATGAAACTCAAACATAGAAGCTTCAGGAAGTCCCAAACATAGTAGCTTTGCGGAGTCCAAACACATAAACTCCATAGAATACAAACACAGAACTCTGTGACTAACTGGTATGACAAGAAACACAAACCCAGTAGCTTCTCTTTTTCCCATATCGCCACAATGTCATCCAACAGCCCTTAAGACGCATCACTACCCCTCTTAGGCATCTTAATGGTCTCGAACCTCAAGTGCATGCACAAACAAAGTTTTCCTCAAAAGCCATTTAATCTTTGGTGCCACTGGTCCAATGGCCTCGACCCTTAACTCGACTTGTAGCTATTTGTCTTGATTGGTCTGTCGACCTGTCATGTCACACAGTTGTCAGTCTATCGAGTATGTCGGTCCTATCTCGGTACCATAACCAAACAATTCATTTACTTAAGTTTTCATGGCTAAGAATCTTGTTTGTTTACGAGCTCCTACTAGTGCCAACTGGCCTAGGGCCCATTATTTGAGATTTTCAAAATCAGGCATATTAGCCCCCAAGTTCCAAAACTGAGGCCTCTGACCTATCTGAGCTATTTGAGCTCCCGTCAAGAAGGTCTCCCTAAAATTTTAAGTAGTGGCACACAGTGAGGGGAGAGTACTTTCGATAAAATAAACTTTTCATCTGTCCATCACACCAACCAGGTATGAGGATATCTCCACTTATAACCGATAAGCGGGTTTTTTACTTCCTTCCCGAAAGTTCATCATGCCAACCGGGTATGATCTACTTACAACTGCTAGGTAGTTTTTCCTTATAATTTCCACATCACTCCTCTTAGGTGTGATGAATAAAATACCAATTAATAGCGGGTTTTCATTTTTGATGTGCTTATTTTCCCAACTGGCTATGATATTAAATATCCCACTAACGGTGGCTTCCAATTTAGAAAATGTGCGCATCATCCCAACCGGATATGAAGTGTAAATTTGCCCACTCACTCGTTAATGTAGTGAATTTCCTCTTAGCCAACTTGTTGTCCTTACTCAAACTTGTCTTAGCTGGCGTTCTCGGTATTTCGTGTTCCTACACAATATGAACATTCTTATTCATTATTCTTTAGCCTAATAGCCCTCATTCATCCCAAATGAATGGGAAAACCAAACATTTCCTTTATTTGAAATTAGGTACCTAAAGTTATTTTTCTTTAACTTTAAGTCACCAATGTCAGTTTTTCCTCAAATTGAGTCCCGAAACTTTTAAAATTCATCTTAGAACATCAATTTATTTAAATTCAGAAAAGGGGTTTAATTTCCCAAATTTCCAATTTGGTCCCCCAATTTCCCCAAAATTACTAGTTTGCCCCTACTTTACAAAAATGGTAAGTTTTTCCCAAAATTTCCAAAATTGCCCAATTGGTCATCCATCATCTTTATCATGCCAAATTGATCCTCAATTTTATGAAATTGCACTTTAGTCCCTCAAATTTTCAAAATTCCCAAATTTCCCCCAATTCAACCTTCTAACTCAGCCGAATCTAATTTTATCAAATAGGCCAATCAAATGAGTTTAATTGTTGAAATTAAAGTTAGATTGGAGTTCCTATACCTTCATATGATTCAGTTGCACTTTGAATCACATGATTTGGTGTCAGAATGAGCTAAAACGGAGCTTCGCCAAAAAATTGGACTTAGATAGAGAAAGATTTGAAAGCTTACCGTCGGGGGTGCAGCGGTCCGAGCTTTTGATCTGGCAGATAGCTATTGTATTGAGGTTACTCCTAGGATCAAGAATTGCATCAATTGATTTCGAATTGAGTGAGAATTTTATCATCAAATTTCTACCAATTCTCTCTCTATCACCGGTTGGAAATTGCGGAGGGGATCCAAATTGGCTTACCTTTTAGCTATAATTAAGATGTAGGAGGATTGTGAAGGTGTTGGGAGGGCCTGATTTGGCCTGAGAAGGGCACGAATTGGCCGATTTTAGCTCGGCTGAAATGGGGCAGCTTCGGTCCGTCGGAGTTGCTTCATTGTTCGATCAAGCCGGCGCTTCTCCGACGATCCTTGGAGCAAATGGAGACTACATGAGTGTAGCTGATTTCTCCCCAATTCTAAAGAACCCCACCTCGCCTCGTTTTGCTCAGAAAAGTGCCCAAGTTAGAGCTCTAGTTCGAGCTTCACTGGAAAATGGAGCACTTGAGAGAGAATAGAGTTTTCAGGTGTGGAGAGGATTAATGATGAGGGGCTCTTTATATAGGAAGCTTGGGGACTTCTTGGACGTCCGATTGACACCTTAATGGTGGTCATTCATTGCCTGAAATTCCCTGGCTGGAGACTTTTCAGCTTCGCCGACACTACAAAATTTTCCGGCGAGTGAATAGTATTGTCATCTGAAGGAAGAAAATGACACTGTTCCGAACCGGACCGGACTGGTTTGAATCGGGTTCAAAGCTTAAACTGGTCAGTTCACCCCTGATTCAACCAAAATTTTCACATCTAAAAATTTTGAAATTTATCTGAATTCATTTTCTATCAAATGGTGGTCTCAAATCTCAAATTTAAATTTTCTAAGCCACATAGAAAAATGAATTTAATATCTGGTTCAATAGTGGTTCAAACCAGTTCAGATCCAGTTCACCTAAACTGGTTTGTTTTTCATCTCCCATTCATCCTAAAGTCCTTTTTCTTGACTTTTGTGACTCTTTAGGTCACTCGGTATCCATAAATTTCCCGGTTTGCCCTTTCTCTATCGGATCTGGTTCATCTTAACAGGTATGGTTTTTCTCTTCCAATTTATCCTAAGGTTCTTTTCCAATACTTTATGAACCCTTTGGGTCACTCGGGAGTTGTAAATTTCCCAGTTTGTGAACCGGTTCAGTTTTTCTCACTCAGTTCGATCGGTTCTTTTCCTGGTTTTTCCTCAACACAAAAGGGTGGGGTTTACAGGTTCGGTGGCCTATAAATTGGAATTACCTCCAGACTTGCAGAGGATACACGATGTATTCTATATGTCATGCACTGACCCGGTTTGGTCGGATCCCCGTGAGTAACCCGCTACTCTCCCGATTTATTAAGGGTTTTCCCCTTCTTTTTAAACCATGAGGAATAAGATGTCCTTTAAACCTGTACTTTTCCTGGAATAACATCAATCAAAACGACAAGAAATTTTAAACTTAACATACCTATTTTACAGGTGTGGTTAGCATGAGGTCTTTGGGTAGGCTTTTCCTTGGTTACCTAAAAAGGGGTGTAAGGGAGGGGGAGAGTTTGACAACTTAATGAATAGGTTTTTAAAGTTTAACTCTTAGGAAAAGTGTTTGAATCGGAGTGTGCCAAACTTCTTATTTTCTTTTAAAACAATTTATCCTTAAAATCTCATTTTCATAGCCATTACTCAATCCTCAATCATAATCGATGTCTTTATCAACCAATACATGCCCTTCATCATGAAGGGAACACACATTCGCAGGGCAGCACATCCATTGCATCCACTTATCGCATCAGAGTGACTTTATCGGCCACCTAGATAGAAGCACATCCACTTCTACCTCGAGAATGAGTGGATGTACGCAACATCCGACCCTCAATGCCATAAATAAAAATCTGTGTCCGTATGAGAACAAAGACCTCATCCCGACCCCACCCCAATCTCATGCACATGAAGCTACGTCGAGCTTTCCAAGACTACTGGCATGACTAACTGCCCTTATCTCCACCATGTCGTCCAGTAGCCTAGGACGCATCACTACCCCTCTTGGGCATCTTAAAGGTCCCGTAACTTAGTGCATGCACAAAATAATAACTTTCCACATAAGCCATTTAATCTTTGGTGCCACTAGTCCAACGGCTCTAACCCTCAACTCGACTTGGAGCTATTTGTCTCAACTAGTCCATCGACCTGTCATGTCGCACTATCATTAGTCCATCAAGTATGTCGGTCTTGTCTTGGTACCATGGCCAAACAAGTCAGTCATTTAAAGTTTTCATTGCTTAACTCATGGTTGTTTATGAGCTCCTGCTCGTGCCAACTGGACTAGGGCCAACTGTACGAATTTTTCAAAATCGGGCATATTAGCACCCAAGTTCCAAAAACCAAGGCCTCTGGCCTATCTAAGCTATTCAAGCTCCCGTCAAGAAGGTCTCCCAAAAAGTTTAAGCAGTGGCATATAGTCAAGGGAGAGCACTTTTGACAAAAATAAACTTTTAGCCATCTATCACACCAACTGGGTATGAGGACATCTCCGCTTATAACCGATAAGTAGGTTTTCTACTTCCTTTCAGGAAGTTCATCATACCCACAAGGTATGATCTACTTACAACGGTAATTAGTTTTTTTTCGTGTAATATCCACATCACTCCTCACGGGTGTGATGGTCAAAATACCACTTAATGGTGGGTTTTCATTTCCGAGGTGCTTATCATCCCAACCGGGTATGATAAAAAAATCCCACTCAACCGTTAATACAATAAATTCCTCTTGACCGGTTCTTTATCTTCACGTGAGCTTGTCCTTGCTGGCATTCTCGGTACTTCGTGCTCCTACATGATATGAACATCCTTGTTCATTATCATTTGGCCTATTAGCTTTCATTCACCACAAATTAATAAAATACTCAAACTTTTCGATTTATTGCAATTATGTCTCTAAAGTTCTTTTTCTTTAACTTTTGATCCCTAGTGCCGATTTTCCCGCAAATTGAGTTCCAAAAATTCTAAATTTCACCTTAGGATCTCAATTTATTCAAAATCACAAAAAGAGGTTCAAGTTTCCCAAAGTTCCAATTTGGTCTCCAACTTTTTCCAAAATTACCATTTACCCCATTCTTTACAAAAATGGTAAATTTCACCCCAAAAATTCCAAAAATTGGACAATTGGTCCTCCAACATCTTTATCATGCCCAATTTGCCCTCAATTTTATGAAATTACACTTTAGTCCCTCGAATTTTCGAAATCCCCAAAATTTCCCCCAATTTCAACCTTCCAACTCAACCGAATTTGGTTTTATCAAATTGACCAATTAAATGAGTTTAATTGTTGAAATTGAAGTTAGATTGGAGTTCCTACATCTTTATACAATTCAATTGCACTTTGAATCGCACGATTTGACGCCGGAACGAGCTCACATTGTTCTTCACCAAAACACTGAACTTAGAGAGAGAAAGCTTCAAAAGCTTACCATCGATGGCGCGACAGTCCAGGCTGTTGATATGGGCAGATAGCTCTTGTAAACCCCGCACTTTTGAGTTAAGGAAAACTGGGAAAAGAACCGGTCAAACCGAATAAGAAAACCGAGCCGGTTTACATTTGGGAACAAGCAATATGAAAATTGACAACTTCCGGGTGATCCAAAGGGTTTATTAAACCTTGAAAAAAGAAACTTAAGACAAATTAAAAGACAAAAATCAAATTGGTTCAGGTGAACTAGATTTCAAAAGAACTTTAAAGTTAAGCGTGCTTGCTCGAGAGTAGTGTGAGGATGGGTGACCTCAAATTAAATTAATATATATTTAATTATTATAATTAATACCAATAATTTAATACCCAAATTAAATTATTGGAATTAATACAAATAATTTAATACTGAAATTAAATTATTGGAATTAATACCAATAATTTATGGTAATATTAATACTAGTAATAAATATCTCCTATTTAATACATGGTTTTACACCTATATAAAGAGGTCATCCCCATTCATTCTCCTCACACCTTAACACTTCTCTCTCTCTCTCTACTGCTCCATTTCCCAATGAAGCTCGAACTAGAGCTTCGACTTGAACAAAGGTCAGGCTCTTTAGAACCGGGGAGAAGACAGTCATCTGATAGCAAACTCCAGTCAATCCGAGAATCGTTGTAGAAGCGCTGGCATGATAAAATAGTGAAGCAGCTCTGGCAGACCGTAGCTGCCCTATTTCGGCCAAGCTGAAATCAGCCATTTCAAGCCCTCCTCAGGCCAAATCAAGCCCTCCCAACACTTCCTCAACCTTTCCACGATCGAATTAGGACCGAAAGGTAAGCTAATTCTGCTCCCCTTTACAATTTTCGATCGGTGCTAGAGAGAGAGTCGACCAAATTTCAATGACAAAATTCTAATCCAATTCCGCATCAATTGATGCGATTCTTGATTTTAGGATGAACCTCAAGACGAGAGTTATCTACCCAGATCGAAAGTTCGAACCGTCGTGCTTACACCAGTGAGTAATCGAAGCTTTCTCTCTCTATAGTTCATTTTCTGGCAAAGCTCCGTTTGAGCTCGTCTCGGAATTAAAACTTGTAATTCACATTTCTGAAGAATCGTATGAACATGTAGAAACTCAATTTCAACTTCAATTTCAACAATTGGAAATGTTTGATGGTCAATTTGATGAAATCAAATTCGGCTGCGTTAAGAAGTTAAAATTGGGGGAAAATTGGGGGTTTTCAAAATTCATAGGACCAACATGAAATTTTATGAAATTGAGGGTCAATTGGGCATGAAAATAATGTTGGAGGACCAATTGAGGAATTTTGAAATTTTTGGGGCAAAATTTACCATTTTTGTAAAGGAAGGGCAAAATGGTAATTTTGGAAAAGTTGGGGGGACCAAATTGGAAATTTGGGAAATTAAACCCCTTTTTGTGAAATGGAATAAATTGAGGTACTATGATAAATTTTAGAAGTTTCGGGACTTAATTTGAGGAAAAACAGGCAATTGGGACTTAAAGTTAAAGAGAAATAACTTTAGGGACCTAATTGCAAATAAATGAAAGTTTGACTTTCTCATTCATTTGGAATGAATGAAGGCGATTAGGCTGAAGGATAATGAACCAAGATGTTCATATCGTGTAGGAACAAGAAGTACCGGGAATGCCAGCAAGGACAAGCTCACGTGAATACCAAGAACCGGTCTAGTGGAATTTACGGCATTAATGGGTGAGTGAGTTTACTAACATCATACCCAGTTGGGATAATGAGCACAACTTAAAATTAAAAACCACTTACCGGTTGTGAGTGGAAATTTTATATCATGCCCGGTTGGGCAATGATAAGTACCTCGGTTGTAAGTAGATCATACCCAGTTGGTATGATGAGACTTCCCCGAAAGAAGTTGAAAACCCATTCATCGGTTATGAATGGAGGTGTCCTTATACCCGGGCGGTATAATGGATAGAGAAAACATATGTTTTGTCGGAAGTACTCTCCCCTGACTGTGTGCCAATGCTTAAACAATTGGGAAAACCTTCTCGACGGGAGCTTGAATAGCTCTGATAGGCCAGGGGCCTCGGTTTTGGAACTTGGGGGCTAAATGCCCAATTTTGAATATCTTGTACAGTGGACCCAAGGCCAGTTGGCACGAGCAGGAGCTCGTAAACGAACATGATATATGTGCCATAAAAATTAATAAGTGAATTGTTTGGCCATGGTACCAAGATAGGACCGACATGTTCAGTCAACTAGCGGCAATGCGAGATGACAGGTCGATGGACTAGTCAAGACAAACAGCTGCGGGCTGAGTTGAGAGTCGGGGCCGTTGGACTAGTGGCACCATAGATTACATGACAATATAAGAAAACATTGTTTGTGCATGCACTGTGAGTACGGGATCATCAAGACGCCCATGATGGGTAGTGATGCGTCCTAAGGGCATTGGACGACCTGGTGGCTATAAGGCCAGTTTGTCGTTCAAGGTGTCTGTGCAAAATCTGGAGTAGCACCAAGCGCATGAGACCGGGGTGGGGATGGGATGCGGTCTCTGTCCTCATACGGACACGAAGAAGTGATTTCGGGATTGTGGGTCGGATGTCGTGTACATCTACTCATTCCCAGGATAGAAGTGGTTGTACTTCTATTCGGGTGGCAGGAAAAGTCGCTTCGAAGCCACTAGCGGGTTCAGTAGTGATACTGACTTGCGAATGTTTGTAACCTTCATGATGAAGGATGTGTGTTAGGTGATGACACATCGGTAACTAAGAAATAATGGAAAAATCTAAATTTTTAAATGAAGTGATTTTTGAAAAGAAAGGAGTCTGGCACACTCCATATAAATATTTTTCTTAAAAGTTAAAAGTAGACCTTTAAAAACCCATTCACTAAGTAGTCGTACTCACCCCCTCCCTTATATCCCTTTCAGGAAATCCCAGAAAGCCTACCCTGAAAGACAATCAACTAAGATGCCTATAAGATAGGTATGTAAAGTTTTAAATTTCATGCAGTTTTGATTATGCTATTCCAGGAAATGGTGCAGGTTTAAAGGACGCCTTAGTCTTTACGGATTATAATAAGGGGAAACCCTTTAATAAACCGGGAGAGTGGCGGGTTGTTCATGGGGATCTGACCAATCTGGGTCGGGGCGTGATAGCTCTTGTCCTAAGGTTACTCCTAGGATTAAGAATCACATCAATTGATGTTGAATTGAGGGAGAATTTGGTCAGTGAAGTTTCATCGATTCTATCTCAAGCACTGATCGGAAAATATAGAGGGGAGCCAAATTAGCTTATATTTTCACTCTAATTTAGCTGTAGAAGGGCTATGGAGGTGTTGGTAGGGCTTGGTTTAGCCTAAGGAGGGCTTAAATTGGCCATTTTCAACTCGGCCAAAACAGGGCATCTTCGGTCCGATAGAGCTACTTCACTATTCTAGCACGCCGACATTTTTTCGGCGATCCTCGGAGCAAATGGAGACTACAGGCATGTAGCTGACTTCTCCTCGAATCCAAGGAACCCGACCATGCCTTCTTTATTTTAGATAAATGCCCAAGTCGGAGCTCTAGTCTAAGCTTCACCGAAAAATGGAGCAGTAGGGAGAGAGTGGAGTTTTGAGGTGTGAGGAGGATGAATGAGAAGGGGCTTTTTATATAAGAAGCTCGGGAACTTCTTGGTCATCCGATTGGCACCTTAATGGCGTCATTTATTGCCTAAAACTCTCTAGCTGGAAACTTTTCATCTTCATTAGCGCTACTCGATTTTTCAGTGAGTGAACAGTGATGTCATCTGAAGGAAGAAGATGACACTGTTCTGAACCACACCGAACTGATCTGAATTGGGTTCAAAGCTTAAACCAGCCAGTTCAGGCCCGATTAGACCGAGTTTTTCAAAATTAAAAATTTCTAAATTCATCTAAATTCATTATCTATCAAATGCCTCAATTCTCCATTTTGAATTTTCTATGCCACCTAGAAAAATGAATTTAACATCTGGTTCAATAGTGGTTCTAACCGGTCCAAACCGGTTCAATCTGATTTGGATCCGATTCACCTGAACCGATTTGGTTTTCATCTCCAATTCATCCTAAAGTCCTTTTTCATGACTTTTATGACTCTTTAGGTCTCTTAGGATCCATAAATTTCCCCATTTGCCCGTTCTCTATCATTTATGGTTTGTGAACCGACTTAGTTCATAAACCGGTTCAATTCGGCTCGGATCCAGTTCTCCTAAACTGATATGGTTTTCTTCCCAAATTGTCCAAAGGTCCTTTTCCAAGGTTTTATGAACCCTTTGGGTCACTCAGGAGTTGTAAATTTCCCAAATTGTCCGTTCTATGATGCTCGTGTTTATGATTCGGTTCAGTGTTTCTCACTCAGTTTTACTGATTCTTTTCCCGGTTTTCCTTAATTCCAAAGGGTGGGGGTTTACAACTCTGCCCTCCTTTTAGAAGTTTTGTCCCCAAAACTAAATCAACATTTTTTACTCCGGGATAAACTTCCCCTAATGGTAACTTAGACATGTTAATACTTTGGTCGTTCTTTCACTTAGTCCACCTTAAATCACACACTTAAGGAATTTCTTTTCCTTTATATTGTTTACTCCTTCCATGGAGTTTTATCATAACTAGTATGTCTTGCCCGTGAGTCCAAAGGTATATCCCTAGGTTCACATCTTCCTTTACTTAGGGCAAGATTCTTCCCTTTGGGGTTCTTACTCAAGATATCAGGATTGGGAGTTCCAAGTTGCCCAATCGTTCCCTTGTCTAGTTATTCTCTTCATCGTTGAAACCCTTAACTCAATGTTCTTTCAAGCATTACGTACTTATTTTCACAAGTTTCGGTGTTATTATTTATTCATCCTAATTTGACCCATCCTTCATCTGTCATTGATTACAGCTTTGGTCAAAATTATGTTTGACCTTGTTATGCTTACTAACTGACTCTTTCTTACTCGAGTCACATTTTACTCGAGACTATTGGTGCTTACATGTCCCTTACGACATGACATAGTCCAGAACCTCTCTCTGTCAATCAGACTTCTACAACACCTCATTTAGGGTTGTTCCCAACTTTCCAAACTTTTAGGGATTGCATAACTTCATCCTTCCTTTCATCAAGTAGTATTCCTCGACTACCTTTATCGTTATCCAGTCAACCTTCGTGCCTTGACAACATGTCTTACATAACCATGTCGGTTTTCCTTACCCACTCATCCTTTTCCCAACTTCTTTATTGGGTCTTTCTGGTGCCAATCATTAAATTTCCTGATGACTTACCGATATGATTGGATTCTTCCCTTCTTTTTTGTTGACGTCCTTTACTCAAGAATTTTCCTTTCCCCTAAACCCACTCTTACTTACTTGTGATCATTTCATGATTCTGTTGTTTTTAGGGAGTTCTCCTTTAATGATTTTTATTCTCTACTAAGTCCTTCCTTTAAAGTAGAGATTTCCCTTTAGGTGCTAGATGTTCTATTCCTTGAAGGTTTCCTTCATTCACATTCTTACACCCTTTTGTATTTGGGCTTTTGTCCACCTTTAATCATTTGTCGATCGTTGGGTCTTATTTCGCGTACTCAACACTATGCCCACTCTATTACCCTTCTTTATAGTGTAGTCTTGCTACTTCTCGGTCTTTCTTATGGTCTCGTTTATTTTCCTTTACCATTCTATTGCTACTAGTTACTTCCTTCTTTTTTGGGTTCATCGAAAATCCCTAATTGACTTCTTTGCTCTTCCAAATCAGGTAATACTTTGGCTATCTTGACATACCCTTAACTGCTTATGGTTCTTTATGTCGGTTTAAGCCTCTTAGGATCCATCTGGTGATTCCTTAGCTTTGGAACTTCCCTTTTTGAGGTCTCACTTCCTACTTGTATCCTCTACCTAAGGATTCTCATCTGGGTTCAACCTCTTTAACGCTTCTTGGAGGCTTTTCCTTCCTTCCTTTCTTGCACTCTTCTGAGATCGGTATTGTTTCTCGCTCTTTATCCTTCACTGTCCTCCATTTCCTTTTTGTTCCTTATCCTCTCTTTGAAGAGTTCATGCTGATAGATTGGTTTCTAGCACCTTTTATGTCCTGTTATACACTCCTTGGGCACTATTAAGCGAGTGTGGGCTAAGAACAGTCTTGATGTCATTAGTTGTTTTCTCCTTACCCACTTCCAAATTAGAGGACTTCCTTCTCCAAGGTTTTTCGGATGTTCTTTCATTTATTTCCTTATTATGGGTAGCTCTTACTTTGTCACTGCGTCCTTTGATGCTATTTTCCTACTTACCTATTCCTTGGATTTAACTTTCTCATTGGGTCCTCTTAGTACATTTCCCTTGATTCTTTCATTTCGGTGTGCATTTCATCTCCTCATCCTTCGTCACTTGGTCCATTACTTCTTAGTTGGAACTTGCATGCCTTTCTAGGGTCTCCTTCCTTGGGAAAGGTTCAAACACTATATGCTCCAAGACTTTGTGTGGGACCTCCTAAATCCTCCTTATGACTTGTGTGTGGTCATCATTTCATTTTCAACAATTTATTTCTTCAAGGATTTCCTTAATCCTTCATTTCCACTATTATAGCCTTTCCACCTCCCTTCCTTACTAGGTTAGTCTACAACCCTACTTGTTTCTTGTAAACCTCGCACTTTTGAGTTAAGGAAAACCAGGAAAGAACCGGTCAAACCAAATAAGAAAATCGAGTCGGTTTACAAACCCGATCATTTGGGAACAAGCAATTTGGAAATTTACAACTTTCGGGTGATCCAAAAGGTTCATTAAATCTTGTAAAAGAAATTTAAGACAAATTAGAAGAGAAAAACCAAATTCATTTAGGTGAATGAGATTTCATAAGAACTCTGATGTTAAGCTTGCTTGGTCGAGAGTACTGTGAGGATGGGTGACCTCCTGGGAAGTATGATTTTTTTTGTAACCCAAAATTTTGGTAAAAAATTTTTATGCTAACGATAAATAGCTATAAATTAATATTTATTTAATTATTGTAATTAATACCAATAATTTAATATCTAAATTAAATTATTTGAATTAATACAAATAATTTAATACCGAAATTTATGAAAATATTAATACTAGTAATAAATCTCTCTAATTTAATAGACGATTTTACACCTATATAAAGAGGTTATCCCCATTTATTCTCCTTATACATGAACACTTCTCTCTCTCTCTACTACTCCATTTCCCGGTGAAGTTCGAACTAGAGCTTCGATTTGAACATTTTTCCTAACCTCGGAAGAAGAGGTCGGGCTCTTTAGAACCAGGGAGAAGACAACTATCTGATAGCAAACTCCAGTCAATCCGAGAATCGCTGGAGAAGTGCCGGCATGATGGAACAGTGAAGCAGCTCCGGCAAAATGAAGCTGCCCTATTTTGGCCAAGCTGAAATCGGCCATTTCGAGCCCTCCTAAGGCCAAACCAAGCCCTCCCAACACTTCTTCAGCCCTTCCACAGTCGAATTAAGACCGAAAGGTAAGCCAATTCGGCTCCCCTTTACAATTTTTTATCGGTGTTAGAGAGAGAGTCGACCGAATTTCAATGACGAAATTATAATCCAATTCGGCATGAATTGATGCGATTCTTGATTCTAGGATGAACATCAGGACAAGAGCTATCTACCCAGATTAAAAGCTCAGTCCGTCGTGCCCTCACCGGTGAGTAATCGAATCTTTCTCTCTCTAGAGTTTGTTTTCCGGCAAAGCTCCGTTTGAGCTCGTTCCGGCATTAAAACTCGCGATTCAAAGTTCTATGGAATTGTATGAACATGGAGAAACTCAATTTCAACAATTAGAGGTGTTTGATTGGTCAATTTGATGAAATCAAATTCGTTTGTGTTAAAGAGATGGAATTGGGGGAAATTGGGGATTTTCGAAAATTCGATGGACCGAAATGCAATTTCCTAAAATTGAGGGTCAATTGGGCATGATAAAAATGTTAGAGGGCCAATTGAGGAATTTTAGAATTTTTGGGGTGAAACTTACCATTTTTGTAAAGGAAGGATAAAATGGTAATTTTGGAAATTAATTCCCTTTTTGTAAAATGGAATAAATTGAGGTCCTGCGATAAATTTTAAAAGTTTCAGGACTCAATCTTGGGAAAAATCGGCATTAGGGACTTAAAGTTAAAGAGAAATAACTTTAGGGACCTAATTGCAAATAAATGAAAGTTTGACTTTCTCATTCATTTAGAATGAATGAAGGCTATTAGGCCAAACGATAATGAACCGAGATGTTCATATCGTGTAGGAACACGAAGTACCGGGAACGCCAGCAAGGACAAGCTTGCGTGAATACAAAGAACCGAACTAGTGGAATTCACAGCATTAACGGGTGAGTGGGTTAATTTACACATCATACCAGTTGGGATGATGAGCACTTTTATTTAAGGAAAACCTACTTACCGGTTGTGAGTGGGTTTACTAATATCATACCCGGTTGGGATGATGAGCACAACTTAAAAATTTAAAACCACTTACCGGTTGTGAGTGGGTTTATATATCATGCTCGGTTGGAGATGATAAATTCCTCGGTATAAAAATCCATTGTTTAGTGGAATTTATTCATCAAAATGTAGAGAAAGTGATGTGAAAACCATGCGAAAAAACTACTTACCGGTTGTAAGTAGATCATACCCGATTGGTATGATGAGACTTCCTCGAAGGAAGTTGAAAACCCGTTCATCGAACATGAACGGAGATGTCCTTATACCGGTCAGTATAATGGACAGTGAAAACCATTTTGTTGAAAGTGTTCTCCCCTGACTGTGTGTCAATGCTTAAACAATTTGAGAGAACTTCTCGACGGGAGCTCGAATAGCTTTGATAAGCCAGGGGCCTCTGTTTTTGAACTTGGGGGCTAAATGCCCGATTTTGAAAATCTTGTACAGTGGGCCTAAGGCCAGTTGGCACGAGCAAGAGCTCGTAAACGAACATGATATATGTGCTATAAAACTTAACAAGTGAATTGTTTGGCCATGGTACCAAGATAAGGACTGACATGCTCAGTCAACTAGCGGCAGTGCGACATGACAAGTCGTCGGACCGGTCAAGACAAACAACTACGGGTTGAGTGGAGAGTTGGGGCCGTTGGGACAAATGGCACCACATATTACATGGAAATTTAAGAAAACACTATTTGTGCATGCACTTTCAGTACGGAATCATCAAGATGCCCATGAGGGGTAGTGATCACTAAGGGCCTTGAACGACCCAACGAGTATAAGGGCAGATCGTCGTTCCAGGTGTCTGTGCGAAATTTGGAATAGCACCAAGTGCATGAGACCAGGGTGGGGACGGGATGAGGTCTCTATCCTCATATGGACACGAAGAAGCAATTTCGGGATTAAGGGTCGGATGTCGTGTACATCCACTCATTCCCAGGGTAGAAGTGGTCGTGCTTCTATCCGGGTGGCCGGTAAAGTCGCTCCGAAGCCACTAGTGGGTTTTGTAGGCGTACTGACCTGCGAATGTGTGTAACCTTCATGATGAAGCATGTGTGTTGGGTGATGACACACCGTGGTAAATAAGAAAAGATGGAAAAACCCGAATTTTTAAATGAAGGGATTTTTGAAAAGAAAGGAGTATGGCACACTCCATATAAATGTTTTTCTTAAAAGTTAAAAGTAGACATTTGAAAACCCATTCACTGAGTAGTCATACTCACCCCCTCTCTTATATCCCTTTTAGGAAATCCCGGAAAACCTACCCTTAAAGACCATCAACTAAGATGCTTGTAAGACAAGTATGTAAAGTTTAAAATTTCATGCAGTTTTTATTATGCTATTCCAGGAAATGGTGCAGGTTTAAAGGATGCCTTATTCTTTATGGTTTATAATATGGGGAAACCTTTTAATAAACCAGGAGAGTGGCGGGTTGATCTCGGGGATCCGACCAAACCGGGTCAGGGCGTGATAACTAGAGTGGTATTGGAGCATGTTTCCTCAAATACATAATTAAGACTAGAAAATATAGCAATTGATAGGATTTATCTTAAAATTTTCAGATGGCTCCCTGGAGATGAACCAAAAAAAACTAGGAATGACTCTGCTCAGTACCCTGTCCTCTTAAGAAGAAAACTATAGAAGCTTCCCAAATGCCTAGGGCATGGTAGAAATCCCCAAGGACGAAATGACAAATTATCCAAGAGGATGATGCTTGGACCTGTTGAGATCACACCCCCGAGTACAAAGGGAGCCAAGCCTGAAACCCGGAACACCAGCTAGGGCTTATAACCTTACCATGGAGGATACTTATCAAACACCCCGTAGCCCTCTATCTATTTCATAACCACCTCTTTATAATATGGTTAAGACCCTAACATATTGTACGCCTCCATTAATGAAGAATTTCAAGTTCCTGAAACCATGTCTATAAAAAAAGATGTAAGCCTACGCCTCAACTGTAGGAAGATTGCCTCAAGAAAAGTAACCAAACAAACCACGGGGACCGAGTTGAATCCCATCCCAAATAAGGAAATGAACCAAAAGACTAAATAGTCTAGGAGAACTCTTAGGGGAAAACAAGTAGGCAGAGAAGGCTCGAGAAGCAAACCGACAAGGAGACTAAGGAGTGAGAACTCTGGTAGTAACTACTATGCAAGGAAATGACCTATTACAAGGTGAGAACAATAAGAACACTACTCGAGAAAGTGCTCAACACTACTAAAGACAAGTATCAAGATAACCTTTTATAGGTGTAAGGGAAATGGGGCATGAAGTGAAGGATTGCCCCACATCACAAGGATTTAGAGCAATACCTTCTAATAACAACACCTCTACAGCTACATGAATTCGAAAATATTCCACCCCATGAAATATGACTCCTGCTCGAAACTTCAGCCATACCAAGAGGAAGTTATTCAAGATCCTAGCACAGTGGTGGGTACTTCCTGACCTAATCTCCTTTAAGAAAAGCTAAAGCCCCAAGTTGATATTCGTATTTTGAAAGTAAATTGTGAGTTCCTAAAACTTTTTATCCCTCAATAATGGTGTAATGGTGTGCCTCAATTAAATGAGGGAGCAAAAGGACTAAAGGTAGGACCTCGATCAACTGCAAATAAAACAAAGCGTAGATGAAGAGAATTCTTTCTTAAGAAGAAATTTCCAGCCAACTGGCAATAAGGAAGGAAGCACCTCTACAAGAGAAGACAAGTCGAGCATTTGACGACAAATGGGTTGTTTTGGGATGATAAGTACGATTTGCTTTTTCCAAAGCAGAGAAGTCAAGTTTTGGACCAACATCGCGAAAAGAAGAAAATCCTAACAACAAGATAGTTAAGGAGAATAAACGACACCCTAAGGAGGACTAGGAAGTAGTAAGGGCTACACCTTAAAAAGGGCAATGGGATGGGCATTAAGAACAAGAAGACTCGAGAGACAACTGTCTCAAGATAATTAGACAAGGAGAATAGTAGGGACGAGTCAGTTAATGAACTAACCCTCGTAAATGTCATAAATTTAATCTCTAGTAAAGAAGGGAGAGGTGAAAAGGCCAAATATTTGGAAAATAAGGATGGAGGAAATCCTTAAAGAAATCAATGGCCAAGAATGGATTGACGACCAAACTCAAAGCCAGGAGAAGATTAAGTAAGCCTCTCACATGATGATTAAGAGATCTGGAAACAAGGAGGATTTGAGGTCTACTTAAAGGAAATAGACGTGTACAGGGGTACAAGTTGGAATGAGGATGTGGTACAAAGGATGTACACGTAAGATTTCAAGAGTAAAGGTAAATGGAAGGGGATGGCATCAAAGGACGTCATTCAAGGATATATACATACGAAAATGAATGAAGAAGGAATTCCAGGAGAAAGGGAAAGAATCTCACCAAGGAAGGAAACCCTGAGGAAGGATACATGTCCCAACTAAGAGGTAATGGGACCAAGTGACGAGGGGTGAGGAGACGAACTTGCAAATGAAGTGCATGGTGAGGTGAAACAACAAAGGGAAACATACTAGGGGAACCTAAGGAGTAAGTTAAACCCAAGGAACGAGTAGGTAGAAAGATAGCATCAATAGATGCCGTAACAAGTAAAAATGGGTAGACTACCCATAATAAGAAAATAAAGGAAAGAACATTCGAGAAACCTTGGGAAAGTAAACTCCTTAAATAAGAAGTGTTTAAGGGGGAACAACCACTAATATCAAGATGGATTGTGGTTCACACTCACATAATAGATGCTAAAGAGTGGATGGTTGGGCATCGGGTGGAGTACACGAAATAAGATCGATAAACGGAAGCTACTCAAATAAGGAATAAGGGAAGTAATGGAAAATTTAAGACAATGGAGGACTAAAAGCGGTCAAATGCCCCAATATAGAAAAGGTGTAAGGAGATGAAGAATGGAAACCTTCAAGAAATGGTAAGAAGGTTGAACATGTAACTCCTAAGGTGAAAGTCTCTACCTTGAAGGAAATAGTAGAGAATGAAACCGTAAAAAGGGAAACTCCCCAAACCAAGCAAATTGACATGTAGACCAAAAGGAATTAACTCGATATAAAGAATTGTGAAATCATTATGAACAAGTAAGAGTGGATTAATGTCAAGGTAAAATCCTTGAGTAAAGGATGTCATTGGGAACGAGTATGGACCTAAGAAGGGATGAATCCCAGCTTGTCAGTATAGTATTGGAAAACCCAATCAATTGGAACCGAAAAGACCCAATAAAGAAGTTGGGGAAAGATGAGTAGGTAAGAGGAATCCATGCGGTTATGTGAGACAACTTCAAATGCATGATGGAGAAAAGGATAATGGTAAAAAGGATAGTTGAAGAATGCTATCAAAAGAAAAGAGGGATGAAGTTATACGAACCCTAAAAGGTCAAAAAGCTAAGAGAGACCCTCAAGGAGATGTTCTAGAAATCTAATGGACAAAGATAGGTCCTAGAAAATGCCATGCTATAAAGGGCAAGTAAGCCCAACAATCCCGAGGAGAATATGACTCAAATTAAGAAAGAGTCGGCTAATAAGCATGACAAGGTCTAATATAAAAATTTGGACCAAAGTTATAATAGATAACGAATGAGGGAAGGGTCAAAATATGACGAAAAAGTTATAAAGAAAAACCGTGGAAACAAGTACGTAATGCTTGAAAGAACATCGAGCTAAAGGTTTCAACTACTAAAAGGATAACTAGACATGAGAATGATTAGTTATCTTGGAATTCCCAATCTTGAGTACAAAATCTCAAAGGGAAAAATGTTGCTCTAAACAAAGAAAGAGATAAAATCCAAGAATATACCCTGAAGTAAGGTATGTCTAGTTATGATAAACTCCATGGAGGGAGTAAATAATATAAAGGAAAAGAAATTCCTTGAGTGAAGGATGCAAAAAGGGATAATTGAAAGAACAAGAGAAGAGTTTGCATGTTAAGCAAACAACAAATAGACATCAAAGAAAATGGTTCCTCATGCAAGGTTGCTAATTAAGTTTTGGGGACAAAACTCCTAAAAGGAGGGGAGAGTTGTAAACCCCGCACTTTTGAGTTAAGGAAAACCGGAAAAGAACCAGTTAAACTGAGTAAGAAAATCGAGCCGGTTTATAAACCCGATCATTTGGGAACAAGCAATTTGGAAACTTACAATTTCCAGGTGATCCAAAGGGTTCATTAAACCTTGGAAAAGAAATTTAAAACAAATTAGAAGAGAAAAACAAAATTGATTTAGGTGAATAAGATTTTATAAGAACTCTGAAGTTAATCGTGCTTGCTCGAGAGTATTGTGACGATGGGTGACCTCCTGGGAAGTAAGATTTAATATATACTATATTATTGGAATTAATACAAATAATTTAATACCTAAATTAAATTATTAAAATTAATACCAATAATTTATGGTAATATTAACACTATTAATAAATCTCTCCAATTTAATACATGATTTTACACCTATATAAAGAGGTAATCCCCATTCATTCTTCTCATACCTTAACACTTCTCTCTCTCTCTCTACTGCTCCATTTCCCGGTGAAGCTCGAACCAGAGCTTCGACTCGAACATTTTTCTTAACCTCGGAAGGAGAGGTCGGGCTCTTTAGAACCGGGGAGAAGACAGCTATCTAATAGCAAATTCCAGTCAATCCAAGAATCGCTATAGAAGTGCCAGCATGATGGAATAGTGGAGCAGCTCCGGTAGACAGAAGTTGCCCTATTTCGGCCAAGCTGAAATCGGCCATTTTGAGCCCTCCTCAGGCAAAACCAAGCCCACCCAACACTTCGTCAGCCCTTCCACGGCCAAATTAGGACAGAAAGATAAGCCAATTCGGCTCCCCTTTACAATTTTTGATCGGTGTTAGAGAGAGAGTCAACCAAATTTCAATGACAAAATTCTAATCCAATTCGGCATGAATTGATGTGATTCTTGATTCTAGCATGAACATCAGGATGAGAGCTATCTGCCCAGATCGAAAGCTTGGTCTGTCGTGCCCTCACCGATGAGTAATCGAATCTTTCTCTCTCTAGAGTTTATTTTCTAGCGAAGCTCCGTTTGAGCTCGTTCCGGCGTTAAAACTCGCGATTCAAAGTTCTATGGAATCATATGAACATGGAGAAACTCACTTCAATTTCAACAATTAGAGGTGTTTGATTGGTCAATTTGATAAAATCAAATTCGGTAGTGTTGAAGAGTTGAAATTGGGGGAAAAATTGGGGATTTTCCAAATTCAAAGGGGCAAAATGCAATTTTATGAAATTGAGGGTCAATTGGGCATGATAAAAATGTTAGAGGGCCAATTGAGGAATTTTAGAATTTTTGGGGTGAAACTTACCATTTTTGTAAAAGAAGGAAAAAATGGTAATTTTGGAAAAGTTGGGGGACCAAATTGGAAATTTGGGAAATTAATCCCCTTTTTGTGAAATGGAATAAATTGAGGTCCTATGATAAATTTTAAAAGTTTTGGGACTCAATCTGAGGAAAAATCGACATTATGGACTTAAAGTTAAAGAGAAATAACTTCAGGGACCTAAGTGCAAATAAATGAAAGTTTGACTTTCTCATTCATTTGGAATGAATGAAGGTTATTAGGCCAAAGGATAATGAACCGAGATGTTCATATCGTGTAGGAACACGAAGTACCGGGAATGCCAGTAAGGACAAGCTTGTGTGAATACAAAGAACCGATCAAGTGGAATTCACAGCATTAACAAGTGAGTGGGTTAATTTACACATCATACAGGTTGGGATGATGAGCCCTTTTATTTAAGGAAAACCTACTTATCGGTTGTGAGTGGGTTTACTAACATCATACTCGGTTGGGATGATAAGCACAACTTAAAAATTTAAAACCACTTACCGGTTGTGAGTGGGATTATATATCATACCCGGTTGGAGATGATAAGTACCTCGGTATAAAAACCCACTGTTTAGTGGAATTTTAATCATCACAACTTAGAGAAAGTGATGTGAAAACCATGCGGAAAAACTACTTACCAGTTGTAAGTAGATCATACCTGGTTGGTATGATGAGACTTTGTAAACCCCGCACTTTTGAGTTAAGGAAAACCGGGAAAAGAATCGGTCAAACCGAATAAGTAAACCAGGTTGGTTTACATTTGGGAACAAGTAATATGGAAATTTACAACTTACGGCTGATCCAAAGGGTTCATTAAACCTTGGAAAAGAAACTTAAGACAAATTAGAAAACAAAAATCAAATTGGTTTAAGTGAACTAGATTCCATAAGAACTTTAAGGTTAAGCATGCTTACCCGAGAGTAGTGTGAGGATGGGTGACCTCCTAGGAAGTATGAATTTTTTTGTAACCCGAAATTTCGGTCAAAAATTTTTATGCCAACGGCTTATCACAAATAGCCATAAATTAATATATATTTAATTATTGTAATTAATACCAATAATTTATTACCCAAATTAAATTATTGGAATTAATACAAATAACTTAATACCGAAATTAAATTATTGGAATTAATATCAATAATAACCGAAATTAAATTATTGTAATTAATACCAATAATTTATGGCAATATTAATACTAGTAATAAATCTCTCTCATTTAAATACATGGGTTTTACACCTATATAAAGAGATCATCCCCATTCATTCCCCTTACACCCAAACACTTCTCTCTCTCTCTCCACTGCTCCATTTCCCGGTGAAGCTTAAGCCAGAGCTTCGACTTCAACATTTTTCTTAACCTTGAAAGGAGAGGTCGGGCTCTTTAGAACCGGGGAGAAGTCAGCTATCTGATAGCAAACTCCAGACAATCCGAGAATCACTAGAGAAGTGTTGACATGATGGAACGGTGAAGCAGCTCCAGTGGACCGAAGTTGCCCTATTTCGGCCGAGTTGAAATTGGCCATTTTGAGCCCTCCTCAGGCCAAACCAAGCCTTCTCAACACTCCCTCAGCCCTCCCACGGCCGAATTACGATTGAAAGTTAAGCCAATTCGGCTCCCCTCTGCAATTTTCGATCGGTACTAGAGAGAGAACCGACAGAATTTCAATATTGAAATTCTAACTCAATTCGACATCAATTGATGTGATTCTTGATTCTAGGATGAACCTCAGGACGAGAGCTATCTGCCCAGATTGAAAGCTCGAACCGTCGTGCCTTCACCGGTGAGTAATCGAAGCTTTCTCTCTCTATGGTTCATTTTCCGGCAAAACTCCGTTTGAGCTCGTCCTGACATTAAAACTTGTGATCCACATTTCTGAAGAATCGTATGAACATGTAGAAACTCAATTTCAACTTCAATTTCAATAATTAGAAGTGTTTGATTGGTCAATTTGATAAAATCAAATTTGGTAGTGTTGAAGAGTTGAAATTGGGGGAAAAATTGGGGATTTTCGAAATTCAAAGGGGCAAAATGCAATTTTATGAAATTGAGGGTCAATTGGGCATGAAAATAATGTTGGAGGATCAATTGAGGAATTTTGGAATTTTTGGGGCAAAACTTACCATTTTTGTAAAGGAAGGCCAAAATGGTAATTTTGGAAAAATTGGTGGACCAAATTGGAAATTTGGGAAATTAAACCCCTTTTTGGTGAAATTGAATAAATTGAGGTACCAAGATAAATTTTAAAAGTTACGGGACTAAATTTGAGGAAAAACCGACATTAGGGACTTAAAGTTAAAGAGAAATAACTTTAGGGACCTAATTGCAAATAACAAAAAGTTTGGGTTTTCTCATTCATTGGAAATGAATGAAGGCTGTTATGCCGAGTAATAATGAATAAGGATGTTCATATCGTGTAGGAACGTGAAATACCGGGAACGCCAGTATGGACGAGCTCGCGTGAATACAAAGAACCGGTTAAGTGGAATTCACTGCGTTAACAGGTGAGCGAGTTTACTAACATCATACCCGGTTGGGATGATGAGCACAACTTAAAGATAAAAACCACTTACCGATTGTGGGTGGAAATTTTATATCATACCCGGTAGGGGATGAAAAGTACCTCGATATAAAAACCCACTATTTAGTGGTATTTTAATCATCACCACATAGAGAAAGTAATGTGAAAATTATGCGAAAAAACTACTTATCGGTTGTAAGTAGATCATACCCGGTTGGTATGATGAGACTTCCTCGAAGGAAGTTGAAAACCCGTTCATCGGTTATGAACGGAGATGTCCTTATACCGATCAGTATAATGGATAGTAAAAACCTATTTTGTCGGAAGTGTTCTCCCCTGACTGTGTGCTAATGCTTAAACTATTTGGGAGACCTTCTTGACGGGAGCTCAAATAGCTCTTATAGGTCGGGGGCCTCGGTTTTGAAACTTGAGGGCTAGAATGCCTAGATTTTTGAAAATCTCGTACAGTGGGCCCAAGGCCAGTTGGCATGAGTAGGAGCTCGTAAATGAACATGATATATGTGCAATAAAACTTAATAAGTGAATTGTTTGGCCATGGTACCAAGATGGGACCGACATGCTCAGTCAACTAGCGGTAGTGCGACATGACAGGTCGACGGACTAGTCAAGACAAACAACTGCGGGTTGAGTTGAGAGTCGGGGTCGTCGGACCAGTGGCACCACAGATTACATGGCAATATAAGAAAACATTGTTTGTGCATGCACTGTGAGTACGGGATCATCAAGACACCCATGAGGGGTAGTGATGTGTCTTAAGGGCCTTGGACGACCCGGTGAGTATAAGGGTAGATCGTCGTTCTAGGTGTCTGTGCGAAATCTGGAGTAGCACCAAGCGCATGAGACCGGGGTGGGGACAGGATGAGATCTCTGTCCTCATAAGGATATGAAGAAGTGATTTTGGGATTGTGGGTCGAATGTCACGTACATCCACTCATTCCCAGGGTAGAAGTGGTTGTACTTCTATCCGGGTGGTAGGAAAAGTCACTCCAAAGCCACTAGCGGGTTCAGTAGTGATAGTGACTTGCGAATGTGTGTTGGGTGATGACACACCGGTAATTAAGAAATAATGGAAAAACCTAAATATTTTTTTAAATGAAGGGATTTTTAAAAACAAAGGAGTCTGGCACACTCCATATAAATGTTTTTCTTAAAAGTAAAAAGTTTTTAAAAACCCATTCACTGAGTAGTCGTACTCATCCCCTCCCTTATATCCCTTTCAAGAAATCTCAGAAAGCCTCCCCTTAAAGACCGTCAACTAAGATGCCTGTAAGACAGGTATGTAAAGTTTTAAATTTTATGCAGTTTTGATTATGCTATTCTAGGAAAAGGTGCAGGTTAAAGGACGCCTTACTCTTTACAGTTTACAATAAGGAGAAATCCTTTAATAAACCGAGAGAGTGGCGAGTTGATCACGGGGATCCGACCAAACCGGGTCGGGGCGTGATAGACTTCCTCGAAGGAAGTTGAAAACCCATTCATCGGTCATGAATGGAGATGTCCTTATACCGGTCGGTATAATGGACAGTAAAAACCATTTTGTTGGAAGTGTTCTCCCGTGACTATATGTCAATGCTTAAACAATTTGGGAGACCTTCTTCATGAGAGCTCTAATAGGCCAGGGGCCTCAGTTTTTTAACTTGGGGGCTAAATACCCGATTTTGAAAATCTCGTACAGTGGGCCCAAGGCCAGTGGACACAAGTAGGAGCTCGTAAACGAACATGATATATGTGCATAAAACTTAACAAGTGAATTGTTTGGCCATGGTACCAAGATAAGGACCTACATGCTCAGTCAACTAGCGGCAGTGCGACATGATAGGTTAACGGACCGGTCAAGACAAACAATTGCGGGTTGAGTTGAGAGTTGGGGCCGTTGGGACATATGGCACCACATATTACATGGTAATTTAAGAAAACTCTATTTGTGCATGCACTAAGAATACGAGATCATCAAGATGCCCATGAGGGTAGTGATGTGTTCTAAGGTCCCTGGACGACCCGGTGAGTATAAGGGCAGATCGTTGTTCCAAGTGTTTGTGCGAAATTTGGAGTAGCACCAAGCGCATGAGACCGGGGTGGGGACGGGATGAGGTCTCTGTCCTCATATGGACACGAAGAAGCAATTTCAGGATTAAGGGTCAGATGTCATATACATCCACTCATTCCCAGGGTAGAAGTGGTCGTGCTTCTATTCGGGTGGCCGGTAAAGTCACTCTGAAGCCACTAGTGAGTTCAGTAGGCGTACTGACCTGTTAATGTGTGTAACCTTCATGATGAAGGATGTGTGTTGGGTGATGACACACCATGGTAAATAAGAAAAGATGGAAAAACCCAAATTTTTAAATGTTGGGATTTTTGAAAAGAAAGGAGTCTGGCACACTCCATATAAATGTTTTTCTTAAAAGTTAAAAGTAGACCTTTGAAAACCCATTCACTGAGTAGTCATACTCACCCACTCTCTTATATCCCTTTCAGGAAATTCCTGAAAGCCTACCCTTAAAGACCATAAACTAAGATGCTTGTAAGATAGTTAAGTAAAGTTTAAAATTTCATGCTATTTTGATTATGCTATTCTAGGAAATGGTGCAGGTTTAAAGGACGCCTTACTCTTTACGATTTATAATAAGGGGAAACCCTTTAATAAATCGGGAGAGTGGCGGGTTGATCATGGGGATCCGACCAAATCGAGTTAGGACGTGACATTTCCTCTGTATTTTTTCCAAAGTAGATCATACCTTGTTGTCTCGAGACATCCCGTTTGTATTTCATCGTTCAGCATGTCTTCTATGAAGGAGGTGTTTCCTTCTTTGCTCCTACGTGGCTTATAGTGCCCCTTAAGGAAAATTCCCTTTGTCTATATTCTACTATTTCTAGATTTTCTTAAGGTCCTACCCTTGATCTTCTTCCGTGATTCTTCCTTGGGTAATTGAGACATACAATCGTATTATTAAGGGACAGAGAAATTTTCAGGAATTTAGAATCTTATTCATTGAAGTAAAAATACTATTTTGGAGTTTTAACATCTCTTGAGGGAGATTGTTACAATGTCGGTTTGGGGAATAGTCAGTACTAAGCTATGGTCTAAAAGGATTTCTTCCTGAGTGAGATTGGATTTCCTAGGCGCAATTGTGGTTCTTGTAATGTTATCCCTTTGGGCTTCTATAGGGGTGGAGATGTCCTTATTGGAGGGTATCGCTTAGATTCCTTGTAGTGTGGGATAGTTTCTTGCTATGTATCCCACCTTCTTACATTCATAACAGATCCTCTCGGGTCTTATCCTCATAAATGTCAGGCATCTTCTAATGAAGTGTCCCCATTGCCCACATCTATAATAGGTCATCTCCTTATGTGGATCTTTATGGTTCCTCCTATACTTTGAGCAATGTGGGGCCTTTCTAAGGGGTTGCTGATGGTTCGATTCCTTGCTGTCCTTGAGCCTTAACACCTTCGAGGCTATCTTGTCAAGTCCTCTTCAACCTGGGGTTACTCCAAGGGTTCTTCTATACTTCTAGTTCATTTCTTCCCTTGGGATAGGGTTCTCCCTGGCTTCTGGGGTGGCTAAGGTAGCGTGGGTTTGTTTGGCTACTTTTCTTAGGGCCATATGAAAATTTTAAAATTATTCCTATCAGTTACTATGTTATCAAGTCTTGATAATTTATTTGAGGAAACATGCTTTGATACCACTCACGTTGTCACGCCTCGACCTAGTTTAGTCGGATCCCCGTGAGCAACCTGCCACTCTCCTAGTTTATTAAGGGTTTTCCCCTTCTTATTAAACTGGAAGGAGTAAGGCATCCTTTATATCTGCACTTTTCCTAGAATAATATCAATCAAAACTACAAAAAATTTTAAACTTAACATACCTCTCTTACTAGTGTGGTTAGCTTGAGGTCTTTGGGTAGGCTTTCCCTTGGTTACCTAAAAAGGGGTATAAGGGAGGAGGTGAGTTCGACAACTCAGTGAATGGGTTTTTAAAGTTTGACTTTTAGGAAAAGTGTTTGAATCAAAGTGTGTCAGACTACTTATTTTCTTTTAAAACAATTCATCCTTAAAATCTCATTTTCATAACCATTACTCAATCCTCAATCATAACCGGTGTGTTTATCAACCAACACATGCCCTTCATCATGAAGGGAACACACATTTGCAGGGCAACATGTCCACTGCACCCACTTGTGGCGTCGGAGCGACTTTACCGGCCACCTAGAAAGAAGCATGTCCACTTCTACCCTAAGAATGAGTGGATGTACGCAACATCCGACCCTTCATCCCATAAATAAAACTCCATGTCCGTATGAGGACAGAGACCTCATCTCGACCCCACCCCGATCTAATGCGCATGAAACTACGCCGAGCTTTCATAGACTACTGGCATGACTAACGGCCCTTATCTCCACCATGTCGTCTAGCAGCCCTAGGATACATCACTACCCCTCTTGGGTGTCTTGAAGGTCCTGTAACTTAGTGATACATAAAACAACAGTTTTCCATATAAGTCATTTAATCTGTGTTGCCAATAGTCCAATGACCCCGACCCTCAACTCGACTTGCAGTTGTTTGTCTCGATTGGTCCATCGACCTATCATGTCGCACTGCCGTCAGTTCATCGAGTATGTCAGTCTTGTCTTGGTACCATGGCCAAACAAATCATTCATTTAAAGTTTTCATGGCTTAACTCATATTTGTTTACGAGCTCCTGCTCGTGCCAACTAGCCTAGGGCCCACTGTAAGAGCTTTTCAAAATCAGGTATATTAGCCCCTAATTTCCAAAAATCGAGGCCTCCAGCTGATCTCAGCTATTTGAGCTTCCATCAAGAAAGTCTCCCAAAAAGTTTAAGCAGTAGCACACAGCCAGGGGAGAGCACTTCTAACAAAATATATTTTCAATTGTCCATTATACCGATCGGGTATAAGGACACCTCCGCTCATAACCGATGAATGGGTTTTCAAATTCCTTTGAGAAAGTTTCATCATACCAATCGGGTATGATCTACTTACAACCGGTAAGTAGTTTTTCCGTATGGTTTTCACATCACTCTTCTAAGTTGTGATGTTTAAAATACCACATAATAGTGGGTTTTCATTCTAATATGCTTATCACTCACAACCGGGTATGATATAAAAATCCCACTCACAACTGGTAAATGGTTTTTAACTTTAAGTTATGCCCATCATCCCAATCGGGTATGACATTAGTAAACCCACTCACATTGACTTCTAATTTAGAAAAGGTGCTCATCATCCCAATCGGGTATGATGTGAATAACCCACTGGCGATTACTTCCAATTTAAAAAAATTCTCATCATCCCAACCGGGTATGAAGTGTAAATTAGCCTATTCACAGTGACTTCTAATTTAGAAAAGGTGCTCATCATCCCAACCAGGTATGATGTGAATAACACACTCATGACCGATAAGTGGTTTTTAGCTTAATTAGCTCATCACCCCAACCAAGTATGATGTTGAAAGTCCCACTCACAACCGATAAGTAGGTTTTCCTTAAATAAAAGTGCTCATCATCCCAACCAGTATGATGTGTAAATTAACCCACTCACTATGGCTTCCCATTAAGAAAAGGTGCTAATCATCCCAATCGTGAATAACCCACTTACCCGTTAATGTAGTAAATTCCACTAGACTGGTTCTTTGTATTCACGCGAGCTTGTCCTTGCTAGCATTCCCAGTACTTCGTGTTCCTACACGATATGAACATCTTGATTCATTATCCTTCGGCCTAATAGCCTTCATTCATTCCAAATGAATGAGAAAATCAAAGTTTTATTTATTTGCAATTAGTCCCTAAAGTTATTTCTCTTTAACTTTAAGTCTTTAATGCTAGTTTTTCCTCAAATTGAGTCCCGAAACTTTTAAAATTTATCATAGGACCTCAATTTATTCCATTTCACAAAAAGGGGTTTAATTTCCAAAATTTCCAATTTGGTCCCCCAACTTTTCCAAAATTACCATTTTGCCCTTCCTTTACAATAATGGTAAATTCTACTCCAAAAATTTTTTAATTTTTATCATACCCAATTGACCCTCAATTTTAGGAAATTGCATTTCGGTCTTTCGAATTTTGGAAAGTCCCCAATTTTCCCCCAATCCGAACTCTTTAACACAACCGAATTTGATTTTATCAAATTGTCTGATCAAACACCTCTAATTGTTGCAATTGAAGTTGAAATTGAGTTTCTCCATGTTCATACGATTCCATAGAACTTTGACTCACGAGTTTTAACGCCGGAACGAGTTCAAACGAAACATCGCCGGAAAATAGACTGTAGAGAGAGAAAGCTTTAATTACTCACCGGTGAGGGCACGGCGGTCCGAGCTTTTGATCTGGGCAGATAGCTCTCATCCTAAGGTTTATCCTAGAATCAAGAATCGCATCAATTTATGTCGAATTGAGTTAGAATTTCATCATTGAAATTTTGTCGATTCTCTCTCTAGCACCTATCGGAAATTACAGAGGGGGTCGAATTGGCTTACCTTTCAGTCCTAATTCGGCCGTGGGAGGGTTGAGGAAGTGTTGAGAGGCTTGGTTTGGCCTGAGGAGGGCTCGAAATGGTTGATTTCAGCTTGGCCGAAATAAGGCAGCTACGGTCCACCGAAGCTGCTTCACTGTTCCATCATGCCGGCTCTTCTCTAACAATTCTCGAATTGACTGCAGTTTGCTATCAGATAGCTGACTTCTCCCCAGTTCTAAAGAGCCCGACCTCGCCTTCCAAGGTTAAGAAAAATGTTTAAGTCGAAACTCTAGTTCGAACTTCATCGGGAAATGGAGCAGTAGAGAGAGAGAAAAGTGTTCAGGTGTGAAGAGAATGAATGGGGATGAGCTCTTTATATAGATGTAAAATCATGTATTAAATGTGAGAGATTTATTACAAGTATTACTATTGCCATAAATTATTGGTATTAATTCCAATAATTTAATTTATGTATTAATTCCAATAATTTCATTTAGGTATTAAATTATTGGTATTAATTACAATAATTAAGTATATATTAATTTATGGCTATTTATGATAAGGCGTATGTTCCCATAAAAAATTTTTACCGAAATTTCGGGTTATGGGATCTTGTTCACCTAAACCAATTTGGTTTTTCTCTTCTAATTTGTGTTAAGTTTCTTTTCCAAGGTTTAATGAACCCTTTGGATCACCTGGAATTTGTAAATTTCTAAATTGCTTATTCCCAAATGATCGGGTTTGTAAACCGGCTCGGTTTTCTTACTCGGTTTAATCGGTTCTTTTCCTGGTTTTTCTTAACTCAAAAGTGCGGGGTTTACAGTTTGTATGTCCATTATCAATTAGGGATAATTCTTATTTCTTGTTCTTGACTTTTAAGACTTAATGTGTAATACCTACTCTCTTATAAAACCGAACGAGACTAGAAATAGAAATGAGTTGAATAAAGAAATTTATTTGGACTAAGATCTTGGAAAGCGCTTGAAATTGAGAAGGTAATATCCAAGACGACATCCTTAATAGGGAATTGGGGATAAGAAACCTTGGATACGATGCGTGGAATGATCGAAGAGAGACCTGATTAAAATTGGGATAAACCGAATTGATCATAGAACATCATGAATTTTTCAAGGGACTTCGAGAAGGGTAAAAATATAATTCCTAGCTCTAACATTTAAGAAAAGAGTAAACTACTTTTTAGAAAAATAAATTGGGTCGAGAACTAGTCGAATTTTGGGTGAATCCGATCAAAGAAGGCCAAAATTGGTTGAACCGGGTGGATAATTCATCAAAATACAATCTAAACAATGTTAGACAACGAGCGGGGATTGGACAACCATGTTAATGGCTGCAACCAATCATTGTGTGCCGCTTGGCAAGATGGCATGGTCAATAGTTAGTAAGTCACATCAACAGGTGTGATCGATCATTATGTGTAATATTGTGAGATGACACTAAAGACAATAATTAAACTACATCAACTAAGAGTAACCAGTCACTAAATGTCACATAGTGGTAGTTACATAATTAATGAATAACTTAAGTGAGTCAACCAAGCATGACCAATCGCTCAGCCTCACATGGTAGTGAACACAATCAACATATTTTATTCTAGTCACCAAAACATGTTAGCGGGCTGCAACAATCATCGTGCACCATGTGGCATCTCACACACACACATAATATCATATTCCCCAATGAATCTTGTCAAAAAAAAAATAAGGAAGGATCACCAGAACATTTTAGGAAAGTTCCGTCAATACCCATCCTCTTTGATACCATGTTAAAATACCACCAACCAAAGCAAGTCTCACATTTTCATACTCATAGTCGACCTAGGGAGCTCCCCACTATATAAACCAACCTCTCCTCCTCCTTTGTTCATTTGATTCTCTCCTTGGAAGTCAGTAGCTCTATTTTTTGGTAAATTGACTTTTGAATATAAGTTCGAGCTACACAGGGCACAAGAGAAGTCCAACTATTGTTCAAAAGTTTCCTAGGAGCCTTCTTTATACGAAGGAACTCACACCAGAGTTTGGTCCACCAACTCTCCTCAATAGATATAATGCAAACTTAATGCACATCGGGAGTTTGGTCCATCACTTGACCAACTCCCCTTAGCAAATATAATATAAACTCAATGCACATGAGAAGTTTGGTCCATCACTCGACCAACTCCACTCAACAGATAAAATGCAGCTCAATGTACCTGGGGAGTTTGGTTCATCACTGGACCAACTCCCCTCAACAGATATAAAGTAGGCACCCAAGCCCAATCTCATAGCACTAACATGCAACTATAGTTCACATATACCTGTCCTTAAGACCCTTACCCCATTTCTTAACTTTTTAAAAGGGTATTACTTTCATGGGCATAATCATATCATTTTTCACTTATTATAAGAGTTTTGAAATCAAGCATAGTGTATATTTTAGATCAAAGTTCAAAAATTGTAAAATGCTCTCGGTTGGTCCAATTGGACTATCTGTCATTACTCCCACTCACTATGTGTATCTGAACTTTTTTGTTTCAACAGGTTTTCCGTGTATCCTACCTCGAGGTCCCGACTTGAGTGAACTATTATCCTTTCTACAAAGGTCAAATTATGGTATAGAGATCAGTTCAAGTACCCCAAATATCCTTACAATTGTTACGACATAACTTCCCTAAGAAGTCACGGCTTTCACCCCTCATGCTCGATTTATTCGACTCACTTGTCCAATTCCGTTATTTAACTAACCTTCTTCTATGGTTAGTTACTATTTGCTTAAGGTCTTAACCCTTCACGATTATATTTTTCTATGTCCTTAGAATTTTCTAATTTACCACTTTGGTGCTTTACTTTCCCAAAATTACGTTTTGGTACCTAAGTTGGGTAAAATTACCATTTTACCCTATATGTCTCAAAGTTTTTCCTTTTTTGGATCCTATACTTTTCCAAGGTTTTCATTTGAGTCCCAAGTTTTCTTAAATCCTATTATGGTTCCCAAAATACCGTAGAATATTTTTAAGTCTTATTTCTCACTATTTGTAAAATAGTCCTTAAGTTGGGCAAAATTACCATTTTGCCCCTACTCTTTAAAACTTATCTTTTTGAGACACTTGATTCTCCAATTCTTCCATTTAGGTCACTAGACTTTCTTTAGTCTCATTTAGGCCCTTAGACTTTCCAAAATCATTTTTGGGTGCACAAACTTCTTTATTTATAATTTAGTCCCTGAACTTTCTCTTTTGTTACATTTAGGTCCTTAAACATTTCAAACATGCAAAGCTAGTTCCAAAACTTCACCAATCTTTCCAAATGGTCCTAAAACTTCATTTATACTTTTAAAAATATCCCACAAAAAACTTATACACAAATGGGTCTAACTTTTTACAAAAACATTCTAAAAAATTCACAAACTTAGGTATAAGGTCACCCTTGACTTCCTCTATGTCGTCGTCAACTCGATTCAGTCGAGGTTGGCCGAAATAGTGACAATTAGGATTAATTGTAAATTGATAACTTAACGAGTAAAAGTCAGGTGAATGTCGGAAACTCACCAGAGATGATGGCTTGGTCGATGGCATTGGTCCAGTTCAAATGCTAACTCTCCAAAGAGTCCATGACAACTTGGAACACCTCAAATGGAGGTTTAAGTCAACTGTAATTTCCATTTTACTAAACTCTATTATTTATAAAATAAACTCAAATTTCTCAGATTTAATTCAAGCACCACCCTTACCCAAATGACGTTCAAAACTGAGTTCACAAGGAGTCTCTTGAATTTGTCTCAGCCTTTATTGGTTGTCAAGGCCATCAAAAATTTCTTCCGAAATAGATACTCTATTTCTGACTAGTGTGGGCCCAGTATTGTATGATCTCGTTGGTGATGACAAAGTGGTCAAGAGGGATGTCGATAGAAAGCTGACTCTTGTAACTTTCTAGTGACACCAAGAACATTAAAGTTGGTGGCTAAGAAACGAAGATCTCTACAAATGCTCTCACCAGAAAACAAAGTTTTTCATTTCAGAAAGAATTTTGATGCAAAATCGACAAGTGAACATCCAAATTTTATATGGATTGATTATATACTTAGGTAGCTATCTAATCATAGCTCTTTTGTGTTATTCCATAGAATGTAGCTTTCCGAATTAATTAATTTCTCAAGCAGTGAGTTTTGGATGATTGGCTAGAAAAAGTCGAGTTTTTAACCAAGTCTGGGTTGCAAGTTCGAGCAAGAAAGATGACACATACCCCGCGCGTTCAACGCGTACGTGTGCACAGCATTCCACGATAGAGAAATGGTTTTGGGTGAATTTATGGTCAGTTCATTAATTTCTTAGCTAGTTTACTCATTTTTGAGTAGCTCTGGACCTGACAAAAAATACTAAAAATTATTTATCAAATTTTTATTTAATTGAACTAATAATTAACACATTCCAATTTGGTTAGCCATTGATAAAAATCAGAGAATTTTATGTCATAAGTCAGTTTAAACCAATTATTTTTTAAATTTTTTCCTATACTTTATTTCTAACCTATGATAGTATTTAAGATGTATTATTATATTTGTTATCAATTTAAATCATATTTACGAACCATATTCTTAACTTATTTGGATTTAAAATCTGAGTTTTTTTTATGAATTTAACTTAATTTTCTATTTTGGTTAAACTTAATTTCCTGTTTTAGAGTTATTGGTGTGAAATACATGCACCAGAAATCCTAGAAATCCACTTTCTACGCACGTAGAAATGGACGAAACAAAATTGGCCGAAAGATGTGGGACGGGAGAACGGCTAATGGAACAATGGTAACCTTAATCAATTGAAAGATATAACATGATATTGAGTAACTTGTAATCCATAAAAAAATTAGAAGCAAAATATCTAATGATACTCAAGTAATCTAATTTCTTATATAGGAACCTATGATACTTATTTCTTGGCAAGTGCAATCAAGCTCGTCTGATTTCTATCTAATGTTTAATATCAATTTCTCATTTATCAACCTAATATTTCCAATATGTCGGTAACATTCAAGAAACTTAACATACATTGTAATACTCCCCTCAAGGATAACTTTTTTTGCATTTGCTTGAGTTCAAATTCATTATTTGGGCACTCATGTAAGTTTTGCAATAGTAGTGTTTGCATCCTTTGAATTTCAACAAGTAAGTTTTGCAATAGTAGTATTCAAGTAATTTATTACTTAATACTAATTTATTATTATTTTTAAGTAAGTTTTACAATAGTAGTTTTCAAGTAATTTATTACTTCATACTAACTTATTATTATTTTTCTGGTATTTAAGAGTAAAAATAATAGTATTAAATAACTTATTTTTTCTATTTAAGTTAGATTTTCACTTTTAATACGAATAGTAAGAGTTTATAAAGATTTTCACTTTCAATACAGGACAGATTTAGTATATTTAATAAATTGTGAGAAAAAATTATATACCGATAATAGTAAGAGTTTATAAAGATATAAGTGTATATCTAATTAAAAGTAATGAATTATAAATAATGTAATATTTATAATTTTATAAATTTATAATACTTATTTATTTTATTAAATATGAGATTATATTTTTACTCGAAATAACTTAATAATATTTTTAGAACTATCTGTATAATTATTTTCAATACAAAAAATAAGTTATTATGTTCTCTTCTATACAAGAGAAATTCTCTTGGTTTATCAAAATAAAATAATCCAATACGAACAAAAATGAACTATTCTTCTTACTAAACATTTTTTGTGTAGTGAAAATCATTAATATATTAAGAAGCCAGCAATTTTTGCAATAAAGGCAGTTACTTGCACATCACACACTGGTATGTTACAATCTTAGTATTTTAGGATTTAAGAAGAAATGGATTTGTTTAATTTCACTCTTTTATTTTCTTAAATTTTATATTTTAATTAATAATTAATTTTATTAATATTTTAACCATCCCTAATTTTGTTGCTCAAAACTATACCTAAATTTAACTTACATTACTCTTGCATTTTTCTCAATAAATAAATAAATAAAAGTATGAAAATCCAATCTCTTTTTCCCTCTACTTTCCTTAATCGGTCTTTCTCTCTCTTCTTCTCTACAGGTCTTAGAGTCTGTCCTGTGCGGTCTCCTACCCCTCACTTACTCTAGTGACGATGCGGTCCGTGTTCTCACCGTTGGCAGCGGCCCTCGCCTTCCTCCTCTTCGTCGGCGCAGTGAGTGCCGACAGCCCCTACCAGTTTTTCACATGGAACGTCACTTACGGCACCATCTACCCCCTCGGAGTCCCTCAGATGGTACTGCTGTCACTTTCACTTCCACGGACACAAGCACAAACACAGAGACAGACATCCAGATCTGGTCTCCATAACTGAAAATTTTCCCTCCGATGCAGGGCATACTCATCAATGGGCAGTTTCCTGGACCGGACATCAACTCGGTGACGAACGACAACCTCATCATCGACGTCATCAACAGCTTGGATGAACCGTTCCTCATCTCCTGGTGCTCTTCTGATCTCGTCCTTTACAAATATTTGGTAGTAATTTAGTCATGTTGTATTTTTTGGGACAAGAACATGGAAGTATGAATGGTCTTGCTTGTTGTTGGTTCTAGGAATGGCGTCCAGCAGAGGAGGAACTCGTACGAGGATGGTGTCTTCGGAACGACATGCCCGATCCCTCCGGGACAAAACTTCACCTACATCCTCCAGGTCAAGGATCAGATCGGAAGCTTCTTCTATTTTCCATCCCTCGCAATGCACAAAGCTTCCGGCGGGTTCGGAGGGATCAGGATATTCAGCCGGCCCTTGATTCCCGTTCCCTTCGACGATCCTGCAGGAGACTACACCGTTCTTATTGGTGATTGGTACAAGGCTAATCACACCGTAATCGACCTCTCGAGTCTTTCCCTTGTACTCATTCATTACCAATCTTCATCTTAGCCATGTGTTATAATATGTAGCTTTTACTGTATGATTTTCAGGCTCTGAAGGCCGTTCTTGATGGAGGTAACATGCTGCCGTTCCCCGATGGGATCCTCATCAATGGCCGTGCCGGTGGCTCTACCTTCAACATTCAACAAGGTTTGAAAATCGTTCTCGTTCCCGTATATCCTCGGTTCGGTTTTGCCCTAAAACCAGATTTATATGCTGCTATTGCAGGGAAGACGTACAGGCTCAGGATATCGAATGTGGGGCTAGTGAACTCGCTCAACTTCCGAATCCAAGGCCACACGATGGTCCTGGTCGAGGTCGAGGGAACTCACACCCTCCAGACTACCTACTCGTCCCTCGATGTCCACGTGGGCCAATCTTACTCTGTGCTAGTCACTGCAGACCAGCCAGCCCTCGACTACACCATCGTGGTCAACAGCCGGTTCACCTCTCCCGTCCTGGCTTCCACCGGAATCCTCCGCTATAGCAACTCTGCCGGAGCAGCTCCGGGACCTCTTCCCGGTGGACCGACCGTCCAGGTGGACTGGTCCTTGAACCAGGCTCGATCCATCAGGTAAAACCATGTTTGATCTCAATAAAGGCTACGTGACTTTGACTCAAGTTTGTGTTTCTTTACTAAGAACATGTCATTTCAGGACCAACCTCACAGCTAGTGGACCGAGGCCAAACCCGCAAGGGTCATACCACTATGGGCTCATTAACACCACAAGAACTATCAGACTTGCAAACTCTGCTGGCCTTGTCAATGGAAAGCAGAGATATGCTGTCAATAGCGTCTCATTTGTTGCCCCGGACACTCCCATGAAGGTTGCTGACTATTTCAAGATTAACGGGGTCTTCCGGGTCGGGAGCATACAGGACTACCCGACCGGTGGAGATATATATCTCGACACATCCGTCATGGGGGCGGACTATAGAACCTTCATCGAGATTGTGTTTGAGAACAGTGAGAACATAATACAGAGTTGGCATCTTGATGGTTACTCATTCTTTGTTGTCGGGTAAGATACTCATTTTCAGTGGCATATGCTGGGAATCGTAAGTTCTCTTGTTTTGTCTGTAAACGGTGCCTGAAATTCATATGCAGCATGGACGGAGGGCAATGGTCACCTGCAAGCAGAAATGGGTACAATCTCCGAGATGCTGTTTCAGGTGAGACTTGAATCCTCACAGTGAACATTGACATAAACTTGACCAGCATGATAATGCATGCTGCGTCTTGCTGTACTAAAATGAGCTGCACAAGAAACTAATATAGAGTTACATCATCAACTGTAGATGCACGAGACTCCCTGCTGCTTGGCAAAACTTTCCATTTCTTCAAATTACAATAATAGAATTGTAACTCTCCCTTATCCATGATGCTGCTCTATTTCTCTGCGCAGGTCTACCCGAACTCATGGACAGCCATCTACATTCCACTGGATAATGTTGGGATGTGGAACTTGAGATCCGAGTACTGGGCAAGGCAGTACCTCGGTCAGCAGTTGTACATGCGAGTCTACACCACATCAACTTCATTGAGAGATGAATACCCGATCCCCAAGAATGCGATCCTCTGTGGCAGGGCCAGTGGGCGCCGCACGCGACCGCTTTGAAATACTACTACTCCCTAGGAGAGAGACCATAGAGAGGATATTGCAGGTGTAGAGTAGGGAAGTACCGTCTTCCAGAAAAAGTGACCGTCCTTGTATGATGGATGAGCTTGAGCTTAATTATTCTTTGAGGAAAGCTTGATTTACTTTACTAGTTGGAAATAGGTGACTTTGCTAAACTTCTGGAAAATGACCTTAGCTCAAGGTCACATTATTTCCTGTGAGACGATTTATTTTATTTTATTGATTATTTGTTATTCAGGGAGACTACTTGTTTCACTGCATCATTGCGTATATGGATCTAAGGATCCATCCCAAAATGGATCAATGTTCCTTTTATATTGACTCTGTCTCTTCTTGTTCACATGTTCATGTTAAAACTACATAGGGCAATGCACACTAGTGCACCTATGGTGCAGCCACACAACACAAATTCAATTGTTTTTTTTTTCAAATTCCAGCCATACAGGCCTAGTTATCATAATCCACCTCACTTCAAGGGACCACAGCCTCAGTTAGTCTCAACTATCTAATCTGAACCCGACCTGGATCCGCAGTTTTTCGAGTTTGGGCGGGTCAATGAACGAATACAAGTCCGTTTGATCATCTGATCCAATCCAATTGGGGTTAGGTGCAGGAGACCCGAGCCTATACTCTGGACGTCATTTTAGAATTCTTCGAAATGTTATTTTATTTTTTAATTAAAAAAAATAAAACGACGTCCTTTTATTCTTCATCTTTTTCCATATGCCAAAAACCATATTTAAGCTACATCTTTGCTTTGCCCTCCCTCCCCCAGGCTCCAAACCCGCGTTTGTGCCGCCCTAATTTATTATATATGATATTATATATTGATTATTTATACAGTAGTATCCAATGTAGAAAATAATCAATCATCACCGGTTAAGGTTATCATAGATGATTGAATTGAAAATATTATACCAAGGTTATCATAAATGATAGAATTAAAAAGTAAATACAACTATGGGGAAATCTTGTATGTTGGATATAATAATGTTCAAGTATCATTATTAGTGATATTTGTTAACAATTTAGTATGTTAACAAAAATTTACAAATGGAGAAAAATATTATTGGTGAAATGAAGGTTGATCACAATACTATAGTGATGAACTTGTAAAAATGATTATCACATGGATATGAATATGGTAGATTATTATATATTTAGAAAATTTTGAGAAAATTTATAATAAAATTTCAAGATAGTTGAGAAATATAATCACTAAATATTGTATAGAACTTTTTATTCAATTGAAAAAAAAAAGGCTAAAGTAAATTAGTTGTATGGTTATTACTAGTGATATATAAATTTTTTAGAATTTTCAGATATATAAAATAAATATTATACGACAATAACTAGTAATTATATTAATAATAATTGAATATTACAAATTCATATATTAAACTAAGGTTTTAAACAAATATATTTTTTGTAATTCATATATATTTCACTTCTTATTTAAATTATAATATATATTTTTATTTTTTTTATAGGTTATTTCATACACGTGAGAATTTTATAACTTCACTGGAATACAAATTTAAATTATACACCATTATATTAGATAATTGCTTAGAAAATAATTGCATAATATAGTTGATTACTAAACTACTTTTGAATTTTGAAATTATTTATGTTAGGGAGTATGTCGCATATGGATTTTGTGCACATATTCTTAATTTCATTATAAAAGTAGGGTTGTAATCTATTAAATGTATTATTAAGAATATACATGATAATAAATTAACTTGAGCTGAAACCCAAAAAATGTAGAAGAAATTTGAGAAAACAACCCCTTAACTGAAGTAAAAATCTCATTTTAGATTGCAAAACTTGTTGGAACTTCACTTGTCTAATATTGAGGATATTAATATATTACAAATATGTATTTTCTTGTTTTAAGTTGTATAATTCCAACTAAAAATATTTAGCAAGTGAATTAGATTGTTTATTGACAATCATTATTGAAAATTTAATATATTTAATGATGTCACAAATATATTTTTTTGGTAGAATGTATCAAAGTACAAGTTCACACCTACCTAATGTGTAATAAAAACTGCTTAAATGGATGAAAGTATTATTATATATTATGTATTAAGAATATGACATGTGAAATAATAAACAAAGTTGATAAATATTGATCAAAAGTAAATATTATGAATGTATTTTATAAGTAGTTTGATGAATATCCATTGTTGATAGTAGTGGAAATAATACTAGAATTAGTAAAAGTACGAGAAGTTATCCTAAGATGAAAAGTATTTTTATTATATTTATCAAGTTTGAACTCAATAAAAAGAAGTCTAGGATATTGAAGTCGGAGATAGATATGTATTTGGATGAGTATGTCATTAAGATGAAAATGAATTCAATGTATTACCATTATAAAAAGGTGAATTTTGTAAGATATCTTAGAGTTTTTAGGATTTCAGTTATTATAATTACTTAGTAATCTATTTTCAATATTAGTGAGTATATTATTAGTAGAACACTTACTATACTTGATGATGGAGCTATATGCGTACAAAGATGAATATAAGTGAAAGTTGTAAGTTATTTTTTTTATTACTATGAAATTATATTATACTAATTGTTTAAAATATTATTTTTACAAAAAAAAATGATGAGTTCCATTATGATAGTAATGATGAATTTAAGTACCAATCAATATTTATAGTAAATGTATTATTTCAATTTTTAATATTTATTATAATTAATATTCTTTTTTTTATCAAGTATAATAATTTTTTATTAATTAAAATTTTCTTCATATTTTTAAGGTGGAACTAGCAGTATATTATCATTATCACCAGTTGGATATCAAGTTATAACTAACTAAAGTATTGTTTCATTTTTCTTTCTTTCTTTTGTTCAACTATTTGAATAATTGTTTTATTGTTTATTTACTATTAAATGTGATGAGTTATGAGTTGTAGTTGGATTCTTGAATACAATCATTTTAGAATAACATTATTAGATTATGGCTTTACTTTTACTTGCTTTATTATTACTATTTTTTTAATTTAGTGTTGTATAAAACAAGTGTGCATATAATGGCAAATATTTTAAAAACAAATAATCAATGAAAATTAAACCCAAAAATAATTATAGTCGGGCAAAATTTTGCCCTACTTATCCAAACTCTCTCACTTTATACCCTCGACTTTCCAAGTCTCTTATTTGGGTCCTCAACTTTCCTTTATACTTATTTGGGTCTCTAGGTTCCCAAAGATTACTTATGGATCCCTAAGATTTATTACTTCACACTACTTGTGGACCAAAATACAACTTTGGAAAAGTTAAGTATCCAAGTCGGAATATTCGAGACTTTAGTCATTTTGGCTAATATGACCAAATATGGACGTAATTTCGATAGTAGGAATGAAACCACAGAAAAGACAGTTAAAGTGGATTCATTGATGCGGAAGTCGAGCAATCCCGACCCAAGGGGCAAAACTGAAATTTTTGGAAAACTACTAGGCGAAACTATAGTTACCCAAGGAAACCAAATATGATCTTGTTCATATAACTTGATTTGTGTAGTGAAACTGTTATCCAAACAACGTGGGAGTACACACATCTAGAGACATTTGGAAAACCCTATAGGACGATCAAGTCCCGGGTATAACGGTGAGTGGGTTTATAGACGACGAGTCCTATTGTAAACCTTGTTTTTCCAAAAACAAAAAAGCTAGAATGAAGAAACATAAAAATTTGAAAAGAAAATAGTAGTTCAAAGTGAATCGAAATTGTGAAGAGAAATCAAAACAAGATTTGAAGTAATCCCAAGCGATAATTGAAACTCCAAAAATCAAGGAAAATAATCCCATTGTAGATTGGAAGTGAGAACCAAATCAGTTCAGGGTGAACCAGGACCGAATTAGACTAAAAAAGATGGAACCGACAAGAACCAGTTCAAAAAGGGTAAATTGGTAAATTGAGATTACCACTAAATTGAAAATAAATTTAGACAAATTTAAAATTTTTTAATTTTTAGAAAACCGCCAAGCATAAATCAGTTAATTTTCGATTTGGGTCATCGAACCCGATCCAACCAAACCAGTCAACGGACTGCCTTTCAGGTCAGTGCAGAGTCAATGTGTCATGCTCCAAACCAATTTGGTTGGAACCCCGTGATTAACCTGCCACTTTCCTAGACCTCGAGGATTCGCTACTCCTCTAGATTGTGAAGAGTTAGGTGCATTGCCTACCATGTTCCCTGGAATGACATTATACAAAACTGATGACATAAATCATACTTGGGTTCAAGACTCGATGATGGAAGTTCTTGGATGATCTTTTCCTTCCTAATAAAAATTTGAGAGGAGGTGAGTTTCACAACTCAGTGAGTGGGGGAGATCTTTAGAGATGTAATTATCTAGGTGTTTGATACATTCGTGGTATTCCATTATTTACCCCTTCTCGGGTTGGCACACAATCACACACCCTTTTATCATAAAAAGGGATCACACTCTTGTAAACCCCACCCTTTTGAGTTAAGAAAAACCAAGAAAAGAATCGGTTAAACCAAGTAAGAAAACCGAATGGGTTCACGTACACGATCAATTGGGAACGGACAATTTGGAAATTTACAACTCCTGGGTGATCCAAAGGGTTCATAAAACTTTGGAAAAGAACCTTAGGAAAAATTGGAAGAGAAAAAACCAGACTAGTTTAGATGAACCGGATCCAATTGGATTGAACCAATTTATGAATCGAGTTAGTTCATGAATCGGAACTGATAGAAAAAGGGCAAACAGGGAAATTATGGATTCCTAGTGACCCGAAGAGATTTAAAAACCTTAGGAAGGAACCTTAGAACAAAGTGGGAGAGAAAAACCATACTAGTTCGGGTGAACCGGACCCGAACCAGATTAAACCAGTTTAAGAACCGAGCCAGTTTATGAACCGGACCGATAGAGAGATGGTAAACCGGGAAATTTATGAACCCTAAGTGACCTAAGGAGTCACAAAATTCATGGAAATGGACTTGTGAAGGAAGTGGAGATGAAAACCAAACCAGTTCAGTTGAACCGAATCCAAACCGATTTGAACCACAATTGAACCGGATCCTAAATTCATTTCTCTATGTGGCTTAAATAATTCAAATTTGAGATTTGAGGAAACCATTGGATAGAAAATGAATTTAGAAATTTTTAGATTTGAAAAACTCGGTCAAATGAGGGGTGAACCTGCTAGTTTAAGCTTCGAACCCAGTTCGGACCGGTCCGGTCCGATTCAGAACAGTGTTGTCTTCTTCCTTCAGATTACAGCACTGTTCACTCGCCGAAAAATCAAAGCAGCCCCGGTGAAGAAGAAACGTCTCCGTTCAATACATTTACAGTCATCAATGTCTATCACAAAGGTACCAAACGGACGGCCAATGAGTCCTTGAGCTCCCTATATAAAGACCCCCTCCCCATTCATCCTCTCCATACATGAAAAGCTCACACTCTCTCAGTTGCTTAGTTTTCTGGTGAAGCTCGAACAAGAGCTCCGATATAGGGTTCTAAGCCAAAGAAGGTGAGGTCAGGTTCTTTAGAATCGGGGAGAAGTCAGCTATATGCCTGTAGTCTCCGTTTGCTCCGTGGGTCACTGGAGAAGCGCCGACGTGATGGAACAGTGAAGCAGCTCCGGCGGACCGAAGCTGCCCTATTTCGGTCAAGTTGAAATCGGCCATTTCGAGCCCTACTCAGGCCAAACCAAGCCCTCCCAACACTTCCTCAGCTCTCCCACGGCCGAATTAGGACTGAAAGGTAAGGCAATTTGGCTCCCCTCTACAATTTCCGGTCAGTGCTAGAGAGAACCGATAGAATTTTGATGATGAAATTCTAACTCAATTTAGCATCAATTGATGTGATTCTTGATTTTATGATGAACCTCAGGACGAGAGCTAACTACTTAGATTGAAAGCTCGGACCGTCGTGCCTTCACCAGTGAGTAATCAAAAATTTCTCTCTCTACAGTTCATTTTCCGGCGAAACTCCATTTGAGCTCATCTCGGCGTTAAAATTGTGATACAAATTACTAGAGAATCGTACGAACAAGTAAAAACTCAATTTCAGCTTCAATTTCAATAATTGGAAGTGTTTAATCGATCAATTTGATGAAATCAAATTCGGCTGTGTTAATAAGTTGGAATTGGGGGAAAATTGGAGATTTTCGAAAATTTGAAGGACCGAAATGCAATTTCCTAAAATTGAGGGTCAATTGGGCATGATAAAAATATTAGTGGGCCAATTGAGGAATTTTAGAATTTTTGGGGTGAAAGTTACCATTTTTGTAAAGGAAGGGCAAAATGGTAATTTTGGAAAAGTTGGGGGACCAAATTGAAAATTTGGGAAATTAAATCCCTTTTTGTGAAATGGAATAAATTAAGTTCATATGATAAATTTTAAAAGTTTCAGGACTCAATTTGAGGAAAAACCGACTTTAAGGACCTAAAGTTATAGAGAAATAACTTTAGGGACCTAAGTGCAAATAAATGAAAGTTTAGTTTGCTCATTCATTCCAAATGAATGAAGGCTATTAGTCGACTGATAATGAACCAAGATATTCATATCGTGTAGGAACAGGAGGTACCGGGAATGCCAGTAAAGACAAGGTCGCGTGAATACAAAGAACATGTCTAGTGGAATTCATTGCATTAACTGGTGAGTGGGTTTACCAACATCATATCTGATTGGGACAATGAGCACAACTTAAAATTAAAAACCACTTACCGGTTATGAGTGGGATTTTATATCATACTCGATTGGGGATGATAAGTACCTCGAAATGAAAACCCACTACTAAGTGGTATTTTAAACATCACAACTTGGAGGAGTGATGTGAAAAGCATACGAAAAATCTACTTATCAGTTGTAAGTAGATCATACTCGGTTGGTATGATGAAATTTTCTCGAAAGAAGTTGAAAGCCCTTTTATCGGTTATGAGTAGAGATGTTCTTATACCTGTTCGGTATGATGGACAGCTGAAAACATACTTTTGTCGGAAGTGTTCTCCCATGACTGTGTGCCAATGCTTAAACGATTTGGGAGAGCTTCTTAACGGGAGCTCAAATAGCTCTTATAGGCTGGGGCCCCAGTTTTGGAACTTGGGGGCTTATATGCTCGATTTTGAAAATCTCGTACAGTGGGCCCAAGGCCAATTGGCATGAGCAGGAGCTCGTAAACAAATATGAGTTATGTGCCATAAAACTTTAAATAAATGAATTGTTTGGCCATGGTACCAAGACAGGACCGACATACTCAATCAACTAGCGGCAATGCGACATGACAGGTCGACGGACCAGTCAATACAAACAATTGCGGGTTGAGTGGAGTGTCGGGGCCGTTGGACTAGTGGCACCACAAATTATATGGCAAGATAAAAAAAAAAACACTGATTGTGCATGCACTGTAATTACGGGACCATCAAGATGCCCAAGAGTGGTAGTGATGCTTTCTAAGGGCGCTCGACGATCGGGAGGGTATAAGGGCAGTTTGTTGTACTAGGTGGCCGTGCGAAATTTGGAGTAGCACCAAGCGCATGAGACCGGGGTGGGGACAGGATGAGGTCTCTGTCCTCATATGGACACGAAGAATTGATTCTGGGATTGAGGGTTTACAACTTTCGGATGATCCAAAGGGTTTATTAAACCTTGTAAAAGAAACTTAAGACAAATTAAAATAGAAAAACCAAATTGGTTTAGGTGAACGAGATTCTATAAGAACTTTGAAGTTAAGCGTGCTTGCGCGAGAGTAGTGTAAGGATGGGTGACCTCCTATCATAAATAGGCATAAATTAATATATATTTAATTATTGAAATTAATACCAATAATTTAATACCTAAATTAAATTATTGAAATTAATACAAATAATTTAATATTAAAATTAAATTATTGGAATTAATACCAATAATTTATGGCAATATTAATAATAGTAATAAATCTCTCCCATTTAATACACGATTTTACACCTATATAAAGAGGTTATCCCCATTCATTTTCCTCACACCTGAACATTTCTCTCTCTCTCTCTCTACTGCTCCAATTCCCGGTGAAGCTCGAACCAGAACTTCGACTTGAACATTTTCTTAACCTCGGACGGAGAGGTTGGGCTCTTTAGAATCGGGGAGAAGACAGCTATCTAATAGCAAACTCCAGTCAATCCAAGAATCGCTGGAGAAGTGTCAACATGATCGAACAGTGAAGCAGCTCCAGTAGAGTGAAGCTGCCCTATTTTGGCTAAGCTGAAATTGGCCATTTCGAGCCTTCATGAAACCAAACCAAGCCCTCCCAACACCTCCCCAGTCCTTCCTCGGTCGAATTAGGACCGAAAGGTAAGCCAATTCGGTTCCCCTTTACAATTTCAGATCGTTGTTAGAGAGAGAGTCGGCTAAATTTCAATGAAGAAATTCTAATCCAATTCGACATCAATTGATATCATTCTTGATCCTAGGAAGAACCTCTGGAGGAGATCTACCTGCCCAGATTGAAAAGCTCCACCGCCACGCCCTCACCGGTGAGAAATCAAAGCTTTTTCTCTCTACAGTCTATTTTCTGACAAATTTCCATTTGAGCTCGTTCCAGCGTTAAAATCTGTGATTCAAAGTTCCTTAGAATCGTATGAACATGTAGGATCAATTTCAACTCCAATTTCAACAATTTGAGGTGTTTGATTGGTCAATTTGATGAAATCCAATTTGGTAGTGTTGAAGAGTTGAAATTGGGAAAAAAAGTTGAGGAAATTGGGGATTTTTGGAAATTGAAGGACCAAAATGTAATTTTCTAAAATTAAGGGTCAATTGGTAATGATAAGAATATTAGAGGGCCAATTGATAAATTTTAGAATTTTTGGGGCAAAAATTTACCATTTTTCTAAAGAAGGGGCAAAATGGTAATTTTGGAAAAATTGAAGGACCAAATTGGAAATTTGGGAAATTAAACCCCTTTGTGTGAAATCAAATAATGTGAGGTCTTAAGGTAAATTTTAAAGGTTTCGGGACTCGAATTTAGGAAAAACGCGGCAATAGGAACTTAAAGTTAAAGAAAATTTACTTTAGGGACCTAATTGCAAATATATCTAAAGTTGGGTTTTCTCATTCATTTAGAACGAATGAGGGCTATTAGGCCAAAGAATAATGAACAATTATACTCATCTCGTGTAGGAGAACGAGACATCGGGAACGCCAGTCGAGGTCCAGCTTGCTAAGGACGGAACCCGACTAAGTGGAATATCACTGCACTATCGGGTGAGTGGGTTTACTAACATCATACCCGGTTGGGATGATGAGCACAACTTAAAATTAAAAACCACTTACCGGTTGTGAGTGAAAATTTTATATCATACCTGGTTGGGCAATGATAAGTACTTCGGTATGAAAACCCACTATTAAGTGGTATTTTAAACAACACTACTTAAAGGAAGTGATGTGAAAATCATGCGGAAAAACTACTTACCGGTTGTAAGTAGATCATACCCGATTGGTATGAGGAGACTTTCTCGAAGGAAGTTGAAAACCCATTCATCGGTTATTAAGGGAGGTGTACTTATACCCGGGCATTATAATGGATAGAGAAAACATATGTTTTGTCGAAAGTGCTCTCCCCTGACTGTGTGCCAATGCTTAAACAGTTTGGGAGACTTTCTCAACAGGAGCTCAAATAGCTCTGATAGGCCTCAGTTTTGGAACTTGAGGGCTAAAATGCCCAGTTTTTGAAAATTTTGAATAGTGGGCCATAGGCCAATGGACATGGGCAGGAGCTCGTAAAAGAACATGATATATATATATATATATGTGTGTGTGTGTGTGTGTGTGTGTGCGCCATTAAAACTTAATAAGTGAATTGTTCTGTCATGGTACCAAGGCAGGTCCAACATACTTAATCAACTAGTAGTTGTGCGACATGACCAGTCTTCAAAGCAGTCAAAACAAATAGCTACAGGTTGAGTTGAAGGTCGGGACCATTGGGACAAATAGCACCACATATTACATGGTAATTTAAGAAAACTTTGTTTGTGCATGTACCATGTACATATTACAAGATGCCCATGAGGGGTAGTGATGTGTCCTAAGGGCCTTGGACAACCCGGTGAGTATAAGGGTAGACCGTCGTTCCAGGTGTCTGTGCGAAATTTGGAGTAGCACAGAGCGCATGAGACCGGAGTGGCAATAGGATGTGGTCTCTGTCCTCATATGGACACGAAGAAGTGATTTCGGGATTTTGGGTCGGATGTCGCGTACATCCACTCATTCCCAGAGTAGAAGTGGTCGTACTTTTATCCAGGTGGAAGGAAAAGTTGCTTCGAAGCCACTAGCGGGTTTAGTAGTGATATTGACTTCCGAATATGTGTATCATGATGAAGGATGTGTGTTGGGTGATGACACACCGATAACTAAGAAATAATGGAAAAATCCGAATTTTTAAATGAAGGGATTTTTTAAAAGAAAGGAGTTTGGCACACTCCATATAAATGTTTTTCTTGAAAGTCAGAAGATTTGAATCCCATTCATTGAGTAGTTGTACTCACCCCCTCCCTTATACCCCTTTCAGGAAGTCCTGGAAACCCGAACCTTAAAAGACTTGCGCAATTAAACGCCTGCAAGACAGGTACAATTAATTTAAATTACTATACAGTTTTGATTTATGATATTCCTGGAAAAAGGTGCTGGTTTAAAGAACGCCTTATTCTTTACGATTTATAATATAAGGGGAAACCCTTTAGTAAATCGAGAGAGTGGCAGGTTGATCACGGGGATCCGACCAAACCGAGTCGGAGCGTGACAACTAGAGTGGTATCAGAGCCTATTTACTCGAATACATAGTCAAGACTAGAAAATATAGTAACTAATAGCGTTATTTTTAAATTTAACAGAATGGCCCCGAAGAAAGGAACCAAGAGAACTAGGGTTGCCGTCTCCAACACCGCCCAACCACCCCTGTCGGTAGAAACTCCCAGAGTAGCCCAGACAACTCCTCTTGGACTCAGCAAGGAGCATCAAAGATTGTATGAGGAGTTCACCCGTGTATTTGGCCAACCTAACCTTACTCCTGAGGCAAGTACCAACTCACAGGCTGAGCCCGAGGATGTGCAATCCCACCCTCCCCCTACTAATCCAACCACTCTAACGGACATACCTAGAAATCTCAAAACTCTCCGACAACTAGGATGTAAATCCTTCCTCAGAGAAAAGGATGCTGGGACCGCCATGGACTGGCTGGCCAATATCAAGAAGTTAATGGGAATTGTCTGAATACTACCAGATGATAAGGTGATCCTGATGGAATTCTTCTTGGAAGGGAGCGCTAGATGGTGGTGGGACAATGTCCGAAATCTACATGTCGCTGCCCCCACTTGGGAGCAATTTGAGGAAAGATACTTGGAAGAATACCTGGCACCCCACCTAATAAATGAGAAGAAACAAGAATTCATCCGACTTCGGAAGGGCTTAGTTCCATAGCAGAGTATGAAACAAAATTTAACGAGTTAAGACCCTTTGCTCCTGACCAATCCGGACTAGCAGACATATGCCAGAGGTTTGTGGATGGTCTCAACTTGGATATTCAAGACCATATGGGAGTACTAGGACGCCCCACAAACCTGGCAACTGTAATTAGTATGGCTCATGAATGCGAGCGATTGGTACAGACCCGATGTTATCGAATGGAGCAGACGACTAGAAAGGGGGATAAAGATTCAAACTGTCAAGGAGAATGAAGAGAATATACCAGCTCAAGGGGAGGAAACAAAAAGGCATTGCAACGGAGAAGGAACATGCCTCCACCCCTTCCCAGAGTAGTCCCTACCTTACCCCAAGGGAACCCTCGCTGTTTGAAGTGTCAAAGGAATCATGAGGGAGCATGCCATGCGTGTTTCACCTGCGGACAAGCGGGACACTTTGTGAAGGATTGTCCTACTCTTAGGGAGAACAAACAGAAAAATACTCTTGGACCACCTCAAGGGAACTCCAGGAACCCTAGACTAGAAGCTATGGCAAGAGTACCGGCTAGAGTATACAACCTCACTCAAGAGGAGGCTAGAGGAGACCATAGCACTATAGCGGGTACATCCCAAAACCCTACCAACTATTCCAAAAGAGTCATGTAAACTGAACGTCTTTTAAATTAATAAAGAGAATTCATTCTAAAATATACGTTTCTTAAATCAGAGTATATACAGCTATGGGGACAACCAGTTTATGCTCTTTTTTACTCTGGAGCAGAACGATCATTTATCAAGGAAGAGTTGGTTTCTAAGATACCCCTAGAGCTCACTCCTCTTGTACAAAGCCTTAACGTCCTTACACCCTTAGGAGAAGGTTTGAATAGAAATAAACAACTAAAGGGGTGTGAGATAAAAATAGGAGGAATCAAACTTGAAGCTAACTTGATTCTGTTACCTTTAAGAGAAGTGGAAGTAATCCTGGGGATGGACTGGCTGAGTAATCATCAGGCAAGGATGAACTGTAGAAGGAAGACAGTAACTTTCCATACCTCCAAGACTAAAGGACTAAAGTTCTAGGGAGATAAAAGAAAAAGTGAAGTAAAATTTGTGTCCCACCTGAAGGTTCAAAAGATGATTAAGAAAGAATGTACAGTTGTGTTGGCCATGGTGGTAAATGAGGATTTTGAAGAAAAGAAAATGGAAGACATTCCGATAGTCAAGCATTATCCAGAAGATTTTCCAGAAGAGCTACCTGGACTACCTCCAAGTTGCCAAGTGGAGTTTACTATAGAAATAACCCCAGGAACCAACCCCATATCCCAAGCCCCATATCGCATGGCTCCGGTAGAACTAAAAGAACTAAAGGAACAACTGGACGAATTATTGGAAAAGGATTTCATACGTCCAAGTCAGTCTCCATGGGGTGCTCCTGTTTTGTTTGTGAAGAAAAAGGACGGGAGTATGAGACTATGTATTGACTATAGGTAGCTGAATCAGGTCACCATCAGGAACCGATACCCACTCCCAAGGATAGATGATTTGTTTGATCAATTAAAAGGAGCAGCATACTTCTCAAAAATAGATCTTCGATCAGGCTACCACCAACTAAGGATTAGAGAAGAGGACATCCCTAAGACAGCGTTTCGATCCAGATATGGACATTATGAATTTCAAGTGATGCCGTTCGGATTGACAAATGCCCCTGCAACTTTCATGGACCTGATGAACCACGTGTTCCAACCTCATCTGGACAAGTTCGTGATAGTATTCATAGATGATATCCTTATATACTCATGAACCAGGTCGGAACACGAAGAGCATTTGGCAATTACATTGGAAATCTTGAAGAAAAACCAATTATATGCAAAGTTTTCCAAGTGTGAATTTTGGTTGCAAGAAGTAGGATTCTTAGGGCACATCATATCTAAGGACGGAGTTAAGGTGGATCCAGCCAAGGTGGAAGCTATATCAGAATGGAAAGCTCCAAGGAATCCTACAGAAATTAGAAGTTTATTAGGATTGGCATGATACTATAGGCGGTTTGTACAAGACTTTTCTAAAATAGCAACTCCTCTAACTCGACTCACTAGGAAGGGAGTTGAGTATAAATGGGATGAGGATTCTGAAAAGTCTTTTCAGGAGTTAAAGACTCGATTGACGACTGCACCAGTACTCTCCTTACCTGATCCTACTGTAGGAGAGTACACAGTCTATAGTGATGCCTCGGGACAAGGACTGGAATGTGTTTTAATGCAACAAGGGAAGGTTATCGTCTATGCCTCGTGACAACTAAAGATACATGAGAGAAATTACTTGACTCATGACTTGGAATTAGCTGCAATAGTGTTTGCCTTGAAGATATGGCGACACTACCTTTACGTGTTTAAGTGCAGGATATACATAGATCACAAGAGCCTTAAGTACTTCCTAACTCAGAAGGAGTTAAATCTTCATCAGAGGAGATGGCTAGAATTAGTGAAGGACTATGATCTTATGATAAAATACCACCCTGGAAAGGCAAACGTGGTAGCAGGTGCCTTAAGTCGCAAGTATCAAACTGAGGCGACACAAGTCAAGACTAGCTACTTACCTTTGTTGCAATAATTGGGAAGAATGGAAGTGAGTCTGAGGATGGACCGACAGGAAAAATGCTTGGTGGTGAATGTAGCGATAAGGCCCAGTCTAACTGAGGATATAAAGGCCCAACAAAATATTGATAAAGAACTTTAGTCCTACTTGGATTCAACTAACAGAGAAAGGAAACCGGACTACGATTTGCGAGGTGACGAAGTACTGACCTATAAGGGTAGGGTATGTGTGCCTCAAGACAAGGAGTTACAAAGATTAATATTGGAAGAGGCACACGATTCAATGTATGTTATGCATCCGGGCAGTACTAAAATGTACCGCACCCTCAAACAAGGATACTGGTGGAAGGATATGAAGAGGGACATTGCGGAATATGTAGCCCGATGCTTGTCCTGTCAACATATAAAAGTAGAGCATCAAAAGCCATCAGGACTACTACAACCCTTACTAATACCAGAATGGAAATGGGAACACATCACCATGGATTTCGTCACGGGCCTGCCAGTGACCAGAAAAGGTTGAGATGCGATTTGGGTAATTGTAGATAGATTGACCAAATCAACTCATTTCCTTCCTATAAGAGTGACAGACACAATAGAACAACTGGCCATCCTATACATGAAGGAAATAATAAGACTCCATGGTGTCTCGGTGAGTATAGTATCAGATAGAGATCCGAGATTTACTTCTAGGTTTTGGCCGAGTCTACAAAACGCCATGGGAACCAAACTCCACATGAGTACGGCATTTCATCCTCAAACAGATGGTCAGTCTGAGCGAACCATCCAAACCTTGGAAGACATGCTAAGGGCATGTCTACTCACCATGAATAAAAGCTGGGAGGAATACTTATATCTAATGGAATTTGCGTATAATAATAGTTATCAGGCCAGCATCCAGATGGCTCCCTATGAAGCCCTTTATGGACGACCTTGTCGTACCCTTTTATTTTGGGAAGAAGTGGGCGAAAGGAAGTTAGAGAAAATCGAGATAATAGAGGATACCACAGAGAAGATAAAATTAATAAGGAGTTGTCTTAAGACTGCACAGGATAAGCAAAAGAGTTATGCAGACAATCGAAGGAAGGATTTGGAGTTCGAAGTGGGTGATCAGGTATTCCTCAAAGTATCTCCATGGAGAGGAATCTTAGGTTTTAGCAAAGAGAAAAGTTAAAACCCAGATATATTGGTCCATATCCCATTATTCAAAGGATAGGACCAGTAGCATATAAATTAGAACTGCCTCCTGATTTGCAAAGAATACATGACGTATTCCACATTTCAATAATTCAGAAATATCGGCCTGATCCTAGTCACGTACTGGACTGACCTCCAATGGAATTGGAAGAGAATCTGACTTATTAGACAGAGCCGGTACGAATCATCGACCGGAGAGACAAGAATTTAAGGAACAAGAAAATCCCTATGGTTAAGGTGTTGTGTCACGCCCCGACCCAGTTTGGTCGGATCCCCGTGATCAACCCGCCACTCTCCCGGTTTATTAAAGGGTTTCCCCTTATTGTAAACCGTAAAGAGTAAGGCGTCCTTTAACCTGCACCTTTTTCCTGGAATAGCATAATCAAAACTGCATGAAATTTAAAACTTTACATACCTGTCTTACAGGCATCTTAGTTGACGGTCTTTAAGGGGAGGCTTTCCGGGATTTCCTGAAAGGGATATAAGGGAGGGGGTGAGTACGACTACTCAGTGAATGGGTTTTTTTTTAAAAGCTTTTGACTTTTAAGAAAAACATTTATATGGAGTGTGCCAGACTCCTTTGTTTTCAAAAATCCCATCATTTAAAAATTTAGATTTTTCCATTATTTCTTAGTTACCACGGTGTGTCATCACCCAACACACATCCTTCATCATGAAGGTTACACACATTTGCAAGTCAGTATCACTACTGAACTCACTAGTGGCTTCGGAGTGACTTTTCTTGCCACCCGGATAGAAGTACGACCACTTCTACCCTAGGAATGAGTGGATGTACGTGACATCCAACCCACAATCCCGAAATCACTTCTTCGTGTCAGTAAGAGGACAGAGACCTCATCCTGTCCCCACCCCGGTCTCATGCGCTTGGTGCTACTCCAGATTTTGCACAGACACCTGGAACGACGAACTGCCCTTATAGCCACCATGTCGTCCAGTGCCCTTAAGACGCATCATTGCCCCTCATGGGCGTCTTGATGATCCCGTACTCACAGTGCATGCACAAACAATATTTTCTTATATTGCCATGTAATCTGTGGTGCCACTAGTCCAACGGCTCCAACTCTCAACTCAACCCGCAGCTGTTTGTCTTGACTAGTCCGTCGACCTGTCATATCGCACTGCCGCTAGTTGACTGAGCATGTCGGTCCTATCTTGGTACCATGGCCAAACAATTCACTTATTAAGTTTTATGGCACATATATCATGTTCATTTACGAGCTCCTGCTCTTGCCAACTGGCCTTGGGCCCACTGTACGAGATTTTCAAAATCGGGCATTTAGCCCCCAAGTTCCAAAATCGAGGCCCCCGACCTATTAGAGCTATTCGAGCTCCCATCGAGAAGGTCTCCCAAATTGTTTAAGCATTGGCACACAGTCAGGGGAGAGCACTTCTGACAAAAATAGGTTTTTACTGTCTATCATACCGACCGGTATAAGGACATCTTCGTTCATAACCAATGAATGGGTTTTCAACTTCCTTCGAGGAAGTCTCATCATACCAACCGGGTATGATCTACTTACAACCCGTAAGTAGTTTTTTTCGCACAACTTTCACATCACTTTCTCTAAGTAGTGATGATTAAAATACCAATAAAAAGTGGGTTTTTATATCGAGGCACTTATCATCCCCAACCGGGTATGATGTTAGTAAACCCACTCACAACTGGTAAGTGATTTTTAACTTTAAACTGTGCTCATCATCCCAACTGGGTATGATGTGAATAAACCACTCACCCGTTAATGCCGTGAATTCCACTAGACTAGTTCTTTGTATTCACGCGAGATTGTCCTTGCTGGCGTTCCCGGTATTTAATGTTCTGGTGAAGGCACGACGGTTCGAGCTTTCAATCAGGATAGATAGCTCTCATCCTGAGGTTCATCCTAGAATCAAGAATCGCATCAATTGATGCGGAATTGGATTAGAATTTCGTCATTGAAATTCGGTCGACTCTCTCTCTAGCACCAATCGAAAATTATAAAGGGGAACCGAATTGGCTTACCTTTTGGTCCTAATTCGGCCGTGGAAAGGCAAAGGAAGTGTTGGGAGGGCTTGGATTGGCCTGAGCAGGGCTTGAAATAGCTGATTTCAGCTTGGCCGAAATAGGGCAGCTTTGGTCTGCCGGAGCTGCTTCACTATTCTATCATGCCGACGCTTCTCCAACGATTCTCGTATTAAGTTTGCTATCAGATAGCTGTCTTCTCCCCGGTTCTAAAGAGCCCGACCTTTGTTCAAGTCGAAGCTCTGGTTCGAGCTTTACCGGGAAATGGAGCAGTAGTGAGAGAGAGAGAAGTGTTCAGGTGTGAGGAGAATGAAATGGGGATGACCTCTTTATATAGTCGTAAAACTCGTGTATTAAATGATCGAGATTTATTACTAATATTAATATTGCCATAAATTATTGGTAAGCACACTTAACTTTGAAGTTCTTATGGAATCTAGTTCACCTGAACCAATTTAGTTTTTGTTTTCTAGTTTGTCTTAAGTTTCTTTTCCAATATTTAATAAATCCTTTGAATCAACCGAAAGTTGTAAATTTTCATATTGCTTATTCCCAAATGTAAACCGGTTTGGTTTTCTTATTCGGTTGACCGGTTCTTTTCCCGATTTTCCTTAACTCAAATGTGCAGGGCTTCCCATGTTGTGGCAAAACGGACCCATGCAGGAAGAGACATGGGAAACTGAGTCTCTAATGAGGGATGATTATCCTCAGTTATTTAACATGTAACTGTTTTGGGGACAAAACCCCTAAAAGGAGGGGAGAGTAGTAAAACCCGCACTTTTGAGTTAAGGAAAACCGGGAAAAGAATTGGTCAAACCGAGTTAGAAAACCAAGCCACTTTACAAACCCGATTATTTGGGAACAAGTAATTTGGAAATTTACAACTTTCGAATGATCCAAAGGGTTCATTAAACCTTAGAAAAGAAACTTAAGACAAATTAAAATAGAAAAACTAAATTGGTTTAGGTGAACGAGATTCTATAAGAACTTTGAAGTTAGGCGTGCTTGCTCGAGAGTAGTGTAAGGATGGGTGACCTCCTATCATAAATAGGCATAAATTAATATATATTTAATTATTGTAATTAATACCAATAATTTAATACCTAAATTAAATTATTAAAATTAATACAAATAATTTAATATTAAAATTAAATTATTGGAATTAATACCAATAATTTATGTCAATATTAATACTAGTAATAAATCTCGCCCATTTAATACACGATTATACACCTATATAAAGAGATCATCCCCATTCATTCTCCTCACACCTAAACACTTCTCTCTCTCTCTCTACTGCTCCATTTCCTGGTGAAACTCGAACCAAAGCTTCGCCTTGAACATTTTCTTAACCCTGAAAGGAGAGGTCGGGCTCTTTAGAAACGGGGAGAAGACAGCTATCTAATAGCAAACTCCACTCAATTCAAGAATCGTTGGAGAAGCATCGACATGATCGAACAGTGAAGCAACTCCGGTAGACTGAAGCTGCCCTATTTTGGCTAAGCTGAAATCGGCCATTTCGAGCCTTCCTGAAACCAAACCAAGCCCACCCAACACCTCCTCAGTCCTTCCTCGGCCGAATTAAGACTAAAAGGTAAGACAATTTGGTTCCCCTTTACAATTTCAGATCGTTGTTAGAGAGAGAGTTGGCTGAATTTCAATGAAGAAATTCTAATCCAATTCGATATCAATTGATATTATTCTTGATCCTAGGAAGAACCTCTGGAGGAGAGAAATCAAAGCTTTTTCTCTCTACAGTCTATTTTCCAACGAATTTCCGTTTGAGCTCGTTCCAGCATTAAAATATGTGATTCAAAGTTCCTTAGAATCGTATAAACATGTAGGAACTCAATTTCAACTCCAATTTCAACAATTTGAGGTGTTTGATTGGTCAATTTGATGAAATCAAATTTGGTAGTGTTGAAGAGTTGAAATTGGGAAAAAAAGTTGGGGAAATTGGGGATTTTTGGAAATTGAAGGACCAAAATGTAATTTTCTAAAATTGATGGTCAATTGGTAATGATAAGAATATTAGAGGGCAAATTGATAAATTTTAGAATTTTTGGGGCAAAAATTTACCATTTTTCTAAAGAAGGGGCAAAATGGTAATTTTGGAAAAATTGAAGGACCAAATTGGAAATTTGGGAAATTAAACCCCTTTGTGTGAAATCAAATAATGTGAGGTCCTAAGATAAATTTTAAAGGTTTCGGGACTCGAATTTAGGAAAAACCCGACAATAGGAACTTAAAGTTAAAGAAAATTTACTTTAAAGACCTAATTACAAATATATTTAAAGTTGGATTTTCTCATTCATTTGGAACGAATGAGGGCTATTAGGACAAAGAATAATAAACAATTATGTTCATCTCGTGTAGGAGAACGAGACATCGGTAACGCCAGCCGAGGTCCAGCTTGCTAAGGACGGAACCCGACTAAGTAGAATTTCACTACACTATCGGGTGAGTGGGTTAACTAACATCATACCCAGTTGGGATGATGAGCACAACTTAAAATTAAAAACCACTTACCGGTTGTGAGTGAAAATTTTATATCATACCCGGTTGGGCAATGATAAGTACCTTGGTATAAAAACCCACTATTAACTGGTATTTTAAACATCACTACTTAGAGGAAGTGATGTGAAAAAACATGCGGAAAAACTACTTACCAGTTATAAGTAGATCATACCCGGTTGGTATGATGAGACATTCTCGAAGAAAGTTGAAAACCCGTTCATCGGTTATGAATATAGGTGTCCTTATACCCGGGCGGTATAATGGATAGAGAAAATATATGTTTTGTCGGAAGTGCTCTCCCCTGATTGTGTGCCAATGCTTAAACAATTTGGGAGACCTTCTCGACGGGAGCTCGAATAGCTCTAATAGGCCGGGGGCCTCGGTTTTGGAACTTGAGGGCTAAAATGCCCAGTTTTTGAAAAATTCGAACAGTGGGCCATAGGCCAATGGACACGGGGAGGAGCTCGTAAAAGAACATGATATATATATATGTGTGTGTGTGTATGTGTGTGTGTGTGTGTCATTAAAATTTAATAAGTGAATTGTTTGGTCATGGTACCAAGGCAGGTCCGACATATTCAGTCAACTAGTAGCAATGCGACATGACTGGTCTTCGGACCAGTCAAGACAAACAGCTACAGGTTGAGTTGAAGGTCGGGACCGTTGGGATAAATGGCACCACATATTAATGGTAATTTAAGAAAACTTTGTTTGTGCATGCACCATGAGTACGGGATCATCAAGATGCCCATTAGGGGTAGTGATGTGTCCTTAGGGCCCTGTACGACCCGGTGAGTATAAGGGTAGACCATCGTTCCAGATGTCTTTGTGAAATTTGGTGTAGCACAAAGCGCATGAGACCGGGGTGGGGACAGGATGAGGTCTCTGTTCTCAGATGGACACGAAGAAGTGATTTCGAGATTTTGGGTCGGATGTCGCGTAAATCCACTCATTCCCAGGGTAGAAGTGGTCGTACTTCTATCGGGTGGCAGGAAAAGTCGCTCCGAAGCCATTAGCGGGTTCAGTAGTGATACTGACTTGCGAATGTGTGCAACCTTCATGATGAAGGATGTGTGTTGGGTGATGACACACCGATAACTAAGAAATAATGGAAAAACCTAAATTTTTAAATGAAGGGATTTTTTAAAATAAAGGAGTCTGGCACACTCCATACAAATGTTTTTCTTGAAAGTCAAAAGATTTGAATCCCATTCACTGAGTAGTTGTACTCACCCCCTCCCTTATACCCCTTTTAGGAAATCCCGAAAAGCCAAACCTTAAAGGACTTGCACAATTAAACGCCTGCAAGACAGGTACAATTGATTTAAATTACTATACAGTTTTGATTTATAATATTCCTGGAAAAAGGTGCAGGTCTAAAGAACACCTTATTCTTTACGATTTATAATATAAGGGGAAACCCTTTAGTAAATCGAGAGAGTGACGAGTTGATCACGGTGATCCAACCAAACCGGGTCGTTACGTGACAACTAGAGTGGTATCAGAGCCTATTTCCTCGAATACATAGTCAAGACTAGAAAATATAGTAACTAATAGCGTTATTTTTAAATTTGACAGAATGGCTCCGAAGAAAGAAACCAAGAGAACTAGGGCTGCCGTCTCCAACACCGTCCAACCACCCCTACCGGTAGAAACTCCCAGAGTTGCCCAGACAACTCCTCCTGGACTCAGCAGGGAGCATCAAAGATTGTATGAGGAGTTCACCCATGTATTTGGCCAACCTAACCTTACTCCTGAGGCAGGTACCAACTCACAGGCTGAGCCCGAGGATGTGCAATCCCACCCTCCCCCTGCTATTCCAACCACTCCAACGGACATACCTAGAATTCTCAAAACTCTCCGACAACTAGGATGTAAATCCTTCCTCGGAGAAAAGGATGCTGGGACTACCATGGACTGGCTGGCCAATATCAGGTGATCCTGATGGAATTCTTCTTGGAAGGGAGCGCTAGAATGGTGCCAGGACCTATTGAGGACATAACTCTAAGTATAAAGGAAGCCAAGCATGAAGCCATAACACTAGAAAAAGGGCATATAACCTTACATAGGAGGACACTTATCAAGAATTCCGTAGCTCCCTAGTTATTTGGTGATCATTTTCTGTAATAGGGCTAAAACACCCAACATATTATACTCCTCTATTAATGAAGTACTCCAAATTCCTAAAAACCTTGTCCCTCAAATGATGTGATCTTCAAGGAAGATGGCCCCAAAGAAAGTGACCAAAGAAGCATGTACTACCATAAAAACTAAGGAGAATCCCATCCAAGTTTAGGAAATTGAATTAGGAAATCGAGAAACCTAGAAGGACTCTTAGAGTAATCAATTCACAAAGAAGACTCTCAAAGAAACTCTCAAGGTATCCAAACACGAGGATAAAGGAAGGAGATTATTATACAAAGAAGTCATGACAAGAAAACCGTCATGGTAATGAGTGAAGGAGAATTTTGGGGTAACTAAACAAGGAACAACCTATTATAAAGTACAAAGAAAATAGGACATAAAATGAAGGACCGTCCCACACCACTAGGATTTAGAACAATACTTTCTAAGAATAAACACCCCACAACTATGGGAAATCCGAAAGGATACCATCCCAAGGAACACGACTCCTGCTTGAAATTTCAACCATAGAAAGGAGAAAACTTTTCGAGATCATAGCAATATGGCAGGAAGGAAAAAGGGCTGAAGGTAGGACCTCGATAAAATCATAAACAGAACAAAAAGTAGTGGAGGAGAACTCTCACTTAAAGAAGAAATTTCCAATAATTTAGGAGAAAAGGAGGGAGTGCATCCATAAGAGAAGACAAGTCGAGCATGAAAAATGGGATGTCTTAGGATTTCAAGTACGACTTCCTTTGGAAAAAGTAGAGAAGTCAAATTGGAGAGGAGCAACATAGTAGAAGTAAGCAAACCGTGACAACAATGTAGTCAAAGAAAATAAATGACAACCTAAGGAAGACCGGGAGGTAGAAAGGACTACACCCTAAAAGGGTCAGTGAGATAGACGTTAAGGATAGGAGTACTCGAGAAACAACTGCCCTAAGAAACTTTGACCAAAGGAATGGTGGAGGTGAGGCAGTTAACAAACTAATACATGGAAAAGCCATAATTTGAACTCCAACAAAGAAGAGAGGGGCGGAAAGGCCAAATACTTGGGAAAAGAAGGATGAAATAAATCCTTAAAAGAACCCAAGGCCAAATTAACGACTAAACTCAAGCCAAGTAAAGAATAGGCAAGCCTCTCACATAATTGTCAAGAAATCTTGAAAAAAAGAAGAAGATTTGAATGCTCCATAAAGAAATACACTATGAAAGTAAACTTTGGAGGGATGCATACAACTAACTACCCTTTAAGGAATTATTGATGGACAGATGAACATATTGTGGAGTGCAAGGAACCAATCCTTAATTAGAAATGTTTCAAAGGAAGGAAGTATCATGATGGCCCAGTGTGACCTATTTGGAGAGAGCAGGAGAACCAAGTAATAATTCCAGGAGAACCAAGTAAAAAGAAGAAACTAGTAGCGGCAGATAGCCAAAGAGAATGAACAAAACCCTAAGAAAGGCTGAGATGTAGTAAAGACTACACTCTATGAAGGACAATAGGATGGGCATGAAGAACGAGTGATACAGCTGCCTAGACGATTGCACCAGAAAAATAAAGAGAAGGAGACAGTTAAAGAACTGGTCTTCGAGAGAACCATGGATTTAAACCATAACAAAAAAGGGAGAAGTGAAAAGGCCAAAACATTGGAAAGAAGAACAAAGAAAAATCCTTAAAGAAATCAATGGCTAAAACCGGACTTATAATTTAAAATCTTGAGATGGTTAAGTGAACCTCTCGAAGGATAATCAAGGGAATTTGAAACTAGATGGATGTGCGCTCTCCCTAGAAAGAGATAGACATGTACTGGAGTACGAGTGAGAATGAGGATGGAGTACGAAAGATGTACCCGTAGGATCTCAAGAGTAAAGATAAGCATGAAAGAATAACATCAAGGGACGTCATTTAAAAATTGATGTCTTCAAGGATGTATGAAAAAGAAATTATGGGAGAAAAGGGTAAGAACCGTCCCAAATAAGGAAATTCTAAGAAATGATACATGACCTAATAAAGAAGAAATGGAACCAGGTGATGAGAGGTAAGGAGACGTGTTCGCAAATAAAATGCATGCTAAGGTGAAAGAAACCCAAGGAAGCATATTAAGAGATGTTGTGACAAGTAAGAATGAGTAGATTATCCATAATAAGGTAATGGAGGAAAAAACATCCGAGAAACGTTGGGAAAGCAAGTCTTCCAAATAAGATGTGGCTAAGAAGGAATAACCCCAATTGGTAAGACAGGTCATAGTCCACACGCGCATATGAAGCCTAAAGAGTGGACGACTAAGCATAATGTGGAATGCACGGAATAAAACCAATAATCGGAAGCATCCCATGTAAGGAATAGGGGATAAAACAAAAGTTGTGGATAGAGAAGGATCCAAAGCAAACAGATGCCCTAACATAGATAAGGGTGCAAAGAAAGGGAGAAAGAAACCTTCAAGGAATGGTAAGAAGGTTGAGCATGTAGCTCCTAGAACAAAAGTCTCTACATTGAGGGACATATTAGAGAATGAAATCGTAAAAAGGGAACTCCCCAAACAAAATAATAGACTGAAAAGGGTCAAATTGGAATAATGAACTATGAAATGATTACGAACAAGTAAGAGTGGATTAAGGCCAAAAGAAATCCTTGAGTAAAGGATGTTATTGGGTTTGAGGATGGACCTAAGAAAGGATGAATCCTAGCATGTCAGTAAAACATCTGGAAATCAAATAATTGGAACTGAAAAGACTCAATAAGGAAGTTGAACAAAGGACGAATGAGTAAGGAGAAACAACACAGTTTTGTAAGTTGATGTGGACAAAGGTAAAGGTAGTTGAAGAATACTACCAAAAGAAAAGAGGGATGAAGATATACAATCCCTAAGAGGTTGGAAAGTTAGGAATAATCCTAAAGGAGGTGTTCTGGAAATCTAATGGACATAGAGTCAAGATCTAGAAAATGTCATGCTGTAAAGGGGCAGGTAAACCCAACAGTCTCGAGGAAAACATGACTCAAAATAAGGAAGAGTCAGTTAGTAAAAATGACAATGTTAAACCTAAAATTTGGAATGAATTGTAATGAGCAATAGATAAAGGAGGACAAAAAGGTGATGACAAGGAAATCTATGAAAACAGGTACATAATGCTCTCAAGGATGTCAAGCTAAGGGTAGCAACGACCAAGAGGTTAACTAGACACGGGAATGATTTGATATCTTGGAACTCCCAATTTTGAGTGTGGGACCTCAAAGGGGAAAATGTTGCTCTAAGCAAAGAGAGATGAGAATCCAAGGATATACCCTTGAGTAAGGTATATCTAGTTATGATAAACTCCATGAAGGGAGTAATGATATAAAGGAAAAAAATTACTTAGGTGAAGGATGTAAAAAGGGCTAGTTGGAAGAACAAGAGAAGAGTTTACATGTTAAGCAAACACCAAATAGATATCAAAGGAAATGATTCCTCATGCAAGGTTGCCAATTAAGTTTTGGGGACAAAACTCCTAAAAGGAGGGGAGAGTTGTAAACCTCACCCTTTTGAGTTAAGGAAAACTAGGAAAAGAATTGGTTAAATCGAGTAAGAAAACCGAACCGGTTCACGTACCCGATAAATTGGGAACAGGCAATTTGGAAATTTACAACTCCCGGGTGATCCAAATGGTTCATAAAACCATGGAAAAGAACCTTAGGATAAATTGGAAGAGAAAAAACTAGACAAGTTTAGGTGAACCAGATCCAATTAGATTGAACCGATTTATGAACCGAGTCGGTTCATGAACCAGAATAGATAGAAAATGGGCAAACATGGAAATTATAGATTCCTTGTGAACCAAAGAGATTTATAAACTTTGGGAAGGAACATTAGAACAAAGTGGGAGAGAAAACTAGGCTGGTTCGGGTGACCTGGATCCGAACCAGATTAAACCAATTTAAGAACCGAACCAGTTTATGAACCGAAACCAATAGAGAGATGGTAAACTAGGAAATTTATGAACCCTAAGTGACCTAAAGAGTCACAAAAGTCATGGAAATGGACTTGTGAAGGAATTGGAGATGAAAACCAAACTAGTTTAGGTGAAGCGGATCCGAACCGGTTTGGACGGTTTGAACCACTATTGAACCGAATCCAAAATTCATTTTTTAAGGTGGCTTAAATAATTCAAATTTGAGATTTGAGGCCACCATTGGATAGAAAATGAATTTAGAAATTTTTAGATTTGAAAAACTTGGTCGAATGAGTGGTGAACCTACCGGTTTAAGCTTCGAACCTGGTTCGGACTAGTCCGGTCCGGTTCGGAATAGTGTTGTCTTCTTCTTTCAGTTGAAAACACTGTTCACTCACCGAAAAATCGAAGCAGCACTGGGGAAAAAGAAACGTCTCCGTTCAATACGTTTCTAGCCATCAATGTCTATCACAAAGGTGCCAAACGGACAGCCAATGAGTCCCTGAGCTCCCTATATAAAGACCCCCTCCCCATTCATCCTCTCCACACATGAAAAGCTCACACTCTCTCAGTTGCTTAGTTTTCCGGTGAAGCTCAAATAAGAGCTCTGATATAGAGTCTTTTGTAAGCCAAAGAAGGTGAGGTCGGGTTCTTTAGAACTGGGGAGAAGTCAGCTACATGCATGTAGTCTACGTTTGCTCTGAGGGTCGCCAGAGAAGCGCTGGCGTGATGGAACAGTGAAGCAACTTCGACGGACCGAAGCTACTCTGTGTTGGCCAAGTTGAAATCAACCATTTCGAGCCCTACTCATGCCAAACCAAGCCCTCCCAACACTTCCTCAGCCCTTCCACGACCGAATTAGGACTGAAAGGTAAGCCAATTTGGCTCCCCTCTACAATTTCTGGTCGGTGCTAGAGAGAGAACCGGGAGAATTTCGATGATGAAATTCTTACTCAATTCGGCATCAATTGATGTGATTCTTGATTCTAGGATGAACCTCAGGATGAGAGCTATCTACTCAGATTGAAAGCTCGTGCCTTCACTAGTGAGTAATCGAAGATTTCTTTCTCTACAGTTCATTATCCGGCAAAGCTCCATTTAAGCTCGTCCCGGCATTAAAACTTGTAATTCAAATTGCTAGAGAATCGTATGAACATGTAGAAACTCAATTTTAACAATTGGAAGTGTTTGATTGGTCAATTTGATAAAATCAAATTCGGCTATGTTAATAAGTTGGAATTGGGGGAAAATTGGGGAAAATTGGGGAAAAATGGTGATTTTCGAAAATTCGAAGGACCAAAATACAATTTCCTAAAATTGAGGGTCAATTGGGCATCATAAAAATGTTAGAGGGCCAATTGAGGAATTTTAGAATTTTTAGGGTGATAGTTACCATTTTTGTAAAGGAAGGGCAAAATGATAATTTTGGAAAAGTTAGGGGACCAAATTGAAAATTTGGGAAATTAAACCCTATTTTGTGAAATGGAATAAATTGAGGTTATATGATAAATTTTAAAAGTTTCGGGACTCAATTTGAAGAAAAACCAGCTTTAGGGACCTAAAGTTAATGAGAAATAACTTTAGGGACCTAATTACAAATAAATAAAAGTTTAGTTTTCTCATTCATTTGGAATGAATGAAGGCTATTAGGTCGAGCGATAATGAACCAAGATATTCATATCGTATAGAAACACAATGTACCGGGAACGCCAGTAAGGACAAGGTCGCGTGAATACAAAGAACAAGTCTAGTGGAATTCATTGCATTAACGGGTGAGTGGGTTTACTAACGTCATACCCGGTTGGGATGATGAGCACAACTTAAAGTTAAAAACCACTTACCGGTTATGAGTGAGATTTCATATTATACCCGGTTGGGGATGATAAGTACATCGAAATGAAAACTCAATACTAAGTGGTATTTTAAATATCACAACTTGGAGAAGTGATGTGAAAAGTATGCGAAAAAACTATTTACCGGTTGTAAGTAGATCATACCCGGTTGGTATGATGAAACTTTCTCGAAGGAAGTTGAAAGCTCGTTCATCGGTTATGAGCAGAAATGTCTTATACCCGATCGGTATGATGGACAGCTGAAAACATACTTTTGTCAAAAGTGTTCTCCCTTGACTGTGTGCCAATGCTTAAACGATTTGAGAGAGCTTTTTTATGGGAGCTCGAATAGTTCTTATAGGCTGGGGCCCTAGTTTTGGAACTTGGCAGCTCATATGCCTAATTTTGAAAATCTTGTACAGTGGGCCCAAGGCCAGTTGGCACAAGCAGTAGCTCGTAAAGAAACATGAGTTATATGCCATAAAACTTTAAATAAATGAATTGTTTGGCCATGGTACCAAGACTGAACCGACATATTCATGACATGATAGTATGACATAAAACTTTAAATAAATCAACTAGTGGTAGTATGATATGATAGGCCGACGGACCATTCATGACAAAAAATTGCAGGTTGAGTTGAGGGTCGGGGCCGTTGGACCAGTGGCACCACAGATTATATGGCAAGATAAGAAAACACTGATTGAGCATGCACTGTGATTACAGGACCATCAAGATGCTCAAGAGGGGTAGTGATGTTTTCTAAGGGCACTGGACGACCGGGAGGTTATAAGGGCAATTTTTCGTACTAGTTGACCGTGTGAAATTTGGACTAGCACCAAGCGCATGAGACCAGGGTGGGGACGGGATGAGGTCTTTATCCTCATACAGACATGAAAAATTGATTTCAGGATTGAGGGTCGGATATTGCGTACATCCACTCATTCTCAGGGTAGAAGTGGATGTGCTTCTATCTAGGTGACCGCTAAAGTTGCTCGACCTGCGAATGTCTGTTTAACCTTCATGATGAAGGATATGTGTTGGGTGATGACACACCGTCATTAAATGAAGAAATGGTGGTAAAAATCGAGAGTTGAAATCAAAGGACTTTTGATAGAAAGGAGTCCAACACACTCCAAAGCAAATCTTTTTTCCTAAAGTTAAAAGTTTTGAAAACCTATTCACTGAGTAGTCATACTCACCCCCTCCCTTATATCCATTTCAGAAAATTCCAAAAAGCCTACCCTTAAATAGCCATAAATTAATATATATTTAATTATTATAATTAATAGCAATAATTTAATACCTAAATTAAATTATTGGAATTAATACCAATAATTTATGGCAATATTAATACTAGTAATAAATCTCTCCCATTCAATATACGATTTTACACCTAAATAAATAGGTTATGCCCATTCATTCTCCTCACACCTAAACACTTTTCTCTCTCTCTCTCTCTACTGCTCCATTTCCCGGTGAAGCTCGAACCAGAGTTTAAACTTGAACATTTTTCTTAAACTCGGAATGAGAGGTCGGTCTCTTTAGAACCAAGGAAAAGTTAGCTATCTAATAGAAAACTCTAATCAATCCGAGAATCGTTGGAGAAGCGCCAGCATGATGGAACAGTGAAGCAGCTCCGACGTACCGAAGTTGCCCTATTTCGGCCAAGCTTAAATCGGCCATTTTGAGCCCTCCTCAAACTAAACCAAGCCCTTCTAACACTTCTTCAGGCCTCCCACGGCCGAATTAAGACTAAAAGGTAAGCCAATTCGGCTCCTCTCTGCAATTTTTGGTCGTGCTAGAGAGAGAACCGACAGAATTTCAATGATGAAATTCTAACTCAATTTGGCATCAATTGATGCGATTCTTGATTTTAGGATGAACCTAAGGATGAGAGCTATCTGCCCAAATTGAATGCTCGGACCGCCGTGCCCTTACCAGTAAGTAATCGAAGCTTTCTCTCTCTATAGTTCGTTTTCTGGCGAAGCTCCGTTTGAGCTCTTTCCAGCGTCAAACCTTATGATTCAAAGTGCTATTGAATCGTAAGAAGATGGAGAAACTCAATTTTAACTGCAATTTCAACAATTAGATGTGTTTGGTTGGTCAATTTGATGAAATCATATCCGGTTGAGCTGAGGAGTTGAAATTGGGGGAAAAATTGGGGATTTTCAAAATTCAAAGGACCAAAATGTAATTTTATGAAATTGAGGGTCAATTGGGCATGAAAATAATGTTGGAGGACTAATTGAGGAATTTTGGAATTTTTGGGTAAAACTTACATTTTTAAAAGGAAGGGCAAAATGGTAATTTTAGAAAATTGGGGGACCAAATTGGAAATTTGGGAAATTAAACCCTTTTTGGTGAAATTAAATAAATTGAGGTCCCAAGATAAATTTTAGAAGTTACGGGACTCAATTTGAGGAAAAACCAACATTAGGGACTTAAAGTTAAAAAGAAATAACTTTAGGGACCTAATTGCAAATAATTAAATGTTTGGGTTTTCTCATTCATTGGAAATGAATAAACGTTGTTATATCGAGTAATAGTGAACAAGGATGTTCATATCGTGTAGGAACGCAAAATACCGGGAACGCCAGCATGGACGAGTTCGCGTGAATATAAAGAACCGGTCTAGTAGAATTCACTGCGTTAACGGGTGAGTGGGTTTACTAACATCATACCCGGTTGGGATGATGAGCACAACTTAAAGATAAAAATCACTTACTGGTTGTGAGTGGAAATTTTATATCATACCTGGTAGGGGATGATAAGTACCACGGTATAAAAACTCACTGTTTAGTGGTATTTTAATCATCACCACTTAGAGAAAGTGAGGTAAAAATTATGCGGAAAAACTACTTACCGGTTGTAAGTAGATCATACCTGATTGGTATGATGAGACTTCCTCGAAGGAAGTTGGAAACCCGTTCATTGGTTATGAACGGAGAAGTCCTTATACCAGTTAGTATAATGGACAGTAAAAACCTATTTTGTTGGAAGTGTTCTCTCCTAACTGTCTGCCAATGCTTAAACTATTTGGCAGATCTTCTTGACGGGAGCTTGAATAATTCTTATAGGTCGGGGGCCTCGATTTTGGAACTTGAGGGCTAGAATGCCAAGATTTTTGAAAATCTCGTACAGTGGGCCCAAGGCTAGTTGGCATGAGCAAGAGCTCATAAATGAACATGATATATGTGCCATAAAACTTAATAAGTGAATTGTTTGGCCATGGTACCAAGATAGGACTGACATGCTCAATCAACTAGTGGCAGTGCGACATGACAAGTCGACGGACCAGTCAAGACAAACAACTGCGGGTTGAGTTGAGAGTCGGGGCCATTGGACCAGTGGCACCACATATTACATGGCTTGATAAGAAAATATTGTTTGTGCATGCACTATGAGTAAGGGATGATCAAGACACCCATTAGGGGTAGTGATATGTCCTAAGGATCCTCGACGACCCGATGAGTATAAGGGCAGATCGTCGTTCTAGGTGTCTGTGCGAAATTTGGAGTAGCACCAAGAGCATGAGACCAGGGTGGGGATAGGATGAGGTCTCTGTCCTCATATGGACATGAAGAAGCAATTTCAAGATTAAGGGTCGGATGTCACGAACATCCACTCATTCTCAGGGTAGAAGTGGTCGTGCTTCTATCCGAGTGGCAGGAAAAGTCACTCCGAAGCCACTAGCGGGTTCAGTAGTGATACTGACTTGTGAATGTGTGTAACCTTCATGATGAAGGATGTGTGTTGGGTGATAACACACCGGTAACTATGAAATAATGGAAAAACCCGAGAGAAATTTTAAATGAAGGGATTTTTGAAAAGAAAGGAGTCTGGCACACTCTATATAAATGTTTTTCTTAAAAGTTAAAAGTAGACCTTTGAAAACCCATTCACTGAGTAGTCGTACTCACCCCCTCCCTTATATCCCTTTGAGGGAATCCCGGAAAGCCTACCCTAAAAGACCATCAACTAAGATGCCTATAAGACAGGTATGTAAAGTTTAAAATTTTATGCAATTTTGATTATGCTATTCCAGGAAATGGTGTAGGTTTAAAGGATGCCTTACTCTTTACGGTTTATAATAAGGGGAAACCCTTTAATTAACCAAGAGAGTGGTGGGTCGTTCATGGGGATCCGACCAAACTGGGTCGGGGCGTGACATCTCCCCTGACTATGTGCCATTGCTTAAACTTTTTGGGAGACCTTCTTGACGGGAGCTCGAATAGCTCAAATAGGACAGAGGCCTCGGTTTTGGAACTTGGGCGCTAATATGCCCGATTTTGAAAATCTCGCACAGTGGGCCCAAGGCCAGTTGGCATGAGTAAGAGCTCGTAACCAAACTTGAGTTAAGCCATGAAAATTTTAAATGAATGATTTGTTTGGCTATGGTACTAAGACAGGACCGACATACTCGACGGGCTAGTGGCAGTGCGACATAACAGGTCGACGGACCAGTCAAGACAAACAGCTGCAGGTCGAGTTGAGGATCGGGACCGTTGGACTAGTGGCACCACATATTAAATGGCTTATGTGAAAAACTATTGATTTTTGCATGCACTGAGTTACGAGACCTTCAAGGCGCCCAAGAGGGGTAATGATGCATCCTAGGGCTACTGGACAACATGGTGGATATAAGAGCGGTTAGTTGTGCCAGCACTCTTGGAAGCTCGACGTAGCTTCATGCGCATGAGATAGGAGTGGGGTCAGGATGAGGTCTCTATCCTCATATGGACACAGAGTTTTATTTGTGGGATTGAGGATCGGATGTCATGTACATCCACTCATTCTCAGGGTAGAAGTGGACATGCTTTTATTTAGGTAGTCCGTAAAGTCGCTCCGATGCCACAAGTGGGTATAGTGGACGTGCTAGCCTACGAATGTTCCCTTCATGATGAAGGGCATGTGTTGGTTGATAAACACACCAGTTACGACTGAGGATTGAGTAATGGCTATGAAAACAAGATTTTAAGGATGAATTATTTTAAAAGAAAATAAGGAGTCTGGCACACTCCGATTCAAACACTTTTCCTAAATGTCTAACTTTAAAAACCCATTCACAGAGTCGTTGAACTCACCCCCTCCCTTATATCCCTGTTTAGGTAACAAGGGAAACCTACCCAAAGACTTCATGTTAGTCACACTTGCAAGATAGGTATGTAAGTTAAAATTTTTATACAGTTTTGATTTATGTTATTTCAAGAAAGGTATAGGTTTAAAGGACGCCTTACTCATCCCAAATTAAAAAAGGAAAAACCCTTAGTAACTGGAAGAGTGGCGGGTTGCTCACGGGGATCCGATGAAACCGGGTCGGGGCGTGACAGTCATTGACTTGTTGACTAGACACATGGCATCTTCCCATTGGTTGCTCCTTCCTACATGGCTGTTAATCGTTGACCGTGACACGTTGTGCTCTTTGATTGGCCATTTTAAATGTGTTAGATTTCCCACCTGACACATAGTGCCAGTGCCACATATTAGCTTCTAATTGGTCGAGGTCATCCGTGGCACTGCCACGTGTCAACCTTTCATTGGTCGATTGTTCCCAAACGTCCCAATTGGATGTTGACGTTGCACATTTGCCACGTGTGAGCTTCCCATTGGTCGGCCATTGCTGACAGGCTTTGTTCGACATTGTCGTTGACCGGGACACATGTCACTCCTTTATTGGCCAATTGTCGCTGACATGCATTTTCCTCCCCTGACCGGTGATCGAGGACACGCGTCACTCATTGATTGGCCAGCGCTTCTAGACACTAACTGAGCAGCTGACTAGACGCACTTCGCCATGCCTCACACATTGATTCGTTGTGCCTCGCCAAGCATCGCACATTGATTGGTCGTGCCTACTGACTAGGTGCTGACCTGGCAGCGGTCCATTGACCAGTTGGACTGTTGATCATGTAAACCTCGTCACTTAAAGACAAGGAAACCAGGGGAAGAACCTGTCAACTTGGGTGAGAAAATTAAACCAGTTCATGAAACCCAATCGTTAGAGAAAGGACAAAATGGGAAATTTACAAATCCCAGTGACCTAAATAGTCATAAAAGTTATGGAAAAGGACTTTGGGATGAAGTGGAAGAGAAAACTAAACCAATTTGAACCACTATTTAACCAGTTTCTAAATTCATTTTTCTAGGTAGTTTAGAAAATTCAAATAGGAGAATTGAGGCCACCATTGGATAAATAATGAATTTAGATAAATTTAGAAATTTTTAATTTTGAAAAACTTGATCGAATCGAGGCTTAATTGGCTGGTTTAAGCGTTGAACCCAGTTCATACCAGTTCGGTCCAGTTTGGAATAGTATCGTCTTCTTCCTTCAGATGATAGCACTCTTCACTCACCGAAAAATCGAGCAACGCCGGCATAGATGGAAAGTCTCTGGCCAGGGAGTTCTAGGCAATGAATGACTACCATAAAAGCGCCAATCGGACAAACAAGAAGTCCCTGAGCTTCCTTTATAAAGAGCTCCTCCTCATTCATCCTCCTCACACCTGAAAACTCCTCCATCTCTCTCTACTACTCCATTTTCTGGTGAAGCTTGAACCAGAGCTTCGATATTGGGGTTTTTCTGAGCCAAAGAAGGCGAGGTCAGGTTCTTTAGATTCGGGGAGAAGTCAGCTACCCGACGGTAGTCTCCATTTGCTTTGAGGATCGTTGGAGAAACGCTAGCAAGATTGAACAATGAAGCAGCTCTGACAGATCGAAGCTGCCCTATTTCGGTTGAGCTGAAAATGGCCAATTCAAGCCCTCCTCAGGCCAAACCAAGCTCTCTCAACACTTCTACAGCTCTCATACGACTAAATTAGAGCTAAAATGTAATCCAATTTGGCTCCCCTATATAATTTCCAATCAATGTTAGAGAGAGAACTGGCGAAACTTCATTAACCAAATTCTCCTTCAATTCTGCATAAATTGATGTGATTCTTGATCCTAGAAGGAACCTCAGTATGACAGCTATCTACCCAGATCAAAAGCTCGGACCGGTGTACCCCTGACGGTAAGCTTTCGAAGCTTTCTCTCTCTAAGTCCAATTTTCTGACGAAGCTCCGTTTGAGCTCAATCCGGATCCAAATGACGTGATTCGAAGTTCCATTGAATCGTATGGAAGTGTAGGAACTCAATTTTACCTTCAATTTCAACAATTAAACCTGATTGAATGGTCAATTTGATGAAATCAAATTCAGCCAATTTGAAATGAGGAAATTTTTTAGGCAATTTGGGAATTTCGTAAAATTGATGTACCAAAGTGCAATTTTCCAAAATTGAGGGCCAATTGGCCATGGAAAAAATGTTGGAGGACCAATTGGTTGATTTTTGGAATTTTTGGGGTCAAATTTACCATTTTTGTAAAGTAGGGACAAAATGGTAATTTTTGAAAAGTTGGGGACCAAATTAGAAATTTGAGAAATTTTAACCCCTTCTTGTTATTTTTAATAAATTGAGGTCCTAAAGTGAATTTTAGAAGTTTTGGAACTCGATTTGGGAAAAATTGGCATTAGTGACCTAAAGTTAAATAAAAAGAACTTTAGGGACCTAAATGCAAATAATTAAAAGTTTAGGCATTTTATTCATTCGTGATGATTGAAAGCTATTAGGCCAAATGTTAATGAACAAGGATGTTCATATCATGTAGGAACACGAAGTATCGAGAACGCCAGCAAATACAAAATCGCGTAAAGATAAAGAGCCAAATAAGAGTAATACACTATACTATCAAGTGAGTGGGATTATTCACATTATACCCAATTGGGATGATGAGTACTTCGAAAATGAAAACCACTTCTATGTGGAATTTTAACATCACACCTAGTTGGAGTGATGTGAAAACTATGCGGAAAAACTACTTATCGGTTGTAAATAGATCATACTCGGTTGGTGTGATGAACTTTCTATAAGGAAGTAGAAAACCCACTTACCAGTTGTAAGCAGAGATGTCATCACATTCGATTTGTGTGATGGGCGAGTTGAAAAGTGATATTTGTCATAAGTGTTCTCCCCTGACTATGTGCTAATGCTTAAAAATTTTGGAAGACCTTAACAAGAGTTCGAATAGCTCAAATAGGCCAGAGGCCTCAATTTTGGAACTAGGGGGATAAAATGCCCGATTTTGAAAATCTCGTAAAGTGGGCCCAAGGCCAGTTGGCACGAGCAGAAGCTCATAAACAAACATTATGTTAATCCATGAAAATTTTAATGAATGATATGGTTTGTCTATGGTACCAAGACAAGACCGACATACTCGATGGATTGGCGGCAGTGCGACACGATAGGTAGACGGACCAGTTGAGACAAACAGCTGCAGGTCAAGTTGAGGGTCAGGGCCGTTGAACCAGTGGCACCACATATTAAATGGCTTATGTGGAAAACTGTTGTTTTGTGCATGCACTAAGGTTCGGGACCTTCAAGATGCCTAATGGTTGAGATATGGGCAGTTTGTTGTGCCAGTAGTCAGGGAAGCTCAATGTAGCTTCATGCAGAAGAGACTGGGGTGGGGTCGGGATGAGGTCTCTGTACTCATACAGACACAGAGTTTCTTTATGGGATTGAGGGTCGGATGTCGCGTACATCCACTCATTCTTAGGGTAGAAGTGGGCGTGCTTCTATCTAGGTGGTCGGTAAAGTCGCTCTGACGCCACAAGTGGGTGCCGTGAACATACTGCCCTGCGAATGTGTGATCGCTTCATGATGAAGGGTGTGTGTTGATTGATAAATACGCAGACTATGGATAATGATGAGTAATGGTTTTGATAATCGAGAAATTGAGGAATGAAGGATTTTAAAGAAAATAAGGTGTCCGACACACTCCAATTCAAACTGTTTTCAGAAACTCATGTTTCAAACACTCATTCACTGAGTTGTCGAACTCACCCCCTCCCTTTACCCCTTTTCAAGTAACCGAGGGAAAAAACTACCTAAAGACCTTCAACTAGCAAAACCTACAAGACAGGTATGTAAGTTTAATTCATGCAGTTTTGATTAATGTTATACCAAGAAAGGTACATGTATAAAGGACATCTTACTCCTCATAGTTTAAAGAAGGGGAAAACCCTTAATAAACCAAGAGAGTGGTGGGTTGCTCACGGAGATCCGATCAAACCGGGCCAGGGCGTGACAGATCAGGCCAGTCCGACCGAGTCCGGTGACCTAAAATCATAAATCGACCGATTTAGGCCCGATTTGACTGGTTTTATAAAAATTAAAATTTTCTAAATTTATTTTCTATCTAATTGTGGCTTTAATTTTTCAATTTGATATTTTTAAGCCACCTATAAAAATGAATCTTTGAATCGGTTCTTCACGGTTTAATCCAATTCACTCTAGTTCAATTTGATTCACCTTGAACCGGTCCTACTTTCACATCCTATCCATTTCATGTTTCTCCTTCATAATTTTTTGTGATTTATCGACCACTTGGGATGTCAGAATCCTCATCTTAAACCTTTATTTTTCCCATTTTTGGTCCCTGATAGACACCCGATTTTCTTTGGGAAGTATTTGGGGTTTTCCCCCAGTTTAGTTCTTTATTTCAAAGGGACGGGGTTTACACAATGCACATGACCAATCAGCATGCGAAACATGGCGAAGCACGCCCCGAGAGCCGCTAGGTTAAAGTTAGGAAAAGGTTGACCAATTAGAGTGTGACATGCATTCTTCGTTAATGGTAAATTGACGAAAGTCCATGTTATTGGAAACTGACCAATGGGAGTGTGACACATGTCCTTTGTCAACGGTCAACTAAAGAAAATCCCTATCATCTAGACTGACCAATGAAAGGGTGACACTTGAAAAGTGTGCCATGTTAGTAGCCAACTTGGATGACCAGGAAGGACCTACCAATCAATCATCGATACGTGGCTAAGCCATGTCGGATGGCCACAACTAATCTTGAGAGGACATAATGCAATGTAATATTATGTGAGGTGGGAAATCTAATTTATTTAAATTAACCAATCGGAGGACGTCACATGACAACGTCAACAATGGTCATTTAACGACCAGATTTGGTCAATTGACATGTCTAATTAAGCGACCAATGGAAGGTCGCCATGTGTCCAGTCAACAGTTGACCTAGAGTTGAGTGGGATGTTACATCAGCAACTCCATCCAATCATTGTGTGCCACATGGTAGCTCGCACGCACATGCATAATGTCATCTTCAACCTCTAAACAAACGAATGAAAGGAAGGTTGAAAGGTGGCCTTAATTCTAGTGAGTAGTAAATTGCTCCGAAAAGGCTTTAAATGGGGGAGTTAATAGTCGACTAATAGTGGAACGGATAGAACCGTCAGCTCTTGAGCTTCCTATACAAAGAGCTCATATTCATTCATTCTCTCCACACCTCAAAAGCTCAGAGAATCTAAACAACTCCAAATTTTGATTACCTACAAACCATAGCTCTGACTTAGTGTAGTTTTCTCCACCTTCAAATGTGAATTTGGGTTACCTATATTTCTGAAGAAGTTCTCAACCTGACTGTACACTCCGTTCAACTCAAGAATCATCGAAGAAGTGCCGACGAGCTTCCACATTACCGCAACGCCACCAACTGACTGCACCTAGAATATTTTGAGCTACTTGGGCCACTCACAGTTGAACCAAGTCTCCCAAACCTTTCCTAATAGAGCCCACGTCTTCCTTGCACTACTGTGGTAAGTCACCACCACTGCCACTTACCAAAATTTTCTATTTACAGTGTGTTTTTATCAAACACTTATCTAATAAAATTTGCATAGCCTAGGCCATCAATTGAGGTGTCATTTGATCCAGGGTGGATCCTCACGAGGAAAGCTAGCCTCCTGTACTGAAAGCTTTGGCCACTGAGCCATCGCCGATAAGTAATCTAAGCAATTTCTCTCTAAAAATATTTTTCGGTGAAGCTCTATTTAGGGTCATTTCTAAGCTAAATTGGACAAATTAAAGCTTAGGGTTACTTATGGGACATGACCCATTTTCATTGGCCTTGGACCCACTTTTACGAATTTTTAAAACATGGTCTTAGGCTCATTGAAGCATTATAATTCATAATAGCTCTATAGAATTAATGTTTTATGTAAAAAATATATTCCCCAAAAATATTTTTTAGCGGGTTCAAGCAATCACGGGGAATATATTAAAAAAAATTTTAATTATATCAAAAATATTAAATATTCAAGTAATATTGCATTATTAGTGCAATTGTACTCGATTCCAGAAATCTCACTCACCATTATTGAGGGACATGTTCATTCTAGAGTGATTCCTAATTTTTCGTGCTACTCTCACATGATCGTGTATGTTTTGCTCCCTACATATCATACATGGTTTCATAGATGTTCTTCGGGTCATAATCCGGACATTTAACCAAATATTTCCAAAATTATAGTTTTTCCCTTGGACCCCATTTTTCATAATTACATCTAAGTTAATTAAATACAAATTTTCTACAATAAAACGTCTAAAAGTTATATCTTTCTATCTTTATCTCATACTCCATAATCTTGGGATCGGTTGTTACGAACATCCAATTAATTTCCTCGAGTGAGGGGCATTTTTGTAATTAATTTCCCTTATTTCACTATGGCCCAAACATGTCCTTAAATCCCACTTTATGTAATGTGTCAAATGTGCCAAAAGTGCCACTGATATAATTTTGTCCAATTGCAAGGGGTATTCTTGTCTTTACAGATATGAGGACATTTTGGTCATTACTTTAATTATGCCATCAGCTCATCATCACTCAGGGTCTCATTAATCTGAATTCATTCTATTTTCCAATGCTCTTTGTCCTTCAGCGTGCCTGATTGTCACACTCCCTCATTTCCATTATTGTGATGTTGCTCGGATCGACCGCACTTCATCTTGATTCTGTCATCCACTTCCTTGGCAAATGGCATAGACATCATTAATTCCTCATTAGGTAAGCTTTTCCTTCTCTAATTGAAATCCCTAATTGAGCTTGAGCTTGATCTTGCTACATGTACACTTTGTTCGACTTCGTTCTTCCATCATGTAGTACCTTTTGCCTATTCTGATTCATTCTATTTGACTTTCGTCTCCATTACCTCTTGACTGAGTTTTGTGGCCCTCTTAGCTCGATTCTTGGCCAAATCTCATGCTCTCTGTGGTCTTCGATTGATAATGCTCAGACGTCTATGGTGCTAATTGGATTATTCATGTTCGTCTTTCTCCCCCTCTGATGCTCTATGTACTTAATCTCTTTACTCATTAGTTTCTTCTTCATTGTAGGTGGTCCATAGGATGCAGTCGACCGGTGGAGTCATAGTATTGTGCAAGCTCGCCAACGCTTCTTTGGTGATCATCGAGCTGAACGGAGTATGCAGTCAGGTAAATACTTTTTCAGGAATCCAGGGAACCCAAATTCACGTTTGGATATGGAGAAAACTTCCCAAGTCATAGCACTAGTTTGTAGGTGATCGAAAAATGGAGTTGTTCAAGTTATATGAACTTTCAAGGTGTAGAGAGTACGAATAGAGAAGAACTCTTTATATTGGGAGCTCGGGAACTAACTATTTTATCTGTTCATCGTCGGCCAACTATTAACTCCCCTAATTAAGGCCTTGTTAGAGCAATTTACTGCTAATCGAAGGTAAGACAATCTGTCCCCCTTCCATCTATTCATATGTTCAGAGGTCACGCCACTGTGCACACGTGTGCGAGCTGCCACGTGGCGCACGGTGATTGTTCGGAGTTGCTGATGCAACATCCCACTTAGCGTCTAAGTCACCCGTTGAGTAGATACGTGGTGACCTCCCATTGGTCACTCCATCCTACGTGGCAATTAACCGAATATGACTATCAAACGACTATTATTAACTTTGCCACGTAGCGTACTCTGATTAGTTGATTTAAATATATAAGATTCCCAATTGACGCACTTTTCTATTGCCACATGTCCTCTCTAAATTGGTTTTGGCCATCCAACGTGGCTTTGTCATGTATCAATCTATGATTGGTCAGTCCTTCTTGTATTACCCTCTCATTGGTTAGTCTGGCTAATGGGGATTTCCTTCAGTTGACTGCTGACTAAGGACGCGTGTCACGTTCTAATTGGCTAATGCTTTTAGATGCCAACCTAACGTCTGATGAGACGTGCTTCGTCATGCGTCGCATGCTAACTAGGCGTTGATCTAGCAGGCATTATGTTGACCCTGCTGGACGGTTAACCGGTTCAATTGGATCGGGTTTGGTGATCTTAAATAAAAAATCAGTCAATTCAGACCTGATTCGGTCAGTTTTCTAAAAATTAGAAACTTTTAAATTTATTTTCTATATGGTGGTGATCTCAATTTTCCAATTTGACATTTTTTAGTCACCCGGAAAAATGAATTTTCGAACCGATTCTTCTTGGTTCGATTTGATTTGGTCTGATTCACCCTCAACCAGCCCCGTTCTCAATTTCAATTTGAAAATGAATTATTTTTCTTAAATTTTTTGGATTTTAATTATCAATTTGGATCACTTCAAATCCCATTTGGATTTCTTGTTAAAATCCTGACTCGATTTTCTCTTTATTCTCCATTCTAATTTTTTATTTGAAAAGAAGTACAGAGTTTACAAGTTTTCTATCTCATTTCCACCATTGGGTTATAATTCGAATTCGACTTTCCAAATCCCGACTAGGGTTCCATTCCCGACTCAGAATTTTGTTCTCAGTTTTGGCTTCTATCTCTGGTTCGGGATTCAATTCTCAATTTCCCATCCTATCTCAAATTTAGAATTTTATTCCTGATTTTGGTTATTATTTTAACTTCACCAATTTTTCTCCAAAGAACTTTTATTTATTTCTTTTTAAGTCTTTTAAATTCCTAGTCAGTCTCTTTTTAATTTTTTATTATCTCTACTATATTTTCTTTATGGGTAAAATAAGCATTATGATATCAATGTCAGCCCATGTCAACACTTCTCTATTTCAACTTTGCTCAAGGAAAGGTGCCAAAGTATCTAAATCAACTTATGTTTGTGCATATAAAAATAATTGGATACATGACACAAGTAGTCATAAACCGTACCTAAAGGATATATAAAGGGTGATCATTGTTTATTTAGCTTGGGTCGCCTTTGCTATATGGTTTAGCATTTCCAAGATTTCCGGGAACTCAGGCCTCAAGCAAGGATCTCGTTGCCAGCATCCGTTAAGCAGTTTCACAAGCCCGGGATGAGTATATGTAGGAACTGTAGGCCTCAGACCCTGAAATATGATCTTGTTATGGTATGCCACATCGAATTATGTTATGGAAAAACCAAATGTTCATTATAGCTACCAAGAAGCAGAAGATTTTGCAGTTTGAGATGACTAATCAGTAACAAGATAATACCTTCTGGACAACGCTGATTGCCGCTTGTAATGGCGTTAGTTCCTCGTAAGGAAGCTGCAGACTCAGAATAGAATCAATTAGTAACAAAGTTAGGAAGTTCATTCTCCGAGCTGATCAAGAATGTCATTACCTTTCCTGTGAGTAGCTCCCAGAGAACAATCCCGAAGCTGAAGACATCAGCCTTGTGATTGTAATGTTTATGTTCGATCACCTTTTGTATCAGATGAACAACAAGAAAGAAGTTTATAAAAAAAAATAGAACAACAAAGAGAATGTGAGAGCAGAGAAAATGAATATACAGAACAGCAGGTCCATGAAAGACCTGCCAAAACATGCCAAATAATGTTGCAGCTGTAGGTGACATCTTTTATATTTTGATTTATCCTGATAATGCATTGCAGAATGACAGAAGGGAAAATGTAGAAATGTAAAGTGAAAAGAGTTTGAGCTCACCGAAATTTTAAAAGAAAGGCCAATATTGAGTGTTCAGGCAACTCCCAACCTTAAATTTCTATTGTTATACGAGGACAGAAGTGCAAAAGTATAGCATTAAACTATAACATTCACGTACAAGGAATCTCTGATTTGTAGGCAGTTGAATTTTTTCATATCTAAATTCACAACTATATAAAGTTTGAGATTATGAATTCTTATTCAAATATTTTGTAACCAAAATAAACTTGTTCACGACCCTACCTCAGGAGCCATCCACCGATATGTCCCAGTCTCAGCAGTCATAACACCAGACTCAGTTTGGATTTTGGCAATTCCAAAGTCGGAAATCTTCACCACCTGAAAATTTCATGTCATTATACTCTTATTCAGTATTTACAATAAAATACGCTGCCAAATGAATGAACATGTGCACATGTCATGACCTGGCATCCTCCTGAGAGAGAAGAAATGTTGGGTTTTCTGAAGAACAAGTCAGCATATTACCTAATGAGAGCAAGTCAATTGAGAAACTGACTTGAAAATTTTACTTGAAAACCTGCCTATACTAACAGGAAGATGACCTTTGAGTCCCCCTCACCCTGACCATTTGGTTTCCAGGTTTACACATATGGACATGAGGCAAATATTTGCCCTTTTCAGCAGGATCAGCCTTTCCAAGATCTCAATATAATAGGAATCATGCTTACATCTTAAGCTCAGTAATCATTCACTCACTGCATATAGAGAAGCCAGACTTGATAAAAAAGATCTATGGAAGTACTTAAACTAGAGTCTCTTACATTATTTTCATCCATCAGCAGATTTGCAGCTTTGAGATCTCGGTGAATGATGTTATTCTGGTGCAAAAAATTCATCCCCTTCGAAACATCAATGGCAAACTTTAGTACAGTAGAGAGCTTCAGAGCATCCTTCTGCTTATGGAGAAAGTCAAACACACTACCACCGGGCATGTACCCTGATGAGCAAGAAAAGGCAAATATGTCATGTGACTGGCTGGACTATGTTCGAAAACTGTTAACAAAACCAGAATGGAAAATAGAATAACCTGTCACAATGCAAAGTCTTGGAGGTTTTGTCGATGCACCAATAAACTGAACAATATTCCTATGCCGAATCTTCCTGTTAATGAAAGACTAAATGGAATGAAAGGAAGCCTAACAGATCTAAGCATCATAATAAATTCCTTTTAGGTGTTTGTCACATGTTAGTTAGAACAACACCAAATACACAGGCCAATGCAAACAAAAAAAATGTAATTTAGGGGATTTCTTCTTAATCTGGCATAGAGCAACAGAAAACTTGGAAACTTCATAAATATGCAACCCAATGTCATGAAGAAAATGTGTCAGTATATAGATGATGCACATCAAAGAAGCATAGAAAGCTTCATTTATTTCACTGTGCATGGTGAGTAGGATCATAATGTACAATCAGGAAACTGATTCTGTCTCTCATAGTTACAAGCAAATTAAACTGCAAGTCCTGATCGTTGAGGTGTGAAAAGAACAGTTGTTAACCTCATAATAAATACTTCCTGAGTAAATTCTTGCAGCAGAGTATTGTTTAGATGTTCAGCCCTAAAAACTTTAATAGCTACGTCCTGTCCAAGGTATGTACCTTTGTACCTGTAGAAATAAAATAGGGATAACAACCTCTTTAATGCTTGATCAAGAGATGGAGGATAAAGGAAAATCAACTCACAGATCGCCATGAGATCCAGAAGCCATTTTCTCTTCAAATATCAGTAGACTTGTGTCAATCTGCCAGAAATCTTCCCCCTTGCTCTGAATACTCACATATTCAAGCATAAGATCTAGACCATTTTGATCTTTCTTGTTCGCATCTATAGCATGTTTCTTGGATGGCAGTGACCTCTGCATTTCAACACCACATAAATCGGAATGAAATGTAAAAGCAAGTGCAGAAAGAAAGACCATAAGGGAAAAGCTCTGTAACAAACATAACATTTACAGAGAATGGAATATCAGGAAAGTAAAATTAATTCTGCTGATGGAAAATATATGTGAAAGGATCTCTTATCTGGTCAAGATCTCTGGTTGTGAGCATAATTAAGAAAGAGTCCGATTTTACACTTTCAAATTCAATTATGAAAAAAATATGTGAAAGGATATGCAATCCTTCAATACCAGAAAAAAATAACATTAGGGTTTGAAAATTAACCTCTCACAAACATTTATTACTCAGGAGAGCACAATAGCTCATTAGTGAGAATCAAATAACTAGGCACATGGAATGAAGCAGCAAAGTAGAGACCTCAGTTTTCCGTATTTCCTGAACTAAATGATTCTTCAGGTCCTCAACCCCCTATATTAGAATGGGAAGGTAAATATCTAGTTAGACTATAGAGGAAGATGATGCATAAACAAAGATTCAGATTTTTTTCCTTGAACCAAGTAAAATATAGTTTATACCAACAAGAGAAGAGAAAAAGTACCAGTTCCTTAGAACAAGAAACAACAAACACATCCAAGAAGTATCCATCTTCAGTTGAAAAGGCATGAGCTTCTTGGATATTCAATCCAAGTTCGGACATCAAGGAAGTCAACTGAAACTCAAATAGGTAATGTGATTTGGATGGTCGCCATTCTTCTTTATGTACTAATATGCTTGAAGAGTTTAGTATAATTTAAGACGAATAAAAGAATGGATACAAATTACATCAGCTGACAGAAACCTTATATAGAATAAAGCATTGATTAAGGATTATCTTACTCTTCATGTAAGGAAGGATTGATTAACTGCTGACAAGCGGAGATGATTTTAAACATATTTATAATTTAAAATACTCCAAGAATCTTCCCATCTAACTTCCTCGCACATATATCCACAAAACGACTTACTCCTATTACTAGCCAGATAGGCCCTTCACTGCTTGAGACAGAAAATTAATCATAAATTTTCCACAAGAATGCATATAAGTAGATAAGATGGCCATCATTATACAAGCAAATTGAAGTGTTATGTGCTTCAACATTATTTTCTAATGGGCACGGTCATTATTTGCTCAAGAATAAAAGGTAGTGTTGAGATGTTAAACAATATCAATCTTTCAAAGGAAACCATTATAATTTTCCTAAATCTGCTTCAAAGCCCCACACACAAAGATAAATAAGCACATTAGACAAAAGTGTGCATAATGTAAGTTCTAAATATAGTTAATGAAAGTATAAATGATAGATCCAAGGAAGATCTCCACGCCAGAATAGTAGAGAACATGATCATAAGTGAATGTGAAGGTTCAGGAAATGCCTTCTATCATACTAAGAATGAGGGACTCTATTTCAGCAGATACTCTACTCTGAAGTGATCTACCTGAGTGAGAAATTTGCGTTTGTCATTGGTAGAAATCGTAATCTCATACCTTGTTCTACAAAAAAAAAGAAAGTATTGCAACATTACATGTGTGAAAAATGAAAGAATTTTCAGCCAAACAAAGGAGAAAATGAAAGAATTATCATAAACTGAAGGACAGAGTAATCATTTCTTTTGACAACATTTATAAAATTCCAGTTGAAGATGGCAGAATCATACCCACCCTAGAAATTCAGACACTAAATAAAAAGGATTATATTTCTACCAAATTTCAAGCACGAGAGCAAGTGAAGTCTAATTCTATTTGTAGAAGAACTTGATTGGATCAGGCATACTATTTGAATGAAAACCGATGAGATAAACAAGATTCATGAATGAGTACTGGAGCAATGACATACCCACAATATAACCAATCAGACTCTGTAAAGCTATTTGAAAGATGTAAATTTGGGCCTTCAAGGATGGTCTCAGGATGGGGCAATGTCCACAAATCAGTTGGTAGATAAATGCTGTGCGAGAATAACAAACATTATCACAGTGAAATATGGTAAGAAACAATGATGGCAGTTCCCAAATCAAAATATCCTCTTGAAATTTTCCTACAAGCCAGGATCAGAAAATGAAACCTGAACTTGCTTCTTGGAGAAGAACCCTGCGCGTCTTCTCTGATTAAATTGTTTGAATAAACTAAAGTTCCACCATTTTGATTATAGGAAGAAGCCTACACAAAATTCATGACACCGAGTTCCAAAAATAGATAATCAAACAGTTGCAATCCACAGATCATAAAGCATGTACTTAGAAGATGAAATACTTAATTCATAATATTGATGTCCAAAGTAATTACAGATGTTTTCAAACAATTCCCATAAGAAACAGATTGTTTTTGGAGCATTTCAAAAGTTGTAGTACTCTTCTATTCAAAAGAAAATTTTAAAAACAAAGAAAAAAGTATGCAGCTTTCTAAAAATTTATCACAGTTGGTGAGTGATATAAGGAGCACATATGAATTCATTGTAAAAGATATTTAATAGAAATGAACAATAGCAATAGTACGATATAATTTGAGGACAGAAACTCCTTTGACTACCTGTTCTGGGCGGACCTCAATTGCAGGTCTTGTAGCAGGATTCTGTGCCATCTCAAGTAACCTTTTGTGCATAAGAACATCTTCTGCCTTCTCAACGCCCATATCCGAGGCATAGCTATGTATTCCAAGAATGAAAATATATAAAATTTCCTCAAACATCTGAAAGCCAAGCCAAATAAGCAGCACATAGAAAAGAATCACTTCAACATATCCTAAGCACTTGAACCAAGACCAACTACAGGAGAACTATAGCAGTAATCAATTATTCCATATTTATTTCCCTTTCTATAAAAGGGGTAGGAGGAAAATCAGTCTCCTGATTTCTCAAATTGCATTGATTTATCCATGCAATAAATGAAGAAGGCTTTCCCATTTTAAGGTGTTATGTAACACAGCATTTGGCATTGGATTTCGATTAGATTTCAGCCAAGAGTTGACTCGCTCATCATCATTCAAAAACAATACATCATCCATCGAGAACATGGACATATGATGAACCGATGGTTACTTAGCTCAATAGGTGGAACCGAAAATGAGAAAGCAACAGAGAATAATAATAATAAACTGCAGAGCATGGGAGTTATTACATCATGCTCAAGACTTTCCGCTCACTTTCACGGCATTAAAACAGGAACGTAACTGGAGAATGTCAAGGCACGGATCAGAGAGACCGACGCACCCCTGTAATACCTGTTAGGGAGGCGATTGAAATGAGCCCACAAATCATCCTCAAAGTAAGGACGCGTCACTTCCTCGACTCCCAACTCTCTCAGCCGCCAAAGGATTTCATTGTAAGCGTCGACCTTCGCTTGCACCCTCCTGCTCTTGTTCTTTGGCGAGTACGAAGACTCCATCACTCTGCTGCTTGAACTCTCTGAACAACTTTCCATGATTGCCAAGTGCCAAGCAACAATCGGTTCCCCGGCTAAGAGGCGATCAGTCGCGGTCAGAACTCAACCTGAACCAAAGGAAAGAAGGAAATAGGATTCATCCATCTCTCTTTCTCTCGCTTTGTCTGCATGACATTTGAGAGTGTGAGCAAAAAAATTTGAGAGAGAGAAACCATGGGCCTCCTTTCCTTGTGTCTCTGTACAATTTTTGTGCGGGGGATTTGTATAATAGAATGTTAGATTAGTTATATAATATATAACTAATATTATATAAACAATATTTATTTTCTAATTATATTATATGATAAAATAATATACTTTATTTAATATGATATGTTTATATTTTCTTTATTTTAGTTAATTTTAATAATATAACTTAATTTAAGTTATAAATATATTACTTAATATAAATTTATTTAATTTAAATAAAAAAGAAATATAAATTATTTTAAATTTTCATTTATTTCTTAGGTTTCCTTAGTACCATCCAAATTCTTATTCTCCAAATAATAACAATAAAAAAATTATGTATATATTATTATTAAAATTTATTAATTTCGTAATAGCATTTTCATTATACTTTTTTAAAACCCTTGCACGTACACACATGCAAGAAAGGGATTCTAAAAAGAAGGGAAATATTTAGGGTAACCCATCAAACCTTTTGTCATTGATTAAATATTACAGTTGATAGAGAGAGAAAAAGGCCTATTGAGGTCAGGTCAGGTGTGTCAAATTACTATATTATTCAACATCAAGCAATACTCCAACTGATTCAGATTCCATGTCGGATCCATTCATTGGCATATTTTTTTATATAGTTATTTATTATTATGTTGAGATATCCATTCATTCATTGATTTAGTATTGAGAGTTGATTGATGCACCAAGTTTTAGGCGCAACAGGTTTTCCCACCAGGCTTTGAATGAAACCACCTTAATGTACGGCAATTGGCTCTGTCCCACACTGAGTAGTCTGTTCATCATTTTTTTTAAGAATTAAAAAACAAAAGGTCTGAGATTTCAAGCACATTTTTTTTATTTTTTTTACGAATATAAAATTCAGTTGAAATTCTCATCCATTTAATTTAAAAGACAATAAAATTATATGGTTAAAAAAGTGACCATAATTATTAGAACTTTATTATATATATATAATCTAACGTGTCATATATTTATTTTATATAAATATAATAATAATATATCATAATTTTAACCATATAAATAATAATTTATCATTTAATAAGTATTTAAAATATAGTTATATTTTATATTATAATATTTTTAGTAAAATTTATATGACGAATATACAATTTATAAACTTATAACATCTATTTTTTCATAAAATAAATAATATTACTATTTTTATCTATTTTACTTCATCTCACATGGTTTATTTAACAAAATATATATAATCTTCATAAAATAAGCAAGTTGTAAACTGTGTTCCACATGATTATCACTAATGACCTCACTGCTCACCACCTCCCAATTGACGTTACAAAACATTAATAATACAATTTCGTGTATAATAAGGAATCTTTAGTGAATGTGAATGGATAACCAAGGTGACGTCACCATCTATTGAGACAACACAAAAAAATAGCATTATATGGACTGTGAAGTGAAACTCATAATGTTGGATTGAAGTTACATAGGTGTTATAATGCTATTAGAATATTTTTGGGCTGTTTAAACATATCAGTCACGTGAGGTTGATTATCCATTCATGTTCACCTGAGATTCCTTTGTAATCAGAACAAAAGTCCGACGTGGACGCATACAATCAGTGACTTTTGCTTGTCTTTTGCATCACCACTTCTATACAAAATGCTTGCCATACACAACCATTCCATACCTATTGATTGCACTATACCTGTCACGTGGGAATTTTTGCACTATAACGAGTATCTTAATGTATTAAAATTAAAAATATATATTTAAAGATTAAATTAAAAATATTTATAAAAGAGCAAATAAGATAGTAATGAGTATATTAATCTAATAGAATTGTGTAATTTTATACATTACTACATAAAAAATTAATTTTGTATGATAAGATTTATCAATTAATTACTATATTCATCTTCTACTATATTTTTAGGCAAACCATAATGGTTACTATAGCAATCTCTAGTTAGAAAACCCAAATGTTAGATCTTATAAAATATCAATGTATTTATATTTAATTGATAGTATTTTTGGATTATAATTAACTAAATAATTTATATATTTTAGTAAATGTGTAACAATTATGGTAATATTTTCTAATTTTAAATTCATAATCGAAAAAATAAAACGTGGATTATCAAACTTTAAATTTTTATACATAATATGGATTTACTAGTAATCTACATGAAGATTGAAATTTGTATGAGGGTGTGAGGAAATAATTATCAAAGTTTGAGGAAAAATAAAATTTATAATCATATGGCCATTTCAAAATTTTATGAGAAAATAATTATTGAAATTTGAGTAAAAATATATGCTAGAATTATTTATATTTTTATTATCTAATATTTTGTGGGAAAAAGAGTGTTATTTATATAAAACCTTAATATTTTAATTATTTATTTATAGTAAATATTTAAATCATTATTGTAGTTATATATTTTAAAAATAATAATTATCTTTTTATCTCCATCTCCTCTCTTTTCACCTATTTTTTTCAATTTTTGTCCAATGTTGCTTCCCACCTTTTTAATGTTGAGTTTTGTGTTTTGATTATCTGTTCCAATGGTAGATGGTCTGTGGACAAACTGAATTATGAGTTTTGAAGACATTAGATGAGGGCGAAGCTTCCAAAGTTGTCCGAGAATGGGCATAATGGGAATTTTTTAATCAACTAGTTAGGGGGCTTGAATGTGGCGTTATGAATTATTTCCACGATTAGTTCTTGAGAGATTGGCATACAAGTTTCTACAAATATCTCTCAACATAAGCTTCAACAATAAGTAATCATGTTACTATACAAAAATTTTTAATATGAGACTAACACCATGAAAAAGCCAATCCCATACAAACCATTACATTCAATCTGATTTTTCCATCGACACAATCTGTTATACACTTATATTATAAATTCTATTTTCTCAAAATAATAAAATTTAAAGTATAAAATGAAAAAATTTTGAAAATTAAAAAAATAAGATTTGAAATAAATCTAAATGATAATTAATATCACATCCCATACTAATTTTCCTCTGCAGGTACCTATGAAACTTTACCGATTTTTCCGATGTTATAAATTTGAGATTATTTACTAAGGTAAAACCATCGAAATCCATCCTTATACAAGTAAACCTCTTTTCAGAAAATAACAAAAATTTTAAATTTTTTATGTAAAAAGATATAATATGAGTCACTTGACTAGTTAATATAAAAAAATTCTAGGAACCATTAGTAAAATGATAAATATTTAGCAAAATAATAAGTATGTACTTAATGAGTAGGTCACAAGATTACTATGTGCAGTAGGGTGACTCGGGAGTATACTCTTTCACTCTCGTCTCAAGTCACTTAGGCTTACCTGTAACATGATTAGGGGAGGTGGTGAGCTTACAACTCATTAAGTGAGACACTAACCTCGTACTAATATATGGCTTACGACTCAAATCTTTCCCATAATCCATCTAATCAAAATGTCTACTCTAATAGCTCACATCGCCTCTGCGAGCCTCGTGGTTTAGTCTTGCCCCTTGAGACAGAGTCTAAGGCCTTCCAGCTTATCTCTTATTATATGGTCAGATTATACTCAGTCTCCTCCTCTTTAGTTATCCATGCCTTAATTTCATTTATTTTGATCCTGCACAACAATACAATCTACACTCGGGTGGCACTCCCACGTTACACATGATCCGTTTCCTAGCCGAAAACTTAAGCAACAAACACAAAAACAAGGGCAACTCATAGTCCTAAACAAGTATTTACATTCTTGCCAAGAATGGATTACCACTTGTGTGATCCCAAATTGGGGGAGTGTGGGAGGCTCCGTACACCTCGCACGTGCCGTCTCACAACTCAATGTTTTAACACCTCGAGGTCTTGGTAGCTTTGGAGCACAACCAACACAATTCTAGTAACTTAGGCCCACACAAAACAATAAATAAGAGGACTTTCAAGATCACAGACACATCACCCTCATGTGTCATCTTATAGCTAGTGTCTCAGCACCCAGATCATAACCGCATTATCGGCGATGGTACCCGTATGTATTCTGGGTATATCGAGAAATATGGAATATAGAATATCGGGAAATATGGAATATCACATTATGTATTCTGGGTGTATCGGGAAATATGGAATATCAAATTGTGTATCGACGATACAACCACGAATGTGTTCATCTGTCACTCTTATTCTCCTATACGGATATTAGCAACAATAAAACATATGACTACGTTACCGGGAGCTCGATGCAACATATGTCCGACTCTCCATCATTTTGCACACAAAATACATATTACAATCATCATGCTAAAAACATGGTTAAATACTGAAATTTGGATCCTCACTAGTCATCTCCCCTTGCACAAATATGTGGAGCTTGGCTCTATGTGAGCCAACTTCTCTTTTCAAATAATTGGTCCAACAACCCTGGGCTCAAGTTTCACCCCACAAACCCGAACCAATTACTATCACAATAATGCCACATATCGGGAGTCTGCCCTCACCGGCCCTTTCCTCAATTCACACAAGGCTCTAAGCAAAAAAAATATAAAATTTCTCTCGGTTTCTCAAAGCCGACATTCATCTCATAGCTCGATCCTCATATCTGATTCTTACTTGCACTTTTAAAATGATATTTGATTCAGTGTACATGCTTTTATCAGTTCACACTTCCTATATGAGTTATCAAAGTGTAATTTAATACTTTAGTTCACACTTCCTATATGAGTTATCAAAGTGTAATTTAATACTTTAGCACACAAGATCACACAAGTGCAAGTTATGAAAACTCGTTCGGGCCAATAAACATTTTTTTCTTAATATTATGTGTGCTAATGAAAAAACTTTATATTAATATTTTGAGTAGAGATTAAGATCTAAAACATAAACACTCGATATCGGTCATCTCACTAGCTAAATGTGACCCACCTTACCTAAACATATTTATATGTAGGAAAGTAGAGAAGTTAAAATAAGCATTAGAGTTAAACATGAGTTTCAACAATGAAAAGATCAAAATATAAGTTTTTGAAGAGAATTTACAAATATTTTCTATTCAATATTACATGTTACTCATGGTTTTAAATATTTTGTAAATATTTATATCACATTTATAAAATTTTAAAATTTTTACTAAAATTGTAATATTTTAATATTATAAATCTTAACTCATGTTTGTTGTAGATTAGTGTAGCACCTACCATTATAATATCAATATATGGAGAGTCGCTATGTCGGTCCAACTAGAGAATTAGGTCAACACATGATACGGATAATAAGAATGGTTTAAAATTAATTTTGAAAGAGTAGAAAATAACTACGAATATATATTTTAAAGTTTAGGGTCAAGCATATGAACACTTGGTGTCAATCTTTGTACTAATTGATCGTTATTCACTTTCCCCAACATTTCTACTTTCAAGAAATAAAAAAATGCTCAATAGGGGACGGACTATTTGGTGTTTGGATGAATTGATTTGGAGGTGGATAAATTACTAATTTGGTAAAAAAAAATAGAGTGATTTGGAGGGTAGATAATCACCTCCATTTGAAGTAACTGTGTCATTTATTGCTTAAATTATTTTAATATCTTATATTATTTATTTATTTTTATTCTTATATAATTTAAATATATTTACATATTAATAATATTTTATATAAAATTATATAATATAAATATATAATACAAATATCATACCTAAAAAATTATTGTACAAAATTTATTTAATATAATTTAATTATATATAGTAGCTAATAAATAACAAATTATTAAAAAATTTTAATATTTCTAAATCCATCACTTTATTCCTAACACCTACCACACTTAATCTCCAAATCACTACACATCACTAAAGGTAAACATAACTTAAAAGTTATTACTAATTAGTGCAAACTTTTCAAATTTATAAATATATTATACTTTTATCACCCATTTTCAAGTGCAATTTAAATACACTTGTTATTTACAATTTAAAACTAGTCATTAACAATTATATACGAGTCAAAGTATTATTTTTTCAGTACTGAACGAGTGGGAATAATAATATTAAATTTGGTATTTTTTCTATATACTCGGGTCACGTACGAATGCAAGTACACTCGTTCTTATATCAGATAAGAAAGTATTATCTATCGTACAAATAAATTAGATTAATGTCTAATTTTTAATTTTATAAATCGAAAATATTTTTATATTTTATTAATGTAGATGTTTGCTGGCCACCCAGTTGAACACAAATTTTACTTTGTTTACAATAGAGTGATATTGTTTTTTCAATATTACATATAAAATAATTAATAAAGCACGTTAAATTATTTTATATCTAATTAATAAAGTGAAAATTTGAATTTTACAACAATAATATCAAAATATTAAGTATTATATAAACTTATATTTTCATAATAATAAAAATTATCATTCAAAAGTTTATAGTGTTATCATACAATTTATTTTACTTAATATTTATCATAATATACTTTTTAAAATATCACACATTTAATTTTAATAAAAAAATAATATTGTAATAAATTTGATAAATGAATAAAAAATATATTTATTTATAATATAAAAAAATACTAAATTAAATAATGAATAAAAATTTATACTATTTTCTCTAATTATTATAATACATTTTATTAATATATAATATAATAAAATTCTAGGTAGATTTGATAACACACCAAATTTGGTAAGGCTAAGGAGAAGAAACGATCCTATCGAAATAATGGGCTTTGATTAACTGTGAAAAAGGAAGAAAGTATTGCTCTGTAAGGGCAAGGCCCACTTACGCATCGGCAATGTAAATTCCGCTCATCTTGCAGATAAGATAGCGAGTTCTCAGTCTCTACCTTCTTGTCATATTCATCTTCATCTTCCTCTTCCTCTAGGAGATGGCTGCCAGTGTAACAGTTCTGCCAATGCTCTCTCTCCCATGCCCTTCCTCTCACTCATCTTCCCCTTCCCCTTCCCCTCAGTCCCTTAAACCCCATCACCCGTACCTCCGCTTTCTCTCCAAGCCAACCCTGTGCCTCCGCCGCGCCTCCCACCTCAGCCCTCTGGCGGCCGTCGAGGCCCCTGAGAAGATCTCGAAGCTGGGAGAGGAGATCTCCACCCTCACCCTCGCCGAGGCCCGGATCCTCGTCGACCTCCTCCAGGACAAGCTTGGCGTCTCCGCGGCAGCCTTCGCCCCTGCTGCTGCTGTCGCCGCCTCTCCTGCCGGCGGGGACGGTGGAACAGCCGCAGCAGTGGAGGAGAAGACGGAGTTCGACGTGGTGATCGAGGAAGTCCCGAGCAATGCGAGGATTTCCGTAATCAAGGCAGTTAGGGCTCTCACTAGCTTGGCACTTAAAGAGGCGAAGGAGCTGATCGAGGGGCTGCCCAAGAAATTCAAGGAAGGGGTCTCAAAGGACGAGGCGGAGGACGCCAAGAAACAGCTGGAGGAGGCCGGTGCCAAGATTGCCATTGTTTGATAACTAAGAAACGGTACATAAGATCGTACTATGTTTGATCCGGTTTAATTCATGTACTATGTTTAATCTGTAGTTTCATTAGGATCAAAATGGTGGCCCCAAATACTTGAATCTTTGGATAAGATCGGACATGATTCCCTAGTGTTGGAGGCAATTGGGTTTACTTTTGGACCGTGGGAGCCAATGGGGAAGATCAACTGTAGTGGAGAACGGAGTTTGTATTGGATGTACTACAGGGGTGTTTTCCCCTTGTTTATGTATTGCAGAGAGTGTTTCATGGTTGGATTAACATGCACACCCCCTGTTTGATGGAATGCACGAGAGAAATGCAACAAGTGCTAGAACTCGGTTTTATATCTAACAATAGGCCATTTACAGTTAGTTATCTATGTTATACCACGGAATGCAATAGTGCCGACTCCATTCATACATTGGATATGCTGACACTTCACGTCCCCCAAAACTAAATCAGTATTCTCTAATATTAAGCCCAAAAAGCGCAACTAGCAAATGGGCATAATAAACTAGCTAGCGGAAATTCCTGTTGGTTAAGTTAAGAATGAAGCCAAGAAAGGTGGACGTTGGAACACGGTGGTCACGCTGCCGAAATTCACCCAGGAAGAGCACCTGAACTCGGTCTTCTCCGTGCCCTTCTGAACTCTGGTCTTCTCTGTGCCTTCTCGGATATGGTCATTCTCATGTTTCAAAGCCAATTTCAAGTGATGTGTGATATTGTTGTTTATGTATAATTATATATAATGAATGCCAAATATACTTGGAGTATCACTTCATATAACTCACAATGATAATGGAAGCCCAATTTTGTTCAGTAAGAGGAATGAAAGGAATAATGTTTGTGGTTTTAAAAGCAATGAGACACATTCAATGAAATATTTAGTGAATTGTTTGGGAAAAATATATTTTTTGCAAAGTATTTGATAAGCAACACAGAGGTAACTTAATTTTACAAGGATGTTTATGAAAGATATTTTACACGAAATTATTTCATATGAAGTGCACATTGTGTTATTTTGAGTAATTGTAATGTATTATTATTTATAAAGTGTTTTAAGTTGGACTAAGATTAAGTCATTAACACTCCATTTCAATCCACTCAGTCACTAATCCCATTAAATATGACCCGCCCATAAATAAATAATATTCCATTTCAATTCTCACTCACTAATCACATTAAATATACCCACCCATAAACAAATAATATTTTTAGGATAACATGTGAATATAACATGATTAGTGTATTACACCAATAATATAAGATATATGAGTAAAATTTATAAAGATCTATCATACCATATCTAGGGGTAGTGTAATACGAGTCATATGAAATATTAGGTATATTTTGGTTAAATTTACGTACGAATTGTGCATTGCTGTTGGATATGAGTTAAAGTATGATTTGTTTTTGAAATTATGATTAATTATGTTTGTTAACGTGTATTTTGATTAATTTAAAATTTTATTTACTTAGTTACTATATGTCATAACCCAACTCGATTTACGGGTCAAATATGCAATTAACTTATCAAATACCACTAATATGCATCATAACATTTGTAAAACTCAACTAATTTCAAAATAATCATAAGTATTTTCTTCAAAATTCAATGATAAGTGATAAGAAAATATGAAAGAACATAATATTAAACTAAAAACATATTTTTATTTTAGTGGATAGAGACATTTACTTGCCAATTGTTACCTAATCCAATAAATATTATCAATTTTTTGAGGGTGAGCTTTTAACTCAGTATTTAAGATCAAATATTACCCAGACAACATGTATTCGAATCATCTCATAATCAAAATATCTATATGAGATATTTTTATTTTTTCATAAAATAATTCCAACTTCTTTTTTTAAACTTTGAATGTCTTGTATTTAAGCTTATTTAGAATTTCGAGTTTTAAATTGGTATTAAACTCAATTAAACTTTTCTCCTACATTAACCTACAATCTTGGAATAGAGTTATTTTACCTTCATGCATGTTTTAGAGTTGCTTTACTAACCACTGGTGGTTTAGAGTTATTCTACCTATCACTCGTGGTTCAAAATTAATTTATCGACCACACATTTATATGGAACATGAGGATCAAATTAACCTTTACAGACAAATTTATTTTATCATGGAAGGATATGACACATCCGACATCTCTGGGTTATCAAACATTAGACCTGTAATACCTCGAAATCCCAATTCACTAAACAAGGTAAAATGAATCGAAGAATGAAATCGAATAGGGAGATGAAACATCAGCCAAGAGATGAAACTAGACTAGAAACGAAGGGAGGGATCAATGGAGAGGCTAAGAGGAGTGAAAAGGGTCAAGAGAGACTCTTAAGAGAGTCTTAGAACATGATATCAAGGATTGGAAAAAAATTGGAAGAGAACCGGTTTAGACTGGGTTCGAGATAGGAGGAGTCATAAAACCCCCCTGAATTTTTTAGGTTGCTAAACAAGTCCAAATTAAGCTAGGAAATTGAATATAAAAATTTTAGTTATTTTTATTTTCTCAAGACCATCTAGGATAGGGGTGAACTGACTGAGAAATTTGTTAAAAATTGGTTTTCTATAGTGCATAACTGGTCGGTCTACTAAGATGCCGAACGCACGCACGCACGCACGCAGGGCACGCGTGATCACCCATGCACGTGTCAACTTCCTCACCCGATGACTTACTTGTATTCTTATGTTTTTACTTGATGACTCATCCAGACAACTCGAATCGACTGCTTGGGGAAGATAATCCATTCTTAAGGCCTTAGACTATGGATAGGTTGCCACAAAAGTCTAGAACATCTTCATATAAAATGGGGCCGCTTCTTCACTGGATTCTGATAAGAATCCGCTTTGAAAGTGAAAAGAGCTACCAACTCCGGTGACCCGACTACCATAGAGGATAGCTCTATTATTCGACCAACTTCGATAACCGACTTGGTACCTTTGGAAAGCTGAGGACCTCATCTTTTACCACCCCTCTCAACCCTCAATTCCACCCCTATTGTCGCCAGCGAGATTGCGTAGTACTCAATCTCCGACGACCCAAAATAGAGCAGCTGATTCAGAATTTAATTCCGACAGCCTTGATGTTCCTTGTGAACTGAGAAAAATTTGGTGAGTCCCTTGTACCACCAACTTTCCATAGCCTCTAGTCTTGCCCAATTTGAGTGTGATTTAAAGATGAATTAAATAATCTAAGTTCCAAATCACGAGTCTAGTGGTTGAGCTGACTAAAACGTTAATTGTAGGAGCTACAAACCACTATTTGAGGTTATTTAAGTGGTCACAGGTTCCTGGGAGAGTCAGCTTTCTAACCCCACTAGTCTCGATGACTAACGTGCCACATTCGATGAGTTCTTGGCTCTGACACGACTTAAACTCGTATGCATGCATGTTTCTGATCGAGCCCGACTGGAGCACATCCGACTAACCCTGACCAAACTAAGTTTACAATGGCCTAGATGGAGGCCAACTGAAACTTTACACTTAGTTTGATAATTTTTTAAAATAATTTAGTTGTGGGTGAATGGTTAGGGGCCAAAATGAAAAGTTTTATATGTTAGGGGATCCAAATGCAAATGAGTTTTCTGTGGAATTTTCCTAAGGGCAAAGTAAAGTTTTGAGATATGATTAGAAAGTTTGGTGAAGGTTAGGGACTGGGGTTACCTATTGGGGAAGGTTTAGGGATCTATTTGTAATAAATACAAAGTTATGGACTATAGTGTAAAAATATGAATTTGCATGGCCAAAAGACAACCTTTGGGCAATCCAATGACCTAAATTTAATTAGAAAAAGTTTGGGGACCTATATGAGTAATTTGAAGGTTTAATGAACCCCGATGCATAAGTTATAAAGAGAATAAGAAAAATGGTAATTTTGCCAAAACTTAGGGATTGTCAATAAATTGAAGAAAATAGGGCTTGAAATGATTTTACTTCCTATTAGGGACCATAATGGGACTGCAGGGAACTTGACCGACTCATAATGAAAGATTTTGGAAAGTCTAAGGTTCGAAGAAGAAGTGGTAAAACAAATGGGAAAAATGGTAATTTTACCCAAGTGGAGGACCAATTGGTAATTTGGTGAAAATGAAACCACTAGTTGGTCAGAAAAAGGAATTGGTAGGTATTTCAATAAAGTGCTCAATGAAAAGAGCCTAAAAGTATGAGCTAAGGGTTAACATTAGAGAGGGTTCAAACAATCAACAAGCTGAGTAACCAGGACCCCGAGTAAGGCTAAAATGTAAAATCATAGAAAGGGGGTATGGTGGGTTAAATTCATTCATGGTCAGAAGTGGAGCTGACCTTATTGTTACTAACTTTGTAGATAACACAAGAGACATCAAGTGGAATCAAGTGCGGGATTCCAAGACACCTCACGGGGCAAACATGTTTCATGAAAAGTGGTGAGTGGGTTTTGATGACGAGTCATATTGAACCGACCGAGACATTAATTAACATGTTGTGTGATTGTGTTATTCTATGTTGCGAGATGGCCTTATAAACACATATAAGCAGTACAAATGAATAAGATCATGCCCATTAAAATAAATGTGATTTTGAAAAGATAAATATTAATTGGTCATAAGACTGGGCAGGTGAATATGAAACTGGGGAAAACTGTATGGCTTAGAGCCTTTACATGAATTGAGGAGATGGTCGATGAGGGGTCGAGCTCCCAGTATGCTTGATGTGTTGGTTAGTGACCAAGTTCTAGAACGTGCTGTGAGACTCGAGTCTAGGATTGGATGACCAAATTGTGTGTTATGGTGAGATAACCCCATGACGACCCATACTCTCGGTGTTGTTTTCATGATTATGGGGAGTAGATAGTGAGGGCACAGACTCCCAAGCATCTCCATATTTAGCATGTTTATTTGATGCATAATTAAGTATGAGCAAGAAACGTGTCAAGCTCCTAGTAACGAGATGCATTAAGCACCATTACGAGAGTGGCCATGACTGCCATAATTATAACCACTTGTCATGTTGTTTGCATATGGGACTGAGTCATAGTGTTTTTATATCAACCACTAGAGGTGTAAGGCAAAAAGAGCAAGCCAAAGATAACCCGATCATAGCTTACACTATGAGCCAAATTGTCACGCCCCGACCCGGTTTGGTCGGATCCCCGTGATCAACCCGCCACTCTCCCAGTTTATTGAAGGGTTTTCCCCTTATTGTAAACCATAAAGAGTAAGGCGTCCTTTAACCTGCACCTTTTTCCTGGAATAGCATAATCAAAACTGCATGAAATTTAAAACTTTACATACCTGTCTTACAGGTATCTTAGTTGACGGTCTTTAAGGGGAGGCTTTCCGGGATTTCCTGAAAGGGATATAAGGGTGGGGGTGAGTACGACTACTCATTGAATGGGTTTTTTTTTAAAAGCTTTTGACTTTTAAGAAAAATATTTATATGGAGTGTGCCAGACTCCTTTGTTTTCAAAAATCCCATCATTTAAAAATTTGGATTTTTCCATTATTTCTTAGTTACCACGGTGTGTCATCACCCAACACACATCCTTCATCATGAAGGTTACACACATTCGCAAGTCAGTATCACTACTGAACCCGCTAGTGGCTTCGGAGCAACTTTTCCTGCCACCCAGATAGAAGTACGACCACTTCTACCCTGGGAATGAGTGGATGTACGTAACATCCTACCCACAATCCCGAAATCACTTCTTCATGTCCGTATGAGGACAGAGACCTCATCCTGTCCCCACCCCGGTCTCATGCGCTTCGTGCTACTCCAAATTTCGCACAGACACCTGGAACGACGAACTGCCCTTATAGCCACCAAGTCGTCCAGTGCCCTTAGGACGCATCACTACCCCTCATGGGCGTCTTGATGATCCCGTACTCACAGTGCATGCACAAAAAATGTTTTCTTATATTGCCATGTAATCTTTGGTGCCACTAGTCCAACAGCCCCGACTCTCAACTCAACCCGCAGCTGTTTGTCTTGACTAGTCCGTCGACCTGTCATGTCGCACTACCGCTAGTTAACTGAGCATGTCGGTCCTATCTTGGTACCATGGCCAAATAATTCACTTATTAAGTTTTATGGCACATATATCATGTTTGTTTACGAGCTCCTGGTCGTGCCAACTGGCCTTGGGCCCACTATACGAGATTTTCAAAATCGGGCATTTTGCCCCGGGCCTATTAGAGCTATTCGAGCTCCCGTCGAGAAGGTCTCCCAAATTGTTTAAGCATTGGCACACAGTCAGGGGAGAGCACTTCCGACAAAATAGGTTTTTACTGTCCATCATACTGACCGGTATAAGGACATCTCCGTTCATAACCGATGAACGGGTTTTCAACTTCCTTCGAGGAAGTCTCATCATACCAACCGGGTATGATCTACTTACAACCCGTAAGTAGTTTTTTTTTGCATAACTTTCACATCACTTTCTCTAAGTAGTGATGATTAAAATACCACTAAACAGTGGGTTTTTATATCAAGGCACTTATCATCCCGAACCGGGTATGATGTTAGTAAACCCACTCACCCGTTAATGCCGTGAATTCCACTAGACTGGTTCTTTGTATTCACGCGAGCTTGTCCTTGCTGGCGTTCCCGGTATTTCGCGTTCCTACACAATATGAACATCTTGGTTCATTATCCTTCGACCTAATCGCCTTCATTCATTCCAAATGAATGAGAAAGTCGAACTTTCATTTATTTTAATTAGGTCCCTAAAGTTATTTCTCTTTAACTTTAAGTCCCAAATACCAGTTTTTTCCCTCAAATTGAGTCCCAAAACTTCTAAAATTTATCATAAATCTCAATTTATTCCATTTCACAAAAAGGGGTTTAATTTCCCAAATATCCAATTTGGTCCTCCAATTTTTCCAAAATTACCATTTTGCCCTTCCTTTACAAAAATGGTAATTTTTGCCCCAAAAATTTCAAAATTTCCTCAATTGGTCCTCTAACATTATTTTCATGCCCAATTAACCCTCAATTTCATAAAATTTCATTTTGGTCCTTTGAATTTCGAAAATCCCCAATTTTCCCCCAATTCCAACTTCTTAACACAGTCGAATTTTATTTCATCAAATTGACCCATCAAACTTTTCTAATTGTTGAAATTGAAGTTGAAATTGAGTTTCTACATGTTCATACGATTCTTTAGAAATGTGAATTGCAAGTTTTAATGCCGGGACAAGCTCAAACGGAGCTTCGCTGGAAAATGAACTATAGAGAGAGAAAGCTTCGCTTACTCACCGGTGAAGGCACGACGGTTCGAGCTTTCGATCTGGACAGATAGCTCTCATCCTGAGGTTCATCCTAGAATCAAGAATCGCATCAATTGATGCGGAATTGGATTAGAATTTTGTCATTGAAATTCGGTCGACTCTCTCTAGCACCAATCGAAAATTATAAAGGGGAGCCGAATTGGCTTACCTTTCGGTCCTAATTCGGCCGTGGAAAGGCTGAGGAAGTGTTGGGAGGGCTTGGATTGGCCTGAGCAGGGCTTGAAATGGCTGATTTCAGCTTGGCCGAAATAGGGCAGCTTCGGTTCGCCGGAGCTGCTTCACTATTGTATCACGCCGACGCTTCTCCAACGATTCTCGTATTGATTGGAGTTTGCTATCAGATAGCTGTCTTCTCCCCGGTTCTAATGAGCCCGACCTTTGTTGAAGTCGAAGCTCTGGTTCGAGCTTTACCGAGAAATGGAGCAGTAGTGAGAGAGAGAGAAGTGTTTAGGTGTGAGGAGAATGGAATGGGGATAACCTCTTTATATATTCGTAAAACCCTTGTATTAAATGGGTGATATTTATTACTAGTATTAATATTGCCATAAATTATTGGTATTAATTCCAATAATTTAATTTCGGTATTAATTCCAATAATTTAATTTAGGTATTAAATTATTGGTATTAATTTTAATAATTAAATATATATTAATTTATGGCTATTTATGATAAGCCGTTCGCATAAAAATTTTTAACTGAAATTTCGGGTTATAAAAAATCATACTTACCAGGAGGTCACCCATCCTTACACTACTCTAAGGTAAGCACGCTTAACTTTCAAAGTTCTTATAGAATCTAGTTCACTTGAACCAATTTGGTTTTTGTTTTCTATTTTGTTTTAAGTTTCTTTTCCAATGTTTAATGAACCTTTTGGATTACCCGAAAGTTGTAAATTTCTATATTGCTTATTCCCAAATGTAAACCGGTTTGGTTTTCTTATTCAGTTTGACTGGTTCTTTTCTCGGTTTTCCTTAACTCAAATGTGCGGGGTTTACAGAGTATGTTGGACATATCTTGGTACCATGGCCAAATCACATCATGCATTATAGTTTTCATGGCTTAACATCATGTTTCCTTATGAGCTCCTGCTCGTGCCAACTAGCCTTGGTCTAATTGTATGAGATTTTCAAAATTGGGCATTGTAGCCCCAAGTTCCAAAACCGAGGCCTCTCACCTATCTGAGCTATTCGAGCTCCTGTCAATAGGATCTCCCTAAATGTTTAAGCAGTGGCACACAGTTAAGGGAGAGCACTTCTAACAAAAATAACTTTTCACCTGTCCATGACACCAATCGGGTGTGAGAACATCTCCACTCATAACCGATAAGCGGGTTTTCTACTTCCTTCTAGGAAGTTAATCATACCAACCGGATATGATCTACTTACAACCGTTAATTAGTTTTTTCGTGTGTTTTCCTACATCACTCCAAACAAGTGTAATGTTAAAATTCCACATAGTAGTGGGTTTTCATTTCTGAGGTACTCATCATCTCAACTGGGTATGATGTGAAAATTCCCTCTCATCCGATAAGTGCAGTGTAATTTTCCTCTTAACCGGCTCTTTGCCTCACACAAGGTTATACTTGCTGACGTTCTTGGTACTTCATATTCCTACACGATATGAATATTCTTATTCATTAACATTTGACCTAATAGCCTTTATTTATCACGAATGAATGAAATGTGAAACTTTTAATTATTTGCATTTAGGTCCCCATAGTTATTTTTCCTTAACTTTAGGTGCCAAATGCCAAAATTTCCCCAAATTGAGTCCTAAAACTTCTAAAATTCACTTTGGGACCTAAATTTATTAAAATCACAAAAAGGACTCAAGTTTCCCAAATTTCCAATTTGGTCCCAAACTTTTCAAATATTACCATTTTCCCCTATTTTACAAAAATGACAATTTGACCCCAATAATTCTAAAAATCAACCAATTGGTCCTCCAAAATCTTTTTCATGGCCAATTGGCCCTCAATTTTGGGAAATTGCACTTTGGTTCCTCAATTTTTTTGAAATTCCCAAATTTCCTACATTTTCCCCCAATTTTCGCCTTTCAAACTAGCCAAATTTGATTTTATCAAATTGACTAATCAATTGAGGTTAATAATTGAAATTGAAGGTAAAATTGAGTTCCTACACTTCCATATGATTCAATGGAACTTTGAATTGCATTATTTGGATCTAAATTGAGCTCAAATGGAGCTCATTGGAAAACTGGACTTAGTGAGATAAAGCTTCAAAAGCTTACCGTGGGGGTGTGGCAGTCCGAGCTTTCGATCTCGGCAAGTAGCTCTCATCCTGAGGTTACTCCTAGGATCAATAATCACATCAATTCATGCCGAATTGAGGGAGAATTTGGTTAGTGAATTTTCACCAGTTCTCTTTCTAACACTGATGAAAATTATAGAGAGTTGTCAAATTGGCTTACCTTTCTGCTCTAATTAAGTCATATGAGGGTTGTGGAAGTGTTGAGAGAGCTCGGTTTGGCTTATGAAGGGCTTAAATTGGCCGTTTTTAGCTCGACCGAATTAGGGTAGATTCAGTCCGCCAGAGCTACTTCACTGTTCGATCACGTTGGTTTTTCTCCGGTGATCCTCGGAGCAATTGGACACTTCTCTCGAGTAGCTAACTTCTCCCCAAATCTAAGGAGCCCGACCTTGCCTTATTTGGCTCAAAAAGTTGCAACTCTAGTTCGAGCTTTGCCAAAAATTGGAGTAGTAGAGAGAGAGAGAGGAGTTTTCACGTATGAGGAGGATTAATAAGGAGGGGCTCTTTATATAGGAAGCTCGGGGACTCTTTGGCCATCTGATTGGCGCCTTAATGTGCATCATTTAGTGCCTGAAACTCCTTGGCTGGAGACTTTTCATCTTCATCGGCGCTGCTCGATTTTTTGATGAGTGAACAATGCTGTCATGTGAAGGAAGAATACAACACTATTTCGAATCGGACTGGACTGGTTCGAACCAGGTTCAACACTTAAGCTGGCTGGTTCAGGCCCGATTCGACCAAGTTTTTCAAAATTAAAAATTTGTAAATTCATCTAAATTCATTCTCTATCAAATGATGGTCTCAATTCTTCAATTTGAATTTTCTAAGCCACCCTAAAAAATGAATTTAGAAACCGGTTCAATAGTTGTTCAAACTAGTTTAATCTGGTTTAGGTCCGGTTCACTTGAACCGGTTTCGTTTTCACTTCCAATTCATCCTAAAGTCTTTTCTCATAACTTTTGTGACTCTTTAGGCCATTTGGCATGTATAAATTTCTCGATTTTCCCTTTCTCTAACTGTTAGGGTTCGTGAACCGGTTCGATTTTCTCACCTGATTTGACCGGTTCTTTCCCTGGTTTCCTTGTCTTTAAGGGATGGGGTTTACAAATCTCCCCTCCTTTTAGAATTAATTAGCAACCTTTGCATCAGGAACAATTTCTTTTGATGTCAACTTCGTGTTTGCTTGACATGCTAACTCTTCACATGTTCTTTCAGTTAGCCCTTTTTATATCATTCACTTAAGGAATTTTCTTTCCTTTATATTATTTTCTCCCTCCATGGAGTTGATCATAACTAGTATGTAAAAAATGGGGAAAGAACCGGTCTTTTTCAATTTGAAAACCAAGTCGGTTTAAAAACCAGAACCAATAGAGAAAGGGCAAATCAAGAAGTTTATGGATCCCGAGTGACCTAAAGAACTCCAAAATTCAAGGAAAAGGACTTATGGATGAATTGGAGATAAAAACCAAACCGATTAAGGTGAACCGGATCCGAACTAGATTGAACTAGTTTGGACCAATTTGAACCACTATAGAACCAGATGCTAAATTCATTTTTCTAGGTGGCTTAAAAAGTTCAAATTTGAGATTTAAGGCCACCATTAGATAGAGAATGAAATTAGATGAATTTAGAAATTTTTAGATTTGAAAATTTTGGTCAAATTGGGTGTGAACTGGCCGGTTTAAGCTTTAAACTCGATTTAGACTAGTTCAGAACAGTCCCCGAGATTCCTATATAAAGATCCCCTTCTCATTCATTCTCTCCACATCTGAAAACACCATTCTCTCTCAATTGCTCCAATTTTCGGTGAAGCTCAAATGAGAGCTCTGACTTGGGCATTTTTTTAAGCCAAACAAGGCGAGGTCGGGTTATTTAGAACTTGGGAGAAGTTAGCTACATGCTTGTAGTCTCCATTTGCTCCAAGAGTCGTCAGAGAAATGCTGACATGATAAAACTCTGAAGCACCTCCGGCGGATCGAAGTTGTCTTGTTTCGAGCGAGCTGAAATTGGACAATTCGAGCCCTTCTCAGGCCAAACCGAGCCCTCCCAACACCTCCATAACCCTCCTACAACTTAATTAGAGCTGAAAGGTAAGCAAATTCGGCTCCCCACTGTAATTTTCGATCGGTGCTAGAGAGAGAACTAATAGAACTTCGATAATGAAATTCTCACTCAATTAGGCATCAATTGATGCAATTCTTGATCCTAGGAGGAACCTCAAGACGTGAGCTATCTACCTAGATCGAAAGCTCAGACCACCGCGCCCCCGACGATAAGCTTTCGAAGCTCTCTCTCTCTAAGTCCAGTTTTCCGACAAAGCTCCATTTGAGCTCATTCCGGAACCAAATCATGCATTTCAAAGTGCAATTGAATCATATGAAGGTGTAAGAACTCCAATTTAATATCAATTTCAACAATTAAAGTCATTTTATTGGTCAATTTGATAAAATCAAATTCGGTAGAGTTAGAAGGTTGAAATTAGGAAAAATTTGGGAATTTAAAAAATTAGAAGCACTAAAGTGCAATTTCATAAAATTGAAGACCAATTGGGCATGATAAAGATGTTGGAGGACCAATTAGGCAATTTTTGGAATTTTGGTGCAAAACTTACCATTTTTGTAAAGTAGGGGCAAAATGGTAATTTTGGAAAAGTTGGGGGACCAAATTGGAAATTCAGAAATTAAACCCCTTTTGTCAATTTGAATAAATTGAGGTCCTAAGATGAATTTTAAAAGTTTTGGGACTCAATTTGTGGATTTAAAGTTAAAGAAAAATAACTTTAGGGACTAAATTGCAAATAAAGGAAAAGTTGGGTTTTTCATTCATTTGGGATGAATGAGGACTATTAGGCAAAGAATAATGAACAAGAATGTTCATATCATGTAGGAACATGAAGTACCGAGAACGCCATCTAAGACGAGTTTGAGTAAGGACAACAAGTTGACTAAGAGAAATTTCACTGCACGATGGGATGAGTGAGATTTTTATATCATACACGGTTGGGATGATAAGCACCTCGAAAATGATAACCCATTACTAAGTGGTATTTTAATCATCACACCTAAGAGGAGTGATGTGAAAATCATGCGAAAAATTAATTACTTGTGTAAGTAGATCATTCCCGATACATATGATGACATTTCCTCGAAGGAAGTGGAAAACCCGTTCATTGGTTATGAGCGGAGATGTCCTCATACTCGGTGGGTATGATGGATAGTTGAAAATTTATTTTGTTAGAAGTGCTCTCCCCTAACTGTGTGTCATTGCTTAAACATTTTGGGAGACCTTATTGACGGGAGCTTGAATAGCTCTATTAGGCCGGAGGCCTCAGTTTTGGAACTTGGGGGGCCATGATACCTAGACAGGACCGACATACTCAGTCAACTAGCGGCAGTGCGACATGACAGGTCTCCGAACTAGTCAAGAAAAACAGCTACAGGTCGAGTTGAGGGTCGGTGTCGTTGGACCAGTGGCACCACAAATTATATGGAATTATGTGAAAAATGTTGATTGTACATGCACTATGTTTACGAGACCATCAAGATGCCAAAGAGGGGTAGTGATACGTCCCGGGGCTCTAGATGACCTAGTGGATATAAGGGTAGTTAGTCGTACTAGAAGTCTTGTGAAGCTCAATGTAGCTTCAAGCACATGAGACTGAGGTGGGGTTAGGATGAGGTCTTTGTCCTTATACGAACACAAAGATTTGTTACGGGATTGAAGGTTGGATGTCGTTAACATCCACTCGTTCTCATGGTAGAAATGGACATTGTTCTATCTAGGTGGTCGGTAAAGTCGCTTTGACGCCACAAGTGGGTTCAGTGGACGAGCTGGCCTGTGATTGTGTGTTTTACATTCATGATGAATGATATGTGTTAAGTGATGACACACCATAGTTAATAAGAAATGGTGATAAAAATCGGAATTTGAAATGAAAGGTTTTTAAAAGAGAATAAGGAGTATGACACACTCCAAATCAAGCATTTTTCCTTTATAATAAATTTTGAAAACCCATTCACTAAGTCGTTGTACTCACCCCCTCCCTTATATCCCTTTCAGGTAACCCCAAAAAACCTACCCCAAAGACCACCAACTAATATGCTTATAAAACCTACCCAAAGGTATATCCTTTGGTTCACATCTTCCTTGGCTTAGGGCAAGATTCTTCCTCTTGAAAGTTCTTGCTTAGTATTTCAGAATTGAGAGCTCCAAAATGCCTAATCATTCTTGTATACAGTTTTTCTCTTTATTGTTGAAACCCTTAGCTTAGTGTTCTTTCAAGCGCTACGTATTTGCTTCCACAAGTTTCGGTGTTATCACCTTTTCATCCTATATTAACCTTTTCCTCATTCGTTGTTTATTACAACTTCGGTCTAAATATAATGCTTGACCTTGTCATGCTTAACTATTTGACTCTTTCTTACTTGAGTCATATTTCCCTAAGATTGTTGGGCTTACATGTCCCTTACAGCATGACATTCTCTATAACCTATCATTGATCATTTAAAATTTTAGAACACTTCCATAATGGTTGTTCTCAATCTTCCAACCTGTCAGGAATAATATAACTTCGTCCCTCTTTTCGTCTGTTAGTATTTCTCGACTACCTTTACTATTATCCCATCATCTATCTTGCTTTTGACGTCATATCTTACCTAATCGTATAAGTTTTCCCTACCTACTTGTCTTTTTCCAACCTCCTTATTGGGTCTTTCCGGTTTCTAATCATTGGGTTTTCAGATGATTTATCGACACATTAGAATTCTTCCCTTCTTATGTCCTCCCTCATTTCTAGTGGCATCCTTTCCTCAAGGACTTTCCCTTTTTATAATCCACTCCTACTCGCTCGTGATCATTTCATGATTCTTTATTCCAAGTTAATCACTTTTGGTCTATGTGTTGATTCCTTTGCTTGGGAAGGTTCCCTTCTTCCAGTTTTGTTCCCTACTATGTCCCTCACAGTAGAGACATCTATCTTAGGAGCTACATGCTCAACCTTCTTATCATTCCTTGAAGGGTTCCTTCTTCCTTTCTTCACACCAATTTTTATGTTAGGGCATTTGCCTGCATGGATCCTTCTCTATCTACAACTTTTGTTTCATCCCTTATTCCTTACTTGAGATACTTCTGATTATCGGTCTTATTTCGTGTACTCCACACTGTGCTCAGTTGTCCACTCTTTATGCTCCATTATGCACGTGTGTACTACAACCCATCTTACTATTTGTGGTTATTCCTCCTTAGCCACTTCTTATTTGGAGGGCTTACTTTCCCAACGTTTCTTGTACGTTCTTTCCTTTATTCCCTTATTATGGGTAGTCCACTCATTCTTACTTATCACAGTATCTTTTGATGCTAACTTCCTATTTACCTATTCCCTGGGTTTAACTTATTCCTTGGGTCCTCCTAGTATGCTTTCCTGGTTCTTTCACCTCTGCTTGCGCTTCATTTATAAGTTTATCTCTTTATCACTTTCACTTGGTTCCATTACCTCTCAGTTGGGATACATATGCCTTTCCAGGGTTTCCTTCCTTGGTAGGACTCTCCCCTTTTTCTCTCGGAATACCTTTTTCTCCCAGAATTCCTTTTTCCTTTGCTCTAGGGAATATCTACCCTTAAATGACATCCTTTGATGTCGTCATCTCCTATTTATCCTTGCTCTTGAAATCTTGCGGGCACATCTTTTGTACCCTATCCTCATCCCCACTTGTACCATAGTACACATCTATTTCTTTTAGGAAGAGTTCAAATCTTCCTTATTTCAAGATTTCTTGACCATTATGTAAGAGGCTTACCTACTCCTCTCTTGGCTTGAGTTTAGTCGTTAATTTGGCCATTGGTCTTTTTAATGATTTCTTTCATCTTTCTTTTTCCTAATATTTGGCCTTTCCACCTCTCCCTTCTTTGCTGGAGCTTCTATTATGACCTTCACGAGTATCAATTCGTTAACTGCCTTGTCCTTACCATTCCCTTGGTCAAATTATCTTAGGGTAGTTGTTCCTCGAGTCTTCTTGTCCTTGATGTCCATCCTACTACCCTTTTAGAGTGTCATCCTTTCTACTTCCCGGTCTTCCTTAAGGCATCGTTTATTCTCATTGACAATCTTGTTGTTATGACTTGCTTCCTTCTGCCATGTTGGTCCAAAACTCCTATCTAGCTCTACTGCTTTGTCCAAAGTGAGTTGTACTTGCAATCCCAAGACATCCCATTTGTCGTTTGTCATGCCCCGACTTGGTTTGAACAACTCACCACTCACCCAGTTCATTAAGGGTTTTCCCTTCTTTTAAACCGTGAGGAGTAAAGCATCCTTTAAACCTGTACCTTTCCTGGAATAACATTAATCAAAACTGTATGAAATTTAAACTTATCATACTTATCTTACAGGTGTGGTTAACTTGAGGTCTTTGGGTAGTGCTTTCCCTAGGTTACCTGAAAGGGGGTATAAGGGAGGAGGTGAGTTCAACGACTCATTGAATGGGTGTTTAAAATTCAACTTTCAGAAAATAGTTTGTATTGGAGTGTGCTAGACTCCTTATTTTCTTTAAAACATTTCATCCTCAAGTCTTGGTTTTCATTTCCATTTCTCATCATTAACCACAAATGGTGTGTTTATCAACCAACACACGCCCTTCATCATGAAGGAATCACAAATTCGCAGGGCAGCATGTCCACTGCACCCACTTGTGGCGTCAGAGCGACTTTACCGGCAACCTAGATAGAAGCCCAGCCGCTTCTAGCCTTAGAATGAGTGGACGTACGTGACATCCAATCCTTAATCTCGTATAGAAACTCCATGCCCATATGAGGACAGAGACCTCATCCCAACCCCACCCCGGTCTCATGCGCATGAAGCTACGTCGAGCTTCCCTGACTGCTGACACGAAAAATTGCCCTTATGTCCACCATGTCATCTAGTATCCCTTAGGACACATCACTACCCCTCTTGGGCTTCTTGATGGTCTCGAACCTTAGTGCATGCACAAAACAATAGTTTTCCTCATTAGCAATTTAATCATTGGTGCCATTAGTCCAACGGCCCTGACCCTCAACTCGACCTGCAGCTGTTTGTCTCGACTGGTTCGTCGACCTGTCTTGTCACACTGCCACTAGTCCATCGAGTATGTCGGTCCTGTCTTGGCACCATTGCCAACCATATCATTCATTTAAAGTTGTTATGGCTTAAAATTATGTTTGTTTACGAGTTCTTGCTCATGCCAACTGACCTTGGGCCCACTGTACGAGATTTTCAAAATCGGGCATTTTGGACCCCAAGTTCCAAAACCGAGACATCCGACCTATCTAAGCTATTCGAGCTCCTATCAAGAAGGTCTCCCAAAAAGTTTAAGCAATGGCACACAATCAGGGGAGAGCACTTCTGACAAAATAATCTTTTCATCTGTCCATCACACCAACTGGGTGTGAGGACATCTCCGCTCATAACCGATGAATGGGTTTTCTACTTCATTTCAGGAAGTTCATCATACCAACCATGTATGATCTACTTACAACTGGTATGTAGTTTTTTCGCGTAATTTCCACATCACTCGATACAGGTGTGATGTTTAAATTTCCGAGGTGCTCATCATCCCCAACCGGGTATGATGTGAAGATTCTCACTCATCCGTAAATATAGTAAATTTCTTTTAACTGGCTTTTTGTCTCCACGTGAGCTCGTCTTGGCTGGCGTTTCCGGTACTCCATGTTCCTACACGATATTAACATTTTTGTTCATTATCCTTTGGCTTGATGGCCTTCATTCATCACGAATGAATAACATACCCAAACTTTTCAATTATTTGCAATTAGGTCTCTAAAGTTCTTTTTCTTTAACTTTAGGTCTCTAATGCCGATTTTCTCCCAAATTGAGTCCCAAAACTTCTAAAATTCACCTTGGGACCTTAATTTATTCAAAATCACGAAAGGGGTTCAAGTTTCCCAAATTTCCAATTTGGTCCCCAACTTTTCCAAAATTACCATTTTGCTCCTACTTTACAAAATGGTAAATTTCACCCAAAAATTCCAAAAATTGACCAATTGGTCCTCCAACATCTTTTACATGCCCAATTGGCCCTCAATTTTATGAAATTGCACTTTAATCTCTCGAATTTTTGAAATTCCCAAAATTTCCCCTATTTTCCCCCAATTTCAACCTTTAAATTTGGCTGAATTGATTTCATCAAATTGATCGATCAAACGAGGTTAATTGTTGAAATTGAAGGTAGATTTAAAATTCTACACATTCATACGATTCAATTCAATTGCACTTTGAATCACATGAATTGACGTCGGAACGAGCTCAAACGGAGCTTTGTTGGAAAACTGAACGTAGAGATAAAAAGCTTCGAAAGCTTACCGTCAGGGGTGCGAGGTCCGAGCTTTCAATCTGAACAAATATCTCTTGTCCTAAGGTTTCTCCTCAGATCAAGAATCATCTCAATTTAGGTCGAATTGAGGGAGAATTTGGTCAGTAAAGATTTGTCAATTCTCTCTCTAGCACCAATCAGAATTTATAATGGGGAGCCAAATTGGCTTACTTTTCTACTCTAATTCAGCTGTAGGAGGGTTGTGGAAGTGTTGGGAGGGCTTGGTTTGGCCAGAGAGGGGCTCGAATTGGCCATTGTCAGCTCGGCCAAAACAGGACAGCTTCGGTCCGCCGGAGCTGCTTCACTGTTCAATCACGCCGGCGCTTCTCCGGTGATCCTCAGAGCAATTGGAGACTACTATCGGGTAGCTGACTTCTCCTTGAATCTAATTAACCTGACCTCACCTTATTTGGCTCAGGAAAAATGCCCAAGTCTCAGCTCTAGTTCGAGCTTTACTGAAAAATGGAGCAGTAGGGAGAGAGTGGAGTTTTCAGGTGTGAGGAGGGGCTCTTTATATAGGAAGCTTGGGAACTTCTTGGTCATCCGATTGGTGCCTTAATGTGGTCATTCATTGCCTGAAACTCCCTTTCGAGAGACTTTGCATCTTCATCGGCGTTGCTCGATTTTCTTGTGAGTGAATAGTGCTGCCATCTGAAGGAAGAAGATGACACTATTCCGAACTGGGTTCAACGCTTAAACTAGCCAGTTCATGCTCAATACAAGTGAGTTTTTCAAAATTAAAAATTTATAAATTCATCTAAATTTATTCTTTATCAAATGGTGGCCTCAATTCTCCAATTTGAATTTTCTAAGCTACCTAGAAAATTGAATTTAGAAACTGTTTGAATAGTGGTTAAAACTTGTTTAATCCGGTTAAGGTTTAGTTCACCTGAATCGGTTTGGTTGTCACCTCCAATTCACCCTAAAGTCCTTTATCATGACTTTTGTGACTTCTTTATGTCACTCAAGATCCATTAATTTTTCGGTTTGTCCTTTCTCTATCGATTTCTATTTATAAACCGACTCGATTTTCTCTTTGGAAATGACCGGTCCTTTTCCCGGTTTTCTTATTATCAAAGGATAGGGTTTACATTGTCAAATGTTTGGCTTGTCTTCTCTTGTGGATGTACTCCTTCTTTGCTGCTAAATTGCTGGAACTTCCTTCTTTAAGGGAGAATTCTCTTTGTTATATTTGTAGTTTATCGAGGTCCTATCTTCAGCCCTTTTTCCTTCCTGTTGCTATGCTAGGATCTCGAAGATCTTCCTCTTAACTGTGGTTGAAATTACAATAGGAGTCGTGTTACTTGGGATGGCATCCTTTTGGATTCCTATAGTTATAATGGCATTATTCTTGGGAAGTATTGTTCTAAATCCTAGTGGTGTGGTACAGTCCTTCACTTCATATCCCATTTCTTTTGCACCTTGTAATAGGTCGTTTCCTTGCCCAATTGTTACTCCAAGAGTTCTCCTAGATTCCTTACCTTGATGGTTTTCTTGTCATGCCTTATTTGCCCAATAATTTCCTTGATTCATTCCTTTATTCGAGATGGGAATCTCCTTGGTCTCCATGGTGTCTAGGGTAACACGGGTTTGTTTGGTTACTTTTCTTGGTCAATCTTTCTACAGCTGAGGAGCAAGGTCACATCATTTTTTAGAGATATAGTTTTTAGGAACTTGGAGTTCTTTATTAGTGGAGAAACATTACAATGTGTTGGGGTATTAGCCCTATTACAAAAAGTGGTTACGAAATAGATGGAAAGCTACGGGTTCTTGATAAGCTTCCTCCTTGACAAGGTTATAAGCCCTTGATGGCGTTTCTAGCCTTAGGTTGGGGACCTCAACAAGTCCTAACACCATATTCTTGGATACTTCCCACTAACATCTCTTGGTTCTTTGGGACTTCTCAGGTATGGAAGAGCTTTGTAGGTTGATCATCCTATAGGGACAGGGTATTGAGTAAAGTCGGTCCTAGTTTTCTTGGTTCATCTCATGGGAGCCATTTGAAAATTTTGAAACTTTCTCTTAGTTACTATGTTATATAGTCTTGATAATGTATTCGAGGAAACATGCTCTCATACCACTCAAGTTGACACGCCCCAACTCGGTTTGGTCGGATCACCGTGAACAACCTGCCACTCTTCTGGTTTATGAAGGATTTTCCCCTTCTTTAAACCGTGAGGAGTAAGGTGTTCTTTGTACATGTACCTTTCCTAGAATAATATTAATCAAAACTGAAATATATTAAATTTTACATACATGTCTTACAGGTTTAGCTAATGGAATGTCTGTTGGTAGGTTTTTCCTTCGGTTACCTAAAAAGGGGTAAGGGAGGGGCTGAGTTCGACAACTTAGTGAATGGGTATTCGAAACATGAGTTTCAGAAAAATAGTTTGAATTGGAGTGTGCCAGACTCCTTATTTTCTTTAAAACCATTTCTTCCTCAATTTCTCAGTTTTCAAATCCATTACTCATCATTAACCATAGTCAGTGTGTTTAACAATCAACACATACCCATTATCATGAAGGGATCACACATTCATAGGGCAACCCGTCCACTACACCCACTTATGGCATCAGAGCGACTCTACTAGCCACCTAGATAGAAGCCTGCCCACTTCTACCCTGGGAATGAGTGAATGTATGCGACATTCGACCCTCAAACTCGAAAGGAAACTTTGTGTCCATCTGAGGATAGAGACCTCATCCCGACCCCGCCCCAGTCTCATGCACATGAAGCTACATCGAGCTTCCCCGACTGTTGGCATGACAAACTGCCCTTTTCTCCACCATGTCGTCCAGTAGCCCCTAGGACGCATCACTACCCCTCTTGGGCATATTGATGGTCTCGAACCTCAGTGCATGCACAAAACAATAATTTTTCTCATAAGCCATTTAATCTTTGGTGCCACTAGTCCAACGACCCCGACCCTCAACTTGACTTGTAGTTATTTGTCTTGACGGGTCTGTCGACCTGTCTTATCGCACTACCGCCAGTCCATTGAGTATGTCGGACCTATCTTGGTAGCATGGCCAAATCACATCATTCATTATAATTTTTATGACCAGGTCGATGGACCAGTCAAATAAACAACTGCAGGCTGGGTTGAGTGTCGGGGCCGTTGGACCATTGGCACCAAAGATAATAGCTAAGAAAATGAAAACTATTGTTTGTGCATGCACTTGTGGTATGTGTCATGCCCCGACCCAGTTTGGTCAGATCCCCATGAGCAACCCGCCACTCTCCCAATTTATTAAGGGTTTTCACCTTCTTTAAACTGTGAGGAGTAAGGCGTACTTTAAGCCTGTATCTTTTCTAGAATAACATTAATCAAAATTGGATAAAATTTAAACTTTTCATACTTGTCCTACAGGTGTAGTTTAACTCATAGGTCTTTAGGTAGATTTTTCCCTGGGTTACTTGAAAGGGATATAAGGGAGGGGGTGAGTACAACAACTAAATGAATGGGTTTGCAAAATTTATCTTTTTAGGAAAAATATTTGATTCGGAGTGTGCCAAACTCCTTATTCTCTTTTAAAAACCTTTTATTTCAAATTCTATTTTTATTACCATTTCTTATTAATCACGGTGTGTCATTACCCAACACACATCCTTCATCATGAAGGTCAAACACACAATTGCAGGCCAACCCATCCACTGAACCTACTTGTAGCATCGGAGCGACTTTACCGGCCACCTAGATAGAACTACGTCCACTTCTACCCTAAGAATGAGTGGATGTTCGCGACATCCAACCCTCAATCCCGTAACAATTCTCCATGTCCATATGAGGACAGAGACCTCATCTTGACCCACCCTGATCTCACGCCTTGAAGCTACGTCGAGCTTCGCAAGGCTTTTGGTATGAATAACTGACCTTATATCCACTAGGTCGTCCAAGGCCCTAAGACACATCACTGCCACTCTTGGGCGTCTAGAAGGTCCCGTAAACATAGTGCATGCACAATCAACATTTTTCACATGATGCCATATAATTCGTGGTTCTACTAGTCCAACAGCCCTGACCCTTAACTCAACTTGTAGTTGTTTGTCTTGACTAGTCCGGAGATCTGTCATGTCGAACTGTCACTAGTTGATTGAGTATGTCGGTCCTGTTTTGGTTTCATGGCTAAAAAATTCATTTACTTATGTTTTCATGGCATATAAATCATGTTTGTTTATGAGCTCCTGCTCGTGCCAACTGGCCTAGGGCCCACTATTTGAGATTTTCAAAATCGGGCATAATAGCTTCCAAGTTCCAAAACCGGGGCCTTCGAACTAACTGAGCTATTCGAGCTCCCGTCAAGAAGGTCTCCCAAATTGTTTAAGCAATGGCACACAGTCAGGGGAGAGAACTTCCGACAAAATATATTTTTCAACTGTCTATCATACCAATCGAGTATGAGGACATCTCCGCTCATAACCGATTAATGGGTTTTTCACTTCCTTCGAGAAAGTTTCATCATACCAACCGGGTATGATCTACTTACAACTGTTAAGTAATTTTTTCGCGTGATTTTCACAACACTCTTCTCAGATGTGATGTTTAAAATACCACATAGTAGTGAGTTTTTATTTTTGAGGTGCTTATCATCCCAACCAGGTATGATATAAAAATCTCACTCACCCGTTAATGTAGTGAATTTCTCTCGACCGGTTCTTTGTATTCATGCGAGCTTGTCCTTACTGGCGTTCCCGGTACTTCATATTCCTACACGATATGAACATCCTTGTTCATTATCACTCGACCTAATAGCCTTCATTAATTCCAAATAAATAAGAAAATTAAACTTTTCATTTATTTGCAATTAGGTCCCTAAAGTTATTTTTCTTTAACTTTAAGTCCATAACGCAGATTTTTCCTCAAATTGAGTCTCAAAACTTTTAAAATTCACGTTGGGACCACAATTGATCCAATTTCACAAAAAGGGGTTCAATTTTCCAAATTTCCAATTTGGTCCCCCCAACTTTTTCAAAATTACCATTTTTCCCCTACTTTACAAAAATGGTAAGTTTTGTCCTAAAAATTTCAAAATTTGCCCAATTGATCCTCCAACGTCTTTATCATGCCCAATTGGCCCTCAATTTTATGAAATTGCACTTTAGTCCCTCGAATTTTCAAAATCCTCAATTTTCCCCCAATTTCAACCTTCTAACTCAACCGAATTTGGTTTCATCAAATTGACTGATCAAATTAGTTTAATTGTTGAAATTGAAGTTAGATTGGAGTTCCTACACCTTCATACGATTCAATTGCACTTTGAATCACACGATTTGATGCTAGAATGAGCTCAAACGGAGCTATGTCGGAAAACTGGACTTAGAGAGAGAAAACTTCGAAAGCTTTCCGTCAGGGGCGCGGTGGTCTGAGCTTTCGATCTGGGTAGATATCTCTCATTCCGAGGTTCCTCCTAGGATCAAGAATTGCATCAATTAATGCTGAATTGAGTGAGAATTTTATCATCGAAGTTCTTCGGGTTCTCTCTCTAGCATTGGTAAAAAATTACAAAGGAGAGCCAAATTGGCTTACCTTTTAGCTCTAATTCAACTGTAAGAGGGCCGTGGAGGTGTTGGGAGGGCTTGGTTTGGCTTAACAAGGGCTCGAATTGGTTGATTTTAGCTCGACCGGAACATGGCAGCTTCGGTCCGACGGAGCTGCTTCACTGTTCCATCACGCTGACGCTTCTCCGACGACCCTCGGAGCAAATGGAGACTACATGCATGTAGATGACTTCTCCCTAAATCTAATGAATCCAAGCTCACCTTGTTTAGCTTAGAAAATTGCCCAAGTTGGAGCTCTGGTTCGAGCTTCACCAGAAATTGGAGCAGTTAAGAGAAAATGGAGTTTTTAGGTGTGGAGAGGATGAATGAGGATGGGCTCTTTATATAGAAAGCTCGAGGACTTCTTGGTCGTCCGATTGACACCTTAATGGTGGTCAGTCATTGCCTGAAACTCCCTGGCCAGAGACTTTTCAGCTTCACCAGTGCTGCGTGATTTTTTAGCGAGTGAACAATGTTGTCATATGAAGGAAGAAGACAGCACTATTCCCAACCGGACCGTACCGGTTTGAACCGGGTTCAAAGCTTAAACTGACCAATTCACCCCCAATTTTACTGAATTTTTCAAATCTAAAAATTTTTAAATTCATTTTCTATCCAATGATGGCCTGAAATCTCAAATTTAAATTTTTTAAGCCACCTAGAAAAATGAATTTAGAATCCGGTTCACCTGAACCGATTTGGTTTTCATCTCCAATTCATCCTCAAGTCCTTTTTCTTGACTTTTGTGACTCTTTAGTGACTCGGGATCAATAAATTTCTCGATTTGCCCTTTCTCTATCGGTTCTGGTTCATCAACCGACTCGGTTCTTATACCGGTTCAATCTAGTTGGATCCGGTTCATCTGAACCAATCTGGTTTTTCTCTTCCAATTTATCCTAAGGTTCTTTTCCAAACTTTATGAACCCTTTGGGTCACTCGGGAGTTGTAATTTTCCCAAATTGCCCATTCTTTGATGATCTGGTTTGTGAATCGGTTCATTTTTTCTCACTCGATATGATCGGTTCTTTTCCCAGTTGTCCTTAACTCAAAAGGGCAGGGTTTATAGTATGGGACCATCAAGATGCAGTAGGAGGTAGTGATGGGTTTTATGGGCTGCTGGACAACATGGTGGCAATTAGGGAAGGAGAAGCTACTACGTTTGGGTTTCTCGTTGTACCAGTTAGTCATGGAGTTACTTTGTTTGGACTCCACAGAATAATTGTGTTTGGACTCCACAGAGTTACTATGTTTGGACTCCACGAATCTACTGCGTTTGGACTTCTCGAAGCTACTATGTTTGGGCTTCATGCGCACGAGATCAGGATAAAGTCTTTGTCCTCATACGGATATGGAGTGGCATTAAGGTCTGAGGGTCATATGTCGAGAACATCCACTTAGACCAAGGGTAGAAGTGGACAAGCTTCTATCTTGGTGGACAGTAAAAATGCTCCGATCCACAAGTGGTTGCAATAGACGAGATGCACCTACGAACATGTGTACCCTTCTTGATGAAGGGCGTGTGTTGTTTGCTAAACACCTTCCGAGGTAAGGGGATGGGTTAAGAAAGCTAAACACACCTAATATGGAAATGAGAAAAAGGTTTCTAGATTTGAGAATACTTGGAAAAATGAATTGTAAACCTTGGAAAAAGGTTTTGGAAACCAAATTTGAGGAAAATTTTTTTAAAGAAAATAATAACCTTGGTACGGTTTGGAAAATTAAAGCTATTTTGAAAATTCATCCCCAACACCCGCTCACTAAATTGTAGAACTTACCCATCCCTTTTACCCATTTCAGGTAACTAAGAAAAGATCAATTTTAAAGACTTCCTTGTATTGGAACTGTAAGATATGTATGTCTAATTAAGATGTTTAGTTTTGTATAATATTATTATAGGAAATACAGGAAAAAAAAAAGACAACTTACTCCTTGCATTTCAGAAAAAAGGCGAAACCATTCATGGAGCAAAGGGAGTGGCAGGTTAATTACAGGGATCCGACCAAACCGGGTCGAAGTGTGACACAAACCCTCGGGAAAACGAATGGGAGGTTGACCCCCATGAAAACATATAGAATATCAACATATACTTAAGGTGTGAAGGGGTGGGATTTGGTCATAAGTATATGAATGTTTCATAATACATCATCAACATTACTAGAGGGTAATAATTATCTTATGATATGTTTTGCGAATTTCGCACGCGACACACATACCACTCATAGCTCTAATTAATTGTGTTTGAGACATTTTGGGACATGATTGAGCCATGATAATTACTTAGTATGTGTTGTCTAGCATATATGTGTGATTTGATATGAGATTTTATAATAAAACTCGGATATACTAAATTATTTAAGAATTATTATTATTTTGACAAATAATATTAAAAATACCTTATAAAAATGGATTTATTAATCTTTTAAACAAATCTTAAAAATTAGAAAATAAACATATATAAACTTTATATTCGTCATTTTGAATGTAAATGACATTGTAACCATGAACAATCTGATGATCGACGTCCGTACTCATTGGGTATTGTTCACCCACTCCTCCAATATATTTCAGGGAAAAAAAAGTAAAAAAAGATATAGAGCATCAAATTACGATTCGATTTTATTTTAATCGATAATAAAATCGAGTTATACATACTCAAAGATAATATATTAAGATATTTCATCCAATACTATATATTTTTCATATATTTTCTAAAGTGGTACAATATATTTATGAAAATTTCAATTTTTTTTCCTAAAATTAACATTTTTTATATTATGACCCTTGTATTTTACCTATTCTACGATAATCTATTCTATGATAACAAAAAGTTATATTATTGTAGTATTAGAATGGTTTAACATGTTATTATGAGACCCTAACAAGGGAATAGGGTCGGTGTTTGACAGTAAGTTTGTCCAAATTTTTTATTGCATGCGATCACACTTTTTAACAAGGTTTTCTATGGCGTGTGCAGGCTTGTGATATTATAGATCGTTTTTTAGGTGGCTTTCGAAATGTCACTAGATGTCTTCAAAAGAAATGTTGGGGTGGGAGTTACAAGCTCAATCATACATTATATAGGGGTGAAAATTAAATAAGAGATGCACTTTGTGTCAGGATTTCTTGGTAGTATTCAGTGTCAGCACCAAAATACCGCTCCAACTTTTTGAGCTAATTCCGACCAAATCTTGACCAGGGGAATATCAAACTTATAAGGAGTTCTAAGTAATTGTTATACATATGCACATGCCCTTATATGTTTGCAAATCGATCTCAAATCTACTTTTTATTTAATTTTTATTATGTTGGTCAAGCAGCCGAGATCGAGTAGTAGTGAAACATGGGTAGTAGAAGAGGAGAAGGTGGACGGACTGGTCCAACTTCCTACTTCCTACCCGTCCAATTGATTTATTATCTAATTCAATTTTGTTAAATAGGTTTAGATTTACTTCAACTAGTTTTGACTTTTTTATTGTTTATTATCCGTTTTTAACTTTACTTTGATTGTTTATTGATGGGTTAAATCGATTTTAACTTTTTTGGTGAATTTTTAATAAAATATTACTTATTTAACTTTGTAAAATTAAATTATAATTTAATTTGATCAAAATTTTCATTTTGATTCTATCTTCATTTTTTATAAAATAATTTTTAATGTTAATTTTTAAATAATTTGACTAATTCTAACATTATCCAAACTAATTTTATCGATATCTAAAATTATAGTTAGAATTAGAATCGATTTACCCTTCAATTTAATTTATAAAATTTTGGTATCCCATTCTCTCCTTCAATAATTTTTAAGTGAGAAGAAAATGGGTGAGAAATTTGCGCGAGCGATTGCCAATCCAACACGTACCGCAAGCGTTCTCTACTAACCCTTGAGACTCGTAGAGAACCAATATAAATCTTAACAGGTACCAATCCTTCTATCTCTTACCTAAATTAAATAAATCTTACAAACGATATTGTAAAAGAAATTGTGCACCCAAATGATAATTAAAAAAATGATATAATTGATAATATATTTTGTTGGAACTAATTATTAACACGAATAATACAATTATGACTCTATTTAATGCAAATAACTCAGTGAGTAACCTTGAAAGATATAATTGGTTTAGTGAATATATTACATATTTAAATTAATCTATTTCATATAAAAAACATATTTGATAAACAATTGATGTACAAAATGATATATTTAATATATTGATGACATATTTAATATACAAAATAACATAATTGGGGTGCCAATATTTTAGTACCCGATTGTTATGCAATCCTTTACTAAAAGATACATTCAAAGACTTTATGAGAAAATTGGTATTCTTAGTGCATAAGCATGATACCTAATTGTGTAATTGGGCGAACGAATGAAATAGAGCGGACCTAGGGTCCGCTGGTCTCTGACCACATTGTCGAGGTCATCTCCCCGTCCGTTTTTTTATTTTTATTTTTCTACCTTTATAAAATATTATAATCGTTAATGAAATTATAAATTTGATAAAATATAAAATTATTTTAAATTTATAAAATTATAAATATTTTATTAATTATAATTAATTACTTTTAAGTATAAATTGATATAACTTATTATCAATTTATAATACATTATTAAATAATATTAAAACTAGCGATAAATTAAAAACTTAAATTGTGTTCTATTAGGATTACTATCAATTATATAGAAAAAATATCTAATTCATTTTAATTATTATACTTATGGATAATATTTTATCGTAAATAATTATTTAATTTAAGTTTAAAATACACGTATATCATTAGTTAAAATAAAATATAGAAGTATTATTAATTTATAAAGTTATAAATATTAAATTAATTATAATTTATAAATTTTAATTAAAAATATAGACCTGCATAATAAATGGTATATTTTTTCATATTTTCAAATTTTATTAAAAAATTTGAATTATTGTACTTTTTAAGAGATCATCTTTTTTAAATATTGTTCTTTATATATTAATAAATTCTATAATCAATACATGGGAAAATTTTGTTAGAAATTATCGTAATAAAATAAAATGAAATTAATAAGAAGAGAGTATTAAGTAATTAAATAAAATTGCAGCATGTGATCAAGACCTTCTCACCCCACATACGTTCAATGTCCAAGACTTTCAATAATGCACTTTGTCAATGAAATGACCAGAAAGCCTCGAGACAATCATATTTAACAATTTCAAGCCTTAGCGAAATCCCATCAAACACAACAGAAGCGTGCTCATCATGGATAAAGCACAACTGAAAGCCTTCTGTATCCCGGGTGCTCCACTGGCGGGAGTGGGTGTACGAGCCACCTCCGGTGTCGCGCTGCCACCTCCGCCCGCGCTTGCAGTAGTATTGGCCGCAAGGAACAGCGTGCCCATGGATTTCTTGTGATCGGGTTCCATGCTGTGGATCCGGGGGAGGATCCCATTTACTCTGTCGCCGACTTGCCAGACCTGGTTCAAGCTGGTAGCATCGGCAGGGACCGTCACTGACCCAAAGAGCCTCGTTGTCCCATTCTTCACGTCCGCCTTAAGGTTCCAAACGTCGAATGAGAGTTTGGACTCCACTATGGAGTGGTAGGACGAGATGTTGAAGGTCTTGGCCACTACAGAGCCGTTCTCTGCATAAGATACGAGTGGAAAAAGACAGAATTTTTCCAGCCCAATTAGTCCGATTAAAGAAACGCGAGGACAAAGGAAAATAAGATGTTGGGAGAAGGGAAGTTGTGACCACGGTACTTGTTTTCTTTACCGGTTTTGAGAGCCATGAGAGCCTGAGCTCCGACCATGCCCTGGGCGGTGGGGTTGATGGCCCATGAGATCCAGCCGGTGGAAACGGCAATAAAGGCAATCGACAGGGAGGAGTTGGCGGCGTTGTAGGTGTAATGCAGGTACGCCCCAAGATACAGGAGGTCCGTGCAGTTGGCGTACGCCATGCCGCTGCTGCTGTCAGTGACATCCCGCGACTTGCAGGTCAAGGATTCCGCTGGAGACGCCATCGCGACAAGGAGCAGTGCTAGGGAAAGACGGAGAATGGGGAGCAGAGAGAGGGACGCCATGGATGAGGACCTCTTGGTCAGCGTACGGGATGCTGGCGATTATATAGGGAAGAAATGGGACCGAGCCTTTAATTCTAAGTGGACGGTGGATGGCTAAGCTGTGGCTGAACACTCGTGAAGCAAGAATCCGTTCCACCCTATAATCTATCAATTGTTACATATATTGCATTGCAAAACATAAGGTAGTATTAAGAACAAAATTGACGTTAAAAAACAAAATTGATGAAAAATATAATGGACTAACAATTGTGTGGGTCATCACAATTGTTAAGTCAATTAAAATAATGAGTGCATGTTATAATGTAATTTCCAAAATAATTGCAAATATAATTAAAACACTATTAGAAAAAAATAATATTTCACCAAATTAGGTTTCTTTCATAGAGGAAAGATAGATAAATATTTACACTACCAATAAATCTAACCGCATAAGTGGTTGGATATGGGTAGATAGATTGAATTGAATGGGTTCTTTATCTTTTGATATATATATATATATATCTATCCCATTAATTCAATAAAAATATATTATAGAGTATGAAGTAAGCAATTAATAATAAAAAAAATTCAAACCTTTGGGTCCATCTTAGGAAATAAATATGGGACGTATTTATTTCTGCACCAACTTCCCCAATATTAATGAAAGGCTCCTATAGTGCAAACAAAAAAAATGAAAGGATCCCATCAATGCATGAATTGGATTAACAATTTAGCTATGGTTACGTAAAAATATTATACTAACTCACTATATATATATTATTTCACTATGATAAAATTTTTAATACAGTTGATAATAAAAGGTTGAGAATATATTATCAAATTTGATCGAATATAATATTATTGTAAATTTATAATTTTATAAATATTTTACTATTTATAAATTATAATTTTTAATTAAATATTATCTCAAATTTTCACACTATTTTTTCTAATTGCATCAGAGTAATTGAATTTGCACAGGCAGCTATATGATATTTGGAAAGTGTACTAGTGATCTGCCTAATATTCAGAAAAAATATTTAAGTCAAATTAATTATTGTCACTCGTTTAAAACCGTAAAAATAATACCAAACTCACATATATTTATTTAATACAAGTTTAAAAATTATATATAACAAATGTATATACGTGGCAATATTAAGAATATAATAACAAATTAGATAAAACATAAAATTGTTGATAATTTATAATATTACAAAATTTAACTATTTATAAATAATCAATTTTAAATAAAATGAGTACAAACAATATAGGTATATAATACCTTTTCACAAATCCCAACTAATATATTAATATCAATTTGTTGAAATTTTCACCATTAACCCAAAATAGAGAAAATTACGATCTTTGCTACAATTTAGTACAAAATTATTAATAAAATATCTTATTAACCAAATGATTTAGTTTTAGTTTTAGTTAATATGATGAACTACTTCTAACGTGGCATGCATGATATTTATCATTTATAAAACTTATATGATACTAAAATAATTATAATACTAATAATAGTAAGAGAAATATGATCCCTATCGTAGGTTATAATGATACTGTCTATGAATTGTGTACCTATTCGCTTCTAATTAAAATTAAAATTATTTTTAAAAATAAATAAAAGTATGAATGGGGACCTGGGGCAGTAATTTATGGTTTAAGGAGTAAATCTTGCTAGCCACATAAAGAGTGTGATATATGTGTGAATGGCAGTGTTTAGGGTTCATGGGTTCCATTATATACAAGGTTAATCCTTATAATGGCTTTCAATACTCTAGTTATCCATACTTGTATTACCAGCTCACATTTGAATGACTAGTGTAAACCTCTATGAAGCCACGTTATGAAGTACATAAACTTTTGTACACACTTCGAGATCCATATATCAGTGTGCATATGAGCTGGAAATGACTCAAATGGCACCGTACGAGGCTCTATATAGGATATTGTGTCGTACACCCTTATTTTAGGAAGAAATAGGGAAAAGAAACTTGAAAAGATCGAGCTCATAGAGCACGCCACATAAAATATTAAGATGATAAGAAATATACTTAAAGCGACACTAGATCGACAAAAGAGTTATGCCGATATAAGGAGGAGTGATCTTGAGTTCGAAGTAGAAGATATAGTATTCCTTAAGGTATCACCCTGTAGGAAAATTCTAAGATTTCAACAATGGGAAAAATTGAAACTAAGCTATATAAGTCCTTACACCATAGTTCAAAGGGTTGGACTGGTGGCATACAAGCTCGAACTACCTCAGACCTACAAAAGATACATGACGTGTTTCACATATCGGTAATAAGAAAGTATGAATCCGACCTTAGTCATGTACTAGAACACCCGCCACCTGAACTAGAAAAGAATCTGTCTTATGAGGTAGAGCCAATCCAAATTCTCAATAGACGAGAAAGAAATATGAGGAACAAGAAGATTCTAATGGTGAAGGTTCTCTAATGAAGTAGCCAAGTCGAGAAAGAAACACGGGAGATCGAGTCTGTAATAAGAGAAAAGTACCCTCATTTGTTTAATATATAAAATGTTTTGAGTACAAAACTCATTAAAGGTGAGGATAAGTTGTAAACCCTATTTTTCAAAAACCAGAAATGAGAATCGAAAAATTTTGAGAGAAAATCGAGAATCAAAGAAAACTGAAACTGGTATAGAGAAATTAAAATGGGGATTTGAAAATTTTCAAGTAGTCAACAAATATCCAAAAGCCATGAAAAAGGACCATGGAGTGAATTGAATGTGAAAACCAGAATGGTTCAGGGTGAACCAAACCCGAACCGGATTGAACCGTAAATAACTGGTTTAAATATTCATTTTTCTATGTGACTTAAAAATATAAATTTGGGAAATTAAAGTCAACAGTAGGTAGAAAATGAATTTATAAATTTTTAGATTTTAGAAAACTGGTCAAATCGGACCTAAATTGGTTGATTTTCGATTTTGGGTCACTAAACTCAGTCCTATCGAACCGGTCAACAGTCTAGCTGATCAATGGTCCAGTTGGATAACAGACCGCCTGCTAGGTTAGCACCCAGTCAGCGTGCACGATGCGTGGCGAGGCACGCCCTGCTAGCCGCTCGGTCAGCGCTGACCAATCAGAGCAGGACGTATGTCCTCGGTTAACAATCAAAGAAAGAAAATCCACATCACTGATAACCGACCAATAGGAGGGCCACATGTGTCCTCAATCAACAATCAACTAAGGAGAAGCCTTGTCAGCGAGGTTGGCGACTGAGGAGCTGACATGTGGAAAAGATACCACGTGAGCGGCCGACTAGGACATCCTAGAAACTGTCGACCAATTAGAGGTTGACACGTGGCTCTCCCACATCGGATGGTTCTAGCCAATGAAAGGCTGACATGTGGTAGTGTCACAATACGTTAGGAGGGAAATTTGACTTGTTTAAATCAGCTAATTAGAGAAAGTCACGTGTCACGATCAAACAGCTAATTGAATATAGTCAACGGCCACATTGGCATGAGTAACCAATGGGAGGTTGCCACGTGGCTGATCAACAAGTCAAAGGATGGATCGAACACTGAGTGGGAGTTATGTCAACAATGCCACGTGGCAGCTTGTACGCGTCGCACAGGATCGTCTTCAGCCTTGAAACACTAACAAATAAGAATGATGGATTGCTGCTCAGTCTCTGGCGACTGAAAAACCCTCCCGAAATGACCATGAATGGGAGAGATTGGGGCCGAGGGATGAACAAACTAGTATTTTTGTCAGTTGTCGAGTTCCCTATATAAAGAGCTACTCCCCATTCATCCTCATCATCCCTCAAATGACTAAAGAAGAAGTACTCTATTTCCCGGTGAACATGAACTAGAGCTCCCACTTGGGCCTTTCTAGCAACCTTCGAAGGTGAATTTGGATTCACTGAAAGCAGGAAAAAGTGCCCTACCTTATTACAATCTCCTTTCGGCTCAAGGATCGTTGGAAAAGTGTTGGCGAGCTTGCACAATAACCTCACTCTCTCGGTAGTCTGCGATTAGAGTTGGTCGAGTTTAATTCGAGCCACCCTCGGACCAACCATGGCCAAACAGAACTCTCTGGATCTTCCCTAGAGGAGTCTCGACCTTCTCTGAACCATCTTGGTAAGTACCCTCCGTCGCCCTTTGCCAAAATTCACTATTCAAAGTGTATTTTACCCTGAAAACTAAATTAAGTAATTCACATTACTCAAACCATCAATTGAGACACGGTTTGATCCAGGAAGGATCCCCAGGAAGAGAGGAATTTAGTGGAAGCAAAAGCCCCGATCGCCAATGTGAAACTCATCCTCTTGGACTAAGGAAAACTGGGAAAAGAACTGGTGATTTTCATAAGAAAACCGAGCTGTTAAGCGAACCAAAAACAGTAAATAAGGGTTAAATCATGAAATTTGGGAGATACTAAGTAGCCAATAAATCACAAAAGTCATGAAGAAGAAACCTGAGGTTGATAGGATGTGAAAATTGGACTAGTTCAAGGCGAACCAGATCAAACTTGAATGAATTGGGTTGAACCGTGAAGAGCCGGTTCAAAGATTTATTTTTCTAAGTGGCTTAAAAATATCAAATTGGAAAATTGAAGCCACCATTAGATAGAAAATGAATTTAGATAAATTTAGAAATTTGTAATTTTTAGAAAACTAGTTGAGTTGGGTCTAAACCAACCGATTTTTAAATTTGGGTCACCGAACCCTATCGGACCAAACCAGTCAACGGTCTAGCCGGTCAATGATCAGTGGGTGCCCAGTCAGTAGCCATGCAGACAGGAGCAGCCAATGGGAGGCTGTCACATAGACACGAGTAGCTAATGGGAGGTTGCCACGTGTCCGGTTAACTGGTCAACAATTGACGTGATGACTAAGTGGGAATGCCATGTTAGAAAAATGGACCAACCACAACGTGCAATGTGGCACGTCTACCACGTCATTGTCTTCTTCCCTAGTCAGCTGATAGAAAGGAGAGAGAGAAGGGAAGGTTGGTCCTCTGGCGACCCGGGAAAAGCTCTAGTCTGACCGTTGGCTGCCGAGTCGGAGGCTAAGTCCTATGTCGGCGGGTAGCTTGGTTAGTTGTCAAGCTCCCTATATAAAGAGCACCCCTCCACTCATCTTTCCCATCCCACAAATGAGTGAAGAAGGTGAAGTGTTCCATTTTTCGATGAGCAGCAAACCAGAGCTCCAACAGCTAGGTTTACTTCGATCTTTGAAGCTGCATTTGGTGTCCCTAGAACTGGGAGGAAGTTCTCTATCTAGCTGCACCCTCCCTTCACCCCGAGGACCACCGGAGAAGGACTTGAAAGCCCGCATAGTACCGCCGCTCCTCGACGGTCAGCAACCTGAGCAGCTAGAGCTCAATTTGAGCCATCCCCAAACCAATTCCGGCCAAACCAAGCTCCCTAAACCACACTTAGAGGTGCCCCAACCTTCCCTAAGCTAAGATGACCAGCAATTGAGGTGTGGTTTGATCTAGGAAGGATCCTCAAGAGGAGAGCAATTCAGAGAAAGCAAGAGCTCCGGTCGTTGGACCCTCACTGGTAAGATATCGAAGCTTTCTCTCTCAAGATCAAGTTTGACCGAGTTTTTCAAAATTAAAAATTTGTAAATTTATCCAAATTTATTCTCTATCTAATGGTGGCTTCAATTCTCCAATTTGAATTTTCTATGCCACCTAGAAAAATGAATTTAGAAACTAGTTCAATAGTGGTTCAAATAGGTTCAATTCGGTTCAGGTCCGATTCACCTGAACCGGTTTGGTTTTCACTTCCAATTCATCCTAAATTCCTTTCTCATGAGTTATGTGACTCTTTAGGTCACTCGAGATTTATAAATTTCCCGATTTTCCCCTTTCTCTATCAGTCATGGTTTATAAACCGACTCAATTTTTCTTCTTTGGAAATGAGCGGTTCTTTTCCCGGTTTTCTTATTATCAAAGGACGAGGTTTACAACTCTCCCCTCCTTTTAGGGGTTTTGTCCCTAAAACAATTACATGTTAAATAATTGAGGGTACCCTTCTCTCATTAGACTCTCGGTCTCCCATGTCTCTTCTTGCATGGGTTCATTTTGCCAAAGAACTTTGACCATAGGAATCCTCTTATTCCTCAAGTTCTTATCCCTCTAGTCGATGATTCGTACCAGTTCTATTTGATAGGTCAAGTTCTCTTCTAGCTCTTGTGAAGGTCGGTCCAATACATAGCTAGGATCATGCTGGTACTTTCGAAGTACTGAGATATTGAATACATCGTGTATTCTTTACAAGTCTAGAGGTAGTTCTAATTTATAGGCCACTGGTCCTATCCTTTGGATGATGGGATAAGGACCGATATACCTCTGTTTCAACTTTCCCCATTGTTGAAACCTAAGTATTCCCTCCATGGGGATACCTTTAGAAATACTTGGTTCCCACATCAAACTCCAGATCTTTCCTTCGATTGTCTGCATAACTCTTTTGGCTGTCTTGAGCAACCTTAAGGTGACTCCTGATTAACTTGATTTTCTTTGTGGCATCCTCGATTAGATCTGCCCTTTCGAGCTTCCTTTCCTCCACTTCTTCCCAAAATAAAGGGTACGACATGGTCATCCATAAAGGGCCTCATAAGGAGCCGTCTGAATACTAGCCTAATAACTATTATTGTAAGCAAATTCCATTAGACACAAGTATTCTTCCCAACCTTTGTCCATGGTGAGTACCATACTCTTAGCATATCTTCTAAGGTCTAAATCATCTGCTCAGACTATCCATCGGACTGAGGATGAAACATCGTACTCATGTGGAGCTTGGTTCCCAAGGCACTTTGTAAACTTGGTCCGAACCTTGAAGTAAATATGGGGTCTCTATTCGATACTATACTCATTGGGATGCCATGGAGTCTTAATATCTCTTTCATATAAGACGACCAATTGTTCCATTGTATCTGTCACTCTTATAGAGAGGAAATGAGCAGAATTAGTCAATCTATCCACAATGACCCAAATTGTGTCTCGACCCTTTCTGGTCACCGGTAGTCCTATGACAAAGTCCATGGTAATGTGCTCCCATTTCCATTCTGGAATTAGTAAGGGTTGCAACAGTCCTGATTGTTTTTGATGCTCCACTTTAATCTACTGATAGGACAAGCATTAGGATACATATTTCACATCTTCTTCTTTATTCCTTTCCACCAATATCTTTGTTTGAGGGTGTAGTACATCTTAGTACTGCCCAGATGCATCACATACACAAAATCGTGTGCCTCTTCCAGGATTAGCCTCTTCAGCTCCTTATCTTGAGGCACACATACCATACCTTTATAGGTTAGCAATCCATCACCTCACAAGTGGTAGTTTGGTTTCATCCCTTTATTGATCAGGTCCAAATAAGATTGGAGTTCCTTATCAGCCTTTTGTTGGGCCTTAATTTGCTCGTTTAGACTGAGCCTCACCACCACATTAGCCACCTTAACCCCGTAGAGGTAGTGTCACCACAATTTTAAGGCAAATACTATCGTAGCTAATTCCAAGTCATGGATAGGATAGTTCCTCTCATGTACCTTAAGTTGTCATGAGGCATAGGCAATAACCTTTCCTTGTTGCATCAGTACACATCCGAGTCCTTGTCCAGATGCATCACTATAGATGGTCAGGAAGGGAGAGTACCAGTGCAGTTCTCAATCGAGTCTTCAACTCCAAGAAGGACTTCTCACAACTTTCATCCCATTTATACTCAACTCCTTTCCTGGTGAGCTGAGTCAGAGGGGTTGCTATCTTAGAGAAATCTTGCACAAACCATTTGTAGTATCCTAATGGACCTAAGAAATCTCGTATCTCTGAAGGATTCCTAGGTGCTTTCCAATAAGATATGGCTTCCACCTTTGCTGGATCTACCTTGACTCCATCCTTGGATACTATATGTCCTAAGAAACCTACCTCCTACAACCAGAACTCACACTTGAAGAATTTTGCATATAAATGGTTTTCCCTCAATATCATCAAGGTAATTGCCAAATGTTCATTGTGCTCCAACCTAGTTCATGAGTATAAGAGAATATCATCTATGAATATTATTACGAACCTATCCAAGTGCAGTTGTGTCATGCCCCAACCCAGTTTGGCCGGATCCCCGTGATCAACTTGCTACTCTCTTGATTTACTAAAGGGTTTCCCCTTATATTATAAACCGTAAAGAGTAAGGCGTTCTTTAGACCTGCACCTTTTTCTAGGAATATAATAAATCAAAACTGCATAATAATTTAAATTAATTGTACTTGTCTTGCAGGCGTTTAATTGTGCAAGTCTTTTAAGGTTCGGCTTTCCGGGACTTCCTGAAAGGGGTATAAGGGAGGGAGTGAGTACAACTACTCAGTGAATGAGATTCAAATCTTTTGTCTTTCAAGAAAAAAAAATCATTTATATGGAGTGTGCCAGACTCCTTTCTTTTCAAAAATCCCTTCATTTAAAAATTCGAGTTTTTCCATTATTCTTAGTTACTGGTGTGTCATCACCCAACACACATCCTTCGTCATTAAGGTTATACACATTCACAGGTTAGTACAACTATTGAACCCGCTAGTGGCTTCGGAGTGACTTTACCTGCCATCCGGATAGAAGCACGACTGCTTCTACCCTGGGAATGAGTGGATGTACACGACATCTGACACTCAATCCTGAAATTACTTCTTCATGTTCGTATGAGGACAGAGACCTCATCCTGTCCCCACCCTGGTCTCATGCGCTTGGTGCTACTCCAAATTTTGCACAGACACCTGGAACGACAATCTACCCTTATACTCACCGGGTCGTCCAGGGCCCTTAGGATATATCACTACCCCTCATGGGCGTCTTGATGATCCCGTACTCATAGTGCATGCACAAACAAAGTTTTCTCATATTGCCATGTAATCTGTAGTGCCACTGGTCCAACAGCCCCAACTTTCAACTCAACCCGCAGTTGTTTGTCTTGACTGGTCCGTCGACCTGTCATGTCGCACTACCGCTAGTTGACTAAGCATGTTGGTCCTATCTTGGTACCATGGCCAAACAATTCACTTATTAAGTTTTATGGCCATATATCATGTTTATTTATGAGTTCCTGCTCGTGCCAACTAGCCTTGGGCCCACTGTACGAGATTTTCAAAATCAGGCATTTATCCCCCAAGTTCCAAAACCGAGGCCCCCGACCTATCAAAGCTATTTGAGCTCCCATCGAGAAGGTCTCCCAAATTGTTTAAGCATTGACACATAGTTAGGGGAAAGCACTTCCGACAAATCATATGTTTTCTCTATCCATTATACCGCCCGGGTATAAGGACACCTCCGTTCATAACTGGTGAACGGGTTTTCAACTTCCTTCGAGAAAGTCTAATCATACCAATTGGGTATGATCTACTTAGAACCTGTAAGTAGTTTTTCACATGTTTTTCACATCACTTCCTTTAAGTTGTGATGTTTAAAATACCACTTAATAGTGGGTTTTCATACCGAGGTACTTATCATCCCTAACCGGGTATGATATAAAATTGCCACTCACAATCGGTAAGTGGTTTTTAATTTTTAGTTGTGCTCATCATACCAATCAGTTATGATGTTAGTAAACCCACTCACACGTTAATGCCGTGAATTCCACTATATCAGTTCTTTTTATTCACGCGAGCTTGTCCTTACTGGCACTTCCGGTACTTCGTGTTCCTACACAATATGAACATCTCAGTTCATTATCCTTCGGCCTTCATTCATTCGAAATGAATGAGAGTCAAACTTTCATTTATTTGCAATTAGGTCCCTAAAGTTATTTCTCTTGAACTTTAAGTCTTTAATGCCAGTTTTTCCTCAAATTAAGTCCCAAAACTTTTAAAATTTGTCAAGGGACCTCAATTTATTCCATTTCACAAAAGGGGTTTAAATTTTCAAATTTCCAATTTGGTACCCCAACTTTTCCAAAATTACCATTTTGCCCTTCCTTTACAAAAATGGTAAATTTTACCCCAAAAATTCCAAAATTTCTCAATTGGCCCTCTAACATTTTTATCATGCCCAATTGACCCTCAACTTTATGAAATTGCATTTTGGCCCTTCGAATCTTCGAAAATCCCCAATTTTCCCCCAATTCCAACTTCTTAACACAACCGAATTTGATTTCATCAAATTGACCAATCAAACGTTTCCAATTATTGAAATTGTAGTTGAAATTGAGTTTCTACATATTCATACAATTCTTTAGCAATGTGAATCACAAGTTTTAACGTCGGGACGAGCTCAAACGGAGCTTCGCCAGAAAATGAACTATAGAGAGAGAGCTTCGATTACTCTCCGGCGAAGGCACGACGGTCTGAGCTTTCGATCTGGGCAGATAACTCTCGTCCTAAGGTTCATCCTAGAATTAAGAATTGCATCAATTGATGCTGAATTGAGTTAGAATTTCATCATTAAAATTTTGCCGGTTCTCTCTCTAGCACCGACCAAAAATTGCAGAGAGAAGCCGAATTGGCTTACCTTTCAGTCCTAATTTGACCGTGGGAGGGCTGAGGAAGTGTTGGGAGGGCTTGGTTTGGTTTGAGGAGGGCTCAAAATGGCTGATTTCAGCTTGGATGAAATAGGACAGCTTCGGTCCCCCGGAGCTGCTTCACTGTTCCATCATGTCGGCGCTTTTCCAGCGATTCTTGGATTGACTTGAGTTTGCTATCAGATAGCTATCTTCTCCTCAGTTCTTAAGAGCCTGACCTCTCCTTCCAAGGTTAAGAAAAATGTTGAAGTTGAAGCTCTGGTTCGAGCTTCACCAAGAAATGGAGCAATAGAGAGAGAGAGAAGTGTTTAGGTGTGAGGAGAATGAATGGGGATGACCTCTTTATATAGGTGTAAAAATGGTGTATTAAATGGGAGAGATTTATTACTAGTATTAATATTGCCATAAATTATTGGTATTAATTTCAATAATTTAATTTTGGTATTAAATTATTGGTATTAATTACAATAATTAAATATATATTAATTTATGGCTATTTATGATAAGGCGTACGTTCGCATAAAAATTTTTGACCGAAATTTCGGGTTACAAAAAAAATCATACTTCCTAGAAGGTCACCCATCCTCACACTACTCTCAAGTAAGCACGCTTAACTTTAAAGTTCTTATGAATTCTCATTTACCTGAACCAATTTGGTTTTTCTCTTCTAATTTGTCTTAAGTTTCTTTTCCAAGGTTTAATGAACCCTTTGGATCACCAATTTCCAAATTGCTTGTTCCTAAATGATCGGGTTTTTAAACTGGCTCGATTTTCTTACTTGGTTTGACCGGTTCTTTTCCTAGTTTTCCTTAATTCAAAAGTGCGGGGTTTACAGGTTGGAACACTCGGTTCATTAGATCCATGAAGGCTGCAGGGGTGTTTGTCAATCCGAATGGCATCACTCTAAACTCATAATGTCCTTATCAGGATTGAAATGCTGTCTTAGGAATGTCTTCCTCTCGGATCCTGAGTTGGTGATAGCCCAGACGAAGGTCTATCTTGGCGAAGTAGGCTGCTCCTTTTAGTTGATCGAATAGATCATTAATCCATGGATGTGGGTACCTGTTCTTGATGGTGACCTAATTCAACTTCCTATGATCTATGCACAATCTCATGCTCCCATCCTTTTTCTTCACAAATAAAACTAGTGCACCCCGTGGAGATTGGCTAGGATGTATAAAATCCTTCTCCAATAGTTCATCCAGTTGCTCCTTCAATTCCTTTAGTTTCGCTGGAGCCATGTGATAAGGAGCTTGGGATATGGGATTTGTTCTTGGGATAATTTCTATGATGAATTCCACTTGCCGACTTGGAGGTAGTCTAGGTAATTCTTTTAGAAATACTTCTGGACTGTCTTTAAGTCCCTTGTCTTTAGACTTTTCATTGATGACCATGGCCAGAAAAGCCATACAACCTTTCTGTATCATCTTTTGGGCCTTCATATGGGACAACATCTATACTTCACCCTTCCTTAGGTCTCCTTGGAATTTTAATCTGTTTGTCCCGGGAGTGTGGAAGGTCACTGTCTTCCTTCCATAGTCCATCCTAGCTTGATGGTTACTTAACCAATCCATCCCAAGGATCACTTCTACCTCCTTCAGGGGCAATGGAATCAAATCTGCTTCGAGTTTGATCCCCCTAATCTTTATCTCACATCCCTTTTATTATTTGTTCCTATTTAACCCTTCTCCTAAGGGTGTGAAGATGTTGAGACTGTCATAGAGGAGTGAGTTCTAGGGGTAAACTTGGAATTAAGTCCTCTTTAAGAAGGATCTCTCAACTCTTGAGAGGGCGTAGTCCTGTTGTCCCCATAAATATACCTACACTGATTGAAGAAACATATATTTTTAGAGGAAAGACTTTCTTTATTTAATAAAAATTTTCATTTACAAGATTTTTTTCTTAAAGCTAATTGGGAGGGTTTTGGGATGTACCTGCTACAATACTAGTGTCTTTCCTAGCCTCTTCCAAGGTGAGATGGTATACCCTAATTGGTTCTCTGCCTGTAGCGTCTGGCCTAGAATTCTTGGGGTTCCCTTGTGGTGGTCCAAGTGTATTCCTCTGCTTGTTCTCCTTGAGAGTGGGGCATTCCATTGCAAAGTGCCCCACTTGTCTGCATGCAAAATAGGTCAAACATGCTCCCTCATGGTGCCTTTGGCACTTAGGACAATGAGGGTTTCCTTGGGGCAAGGTGGGGATTACTCTTTAGGGAGGTGGTGGCATGTCCTTTCTCCTTTGAAATGCCATTCTATTTCCCCATCTTGGACCATTATGCTCCTTCTATCCTCCCTGACGGTTTTGACCCTTATCGTCCTTCCGGGTCATATGCTCCATTTGACGATGTCGAGTTTGCACCAATCACTCACACTCATGAGCATACTGATTACTGCCGCCAGGTCTGTGGGGCATCTTAGTACTCCCATACGGTCTCGTATGTCCATATTGACACCGTCCACGAACCGCGGGCATATATATGCTAGCCCAGCTAGGTCAAGAGCAAACAGTCTTAACTCGTTGAATTTTGTTTCATACTCTGATATGGAGTTAAGCCCTTGCCGAAGTTAGAGGAAATCCTTCTTTTTCTTGTTAATCAAATGAGTAGCCACGTCTACTCAAATTGATCCTAAGTGGGGGTGGAGGTATGCATGTTTCAGACATTGTCCCACCATCTTTTGGCACTTCCTTCTAGGAAGAATTCTGTCAAGATCACTATGTCCTCTAGTGATATGCTGACTATCTCCATTAGCTCCTTGACATTTGCCAGCCAATCCATGATGGCACCAAAATCTTTCTATCCAAGAAAAGGCTTACACCCTAGTTGACGAAGAGTCTTGAGGTTTTTGGGAATGTCAACTGAAGGGGGATGGCTAACATGTGGAGGATGGGATTGTACTTCCTCTAGTTCAATCCATGAGTTGGTGCCTACCTCAGGGATGAGGTTAGGTTGCCCAAATACACGAGTGAACTCCTCGTACATCCTCCGGTGTTCTGAGCTAAGTCCCGGTGGGGTTTTATGGGCTCCTCTGGGAGTTTCCACAACTAGGGGTGGCTGGGTAGTGTCGGATACTACAACTCTAGTTCTTTTGGTTCCTTTCTTGGGAGCCATATGTAAATTTTAAAATTATCCCTATCAGTTACTATGTTCTCTAATCTTGATAATATATTCGAGGAAACATACTCTAATACCACTCAAGTTGTTATGCCCCGACCTGGTTTGGTCAGATCCCCGTGAGCGACCATCCACTCTCCCAGTTTATTAAGAGTTTTCCCATTCTTTAAAGCATGAGGAGTAAGGCATCCTTTAAACTTGTACCTTTCCTAGAATAACATTAATCAAAACTACATAAAATTAAACTTTCATACCTATCTTGCAGGTTTAGCTAATTGAAGGTCTCTAGGTAGGTTTTTTTCTCAGTTATCTGAAAAGGGGTAAAGGGAGGGGGTGAGTTCAACAACTTAGTGAATGGGTGTTTTGAAACAGGAGTTTCTGAAAAATAGTTTTAATTGGAGTGTGCCAGACTCCTTATTTTCTTGAAAATCATTTCTTCCTCAATTTCTCAGTTTTCAAAACCATTACTCATCATTAACCATAATCGGTGTGTTTAACAATCAGCACACGCCCTTCATCATGAAGGGATCACACATTCGCAAGGCAGTCCATCCACTGCACCCACTTGTGGCGTTGGAGCGACTTTACTAGCCACCATGATAGAAGCACGTCCACTTCTACCCTAGGAATGACTGGATGTTCGCAACATCCGACCCTCAAACCTAAAAAGAAACTCCATGTCCTTGTGAGGATCGAGACCTCATCCTAACCCCACTCCGATCTCATGCGCATGAAGAATTCGTCAAGGTATTCGTGGAACATTTCTTCGCACTTAGGAAGGGGGATTGCTTCGTAGGAAGTACGCACCCAATGATGGTGAAACGTAGAGACCCCCAACAACCAACAAGAAAAACTCCCCAAAACCCGAGATGGAGAAGAAGCTATAATGGTCTACGTAAGGAAGTAACCTGCTACAATTGTGGATAGAGGGGACACTACGCATGAAAATGCCCAAAGCCACTAAGGAATGTGGCACCCACTCCTGGGAGCACTACCTCCACAAGCGGGGAAGGACATGAAGAATGGATGAGAAAGGATAAGAGAACAGAGGAAGCCTGTCCAGCTTGAAAATATCGAAGGATCCACATAGGAGCCGGTGTCGGGGTAACCTATTATAGGTGTGGAGGAATAGGACATATGATAAGGAAATATCCCACACCACAAGGATGGGTGGTAACACCTCCTAAGAGAAGTACCTCCCCGATTACCGGAGTCTGAGGGGATGGAAGACAGGAGGCCACCGCAGGAGCCACAACTCCAAATGAGGATTTCAAACCCACCCCAAAGAGAATTATTCAAAATTCTAGTGTAGGGCTTCCCGACCTTTCTTTTAACCATCTCCCTTAGAGGGAAGAGGTCCCCAAATGTACTGTATTCTATTCCCAATAAATAAGATTTCAAGTTCCCATAAAGTTTTGTCACCCCAAATCATAACACGTCCAAAATCTCGTGCCCCATGACAAATAAGGAATGAGCAGGCAAACCTAATAAGGGTAATTAACGCCTTTGAATTCCTTAGGCAAAGAGGTCAAAGTACTCCGACCTCCTTAGAAGAGGCAAGCCTATGTAAGAGGGAAGATAGGACCATGTATAAAGCTAAACCCAAAGAACGGGCGAACAAGGAGATAACAACAAAGGAGATGATAACCCAAGTGGGATGGGTAAGGTAACCATAACCAGGAAACAAAGGAAGGAATGTCCGATGAGAGAGGAATCTTTGAAGAGTACACCCACTAACTAAGAAACGATAAACATCAAGACTAGTCTCTAACCCCACCTACTTAAGGAAACCTAGGATCAGACGATAAGGCGAAATCGGGAGTACATAAGACGAGGATGGGAACTAGAAGTTCTTTGAGTAGAAACATGAAGTCGACAAAGTGTAACATGCTTTGGAAAAGCAGAGGAGCTAAGTAGAGTTACAAACCCACCTAGGGAAAGTAGGCAACTAATACCCATGGGATAACCAAAGGAGACTAAACGACAACCTAAGAAGGACCGAAAAGGTGGTGACAACCACACCCTAAAGAAGGTGATAGGATGGGCATTAAGGATAAGTGAATTCAAGAGACATCTGTCTCGAGACAATTGGACAAAGAGAGGAATAGGAATAGAGTGATTGAATGAACCGACCCTCATGAGAATCACATATTTAAACCTCGATGGAGAAGGGAGAAGTGAAAAGGGCAAATGCCAGAAAAAGAAGGGTGAAGGAAACCCTTAGAGAAATCAATGGTCAAAAGAGATTGACGACCACCCTTGAGCCACAAGAAGGAGTAAGCGAGCTCCCATAAGGCGATCATGAGACCTCGACACAAGGAGGATTTGAACTTCCTAAATCAAGTTTACTTGTAAAATTTTTTAAGTAGGAATAAGAAAAGGGTTCAATGGAAGGGTAAGCAGAAAAGGATAGGCATCAAAGGATGTCACAAAATTGATTAAATGTGTATACCCTACTCTTTGGAGTTAAGGGAAACCGAGAAAAGAATCGGTCAAACCGAGTGAGAAAACTGAACCGGTTCACCAAACTAATCACTGGGGAACTAGAAAATTGGGAAATTTAAAACTCCCGAGTGATCCAAAAGGGTTCATAAATCTTGGAAAAGAACCTTAGGATAAATTGGGAGAGAAAAACGAGACCGGTCCAGGTGAACCGGATCCAAACTAGATTGAACCGATTTATTAACTAAGCAAGTCTATGAACCAAAACTGATAGAGACGGGGCAAACTGAGAAATTTATGGATCCCAAGTGACCGAAAGAGTCACATAAGTCATGAAAAAGGACATTAGGATGAATGGGGAATGAAAACCAAACTAGTTCAGGTGAACTGGATCCGAACCAAATTGAACCACTATTGAACTGGATGCAAAATTCATTTTTCTAGGTGGCTTAGAAAATTCCAATTTGAGAATTGAGGCCACCATTTGATAGAGAATGAATTTAAAAATTTTTAATTTTAAAAAGCTCGATCGAATTGGGTCTGAACAGGTTGGTTTAAGCTTTGAACCCGGTTCAGACTAGTCCGGTTCGGTTCAGAACAATGTCATCTAATTCCTTCAGATGACAGCACTGTTCACTCACCGAAAAATCAAACTAGTGCCGGTGAAGAGGAAACATTTATGTTCTGTACATTTCGGACCATCAATGATTGCCATAAAGGTGCCAAATGGACGACCGACGAGTCCTCAAGCTCCCTATATAAAGAGCCCATCTATCACGCCCCAACCTAGTTTGGTCGTATCCCCATGATCAACCCGCCACTCTCCCGATTTATTAAAGGATTTCCCCTTATTGTAAACCATAAAGTGTAAGGCGTCCTTTAACCTGCACCTTTTCCTGGAATAGCATAATCAAAACTGTATAAAATTTAAAACTTTACATACGTGTCTTACAAGCATCTTAGTTGACTGTCTTTAAGGGGAGGCTTTCCAGGATTTTCTGAAAGGGATAGAAGGGAGGGGGTGAGTACGACTACTCAATGAATCACTTCTTCGTGTCCGTATGAGGACAAAGACCTCATCTTGTCCCCACCCCGGTCTCATGCGCTTGGTGCTACTCCAAATTTCGCATAGACACCTAGAACGACGAACTGCCCTTATAGCCACCACGTCATCCAATGCCCTTAGGACGCATCACTACTCCTCATGGGCGTCTTGATGATCCCGTACTCACAGTGCATGCACAAACAATGTTTTCTCATATTGCCAGGTAATATGTGATACCACATTCCAACGGCCCCGACTCTCAACTCAACCTGCAGTTGTTTGTCTTGACTGGTCCGTCGACCTGTCATGTCGCTTTGCCGCTAGTTGACTGAGCATATCGGTCCTATCTTGGTACCATGGCTAAACAATTCACTTATTAAGTTTTATGGCACATATATAATGTTCGTTTACGAGCTCCTGCTCGTGCCAACTAGCCTTGGACCCACTGTATGAGATTTTGAAAATCGGGGATTTAGCGCCCAAGTTCCAAAACTGAGGCCTCCGACCTATCAGAGCTATTCGAGCTCCCGTCGAGAAGGTCTCCCAAATTATTTAAGCATTGGCACACAGTCAGGAGAGAGCACTTCCGACAAAACATATGTTTTCTCTATCCATTATACAGCCCGGGCATAAGGACACCTCCGTTCATAACCAATGAACGGGTTTTCAACTTCCTTCGAGGAAGTCTCATCATACCAACCGGGTATGATCTACTTACAATCAGTAAGTAGTTTTTTCGCATGATTTTCACATCACTTCCTCTAAGTAGTGATGTTTAAAGTACTACTTTATAGTGGGTTTTCATACCGAGGTACTTATCATTCCCAACCGGGTATGATAGCTCTCATCCTAAGGTTCATCCTAGAATCAAGAATCGCCTCAATTGATGCAGAATTGGATTAGAATTTCATCATTGAAATTCGGTCGACTCCCTCTCTAGCACTGATCGAAAATTGTAAAGGGGAGCCGAATTGGCTAACATTTCGGTCCTAATTCGGCCGTGGAAAGGCTGAGGAAGTGTTGGGAGGGCTTGGTTTGGCTTGAGGAGGGCTTGAAATGGCCGATTTTAGCTTGGCCGAAATAGGGCAGCTTCGGTCCGCCGGAGCTGTTTCACTATTCTATCATGCCGGTGTTCTCCAATAATTCTCGGATTGACGGGAGTTTGCTATCAGATAGCTATCTTCTCCCCGGTTCTAAAGAGCCCAACTTTTGTTCAAGTCAAAGCTCTTGTTCGAGCTTCACCGGGAAATGGAGCAGTAGAGAGAGAGAGAGAGAGAAGTGTTCAGGTGTGAGGAGAATGAATGAGGATGACCTCTTTATATTGGTGTAAAATCGTGTATTAAATGGGAGAGATTTATTACTAGTATTAATATTACCATAAATTATTGGTATTAATTCCAATAATTTAATTTGGGTATTAAATTATTGGTATTAATTACAATAATTAAATATATATTAATTTATGGCAAGCACGCTTAACTTTAAAGTTCTTATGAAATTTAGTTCACCTGAACCAATTTGGTTTTTGTCTTTTAATTTGTCTTAAGTTTCTTTTTTCAAGGTTTAATGAACTTTTTGGATCACTCGGAAGTTGTAAAATTCCATATTGCTTGTTCCCAAATGTAAACCGGCTTGATTTTCTTATTCGGTTTGACCGGTTCTTTTCCCGATTTTCCTTAACTTAAAGGTGCGGGGTTTACAACTCTCCCCTCCTTTTAGGAGTTTTGTCCCCAAAACTTAGTTAACATCCTTGCATGAGCAATCATTTCCTTTGATGCCCCTTTGGTGTTTGCTTAACATGCAAAGTCTTCTCTTGTTCTTTCAATTATTCCTTTTTACATACTTCACTTAAGGAATTTCTTTTCCTTTATATTATTTACTCCCTCCATGGAGTTTATCATAATGAGACATACCTTACTTCAGGGTATATTCTTAGATTTATATCTTTCTTTGCTTAGAGTACATTATTCCCTTTGAGGTTCTATACTCAAGATTGGAAATTCCAAGATATCTAACCATTCCCGTGTCTAGTTAACCCCTTGGTCATTGAAACCTTTAGCTCAATGTTCTTTCGAGCGTTATGTACTTGTTTCCACGTTTTTCTTTATTATCACTTTTTTGTCCTATTTTGACCCTTCCTCCATTCGTTGTCTATTATAACTTCGGTCCAAATTTTTATATTCGACCTCATCATGCTTATTAGCCGACTCTTCCTTACTTTGAGTCATATTCTCCTTGGGATTGTTGGGCTTACATACCCCTTACAGCATGGCATTTTCTAGGACCTGTCTTTGTCCATTAGATTTCTAGAACATCTCCTTGAGGGTCTCTCTTAGCTTTTTTTTTTTTTTTTTACTTTTCAGGGATCATATAACTTCATCCCTCTTTTCTTTTGATAGCATTCCTCAACTATCCTTTTTTTCGTTATCCTCTCATCCATCATGCCTTTGAAGTTATGTCTCACATATCTGCATGGATTTCTCTTACCTACTCATCCTTTCCAAACATTTTTATTGGGTCCTTTCAATTTCAATCGTTGGGTTTCCTGATGATTATTGACCTATGAGGATTTTTTTCCCTTCTTATGTCCTTTCTCTTCTTTAGTGACATCCCTTATTCAATGACTTCCTTTTTCCTTAATCCACTTTTACTCGCTCATAAATCACTTCATGATTCTTCATTCTACAATAATTGCTTTCAGTTTTTGTGTCGATTACTTTGCTTGGAAAGGTTCACTCCTTCTAGTTTTGTTCATTATCTTTGGCTGTCCGCCGTTACTAGTTTTCCTCTTTCTACATGGTTCTCCTATTCTCCTCCAAATAGGTCAAACTGGACCATTACAATACTTCCTTCCTTGGATAACATTTCCTAAATAAGGGTTGGTTCCATTTCCTCTTAATTGGGATACACATGTCTTTCCGGGGCTTCTTTCCTTGGTAGGATTCTTTGTCTTTCCCTTAACATTCTTTTCTTACATTTGCTCTAGGGGATTTCTACCCTTAAATGACATCCCTTGATGTTGTCTTCTCCTATTTACCTTTACTCCTCAAATCTTGTAGGCACATCTTTTATGCTCTACCAGTACCTGTCTATTTCTTTAGGGAGCGTACAAATCTTCCTTGTTTCAGGATCATTATGGGAGAGGCTTGCCTATTCCTTTCTTGGCTTGAGTTTAGTCATTAATTGGCCTTTGGTCCTTTCAAGGATTTCTTGCATCCTTCTTTTCCCGAGTATTTGACCTTTCCGCCTCTCTCTTCTTTGTCAGAACTTACATTATGGCTTTCCTAAGTATTTGTTCGTTAACTGCTTTGCCTCCACCATTTGTTTGGTCTAAGTTTCTTAGCAGTTGTTTCTCGAGTCCTCCTGTCCTTAACATCCATCTCACTGACCTTTTTAGGGTGTCGTCCTTTCTACCTCCCGGTCTTTCTTAGGGTGTCATTTATTCTCCTTGACCCTATTTGGCTTCATTACTTTTTCCAAGGTGATTCATTCCAATACATCCCATTATTTGGCTCTATTACTCTTCCAAGGTAGGTTATAATTGGCCTCCAATACATCCTTCCATCAAGAAGTTTCTAACGGTGAGTTGGTGCCTTGCACTTCACGTTATGTCCATTTGCCAATCCAATGATTCCTTCAAGGTACTTAGTTGTATGCGTCCCTCCAGAGTTTCCTTTCCCAGTGTATTACTTCTCTTCTTCACTCTCATTGTGCCATTCTCTAGAGTTTCCAGAGGACGTTTCTTTGTGTTTTCTCCTTATGAGAGGGTTCTAGATATACTTCCCATGTACCTTATCCCTACTCTTGAGGTATCTTTCTCGGGTTGACCTTCTTAAGAAGAAATTTAAATTTTGCATTTACCTCATCATTTCTTGACCTCTTGGTGAACCGCTTACTTAGCCAGCTCCATTGTTTCAGTCTCCAGTCCTTCGTGGCCTTTGAGGAGTTATTGCCCTGAATTTATGAGGTGTGAAACACACCTTCTTTCCTTACACCTATAATAGTTTATCTTGGTACTTGTCCTTAGTAGGGTTGGGCACTTCTTCAGGTAATGTCTCAATTGTTCATACTTGTAATAGGTTATTCCATTACACGGATTGTTGTGGTCCCTTCTTTCCTTCGAGTAGGGCATTTCGAGGGTTACTATTAATTTGGTGCTCTACCATTCTTTGAGTCTGATCTCTTTGACAGTTCTCTTACTGAATCTCCTTTGCTGGGTCATGGTAAGAGTCTTCCTAAGTTTCTTAATTCCCTGATTCATCTTCCATAACTGGGATGTAACTTTTCCTTAGCTTCCAGGATAGTGTTGGTTTGCTTTATTTTCCTTAGGCCATATTCCCAACAAGATTGCATCATCAGGAGAGAGTTTTGAGAATTTGAGTATTCTATTAACAGGGGGATACAAAAGATTGGGCTTTCAGCCCTATCACAGGAAATGGTTGCAAAATAACTAAGGAGCTATGGAATTCTTAATAAACGTCTTCCTCCATACTTAGAGTTGTGCCACTAATAGGTCCTAGCACCATTCTCCAGGATACTTCCTCATTTGGTCTTTTGACATTTCAGACCGGTCTCAAGCATTTGGGAAGCTTCTAGGGATGTCTCCCTACGGAGGTAGGGTGTTGAGTAGAGCCATTCCAAGTTTTCTTGGTTCCTCTCCTGGGAGCCATCTGAAAATTTTAGGATAAATCCTATTAGTTACTATATTTTCTAGTCTTGATTATGTATTCGAGGAAACAGGCTCTAATACCACTCTAGTTGTCACACCCCGACCCGATTTGGTCGGATCCCCGTAATCAACCCGCCACTCTCCCGGTTTATTAAAGGATTTCCCCTTATTGTAAACCGTAAAGAGTAAGGCGTCCTTTAACCTGTACCTTTTCATGGAATAGCATAGTCAAAACTGCATAAAATTTAAAACTTTACATACCTATCTTATAGGCATCTTAGTTGACGGTTTTTAAGGGGAGGCTTTTCGGGATTTCCTGAAAGGGATATAAGGGAGGGGATGAGTACCACTACTCAGTGAATGGGTTTTTAAAAGCTTTTGTCTTTTAAGAAAAACATTTATATGGAGTGTGCCAGACTCCTTTGTTTTAAAAAATCCCTTCATTTAAAAATTTGGGTTTTTCCACCATTTCTTATTTACCACGGTGTGTCGTCACCCAATACACATCCTTCATGATGAAGGTTACACACATTCGCAAGTCAGTATCACTACTAAACCCGCTAGTGGCTTCGGAGCGACTTTTCCTGCCACCCGTATATAAGTACTACCACATCTACCCTGGGAATGAGTGGATATACGTGACATCCGACCCACAATCCCGAAATCACTTCTTCGTGTTCGTATGAGGACAGAGACCTCATCCTGTCCCTACCTTGGTCTCATGTGCTTGGTGCTACTCCAGATTTCGCACAGACACCTAGAACGACGAATTGCCCTTATAGCCACCACATCGTCCAGTGCCCTTAGGACACATCTGTAAACCCCACACTTTTGAATTAAGGAAAATTGGGAAAAGAACCGGTCAGACTGAGTAAGAAAATCGAGATGATTTACAAACTCGATCATTTGGGAACAAGTAATATGGAAATTTACAACTTCCGAGTGATCCAAGGGATTTATTAAACCTTGGAAAAGAAACTTAACACAAATTAGAATAGAAAAACCAAATTGGTTCAGGTGAATGAGAATCCATGAGAATTCTAAAGTTAAATGTGCTTGTTCAAGAGTGGTGTGAGGATGGGTGACCTCCTAGGAAGTATGATTTTTTTGTAACTGGAAATTTCGGCCAAAACTTTTTATGCGGACGTACCCTTATAATAAATAGCCATAAATTAATATATACATAATTATTGTAATTAATACCAATAATTTAATATCTAAATTAAATTATTGGAATTAATACAAATAATTTAATACCGAAATTAAATTATTGGAATTAATACCAATAATTTATGGCAATATTAATACTAGTAATAAATCTCTCCCATTTAATACACGATTTTTACACCGAGGTCATCCCAATTCATTCTCCTCACACCTGAACACTTCTCTCTGTCTCTCTACTGCTCCATTTCTCGGTGAAGCTCGAACCAAGGCTTCGAATTGAACAAAGGTCGGGCTCTTTAGAACCAGGGAGAAGATAGCTATCTAATAGCAAACTTCAGTCAATCCGAGAATCGTTGGAGAAGTGCCGACATGATGGAATAGTGAAGCAACTCTGTCAGACCGAAGTTGCCCTTTTTCGGCCATGCTGAAAACATCCATTTCAAGCCCTCCTCAGGCCAAACCAAGCCCTCCCAACACTTCCTCAGTCTTTCCATGGCCAAATTAGGATCGAAAGGTAAGCCAATTCGGCTCCCCTTTACAATTTTCGATCGGTGCTAGAGAGAGAGTCGACTGAATTTCAATGACGAAATTCTAATCCAATTCTGCATCAATTGATGCGATTCTTGATTCTAGGATGAACCTCAGGACGAGACCTATCTGCCTAGATCGAAAGCTTGGACCGTCGTGCCTTTACTGGTGAGTAATCGAAGCTTTCTCTCTCTATAGTTCATTTTTCGGTGAAGCTCCATTTGAGCTCGTCCCGACGTTAAAACTTGTGATTCACATTTCTAAAGAATCGTATGAACATGTAGAAACTCAATTTCAACTTCAATTTCAACAATTGGAAATGTTTGATGGGTCAATTTGATGAAATCAAATTCGGCTGTGTTAACAAGTTGGAATTGAAGGAAAATTGGGGATTTTCGAAATTCAAAGGACTAAAATGAAATTTTATGAAATTGAGGGTCAATTGGGCATGAAAATAATGTTGGAGGATGAATTGAGTAATTTTAGAATTTTTGGGGCAAAACTTACCATTTTTGTAAAGGAAGGGCAAAATGGTAATTTTGGAAAAGTTGGAGGACCAAATTGGAAATTTGAGAAATTAATCCCCTTTTTGTGAAATGGAATAAATTGAGGTCCTATGATAAATTTTAGAAGTTTCGGGACTCATTTTGAGGAAAAAAATCAGCATTTGGGACTTAAAGTTAAAGAGAAATAACTTTAGGGACCTAATTGAAAATAAATGAAAGTTTGACTTTCTCATTCATTTGGAATGAATGAAAGTGATTAGGCCGAACGATAATGAACCAAGATATTCATATTGTGTAGGAACATGAAGTACCGGGAATGCCAGCAAAGACAAGCTCCCGTGAATACCAAGAACTAGTCTAGTGGAATTCACGGCATTAACGGGTGAGTGGGTTTACTAACATCATACCCGGTTGGGATGATGAGCACAACTTAAAATTTTAAAACCACTTACCGGTTGTGAGTGAAAATTTTATATCATACTTGGTTGGGAATGATAAGTACCTCGGTATGAAAACCTACTATTTAGTGGTATTTTAAACATCATTACTTATAGGAAGTGATGTGAAAATCATGCGGAAAAACTACTTACCGGTTGTAAGTAGATTATACCCGGTTGGTATGATGAGACTTCCTCGAAGGAAGTTGAAAACCCGTTTATCGATTATGAATGGAGGTGTCCTTATACTGGGCGGTAATGGATAGAGAAAACATATGTTTTGTCAAAAGTGCTCTCCCCTAACTGTGTGCCAATGCTTAAACAATTTGGGAGACCTTCTCGACGGGAGCTCGAATAGCTCTGATAGGTCGGGGGCCTCAATTTTGGAACTTGGGGGCTAAATGCCCGATTGTAAAATTCTCATACAGTAGGCCCAAGGCCAGTTGGCACGAGCAGGAGCTCGTAAACGAACATGATATATGTGCCATAAAACTTAATGAGTGAATTGTTTGGCCATGGTACCAAGATAGGACCAACATGCTCAGTCAACTAGCGGCAGTGCGACTTGAGATGTCGACGGACCAATCAAAACTTACAACTGCGTGTTGAGTTGAGAGTCGAAGCCGTTAGACCAGTGGCACCATAGATTACATGGTAATATGAGAAAACATTGTTTTTGCATGCACTGTGAGTACGGGATCATCAAAACGTCCATGAGGGGTAGTGATGTGTCCTAAGGGCACTGGACGACCTGGTGGCTATAAAAGCAGTTCGTCGTTCCAGGTGTTTGTGCGAAATCTGGAGTAGCACCAAGCACATTCGACCGGGGTGGGGACAGGATGAGGTCTTTGTCCTCATACAGACATGAAGAAGTGATTTCTAGATTGTGGGTTGGAAGTCTCGTACATCCACTCATTCCCAGGGTAGAAGTGGTTGTACTTCTATCCGGGTGGTAGGAAAAGTCGCTCCGAAGCCACTAGCGGTTTCAGTAGTGATACTGACTTGCAAATGTGTGTAACCTTCATGATGAAGGATGTGTGTTGGGTGATGACACACCGTGGTAAATAGGAAATGGTGGAAAAATCCAAATTTTTAAATGAAGGGATTTTTGAAAACAAAGGAGTCTGGCACACTCCATATAAATGTTTTTCTTAAAAGTCAAAAGATTTTAAAAACCCATTAACTGAGTAGTCGTACTCACCCCCTCCCTTATATCCCTTTCAGGAAATCCCGAAAAGCCTTCCCTTAAAGACCGTCAACTAAGATGCCTGTAAGACAGGTATGTAAAGTTTTAAATTTCATGCAGTTTTGATTATGCTATTCTAGTAAAAGGTGCAGGTTAAAGGACGCCTTACTCTTTACGGTTTACAATAAGGGGAAATCCTTTAATAAATCGGGAGAGTGGCGGGTTGATCACGGGGATCTGACCAAACCGGCTCGGGGCGTGACAACTAGAGTGGTATCAGAGCCTGTTTCCTCAAATACATAATCAACACTATAAAATATTGTAACTAATATGATTTATCCTAAAATTTCTAGATGGCTCCAAGGAGAGGAACCAAGAAAACTAGGAATGGCTCTACTCAACACCTTATATTCGTAGGAAGACAACCCTAGAAGCTTCCCAAATGCCTGAAGCATGGCAGGAATCTCAAAAGAGCAAATGAGAAAGTATCCCAGAGAATGGTGACAGGACCTATTGAGGTCACAACTCTAAGTATAAAGGAAGCCAAGCATGAAGACATAAAAGGGGGCATATAACCTTACATAGGAGGATGCTTATCAAGAATCTTGTATCTCGCTAGTTATTTGGTGACCATTTTCTGTAATAGGGCCAAAACCCCCAACATACTGTACTACTCTATTAATGAAGTACTCCAAATTCCTAAAAACCATGTACCTCAAATGATGTGATCTTCAAGGAAGACTCCAAAAAGAAAAAAAAAACTCTCACGGTATCCAGGCATTTAAGACGAAGGAGCACCAAAACTAACAATTCCCAATAAAACGCTAGGAGGAACCACTTATGTTCATGTAATTACAAGCATAAATGATAGGGACACTGCATGGAGAAGTGCCCAACCCTACAAAGGACAGGAATCAAGTTAACCTAGAGGGGAATAGGACACGAAGTGAAAAACTGTCCCGCATCGCCAGGAGTTAGGACAATATTTTCCAAGAATAAACACCCCAAAACTATTGGAAATCCGAAATGATACCATCCCAAGAAATGTGACTCCATTTGCAACCACAGATAAGAGGAAACTCTTCAAAATCTTAGCAAAGTCGTAAGAAGGAAAAAGGGGGTAAAGGTAGGACCTCAATAAAACCACAAACGGAACAAAGGATAACTGAAGAGAATTCCCCCTTTAAGAAGAAAATCCAAACAATTTAGGAGCAAAGAAAGGAGTGCATCCACAAGAGAAGACAAGACAAACATTTGATGAAAAACTGAACGTATTGGGATTACAGGAATAAATCACCTTGGAAAAAGCAACTATGCCAAATAGGAAGTTCGAACCAACATGACAAGAGAAAGTAAGTCATTACAACAAGATAGTCAGAGGGAACAAATGACACCCTAAGGAAGACTGGGAAGTAGAAGGGGCTACACCATAAAAAGGTTAGTGAGAGGGACGTTAAGGACAAGAGTACTCAAGAAACAACTGCCTTAAGAAACTTAGACCAAAGGAATGGTGAAGGAGAGGCAGTTAACAAACTAATACATGGGAAAACCATAATTTGAGTTCCAACAAAGAAGAGAGGGGCGAGAAGGCCAAATACTTGGGAAAAGAAGGATGAAAGAAATCCTTAACAGGACCAAAGGCCAAATTAACCAAGAAAAAAAATAGGCAAGCCTCTCACATAATTATCAAGAAATCTTGAAACAAAGAAGATTTGAATGCTCCATAAAGAAATACACTATGAAAGTAAACTTTAGAGGGTTGCATACGACTAACTACCCTTGAAGGAATTTTGATGGGCGAATGGACATAATGTGGAGTGCAAGGAACCAACCCTTAATTGGGAAATGTTTCAAAGGAAGGAAGTATCGTGATGGCCCAGTGTGACCTACTTGGAGAGAGCAGGAGAACCAAATAATAATTTCAAGAGAATAGAGTAGAAAGAAGAAACAAGTAACAACAGGATGGCCAAAGAGAATAAACAAAACCCTAAGAAAGGCTGAGATTTAGTAAAGACTACACTCTATGAAGGACAAAGGATGGGCATGAAGGACGAGTGATACAACTGCCTAGATGATTGGATCATAAAAAAATGGAGAGAAGGAGACAGTTGAAGAACTGGTCTTCGACAGAACCCTGGATTTAAACCACGACATAGAAGGGAGAAGTGAAAAGGCCAAAACATTGGAAAAAGAAGAATGAAGGAAAATCCTTAAAGAAATTAATGACCAAAATCGGATTTCTAGTTTAAAGTCTTGAGACGATTAAGTGAGCTTCACGAAGGAAGAACAAGAGATTTTGAAACAAGAAGGATGTGAACCCTCTTAAATGGAAATAAGTTAACGGGTTAGCATCAAAAAGATGTTTTGACAAGTATGAAGGAGTGGACATCCCATACTAAGGTAATAAAGTAAAGAATGTTCGAGAAACATTAGGAAAGTAAGTCCTCCAAATAAGATGTGGCTAAGGAGGAATAACTACAATTGGTAAGATGGGTCATAGTCCACGCGCACATATGAAGCTTAAAGAGTGGATGACCGAGCATAGGGTGGAATGCATGAAATAAAACCAATAATCAGAAGTATCCCATCTAAGGAATAAGGGATAAAACAAAAGTTATGGATAGTGAAGGATCCAAAGCAAACAGATGCCCTAACATAGATAAGGGTGCGAAGAAAGGGAGAAAGAACCATACAATGAATGATAAGGAGTTTGAGCATGTAACTCCTAAGATGGAAATCTCTGTTGTAAGCGACATAGTAGAGAACAAAACCGGAAGGAGGGAACCTTCACAAGCAAATTAATCGACACATAGATCGAAAGCAATTATTGTAGAATGAAGAATCATGAAGTGATTATGAGTAAGTAAAAGTGGATTAAGGAAAAAGGGAAAACCCTTGAATAAGGAATGCCAAGGACTTAAGAAGGAAAGTATCCTAGTTTGTTGGTAAACTATTGGGAAACCAAATAATTGGCACCAGAAAAACCTAATAAAGAAGTTGGGAAAGGACGAGTGGGTAAGGAAAATCGACAGGTTATGTAAGACATGTTGTCAAGATATGAATGATAATTCGGTAATAGTAAAGGTAGTTGATGAATACTACCCAATTAAAGGAGGGATAAATTCTATAGTCCCTGGAAGGTTGGAAAGTTGGAAACAACCCAAAAAGAGGTGTTGTAGGAGTCTGATGGACTGAGACAGGTTCATAACTATATCATGTCGTAAGGGACATATAAGCACCAACAATCCCGAGTAAAATGTAACTCGAGTAAGAAGGAGTCAGTTGGTAAACATAACAAGTTCAAACATAAATTTGATCGAAGTTGTAATCAATGACGGATGAAGGATGGGTCAAATTGGGACGAAAGAATAATAACACAAAAAACTGTGAAAACAAGTATGTAATGCTCGAAAGAACATCGAGCTAGGGGTTTCAACGATGAAGAGAATAACTAGAAAAAGGAACGATTGGGCACCTTGGAACTCCCAATCCTAAAATCTTGAGTAAAATCCCCAAAAGGAAGAATCTTATCCAAAATAAAGGGAGATGCGAACCTAAGAATATACATTAGGATTAATGAGCCATACATGCCTCGTTATTATAACTCTATGGAAGGAGTAAGCATGATAAATGAAAAGAAATTCCTTAGATGAATGATTACAGGGACTAAGCAAAAGAGCAATCAAAGTGTTAGCATGTCAAGAAAACCAGAGTTGATATTAAGGGAAATTATTCCCGATGTGGAATATATTGGTTAAGTTTTGGGGACAAAACTGGTAAAAGGAGGGGAGAGTTGTAAACCCACACTTTTGATTTAAGGAAAATTGGGAAAAGAACTGGTCAAACCGAGTAAGAAAACCGAGACGGTTTACAAACCCGATCATTTGGGAACAAGCAATATGGAAATTTACAACTTCTTAGTGATCCAAGGGGTTTATTAAACCTTGAAAAAGAAACTTAACACAAATTAGAATAAAAAAACTAAATTGGTTCGGGTGAATAAGAATCCATGAGAATTCTAAAGTTAAGTGTGCTTGTTCGAGAGTAGTGTGAGGATGGGTGACCTCCTGGGAAGTATGATTTTTTCGTAACCAGAAATTTCGGCCAAAACTTTTTATGCGTGTACCATTATCATAAATAGCCATAAATTAATATATACTTAATTTATGGCAATATTAATACTAGTAATAAATCTCTCCCATTTAATACACGATTTTTACACCTATATAAAGAGGTCATCCCCATTCATTCTCCTCACACCTGAACACTTCTCTCTCTCTCTATTGCTCCATTTCTCAGTAAAGCTCGAACTAGAGCATCGACTTGAACAAAGGTTGGGCTTTTTAGAACCGGGGAGAAGACAACTATCTGATAGAAAACTCCAGTCAATCCAAGAATTGTTGGAGAAGCGCCGACATGATGGAATAGTGAAGCAACTTCGGGGGACCAAAGCTGCCCTATTTCGGCCAAGCTGGAATCGGCCATTTCAAGCCCTCCTCAAGCCAAACCAAGCCCTCTCAACACTTCCTTAGCCTTTCCATGGCCGAATTAGGACTGAAAGGTAAACCAATTCGGCTCCCCTTTAAAATTTTTGATCGGTGCTAGAGAGAGAGTCGACCAAATTTCAATGATGAAATTCTAATCCAATTCTGCATCAATTGATGTGATTCTTGATTCTAAGATGAACCTCAAGACAAGACCTATCTGCCTAGATCGAAAGCACTGACTGTCGTGCCTTCACCAATGAGTAATCGAAGCTTTCTCTCTCTATAGTTCATTTTTCGGCAAAGCTCCGTTTGAGCTCATCCCGACATTAAAACTTGTGATTCACATTTCTAAAGAATCGTATGATAATGTAGAAACTCATTTTCAACTTCAATTTCAACAATTGGAAACGTTTGATGGGTCAATTTGATGAAATCAAATTCGGCTGTGTTAACAAGTTGGAATTGGGGGAAAATTGGGGATTTTTGAAATTCAAAGGACTAAAATGAAATTTTATGAAATTGAGGGCCAATTGGGCATGAAAATAATGTTGGAGGATGAATTGAGAAATTTTAGAATTTTTGGGGCAAAACTTACCATTTTCGTAAAGGAAGGGCAAAATGGTAATTTTGGAAAAGTTGGAGGACCAAATTGGAAATTTGAGAAATTAATCCCCTTTTTGTGAAATGGAATAAATTGAGGTCCTATGATAAATTTTAGAAGTTTCGGGACTCATTTTGAGGAAAAAAATCAGCATTTGGGACTTAAAGTTAAAGAGAAATAACTTTAGGGACCTAATTGAAAATAAATGAAAGTTTGACTTTCTCATTCATTTGGAATGAATGAAGGCGATTAGGCCGAACGATAATGAACCAAGATGTTCATATCATGTAAGAACACGAAGTACCGGGAATGCCAGCAAAGACAAGCTCCCATGAATACCAAGAACTAGTCTAGTGGAATTCACGCCATTAACGAGTGAGTGGGTTTACTGACATTATACCTGGTTGGGATGATGAGCACAACCTAAAATTTTAAAACCACTTACCGGTTGTGAGTGAAAATTTTATATCATACCCAATTGGGAATGATAAGTACCTCGGTATGAAAACCCATTATTTAGTGGTATTTTAAACATCACTACTTAGAGGAAGTGATGTAAAAATCATGCGGAAAAACTACTTACCGGTTGTAAGTAGATTATACCCGGTTGGTATGATGAGACTTCCTCGAAGGAAGTTGAAAACCCGTTTATCGATTATGAACGGAGGTGTCCTTATACTGGGCGGTAATGGATAGAGAAAACATATGTTTTGTCAAAAGTGCTCTCCCCTAACTGTGTGCCAATGCTTAAACAATTTGGGAGACCTTCTCGACGGGAGCTCGAATAGCTCTGATAGGCCGGGGGCCTCAATTTTGGAACTTGGGGGCTAAATGCCCGATTGTAAAATTCTCATACAGTAGGCCCAAGGCCAGTTGGCACGAGCAGGAGCTCGTAAACGAACATGATATATGTGCCATAAAACTTAATGAGTGAATTGTTTGGCCATGGTACCAAGATAGGACCAACATGCTCAGTCAACTAGCGGTAGTGCGACATGACAGGTCAACGGACCAATCAAGACAAACAACTGTGGGTTGAGTTGAGAGTTGGGGACGTTGGACCAGTGACATCACAGATTAGATGGCAATATAAGAAAACAATGTTTTTGCATGCACTGTGAGTACGGGATCAGCAAGACGCCCATGAGGGGTAGTACGGCCAAACCAAGCCCTCCCAACACCTCCACAACTCTCCTACAACTGAATTAGAGCTGAAAGGTAAGCCAATATGGCTGCCCTTTGTAAATTTTGATCGGTGCTAGAGAGAGAACCGGTAGAACTTCGATGACTAAATTCTCACTCAATTCGGCATCAATTGATGCAATTCTTGATCTTAGGAGCAACCTCAGGAAGAGAGCTATCTATTTAGATTGAAAGCTTGGACCGCCGTGCCCTCGGTGGTAAGCATTTGAATCTATCTCTCTCTACATTCTATTTTCTGGTGGAACACCATTTAAGCTCATTTCGGTGTCAAATCATGTAATTTAAAGTGCAATTGAATCATATGAAGATGTAGGAACTCCAATTTAACTTCAATTTCAACAATTAAACTTGTTTGATCGATCTATTTGATGAAATCAAATTTGGCTGTGTTGGAAAGTTGAAATTGGGGGGAAAATTAGGGATTTCAAAAATTTGAGGGACTAAAATGCAATTTTATAAAATTAAGGGTCAATTGGATATGATAAAGATGTTGGAGGATGAATTGGGCAAATTTTAGGGCAAAACTTACCATTTTTGTAAAGTAGGGGCAAAATGGTAATTTTGGAAAAATTGGGGACCAAATTGGAAATTTGGGAAATTGAACCCCATTTTGAGAATTTTAATAAATTGAGGTCCCAAGGTGAATTTTAAAAGTTTTGGGACTCAATTTGAGGAAAAACCAGCATTAAGGACTTAAAGTTAAAGAAAAATAACTTTAGGTACCTAATAGCAAATAAATGAAAAGTTTAGTTTTATCATTCATTTAGAATGAATGAAGGCTATTTGGCCAAAAGATAATGAACAAGGATGTTCATATCATGTAGTAATACGAAGAATCGGGAATGCTAGCTAAGACAAGTTCGTGCAAAAGCAACAAGCCGGCTAAGAGGAAATTCACTGCATTATCGTGTGAGTGGGATTTTTATATCATACCCGACTGGGATGGTACATCGAAAATAAAAACCCACTAGTAAGTGGTATTTTAACCATCACACCTATGAGGAGTGATGTGGAAATCACGCAGAAAAACTACTTACCGATTGTAAGTAGATCATATCCGATTGGTATGATGAAACTTCATGGAAAGAAGTGGAAAACCTGCTTATCAGTTATAAGCGGAGATGTCCTCATACTCGGTTAGTGTGAGAGATGATAGAAAAGTTTATTTTGTCGGAAGTGTTCTACCTTGACTGTGTGCCACTGCTTAAAATTTTTGGGAGACCTTCTTGATGGAAGCTCGAATTGCTCATATAGATTGGAGGCCTCGAATTTGGAACTTAGGGACTAATATGCCCGATTTTGAAAAACTCGAATAGTAGGTTAGTTGGCACAAATAGGAGCTCGTAAACAAACATAATTATTAAGCCATGAAAACTTAAGTAAATGAGTTGTTTGGCCATGGTACCAAAATAGGACCGACATACTTGATGGACTAGCAGTAGTGCGACGTGAGAGGTCTTCGAACTAGTCAAGATAAACAGCTACAGGTCGAGTTGAGAGTTGGGGCCATTAAACCAGTGGCACCATATATATGGCTTATGTGATAATTTTTTTATTGTTACGAGACCTTCAAGATGCCCAAGAGGGGTCTGTACTAGGGCTCTGTACTACATAGTAGAAATAAGGGCAATTAGTCATACCAGAAGTCTTGTAAAGCTCGATGTAGCTTCATGCGCATGAGACCAAGCTAGGGACGGGTTGAGGTCTCTATCCTTATATGAACACAGAGTTTTGTTATGAGATTGAGGGTCGGATGTCGCGTACATCCACTCATTCTTAGGGTAGAAGTGGACGTGCTTCTATCTTGGTGGCTGGTAAAGTCGCTCTGATGCCACAAGTGGGTATAGTGGACGAGCTGGCATGCGAATGTGTAAACCCCTCCCTTTTGAGTTATGGAAAATCAGGAAAAGGACCAGTCAAACTGAGTAAGAAAACCAAACCGATTTACAAACCTGATCATTTGGGAACAAGCAATTTGGAAATTTACAACTTTTGGGTGATCTAAAGGGTTCATAAAACCTTGGAAAAGGACATTAAAACAAATTAGAAGAGAAAAATCAGATTAGTTTAGATGAACTAGATCTCATTAGAACACCAAAGTTAAGCGTGCTTGTGTGAGAGTAGTGCGGGGATAATTGACCTCTTGATAAGTATGTTTTATGAGAATGTACGTCCTATCATAAATAGCCATAAATTAATATATATATTTAATTATTGAAATTAATACCAATAATTTATTAACTAAATTAAATTATTGAAATTAATACCAATAATTTAATATCTAAATTACATTATTGGAATTAATACTAATAAATACTTATCAATTTATGAAAACATTAATACTAGTAATAAATCTCTCCCATTTAATACATAATTTTACACCTATATAAAGAGTTCATCCCCATTCATTCTCCTCACACGTGAAAACACCTTTCTCTCTCTAATATTCCATTTCTCAGTGAGAGCTTCGACTTAGGCATTTTTCTTAACCTCAAAAGGAGAGGTCGAGCTTTTTAGAACCAAGGAGAAGTCAGCTACATGTCTGTAGTCTTCGTTTGCTCTGAGGGTCGCTGGAGAAGCTCCGACATGATGGAACAGCGAAGCAGCTTCGACAGACCGAAGCTGCCCTATTTCAGCCAAGCTGAAATCAGCCAATTCGAGCCCTCCTCAAGCCAAACTAAGCCTTACCAACACCTCCATAGCCCTCCTAAAGTTGAATTAGGACTGAAAGGTAAGCCAATTCGGCTCCCCTATGCAATTTCCAACTAGTGTTAGAGATAGAGTCGACAGAATTTCAATGACAGAATTCTAATCCAATTCGATATCAATTGATGTCATTCTTGATCCTAGGAGGAACCTCAGAAGGAGAGATACCTACCCAGATAGAAAACTTATGCCGCCGCACCCTCACCGGTGAGCAATTGAAGCTTTCTCTCTCTATAGTATGTTATCCAGCAAAGCTCCGTTTGAGCTCGTTCCGACATTTAAGCTTGTGATTCCAAGTGCTATGAAATTGTATAAACATGTAGAAACTCAATTTTAACTTCAATTTGAACAATTAGAAGTGTTTGATCAGTCAATTTGATAAAATCAAATTCAGATATGTTAAAAAGTTGAAATTGGGGGAAAATTGGGAAAATTGGTAAAATTGAGGATTTTTGAAAATTCAAAGGACCAAGAAGCAATTTTATAAAATTGAGGGTAAATTGGGCATGATAAGAATTTTAGAGTGCCAATTGAGGAATTTTAGAATTTTGGGGGTGAAATTTACCATTTTTGTAAAGGAAGGGCAAAATGGTAATTTTGGAAAAGTTTGAGGACCAAATATGAAATTTGGGAAATTAAACCCCCTTTTGTGAATATGAATAAATTGAGGTCCCAAGGTGAATTTTTAAAAGTTTTAGGACTCATTTTGAGGAAAAATCGACATTTGGGACTTAAAGTTAAGAAAAAATAACTTCATGTACCTAATTGCAAATAAATAGAAAGTTTGGTTTTCTCACTCATTTAGAATAAATGAAGGCTATGAGGTCGAAGGATAATGAACCGAGATGTTCATGTTGTGTAGGAACACGAAGTACTGGGAACGCCGGTAAGGATAAGATCGTATGAATACAAAAAACCGGTCTAGTGGAATTCACTGCATTAACAGGTGAATGGCTTACTAATGTTATACCCTGTTGGGATGATGAGCACAGTTTGAAAATCCCATACAGTGGGCCCAAGGCCAGTTTGCACGAGCAGGAGCTCGTAAACAAAACATAAGTTATATGCCATAAAACTTTAAATAAATGAATTGTTTGGCCACGGTACCAAGACAGGACCGACATACTCAGTCAACTAGCGGCAGTGCGACATGATAGGTCGACGGACCAGTCAAGAAAAATAACTGCGGGTTGAGTTGAGGGTTGGGGTTGTTGGTCCAGTGGTACCATTGATTATATGGCATGACAAGAAAATATTTGTTGTGCATGCACTATGATTACGAGACCATCAAGACGCCCAAGAGGGGTAGTGATGCGTCTTAAGGGCACTGGACGACCTCGTGGGTATTAGGGCAATTCGTCGTACTAGGTGACCGTGCGAAATTTGGAGTAGCACCAAGTGCATGAGACCAGGGTGGGGACAGGATGACGTCTTTGTCCTCATACGGACACGAAGAATTGATTTCGAGATTGAGGGTCAGATGTTGCGTACATCCACTCATTCTTAGGGTAGAAGTAGATGTGTTTCTATCTAGGTGGCCGGTAAAGTCGCTCCGATGCCACAAGTGGGTTTAGTGGACGGGCTGGCCTACGAATATGTGTTTGACCTTTATGATGAAGGATATATGTTGGGTGATGACACACCGTGATTAATAAGGAAATGGTGGTAAAAATTGAGATTTGAAATGAAAAGTTTTTGAAAGAAAGGAGTCTGACACTCTCCAATACAAATCTTTTTCATAAAAGTAAAAGTATTGAAAAATCCATTCATTGAGTAGTCGTACTCACCCCTCCCTTATATCCTTTTTCAGGAAATTCCGGAAAGCCTACTCTTAAAAACCATTAACTAAGACGCCTGTGAGATAGGTATGACAAATTTAAAATATTATGCAGTTTTGATTTATATTATTCCAGGAAAAGGTGCAGGTTTAAAGGACGCCTTACTCTTTATGGTTTATAATAAGGGGAAACCCTTTAATAAACCAGGAGAGTGGTAGGTTGATCATGGGGATCCGACCAAACTAGGTCGGGGCATGACAGAATGTGTGTTTCCTTCATGATGAAAGGTGTGTGTTGGTTGATAAACACACAGTTATAATGAGAAATGATTACGAAAATCGAGATTTTTAAGGATGAATGGTTTTAAATGAAAATAAGGAGTCTGGCACACTCCGATTCAAACATTTTTCCTAAAAGTCAAACTTGAAAAACCCATTCACTAAGTCATTGTACTCACCCCCTCCCTTACATCCCTTTTCAGGTAACCCAGGGAAAACCTACTCAAAGACCCCAGTTAACTACACTTGTAAGGAAGGTATGTATAGTTTAAAATTTCATGCAGTTTTGATTAATGTTATAATAGGAAAGGTACATGTTTAAAAGACGCCTTACTCCTCACGGTTTATAGAAGGGGAATACCCTTACTAAACCGAGAGAGTGGTGGGTTGTTAACAGGGATATGACCAAATCAGGTCGGGGCGTGACAATGAAGGTCCACCAAGTACCTCCACCTACTTAACATGGCTTCAATCTCTCCCAATGGGTGAAGTGGACCTATGAGTGTGAGGTTGAGCTACTAAGGTGGTACGAATTAGAGGCCATATACAAGATTCATCCTATAAGGGAATACGAGTAGACCCCAACTAGTTCCTCAAAACCTTCCGTTCAAGAATCCCACGATCGCTCTGGGTTAACTCTCGACCTATGACCCCAAGGGATTACGGGGTAGAAAATTTCTGTAATAAGCCAAGTATGGAAAGAAAACATTTCTTAAGTTAATGAATGTGAAATTTTTGATCAAATTTATGAGTTCCTTGATAAATTCAAAGATCTAATAATAAGGATTTAAAAGTAAGAGGTAGGAAATCACCTAAGGAAGATGGGTTAGCTACACCCTTAAAGATTTTCCTTAGAAGTATAATAAGAAAGAATTCATCCAAGGGAGATCTTAAGAAAAGGAAAAGAAAGTTAGAACAAAGGGAAGTAAACACCAAAGAGTATAGATTCATGGAGAGTTCAAGAAGTTAAGGATAGGCTCAAAGAATAAGAGTAAGGAAAAACAAGAAGGAGTAAAATATTCCAAATGGAACCAAAAGAATGGAAAATGATTAAGAATAAGTAAGTATGGGGGAACACCAAGGATGTCAAGACCACTAAGGAAAGATGGGAAGAAAGTAGAATAACAAGAAAGCATAGGTATAACAACTACTAAGATACAGTTTCTTCGGAACTCCATAAGATAGGGAGACTTGTGGAAAGCGGATGTATGGGACCAAAAGAGGAAGAAAAGCCGAAGTGGATGAACCATACAAGATCCTTAACTTAATGAGAGGATTAAAAAGAGAGAACTTCTAAAGAATGGTAGGGTGATCAAACGAAAGAATCCCAGAATGAGAGACATTAGGAGGAGGATGAGAATAGGAAGTTAGATTGAGGAAGGAGAAAGCTCCAGGTTAAGAAAAATAATTGAGGATGTGTCGAAAAAGATCGAGCCAAATAAGGACCTCAGTAAGATGTACAAATAACTAAGTGAGTGTTTGGGAAGGTTAAGTACGACCTACTTGCAGGAAGACATAGAAACTCAAATAGGAATTTAGACAGATCCAATTGAAGGAAATAAACTCCTATCGACCAAATCGTTTGGAAGAGTAAACAAAGCTCTAATAAGAACTGGGGAGTAGTAAGAAATACACCCTAATCAAGACAAGGGAGGAATACCTAGTACACGTAGATACGAAATATTTGATATAAGAGGGATAAGAGGTTCACCTCAAAGGAATAAATAAGTTCTGAGAGCAAATGAGGATGAGGTAAGATAAACGAAAAGTACTCGTAGGATCTCAAGAGTAAAGGTAAGTAGGTGAAAATAGCAGCTATGAAGGACATTTAAGAGTGAATATTCGCAATGGTAAAAGTTAGAAGGAAATTCTGGGAGAAAAGAAGTGTAAAACTTACCAAGAAAGGAAACCATGGAAGAACACATGAGTGTCAGTTAAGAGGAAATGGAACCAACAAAATTGAGAAGAAGATAAGCTCCTCAAAGGCAAGCTGCTAGAAATGAAAGGATCAAGTACAAAGAGAAAGAGATCGTGAAGATTCAAGGGATAAGTCAAACCCAAGTAACGTGTAAATAGGAAGACGACATCAAAAGACGTCGTACGAGTAAAAAAGGGACTAACCCGAATAAAGGATTATGAAATGATCACGATGTGATTCAAAATGGATTTAAAAAGAGAATAAACCTTAAAAAGGAAGGGCTTTAATATATTAGTAAGTTATCGGAAGCTCAAGGACTTGAAGAATGAATGACCAAATATAGTAGTCGAAAAAGACGAGTAAGGAAATTGATAAGTGATGTGAAGTTAAAGACAAGTTTTGAAGAATGTCATGCGATAAGGGGTATGTAAACCCAACTATCCTAGGGAAAATATGACTTAGACGAGGAAGGATCTATAATTAAGGCATAACGAAGACAAGCGTAAAGGTGATAACCAAAGAATGAGGAAAGGATCCATGCAGGATGAAAAGGTGATAAATGCCAAAACTTGTGGAAGAAAATGACCGGAACTCATAGTACTGAAATCTAAGGTAAAGGAGTTTCGAATGGAGAAATGGTGCCTTGGGAAAGGAAGGATGTAACTAAAGGAAATGATTCTAAGTCTTCCAGAGAGATATGCTTAGCTAAAGTAAGTTCTATGGAATGAGGAAAGGATTTGAATGAGACGAGAATCTTAGGTATGTGATGTAATAGATGAACGAAAATAACCGATAAGGTTATAAGACGATAAACTAGAAAAAATATATACCAATGAAAAGTTTATTCCTGTATGAAAAAAGTATGAAATAAGTTTTGGGGACAAAACTTCTAAAAGAAGAGAAGAGTTGAAAACCCTGCTCTTTGGAGTTAAGGAAACTGGGAAAAGAACCGGTCAAACTGAGTGAGAAAATCAAACTGGTTCACAAAACCAATCATTAGGGAATGGGCAAATTGGGGAATTTACAACTTCTGAGTGACCCAAAAGGGTTCATAAATCTTGGAAAAGAACCTTAGGATAAATTGGGAGAGAAAAACAAGACCGGTTCGGGTGAATCGGATCCGAACCAGATTGAACCAATTTATGAACCAAACCGGTCTATGAACCAGAACCAATAAAGTGAGGGCAAACCGAGAAATTTATGGATCCCAAGTGACCTAAAGAGTCACATAAGTCATGAAAAAGGACTTTAGGATGAATGGGGGATGAAAACTAAACCGGGTCAGGTGAACCAGATCCGAACTGGATTGAACCAGTTTGGACCGGTTTGAACCACTATTGAACTAGATGCCAAATTCATTTTTCTAGGTGGATTAAAAAATTCCAATTTGAGAATTAAGGCCACTATTTGATAGAGAATGAATTTATAAATATTTAATTTTGAAAATCTTGGTCGAATCGGGCATGAACCAGCTAGTTTAATCTTTGAACCCGGTTCAAATCGGTTTGGTCCGGTTCGAAATAGTGTCGTCTTCTTCCTTCGAATGACAACACTATTCACTTTCCGGAATATCGAACCAGCGCCGGTGAAGAGGAAACGTTTTCATTCAGTATGTTTCAAGCCATCAATGACTGTCATAAAGTGCCAAACAGATGACTGACAAGTCCCTGAGCTCCCTATATAAAGAGCACCTCTCCATTCATCCTCTCCACACCTGAAAACCTCACTCTCTCTCAACTACTTAGTTTGTTAGAGAAGCTCAAACTAGAGCTCCAATATAGGGTCTTTTCTGAGCCAAAGAAGGCATGGTTGGGTTCCTTAGAACTAGGGAGAAGTCAGCTACACAGTGGTAGTCTCCAATCGCTCCGAGGGTCATTAGAGAAGCGCTAGCGTGATCGAACAGTGAACCAGCTCTAGCGGACCGAAGCTGCCCTATTTCTGTCAAGCTAAAATTAGCCAATTTGAGCCCTCCTCGAGCCAAACCAAGCTCTCCCAACACCTCATCAGCCCTCCTACGGCCGAATTAGAAGTAAAAGGTAAGCTAATTTTGCTCCACTCTGTAATTTCCGACTGGTGCTAAATAGAGAACTGACAGAATTTCGATGATAAAATTCTCACTCAATTCGGCATTAATTAATGCAATTCTTGATCCTAGGAGAACCATAGAAAGAGAGCTATATGCCCAAATTGAAAGCCCGGACCACCGCGCCCCCCAACGGTAAGTATTTGAAGCTTTCTCTCTCTACATTCTATTTTTCAGTGGAGCTTCATTTGAGCTCGTTCCAGCATCAAATCATGCAATTTAAAGTGTAATTGAATCATATGAAGATGTAGAAACTCCAATTTAACTTCAATTTTAACAATTAAACTTATTTGATTGATGAATTTGCTGAAATCAAATTTGGTTGTATTGGAAAGTTGAAATTGTGGGAAATATTGGTGAAATTTTAGGGATTTCAAAATTTTGAGGGACTAAAATGCAATTTTATAAAATTGTGTTCCAATTGGGCATGATAAGAGTGTTGGAGGACCAATTAAGCAAATTTTGGAATTTTTGGGGTAAAACTTACCATTTTTGTAAAGGAGGGACAAAATGGTAATTTGGGAAAAATTGAGGACCAAATTGAGAATTTGGGAAACTTGAACCCCTTTTTGTGAATTTGAATAAATTGTGGTTCCCAAGTGAATTTTTTAAGTTTTGGGATTCAATTTGGGGAAAATCAGCATTTGGGGCCTAAAGTAAAAGAAAAAGAACTTTAGGGACCAAATTGTAAATATTTGAAAAGTTAGATATTTGTAGCCATTCATAATGAATGAATGTTATCAAGCCAAATGATAATGAACAAGGATATTCACACCATGTAGGAACACGAGATATTGAGAACACCAACTAAGACAAAGCTCGCAAGGGACGAAAGCCGATTTAGAGGAAATACATTGCACAATCGGGTGAGTGGGATATTTAATATCATACACAGTTGGGATAATAAGCACCTCGGAAATGAAAACCCACTGCTAAGTGGTATTTTAACCATCACACCTGAGAGGAGTGATATGGAAATCAACTGGAAAAACTACTTACCGGTTGTAAGTTGATCATACGTGGTTGGTATGATGAAACTTACTAGAAGGAAGTGGAAATCCTATTTATCAGTTATAAGCGGAAATGTCCTCATACTCGGTTGGTGTGATGGACGACTGAAAAGTTTATTTTATCGAAAGTGCTCTCCCCTAACTGTGTGTCATAGCTTAAAATTTTTGAGAGACCTTGATGGGAGCTCAAATAGCTCAGTTAGGTCGGAGGCCTTTGTTTTGGAACTTAGGGACTAATATGCCTAATTTTGAAAACCTCAAACAATAGGCCCCAGGCTAGTTGGCACGAGCAAGAGCTTGTAAACAAACATACTTTTAAACCATGAAAACTTAAGTGAATGAATTGTTTGGCCATGGTACTGAGACAGGACCGACATACTCGATGGATTGGCGGCAGTATGACATGACAGGTCTTCGAACTAGTCAAGACAAACAGCTACAGGTCGAGTTGAGGGTCGGGGCCGTTGGACCAGTGGCACCACAAATTATATGGCTTATGTGAAAAAATTATTGATTTGTTCATGCATTGTGTTACGGTACCTTCAAGACACCCAAGAGGGGTAGTGATGTGTCCTATCGCTCTGGATGACCTGGTGGAAATAAGGGTAGTTAGTCATACTAGAAATCTTGAGAAGCTTGACGTAGCTTCATTGCACATGAGATCGGGGTGGGGATGGGATGAGGTCTCTGTCCTCATACGAACACGGAGTTTTGTTAAGGGATTGAGGGTCGGATGTGGCATACATCCACTCATTCTCAGGGTAGAAGTGGATGTACTTCTATCTAGGTGGCCGGTAAAGTTGCTCCGACGCCACAAGTGGGTATAGTGGACGGGCTAGCCCGTGAATGTGTGTTTTCCTTAATGATGAAGGACGTGTGTTGGTTGATAAACACACCGTTGAGATGAGAAATAGCTATTAAAAACTGAGATTTTGAAAATAAGAAATTTTAAATAAAATAAGGAGTCTAGCACATTCCAATTTGAAAACTATTTATTAAAATTAAAATTTTGAAATATCCATTCACTGAGTTGTAGAAACTCACCTGCCATTTTTTATCCCTTTTCAAGAAATAGCAAAAATGACTAGGGATAACACCATGCCTTACCCTCTGTCAGGTATGCTTAATTTCTCTTAAGCTTACATTTTATTTGATACATACCCGGTTGGTATGATGGACTTCCTGAAAGGAAGGAGAAAATAAGCTTGCTGATTCTAAACAAAGATCACACAAGTGTTCTCCCTTGACTGTGTGCTAATGCTTAAAATTTTTTGGTGACCTTCTTGACGAGAACTAGAATAACTCAAATAGGTCAGAGGCCTCAATTTTGTAACTTGTGGGGCTAAAATGCCCGATTTTGAAAAATCACACATAGTGGGCCTAAGGCCAGTTGGCACGTGTAGTAGCTTGTAAACAAACATGATATGTTAAAGCCACAAAAGTTATTAATAAATGAATTATGTGATTTTTCCATGGTACCAAGACAAGACCGACATACTCAATGGACTGGCGGCAGTGCGACTATGCCAGGTCGACGGACCAGTCTAGACAAACAGTTGTAGGTCGAGTTTAGGGTAGGGGTCGTTGGACTAGTGGTACCAAAGATAAATGGCTTTGTGGAAAACTATTGTTTGTGCATGCACTTGAGGTTCAGGAACATTAAGATGCCCAAGAGGGGTAGTGATGCGTTCTAAGGGCTATTGTATGACATGATGGAGATAAGGGCAGTTTGTCGTGCCAGTAGTCAAGAAAGCTCGACGTAGCTTCATGCACATGAGACCGGGGTAGGGTCAGAATGAGATCTCGTCCTCATATGAACATAGAGTTGATTTTAGTTTTGAGGGTCGGATATCACAAACATCCACTCAGACCCATGGTAGAAGTGGACGGGCTTCTATCTTGGTGGTCAGTAAAGTCGCTCTGAGCCATAAGTGGATGCAATAGAGAGGCTGCCCTACGAATGTGTGATTCCCTTCCTGATGAAGGGCGTGTGTTGACTATTAAACACCCATAATGTGAAAAATGAGGAAAAAGTGTTTTGAAAACTGGAAATTGATGAAATAATATTTTTAAAGGAAATAATGAGTATGGCACTCTCCAATTAAAGATATCTTGTTTATGGAAACTCTCTCCTAACACCCATTCATAGAGTTGTAAAACTCGCCTCCTCCCTTTACCCCTTTTCAAGTAACCAAGGGAAAACAAACCTAAAGAATTTTTCTGTAGTCGAACCTACAAGACAGGTATGTAAGGTTTAATGTATTCAGTTTTGATTAATGCTATTCCAGGAAAGATATAGGTGAAAATGATGCCTTCCTCGCAATTTAGAAAGGGTGAAACTCTTAATAAATTGGGAGAGTGGCAGGTTGCTCACGGGGATCCGACTAAATCGGGTCGGGGCGTGACACAAGGGTTGCTGGATGACCTAGGGTTCATAAGGATGGTTTGGCATCCAGTATGTCGAGGAGCTATGATAGCTTCTTGCGTACTGAGGTCGAGGCCGGAGGGGAAATGAGGTCTCGTCCCACAAAGAAGACATGATGAAGCACCGAGACCGAGGCTGGAGGGGAAATGAGGTCTCAAGACCAAGGCCAGAGGGGAAATGAGGTATCGTCTCACCAAGCGAACATGATTAAGGTTTGAGGGTCAGACTATTGATGTCCACTCAAGCTCAGGTGGATGGAAAAAGTGCTCTGGTCTACAAGTGGAATAGTTGGGGACTATTCTGCGAATGTGTGATCCCTTTCTATAATAGAAAGGGTGTGTGAATGTTTGTTGAAATGCCTCTCGAGCAAGGGGAAGTGCTCAAGAAGAGATGAATTCATATTACAACGAAACTAAAAGTATAAAATGCTTTGATAAAATTGTTTGTCTAAAAACTCACTTCCCAACCCCTGCTCATCAAGTTGTAGAAACTCACCCCCTTCCATTAAACCTTTTTCAGGAGCAACGCCCCACCTAAAAGAGTGAAAGCTAGGGGAAAAGCTAAGAGTACTGCAACCAGGTAAACTATTATTTAGATGTTTTGTAAATTTTGTTATGGAAAATAAGTGCACTTCAATGCCTTTACCTCCATGAGTCTAATTGGTAGAAATACTAAAATAGTACGAGGAAGGGTGGCGGGTTGATCACATAACTCTGACCAAACCAGGTCAAGGCATGGCAACCAGAGTTCGAGGGGATGAAAGACAGGAGGCTGCCCCAAAAGCAACAACTCCAATTGGGAAGTTCAAACTCACCCCGAAGGGAGTTCATCAAAACCCTAGCTTAGTAGCAAGTGCTTCCTGGCCTTTCATTTTAACCATCTCCCTTTAGAGGGGAAGAAGTCACAAATGTATTGTGTTCAGTTCCCAATAAATAAAATTTTAAGTTCCTAAAAAACATCTGTCGCCGAAATCACAATGCATCCAATCTGGATCTCGTGCCTCAACTCAAGTTAGGAACAAATAGGGAACGGGAAGGACAAATCTCAGATAAGATAAAAATGAAGGGTCGAAAGGAACTAAGACCAAAAAAATATTTACTTGCCGACATGTTTGAAACTAAGGAATGATAAATAACTTATTTGAATCCTCTAGATAAGGAGGTCAAGAGATCTTGGAACAAAAGTACTCCAATCTCCCCTAAAGAGGCAAGCCTATAAAAAGGGAATGTAGGACCAAATATACTCATCAGAGGTCAAGGAGAGAGTTAAATCCAAAGAACAGGCAGATGAGGAGACAATAGCAGAAGAGACTATAACCCTATTGGGATGGGTAGGATACCCATAACAAAGAAATAAGCGAATGAATTTCCAAAGTAAGAAGAATCCTAGAAAAGTACATCCACTAACTAAGAAATGATGGACATCGAGACTGTTTTCCACCCACACCTACTTGAGGGAACTTAGGATCAGACAACGGGACTTAGTATGGGGTGCACAAGATAAGGGCCAAGAACCAGAAGTTTCTCGGGTAGAAAAATAAAGTTTGGGATGGAAATCCAAAGTCGGTAGGGGGAAACAGAATGGATTAAGACACCAAGATAAAAAGTGCAAGGATGCGGAAAAAGGAAACCTCCAAGCAATGATAAGAAGGTTAGATCATGGTTTCAAAGATGGAAGTCTCTACAACGAAGGAACGAAAGTAGAAAGTGAAACCAACAAAAGGAACAAAAAAATCCCTTAAGGGGTGCCATCAAAGATGGAAAGAACATGAGGGAAGAAATCCTGAGCATGATGGCAAAACAAGGAGCAATCAGGAAACTCAATAATCAGAATCGAGAACACCCATGGGGGGAGGGTTAGTAAAGAACGGAAATAAGGAAAATCCTAACAGCCATGAAAGGCATGGCACCTATAGAAAGGGAAATCAATGTGTATGGAAGAGATGCGTGAGTCGGAACAAGTGGTGGGACACTCTAATAATGTAAGGAAAAAAGTGTGGGAACCCCATCCAAGGAAGAATGTGGTAAGAAGTCGGTACTAGGAAGTCCAAAGTTTAAGGTAGGGAAAATTACGAGGTCAATGGAAGCCAACAGAATAATGGGGCTAGATACATAGGACGCTTGGATAACGTACAAGGTAGATAAGGAACACCACCAAAGGGTCCAACGATCCCTAAATGACTAGGGGGTTAAGAACAGTTATCGAAGGAATGTCCCAGTAATACAACATACAAAAATAGTCTGGAACGTGTCCAACTACAAGGGACAAGTGGGACTAATAGTACTAAGAAGGTATGACCCAAGTAAGGAGGAACTGGTTAGTCAACTGTGATGAAGTCAAATAAGGGAGTGGGTGGACCCGAGAAATAATAAAGAAAGAACGAAATAAAGGAGCGATCGGGTATAAAGGGCGAACCCTACGCCAAGCAAGAGAAGAATTGTATCCAAGACAGTATATGTCACGCCCTGACCCAGTTTGGTCGGATCCCCATGATCAATCCGCCACTCTTCCGATTTATTAAAGGGTTTCCCCTTATTATAAACCATAAAGAGTAAGGTGTCCATTAAACATTCACCATTTCCTGGAGTAGCATAAGCAAAACTGCATGAAATTTTAAACTTTACATACCTGTATTACAAGCATCTTACTTCACAGTCTTTAAGGGTAGGCTTTTTGGGATTTCCTGAAAGAGATATAAGGGAGTGGGTGAGTACGACTACTCAGTGAATGGGTTTTCAAAGGTCCACTTTTAACATTTAAGAAAAACGTTTATATGGAGTGTGTCCGACTCCTTTCTTTTCAAACATCCCTTCATTTAAAATTTCTCACGGGTTTTTCCATTATTTCATAGTTACCGGTGTATCATCACCCAACACACATCCTTCATCATGAAGGTTACACACATCGCAAGTCAGTATCACTACTGAACCTGCTAGTGGCTTTGAAGCGACTTTTCCTGCCACACGGATAGAAGCACGACCACTTCTACCCTAAGAATGAGTGGATGTTCATGACATCCGACCTTCAATCCCGAAATCGTTTCTTCATGTCCATATGAGGACAGAGACCTCATCCTGTCCCCACCCTGGTCTCATGCACCTGGTGCTACTCCAAATTTCGCACAGACACTTGGAACGACGATCTGCCCTTATATTCATCGGGTTGTCCAAGGCCCTTAGGACACATCACTACCCCTCATGGGCATCTTGATGATCTCGTACTCATAGTGCATGCATAGACAATGTTTTCTCATTATGCCATATAATCTGGGGTGCCACTGGTCCAATGGCTCCGACTCTCAACTCAACCTGCAATTATTTGACTTAACTAGTCCGTCAACCTATCATGTCACACTATCACTAGTTGACTAAGCATGTTGGTCCTATCTTGGTACCATGGCCAAACAATTCTCTTATTAAGTTTTATGGCAAGAAGATGACACTGTTCCGAACCGGACCGGACAGGACCGGTATGAACCGGGTTCAAAGCTTAAACTGGCTGGTTCACCCCCCATTCGATCGAGTTTTTCAAATCTAAAAATTTCTAAATTCATTCTCTATCCAATGGTGGCCTCAAATCTCCAATTTGAATTATTTAAGCCACCTAGAAAAATGAATTTACGATTCGGTTCATTAGTGGTTCAAATAGGTCTGAACCGGTTCGGATCCAGTTCACTAAAACTAGTTTGGTTTTCATCCCCAATTCCTTCACAAGTCCATTTCCATGTCTTTTGTGACTCCTTGGGTCACTTAGGGTCCATAAGATTGCCGGTTTACCATCTCTTTATCAATTCCCGTTCATAAACTAGCTTGGTCCTTAAACCGGTTCAGGTCCGGTTCACCCGAACCGATCTGGTTTTTCTCTTCCACTTTATTCTAAGGTTCCTTCCCAAGGTTTATGAATTTCTCTGGAGTACAATGGAGTTGAATTCCTTTGTTTTTCCCGATCTCTATTGGTTTCGGTTCATGAACCGACTCGGTTCATAAACCAGTTCAATCCCGTTGCACCCGGTTCATCTAAACCGGTCTAATTTTCCTCTTGCAATTCATCCTAAGGTTCTTTTCCATAGTATTTTGAACCCTTTGGATCACCTGGGTGTTGTAAATTCCTAAATTGCCCATTCATAATTATCGGGTTTATGAACCGGTTCTCTTCCCGGTTTTCCTTAGCTCAAAAGGGCGGGGTTTACAACTCTCCCCTCCTTTTAGGAGTTTTGTCCCCAAAACTTAGTTAACAACCTTGTATGAGCAATCATTTCCTTTGATGCCCCTTTGGTGTTTACTTAAGATGCTAACTTTTCTCTAGTCCTTTCAATTAGCCCCTTTTATAACCTTCACTTAAGGAATTCCTTTTTTTCTTTAACTCCCTCCTTGGAGTTTGACATAACTAGACATACCTTAGCTCAGGGTATTTTCTTAGATTTTATCTCTCTCTTTTCTTAGAGCAACATTCTTCCCCTTGAGGTTCTGTACTCAAGATTGGAAATTCCAAGATAACTAACCATTTTCGTGTCTATTTAACCGCTTGGTCATTGAAACCTTTAGCTCGTCGTCCTATAGAGCATTTCGTACTTATTTCCACGAATTTCTTTATCATCACCTTTTCATCCCATTTTGACTCTTCTTTCATCCATTGCTCATTACAAATCGGTCCAAATTATATTTGACTTTGTCATGCTTATGAATCGACTCTTCCTTATTTTGAGTCATGTTTTATCAGTATCGTTAGGTTTTCTTGTCCCTTATAGCATGATATTTTCTAGATCTTATCTCTATATCCATTGGATCTCCAAAACACTTCCTTTAAGGTTGTTCCTTATTTTTCAACCTCTTAGGGATTGCATAAATCCATCCCTCTTTTCCTCTGGTAGTATTCCTCCACGACCTTTACCGTTATTAACTCAATTTACAAAATTGTGTCGGTTCTCCTTACCCACTCATTCCTTTTCGACTTCCTTATTGAGTATTTCCGGTTCCAATTAATTAAATTCCCAGATGTTTTATTGACATGTTGGGTTTCGTCCTTTCTTAGGTCCATCATCATTCTCAATGATATCCTTTACTCAAGGGTTTTCCTTTGTCCTTAATACCCTCTGATTTGTTTGTAACCATTTCACAATTCTTTATACCAAGTTGATTCCTTTCTGTCTACATGTCATTTGTTTGGTTTAGGGAGTTTTCCCCTTTTTACGGTTTCATCTCTACTAATTCCTTCGAGGTAGAGACATTCATCTTAGGAGATACATGTTCAACCTTCTTACCATTTCTTAAAGGTTTCCTTTCTTCATCTCCTTACACTCTTTCCATATTGGGGTATTTGCCCCCTTTTTGTCCTCCATTGTCTTAAATTTTTCTCATTCCATCCTTTATTCCTTATTTGAGTAGTTTATTAATCTTATTTCAGATCCTTCATATTATGCTCAGTCGTCCAATCTTTAGGCTTTATTATACACGTGTGGACTACAGCCTGTCTTATCAATCGCGGTTATTCCACCATAACCACATCTCATTTGGAGGGCTCACTTTCCCAACATTTCTTAGACATTCTTTCCTTCATTACCTTATTATGGATAGTTCACTCATTCTTACTTGCCACAACATCTTTTAATATGTTTCCTTGGGTTTCTTTCATCTTAGCATGTATTTTATTTGTGGATTTGTCTCCTCACTTCTCACCACCAGGTTTTGTTTATTCTTTATTACGTCCTGTATCCTTTCTTAGGATTTACTTATTTGGGAGGATTCTTACCCTTTTCCCATAATTTCTTTTCCATACATCCTTGAAGACACCTAGCTTTAAATGATGCCCCTTGATGTTATTCTTGTATGCTTACCTTTACTCTTGAGATCCTATGGATACGTTTTTTGTACTTCATTCTCATTCTCACTCGTATCTCAGCACATGTCTAGAGTTCGCATCCACCTAGTTTCAAAATCCCTTAATTACCCTTCGAGAGTTTCATTTAACCATCTCAAGACTTTATAGTCCCGGTTCTGGCCATTGATTTCTTTCTAAGGATTTTCCTTTGTTCTTCCCTTTAAACTATTTCCTTGGATCACTCAAGCATGCTTTCTTGGTTCCTTCACATTGGCTTGCATTTCATTTTCAAGTTTATCTCTTTGTCCCTTTGTCACGCCCCGACCCGGTTTGGGCAGATCCCTGTGATCAACCCGCCACTCTCCCGATTTACTAAAGGGTTTTCCAGAAATATCATAAATCAAAACTGCATAGTAATTTAAATTAGTTGTACCTATCTTGCAGGCGTTTAATTGCGCAAATCCTTTAAGGTTCAGCTTTCTGGGACTTCCTGAAAGGGGTATAAGGGAAGGGGTGAGTACAACTACTCAATGAATGAGATTCAAATCTTTTAACTTTCAAGAAAAACATTTATATGGAGTGTGCCAGACTCCTTTGTTTTCAAAAATCATTTCATTTAAAAATTCGTGTTTTTCCATTATTTCTTAGTTATCGGTGTGTCATCATCCAACACACATCCTTCATCATGAAGGTTACACACATTCGCAAGTCAGTATCACTATTGAACCCGCTAGTGGCTTCGGAGCGACTTTTCTTGCCACCTAGATAGAAGTACGACCACTTCTACCTTGGGAATGAGTGGATGTATGCGAAATCTGACCCATAATCCCGAAATCACTTCTTCGTGTCCATATGAGGACAGAGACCTCATCCTGTCCCCATCCCGGTCTCATGTGCTTTGTGCTACTCCAAATTTCGCACAGACACCTGGAACGACAATCTGCCCTTATACTCACCGGGTCGTCCAGGGCCCTTAGGACACATCACTACCCCTCATGGGCGTCTTGATGATCCTGTACTCATGTGCATGCACAAACAAAGTTTTCTTAAATTACCATGTAATATGTGGTGCCATTTGTCCCAACGGTCCCGACCTCCAACTCAACCTGTAGCTGTTTGTCTTGACTGGTCCGAAGACCGGTCATGCCGCACTGCTACTAGTTGACTAAGTATGTCGGACTTGCCTTGGTACCATGAACAAACAATTAACTTATTAAGTTTTAATGGCACACACACACACACACACACATATATATATCATGTTCTTTTATGAGCTCCTGCCCGTGTCCATTGGCCTATGGCCCAATGTTCGAATTTTTCAAAAACTGGGCATTTTAGCCCTCAAGTTCCAAATCCGAGGCCCCCGACCTATAAGAGCTATTCGAGCTCCCGTCAATAAGGTCTCCCAAATAGTTTAAGCAATTGCACACAGTCAGGGGACAACACTTCCGACAAAATAGGTTTTCACTGTCCATTATACCAACCGGTATAAGGACATCTCCGTTCATAACCGATGAACGGGTTTTCAACTTCCTTCGAGGAAGTCTCATCATACTAACCGGATATGATCTACTTACAACCGGTAAGTGGTTTTTTTTTGCAAAATTTTCACATCACTTTCTCTAAGTGGTAATGATTAAAATACCACTAAAGAGTGGGTTTTTATACCGAGACACTTATCATCCCCAACTGGGTATGATATATAATCCCACTCACCCGATAGTGCAATGAAATTCCACTTACTCGGGTTCTGTCCTTAGCAAGCTGGACCTCAACTGGTGTTCTCGATGTCTCATTCTCCTACACGAGATGAACATAATTGTTCATTATTCTTTGGCCTAATAGCCCTCATTCGTTCCAAATGAAGGAGAAAACCCAACTTTACATATATTTGCAATTAGGTCCCTAAAGTTAATTTTCTTTAACTTTAAGTTCCTATTGCCGGGTTTTTCCTAAATTCGAGTCTCGAAACCTTTAAAATTTATCTTAGGACCTCATATTATTTGATTTCACACAAAGGGGTTTAATTTCCCAAATTTCCAATTTGGTCCTTCAATTTTCCCAAAATTACCATTTTGCCCCTTCTTTAGAAAAATGGTAAAATGTTTCCACAAAAATTCTAAAATTTATCAATTGACCCTCTAATATTCTTATCATGACCAATTAACCCTCAATTTTAGAAAATTACATTTTGGTCCTTCAAATTTCCATAAATCCCCAATTTCCCCAACCTTTTTTCCCCCAATTTCAACTCTTCAACACTACCAAATTTGATTTCATCAAATTGATCAATCAAACACCTTGAATTGTTGAAATTTGAGTTGAAATTGAGTTCCTACATGTTCATACGATTCTAAGGTACTTTAAATCACATATTTTAACGCTGGAATGAGCTCAAATGGAGATTCATCAGAAAACAGACTACAAAGAGAAAAATCTTTGATTTCTCACCGGTAAGGGCATGGCAGTGGAGCTTTCAAATCTGGACAGATAGCTCTCATCCAGAGGTTCTTCCTAGGATCAAGGATGGCATCAATTGATGTCGAATTGGATTAAAATTTCTTTATTGAAATTCAGCCGACTATCTCTCTAACAATGATCTCAAATTGTAAAGGGAAACCGAATTGGCTTACCTTTCGTTCCTAATTCGGCCGAGGAAGGACTGAGGAAGTGTTGGGAAGGCTTGGTTTGGCCTGAGTAGGGCTTGAAAGGGCCGATTTCACCTTGACCGAAATAGGGTAGCTTCGGTCCGCTGGAGCTACTTCACTATTCCATCATGCCGGCGCTTCTCCAACGATTCTCAGATTGACTTAAGTTTGCTACCAGATAGCAGTCTTCTCCCCATTTCTAAAGAGCCCGACCTTTGTACAAGTCGAAACTCTAGTTCGAGCTTCACCGAAAAATGGAGTAGTAGAGAGAGAGAGAAGTGTTCGGGTGTGAGGAGAATGAATGGGGATGACCTCTTTATATAGGTGTAAAATCGTGTATTAAATGGGAGAGATTTATTACTAGTATTAATATTGCCATAAATTATTGGTATTAATTCCAATAATTTAATTTAATATTAAATTATTTGTATTAATTACATTAATTTATACCTATTTATGATAAGGCCTATAAAAATCTTACTTCCCAGAGGTCACCCATCCTCACACTACTCTGAGGCAAGCACACTTAACTTCAAAGTTCTTATAGAATCTCATTCAGCTAAACCAATTTGGTTTTTCTGTTTTAATTTATCTTAAGTTTCTTTTCCAAGGTTTAATGAACCCTTTGGATCATTTGTAAGTTGTAAATTTCCAAATTGCTTGTTCCAAAATGATCGGGTTTGTAAACTGGCTTGGTTTTCTTACTCGGTTTGACCTGTTCTTTTCCCGGTTTTCCTTAACTAAAAAATGCGGGTTTTACAACTCTCCTCTCCTTTTAGGGGTTTTGTCCCCAAAATAGTTACACGTTAAATAACTGAGGATAACTATCCCTCATTAGAGACTCAGTTTCCCATGTCTCTTCCTGCATGGGTCCGATTTGCCACAACACCTTGACCATAGGGATTTTCTTGTTCCTTAAATTCTTGTCTCTCCGGTAGGTGATTCGTACCGGCTCTGTCTGATAAGTCAAGTTCTCTTCCAATTCCATTGGAGGTCGGTCCAGTACATGACTAGGATCAGGCTGATATTTTCGAAGTACTGAAATGTGGAATATGTCATGTATTCTCTATAAATCAGGAGGTAGTTCTAATTTATATGCTACTGGTCCTATCCTTTGAATAATGGGATATGGACCGATATATCTAGGTTTTAACTTTCCTCTTTGCTGAAACCTAAGTATTCCTCTCCATGGAGATACTTTGAGGAATACCTGATCACCCACTTCGAACTCCAAATCCTTCCTTCGATTGTCTGCATAACTCTTCTACCTATCCTGTGCAGTCTTAAGACGTCTCCTTATTAATTTTATCTTCTCTGTGGCATCCTCTATTATCTTGATTTTCTCTAACTTCCTTTTGCCCACTTCTTCCCAAAACAAAGGGGTATGACGTGGTCGTCCATAAAGGGCTTCATAGGGAGCCATCTGGATGCTGGCCTGATAACTATTATTATACACAAATTCCATCAAGCATAAGTATTCCTCCCAGCTTTTATTCATGGTGAGTACACATGCCCTTAGCATGTCTTCCAAGGTTTGGATGGTTCACTCAGACTGACCATCTGTCTGAGGATGAAATGCCGTACTCATGTGGAGTTTGGTTCCCATGGCGTTTTGCAGACTCGGCCAAAACCTGGAAGTAAATCTCAGATCTCTATCCGATACTATACTCACCGGGACACCATGGAGTCTTATTATTTCCTTCATGTATAGGATGGCCAGCTGTTCTACTGTGTTCGTCACTCTTATAGGAAGGAAATGAGCTGATTTGGTCAATCTATCCACAATTACCCAAATCGCATCTTGACCTTTTCTGGTCACCGGCAGGCCCATGACGAAATCCATGGTGATGTGTTCCCATTTCCATTCCGGAATTGGTAAGGGTTGTAGTAGTCCTGACGGCTTCTGATGCTCTATTTTTATCTGTTGACAGGACAAGCATCGGGCTACATATTCCACAATGTCCCTCTTCATACCCTTCCACCAGTATCCTTGTTTGAGGGTGTGGTACATTTTAGTACTACCCGGATGCATAGCATACACTGAATCGTGTGCCTCTTCCAATATTAATCTTCGTAACTCCTTGTCTTGAGGCACACATACCCTACCCTTATAGGTTAGTACTCCGTCACCTCGTAAATCGTAGTCCGATTTCCTTTCTCTTTTAGTTGAATCCAAGTAGGACTGAAGTTCTTTATCAATCTTTTGTTGGGCCTTTATATCCTTGGTTAGACTGGGCCTTATCGCTACATTCGCCACCAAGCATTTTTCCTATCGGTCCATCTTCAGACTCACTTCCATTCTTCCCAATTGTTGCAACAAAGGTAAGTAGCTTGTCTTGACTTGTGTCGCCTCAATTTGATACTTGTGACTTAAGGCATCTGCTACCACATTTTCCTTTCCGGGGTGGTATTCTATCAGAAGATCATAGTCCTTCACTAATTCTAGCCATCTCCTCTGACAAAGATTTAACTCCTTCTGAATTAGGAAGTACTCAAGGCTCTTGTGATTTGTGTATATCCTACACTTAACTCCGTAAAGGCAGTGTCGCCATATCTTCAAGGCAAACACTATTGCAGCTAATTCCAAGTCGTGAGTCGGGTAATTTCTCTCATGTATCTTCAATTGTCACGAGGCATATGCGATAACCTTTCCTCATTGCATTAAAACACATCCCAGTCCTTGTCCCGAGGAATCACTATAGACTGTGTACTCTCCTGCAGTAGGATCGGGTAAGGAGAGTACTGGTGTAGTCGTTAGTCGAGTCTTTAACTCTTGAAAAGACTTTTCACAATCCTCATCCCATTTATAATCAACTCCCTTCCTAGTGAGTCGAGTTAGAGGAGTTGCTATTTTAGAAAAGTCTTGCACAAACCGCCTGTAGTATCCTGCCAATCCTAAGAAACTTCTAATTTCTGTAGGATTCCTTGGAGCTTTCCATTCTGATATAGCTTCCACCTTGGCTGGATCCACCTTAACTCCGTCCTTAGATACGATGTGCCCTAAGAATCCTACTTCTTGCAACCGGAATTCACACTTGGAAAACTTTGCATATAATTGGTTTTTCTTCAAGATTTCCAATGTAATCGCCAGATGCTCTTCGTGTTCCGACCTGGTTCGTGAGTATATAAGGATATCATCTATGAATACTATCATGAACCTGTCCAGATGAGGTTGGAACACGCGGTTCATCAGGTCCATGAAAGAGGCAGGGGCATTTGTCAATCCGGACGGCATCACTCGAAATTCATAATGTCTATATCTGGATCGAAATGTCGTCTTAGGGATGTCCTCTTTTCTAATCCTTAGTTGGTGGTAGCCTGATCGAAGATCTATTTTTGAGAAGTATGCTGCTCCTTTTAACTGATCAACCAAATCATCTATCCTTGGGAGTGGGTATCGGTTCTTTATGGTGACCTGATTCAGCTTCCTATAGTCAATACATAGTCTCAAACTCCTGTCCTTTTTCTTTACGAACAAAACAGGAGCACCCCATGGAGACTGACTTGGACGTATGAAATCCTTTTCCAATAATTCGTCCAGTTGTTCCTTTTGTTCTTTCAGTTTTACCGGAGCCATGCGATATGGGGCTTGGGATATGGGGTTGGTTCCTATGGTTATTTCTATAGTAAACTCCACTTGGCGACTTGGAGGTAGTCCAGGTAGCTCTTCTAGAAAAACTTCTGGATAATGCCTGACTATCGGAATGTCTTCTATTTTCTTTTCTTCAAAATCCTCATTTACCACCATGGCCAACACAACTGTACATTCTTTCTGAATCATCTTTTGAACCTTCAGGTGGGACACAAATTTTACTTCACTTTTTCTTTTATCTCCCTCGAACTTTTGTCCCTTAGCCTTGGAGGTATGGAAAGTTACTGTCTTCCTTCTCCAGTCCACCCTTGCCTGATGATTACTCAGCCAGTCCATCCCCGGGATTACTTCCACTTCTCTTAAAGGTAACGGAATTAAGTCAGCTTCAAGTTTGATTCCTCCAATTTTTATCTCACACCCCTTTAGTTGTTTATTTCTATTCAGACCTTCTCCTAAGGGTGTAAGGACGTTAAGGCTTTGTACAAGAGGAGTGAGCTCCAGGTGTATCTTAGAAACCAACTCTTCCTTGATAAATGATCGTTCTGCTCTAGAGTCAAATAGAGCATAAACTGGTTGTCCCCACAGTTGTATATATCCTGATTTAAGAAACGTATATTTTAGAATGAATTCTCTTTATTAATTTAAAAGACGTTCAGTTTACATGACTCTTTTGGACTAGTTGGTAGGGTTTTGGGATGTACCCGCTACAGTGCTAGGGTCTCCTCTAGCCTCCTCCTGAGTGAGGTTTTATATTCTAGCCGGTACTCTTGTTGTAGCTTCTTGTCTGGGGTTCCTGGAGTTTCCTTGAGGTGGTCCAAGAGTATTTTTCTATCTATTCTCCCTAAGAGTAAGACAATCCATCATAAAGTGTCATGCTTGTCCGCAGGCGAAACAGGCATGGCATGCTCCCTCATGATTCCTTTGACACTTCGGACAGCGAAGGTTCCCTTGGGGTAAGGTAGGGACTACTCTGGGAAGGGGTGGAGGCATGTTCCTTCTCCGTTGCAATACCTTTTTGTTTCCTCCCCTTGAGCTGGTATATTCTCTTTGTCCTCCTTGACAGTTTGAATCTTTATCCCCCTTTCTAGTCGTCTGCTCCATTCGACGACGTCGGGTCTATACCAGTCGCTCGCATTCATGAGCCATACTAATTACAGCTGCTAGGTCTGTGAGGCGTCCCAGTACTCCCATACGGTCTCGAATATCCAAGTTGAGACCGTCCACAAACCTTTGGCATATGTCAGCTGGTCCGGCTAGGTCGGGAGCAAAGGGTCTTAACTCGTTAAATTTTGTTTCATACTCTGCTATAGAACTAACCCCTTGCCGAAGTTGGATGAATTCTTGTTTCTTCTCATTTATTAGGTGGGGTGCCATGTACTCTTCCAAGTATCTTTCCTCAAATTGCTCCCAAGTGGGGGCGGCAACATCTAGATTTCGGACATTATCCCACCACCGTCTAGCACTCCCTTCCAGGAGAATTCCATCAGGATCACCTTATCATCAGGTAATATTCGGACAATTCCCATTAACTTCTTGATATTGGCCAACCGGTCCATGGCGGTCTCAGCATCCTTTTCTCCGAGGAAGGGTTTATATCCTAGTTGTCGGAGAGTTTTGAGATTTCTAGGTATGTCCGTTGGAGTGGTTGGATTAGCAAGGGGAGGGTGGGATTGCACTTCCTCGGGCTCAGCCTGTGAGTTGGTACCTGTCTCAGGAGTAAGGTTAGGTTGGCCAAATACATGAGTGAACTCCTCGTACAATCTTTGATGCTCCCTGCTGAGTCCAGGAGGAGTTGTGTGGGCTACTCTGGGAGTTTCTACCGGTAGGGGTGGTTGGACGGTGTTGGAGACAGCAGCCCTAGTTCTCTTGGTTCCTTTCTTCGGAGCCATTCTGTCAAATTTAAAAATAACGCTATTAGTTACTATATTTTCTAGTCTTGACTATGTATTCGAGGAAATAGGCTCTAATACCACTCTAATTGTCACGCCACGACCCGGTTTGGTCGAATCCCCGTGATCAACCTGCCACTCTCCCAATTTACTAAAGGGTTTTCCCTTATATTATAAATCGTAAAGAGTAAGGCGTTAACCTGCACCTTTTTCCAGAAATATCATAAATCAAAACTGCATAGTAATTTAAATTAGTTGTACCTATCTTGCAGGCGTTTAATTGCGCAAATCCTTTAAGGTTCAGCTTTCTGGGACTTCCTGAAAGGGGTATAAGGGAAGGGGTGAGTACAACTACTCAATGAATGAGATTCAAATCTTTTAACTTTCAAGAAAAACATTTATATGGAGTGTGCCAGACTCCTTTGTTTTCAAAAATCATTTCATTTAAAAATTCGTGTTTTTCCATTATTTCTTAGTTATCGGTGTGTCATCATCCAACACACATCCTTCATCATGAAGGTTACACACATTCGCAAGTCAGTATCACTACTGAACCCGCTAGTGGCTTCGAAGCGACTTTTCTTGCCACCTGGATAGAAGTACGACCACTTCTACCCTGGGAATGAGTGGATGTACGCGACATCCGACCCACAATCCCGAAATCACTTCTTCGTGTCCATATGAGGATAGAGACCTCATCCTGTCCCCATCCTGGTCTCATGCGCTTTGTGCTACTCCAAATTTCGCATAGACACCTGGAACGACGATCTCCCCTTATACTCACCGGGTCGTCCAAGGCCCTTAGGACACATCACTACCCCTCATGGGCGTCTTGATGATCTTGTACTCATGTGCATGCACAAACAAAGTTTTCTTAAATTACCATGTAATATGTGGTGCCATTTGTCCCAACGGTCCCGACCTCCAACTCAACTTGTAGCTATTTGTCTTGACCGGTCATGCCGCACTGCTACTAGTTGACTGAGTATGTCGGACTTGCCTTGGTACCATGACCAAACAATTCACTTATTAAGTTTTAATGGCACACACACACACACACACACATATATATATATATATATCATGTTCTTTTAATGCCCATGTCCATTGGCCTATGGCCCACTGTTCGAATTTTTCAAAAACTGGGCATTTTAGCCCTCAAGATCCAAATCCGAGGCCCCCGGCCTATAAGAGCTATTCGAGCTCCCGTCAAGAAGGTCTCCCAAATAGTTTAAGCAATTGCACATAGTCAGGGGACAACACTTCCGACAAAATAGGTTTTCACTGTCCATTATACCAACCGGTATAAGGACATCTCCGTTCATAACCGATGAACAGGTTTTCAACTTCCTTCGAGGAAGTCTCATCATACTAACCGGATATGATCTACTTACAACCGGTAAGTAGTTTTTTTTTTGCAAAATTTTCACATCAATTTCTCTAAGTGGTGATGATTAAAATACCACTAAACAGTGGGTTTTTATACCGAGACACTTATCATCCCCAACTGGGTATGATATATAATCCTACTCACCCGATAGTGCAGTGAAATTCCACTTAGTCGAGTTCTGTCCTTAGCAAGCTGGACCTCAACTGGTGTTCTCGATGTCTCGTTCTCCTACACGAGATGAACATAATTGTTCATTATTCTTTGGCCTAATAGCCCTCATTCGTTCCAAATGAAGGAGAAAACCCAACTTTACATATATTTGCAATTAGGTCCCTAAAGTTAATTTTCTTTAACTTTAAGTTACTATTGTTGGGTTTTTCCTAAATTCGAGTCCCGAAACCTTTAAAATTTATCTTAGGACCTCAAATTATTTTATTTCACACAAAGGGGTTTAATTTCCCAAATTTCCAATTTGGTCCTTCAATTTTCCCAAAATTACCATTTTGCCCCTTCTTTAGAAAAATGGTAAAATTTTTCCACAAAAATTCTAAAATTTATCAATTGACCCTCTAATATTCTTATCATGACCAATTAACCCTCAATTTTAGAAAATTACATTTTGGTCCTTCAAATTTCCATAAATCCCCAATTTCCCCAACCTTTTTTCCCCCTAATTTCAACTCTTCAACACTGCCAAATTTGATTTCATCAAATTGATCAATCAAACACCTTGAATTGTTGAAATTTGAGTGTAAATTGAGTTCCTACATGTTCATACAATTCTAAGGTACTTTGAATCACAGATTTTAACGCTGGAACGAGCTCAAATGGAGATTCATCGGAAAACAAACTACAAAGAGAAAAATTTTTGATTTCTCACCGATAAGGGCGTGGCGGTGGAGCTTTCAAATCTGGACAGATAGCTCTCATCCGGAGGTTCTTCCTAGGATCAAGGATGGCATCAATTGATGTCGAATTGGATTAAAATTTCTTTATTGAAATTCAGCCAACTCTCTCTCTAACAACGATCTCAAATTGTAAAGGGAAACCGAATTTGCTTACCTTTCGGTCCTAATTCGACCGAGGAAGGACTGAGGAAGTGTTGGGAAGGCTTGGTTTGGCCTGAGGAGGGCTTGAAATGGCTGATTTCAGCTTGACCTAAATAGGGTAGCTTCGGTCCGCTGGAGCTACTTCACTATTCCATCATGCCGGCGCTTCTCCAACGATTCTCGGATTGACTGGAGTTTGCTACCAGATAGCTGTCTTCTCCCCGTTTCTAAAGAGCCCGACCTTTGTTCAAGTCGAAACTCTAGTTCGAGCTTCACCGGGAAATGGAGTAGTAGAGAGAGAGAGAAGTGTTTGGGTGAGAGGAGAATGAATGGGGATGACCTTTTTATATAGGTGTAAAATCATGTATTAAATGGGAGAGATTTATTACTATTATTAATATTGCCATAAATTATTTGTTATTAATTACATTAATTAAATATGTATTAATTTATGCCTATTTATGATAAGGCGTACGTTCATATAAAAAATTTTTGACCAAAATTTCAGGTTACAAAAGAAATCTTACTTCCTAGGAGGTCACCCATCCTCACACTACTCTCAGGTAAGCACGCTTAACTTCAAAGTTATTATGAAATCTCGTTCACCTAAACCAATTTGGTTTTTCTATTTTAATTTGTCTTAAGTTTCTTTTCCAAGGTTTAATGAACCCTTTGGATCATTCGTAAGTTGTAAATTTCCAAATTGCTTGTTCCAAAATGATCGAGTTTGTAAACCGGCTTGGTTTTCTTACTCGGTTTGACCGGTTCTTTTCCCGGTTTTCCTTAACTCAAAAATGCGGGTTTTACACCCTTTCTCTTGGTTCCATTATCTCTTAGTTGGGATGCATATGTCTTTCCAAGATTTTCTTCCTCAGTAGGACTATCCCCTTTTTCCTGGTTCTGCGGAATATCTGCCTTTACATGGCATCCTTTGATTGTCATCCTCTTCTATTTATCCTTTCTCTTGAAATTCTGCAAGTATACCTTTGGTTCCCTATCCTCATCCTTACTCGTACCACAATACATGTCCATTTCTTTTAGGGAGAGTTTAAAATTTTCCTTGTTTCAAGATATCCTGACCATCATGTGAAAGGCTTACCTACTCCCTTCTTGGCTTGAATTCTATTGTTAATTTGGTCATTAGTTCTACTTTTGACAATTTTCTTACTAAATCTCCTTTGCTAAAGGGTCATGGTAAGAGTCCTCCTAGGTTTCCTGATTCATCTCCCATCACTGGAATGTGACTTTTCCTTAGTTTCTAGGATAGTGTGGGTTTGTTTTATTTTCCTTAGGCCATATTCACATCCTCAGAAGATAGAGTTATGGAAAAGTTGAATATTTTATTAACATGGGGAGACAAATGGTTGGGCTTTCAGCCCTATCACAGAAAATGGTCACAAATTCACAAGGGAGCTATGGGATTCTAGATAAGTATCCTCCTTTATACTTAGGGTTGTGCCATCAATAGGTCCTAGCACCATTCTCCAGGATACTTCCCCATTTGGTCTTTCGACATTTCTGCCAGGTCTCAAACATTTGGGAAGCTTCTCGGTTGTCTCCCTACGAAGGTAGGGTATTGAGTAGAGTCATTCCAAGTTTTCTTGGTTCCTCTCCTAGGAGCCATCTGAAAATTTTAGGATAAATCCTATTAGTTACTATATTTTAGGATAAATATACCACTCTAGTTGTCATGCCCCAACCTAGTTTGGTCGGATCCCCATGATCAACTCGCCACTCTCCCGATTTATTAAAGGGTTTCCCCTTATTATAAACCGTAAAGAGTAAGGTATCCATTAAACATGCACCATTTCCTGGAATAGCATAATCAAAACTGCATGAAATTTTAAACTTTACATACCTGTCTTATAGGCATCTTAGTTGACAGTCTTTAAGGGTAGGCATTCCAGGATTTTCTGAAATGGATATAAGGGAGGGGGTGAGTACGACTACACAATGAATGGGTTTTCAAAGGTCTACATTTAACTTTTAAGAAAAACATTTATATGGAGTGTGCGAGACTCCTTTCTTTTCAAAAATCCCATCATTTAAAATTTCTCTCGGGTTTTTCCATTATTTCATAGTTACCGGTGTGTCATCACCCAACACATCCTTCATCATGAAGGTTACACACATTCACAAGTGAGTATCACTATTAAACCCGCTAGTGGCGTCGGAGCGACTTTCCCTACCACCTGAATAGAAGCACAACCACTTCTACCTTGAGAATGAGTGGATGTTCATGACATTCGACCCTCAATCCCGAAATATCTTCTTCGTGTCCATATGAGGACAGAGACCTCATCCTGTCCCCACTCCGGTCTCATGCACTTGGTGCTACTCCAAATTTTGCATAGACACCTAGAATGACGATCTACCCTTATACTCATCGAGTCGTCGGGAGCCCTTAGGACACATTACTACCCCTCACGAGCGTCTTGATGATCCCATACTCATAGTGCATGCACAGACAATGTTTTCTGAGTATGCCATATAATATGTGGTGCCACTAGTCCAATGGCCCCGACTCTCAACTCAACCCACAATTGTTTGACTTGACTAGTCCGTCGACCTGTCATGCCGCACTACCGCTAGTTGACTGAGCATGTCGGTCCTATCTTGGTACCATGGCCAAACAATTCTCTTATTAAGTTTTATGGCACATATATCACGTTCATTTACGAGGTCCTGCTCGTGCCTACTGGCCTTGGGCACACTGTACAACATTTTAAAAAACTGGGCATTCTAGCCCTCAAGTTCCAAAACCGAGGCCCCCAGCCTATAAGAGCTATTCGAGCTCCCGTCAAGAAGGTCTCCCAAATAGTTTAAGCATTAGCACACAGTCAGGGGAGAACACTTCCTACAAAATATGTTTTCACTATCCATTATACCAACTGATATAAGGACATCTCCATTCATAACAGATGAACGGGTTTTCAAGTTCCTTCGAGGAAGTCTCATCATACCAACCGGGTATGATCTATTTGCAACCGGTAAGTAGTTTTTCCGCATAATTTTCACATCACTTTCTCTAAGTGGTGATGATTAAAATACCACTAAATAGTGGGTTTTTTTATCGAGGCACTTATCATTCCCAACCGAGTATGATATATAATCCCACTCACAACTGGTAAGTGGTTTTTATCTTTAAGTTGTGCTCATCATCCCAATCGGGTATTATGTTAGTAAACCCACTCACACGATAGTGCAGTGAAATTCCACTTAGTCGGGTTCCGTCCTTAACAAGCTGGACCTCAACTGTTGTTCCCGATGTCTTGTTCTCCTACACGAAATGAACATAATTGTTCATTATTCTTTGGCCTAATAGCCCTCATTCGTTCCAAATGAATGAGAAAACCCAATTTTACATATATTTGCAATTAGGTCCCTAAAGTTATTTTTCTTTAACTTTAAGTCCCTATTGCAAGGTTTTTCCTAAATTTGTGTCCCGAAACTTTTAAAATTAATCTTAGGACCTCAAATTATTTAATTTCGGACAAAGGGGTTTAATTTCCTAAATTTCCAATTTGGTCCCCTAACTTTTCCAAAATTACCATTTTTCCCTTCCTTTACAAAAATGGTACGTTTTGCCCCAAAATTTCCAAAATTCCTCAATTGGTCCTCCAACATCATTTTCATGCCCAATTGACCCTCAATTTTATAAAATTGCATTTTGGTCCTTTGAATTTCAAAAATCCCCAATTTTTCCCTAATTTCAACTCCTTAGCATAACTGAATTTGATTTTATCAAATTGACCGATCAAATACCTCTAATTGTTGAAATTGAAGTTAAAATTGAGTTCCTCCATTTTCTTACAATTCAATAGCACTTTGAATTGCAAGATTTGATGCCGAAACGAGCTCAAATGGAGCTTTGCCGAAAAACGGACTGTAGAGAGAGAAAGCTTCGATTACTCACCGGTGAGGGCACGGTGGTCCGAGCTTTCGATCTGGGCAAGTAGCTCTCATCCTGAGGTTTATCCTAAAATCAAGAATCGCATCAATTAATACCGAATTGAGTTAGAATTTTATCATTGAAATTCTACGGGTTCTCTCTCTAGCACCGGCCGAAAATTGTAGAGAGGAGCTAAATTGGCATACCTATTAGTCCTAATTCGGCTGTGGGAGGACTAAGAAAGTGTTGGGAAGGTTTAGTTTGGCCTGAGGAGGGCTCAAAATGACTGATTTCAACTCGGCCAAAATAGTGCAACTTCGGTCCGCCGAAGCTGCTTCACAATTTCATCACGCCGGCAACCCTCGGAGTGAACGGAGACTATAGTTGTGTAGCTGACTTCTCCCCGGTTCTATAGAACCCGACCTCGCCTTGTCTGGCTCAGAAAAGACCCATGTCGGAGCTCTGGTTCGTGTTTCATCAAAAAATGGAGTAGTTGAGAGAGAATTGAGTTATTAGGTGTGGAGAGGATGAATGGGGAGGGGCTCTTTATCGGGAGATCGGGGACCCGTTGGTCGTCCGTTTGGCACCGTTATGATTGTCAATGATGACCAGAAACCCCCTAAACAAAAGCATTTCTTCTTCATCGGTGTTTCTTCAGTTTCCCTGTGAGTGAACAGTGTAGTCATCCTAAGGAAGAAGATGACACTATTCCAAACTGGACCGGACCGGTCCGAACAGGGTTCAAAGCTTAAACCGTCCGGTTCACCCACCATTTAATCAAGTTTTTCAAATCTAAAAATTTCTAAATTTATCTAAATTCATTCTCTATCTAACGATGGCCTCAAATCTCCAATTTGAATTATTTAAGCTACATAGAAAAATGAATTTAGGATTCGGTTCATTAATGGTTCAAACCGGTCTGAACCGGTTCGGATCCGATTCACCTGAACTGGTTTGGTTTTCAACCTCAATTCCTTCACAAGTTCATTTCCATGTCTTTTGTGACTCCTTGGGTCACTTAGGGTCCATAAGATTCCCATTTTACTATCTCTTTGTCAATTATGGTTCATAAATCGGCTTGGTCCTTAAACCGGTTCGGGTCTGGTTCACCCGAACCGGTCTGGTTTTTCTCTCCCACTTTATTCTAAGGTTCCTTCCCAAGGTTTATCAATTTCATTGGAGTACAATGAGTTGAATTCCTTTGTTTTGCCTAATCTCTATCAGTTTCAGTTCATGAACCGACTCGGTTCATAAACCGGTTCAATCCTATTGGACCCAGTTCATCCAAACCGACCTAATTTTCCTCGCCACTTAGAATAAGGGAAATTTAAGCCCCAAAGAAACTTGATTGTCTAGAACAGGCTGGTGGGATGGCACAAAATAGGGGAAGAAGAGAAGAAAAAGGAAAGGGGAAAACCCTTCCCTAGTCAAAAGATGCCATTGGACATGAGGACGGGCAGAAGGGAGGAAAACCCCCGGTATGTCGGTAAGTCAAGAACTGGATGGGAAAGCCCAATAAGGAAGTGGTGTAGGACGAATGAATATGGAAAACCCAAATGCTCATAAGAAGCATGACAAGGACAAACATAAAATTTGGACCGGAGTTGTCATAAACAAAGGATGGAGGAAGGACCAATATATGACAAAAAAAGGGATAACATCGAAACACATGAAAAACAATTATGAAAAGCTCAAAGGGACAATGAGCTAAGGAGTTTGAACAACCAAGGGAATAAATAGACCCGGGTACGGTCGGACATTTGGGAACTCCCAATCCTGGACAAAACCCTCAAGAGGAAAGGTCTTACCCCAAACGACGAAAAGCATTGGATCTAAGAAATTACATTTACACGGGGGGTATGAAAAGTCAAAGGAACTAAATCCAAGGGAGTAAATCAATGAGTGAAAGGAGTAACCTATAAAAAATTCCTTTAAGGGTACTTGTATTATCCCTCTGATTTTCTTCCTATCATACTCCTTTCCTCTTTCCTTCCTCCTTGCCTTATCCCAAACTAACTTAACATCTTTTGCGCTCCTATATATTTTTTACTTTCTTCTTGGTTAGCTTCCATTCCATTTATTTCCCTTGGAATAGTCCAATTCCTTCTTGATTTCCTTACTTTTATCCATAGAGCTTTTTCTTAACTTCTTAGACTTCCACTAGTCTCGTACTCTTTGATGCTTATTTCCCTTGCACCAGACTTCTTCTTCCTTCCCTGTGTTAGGATACGTCTTCCTTAGTGAACTCTGGATAGACTCTTCTAGAATTTCTTTCCAAGTCTTATTATCTTGTTTCCCATTCTCTGGATAGGGAAACTTACTTGGCTACTTTAAAGGTCTAGGTTAACTAGTAGTGACCCATAGTTTTTCCTTCCTTAGGTGATCTCTTCTCTACCCGTTACTCCAATCTTTATCGGCATACTCCTATTTCTGTTAGTTGTATTTATTAAAGAGACTAAAATTTTATTCAAGAAAAAATCGGATTTTCATTCATTTAGGAAATAGTTTCTCACCATAGTTGGCTTATTACAGAGATTATCTACTCCCTAGTCCCTTGGGGTCACAGGTTGGGAGTTAGCCTTGGAATGATTACGGAATTCCTAGTCCGATGGCTCTGAGGAGCTAGTAGAAGTCCATCCATATTCCTTTATGAGATGAACTTCATGCATGGCCTCTAGTCTGTACCGCCTTAACACCTCAGCATCACACTCATATGTCCACTTCATCCATTGAGAAGGATTGAAGCTGGACTAAGTAGTTGGGGGTACTTGGTGGACTTTCATGAAGGTGTCATAAGCATCCTAATAGTTGTCCCGAGCCTCCTTCTTAGTGGGATTTCTCTCTGGTTGTTGTGGGGCTAGAGGAGGTGTTGGGATTCTTGAGGAAGGAACAGGTTCCTCTTGCCTTGGAGGAGGATATGTAATACCCTCTAGTTCTAGTTGGGCTTCCACGAGTTTTCGATAGTCCTCAACCATATCCTTGGGTACTCTCTTCTCGCCCTTTAAAAATTGTTGAACAGTTGCCTCCCTAGGGGTAGACGTATTTTTCAAGGTCAAGTGTGGAGGATTGGATTTCACGGCAAACTTTCTAGGGATTATCCTACCTACACGGTAATTAAATTTTTATTAATGTCAGGGAATAGTATTGATAATGCTTCAAGGGAACTTAGCTTTGATACCACTAAAGTTGTCATGCCCCGAACCGGTTTGGTCGGATTCCCGTGGTCAACCCACTGCTCCCTTGGTTCAAAAGTGGTTTCCCCATTTCTTTAATCAAGAGGAGCTATGCGAAATTTTAACATTGTTACCTAGAATAACATATATCAATAAAATGTAAGCTTAAAAAAATAACAATTTTAAGCATACCTGACAAGTGGTCGGTCTTGGTGTTTTCCTTAGTCATTTTATCAAATTCTGAAGAGGGGTAGAAAAGGAGGGTGAGTTTCTACAGCTCAGTGAATGGGTGTTTGAAAAAGAGTTTTTATAAAATGGTTTTTTTGTTTGGAGTGTGATAGACTCCTTATTTCCTTTAAGATTATTTCTTTCTCAAATTTCGGTTTTCAAACACTTTTCCTCATTATCCACAATTGGTGTGTTTAACAATAAACACACACCTTTCATCATGAAGGGATTACACATTCGTAGGGCAGCCCGTCCACTGCACCTACTTGTGGTATCAGAGCGACTTTACCGGCCACCTAGATAGAAGCCTGCCCACTTCTACCCTATGAATGAGTGGACGTTCGCAACATCTGACCCTCAAACCCGAAATCAACTCTATGTCTATATGAGGACAGAGATCTTATCCCGACCCCACCTCGATCTCATGCGCATGAAGCTATGTTGAGCTTCCTTGATCACTGGTACAACAAACTGCCCTTATCTCCACCATGTCATCCAGTAGCCCCTAGGACGCATCACTACCCCTCTTGGGCATCTTGATAGTCTCAAACCTCAAGTGCATTCACAAATAATAGTTTTCCACAAAGCCATTTATCTTTGGTGCCACTCGTCCAACAGCCTTGAGCCTCAACTTGACCTGCAGCAATTTGTTTAGCCTGGTCCGTTAACCTAGTCCTAACGCACTGCTGCCAACCCATCGAGTATGTCGATCTTGTCTTGGTACCATGGTGAAATCACATAATCTATTTATTAGGAATTTTCATGGCTTATACATCATGTTTGTTTATGAACTCATGCTCGTGCCAACTGGCCTTGGGCCCACTGTACGTGATTTTCCTAAATCGGCATTTTAGCCCACAAGTTCCAAAACCGAGGCCTCTAGCCTATCTGAGTTGTTCTAGCTCGTGTCAAGAAGGTCTCCAAAGAATTTTAAGCATTGGCACATAGTCAAGGGAGAAGACTTCTGACAAAAATAATCTTTCAACTCATCACACCAACCGGGTGTGATGACATCTCTACTTACAATCCAATAGGTGGGTTTTTTCCTTCCTTCTAGGAAGTCTATCACACCAACAGGGTATGATCACCCTACTTACAACTGGTAAATAGTTTTTCCACGTAGTTCTCACATCACTCCAATCGGGTGTGATGTTAAAATCTCACATAGAACTAGTTTTTCATTTGCGAAGTGCTCATCATCCCAACCGGGTATGATGTGAATAAACACACTCACGGTGGCTTCCAACTTAGAAAAGGTACTTATCATCCCAATCGGGTATGAAGTGTAAATTAGCCCATTGACCCGTTAATTACTGTGTGTGTTCCTCCTTAGTCGGGTTTTGCCTCCATGCTAACTTATCCCTACTGGCGTTTCAGTCCTTTGTGTTCCTACACAATTTGTACATCCTTGTTTATTAACATTTGGCATGATAGCCTTCATTCCTCAGGTATGAACAAAAATGCCCAAAATTTTTAAGTTAGTTGCATTTAGATCCCTAAAGTTCTTTTTTCTTGACTTTAGGTTCTTAATGTTAACTTTTCCCCAAATTGAGTCCCAAAATTTCTAAAAAATTCACTTTGGCTCCTCAATTTATTCAAAATCGTTTAAGGTGCTCAAGTTTTCCAAATTTCCAATTTGGTCTACAACTTTTCAAAAATTACCATTTTTCCCCTACTTTAAAAAAATGGCAATTTGACTCCAATTATTTTAAAAAATTGACCAATTAGTCCTCCAACATCCTTTTCATGGCTAATTGGCCCTCAATTTTCAAAAATTGCAATTTGGTCCCTCAATTTTACGAAATCCCCAATTAACCCCTTTCAAACTGGCCGAATTTGATTTCATCAAATTGACCATTCAATTGAGGTTAATTGTTGAAATTGAAGGTATAATTAAGTTCCTACACATCCATACGATTCAATTGAGCTTTGAATCGCATGAATTAAGGTTGAAATGAGCTTAAACAGAGCTTCGTCGGAACATTATGCGTAGAGAGAGAGAGCTTCGAAAGCTTACCATCGGAGGTGCAGTGATCCAAGCTTTTGATTAGGGCAGATAGCTCTCAACCTAAGGTTTCTCCTACAATCAAGAATTGTAACAATTCATGTTGAATTGAGTGAGAACTTGGTTAGTGAAGTTTCATCGTTTCTCTCTCTAATGCAAATCGGAAATTACAAAGGGAAGCCGAATTGGCTTACTTTTCAATTCTAAATCAGTCGTGTGAGGGCTGTGGGGGTGTTGGGAGAGCTTGGATTGGCCTGAGGAGGGCTGAATTTGGCTGATTCTAGCTCAACAGAAATAGGGTAGCTTTTGTTCGCCAGAGCTACTTCACTGTTTGATTACGTCAGCGCTTCTCCGGCGGTCCTCGTAACTAATGGAGACTACCATTAGGTATCTGACTTCTCCCCAAATCTAAGAAATTTGACATCACCTTATTTAGCTCAGAAAAAGTCCTATGTCAGAGTTGTAGTTCGAGCTTCATCAGAAAACTAAGTATTGAGAGAGAGTGGAGTTTTTAGGTGTGAGGAGGATGAATGGAGAGTATCTCTTTATATAAGTTGCTCTGGGACTCGTTGGTCATTCGTTTGGCACCTTAATGGAACTCATTGATGGCCTGAAACATCCTCAACGGAAACATTTCCCTTCCACTGGCGCTGTTCATTTTTTCGATGAGTGAACAGTGTCGTTGTGTGGAGGAAGAAGACGACATTGTTCCAAACCGGACCAGACCGGTCTGAACCAGGTTCAATGCTTAAACTGTCCGGTTCATGCCTGATTCGACCGAGTTTTTCAAAATTAAATTCATCTAAATTCATTCTCTATCCAATGGTGGCTTTAATTCTCCAATTTGAATATTAAAGCCAAATAGAAAAATGAATTTAGCATCTAATTCAATGATGGTTCAAACCGGTCCAAATCGATTCAATCTAGTTCAGATTTTGTTCACCTAAACCGGTCTGGTTTTCTCTCCCAAATTATCCTAAAGTCCCTTTCCATGGTTTTTATAACTCTTTGGGTCACTCGGGATGTGTAGATTTCCCAATTTGCTCGTTCTCTAACGATTGGGGTTCGTGAACCAGTTTGGTTTTTCTTACTTGGGTTAACCAGTTCTTTCCCAGTTTTTCTTTATCTTCAAGTGATGGGGTTTACAACTCTACCCTCCTATTAGGAGTTTTGTCACCAAAACTTATTCAAGATCCTTTGCATAGGAAATAATTTCCCTTGATGTCAACATGGAGTTTGTTTGACATGCTACCATTTCGGTTATTTTCACTTGGCCCTTTATAACACGCATTGTAAACCCCGCACTTTTGAGTTAAGGAAAACTGAAAAAAGAACCGGTCAAATCGAATAAGAAAACCGAGCCGGTTTACATTTGGGAATAAGCAATATTTAAATTTACAACTTTCGGGTGATCCAAAGGTTTCATTAAACCTTGGAAAATAAACTTAAAACAAACTAGAAAAGAAAAACCAAATTGGTTTAGGTGAAATATATTCCATAAGAACTTTAAAGTTAAGTGTGCTTACCTGAGAGTAGTGTGAGGATGGGTGAAGTTAAGTGTGCTTATCATAAATGGTCATAAATTAATATATATTTAATTATTGTAATTAATACCAATAATTTAATACCTAAATTAAATTATTGGAATTAATGCAAATAATTTAATACCGAAATTAAATTATTAAAATTAATACCAATGATTTATGGCAATATTAATACTAGTAATAAATCTCTCTCATTTAATATACGGTTTTACACCTATATAAAGAGGTCATCCCCATTCATTCTCCTCACACCTGAACACTTCTCTCCCTCTCTCTACAGCTCCATTTCCCGGTGAAGCTCGAACCAGAGTTTCAACTTAAGCTTTTTTTCTTAACCTCGAAAGGAGAGGTCGGGCTCTTTATAACTGGGGAGAAGACAGCTATCTAGTAGCAAACTCCAGTTAATCCGAGAATCGTTGGAGAAGCGCCGGCATGATGGAATAGTGAAGCAGCTCCAGTGGACCAAAGCTGCCCTATTTCGGCCAAGCTGAAATCAGTCATTTCCAGCCCTCCTTAGGCCAAACCAAGCCTTCCCAACACTTCCTCTGCCCTCCCACAGCCGAATTATGACTGAAAGGTAAACCAATTCGGCTCCCCTCTGCAATTTTCGGTCGGTGCTAGAGAGAGAACCGGCTGAATTTCAATAATGAAATTCTAATTCAATTATGCATCAATTGATGTGATTCTTGATTCTAGGATGAACCTCAGAACGAGAGCTATCTGCCCAGATTGAAAGCTCGAACCGTCGTAACTTCACCAGTGAGTAATCGAAGCTTTCTCTCTCTATAGTTCATTTTTCGGAGAAGCTCCATTTGAGCTCATCCCGGCATTAAAACTTGCGATTCACATTTCTAAAGAATTGTATGAACATGTAGAAACTCAATTTCAACTTCAATTTCAACAATTGGAAACGTTTGATGGGTCAATTTGATGAAATCAAATTCGGCTATGTTAAGAAGTTGGAATTGGGGGAAAATTGGGGGTTTTCGAAATTCAAATGAACAAAATGCAATTTTATGAAATTGAGGGTCAATTGGGCATGAAAATAATGTTGTAGGATCAATTGAGGAATTTTGGAATTTTTGGGGCAAAACTTACCATTTTTTGTAAAGGAAGGGCAAAATGGTAATTTTGGAAAAATTGGGGGACCAAATTGGAAATTTGGGAAATTAAACCCCTTTTTGGTGAAATTGAATAAATTGAAGTCCCAAGATAAATTTTAAAAGTTATGGGACTTAATTTGAGGAAAACCCGAGATTTGGCACTTAAAGTTAGAGAAATAACTTTAGGGACCTAATTGCAAATAACTAAAAGTTTGGGTTTTCTCATTCATTGGAAATGAATGAAGGCTATTCTGCCGAGTAATAATGAACAAGGATGTTCATATCGTGTAGGAACACGAAATACTGGGAACGCCAGCAAGGATGAGCTCGAGTGAATACAAAGAACCGGTCAAGTGGAATTCACTGCGTTAACGGGTGAGTGGGTTTACTAACATCATACCCGGTTGGGATGGTGAGCACAACTTAAAGATAAAAACCACTTACCGGTTATGAGTGGGTTTACTAACATCATACCTAGTTGGGATGATGAGCACAACTTAAAATTAAAAACCACTTACTGGTTGTGAGTGGAAATTTTATATCATACCCGGTTGGGCAATGATAAGTACCTCGGTATGAAAACCTACTATTAAGTGGTATTTTAAACATCACTACTTAGAGGAAGTGATGTGAAAATCATGCGGAAAAACTATTTACCGGTTGTAAGTAGATCATACCCGGTTGGTGTGATGAGACTTCCCCGAAGGAAGTTGAAAACTCGTTCATCGATTATGAACGGAGGTGTCCTTATACACGGGCAGTATAATGGATAGAGAAAACATATGTTTTGTCAGAAGTGCTCTCCCCTGACTGTGTGCCAATGCTTAAACAATTTGGGAGACCTTCTCGATGGGAGCTCGAATAGCTCTGATAGGCCGGGGGCCTCGGTTTTGGAACTTGGAAGCTAAATGCCCAATTTTGAAATTCTCGTACAGTGGACCCAAGGCTAGTTGGCACGAGCAGGAGCTTGTAAACGAACATGATATATGTGCCATAAAACTTAATAAGTGAATTGTTTGGCCATCGTACCAAGATAGGACCGACATGCCCGGTCAACTAGCGACAGTGCGACATGACAGGTCGACGGACTAGTCAAGATAAACTGCTGCGAGTTGAGTTGAGAGTCAGGGCCGTTGGACTAGTGGCACCACAGATTACATGGCAATATAAGAAAACATTGTTTGTGCATGCACTGTGAGTACGGGATCATCAAAACGCCCATGAGGGGTAGTGATGTGTCCTAAGGGCCCTGGACGACCCGGTGAGTATAAGGGTAGATCATTGTTCCAAGTGTGTGTGCAAAATCTGGAGTAGCACCAAGCGCATGAGACTGGGGTGGGGACGAGATGAGGTCTCTGTCCTCATACGGACACGAAGAAGTGATTTCGGGATTGTGGGTCGGATGTCATGTACATCCACTCATTCCCAGGGAAGAAGTGGTTGTACTTCTATCCGGGTGACAGGAAAAGTCGCTCCGAAGCCACTAGTGGGTTCAGTAGTGATACTGACGTGCGAATGTGTGTAACCTTCATGATGAATGATGTGTGTTGGGTGATGATACACTGTGGTAAATAAGAAATGGTGGAAAAACCCCGAATTTTTAAATGAAGGGATTTTTGAAAACAAAGGAGTCTGGCACACTCCATATAAATGTTTTTCTTAAAAGTCAAAAGTTTTTAAAAACCCATTCACTAAGTAGTCGTACTCACCCCCTCCCTCATATCCCTTTCAGGAAATCCCGGAAAGCCTCCCCTTAAAGACCGTCAACTAAGATGCCTGTAAGACAGGTATGTAAATTTTTAAATTTCATGTAGTTTGATTATGCTATTCCAGGAGAATGTGCAGGTTAAAGGACACCTTACTCTTTACGGTTTACAATAAGGGGAAATCCTTTAATAAATCGGGAGAGTGGCGGGTTGATCACGGAGATCCAACCAAACTGGGTCGGGGCGTGACACACACTTTATGGAATTTCTTTTCCTTTCAATTGCTTACTCATTCCGTGGAGCTTATCCTAGCAAAGCATGTCTTTCCTGTGAGTTCAAGGGTATATCCTTAGGTTCACATCTTCATCTGCTTAGGGCAAGATTCCTCCCCCTGAGGTTCTTACTCAGGATTTCAGGATTGGGAGTTCTAAGATACCCAATGATTCCTGTGACTAGTCATTATCTTTATCGTCGAAACCCTTAGCTTAGTGTTCTCTCGCGCTACATGCTTTCTTTCATAGATTTCATTATTAGCCCATTTTGTACAATTTTAACCCTTCTTATGTCCTTCCTCATTTTCAATGGAGTCCTTTCCCCAAGGACTTTCCTTTCTCTTAATACACTCTTACCCGCTCGTGATCACTTCATGATTTTTTATTCTGAGTTATTCCCCTTTGGTCTATGTGTCAATTACTTGTTTGGGAAAGTTCCCTTATTACGATTTTGCTCTCTACTATGTCCCTCACAGTAGAGACTTTCATCTTAGGAACTAAATGCTCAACCTTCTTATCATTCCTTAAAGCTTTCTTTCCTTCCTTTGCCCGTTTGAATCCTTCTCTAACTGAAAATTCAATTTCATCCCTTATTCTTTGCTTGAGACACTTCCAATTCTCAGTCTTATTCCGTGTATCCACACTATGTCTAGTCATCCTCTCTTTATGCTCCGTCAATTGAGTGATGGCCACCACCAGTCTTGATGTTAGTGACCATTTACTTTAATCACTTCTTAATGGGAGGTTTTACATTTCCATGGGTTCTTAGATGTGTTTTCCTCTGTTTCATCTTTTATGGGTAGTCCACCCCTTTCTTGCTCGTACGATATCTTTTGATACTATTTTCCTACTTACACGTTACTTGGACTTAGCTTACTCCTTAGGTCCTCCTTAGTATATTTCCTTTGTACCTGATCTTTCCATCTTAACTAGCATCTCTTGATGAGTTTATCCTATCTCTACTTCCATTGATCCCATTATCTCTTAATTGGGGCATTTATGTCCTTTCTAAATTTTTCTTCCTGGGTAGTTTTATACCCTTTTCTCTCGGGTTCTCTTCTAGTTTCGCTATTGAGGGCAGTTAGTCTTAAATGGCATTCTCTAATGCCATCCTCTCCGGCTAACCTTACTCTTGAAAACTTTTAGGTACTTCTTTTATGTCTTGTCTTCATTCTTCCTTATTCCTTGTATCCACCTATTTCTTTAGGTTGAATTCACCTCTTCTTTATTTCACGATATCTTGATCTTCCTGCAAGAGGTTTTCTTTACCCTTCTCATGGCTTTTGATCGTTACTCCCGTCCCAGCCATTAATCCCTTTAAGGCATTCCTTACTCTTCATTTCCCCAAATATAGCCATTCCACCTCTCCCTTCTTAACTGGAGTATTGGCCTTCACAAGGGTATATTCATTAACTGCTTTGATCCTATCATTCTCCCTGTCAAGTGATATTGAGGTTGTCGTCTCTTGAGTCGTATTGTCCTTAATATCCATCTCTTTTCCCTTTTTAGGGCGTAGTCCTCACTACTTCCCTGCTCCATCTTAGTGCGTCATTTATTCTCTCAGATTATCTTGTTGTTACAAGTTATTTCCTTCAACTAGGTCTGTTTGAAATCTCATCTATAGCAGGTCACGCCTAGCCATCCAGGTACATCCTTAACCACCAATGCCTTTTAATGAGGACCTTATTTCAATTTTAACTTTTGATGGTTTATCTATCAATTATTTACCTTGGGGCTTTTCCTTCCATGGTCTCATTTTCTATCCTATCCTTTTTCTTGAAAGTTCTACTAATATTCCCTTCTTACACCATTCTATCATCGGTATAGTTGTTCGCTCTTGATTCCTCCTTGCCCTAAAAAATCCTTCCTTTGAGAAGTTACTGATTGTTGATAAGTGCTTCATAATTTGTGTCCTACCTATCAAAAATTCCCTTTAAGGGTACTTGTATTATCCCTCCGGATTTCTTCCTACCATACTCCTTTCCTTCCTCCTTGTCTTATCCCGAACTAACTTAACATCTTCTACACTCCTATATATTTCTTACTTTCTTCTTGTTCAGCTTCCATTCCATTGATTTCCCTTGGAATAGTCCAATTCTTTCTTAATTTCCTTACTTTTATCCATAGAGCTTTTTCTTAACTTCTTATACTTCCACTAGTCCTATAACCTTTGATGCATATTTCCCTTGCACTGGACTTCTTCTTCCTTCCCTTAGTTAGGATACGTCTTCCTTGGTGAACTCTAGATAGACTCTTCTAGAATTTCTTTCCAAGTCTTATTCACTTGTTTCTCATTCTCTGGATAGGGAAACTTACTTGGCTACTTTAAAGGTTTGGGTTAACTAGTAGTGACCTATAGTTTTTCCTTCCTTAGGTGATCTCTTCTCTACCCGTTACTCCGATCCTTATTAGCATACTCATATTTCTATTAATTGTATTTATTAACTAGACTAAAATTTTACCTAAGGAAAAACCAGATTTTCATTCATTCGGGAAATAGTTTATCACCATACTTGATTTATTACAAAGATTTTCTACTCCCTAGTCCCTTGGGTTCATAGGTCGGGAGTTAGTTTTGGAATGATTATAGGATTCATAGTCTGATGGCTCTAAGGAGCTAGTAGAAGTCCATCCAAATTCCCTTATGAGACGAACTTCATGTATGGCCTCCAGTCCGTACTGCCTTAACACCTCAGCCTCACACTCATATGTTCACTTCATCCATTAAGAAGTATTGAAGCTGAACTAAGTAGGTGGGGGTATTTGGTGGACTTTCATGAAGGTGGCATAAGCATCCTAATAGTTGTCCCAAGCCTCCTTCTTAGTGGGATTTCTCTCTGGTTGTTGTGGGGTTGGAGGAGGTGTTGGGCTTCTTGAGGAAGGAACAAGTTCCTCTTGTCTTGGAGGAGGATATGTAATACCCTCTGGTTCTAGTGGGGCTCCCACGAGTTTTCGATAGTCATTAACCATATCCTTGGGTACAGTCTTCTCACCCTTTAAAAATTGTTAAACAGTTGCCTCTTTAGGGGTAGGCATATTTTTCAAGGTCAAATGTGGAGAATTGGATTTCACGGCAAACTTTCTAGGGATTCTCCTACCTACATGGTAATTTAATTTTCATTAATGTCAGGGCATAGTATTGATAATGCTTCAAGGTAACTTAGCTCTAATACCACTCAAGTTATCATGCCCCGAACCGGTTTGGTCGGATCCCCATGATCAACCCACCGCTCCCTTGGTTCAAGAAGGGTTTTCCCCTTTCTTTAGTCAAGAGGAGCTAGGAAAAATTTTAACATTGTTCCCTGAAATAACATATATCAGTAAAATGCAAGCTTAAAAAAATAACACTTTTAAGCATACCTAATAAGAGGTAGGTCCTTGTGTTTTCCTTGGTCATTTTATCTACTCCTAAAGAGGGATAGAAAAGTAGGATGAGTTTCTACAACTTAGTGAATATGTGTTTGAAAAAGAGTTTTTATAAAATAGTTTTTTTATTTGGAGTGTGTCAGACTCCTTATTTCCTTTAATATTATTTCTTCCACAAATTTTAGTTTTTAAACACTTTTCCTCATTATCCACAATCAGTGTGTTTAACAATCAACACACGCCCTTCATCATGAAGGGATCACATAATCGCAGGGCAGCCCGTCCACTGCACCCACTTGTGACGTCGGAGCGACTTTACCAACCACCTAGATAGAAGCCCATCGACTTCTACCTTAGGAATGAGAGGATGTTCACGACATCCGACCCTCAAACCCGAAATCAACTCTTTATCCGTATGAGTACAGAGACCTCAACCTGAAACCACCCCAATCTCATGCGCATGAAGCTACATTGAGCTTCCCTAAGTGCTGGCATGACAAACTATCCTTATCTCTACCATGTCGTCCAGTAGCCCCTAGGACGCATCACTACCCCTCTTGGGCATCTTGATGGTCTTGAACCTCAAGTGCATGCACAAACAATAGTTTTCCACAAACCATTTATCTTTGCTACCACTGATCCAATGGCCCCGACCCTCAACTCGACCTACAGCTGATTATCTAGACCGGTCTGCCGACCTGGTCCTGAGGCACTGCCGCGAACCCCTCGAGTATGTCGGTCATGTCTTGGTACCATGGAGAAATTACATAATCCATTTATTAGGAATTTGCATGGCTTATACATCATGTTTGTTTACGAGCTCCTGCTCGTGCTAATTGGCCTTGAGCCCACTGTATGTGATTTTCCAAAATCGGGCATTTTAGCCCACAAGTTCCAAAATCGAGGCCACTGGCCTATCTGAGCTATTCTAGCTCTCGTCAAGAATGTCTCACAAAAATTATAAGCGTTGACACACAGTCAAGGGAGAACACTTCTAACAAAAATAATCTTTCAACTCATCTCACCAACCAGGTGTGATGGCATCTCCGCTTACAATTTGGTACACGGGTTTTCTCCTTCCTTCCAAGAAGTCTATCACACCAACCGAGTATGATCTCCCTACTAACAACCAGTAAGTAGTTTTTCCACGTAGTTCTCACATCACTCCAACCGAGTGTGATGTTAAAATCCCACATAGAAGTGGTTTTTCGTTTGCGATGGGCTCATCATCCCAACTGGGTATGATGTGAATAAACCCACTCACGGTGGCTTCCAATTTAGAAGAGGTACTCATCATCCCAATTGGGTATGAAGTATAAATTAGCCCACTCACCCATTAACCGCTGTGTTTTCTTTCTTAGTCGGGTTTTGCCTCCACGCTAGCTTATCCATGCTGGCGTTCCGGTCCTTCGTGTACCTACATGATTTCGACATCCTTGTTTATTAACATTTGGCATGATAACCTTCATTCTTTACGTATGAACGAAAATGTCCAAAATTTTTAGTTAATTGCATTTAGGTCCCTAATGCTAACTTTTCCCCAAATTGAGCCCCGAAATTTCTAAAAAATTCACTTTGTGTATACCCCGCTCCTTGGACTTAAGGAAAACCAAGAAAAGAACTGGTATTACTAAGTGAGAAAAATGAACTAGTTCATAAGTCCATTATTGGAGAATGGGCAAGTTAGAGGAATTTTAACTCCCAAGTGACCCAAAGAGGTTCTTAAACCTTGGAAAGGAAAGTTAGGACAAATTGAGAGAGAGAAACCAAACCGGTTCGAGTGAACCGTACCTAAACCGGATTGAACCGGCTTAAGAAACCAAGTCGGTTTATGAACCGAAGCCCATAGGGAGGGGGCAAAATGGAAAATTTAGGGACCCCAAATGACCTAAGGAGTCCCAAAAGTCATGAAAAATGACTTTAGGATGAATAAGAGATGAAAACTGAACCGGTTCAAATGAATCGGATCCGAACCAGATTGAACAGGTTTGGACCGGTTTGAACCACTATTGATCCGAATGCTAAATTCATTTTTCTAGATGGCCTAAAAAATTCAAATTTGAGATTTGAGGCCACCATTAAATAGAAAATGAATTTATAAATTTTTAGATTTAAAAAATTTGATCGAATCGAGGGCGAACCGGCCGGTTTAAACTTTGAACCCGGTTCGAACCAGTACAGTCCGGTTCGGAATAGTGTCATCTTCTTTCTTCAGATGACAACATTGTTCACTCACTAGAAAATCAAAGCAGCATAGGTGAATAAGAAACATTTCTGTTCAATACGTTTCAGGCCACCAATGTCTATCAAAATGTGCCAAACGAACGACTGACAAGTCCCTGAGCTCCCTATATAAAGAGCCCCTCTCCATTAATAATCTCCACACATGAAAAGCTCACTCTCTCTCAACTGCTTAGTTTTCTGGTGAAGTTCAAACAAGAGTGCTGATATAGGGTCATTTCTAAGCCAAAGAAGGTGAGGTCAGGTTCCTTAGAACCAGGAAGAAGTCAGCTATACGCTGGTGACATCCATTCATTCCGAGAGTCGCCAGAGAAGCATCCGCGTGATCGAACAGTGAAGCAGCTCCGGCAGACCAAAGCTGCCCTCTTTCGGCCGAGTTGAAATCAGCCAATTCAAGCCCTCCTCAGGCCAAACCAAACCTTTCCAACACTTCCACAACCCTTCCATAGCCGAATTAGACCCAAAAGGTAAGCTAATTCGGCTCACCTCAGCAATTTTCGATTAGTGTTAGAGAAAGAGTTGGCTGAATTTCAATGATAGAATTCTAATATAATTCAACATCAATTGATGTCATTCTTGATCATAGCAGGAACCTTAGGAGGAGAGCTATCTACCCAGATAGAAAGTTTAGATCGTCGTGCTCTCACCGGTGAGCAATCGAAGCTTTCTCTCTTTATAGTCTGTTTTCCGGTGAAGCTCCGTTTGAGCTCGTTCCGACGTTGAAACTTCCAATTCAAAGTTCTATGGAATCGTATAAACAAGTAGAAATTCAATTTCAACATCAATTTCAACAATTAGAGGTGTTTGATCGGTCAATTTGATTAAATCAAATTCGACTGTGTTAGTGAGTTGAAATTGGTGAAAATTTTGGGGAAATTGGGTATTTTCAAAATTTTGAAGCACCAAAATGCAATTTTCTAAAATTGAGGGTCAATTGGGCATGATAAGAATGTTAGAGGGCCAATTGAGGAATTTTAGAATTTTTGGGGTGAAAGTTACCATTTCTGTAAAGGGAGGGCATATGGTAATTCTAGAAAAGTTGGGGGACCAAATTGGAAATTTAGGAAATTAAACCCCTTTTTGGGAATTTGAATAAATTAAGGTCCCAAGATAAATTTTGAAAGTTTCAGGACTCAATTTGAGGAAAAATCAGCATTAGGGACTCAAAGTTAAAAAAAATAACTTTAGATATCTAATTGCAAATAAATAGAAAGTTTGGTTTTCTCATTCATTTGGAATGAATAAAGGCTATTAGGTCAAAGAATAATGAACATGTTCATTTCATGTAGGAAAATGAGACATCGAGAACGCCAACTGAAGTTAAGCTTGCTAGTGACGAAAACCAACTAAGTGGGATTTCACTGCACAATCGAGTGAGTGGGACTTTTAACATCATACCCGGTTGGGGTGATGACCAAATTAAGCTAAAAACCTACTTACCGGTTGTGAGTGGGATTTTGTATGATACCCAATTGGGAATGATAAATACCTTGAAATGAAATCCCACTATTTATTGGTATTTTAAACATCACAACTTAGAGAAGTGATGTGAAAATCATGAGGAAAAACTACTTAACAGTTGTAAGTAGATCATGCCCGATTGGTATAATAAAACTTCCTTGAGGGAAGTGGAAAACTCATTCATCAGTTATGAGCGGAGATGTCCTCATACTCGATTGGTATGATGGATAGTTGAAAACATATTTTTTTTCAGAAGTGCTCTCCCTTGACTGTGTGTCAATGCATAAATCATTTGGGAGACCTTCTTGACGGGAGCTCGAATAGCTCTAATAGGTCGGGGGCCTCGGTTTTGGAACCTGGGGGCTAATATGCCCGGTTTTGAAAATTTCAAACAGTGGGCCCAGGGCCAGTTGGCACGAGCAGGAGCTTGTAAACAAACTTGAGTTCGTAAACAAACATGAGTTATATGCCATAAAACTTTAAATAAATGAATTTTTTAGTCATGGTACCAAGACAGGACCGACATAATCAATCAACAAGTGGCAGTGCGACATGATAGGTCTCCATACTAGTCAAAACAAACAACTGCAGGTTGATTTGATGGTCAGAGCCTTTGGACCAGTGGCACCACAGATTATAAGGCATGATGTGAAAATACTGATTGTGAATGCACTATGTGTACGGGACCTTTCAGACGCCCAAGAGGGGTAGTGATTTGTCCTAGGGCCCTAGACGACCTGGTGGGTATAAGGGCAACTCGTCGAACCAGGTGACCTTGCGAAGCTCGACGTAGCTTCAAGTGCATGACCTGATACTGTCACACTCTAATACAAATATTTTTCCTAAAAGTAAATTTTCTAAAACCCATTCACTGAGTTTTAGAAATTTACCCCGCTTTTCTATCCCTTTTTCAGGAAAATAGAAAATGACTAGGAATAACACCGAGCCTTACCCCCTATTAGGTTTACTTAATTTTCCTTAAACTTGCATTTTATTTGATATATGTCTTTACAGGGAACAAGGTTGAAATTACGCATGGCTCATCTCGAGTTAAAGAAGGAGGAAATTCCTCTTGAACCGAGATAGCAGTGGGTTGTTCACGTGGTTCCAACCAAACCGGGTTGGGGCGTGACAACTAGAGTGTTATTAGAGCCTATTTCCCTTGAAACATTATCAATATTATGCTCTGATATTAACCCAACTCTAAACTATCGTATAGGAAGGAAAGTCCCTAGGAAATTCACGTAAAAATCTAGTCCTTCCCCTATAATCGTGATAAAGACATCCAACCCAAGGGAGGAAGCTATTCAAAGGTTTCTGAGGGGCGAAAAAAGGGTGCCCAAGGACATGGTGGAAGACTATCGGAAACTAGTCGAAGCCTTATTAGAACCAGAAGGAATCATATACACTCCTCCCAGACAAGAAGAACTAGCATCACCTCCTAGAAGTCCAACCCCTCCTCCTCCAATGCCACAATAACTGAAGAGGAATTCCACCAACAAGGAGGCATGGGATAACTATTGGGATGCATATGCCACCTTCATGAAGATCCACCAAGTACCTTCACCCACTCAACCTGACTTCAATCCGTCTCAATGGGTGAAGTGGACTTATGAGTGTGAGGTGGAAGTACTAAGGCGGTACAGATTGGAGGCCATACATGAAATTCATCCTATTGAGGAGCACGAATGGACCCCAATCAGTTCCTTAGAGCCTTCTGACCGAGAGTCCCATAATCATGCTAGTGTTAACTCTAGCCCTATGACCTCAAGGGATTAAGGGGTAGAGAGTTCATGTAATAAGCCAAATTATGGCAAGAAAATATTTCCTTAATAAATGAAGGTAGAAGTTTATTAAAACCCTTGAGTTCCTTGAAGAAAATTTAAAAAGTATGATAATAAAAGTTTACATGAAAGGGAAGAAATCCCCCTAAGGAAGAATGGGTTATGGATAGTTAAACTCAACCCTTAAAACTTACCCTTAGAAACACAATAAGGAGAAATTCATCTGATGGAGATCCTAAGAAAAAGGGAGTTAGAGGAGCAACCATCCAAGAGTACATAATTTTGAGAGACCAAGAAGTTAAAACTAAACTATGAGAATTTAGGATAAGGAACAAAACTTGGGAGGAAGTATAACATCCCAAAAGGAACCACAAGAATAGAAGCTGATCGAGAAGAAAAAGAAATTTAGTATAGAGTCCACCAGGGAAAGATGGAGAAAAAGTACAACCACAGGAAGTCCCAGGTGTAACCAATTACTATTAAAGAATTAAGATACAGATTCTTTAGAAATTCCAAAGGACAAGAGACATGTGGAAGCTAAAGCATGAGTCTAAGAAAGAAGAAAAACAAGAGTAGATAAATCATACCAGGTCCTTAAGTTTAGGAGAAAATTTCCAAAAGATAGGGCGATCGAACACCAGAATCCCAAATTGGAAGACACCAAAAGGAGGATAGAAGATAGGAAGTTGGATCGGGGAAGGAGAAAGTATCAAGTCAAAAAAAATGGTTGATCGAAGGAGGGTTTCAACACCAAGGCCATGATGAGGTCCTCGGTAAGAAATACGAGTGGTTAAGTGAGAGTATTGTGAGGCTAAGCACGATCTACTACAAGAAGGCCTAGAAAACTCAAATAGGAACTTTAGAAGAATCTTATATAAGGAAATAACTTATTTAGACCAAATTATTTGGAAGAGTAAACGAAATCTAACCCGAGATAGGGAATAATAGAAGAATACACCCTAACCAAGACAAAAAGGGAAATACTAAGGATATGAAGGTACGAAAGGTTTGGGCATGATGAGGATGAGAGATCCACCTCAAAGGAATATACGAATATTGAAGTGAGTGGAAATGAAGCAAGATCAACAGAAGGTACTCATGGGTTCAAAGAGTAAGAGTAAGTTGGTGAAAATATCGGCAAAAAGATACTCTAGAAATTTAAGGATTTCAATGGTAGAACTAGAAGGAAATATGGAGGGAAAGAGAATGTGAGGCTCGTCAGAGAAAGGAATCTTGGGAAGACGTTGATGTACCAAGGAAAGAAAGTGAAACAAATGGAATGAGCAAGAGAATAACTCCTCAAGAACAAGATAATGGAAAGGAAAGAATCATGTACAAAGAGAAGGAAATCGTAAAGAAATCAAGGGATAAATCAACCCAAGTGAATTATGGAAAGGAAGATGGCATCAATAGATTGCATACAAGTAAGAAAGGAACTAAACTCATAATGAATAATACTGGAAGAAGTTTTTATAAAGGCAAGGATGGAAATGGGAAAGAGAAGAGATCTTAAGGGGGAAGGACACAAGTGGGAAGGCAGAATGAAGAGAAAAAGTTTAAATATGTTTGTAAGTATCAGAGAATTTAAGGGTTTGAAGGCAGAATGAATGAATAAAAAAATTTAGAAAAAAGACAAGAAGTATGGAAACCAATACTGTCATAGGGACGTTAAGTTAAAAGGTCATGAAGAACGTCATGCGGTAAGAGGGACGGGTAAACCCAACTGACTCCGAGAAATATGACTCACACAAAAAATGGCCTATGAGTAAAACATAACGAAGTCAAGCATAAAGGGTAATAACCAAAGAATGAGAGAGGACTCCATGTAGGATGAAAAGATAATAAATGCCTGAATCCGTGGAAGAAAAATGACTGTGAATTCTAGTTTTGAAATATTGGGTGAAAGAAGCCTAGGGTGTGAAATGGTGCCTTAGGAAAGAAGGACTTAATGAAAGAGAATGATTCTAGATGTTCAAAGCAAATACTCTAGGCTAAGGTAAATTTCATAGAATGAGGAAAGGATGAGAATGAGATGAGAATCTTAATTACATGATAAAAGAGATGAAAGAAAATAACCGAGAAGAATCTAGGACGAAAGAATAGAAAATTTTATAACAATAAAAAGTTTAAGCCGACACATGAAAAATGTGAAATAAGTTTTGGGGCCAAAACTACTAAAAAGAGGGAAGAGTTGTAAACCCCGCTCCTTGGAGTTAAGGAAAACCAAGAAAAGAACTAGTCTTACTAAGTGAGAAAACCGAACCGGTTCATAAGTCATTATTGGGGAGCGGGCAAGTTGGAGGAATTTTAACTCCCAAGTGACCCAAAGAGGTTCCTAAACCTTGGAAATGAAAGTTAAGACAAATTTAGAGAGAGAAACCAAACTAGTTCGGATGAACCGTACCCGAACCAAATTGAACCGGCTTAAGAAACCAAGCCAGTTTATGAACCAAAGCCCATAGAGAGGGGGCAAACCGGGAAATTTAAGGACTCCGAATGACCTAAGGAGTTCCAAAAGTTGTGAAAAGGACTTTAGGATGAGTAGGAGATGAAAACCAAACCAGTTCAGGTAAATCAGATCCAAACCAGTTTGGACCGATTTGAACCACTATTGACCCGGATGCTAAATTCATTTTTCTAAGTGGCCTAAAAAATTGAAATTTGAGATTTGAGGCAAACCATTGGATAGAAAATATCTTAGAACCCAATTCACACTGGTCCGGTCCGGTTCGAAATAGAGTCATCTTCTTCCTTCAAATGACAGCACTGTTCACTAGCTAAAAAATCGAAGCAGCGCCAACAAAGAAGAAACTTCTCCGTTCAATACGTTTTAGGTCATCAATGTCTGTCATAAAGGTGCTAAACAGACGGTCGATGAGACCCCGAAAGCCCTAAATAAAGAGCCCCTCTCCATTTATCCTCTTCACACATGAAAAGCCCACTCTCTCTCAGTTGCTTAGTTTTCCGACAAAGCTCAAACCAGAGCTTCGATATAGGGTCATTTATGAGCCAAAGAAAGGGAGTTCAGGTTCCTTAGAATCGGGGAGAAGTCAGCTACACGGTGGTGACATCCATTCGTTCCAAGAGTTACCGGAGAAGTGCCGGCGTGATCGAATAGTGAAACAGCTCCGGCGGACTGAAGCTACCTTGCTTCGGCCGAGTTAAAATCTTCCAATTTGAGCCCTCCTCAGGCCAAACCAAGCCCTCCCAACACTACAACCCTCCCACGGCCTGGAAGGTAAGCCAATTCAACTCCCCTTTACAATTTCGGATTAGTGTTAGAGAGAGAGTCGGTCGAATTTCAATGATAGAATTCTAATCCAATTCGTCATCAATTGAGGTCATTCTTGATTCTAGGAAGAACCTTAGGAGGAGAGATATCTGCCCAGAGAGAAAGTTTAGACCATTGTGCCCTCACCGTTGAGCAATCAAAGCTTTCTCTCTCTATAGTCTATTTTTCAGCGAAGCTCCGTTTGAGCTCATTCCCATGTTAAAACTTACAATTCAAAGTTCTATGGAATCGTATGAACATGTAGAAACTCAATTTCAACAATTAGAGGTGTTTGATCGGTCAATTTGATGAAATCAAATTCAGTTGTGTTAGTGAGTTGAAATTGGGAGAAATTTGGGGAAATTGGGGATTTTCAAAAATTTGAAGGACCAAAATGCAATTTTATAAAATTGAGAGTCAATTGGGCATGATAAGAATGTTAGAGGGCTAATTAAGGAATTTTAGAATTTTTGGGGTGAAACTTACCATTTTTGTAAAGGGAGGGCAAAATGGTAATTTTGGAAAAGTTGGGGCGACCAAATTGGAAATTTGGGAAATTAAACCCCTATTTGGGAATTCGAATAAATTAAGGTCCCGGGATAAATTTTGAAAGTTTTGGGACTCAATTTGAGGAAAATCATCATTTCGGACTTGAAGTTAAAGAAAAATAACTTTAGGGACCTAATTGCATATAAATAGAAAAGTTTGGTTTTCTCATTCATTTGGAATGATTGAAGGCTATTAGGTCAAAGAATAATGAACAACTAGGATCATTTCATGTAGAAAACTAAGACATCGGGAATGCCAGCTGAAGTTAAGCTTCCTAGTGACAGAAATCAGCTAAGTGGGATTTCACTGCACGATCGAGTGAGTTGGACTTTTAACCTCATACCTGGTTGGGGTGATGAGCAAATTAAGCTAAAAACCTACTTACCAGTTGTGAGTGGGATTTTGTATCATACCTGTTGGGAATGATAAGTATCTTGAAATGAAAACTCACTATTTAGTGGTATTTTAAACATCACAACTTAGAGAAGTGATGTGAAAATCACGCGGAAAAACTACTTACTGGTTGTAAGTAGATCATACCCAGTTGGTATGATGAAACTTCCTCGGAGGAAGTGGAAAATCCATTCATTGGTTATGTGTGAAGATGTCCTCATACTCAGTTGGTATGATGAACAATTGAAAGCATATTTTTCTTGGAAGTGCTCACCCCTAACTATGTGCCAATGGTTAAACGATTTGGGAAAACTTATTGATGGGAGCTCGAATAGCTTTAATAGGCTGAGGGCCACGGTTTTGGAACTTGGGGGCTAATATGACCAGTTGAAAACATATTTTTGTCGGAAGTGCTCTCCCGTGACTGTGTGCCAATGCTTAAACGATTTGGGAGACCTTCTTGATGGGAGCTCGAATAGCTCTAATAGGTTAGGGGCCTCGGTTTTGGAACTTGGGGGCTAATATGCCCAGTTTTGAAAATCTCGAACAGTGGGCCCAAGGCCAGTTGGCACAAGCAGAAGCTCGTAATCAAACATGAGTTATATGCCATAAAACTTTAAATAAATGAATTGTTTGGTCATGGTACCAAGACAGGACCGACATAATCAATCAACTAGTGGCAGTGCGACATGGCAGGTCTCCGGACTAGTCAAGACAAATAGATGTAGGTTGATTTGATGGTCGAGGCCGTTGGACCAAGTGGCACCACAGATTATAAGGCATGATGTGAAAATACTAATTGTGCATGCACTGTGTGTACGGGACCTCCAAGACGCCTAAGAGGGGTAGTGATGTGTCATAGGGCCCTGGATGACCTGGTGGGTATAAGGGTAGTTTGTCGGACTAGGTGACCTTGCGAAGCTTGACATAGCTTCAAGCGCACGAGATTGGGGTGGGGTCGCGATGAGGTCTCCGTCCTCATACGAACATAGAGAATGGATTTCGAGATTGAGGGTCAAATATCGCGTACATCCACTCATTCTCATGGTAGAAGTGGATGCACTTCTATCTTGGTGCAGGTAAAGTCGCTTCGACGCCACAAGTGGGTTCAATGGACGTGCTGGCCTGCGATTGTGTGATTGACCTTCATGATGAAGGATGTGTGTGAGGTGATAACACACCGTGATTAATAAGAAATGGTGATTAAAAAAATAGATTTGAAATGAAAGTATTTTTAAAAGAAAATAAGGAGTTTGGCCCACTCTAATACAAATCTTTTTCCTAAAAGTAAATTTTCTAAAACCCATTCACTGAGTTGTAGAAACTCGCCCGTCTTTTATATCCCTTTTTTAGGAAAAGAGAAAATGACTAGGAATAACATCGAGCCTTACCCCCTATCGGGTATGCATAATTTTCCTTAAACTTGCATTTTATTTTATATATGTCTTTCCAAGGAACAAGGTTGAAATTATACCTGGCTCATCTCGAGTTAAAGAAGGAGGAACCTCATCTTGAACAAAGAGAGTGGCGCATTGTTCACGGGGATCCAACCAAACTAGGTTGGGGCATGACACTTTGGGTCTTATTCAAAATCATTTAAGGGGTTCAAGTTTTCCAAATTTCCAATTTGGTCCCTAACTTTTTAAAAATTTACAATTTTGCCCCTACTTTACAAAAATGGCAATTTGATCCCAATTATTTTCAAAACTCAACCAATTGGTCCTCCAACATCCTTTTCATGGTCAATTGGCCATCAATTTTGGGAAATTGTAATTTGGTCCCTCAATTTTATGAAATCCCTAATTTCCCCCAAAATTTTCCCTCAAGTTTCCCCTTTCAAACTGGCCGAATTTGATTTCATCAAATTAACCATTCAATCGAGGTTAATTGTTGAAATTGAAGGTATAATTGAGTTCCTACACATCCATACTATTCAATTGAGCTTTTAATCGCATGAATTGAGGCCGAAACGAGTTCAAATGGAGTTTTTCCGAAAAATTGTGCTTATAGAGAGAAAGCTTCGAAAGTTTACCGTCGTAGGTCTCGTCCTGAGGTTTCTATTAGGGCAGATAACTTCAAAAACTGTGCGACGGTCCAAGCTTTCATTCAGGGTAGACACCTCTCGTCTTGAGGTTTCTCCTATTATCAAGAATTGTAACAATTCATATCGAATTGAGTGAGAATTTGGTTAGTGAAGTTTCACAGTTTCTCTCTCTAATGCTAATCGGAAATTACAGAGGGGAGCCGAATTGGCTTATAGTCACGTGAGGATTGTAGGGGTATTGGGAGAGCTTGGTTTAGCCTGAGGAGGGATGAATTCGGTCGATTCTAGCTCAATGAAAATAGGGCAATTTCGGTCCATCGGAGTTGCTTTAGTGTTTGATTACACCGACACTTCTTTGATGGTACTCAGATCGAATGGAAACTACCGTCGGGTAGCTGACTTCTCCTTGAATCTAAGGAAACCGACCTCAGCTTTTTTGGCTAAAAAAAAACCCCTATGTCAGAGCAATGGTTAGAGCTTTGTCAAAAAATTGAGTAGCTAAGAGAGAGTGGAGTTTTTAGGTGTGATAAGGATGAATGGAGAGGAGCTCTTTATATAGGGAGTTTGAAGACTTGTTGGTTGTACATTTGGCATATTAATGGCACTCATTGATGGCTTGAAACGACCAGAATAGAAACATTTCCCTTCCACCGGCGTTGCTCATTTTTCTGGCGAGTGAACAGTGTAGTTGTCTAGAGGAAGAAGATGACACTGTTCCGAACTGGACCGGACCAATCAGAACCGGATTCAATGCTTAAACTGGTCGGTTCATGCTCGATTCGACTAAGTTTTTCAAAATTAAAAATTTCTACATTCATCCTCTATCCAATGGTGACTTCAATTTGCCAATTTGAATATTTTAAGCCACCTAGAAAAAAGAATTTAGCATTCGGTTCAATAATTGTTCAAACCGGTCCAAACTTGTTCAATCTGGTTCAGATCCAATTCACCTGAAACAATTGGGTTTTCCCTCCCAAATTGTCCTAAAGTCTCTTTCCATGGTTTTTATGACTCTTTGGGTCACTCGGGATATATAGATTTCCCAAATTGCTTGTTCTTTAAGGTTGGGGTTCGTGAACCGGTTCAGTTTTTCTTACTTAGGTTGACCGGTTTTTCCCTAGTTTTTCTTAATCTTCAAAGGACGGGCTTACAAACAGGATCCGAACTAGATTAAACCGGAATGAATTGTGTTGAGCCGTGAATAATCGATTCAAAGATTCATTTTTCTAGGTGGCTTAAAAATATCAAATTAGAAAATTGAAGCCACCATTAGGTAGAAAATAAATTTAGAAAAATTTAGAAATTTTTAATTTTTAGAAAACCAATCGAATCAAGCATGTATCGACCCGGGAAAAGCTCATGTATGACATTCGGCGGCCGATTTGGAGGCCGAGTCCTATGCCGGTCGGTAGCCTGGTCAGTTTTCAAGCTCCCTATATAAAGAGCACCCCTTCACTCGTCTACCCCATCCCACAAATGAGTGAAGAAGTTGAAGTGTTCCATTTTCTGGCAAGCAACAAACCAGAGCTCCGAAAGCAAGGTTTTCTTCGACCTATGAGGCTGAATTTGGTGTCCTTGGAACCAAGAGGAAGTTCTGTATCCAGATGAACCCTCCATTCAGCCCGAGGACCACCGAAGAAGAGCTCGGAAGCCCACACCATACCGCTGCTCCTCGACGGTCAGCAACTTGAGCTGTAAGAGCTCAATTCGAGCCATCCCTAGACCAATTACGACCAAACCAAGCTCCCTAGGCCATCCTTAGAGGTGCCCTGACCATCTCAGAGCTAAGATGGCCACCAATTAAGGCGTGGTTTGATCCATGAAGGATCCACAAGAGGAGAGCGATTCAGAGAAAGCAAGAGCTATGATCGTCGGACCCTCACCGGTAAGATATCGAAGCTTTCTCTCTCTAGATCAAGTTTTCTGGAGAAGCTTCGTTTGAGCTCATTTCTAAGCCAAATAAAGTGTTTAAAGGCTTGAAATGATGAGGGAGACATAGGACGATGATTCAGATCATGAATGTGGACAATTAACCAAGTTTTAGTGATCAATTGAATGAAATGATGTTTAGAGGACCAAATTCAAATTTTGGAAAAATTGGGCAATTTCGGGATTTTTTTAAAATTCGGGGTCGAATTGTAATTTAAGAAAAATTGAGGTATTTTTCATCATGAAGGTTACACACATTCGCAAGTCAGTATTATTACTGAACCCGCTATTGGCTTCGGAGCGACTTTTCCTGCCACCCGGATAAAAGTACGACCACTTCTACCCTGGGAATGAGTAAATGTATGCGACATCCGACCCACGATCCCAAAATCACTTCTTCGTGTTCATATGAGGATAGAGACATCATCCTGTCCCCACCCCGGTCTCATGTGCTTGGTGCTACTCCAAATTTCGCACAGACACCTGGAACGACGATCTGCCCTTATACTCACCGGGACATCCATGGCACATCACTACCCCTCATGGGTGTCTTGATGATCCCGTACTCATGGTGCATGCACAAGCAAAGTTTTCTTAAATTTGCCATATAATATGTGGTGCCATTTGTCCCAATGGTCCCGACCTTCAAGTCAACATGTAGCTATTTGTCACGACTAGTCCGGAGACCTGTCATGTCACATTGCTACTAGTTGACTGATTATGTCGAACCTACCTTGGTACCATGACCAAACAATTCACTTATTAAGTTTTAATGGCACATATATATCTATCATGTTCTTCTACAAGTTCATGCTCGTGTCCATTGGCCTATGGCCCACTGTTCGAGTTTTTCAAAAACTGACATTTTAGCCCTCAAGTTCGAAAACCGAGGCCCTCGGCCTATAAGAGCTATTCGAGCTCCCATCAAGAAGGTCTCCCAAATAGTTTAAGCATTGACACACAGTCAGGAGAGAACACTTCTAACAAAATAGGTTTTTACTGTCCATTATATCGACCGGTATCAGGACATCTCTGTTCATAACCGATGAACGGGTTTTCAACTTCCTTCGAGGAAGTCTCATCATACCAATCGAGTATTATCTACTTATAACCTGTAAGTAGTTTTTCCGCATAACTTTCACATCACTTTCTCTAAGTAGTGATGATTAAAAATATCACTAAGCAGTGGGTTTTTATACCGAGGTACTTATCATCCCCAACCGAGTATGATACATAATCCCACTCACCCGATAAAGTAGGGAAATTCCACTTAGTCGAGTTCCGACCTTAGCAAGCTAGACCTCGACTGGCGTTCTTGATGTCTCATTCTCCTACACAAAATGAACATAATTGTTCATTATTCATTGGCCTAATAGCCCTCGTTCATTCCAAATGCATGAGAAAACCCAACTTTACCTATATTTACAATTAGGTCCCTAAAGTTATTTTTCTTTAACTTTAAGTCCCTATTGTCGGGTTTCTCCTAAATTTGAGTTCCAAAACTTTTAAAATTTATCTTAGGACCTCAAGTCATTTGATTTCACACAAAGGGGTTTAATTTCTCAAATTTCCAATTTGGTCCTTCAATTTTTCCAAAATTACCATTTTGCCCCTTCTTTAGAAAAATGGTAAATTTTGCCCCAAAAATTCCAAAATTTCTTAATTGGCCCTCTAATATTCTTATCATGACCAATTGACCCTCAATTTTAGAAAATTACATTTTGGTCCTTCAAATTTTTGAAAATCCCCAAATTTCCCCAATTTTTCCCCCAATTTCAACTCTTTAACAGTGCCGAATTTGATTTCATCAAATTGACCGATCAAACACCTCTAATTGTTGAAATTGGAGTTGAAATTGAGTTCCTACATGTTGATACAATTCTAAGAAACTTTGAATCACATATTTTAACATCAGAACAAGCTCAAATGGAGCTTCGCCGGTAAACAGACTGTAGAGAGAGAAAGCTTCGATTTCTCACCGATGAGGGCGCGGTTGTAGAAGCTCTCTATCTAGGCAGGTAGCTCTCCTCCAGAGGTTCTTCCTAGGATCAAGAATGACATCAATTGATGTCGAATTGGATTAGAATTTCCTCATCGAAATTCGGTTGACTCTCTCTTTAACAACAATCTGAAATTGTAAAGGAGAGCCGAATTGGCTTACCTTTCGGTCCTAATTCGGCCGTAGAAGGGCTGAAATGGTGTCGGGAGTGCTTGGTTTGGCCTAAGGAGGGCTCGAATTGGCCAATTTCAACTCGGCCGAAACAGGGCAACTTTGGTCCGCTAGAGCTGCTTTATTGTTTGATCACACCGGCGCTTCTTCGACAATCTCAGGATAAACCGATGCTACCACCGTGTAGCTGACTTCTCCTCAGTTCTAATGAACCTGACCTTGCCTTCTTTGGCTCAGAATTGACCCTATATCGGATCTCTGGTTCGAGCTTCACTAGAAAACTAAGCAACTGAGAGAGAGGGAGTTTTGCAGGTGTGGAGAGGACGAATAGAGAGGGGCTCTTTATATTGGGAGCTTGGGGACCCATTGGCCATCCATTTAGCACCGTTATGACAGGAATTGATGACCTGAAATGTACCAAATTGAGGCATTTCTTCTTCACTGGCGTTTCTTCAGTTTCCCAACGAAGTGAACAGTGTTGTCATCCTGAGGAAGAAGATGATACTGTTCCGAATCGGACTGGACCGGTCCAAATCGGGTTCCAAGCTTAAACCAACCGGTTCACCCCTCATTCGACCGAGGTTTTCAAATATAAAAATTTCTAAATTCATTCTCTATCCAATGGTGGCCTCAAATCTCCAATTTGAATTATTTAAGCCACCTAGAAAAATGAATTTAGGATTCGGTTCATTAGTGGTTCAAACCGGTCCAAACCGGTTCGAATTCGGTTCACCTAAACTGGTTTGGTTTTCATCCCCAATTTCTTCACAAGTCTATTTCCATGTCTTTTGTGACTCCTTGGGTCACATAGGGTCCATAAGATACCCAGTTTACCATCTTTTTATCAATTCCGGTTCATAAACCGGCTTGGTCCTTAAACCGGTTTGATCTGGTTCAGGTCCGGTTCACCCAAACCAATCTGGTTTTTCTCTCCCACTTGGTTCCAAGGTTTCTTCCCAAGGCTTATAAATTTCTTTGAGGCACAAGAGAGTTGAATTTCTCTTATTTGCCCGTTCTCTATCGGTTCCGGTTCATAAACCAACTTGGTTCATAAATCGATTTTATCCAGTTCAGGCCTCGTTCTCTTAAACTGCTTTGGCCTTTCTTCCTCATATCATCCTAGGGTTCTTTTCACAAGTTTATAATTATTTTTTAGTCACATGGGAGTTAGAAATTTTTGAATTCACTCATCCCCAATTAGTTGGGTTTGCAGACCAATTTGGTTTAAAGATCACATTGACCAGTTCTTTCCCGATTTTTCTCATTACTAAAGGACGGGGTTTACAATGTGTGTTAGATGATGACACACCGGTAACTATGAAATAATGGAAAAACCCAAGAGAAATTTTAAATGAAGGGATTTTTGAAAAGAAAGGAGTATGGCACACTCAATATAAATATTTTTCTTAAAAGTTAAAAGTAGACCTTTAAAAACCCATTCACTAAGTAGTCGTACTCACCCCCTCCCTTATATCCCTTTCAAGAAATCCCAGAAAGCCTACCCTTAAAGACCATCAACTAAGATGCCTGTAAGATAGGTATGTAAAGTTTAAAATTTCATGCAGTTTTAATTATGTTATTCTAGGAAATGGTGCAGGTTTAAAGGACGCCTTACTCTTTATGGTTTATAATAAGGGGAAACCCTTTAATAAACCGGGAGAGTGGCGGGTTGATCACGGGGATCCGACCAAACCGGGTTGGGGCGTGACAAGAATGGTCAAAAAAGTCACTCCGTACCATAAGTGGAGTAGTTAGGGACTGCTATGCAAATGTATGATCACTTTGATAATAAAGGGTGTGTGCTTGATTTTCAAACCAAATACATAAAGGAGAAATGTAATTTTTTTAATGATGAAAGGGAAGGTGATGGTTAAGTTACCAAATAATTAGTATGGAGATACAATGTAAAAAATCAAACAATCCCTTACCATGATTCCTGATACCACCTACTCACTTAGTTGTAGAACTCACCCCCTCCCCTTTTTCCCTTTTATAGGAAGAAAGTTTTCAACCTTGCCGAGAAGAACCACAAGCTAGCTCAACAGCTAAGATACAGCATTATGGATTATTTCTTTTGAAATAGTTTTAATAATATTGTTTCAAGGAAACCATGGAGTATTAAGTTATGTCTAACTTTTAACGGTATTTCGGAGGGGATTACCCTTCTATACTAAGAATAGTGACGGGTTGATCACGGGGTTCCAACCAAACCGAGTTGGGGCGTGACAATATCAATCTCTATTATCTCTATATTTAGTTTAGTAACATGATTTTAGAAATTGTTTTCAAAGGAGACCCTTAAATTTTAGATTTTGAAAAATAGTTCACAAACTTTCAAACTTATTCAAATTAGTCCCTACTATAAAAAAAACACCCATATCAACACTATATTAATGGGTATTTCGTGTGTCCCCTTCATCGAAAAATCTCATGGTAGTAGTGTCTTTTTGCCTAAAAAAATTTGGATCATTCATTATAATTTATTCAAAAAATTAGAGCATGATCTAATAGTGGAAGAATGCTTATTGTCAATGGTGAAAAGGTTAGAATGGAGGTTGGGTAAGGTCGATGGGGTTTTTTGAGTGTTCCTTGGATTGTCGTGTTTGGTCGAAGCTCAATCCGATAATAGAAAACAAGGGATGAAACAAGTCATGTGGCCAATGAGGTTATAGAGGTTATTTCGATCGAATGCAAGCTCGAGCAATCACTCTTAGTGTTGAGAGACTTTAGGTAGGAAGTTTGTAAAACCCATAAATTTAAGGATAAGAAAATCGGGAAAAGAACCGGACGATTCAAAGGAGAATATCATGTCATTTATCGAACCAAAACCGATAAACAAGAAGTAAAATGGAAAATTGGAAAATTCCAAGTGACTCAGTGAGTCATAAAAATCATGGGGAAGAACCACAAAACAAATTGAAAGAGAAAATCAAATCGGTTAAGGGTGAACCGGACCTGAACTGAATTGAACCGGTTTGAAATATACATGAATCGGTTTCTAAATTCATTTTTCTTGGTGGCTTAAAATGATAAAATTGGTAAATTGAAGCCACCATTGGATAGAAAATGAATTTATACAAATTTAAAAATTTTTAGATTTGAGAAAACCAGTCGAATCAGCTTGAACCGGTCGATTTTTGCCATTGAACCTGGTCGAACCGGATCGGTCCAGTCCAAAACAGTGTCGTCTTCTTCCTTGGGATGACAGCACTGTTTATCATATCAAAAACTTTCCATTTCCGATGAGAGGAATATTCCTTTGATCAAGGCATTTTCGGGCGAGGATATGCTCGACCAGAATGGAAATAGATTGGGCAAAGGGTCCTTGAGCTCCCCTCCATTCATTCTCCACACACCTCAAATCGCCCTCCTCTACCAAGTGCTCCATTTTCCAGTGAAGCTCAAATAAGAGCTCCGACTTGGACACTTTTCTTAGCCTCAAAAGGCAAGGTCAGGTCCTACAGACTCCGGGGGAAATCAGCTGCCTGACAGCAACCTCTCTTCGACCTAAGGACCATCGGAGAAGCGTCGGCGGAATCAAATAGTGAAGTAGCTCCAATAGATCAAAGCTGCCATATTTTGGCCGAGCTGAATTTGGCCAAATTTAAACTCCCTCCGACCAAACCAAGCTTTCCCAACATCCTCACAACTCTCACACGACCTCCACAAAGGTGAAAGGTAAGCTAATTCGGCCTTCCTCCGTCGTTGTAGATGGGTTCTAGAGAGAGAGTGTCGAATTTCACTAACAAAATTCACCCCCATATGGACTTCCATTGTAGCAATTCTTGATCCTAGAAGGATCCTAAGGATGAGATCTACCTCCCAAGATCGAGAGCTCGGACCGTCGCACCTCCGACAAAAAGCTTTCGAAGCTTTCTCTCTCTACAAATAGTTTTCCGGTAAAGTACTGTTTGAGCTTGTTTCAAACTCAAATTCTGCGATTCAAAGCTTCATTTGATCCTATGGAAGTGTAGGAACCGATGCCATCAATTTGAGCAATTAACCCTAATTGAACGGTCAATTTGAAAAAATCAAATTTGGTGCGAAAAGGCGGAAGAAATTGGGGGGGGGGGGGGGGGGGTGAGATTTCGAAAAATTGAGGGACCTCCATGCAATTTCTCAAAATTGAAGGTCAATTGACAATGAGAAAGATGTTGGGGGACCAATTGGTCAATTTTTGAAAGATTTGGGGCCAAATGGCTATTTTTGGAAAGTATGGGAAAAATCGTAATTTTTGGAAAATTGGAAACCAAATTGGAAATTTGGAAAACTTAAGCCCCTTACACAATTTTGAGTAAATTGAGGATACAAGGAGAATATTGGAAACATTGGGATTCAATTTGGGGAAATTTTAGCATTAGGGACCTAAAGTCAAGAAAAAATGAACTTTAGGGACCTAAGTGCAATAAACCAAGAAAAAATGATATTGTTCCAAACCGGACCGGACCGGTCTAAATCGGGTTCAAAACTTAAACCGGCCAGTTCACCCCCCATTGGACCGAGTTTTTCAAATCTAAAAATTTCTAAATTCATTTTCTATCCAATGGTGGCCTCAAATCTCAAATTAGAAATTTTTAAGCCAGCTAGAAAAATGAATTTAGAATCCGGTCCAATAGTTGTTCAAATAGGTCCAAACCGTTTCAATCCGGTTCACCTGAACCGGTTTGGTTTTCATCTCCCATTCATTCTCAAGTCCATTTCCATAACTTTTGGGACTCTTTGGGTCACTTGGGATCCATAAATTTCCCGGTTTGCCCTTTCTCTATCGGTTCCAGTTCATGAACCGACTCAGTTCATAAACCGGTTCAATCTAGTTGGATCTGATTCATCTAAACCAGTTTAGTCTTTCTCTTCCAATTTGCCCTATGGTTCTTTTCCAAGGTTTTATGAACCCTTTGGATCACCCGGGAGTTGTAAATTTCTAAAATTGCCCGTTCCCAAATGATCGGGTTTGTGAACCGTTCAGTTTTCTTACTCGGTTTAACCGGTTCTTTTCCTGTTGTCCTTAACTAAAAAGGGTGGGGTTTACACATGGGTGAGTGGGACTTCTATACATCATACCAATTGGGATGATGAGCACTACTTTAAAGGCTAAAACCTACTTACCGGTTGTGAGTGGGAACTTTTACACTTCATACCCGGTTGGGATGATTAGCATACTTTGAAAGCTAAAACCTACTCACCGATTGTGAGTGAGATTATCCAACATCATGCCCGGTTGGTATGATGAGATTTCTCAAGGAAAGGAGAAAGTCGCATACTAGTGGTAAGGGAATTCGTCATCACACCCGGTTAGTGTGATGCATTTGAAAAAATGATTTTTGTCAAAAGTGTTCTCCCCTGATTGTGTGACAACTGCTTAAACTATTTGGTAAACCTTTTTTTACAGGAGCTAGAGCAGCTCTAATAGGCCAGAGGCCTTAGTTTTTGAACTCATAGGGCTTAAGGCCCAGTTTTGAAAAAACACATGCACTGGGCCCAAGGCCAATGGGCACGGGCTAGAGCCCATAAACAAACATGATAAGGAAGAGCTATGAAAACTCCTAATTAAAATGGATAATGATTATGTGATTTGCGTATCGAGTCTGGATCGACAATACTCAATGGACTAGCGGTAGTGTCGATGGATCAGCCTAGATAAATAGCTACAGTTTGGGTTGAGTGTCGAAGCCGTTGGACCGTTGGTACGAAAGAGTATGGCTTAATCATGAAAATTTTTATTTGTGCATGCACTTAAGTTATGGGACCATCAAGATGCCCTAGGGGGTAGTAATGGGTTCCAAGGGCTGCTGGATGACATGGTGGTGATAAGGGCAGTTCGTCGCGCCAGTTAGACATGAAGCTCTAGGAGTTTCTTGCGCATGAGACCCGGGTGGGGTTATGATGAGATCTCTATTCTCATACGGACACGAAGTGGCATTCGGGTATGAGGATCAGACGTTTGGGACGTCCACTCAAACTCAGGATAGATGCTTGGGACTTCTATCTAGGTGGACAGCAAAGTCGCGCTGATCCCCAAGTGGGTGCATTCTCGGACTGCCCTGCGAATATGTGTACCCTTCCTGATAAAGGTCGTGTGTTATTTGCTAAACGCCTCACGATGTAAGGGGATTGGCTCAGAGAGCTAAACATGCCTAATATGAAAATGGAAAAGGGTTTTTATTGATAAATAAACTAAACATTTTTTAAAACTCGCATCCAACACCCGTTCGTTCACTGAGTTATAAAAATTCACCCACTCTATTTACCATTTTTCAGGTAAAATAGGAAAACCAACCTTAAATGCCTCTCACACTTGAACCATAATACAGGTATAAAAATTTTAATATATTCAGTTTTGTATAATGTTATTCTAGGAAAAAGTACGCCTGACTACTCGCGGTTTAAAAAGGATGAAACCCCCAATAAATCAAAAAAATGACGGGTTGCTTTTGCAAATTCGACTAAAATGTGTCGAGCGTGACAAAGTTAATTTTGGTTTCAAACCAAGTCAAGGTCAATTTTATTTTCGACAGCCTAGTATTAGTCGATTTTCAGAAAAAATAAATGGAACACTTCTGTCTCAAAGCTTAATACCGGTGAAAATGAGAGGGTTATATCAAGAGGCAAGAGCGAAAGGCTGATAAGTTGAAAAAATGAAGTGGGCAACATTTTATGTCCCTTGGGCGACGAAAATATGACTAGTTGCTCTTGATTCTCCAACAAATGGTCCCATGCCCACGACCGAAAAACAGGGCAAGGTGAACAGAGTAGAGTATGCATTAATGTTCTATCCGAGGAAGATGATGTTCATATGATTCACCCAAATTGACCAATTTGGGTGAAAATTATTATTTTTTTAATTTTTATTTATTTACACAACTAACCCAAAATTCAAGATATATATAATTAAGTATTTTTAAAAAATATTTTGATTATGGATTGAGAAAATTCTTGATTCGTATATGATTTGAGTTTTTTTTATATTACATTATTGCTCATTCAATAAGTCATACTAAATAATTGAACTTATTGATCTCAAAATATTCTCAATTATCATTTTTTACTTAAATTTGCTATGAGCAATTGCAATGCAGATAGATGAATAAATTAGCAAGTGAAAACAATATTAATCATCCATTGCTATTTTCTGTAATCTTTCCTTGATTTACATTTCCGTGTACATTCAACACAAGACAATAGAACCACAATATGGTTTGCAGGATTGTCTATCAGTTGTTGGCTTTCGTTAAGCCCCGAGGGAATGGGATAACATCCTTGACATCAGTCAGACCAGTTGCGAACAGAAGCATCAGGTCGAAATTGAAACTGAATCCTGAAGTATTCACTGCCCCGTGCCTCTTTATATCCAAATACCATTCATACTGCTCTCTAGGGAGTCCCAGTTCCTTTATCCTGCAAGAGGAAGACACTCGCAGAAGAACGTTAACTGATGCTTATTGGCAAGCTTTAAATAGCAACCCAGAAGAAATAGGAAGGATTACCTTTTTGTGAGCCTGTCCAGACGAAGCTCACTCTGGCTACCCGACATCAGCTTGCCCACCTGTTTGTAAATGCAAAAACCCTTGGTCGATAAGTTTTTCGAAGCAGAGAGAAAACCTCTTGAGGATTAACATGAACTTTCATGGGAAAGGTTACAGTTTCACCTTCGGCACAATCAAGTCAAAAGCAGCTGCAGTCTTTCCATCATCATTCAACCGCACGTAAAACGGTTTAAGATCTCTTGGATAGTTGTAAATGATCACTGGACCCTTGTAGATTTCATCGGCCAAATAACTGTAATCATATAAAGCATCAGTAGCTTCATATTTGGATATTTTATTACTCATATTCCTTACCATGCTACCCATGGCTTACCTTATGTGCTCTGTCGTCAAAGCAAAGCCCCATTCAGCTTTAACTTCCATCTTATCAACCTAGGAAAAGGCAAAAACTGAATTAGATTATTTTCTTCTTCTTCTTCCACTTGTGAAGATGGGTAAAAGAGTAACCTTTTTCAGTGTTTCCACTGCCTCTGTATATGTGACCTTCGCCAAAGGTTTTGATGCCGCTGATGAAAGCCGGTCAATGCTTGCCTTGTCTATTCTCTTACAAACAAATCTCATGTCATCAACACAGTTGTCCAAGACCCACTTACATAGGAACTTGAAAAAATCATCAGCACAATTCATGGCATCCTGAAATTCCAAATAAAACCATGTCAATTAATCTGCAAAGGGATAGATTAAAGGTAAATTGAACCCATCCAATCCAAGGATATATTATGTGCCAGGACACGGAAGACTTCACCTGTAGCTCTGAGAATGCAATTTCAGTCTCAGTCATCCACATCTCCGGCAGAAGTTTAGGCGACTCCAATCTGGTTGCACAAAATCGTGGACCAAAGGAGTAGACATTCCCAAGGGCAGAAGCATAGCTTTCCAGATGAAGCCTGCCTGAAACTGTCAGATATGTTTTCTCAATAAAGGGATTCTGGGAGGACTTGATTGCATCAGCCTTCATAGAAGCTCCAGCCTTTGATTTTTCTCTTGCTTCCAGCTGCAGAGCTAACTCATTTGTATTCTTTAAATCTTGAATTGCTGCTGCAAGTGCTTCCTTGTTGCTCTCAGTTCTCTTCAATTCCTCAATTAGCGCATTCTTCTCCTTAGCAGCGGCCTTAACAAAGTGAAGGCTAATGTTGTCCCTGTCCTTCGAGAGCTTAGGGTCCTCCTGATAAGAACTGCTCGAAATAGCAGTTATCAGAAACTTTTCCCTTGACCCATCAGAATCAGTGCTTGTGATGATTGGTACTTGCACATTCAGAAACCCATTGTTCTGGAAGAAAGTGTGTGTTGCAAAGGTGAGGGAACTGCGTACTTTCATGACTGATCCCACCTGCACGATATTTGAGATGATGATTAGGATATGGCCATTCAAGAACTGGATTTTTTTAGCAGCAAGAAAAGTTTATCCTTGCAACAGCAAATCAGCTTATCCTTGCAAGAGTAAGCCTAGGCATCAATGGCTTCAAATTACAAGGCAACAAAATATGGCTCAAGTACAGCAAGCCTAGGCATCAATGGCTTCAAATTACAAGGCAACAAAATATGGCTCAAGTACAGCACCATGAGAAGCCATACCGTAGTCGTGCGTGGTCGAAAATGCATGCAACTCCTCAACATATCCAAGGGCAACCTCTTCTTCGAGAATACATAACTGCTCTGCTCAACCGTACCAATGTGAAGAATTTTATCGGCTTTAAGTTCGACGGCATGTTTTCCAGGGATCATGGGCTGCTTCAGCACTCCTTCAACCAATATGCATGTCCCAGTAGGAAGTAACTGACTAGGAGAAGCCAAGGATGAATCTACCACCACCTGGAAATTTTGTCCAACCAGAAAAAACAGCTAAATGAAATCCTGGAACAAGTTCTTAATCTACCACAACAAGTCCATATGTTGAAAGGTCGAGGAATCGAGCTGAGATATATATATATATATATATATATATATATAAAATGTATACCTGAAGACTGGAGACGCAAGAGCCATCGCTAACTTGCAGATAAGCAATAGAAGGAAGGGGCTTCGGAGAAGCTGGTGGGGCTTCCAATCTTGGCCTCGCGATGTAGGTGACTCCGCCAAACACCTTAATAAGCGACCTGAAGAGCGGTATTCGAGTCTGAAGAATCTCGACGCAGCTCACGTCTTCTTGCCCTGCTGAGCCCTTCTGCTCGTCAGCCACGGACGGAGCCGCGTTCGGCAGCTCTACCTTCTCTTCTCTCGAGGATTTTACCCAGCCGCCGATCACGATTCGCTCGCCGACGCACCCCAGCCCGCCGTCCTCTTGCATCAACAGTGTTTTCAGTAGCACGCGCTTGGAGTACTTGAACAGGGCCAATGGATTGGGCTTAGGGTGAGGGTATGTGGCTTCAGAAGCTTGGATTGCATCCATCTAGGAATAAGCGAGACTGGAACCAGAATTCGGGTTGACAAATGGAGGAACAGAGGGAGTTGATGAGAGAAGTGTCGGGGGGAAGGGAAGATATAGAAGATTAGAATTCCAAAGGGGTACTTTGCTTAAGGAGGGGGTGATTGAGAGATTGGATAGGTTGAAGAAGAAGGAAAGGGATTGTCTCTGAGCTTCGACATCTCTAATGGCGAAATATGCAGAGCTGAACGGAGGAGTGGAGAAAGAAAAAGAAGGGGTTTGGTATTCTTTGAGAAGAGGGAAGTTCTTTCGCGGCAAAAAAACATTTTAAAATGTCCATATCTTATTTAAATAGCATAAATTTTTAATATTAATTTAAGCTCAGATAATCTTATTACTTAATGTATTAATACAATATAAATTGTATCATTTATAATTAAAATTACATCTTGAATTTATAAGATATACTAAAAAAGTTGGTCATTTTATAAAAATTAAAATTAATTTTTTACCTTTTATTTCTAGTTTAACTTTAATATGTGTAATAATATTGATAAAATTTTGTACTAATATTTATTTAAAAATTATAAATTATAATTAATATAATTTTTTCTAACTTCATAATTAAATAATATTTCAATATTTTATTAAATTGAATTTAGAGTTTCGCTTATAATATATATTATCTCACTATTTATAATAAAATATAATAATATATTGTGTAACGATAAGTTATTTCATTCATATTTACTTAAAATTAATAAATTATTAATAAATAAAAAAATTATTTTATAAAATTTATAATTTTATTATCAATAATATATTTAGAATATTAAAAAATAAATATTTAATCATTTTAATCCATAATATATCATAAATTTAAATTAATATTCAAAGAAGCAATAACTTTAAACCAATTTTAATTTTCCTATTTTTACTCTCAATCCTCAATTTAATTTAATATTTATCAATTAATTTTATATTTTATTCTCTTGATTAAATAAATTTTAAATTATGTTATATTTATTTTATGCATTAATATTATTATATTTTAAAAGCTTTATATGTATTTTATTATATTTTCCTATTATCTAAAATATCATTTATGTTATAATTAAATTAATATCAAATTATGAATTGAATTAAAAATATTCATATAGTGAATATTTCATATTTCATCATTTATTTCACTTTAATATTGATCAATTAATTTTATATTTTATTCTCGACCCTCACTCTAAATAAATAAATTTTAAATTATATTATATTTTTTATACATCTATATTATTATATTATAAAAGTTTTATATGTATTTTATTATATTTTCCTATTTTCTAAAATATCATTTACGTTATATTTAAATTAATAATAAATTATAAATTGAATTTAAAATATTTATATCGTGAATATTTCATAATAATAAATGTTCCAATGCTTTTGCTTCCAATAATCCTTTTACTTTTTTATTCCATAATTTATTTTATTTTTATTCTCTCATCTTTTATGAACTTATTATTATTATTATTATTATTATTATTATTATTATTATTATTATTATTATTATTATTATTATTATTATTATTATTATTATTATTATTAATATTAAGTTTCTCAAAATTAGCGGAGTCTAGGTTTAGTTTATGATTAAAGTATGTAACAAATTCCATCTCATTTTCACCTTCTAAAAATATATTTTTTTTAATTTAGGAATAATAACTGGGAAAACCTCAACTTTTGATATATCTTAATTTTGACCCAAATTTTGGTAATTTTAAATTTTTAAATATAAATATTTTTATAATATAATATAATATTTATATTTTAAATATATAATAAATATTAGTTCAATTAAAAAATATTATTATTATTATATTTAAATTTTGAGTTTCTACAAGTCAAAAATAAAAAGAAAGGACTAGTGTTCACTCATGACCGAATCCAACCATGGGACCCCTACTGGTCACTCATTGGTTATCTTGGTCACGACCAATTCTCCTTTCAACCAGTAAGGAATCTTAATACATATAGGAGATGCGTGGATGACTGGTAGTTATGAGCCTCTAGCAGCATATGACAATGATTAGGGTTCTTCCTACAACTGCGACCCATATCAACTGATGTTACCAAGGAATCAATTAGTCGAAGCATCATAAATTACCGTATATATATATATATCAGAAGTCCCATAACATGCCATCGTTAATCTGAATGAACATATCTGCAACAACATTATATTTCTCACATTATATCTATATATATTTTCAACATGCAGTGCTGGACGTTTTAAAGAGCTGAACCGCCATCCGGTCACTGGAAATGAGCTTTAAGAGGCAGGAGTCGGCGGCAGCGAGCAGCACGAAAAGAAGATCATCATCATCAACAACCCTCTCTTCTGCAGGAAGATAAGTGTATGTATACATCACCAAGATCTGGTCTATTTTTCTGACATGGTGGAGAACAAATCGTTAGAGTTGAGTTTTTACCTTTTTAGGCTTGACAATGAGGAGATCAGGGGGGATCTTGTAGAGGTCTTCGTCTACTGGCTTTGGTGTAGGCCTCTGCTTCACAAAAGCTGATGATGGATTAGGATTCAGTGGTCCTTCCTCCTCCACCTCAAAGTGATCTCCTCCCCCCACCCATTTCACACCGCCACTTTTGCCTTTTGCTTCTTCTTCCCCTTTGACATCACTGGCATTATCTTCAACCCTTGCTTTTGCCTGCAATCATCAACCCCACAAAATGGAAATTTCCAATATAAAGGATATCCGACAAAGAATGTTCGGTGACCAACAATAAAACCCAGACAACAACCATTCATAGAGATCGTTTTTCTCTTTTTCCGAGTCGACCAAAGAATTGTCAATTTCGTTGTCATATGATCCAACTATGCGTGTCAAAAAACGAGGAACATATGCATACAGACAAGAAAGGTGGGTGCTTAATTTAAGTTAATTACCCGCGGGAGGCGGCGTGGAGGAACCACGATCATGGAGGGAGCGACAACCTCGCTGGCGTAGAGGTCGCGGTGGTGGGAGAAGCTGTAGCGGAGGAGGCCGGCAGTGGGCGCGGCGTCCGGCTGATGATGCCTGGACGCGGCCGCGTCGAAGCACTGGGTGAAGGGGAGGGCACCACCGTCGTTGCAGTCCCAGCTGCCGAACGCCGGAATCTCCCGCTTCCGGCAGTAATTTCGTGTCTGCATCTCCGGAATGGCCTCTCTAGTCTCTAGGCTTAGTATATTAAGGCTGCGAGCTTAGTGTATTCGGGGAGTCGGTTGTAGCAAGTCTGAAGATACAAGCCTTTTAAATATCGGCTGAAGGGAGGGGTAGTCAGTGCTCCGGTCATGTCCATCCCAGGAAAGTGTTTTGAGCATTTGTCTCATATACTTTAAGTGAAATAATGTATTGCCCTTTAATTCTAGGGCGGAAAAAAAAACTTCAAGGTTTATTCATTAGAAAAAGAGTGCAGCTGTGTTAGAGACTCGCTACTAGTGGCCAACCTATATCATCACATTGTTCCAACTTGCAACTCTCAGACCAACCTACTCAACCAAACACTTCCTAGGGTGGCCTACAAATACATACATAATTTGTCAGTCCATTAATTCTATGAAAAATGGAGTTAACCATTAAAAGCATTTAATGATTTTTCTAAAAAATGAATGTAGGCTTATATCCCTCTCCCAAATTGTCAAAATTAGAGGTATCCAAATTGTCAGAACAGACCATTTTCTAAAAAATTGTATGACAATTTGGATCCAAGTGCACGACTTGACTTCAACGGGAAAGGTGATTCAGGTGAACGATCCACGAGAAGGTGTAAAAATTACATTTTTTTTAGAATGGAGTCCTCATTAATGTGGTTAAAATACTTATTATAGGTGACTCGATAGATATCTAGAGGAGATGTTAAGTAGGTGAATTTCAAGTATCGAAGGTTATCTACTTTTTAATTTAGATTTTAAAAATTTTCCCATATGATTAAATAGCTCTGATGAATTGAATGAGTATTGTATCTATGAATTAGGTATGATGAATTGAATGAGAATTGTATCTATGGACTTGGTCTTCGAGCTTCATTAAAACAAATGGAGAGTGTGATAAGCAATCCTTGAAAGCCCAAACCCAAATCCAAGTCTAAACCAAAATATCTTGACATTTTTCCAACATCGAAAGAGTTCATGCTAGTGGAAAACCTTCACCCCAATGAAAGTCAGTCATCCGATACAGAAAAATGAGGGTAGGCCCTCAGCTGGATCTGTTGAGAATTCCCAAATATAGAAGTGCGTTTTGAATTGTATAAAACTGATGGAATGTGAAGATAGGGTCACCGAAGCAACAAAAAATCAGAATAACAATGACTACATTGTTGAATTAGTAGAAGAGCAACAAGGGAATTTCACTGTAACTCTCATTCTATTTTAACTACTGAGTACTCGTGATCATGACACAAAAAAGAGTAGTAGAGATAGTCAAAGATTCGTATAGTGAAGATGACAGAGGTAATCAATAAAGTTGCAAAAAATGAAGCATTCGACCCCTAAGCCCATTTCCAGTAGGAGGCGTGCAATCACAAAGCGAATATATAAAATACCTAAATCGTCTAAATGGTACGAGGAGAATAAGGGGAGGAGTGGTACTCAGTTCTGATAGTGGAAATAAATCTCGAGACTTGTGAAAGATGGTGGGAATGATGGCTGACCCAAAATAACCCCATAGATCAATAAAGCTACTATAATTGAATTGTCAAGGCATAGGGTCTGTTTTGACAATTTGGACTCTCAGACTTATAAAGCATGATATTGTTATTATAATGAAAACTAAAAATAATTATATCATGACAAGCCAAATAAGACGCCAATAGGGATTCCAACAACAATGTGATATCGAACATAACGATATTGGTTGCGACATCTCCTTGTGGTGGAACACTCTAGTTGTCTCTATTATAGTCAACTTTCCCTTTTTTATTGCGTGAGCACTACTCCCTAGCCTGTAAACATAATCAAGTTTGTCCACGGTAAGAAATGAGACATTTTCCCTTCGCTAAGATCTAGTGCGCATAGGACTTTAGAGCCTAGTATTTCTACATTTCTATTCAATAGTCCTTGTAATTACCACTATCCCATATCGAGTGTCAAGCAATTCTACTTAATAAGCATATGCATGTATTTTGGTATTTAATCCATTGTTTTTGTTTCACTAGCCCTCCTTAGCTCGTTAGAAATTTTCGCACAACCGGTTATTATATATTTTTATCATGGTCTAACTCTATCATAACAATTGTATTATTTACGAAAAAATGCTCATTTCCATTTACATTGAGCTCAAAGAGTATTTTCAAAACATGAACTTGGGTCCACTTATTTTTAGAAAACGACGGCCTTGGGACCACTTTGATATCATGATATAACACAAGTAGGAATCATGCCATCGAGAATATAATGTAGCAACATAATTCATGTTATCACTAGGTTATTATTATTTTAGCAGGGTTCATTCTATTATTGGTTTTAGGCTATCATATGGCCCATATCAACAACAACTCATGTTATCAGCATGATTCATGCTATTATAAAAAATTCATGATATTATTTAGAATATCACATGGTTAATATCAACAACAACTCACGCTATTAGTAGGATTCATGTTGTTACAAAAGCTTTAGGCTACTATTGGGTTAAGTCTATCATAGGGTCCATGCTATTAGTGGGGTTTAGATTCATGTTATTATAGGTTCAGCAACTCATGCTATCATAGGTACGAGTCATTGGTCCAATCAAACTCGATACTAGAAAATTTCACTCACCTATTAACCATAACGTCCTCATCTCGGCTAAATTCTTAAACCTTTGTGCATTCCTTCGCATACGTACATAGGTAGATGGTTCCTATGATAGATCAGACATTCAAATCGTGCAAGGTAATCACACTTAATACCTCATACTTTCCTTTAATTATGTATAGGTCCCTAAGTTATACGTTATTTACAATTAGGACCCTAAGGTTTATAACTTCTTAGTTTATATCTATAATGTCAACTTTATTCTCAACCAGGTCACTAAAGTTTCTGATCTTTCCTTTACATCCCTAATATCTTCTTATTTCCATTAAAGGTATTAACTTTTAATTATTTGTAATATGATCCTTAAGTTTTTAAAAATTACAATTTAGTCCATGAACATTGATTTGCACATGAACATTGATTTAGTCTTAATTCGACCGGTTCTCCAAAATTTAAAATTTTCTAAATTAATATTCTATATCGTGGTGATCTCAATTTACCAAATTTCTCCTTTTTAGTCACCTTAAAAAATAAAGCTTCAAATGGGTTTCTCTTGAATCGATACGATTTAACCCGACTCACTTCGATTTTTTTGTTCTTAATTCAATTGATTGGTTTCCTTGTTTATTGGGGTTTTGAGATTATTTTTTATTCGAGATTAGTTACTTTGTACAACCATAGTTCAATCAGGATCTCAATTTTTATTTTGAAATATTTTTATTCTCTATTTAGGAGAAGCATGGCTTACCGGTTGTGTGGCCACGTGGCGCGTCATGATTGGCTGCGACCTTCAACATGGTAGTCCAGTCCACGGTTGACACTATTTAGATTGATTTCGATAAATTTTTTTATCGGTTTAGACAATTTTACCAATTTTTTACTCGATTCACCTTTAATTCATGCAATTGTTAACCTAATTTATTTTTCTAAAAATTATTTGGGTATTTTGTATTTATTATAGAGTTAAAAATTACATTTTTACCCCACTTAAAATTACTTTAAAATTTATCGATAATTTATAATTGGTCAGATTCGTTTCAATTTTAAGTTAATTTTTCTTCTAATAATTTCATATCTCATATTTCAGATTTTTCACTTTTAATCATAGTCTCATAATCTAACTTCTACCCATTTCCTTATTAAATTTGATTTTTTTTTTGTTTCATCCCATTCATGGTTTTTGAATCTTTTATATATATATAGTATCCAATTTTAAATGTTACATGACATACATGAATTGGTTGAAAAATACCAAGATAATAATGCATGTAGTAAAATTACCCATGGCACTTAAAGTAACAATGGTAGAGTTTTTATTTAAGGAGAACACGGACGGGTGGTAGTTTAATATACGTGGTACTATCTCCTTCCCCACGAGACTAGGCAGAGTTCAAAGATAAGTGAACCGAGGAATAGATGTCAATATACATGATAAATAAATAAAATAGTAATTCCTTCATTTGAGACTAGGCACAAAATTAGTAACTAACTATAAAAATCGATTTAATACTATACGATTATTCAATCCAGATTTTTCTTGTACTATAAAAATATATTAGCGCTTTTTAGATTACATATTTCCGTTGCATAATTTTGATATTACATGAGAAGTATAGGGTCACCCATCCACTTGACTACTATAAAAGGAGTGTTAGTTTGAGCTTCATATAGAAAAACATAGAGATGCATTTATTACAAATATGTTGTAGCATCAGGGTTATGTAGCCAATAGCAGGCGCTTGCAACCTCCTTAGACTTCATTCTCACGGATTATTAGTCATTCAATGAATTCAAAATATCTCTAAAACAAAAGAATATGGTATATCCTTTTGAGTTCATTTTCAGCAGATGGTATCAGGTATTGAAGATTCAAATTGAGTAAAGCTTGTAAAAGAAAGATGCGGTATATCCTCATTGCTGGAGATTCTCGCCTCAGGGGAAAACCATGAAAGTGACCACAGCAAGCAGCCTTAGGAGAAGCAAACAGGAAACTAAAGCACTAGAAGTAAAAGGTCTGCAAAATTCAAGGTATGGTTCAGATTATTTGGCAAAAGTTTCCCTACTAATAATTAGTGGAATCTTAAGTAGAAAAACTTGCAAAGAAGTTCATAATCGTTAGGGTAAGGTAAAACTTTTACTTGGATGGTGAATGACTAAAGATCCCTTCAACTTGTAATTATGCAAGGGAAAGGGAAATTGTATGAGAGGAGAGGAGAGGTCATGGTTGATAGATAAAAGCAAATGGGTATAATGGAATTAGATTGACTTTTCTCTTTATTCCATATGGTTTGTACACATGTGCTTTCGTTCTTTCTTTCGCATCCTTACAAATTAAGTTGACCCACCTGACATCCAAAGTATCAGCCATGCATTGTATTCCGTTGATTATAATGGCACCCTCCACTTTAGTAGCCGGAAGATGAGGCGAGTATATTTTACTCGTTCTCATGATATCACATATAACTTTTATGGAAGTGGTTTCATGCCGCATGAGATGATAAGGACTTATTCTCGACTAATTTTAGATACTCAGCAACTTAATCCAAGAAATATAGGGGTTCGGACGATATTATAATTAAATATTATATAAAATAGATAATTATTTTTTATTTATAAAATTAATTTTTTTAATATTTATAAATAATATCTTTTAAATATATATGAGTTTAAATAATTATTGATATATAATATATCTCTAATATATTATTAAAATAAGTAAATTCATACGATTATGTAAAAATATATATATAACTCAAAACTATTATTTTTATTTATTTAAAACTGTAAAAATAATACCTGTATAATATATAGTTGTTGATTAAATATTTAAATTTAAATATAATAATTATATATATGCTTAAAAATTTTATAATATTAAAAATTATAACTTTTAAATATATATTAATTTATTAATTATTTCACTGTAAAAAAAATTTAAGACAAAGGGACTAAAAATTGTATATATTATAGTAGAATTTAACTTAAATTGTTAAAATAAATTAATTTTCCACTCTAAATTTAAACTTGTTTTATTTTTATTAATTTTTCTTTATAGAATTCATGGATCCGTCCTACTTGTGGATTTTCATGGGATTAGTAAGTGAAATTGAGGAGCAAAAAAAAGTGGATCAAAAAAATTATAAGTGAAATTTAATGGAATAAGTGATATTTTATAAGAATAAATTATACTTTAACATAAAAGTTTCTAATTACTGAGACTTAATCTTTAAAACATTACAACTTATTATTAAATATATGATAAAATAAATGATTTGATGTCATGTTAAATTAGGTTAACTTAAATTGCATTGACATAAATTATAAATTTAATAATTTGTACCATCACATCATCTTTTTTTGGTGATACTTAGTGCGTGAAGTCTAAATATCAAAACAGACTATAAATTAAGTTGGATGACGTAATTTATTAAAATGGTAATCTAATGAGTCTCAATATTAAACTATAATATTATATAAAAACTTTTACTTCTAATTAAAATTTTGTGGGATCAAATTAAAACATTAAAGTAAACATCTTACTCTAATACATCTTTAATTCTGTCTAATTATAAAATTTTGAAAATAAATTATATAATTTTAGTGCTATTAAAATACTAAATTTAAGATATATATAATTTTACTTTATATATAAATAATTTATTTAAAAACTTAAATTATATATAATTTTTCCTTAATTAAATATATTGAATTTAAATTAAATAATTTATTTATATATAAATTAAGATATCAAATAAATAAGTATATTAAATTTAAAATTATATAATATAATTATATAATTTATTTACAAAATTTTATAATTATGGAGAATGAGAGATGTATCTGGATGAATAGTTTAATTTAGTTGTAAAAATGATGAAACAAAATTTTAATTATATTTAATATTTACTTATAAAAATAATTAAATATATATATATTGAATTATGAATAAAAATTATACGTACTTTAAACTAAATAAAAATATATAAAAATATGATATCTTACCAATGCATATATTCAAATGAACAGGCTATGAATATAAAAAAATACATTTATTTAAAATATTTAATTTATTATTTTAAATTAATTAAATAAAATTTTAATGTTATATAATTTTCAAAATTTTATTAAGTGAAAATTATATATAATTTATATTTTTAATAAAAATATAATAATTTAAATTAAATAAAATTATATTTATATATATATTAAAATATTGTACCATACCTATCTTAAATTTAATATTTTAATTTTACTAAAATTATATAATTTATTTTCAGAATTTAGTGCATCTAAAAGTTTTATTTTCCAATATGTTGTGGCATTTTGATACCTTATTTAGGAAGGTTATACCGTTTCATTGCCCATTATTACTTTTCAGGCCTATGTGACGAAGGCCATAAAAAGAGTGCCCTTAGAACAATTGGGCGTGACATGGGGATCTTCGTGGCCGTCAATACCTCTTGGGCTTATTCACAAATGCCATGCCATATGCCATATGCCAACTACCAACACCCATCATTTATATCATCGGTTCAGGTGAAGACAAACAAATGGACTTGATGCAATAATGGTACTCAAGACTAATAATTTAACACTTTCAATAAGTAAAAGAAATATAATAATTTAATATTTCAATTTTTTTTAACAATTTACTCATTCACTATGTAATTTATTTGGGAATATCTCTCTCTATCAATTTAACTAAATATAAATATACATAATTATATTCCTTCAAATATATATATATATTGAATGATTTTTATATCATATAATATATAATAATTATTATTATTATAATATTTTAGGCATTTTTATATTTATATTTAAGAAAAGTCATAGGGCGGGCTATGGCATTTTTTTATATTTTATTTGGTCTAAAATAACTATACAAATAAAATATTATTTGATGCTTTTTCCTTGTTGGGAAAATCAAGAACCATTAATCTATGATGTGAGTTGTAAAGCAAGTGGGCCAACTCGAAGGCAGGGCAGGGCAATCCGTGACTCTCATAACCCGCCAAAATCATATTGAAGAAAAAAAAATGAAATAAAGGAGCTCTGCCAGCCAGACACCTCTCTCCCCAGCAGCTTAATTCCATCCGCTTTGCATTGGTGTCGGCAGCGAAAGGTAGAAAGGGTTTCATCCAACATGGCGGCCAAGCTCGCCGTGCTACTGACAGCGGCGGTGGTGGTGGCGGCGGTAGAATCCACGTTGAGGCTGAACGGCGAGAATGAAGAAGGGGGCGTCCTGTGCAAGATGGACGAGGACGGCCTTCTGGCCTGCAAGCCCTCCGTGACCAAGCCTGACCCGGTCGACCCATCTGCCGACTGCTGCAAGGCCTTGTCGGGGGCCGATCTCGACTGCCTCTGCTCGTACAAGAACTCGATGATGCTGCCGGCACTAGGCATCGACCCTGAGCTCGCCATGGGGCTCCCTGCCAAGTGCGGCCTCCCTAACCCAGAAAGCTGTTCCGGCTCTAAAATTCCCTGATCGACTTTCCTGACTCCTTTGGCATAAACCCGACCTTCGAATTTACCAATGTACTTACCCCATGTCCCACGATGTCCGTGACTTTTTTCTTATTGATGATTATGTTTTTGCTTGTGTTTTTTGTGTGTGCGTGTCATCTCTAAAAAAATTCAAGTCCTATATATAGTCTACTGATTTGATGTCACTAGCAACTTACTGATTATGCTGTTACTCTGGTTGGATTGCGTTCCACATATCCAATGTGTTTTCTTTACCAGATACAACAACGTGTGGTTATTTACAGCTATACAAAATTCCATTTCTTTTTATAAGCTAACCTCCCTTCTGGATTTTTTTTGGTTATGGAATGAATACATAGCAGATGAGGGTACATTTGAGAATTTAAAATATTAAGATATTTCTCCACCACTTCTCCATGTCCTCCATTGGACCCATATGGACCAACATTTTTCATAATTCCTTAGCTTTAGTGATGTTCACTTGGTTTAAAAATAGGATTATAGATTTGATAAAATAAATAATTATTTTGAGTTTATAAATTTAAATTTTTTTATTAATAACTTTTAAGTATAATATATAATAGATTTTAACTTTTGAGAATACATTTTAACTGCAATTAACTATAGCACATATATTGTAATTGTAAATATATAATAGAGAATACGAGATATCAATTGCCTACACATTCTATTCTATTTATTTTCCCTACACTTACACTTGAAAAACACGATCTTGAAAGCTTCCACTTGATCTTGCTTGGCCCAACCTGCAAATTCTCCATCGCACTAGTGCCATGGAGGCTTGAAGAGACACGGGCCCATAAGGTTCTATTAGAACAAAAATGAAGAGAAAATAAAAAAGTAAAATCGATTTATGAGTAATTCTTCCTTGCCATTGAATTCGGTCAACTAGGCCACTCGAATCCCTCGTGTCTAGCCCGACTCCTGCCCTTTATCAAAGGGTGAATGATTACCTTGGTAGCTTGCTTGTGGCCCAAAAATGCTAAACACCTATAAACGTGTAGAACACTACTCCGCTTTTCAACTTTCTCGGGTACTGACCTCAGTTATGCCACCACCTATGCTGCCTCTCCTTGCTATCCAAACCATAACGACACCATATGTTGTTTGGTTCACCTTCAGAATTTCGCCGCTACTTTTCTCCGTAGCAATATCTTAGCTCTAATCCAACAAATGATCCAAATATAATAGTAAATCTATTTTACAAATTAAATTGAGATTAATTTTTTATATATTTAAAATATGAATATTATATTATAAAAATAGTTTAATTGAAAATTTTAAAATTCTAAACATTAAGCATAAAATTTCAAGCTGTTAAAAATTTTAAAATTTTCGATTAAATAACTTTTTATATTATAACATGCCAATTTTAAATAAATAAAAAATTAATAATAATTTAGTTGATAGATTATCTATGTTAGCATTCTTTTGGCCGTCGATTTAAATTCAGTTGTAGGTAAAAATTGAACCCAACTAGGTCTAACATACCTAATAGTGTCCCGGACACTATGGCAGAGTACATTTTCATCCATATATTAACCTAACTAAAATTAGTTAAAAAAATATTTTTCGAATGGAACAAAAATATGAGAGTAATGTTGAATCAAATAATGAATTGAAAATTAATTAGAGTTCAAATTCATTTATACTTCTAAATTAGTTAAACTCATAAAATAAAATAGAAATCCATGGAATTATAAAAAATAAATTGAACATTTTTTTGTTAAATACTTAAAAGTTAAGAACGCTGGATTTTAGGCTTTTGAGTAGTGAGTATGATAATTTTGAATTTAAAGAGAAATAAAAATAATATATATGAACTAGAATAAGAAAATAGATAGAAGATACATATATTTTATTTAGACTTATTTGGATGAGTGGCATAAAATTGGAAGATGATATACTCATGGAAAAAATAAATGAAAAGGAGCAGAAATGAAAAAAATTAAGCAATCAACATGGAAAAAATATATGTTTTAAAGATATATACAATCTCATAAATAATTGTGCCATTAAAAAGGAATTTAGATAATTTAAGGCCATTAACAAAGTAGATTATGGGTTTGTTGAGTTATGGACTAAATCGAGCATTGACCAATTTGACTTATAATCATAAATATTAAGTATAAATATAATCCACTGGCAGTGCTTGGCCATCAACCATTTTTTAATAAATAATTTTTATTTTAAGTGAGAAACTTCCATCACAAACTTCATTTCTCTTCTTCAAAAAAGTAGGGCTATATTCTTCAAACTACATGAAAGGAAAATGAAGTTCATTTCAATATCCTTTGAACAAGTTGAGATAATTTATTAAAGTCTTCGTGTCTTCTCCCCTTACCCTTACTCGATGGCCATTTATCATCCTTCCCCCGTTTGTCAAGTTGAGCTACACCCCAAACCTAAGAGAAGCAACCTCCATTGGAAGTGATGGCAATATTTTTCAAGCCCCATTTGATGGAGATGGAGCTACCCTTAAGCCATCTCCTTCCCCCTGGCTGGACAATAATTATTTTCCAATGGGAGTAGCTCAGTTTCTCCCCCAAAAAATCAAAGAGTGGGATGCATTTCTTCAAGCTACATGGGAGGGTATGGGGCTGTATTTTGGAGGGTTAATGGGAAGGTTATGGAGCTGGCCTTCAAACCCCTTTTCATACCCTTGGTCTAATGGAATCCCGACTTCAAAGGGAATAAAACCTGAGACATAGCCAAAGAGGAAAACCAAGAAGGGGTAGGTGACCTAGGCTTGATCCCGACCTCAGCCGTAATCCATTCCTCATTGAGTCCATGAGCAAGAGTTTAACTAAGAATGAAGGGAACATAAAAAATTCGGATGCACACAAGTTGCTTGAAAAAATGCCTAAGAGTGCTCCAAAGGTACGAAAGGGCCGACCTTCAACTTGTTTAAGTTAAGTTGGGTTGAAAAATTCAGATTTTGAATTTAATTTGGATATAATTGATAGAGATGAGTTTATATGCTTTTTAAAAGGTGGGTTTAGGTGTTAAATGGAGAGTAATTTAGATATATTTAAAGGAGATAAGGTTAGATGTTTTAAAAGATAGAGAGTAGATATTGATATGGGTTGAATTTGGATATTAAGTGTAAGTTTTGAAGAATATGATATTAGCGATTTGAATAAGGTTGAATTGGGCGTAAATATTAAAAGGAGATGGATATATATATAATTAAAGTGTAATAAAATAGATAAATTTGGATAGCTTGAAAAGATGAATATATATATAATTAAACTGTAATAAAATAGATAAATTTGAATAGGCTAAAAAGAGATCAACTTGAAAAATAGGTATAAATATTTAAGGGAGATGAGTTTGTATATAATTGAAAGAGATAAGTTTGAATAATGAAGAGATGTGCCTAAAATTTTAAAAGAAATGAGTTTGGAGTTTTGAATGAAATAAGTAGGATATATATGGAAATGTATCAAGATATTTTAAATAAAATGGAATTGCATGTTTTTAAAAAAGATGAATTTAAAAATTTTAAATGAGGGTAATAATAAAATAGTGAGAATAAATTTTAAAATAATATAATATATTATTATAATATTATTTTAGATAGTTATAATATATATATATATATTAGTTAATATTATATCATATATATATATATATTATCGTATTATTTATTTCTATATTTATATTTTATATGACTATAAATATAGAACTTTATATATAATTTATTAAATTAATTATCAATAAACGGTTGTCCACATAGTTATATATATAGCATACTAAATCTATATTTTAATATACTCTTTTCCCCTATTTTAAATTTATTCATATTATTAGAACTATTACCTTACCACTCTTATATTCATCATTTACGGCTCTTGTATTCAATCTGGCGATACTAAATCTATGACCATTTACTCCTAATCTCTATTTTTATTTAAGTATTTATTTAATATTATTGGGTGTAATCTACAAATCAAACAAGCTAATATGAGTTATTAAGTTAAAAAATATGGTTCTAAAACTAAAATCTCTCTATCTAGCTTTCTCTCTACTCCTGTTATTGTGCGCCCTCGAATTTTGATCGCTCTTACTTATCTCGTCCCAAAACTTATTTCAACCCTAATCGAAAAATGGGTGCAAATGGCAACTCGCGCACATGGGGGCGGACGACTTCAAATGGGCTTGGAACTCGCTCTTATTATTAGTCTATATCTACAACAAGAAATTACGGATCAAGGTCGTGTCAATACTTTAATGTGAGTTTTAATCAATTCACTTCTTTTGGTTTCGCAAAACAACATACCACTCGTCTCACTTCTCGGCCTTTAGAGTCATGTCAATTTTGTGGCAAAAATGGACACTCAACTTATCATTGTCCTTTCTATGAATTCAAAACTCTTTCTTCAACTATTAAAGTTCTCTATATTCATTACAATGAATTAGTCCATATTATTTTAACTGGTATGTTGATTCAGGAGCAACCACTCATGTTACTAATAATTTATTTCACATGTCTATTTAGTAGAATGAGACACTTTATAAGCACATATTAATTAGAGATCAGACAAGTTTACCCATTTTATTTTCCGATCTTTTACTCGTTTTTATCTCAACAATATTTAATATGTTTCTCAAATTTCCCTTAATTTACTCTTTATCTCCCAATTTACTAAAGATAATGCTTGCTATTTTGAATTTCACCATACTCACTTCCTCATCAAAGATGCTGTTTCTCACCCAGAGCTGATTCGCGGAAGTCGCAAGGGAAAATTATACTATCTTTATACTGGTCGTAATCTTTCTACCTTATCTCTAGTTGCTTGTGTAGGTCATACTGAACCGACTTAATTATGACATCAACGTTTAGGACATCCCACTTTTCCTATTGTCAGTCGTGTACTTTCTAAACATTTATCAATGAAAGCTATCTCACCTTTATTATGTGATTCATGTTATTGTGGTAAAATCTCTCAGCATTCTTTCCCTTTAACTCACTATTTCAGCACCCATTCTCTTGAGCTGATTCATACTGATATGTGGGGACCCGCTCCTATTACATCCCGTACATGTCATTTTTACTATGTTTATTTTCTTGATAATTATAGTAAGTTCTCATGATTTTTTGTCATTAAAAAGTGTTCATATATTCCATCTATTTTTCGAGCCTTTCATTTGCAAGTTGAAAATTTGCTTGGACTGCAAAATTAAATTTCTTTAGTCAGATAGTGCCGATAAATTTATTTCTACCTCCTTCCCATCTAAACTTTAGCTTGCCGACATTAGTCACCACATTTCATGCCCACATATGCCCTAACAAAATGGATGAGCTTAGCGTAAACATCGTTATATTGTAAACATGAGACTCACTCTCTTAATTCATTCTCATGCTCCATCAATATTTTGGAATTTTACTTTTGATACATCTGTCTACCTAATTAATCGCCTTCCTACTCGGTCCTTGAGATTTTGTTCTCCATATGAGCTACTTCAAGTACCTTTCCTAATTATAAATCTATGTGTGTGTTTGAGTGTCTCCATTTTCCCTACCTTCGTCCCTACCTGTCTCATAAACTTCAGCCATGGTGTGCTCCTTGTATTTTTCTTGGCTATCACTCTAATTATTCAGAGTACCGTATTTTGGATCCTCGTACTAATCGCATCTTCACGTGCCGCATTGTTCTTTTTAACGAAAGAGTATTTCCCTTCTTAGCAGATAGTAAGCCTCCACCCGCTTCTGTGGAGATCTCTGATGTTCCCCTCCCGGTCTCCCATCCTACTCAGACTCCGGTTTCAGACTTGGGTATGTCAACTCACTCTTCTCCCACTACACATATTAACCCACCTTCTCTAGTTGTCTCTCTTACAGGCCAAGACCCTACTGTGGCTCCTCCTCGTATGGTCACTCGCTTGCAAAATGACTCTTTGCTCTCACGGTGTTTTACTATTGACCCTTATATATTTATTGCCACTCTACAAGAACCTCACACTTACAAACATACATATCGTCATGCCTATTGTATGCAAGCTATGCAAGAAGAATTCTCTGCCATTTTCCACAATCACACATGCGATTTAATGCCTGCATCGCCTGCTCAAACCATTATCGGTTGGAAGTAGGTTTACAAAATAAAAGAAAATTTTGATGGTTCTATTACTCTATACAAGGCTCGTCTCATTGCCAAAGGATTCTCCTAACAACATGTGATTGATTATGATGTGACCTTCAGTCCTGTTATTAAGCTAATTACCATTCGAGTGATTCTTTCTATTGCGGTTTCACTTAATTGGCATATTCGTGAGTTGAATGTTAATAATGCGTTTCTTCATGACCATCTTACCAAAGAAGTCTACATGCAACAACCATTAAGTTTCGTTAACTCTCTTTTTTCTCATTATATTTGTCGATTTCATAAATTATTTTATGGTCTCAAGTAGGCAACCACGCTTGGTTTATGCGCTTTAGCTCTTTTCTCACTCAATTAGGCTTTCATGGTTCTATTGTGGATAACTCTCTTTTCATCTATCATACATATACATTTATCATGTTTTTACTCATCTATGTCGATGATATTTTTATTATTGAATCTACTAATGCTCCTCTCAACTACACTCTACATGCTCTACAACGGGAATTATCCATAAAAGATTTGGGGTCTCTCCATCATTTCCTTTGTATTGAAGTCCATAATCATCCTAACGGTATTTATCTCACTCAATCCAAGTACATTCGGGATTTATTATCTAAAGCTGCTATGGATACCTGTAAGGCTGTTTCTACGCCTAATGCTCTTGGATCACTCTCTCTCAAGGCTAGGACACCTCTTTTGAATCCCACTCCGTAGCGTTAAATTGTGGTTTCACTTCAGTATCTCACTATCACTCGTCCCGATCTTTCCTATGCTGTACATCATGTATGTCAATTTATGCATCAACCAACTGATATTCATTGGATTGCTATCAAATGCATATTTCGCTACATTTAAGAAACTATTCATCTTGGCCTTACCCTTTGGTGCCACTCCCCTACAACTCTCTATTGCTTCTCTGATTCCAATTGGGCCGGTAATCCTAATCATCATCGTTCTATTAGTGGATATGTTATTTTCTTGGTCACAATCATATTTCTTGGAGTTCTGAGTAACGCACTATCACTCGTTCTAGTACAAAAGCTAAATATAAGAGTCTTGTTAATGCAACAACTGAACTTATTTGGATTCGATCTTTTCTCCAAGAACTTGATCTACCACTTTCCACTTCTCATACACTCTAGTTCGACAACCTATCAGCTATCTACCTCATGTCGAATACTATTTTTCATGCTCGCACCAAACACATCGAGATCAACTATCACTTTATCAGTCGTGGTTTTCTTAATGTTCGGCGAGTTCAGTTTGAGTGTCACGCCTCGACCTAGTTTGGTCAAAACTCCGTGATCAACCCACCACTCTCCCGGACCTCGAGGAGGGGTTCCTCCCCTTGATCGAGAAGAGTCAGGTGTATTACCTATTATGTTTTCCCGAAATAACATTAAACAAAACTAGAAATCTAATTCGTACCTGGTTCGGGTCTTGGCAAGGGAAAGCTTCGTGCAGTTTCTCCCTTCTTGAAAAAATATTTAGGGGAGGGGGTGAGTTCCACGACTTAGTGAGGGGGAGAAATCTTATGGGTGTATTTAATTATGTGTCATCATGTTTATAGTATTTCACTTTCTTCCCCTTCTTGGGTTGTCACACAATCACACACCCTTTCTATCATAAAAAGGGATCACACGTTCGCAAAACAGTCCCTGACCATTCCACTTATTGATTGGATCTCCTATACCGTCCACCTTGATAGAGGTTAACAACCTCTACCCTAAGTTTGAGTGGACCTTACACGTCCGACCCTCAATCCCCAATCACACTTCGTGTCCACTTTGTGGGACGAGACTTCTTTCCCCTTGTTGCCTCGGTCTCAATGCGCAGGAAGCTCCTAGAGCTTCTCGACATACTGGACAATGGACTGCCCTTATGCTCCCTAGGTCATCCAATAACCCTTGGGACCACCACTACCCCATCCTGGGCGTCTCAATGGTCTCACATCATGTGGATGCACAATCAAGAGACTTATTCATTTATAGCCATTATCTTTGGCCCTCCAGCTCAAGGGTTTGTTGGCTCGGCTTCAGCTCATGTGCACCAGCCCAATGGGTTGGACGACCCGGCTTTGGCTTAGCAGCTATTCAGCCCAACAAGCTCAACATCCCTGCCTTGGCTTGGTGGGTATTACACAAAATTATCCATTATCAAGACTTTTAATAGTTCATAGCATGCTCATTCTTAACGAGTCCATACCCTTACCCATCAACCTTGGGCCCACTTATATCATCGAGCCTAAACCCTAGAATTAGCTCCCAAATATTTCAAGAAGAGCCACCCAGGGGAGGCTAATTTTGAGAAAACCAAATTTTGAGGCAAAGCCATCGTCCTAATAAGAACTGATGTTGTAGAATTCTCACTCACCTATTAATAGTGACGTGGTTGTCCCAGTGAGATCTCGATTCGTGATGCTCTCCTTTGCACATGTACTTGGATAATCAGTTCCTACATGGTACGAGTATCCATATTAGGAGAATTGGAATAAGAGGCCGCATACTTTTGTGTATTTGCACATAGGTCCTCCCATTATGGCTTAACTGCATTTAAGTCCCTAAAGTTTATAAGTTTACATTTAGGTCCCTAACATCATCCTTTAATTTCAATTAAGTCCCTAGGATTTCCAATTATCTCTCATGGGTCCTTAGTTTTTCCAAAATCACCAATTGGCCCTCAATTTTTCTAAAATTACCAATTGGCCCTCTATTTCATCCAATTGCCCAATTGGACCTCTATTTCATCCAATTGCCCAATTGGACCTCAATTGAGAGTTAATTTCATGAAAATCCACAAAATTTCCTTAAATTATAATTCGACCCCCATTTTTCCAAAAATCCCCAAATTGCCAAAATTTTCAAAAATTTGCAATTTGATTCTCGACACATCATTTTTTCAATTGATCACCAAAACTTGGTTAATTATCCAAATTCGTGATCTGAATTGTCTTACCTATGTCTCCCTCATCATTTCAAGCTTTGAAACGCTTCATTTGGCTAAAAAATAAGCTCAAATGAAGCTTCGCTGAAAAACTTAGTATAGAGAGAGAAAGTTTCGATATGTTATCGATGAGGGTCCAACCAGAGATCTTGATCTCTCTTAATTGCTCTACTCTTAGGGATCCTTCCTAGATCAAACCACGTCTCAATTAATGGCCTGAGCAGTGCAAATTTCTCAGTTTAAAGTTTTGTAGAATGCACTATGAACAGTATTTTTCTGGCGAAGGGCAGCGGAGGGGGCTTACTGTCTTAGCTTAGGGAAGGTTGGGTCACCTCTAGGTGTGGTCTAGGGTGCTTGTTTGGCCAGAATTGGTTTGGGGATGGTTCAAATTGAGCTCGAGCAGCTCAGGTTGCTGATTGTCAAGGGGCGGCCGTACTGTGCGAGCTTTCCAGCTCTTCTCTGAGGGTCCTCAGATTGAGGGGAGGGTGTAGCTAGATAGAGGACTTCATCCAAGTTCTAAGGACACCAAATGCAGCTTGAGAGATTGAGGAAAGTCCCGCTCTCAGAGCTCTGGTTTGCTGCTCGCCGAAAAATGGAGTACTTCAACTTTTTTGCTCGTTTGTGGGATAGGGAATATGAACAGGGGGGTGCTCTTTATATAGGGAGCTCAACAACTAACCGGGCTACCGGCCAGCATAAAACTCGGTCTCCGACTCGGCTGCTAGCAGTCATACTAGAGCTTTTCCTGGGTCGCCAGAGGACTAGCCCTCCCCTCTCTCTCCTTTTTGTCAATTGACTGAGGAAGAATACGATGACGTGGCAGGCATGCCACATGGCGCACTGTGATTGGTCAATTTTTCTGACATGGCATTCCCACTCAGCCGCCACATCAACCATTGACCAGTTGACCAGACACGTGGCAGCCTCCCATTGACTGCTCGTGTTTGCATGGCAGCCTCTCATTGGCTGCTCATGTTTGCATGGCAGGCTGATCGATCGTTGCTGACCATTGACTAAACATGTGGCAGCCTCCCATTGGCTGCTCATGTCTGTGTGGCTGCTGACCGGGTTCGGTGATCGTTGACACCGTTGACTGATCTAGTCTGATTGGGTTCGGTGACCCAAATTTGAAAATCGGCCGGTTTAGACCTGATTCGACCGATTTTCTAAAAATTAAAATTTTCTAAATTTATCTAATTTCATTTTCTAACTAATGGTGGCTTCAATTTTCCAATTTGACATTTTTAAGACACTTAGAAAAATGAATCATTAAATCGGTTCACCATGGTTCAATTCAGTTCAATCTAGTTTAGGTACGGTTCACCTTGTACCGGTCTAGTTTTCCCATCCGATTTACTTCATGGTTCTGACCATGTACCGGTTCACCTTGTACCGGTCCACCATACTAGCTCTAGTTTTCCCATCTAATTTTACTGATGTGAATGCTCGGACCATGTACGATGGGTGATTCAAGGACTTGTGCAAAGGAGCACGTAGCCGACTGAGATCCAAATGGAAATGAGTCACGACGTACCTTGTGAGTGGGTTTTGGCATCACGTTTGGTTGGGATGATGAATGCACTTTTCCAAATTGAAAATGGTTTTCCAGAATTTATCTCACCTAACTGCTTGAACCAGCTTAAACATTTTGGGAGACTTTTCTGATGAGAGCATGAACCGTGAAATAGTAGAGCTAGTATTACTTGAGTGGGCCCAAGGTTAATGGGCATGGGCTTATGCGTGTAAACAAGTTAAAGTCTATGTGCTTTAAAGACCTTCATAATCAATTGATTGTGTGAACTTGCTATCGAGCCGAAGTCGAGTCGTCGAACTCATTAAGCTGGTATCACCAAAGATAATTGTTAATAAATATAAGATTATTGATTGTGCATGTTGTGTTACGAAACCATCGAGGTGTCCGATGTGGGGTAGTAGTGGTTCTAAGGGCTGCTGGACAACCTTGAGAGCTTAAGGGAAGCTTTGTTGTCTAGTATATTAGGAAGCTTGAGGAACTTCATGCACATTGAAACCGAGGTCGAAGGGGGAGAAGTCTTGTCCAACATTTGCGGACATGAAATACGAACTTGAGTCTGGAAATCGGTCGATTAATGCCTACACAGACTTTGGTAGAAGTTGTGAACTTCTACGAGTGTAGATGGTAAAGACGTTTCGATCCACAAGTGGAACAGTGAGGGGACTATTTTATGAACATGTGGTTCCTTTTGATGATAAAAGGGCATGTATTGCGTGTCAACCCAATTATATGAATCAAATACCTTTATATTGATAGAGAGAAAATGGTGAAAAGGAAAATGTGGCCAAATCATGAGCATGTGCATACTAAAATAAGAAGTCCAAACAAACTTACCCCTATGATACCCGTTCATTGAGTTAAAAAAACTCACCCCTCCCCTTTTTCCTTTTTCAGGAAGGAAGAATTTCTAGAATCGACAGCTAGAACCTCCAACCAACCTCATCTTGAGATAACATCTTTGATAATGTCATTCCATAGAAACGATGAGAAGAAGTACGCTTGACTCCCTATAGTTTTAGAGGAGGCAATCCATTTGGCCCGGACAGAGTGGCAGGTTGCTCATGGGATTCCGACCAAAGTGGGTCGGGACGTGACATCTTAATCCTTAATTTTTTATCAAGTTGTTTCTTTCAGGTTAGGTCCATCTCACCTTTGTATACATTCTCAACCTCTTAGTTTTAAATGCTTCTCGATTCCATTAGTTTCTAATCCTAATTCAACTCAAGTTTTTTGTTCCAACTTGTCGTAACTTAATTATTAAAATTTAGGTGTTACATGATTGCTACATGAAATTTTTTTCTTTTATAGGAGACTAATGTCGCCACAACTTTTGAACCACTAGAGTAAATGATCTCATCAAAGTATATTTTCTAAATAAACTCTTCTATTTGTTTGGTCCCATCATCTTTGACATGTAAGACCCCTTATCCAAAAAGTTTGAATCTATTATAACATGTCGTCTTTGATGGGAAAACTTGTCATAAGAGTGGTGATAGCTTGTCATTTTAATGATGTGTGTGGAACATACTTAATTTCATACTAAGCAAGTGTGCATCTCCACTTTGTTCTATTTTTCATGGAGGAAGTGCTTTCAAGGGATCCTGTTTGGATAGAAGTCAAATATCATGGTAAAGGGTATACCATCATAGTCTTTGCATCACCCATTGGCATCACACATCTCCCAATCTCCATGTGGTTGGATTCTCCTTTAGTGAGTGTCTTGCTCAGATAATAGATGATAATTTCAATAGGTGTGGACTCATCTTCTTAGCCTAACATACAACCCAAAGAATACTTATGAACTAGGTATAATATGATAAAATGGTCTAGTAGTGGTGGTGCCATCATTTATGGTTTTTAGGCCTTTATTCATTCAAATGCCTCTTGGTATTCATCATCCCATGTGACCTACACATTCTTATGGAGTAAATGAAAAATGGATGATGGCTCTTCCCATATTTGAGATGGGGTGGAAAATAATGTATTGTAGATGGTAATAAAAGTTCTCATGTTATTTTTGCCATGTCAAGGTCAACCACCATGTCATGTTCACTTACAATGAAATCCACCCAACAATTTACTAAAAATTGTCCCAAACGAGTATTTTGTTACTTATCTAATTAATCAAAGAGATACTTTAAATTTTCAAGATAATCATCCATTTTATTTGACTTAGCAAATATGTTGTCCATGTAGACACCCAAAACTTTACCAAAATTTGTCCCAAAACAACTATTTTTCTAGATTTAACCAGAGTATATACTTATTTAATCAATCAAAGAGACGCTTCGAGTAGTCGTGTAATCTTCCCCTTCATTTGACATGAAAAATATGTTGTCCATGTATACTTTGACCTATCGATACATCATGAATGGAAAATGGTGACACTCTTTAATTGATAAGTTTCACTAGTGTTCATGAGACCAAAATACACAAGTTGGTAGCATAATATTAACCACAACAAAAGTCATACATAAGTGGTCATTAAATATATAATAGGCCAAAAGTTGATTTCTTATTGTCACAAAATTTCTAACATTGAACAAAAGTTCAAGAAGAAGATTTGAAATGGACATGTTGAAGAGAATGCACCAGTTCACAAAACAATATTCATGAAAGAAATGGCCTTTTTCCATGGCATAAAAGCAGTTTGTCTAAAAGGGGGCTTGAGAAGGGCAGCCAAATTAACCCATCAATTAATTAAACTTCTAATTCGTCCATTCAACTTAAACAGTAGAAGCATGCATGAGAGTTTTAAGAATCTTTCAGTGTACTGATTATACTCCACATATGAATGCAGAAAAGAAAGGGACAATCAATGGGACATCATTGAGGTTGCTGGAGAATCCTGAGTTTATCCATACTTCATAAATCAGCACAACAATCTATAGGTTAGGGAAGGAATTGCTCTCAAGATTCTCACCAATAAAAGAAGATTTATGTCTGCTTGAAATCAACAAAGAGTTAGAAGCACATCAGATATCTCAGAAGGGAAGATTGGTGCCAAGTAGGAAGGAAAATTTAGCAGCAACAGCCAGAGAAGTGAAGACATTTATTATTCTTGACTTTGTTTTCACTTTCACCACACGTAAATTGATCTAAGACAAAGCAACCTGAATGTATCAGATAAAATGATAAAAAAAAACAAAAATTGCACCTTTGCAGAGAGCTTTTGCCTGGAACTATTTCATTCAAAGGTCCCAGTCTTGCTCACCTTTATCTTTTCTTGGAGTAACACTGATTATGGTGCAATTTGGCACTTGGACTAATTATCGCCTTGAAATCGAGCCCTCCTGCTATCATTCTAAAGACTGGAGCACAACCCAGTTGTTTACAACAGACTCTGCACCACTCAAAGGAAAAAAAGGACAAAGTAAGCACCTGGAACCAAAAGCATACGATCTCCTAAACCCGGACAAACTGAAGCATTTACAGTAGGTTTGGAGGATGGAAATGGGCAATCCTTTTAGTTGAGCTAATCTCCATCTTCAATCACATTTTTTCTTGAAAGACAGCCTATTGCCTTGCAAACTTATTTCTGCTCAACCTGATTCTCCAGCACTTCTGACTTCCTCTGCAGTAAAAGAGGAATTAATAAGATCGTTCAGATTGATCATCAGTCGGCCAAATTTTCGGTGAATCTGGAATGTCAACATCATAAATCTGGCATGAAAACTCCGTCCAGATCGGACACTATACTTTGCATTAAAGATAAGAACAGAAGCTGGGCATCACCTAATTGATACTGACAGACGCAAAATGTAGTTCAACAATGATGAAGTTAACAGATCTTCAGAAGGCAGCTCATTCCCGACATCTGAGCATCTCGATGAATGGGGAACAGTAGTATGAACTCCGCGAAGAAGAAAACGAAATCCAAAACTTTATTGACAATCACGAAGTCGTGTCCCTGACTATGACCAAGCTCTCAAACGATTGCCCGGTGATGGCCGAAATTCTTAAGCATGGTGAACAGAACTAACCATGGAAAACAATTCGGCTGGTCAACTTGAGGAGCGGAAAGCGCCACCGGAACTCTCGGACTTGATGGCCGTACATACAGGAGGCGTCTCAAAGAGCGAGAGGGAGAACTGCTTGAACACCACCCCAACGTCGAAGTAAATGATCCCAGAGCTGGGGACATCAACGCGAATCTCCTTAACAGGGAACCACAGGAACAGCTCCTGAGCGGACATACCCGACAGAGCCCCGATCTGGCCGTATTTGATCATGCCAGAGACGTTCCGGTCGTAATGCAGCTGGCTCTCGAACTTGGCGTTGCAGGCCTGGTCAAGCTGCACCTCGAACTGCCCGCTCTCATGGAACCTGAACTCCTTTACGCCTTCGGGCAACAGCCCCATGGGGAGCCCGTGCGCCTTTAGAACATCGTATATCGAGGAAGACGGCGATAACCGAGAAGGATAATCCGCCCAAGAAGGAGAAAATGGGGAGGCCAATGACTGCAGGGACGAGACTAAGAGGGTGATGAGAACTGCAAACATAGTGCCGATGCAACGGTGGGTGTCCGATTGTAGGGGTTTGAACTAACCCGCCGGAGGTGAATTTCCGACAAGGCAGTGGAACATAGACTGAGGAACCGAGGCTTTAGGTGAAGATTTTGGGCGGGGTGTAGAGAAGATGCTGCCAGCCTGAGTCCAGACTATAGACCTGGACTGGCATATCAATTATTGGTGATGGTGAACGGCGGAACCCACCTCAGACACCAGACCAAAATTGAAAACAAATATCTCCCTGCATAGTGAATTGGTCCGCCAGGATGTAATTTTTTTTAGTTTTATTTTATTACTGATTAAATATGACAATCGTCTGACTTGATCCGACATATCCTGGCAGGGTATGCTCATCCCGTAAAAGTGTGAGTTAGGTCTAGACCAATCCTATACACATACTAGATCGAGTACGTCTCTCTTTCCTTCCAATCTACCACGATATGCGGACATAAAATTATTTTAATAATATTTTCCGAAAATGCACGTAGGAATTAGCCGAGAATTGATAGGTTGAAGGGGATGGGAGACAGAGGGCATGTGGTAGTGTGGGAATAGGGTAGTGGCGTGTTTAATAATTATGATTTTGTCTTTCCGCACATTAATAAACTACAATTATTTAGATTCATTACTCTACTTTTTAATTTAAGGGATGTGTGTATTTTTTTGCCATGCTGTTTTCCTTTTCATGTCTAAATTTGACCTCAAAGGGCCAACACATTTGTAACGACGTTTTTTTTTTTGTGTCTATAAATCATCTAATTCTAACTATTTGAATGTATATTTAAATAAAAGAGTGATGTTAAATCACCTAAATAAATGAGATTCAATGTAAAACTGGTGCAACTTAAATTATTACAAATTTCAAAATTAATTAATTCAATTGAAAATTAGACGTGAGAATTCAACTGTATAATAATTAATTGATACATGTTAAATTGAATCGAACAAAAAACAACCGGTTTGAATATTAATTTTTTAGGTGAACTAAAAAAAATAAATTGATAAATTGAGATTATTATTATTTAAAAAATAAATTTTTAAATTTTTAATTTTTAAAAAATTGGTCAAATCAGGTATTAACTGACCAATTTTTAATTTCGGGTCAACGTATCAATGTTCCATCCAAATCAATGGACCGCCTATCACATTAGCGCCCAGTCAATATGCATAACTAATCAGTGCCTAACACATGACAAGTGCATCCGTCAGCTGACATATCAACATCTAGAAATACTGACCAATAAAAAATTGACACATGTCGGTCATTAATGGTTAACTGATGAAAATTCACGTTAGACTCATCAATCGGAGAGCGATACGTGTTAATAGTCAACGGTCAACTGATATAGTTACACGTCAATGTGATTGACCAATTAGATAATTACACATGATAAATAGGTCACATCAGCATCTTACTCGGATGTTAGAGAACTATTGATCAATTAATGAACGACATGTGGCATTACCAAATAAAAAATCTGTAAACCCCGCTTTTTGGAGTTAAGGAAAAATGGGAAAAGAACTGATTAAACTGAGTGAGAAAACTAAACTGGTTCACAAACCTGATCATCTGAGAACGAGCAAATTGAGAAATTTACAACTCTCGAGTGACTCAAAGGGTTCATAAAAACTTTGGAAAAGGATATTAGGACAATTTGAGAGAGAAAACTAGATCGGTTCAGGTGAACCGGATCCAAGCCGAATTGAACCAGTTTATGAATCGAAACCGAAAGAGGAAGGGCAAACTGGGAAATTTATGGATTTCAAGTGATCTAAAGAGTCACAAAAGTTATGAAAAAGGACTTTAGGATGAATGGGGGATGAAAACCAAACTGGTTCAGGTGAACCAGATGCCAAATTCATTTTTCTAGACGATTTAGAAAATTCAAATTGGAGAATTGAGGCCACCATTGGATAGATGATGAATTTAGAAAATTTTAATTTTGACAAACTCGGTCGAATCGGGCCTAAGCCGGCTAGTTTAAGCTTTGAACCCGGTTCATACCAGTCTAGTCCAGTTCGAAACAGTATCGTCTTCTTCCCTCAAGTGACATTACTATTCAGAAAATCAAACCAACACTGGTGAAGAGGAAACATTTCCGTTCAGTACATTTTAGGCCATTAATGACTGTCATAAATGTGCCAAACGGACGACCGACGAGTCCCCGATCTCTCTATATAAAGAGCCCCTCTCCATTCATCCTCTTCACACCTAAAAACCTCACTCTCTCTCATCTACTCAGTTTTTTGCTGAAGCTCGAACCAGAGCTCCGATATAGGGTCTTTTCTAAGCCAAAGAAGGTGTGGTCAGGTTCCTTAGACTCAGAGAGAAGTCAGCTACACGGTGGTAGTCTCCAATTGCTCTGAGGGTCGCTCGAGAGGCATCGATGTGGTCAAACAGTGAAACATCTCTGGTAGAATAAAGCTGCCTTGTTTTTGTCGCGCTGAAATTACCTAATTTGAGCCCTCCTCAAGCCAAACCAAGCTCTCCCAATACCTCCTCAACCATCCTATAGCCGAATTAGTGCGGAAAGGTAAGCCAATTTGGCTCCCCTCTATAAATTTCGATCGGTGTTAGAGAGAGAATCGACAGATTTTCAATGACTAAATTCTCACTAAATTTGGCATTAATTGATAAAATTCTTGATTCTAGGAGAAACCTCAGGACGAGAGCTATCTGCCCAGTTTGAAAGCTCAGATCGTCGCGCCCTCGACGGTAAGCATTCAAAGCTTTCTCTCTCTACATTCAGTTTTCTGGTGAAGCTCCGTTTGAGCTCATTCCAGCGTCAAATTGTGCGATTCAAAGTGCAATTGAATCGTATGAAAATGTAGGAACTCCAATCTAACTTCAATTTCAACAATTAAACTCATTTAATCGGTCAATTAGATGAAATCAAATTCGGCTGTGTTGGGAAGTTGAAATTGGGGAAAAAATTAGGAATTTAAAAAATTCGAGGGACTAAAATGTAATTTCATAAAATTAAGGGTCAATTGGGCATGATAAATATGTTGGAGGACCAATTGAGCAATTTTTGAAAAATTTGGGGTAAAATTTACCATTTTTTTTAATGAGGGGAAAATTGGTAATTTTGGAAAAAATTGAGGACCAAATTGGGAATTTGGGAAACTTGAACCCTTTTTGTGATTCTAAATAAATTGAGGTCTCAAAGTATAATTTTGAACTTTTGGGACTCAATTTGGGGGAAAAATAGGTATTTGGAACTTAAAGTAAAAAAAAAAAAGAACTTTATGGTCCAAATTGCAAATATTTGAAAAGTTGAAAAGTTATTCATTCATAATGAATGAGGGCTATCAAGCCAACGAATAATAAACAAAAATGTTCTTACTATGTAGGAACATGAGGTATCGGAAACACCAACTAAGACAAGCTCGCAAGGGGATGAAAGCCGATTTAAAGGAAATACACTACAAATATCGGATGGGTAGGATTTTATATCATACCCGGTTGGAATGATATGCACATCGAAAATGAAAACCCACTACTAAGTGGTATTTTAACCATCACACTTGAGAGGAGTGATGTGGAAATTACACAGAAAAACTACTTACCGGTTGTAAGTAGATCATACCCGATTGGTATGATGAAACTTCCTGGAAGGATGTAGAAGACTTGCTTATGTGTTATAAGTGGAGATGTCTTCATACCCAGTTGGTGTGATGGACGGCTAAAACTTTACTTTTGTTGGAAGTGCTCTCCCGTGACTGTGTGCCACTGCTTAAACTTTTTGGGAGACCTTATTGACGGGAGCTCGAATAGTTCAGATAGGCCAGAGGCCTTGATTTTGGAACTTAGGGGCTAATATGCCCGATTTTAAAAATCTCGTACAATGGGCCCAAGACTAGTTGACACGAGCAGAAGCTCATAAACAAACATGAGTTTAAGCCATGAAAACTTTAAATGAATGATTTGTTTGGCCATGGAACCAAGACATGACCGACATACTCAATGGACTGGCGGCAGTGTGACATGATAGGTCTACGAACCCGTTGAGACAAACAACTACAAGTCGAGTTGAGGGTCGGGGCCGTTGGACTAGTGGCACCACAAATTAAATGGATTATGTGGAAAACTGTTGTTTTGTGCATGCACCGAGTTATGAGACCTTTAAGACACCCAAGAGGGGTAGTGATGTGTCTTAGGGCTACTGGACAACATGGTAGAGATAAGGGCAGTTAGTCATGCCAGTAGTCTTGGAAGCTCAATGTAGCTTCATGTGCATGAGACTGGGGTGGAGTCGGGATGAGGTTTCTGTCCTCATACAGACACAGAGTTTTGTTATGGGATTGAGGGTCGGATGTCGCGTACATCCACTCATTCTCAGGGTAGAAGTGGGTGTGCTTCTATCTAGGTGGCCGATAAAGTCGCTCCGACGCCACAAGTGGGTGCAGTGGATGTGCTGCCATGCGAATGTGTGTTCCCTTCATGGTGAAGGTTGAGTGTTGGTTGATAAACACACCGGTATTGATTGATGATTGAGAAATGGCTATAAAAATCGAGATTTCAAGAATGGGATATTTTAAAGAAATTAAGGAGTCTGGCACACTCCAATGTAAAAAAACATTTATGAAACTTCATTTTTTTTAATACCCATTCACTGAGTTGTAGAAACTCAACCACCCCTTTTATCCCTTTTCAAAAAAAATAGAAAAATGACTAGGGATAACGCCAAGCCTTGGCCTCTATCAGACACGCTTAATTTTTTCTTAAGCTTGCATTTTATTTGATATATGTTATTCCAGGGAACAAGGTTGAAAGTATGTCCGGCTCCTCTTGAATAAAAGAAGGGCGAAAACCCTCTTGAATTAAGAGAACGGCGGGTTGATCATGGGGATCCGACCAAACCGGGTGGGGCGTGACAAAATGTCTAGTGTACCTAAGAGGACACATGGCACTAGCATAGAGCGTGAGATAGGGAATCTGAGTTATTTAAATTAACCAAAGAGAGTACGCCACGTGATAAAATCTTAACAATCATTTGATTGTTAGATTTGATCAACTATCATGTTGGATTAAAAAACTAATGATGTGTTGCCACATATCAAGTCAAACATTCAACGAATAAATGGATACCTAGTCAAACGTCACATCAATAATTTCAACCAATAATAGTGTGCCAAATGGTCGTGTAAACCCCGTCACTTGAAGATAAGGAATCTGTGAAAGAACTGGTTAACCCAAGTGAGAAAATTAAACCAGTTCACGAACCTTAACCGTTAGAGAAAGGGCAAATGAGAAAATTTACAAATCCCGAGTGACCAAAAGAGTTATAAAAACTATGGAAAGTGACTTTGGGACAAATTGGAAGAGAAAACTAGACCGGTTCAGGTGAATCGGATTTGAACCAGATTGAACTGGTTTGGACTAGTTTGAACCATCATTGAACCGGTTGCCAAATTTATTTTTCTAGTTAGCTTAAAATATTCAAATTGGGGAATTGAACCCACAATTGGATAGAGAATGAATTTAAAAATTTTTAATTTTGAAAAACTCGGTTGAATCGGGCAGGAACCGACCGGTTTAAGCATTGAACCCGGACCAGTCCATTTTGGTTCAGAACAATGTCATCTTCTTCCTTCAGATGATAGCACTGTCCACTCACTGGAAAAATGAACAGCGCCGTCAGAAATGAAACATTTCCGTTCAGTATGTTTTAGGCCATCGATGACTGTCATTAAGGTGCCAAATGGACGACCGGAGAGTCCCCGAGCTCCCTATATAAAGAGCTCCTCTCTATTCATTCTCCTCATACCTAAAAACTCCACTCTCTCTCAACTACTCAGTTTTTCGATGAAGCTCGAACCGGAGCTCTGACATAGGGGTTTTTCTGAGCATTAGAAGGCAAGGTTGGGTTCCTTAGATTACAGGAGAAGTCAGCTACTTGAAGGTAGTCTTCATTTGATTCAAGGATTGATGGAGAAGTGCCAGCGTAATCAAACATTGAAGTAGCTCCGATGGACTGATGCTGCCCTATTTTGGCCGAGCTAAAATCGGTCAAATTCAGCCCCCCTCATGCCAAACCGAGCCCTACCAACATTCCCACAGCCCTCACATGATCGAATTGGAGTTGAAAGTAAGCCAATTCATCCCCTCTGTCATTTATGATCGGCGTTAGAGAGAGAAACTATGAAAGGTTTACTAACAGAATTCTCCCTCAATTCGATATGAATTGTTCCTATTATTGATCCTAGGAGGAAACTCTAGACAAGAGCTACCTACCCAGATAGAAAGCTCAAACCGCCGCACCTTCAACGGTAAGCTTTCGAACCTTTCTCTCTCAACAAATAGTTTTTTAGCGAAGCTCTGTTTGAGCTTGTTTTAGCCTCAATTCATGTGATTAAAAGCTCAATTGAATCGTATAGATGTGTAGGAACTTATTTATACCTTCAATTTAAAAAAATTAACCTTGATTGAATGGTCAATTTGATAAAATCAAATTCGACCAGTTTGAAAGGGAGAAATTAAGGGAAAACTTTTGGGGAAATTTGGTGATTTCGTAAAATTGAGGGACTAAATTGCAATTTCCCAAAATTGAGGGCCAATTGGCCATGAAAAGGATGTTGGAGGACCAATTAGTCAATTTTTTAAAATAATTAGGGTCAAATTGCCATTTTTGTAAAGTAGGGGCAAAATGATAATTTTTGAAAAGTTGGGGACCAAATTAGAAATTTGGAAAACTTGAACCCCTTAAATAATTTTGAGTAAATTGAAGACTCACAATGAATTTTTCAAAGTTTCGGGACTCAATTTGGAGAAAAGTTAGCATTAGGGACCTAAAGTCAAGGAAAATGAACTTTAGGGACCTAAGTGCAATTAATTGGAAAGTGTGAGCCAAGTAGTTCATACGTGAGAAAACGAAGGCTGCTATGCGAAATATTAATAGATAAGGATGTCTAAATCGTGTAGGAACATGAGGGACTGGAATGCCAGCAAGGACGAGCTAGCGTGGAAGTGGAAACCAAGGACGAGCTAGCGTGGCTAGTTAGCAAGAGTAGGAGATTGTAAACAAACATGATGTATAATCCATGAAAATTCCTAATAAATAGATTATGTAATTTCATCATGGAACCAAGATAGGATCGACATACTTGTTGGGCTGGCAGCAATATGTCATGACTAGGTCGATGAATGGTCTAGACAAACAACTGCAGGTCATGGGCTTTGTGGGTCAGGTCGACATACTTGAGGGCCGGAGCCATTGGATCAGTGGCAGCAAAGATAAATGGCTTTGTGGAAAAACTATTGTCTGTGCATGCACTTGAGGTTCGAGACCATTAAGATGCCCAAGAGGGGTAGTGATGCGTCCTAAGGGCTACTGGACGACATGGTGGAGATAAGGGTAGTTTGTCGTGCTAGCAGGCAAGGAAGCTTGACGTAGGTTCATGCGCATGAGGTCGGGGTGGGGTCAGGATGAGGTCTCTATCCTCTTATGGACACAGAGTTGATTTCGGGTTTGAGGATCGGATGTCGCGAACATCCACTCATACCCAGGGTAGAAGTGGATGGGCTTCTATCTAGGTGGCCAATAAAGTCGCTCCGATGCCACAAGTGGGTGCAGTAGATGGGCTGCCCTGTGAATGTGTGATCTCTTCCTGATGAAGGGTATGTGTTGACTGTTAAACACACATAATGTGGAAAATGAGAAAAAAAGGGTTTTGAAAACTGGAACTTGAGGAAAGAATGTTTTGAAAAGAAATGAGAAGTCTGGCACACTTCGATTAAAGATATCTTGTTTTTAGAAACTTACTCCCAACACCCATTCACTGAGTTATGGAACTCACCCCCTCCCATTACCCCTTTTCAGGTAACCAAAGGAAAATAAACCTAAAGAACTTCCTGTAGCTGGACTTGCAAAATAGGTATGTAAGGTTTAATGTATTCAATTTTGATTAATGCTATTCTAAGAAAGATACAGGTGAAAAGGACACCTTACTCCTCGCGGTTTAGAAATGGGGAAACTCTTATTAAACCGGGAGAGTTGCGAGTTGCTCACGGAGATCCGATCAAACTGGGTCAGGGCGTGACAACTTGAGTGGTATCAGAGTCTATTTCCTCGAATACATTATCAAGACTATATAAAATAGTAACTAAGAGAAAATTTTAAAATTTTCAGATGGCTCCCAAGAGAGTAACCAAGAAAACTAGGACTGGCGTTACCAATACCACCCAACACTCTATCTCCGTGGGAAGATCACCCTAAAAAGCTCTTCATTACCCGAGAAGTCCCAAAAAACCTAGAGACATTAGTAGGAAGTATCCAGGAAGATGGTGCTAGGACTTGTTGAGATCACAATCCTGAGTATGAAGGGAGACAAGCCTAAGACCAGGAACGCCATCAAGGGCTTATAATCTTGCCAATGAAGACACTTGTCAAGAACCCATAGCTCCACATCTATTTTGTAACCACGTTTTGTAATGGGGCTAAGACCCCAACACATTGTACTACATCTCTACTAATAAAGAACTCCAAGTCCCTAAAATCATATCTCTAAAAAATGATGTGGCCTTGCACCTCAACTGTAGGAAGATTGCCCAAGAAAAGTAACCAAATAAATCCGCGTTACCCTAGACACCACGGAGACCAAGGAGATTCCCATCCCAAATAAAGGAATGAATCAAGGGAATTATTGGGCAAAGAAGACATGACAAGAAAATCATCAAGGTATTTAAGGAGTTTAGGAGAACTCTTGGAGTAACAACTAGGCAAAGAAACGACCTATTACAAGGTGTAAGAGAAATAGGACATGAAGTGAAGGACCATCCCACACCACAAGGATTTAGAACAATACTTTCCAAGAATAATGCCCCTGCAGCTATAGGAATCCAAAAGGATACCATCCTAAGAAACACGACTGCTACTCGGAATTTTAACCACATCTAGGAGGAAGCTTTTCAAGATCCTAGCGTAGTGCCAGGAAGGAAAAATGACTAAAGGTAGGACCTCGATAAACTACAAACAGAACAAAGGGTAGCTGAAGAGAATTCTTCCTTAAGAAGAAATTTCTAGCCATTTAGGAGCAAAGAAGGGAGTGCCTCCACAAGAGAAGACAAGACGAGCATTTGACGACAAAATGGGATGTCTCGGGATGGCAAGTACGACTCACTTTGGAAAAAGCAGTGAAGCCAAATAGGAGTTTCAGACCAACATAACAGAAGGAAGCAAGTCGTAACAATAAGATAGTCAAGGAGAATAAACGACGCCCTAAGGAAGACCAGGAAGTTGAAAGGACAGTACCCTAAAAAGGGCAGTAGGATGTACATTAAGGAGAAGAAGGCTCGAGAAACAACTGCCCTAAGATAATTAGACCAAGGGAATGGTAGGGACGAGGCAGTTAATGAACTGATACTAGTGAATGTCATATTTTAAGCCCTAACAAAGAAGGGAGAGGTAGAAAGGCCAAATATCTGGAAAAAGAAGGATGAAGGAAATCCTTAAAAAGACAAATGGCCTAATTAATGACCAAACTCAAGCCAAGAGAGGGGTAGGCAAGCCTCTCACATGACGATCAAGAGATCATGAAACAAGGAGGATTTGAGCCCTCCCTAAAAGAAATAGACATGTATTGGGGGTACAAGTGGGGATTAGGATAGGGTACAAAAGATGTGCCCGCAAGATTTCAAGAGCAAGGGTAAACAAGAGAAGACGACATCAAAGGATGACATTTAAGGGCAGATATTCCCTAGGGCAAATGAAAAAGGAATTTTGGGAGAAAAGGGAAGTGTCCTACCAAGGAAGGAAACCCAAGAAAGGCATATGTATCCCAACTAAGAGATAATGGAACCATGTGAAGAGGGATAAGGAGATGAACTTGCAAATGAAATGCATGTTGATGTGAAAGAACCAAGGGAAGCATATTAGGAGGACCCAAGGAATGGGTAAGTAGGAAGTTAAGATCAAAAGATGTTGTGACAAGTAATAATGGGTGGACTACCCATAATAAGGAAATAAAGGAAAGAACGTCTGAGAAACGTTGAGGAAGTAAGCCCTCCAAATAAGAAGTGGTTAAGGGGGAACAACCACAAATAGTAAGACAGGTCGTAGTCCACACGCGCATAATGGAGCCTAAAGAGTGGGCGACTGGGCATAGGGTGAAGTACACAAAATAAGACCAATAATCAGAAATTTCTCAGATAAGGAATAAGGGATGAAATGGAATTTTAAGATGAGAATGGATTCAAAGTGGACAAATGCCTCAATATAGAAGGGGGTGTAAGGAAATGAAGGAAGAAATCTTAAAGGAATGGTAAGAAGGTTGAGCATGTCATGCCCCGACCCGGTTTGGTCAGATCCTCGTGATCAACTCGCCACTCTCCCGATTTACTAAAGGGTTTTCCCTTATATTATAAATCGTAAAGAGTAAGGCGTTAACCTGCACCTTTTTACAGGAATATCATAAATCAAAACTGCATAGTAATTTAAATTAGTTGTACCAATCTTGCAGGCGTTTAATTGCGCAAGTCCTTTAAGGTTCGGCTTTCCGGGACTTCCTGAAAGAGGTATAAGGGAGGGGGTGAGTACAACTACTCAGTGAATGGGATTCAAATCTTTTAACTTTCAAGAAAAACATTTATATGGAGTGTGCCAGACTCCTTTGTTTTCAAAAAAATCATTTCATTTAAAAATTCATCTTTTTCCATTATTTCTTAGTTATCGATGTGTCATCACCCAACACACATCCTTCATAATGAAGGTTACACACATTCGCAAGTCAGTATCACTACTGAACCCGCTAGTGGCTTCGGAGCGACTTTTCCTGCCACCCGGATAGAAGTACGACCACTTCTACCCTGGGAATGAGTGGATGTACGAAACATCCGACCCACAATCCCGAAATCACTTCTTCGTGTCCGTATGAGGACAGAGACCTCATCCTGTCCCCACCCCGGTCTCATGCACTTAGTGCTACTCCAGATTTCGCACAGACACCTGGAACGACGAACTGCCCTTATAGCCACCAGGTCGTCCAGTGCCCTTAGGATGCATCACTACCCCTCATGGGCGTCTTGATGATCCCGTACTCATAGTGCATGCACAAACAATGTTTTCTTATATTGCCATGTAATATGTGGTGCCATTAGTCCAACGGCCCCGACTCTCAACTCAACCCACAGCTGTTTGTCTTGACTAGTCCGTCGACCTGTCATGTCGCACTGCCGCTAGTTGACTGAGCATGTCGGTCCTATCTTGGTACCATGGCCAAACAATTCACTTATTAAGTTTTATAGCACATATATCATGTTCGTTTACGAGCTCCTGCTCGTGCCAACTGGTCTTGGGTCCACTGTACGAGATTTTCAAAATCGGGCATTTCACCCCCAAGTTCCAAAATCGAGGCCCTTGGCCTATCAGAGCTATTCGAGCTCCCGTCGAGAAGGTCTCCCAAATAGTTTAAGCATTGGCACACAGTCAGGGGAGAACACTTCCGACAAAAATAGGTTTTTACTATCCATCATACCGACCGGTATAAGGACATCTCCGTTCATAACCGATGAACGGGTTTTCAACTTCCTTCCAGGAAGTCTCATCATACCAACCGAGTATGATCTACTTACAACCCGTAAGTAGTTTTTCCGCATAACTTTCACATCACTTTCTTTAAGTAGTGATGATTAAAATACCACTAAACAGTGGGTTTTTATATCGAGGTACTTATCATCCCCAACCGGGTATGATGTTAGTAAACCCACTCACAACCGGTAAGTGGTTTTTAACTTTATAAGGTGTGCTCATCATCCCAATCAGGTATGATGTTTGTAAACCCACTCACCCGTTAATGTCGTGAATTCCACTAGACCGGTTCTTGGTATTCATGCGAGCTTGTCCTTGCTGGCGTTCCCGGTACTTCGTGTTCCGGTGAAGGCACGGCGGTCCGAGCTTTCGATCTGGGCAGATAGGTCTCATCCTGAGGTTCATCCTTTCGGTTCTAATTCGGTTGTGGAAAGGCTGGGAAAGTGTTGGGAGGGCTTGGTTTGGCCTGAGGAGGGCTTGAAATGGCCGATTTCAGCTTGGCCGAAATAGGGCAGCTTCGGTCCGCCGGAGTTGCTTCACTATTCCATCATGTCGGCGTTTCTCCAACGATACTCGGATTGATTGGAGTTTGCTATCAGATAGCTGTCTTCTCCCCGGTTCTAAAGAGCCCGACCTTTGTTCAAGTCGAAGCTCTCATTCGAGCTTTACCGGGAAATGGAGCAGTAGAGAGAGAGAGAGAAGTGTTCAGGTGTGAGGAGAATGAAATGGGGATGGACTCTTTATATAGTTGTAAAACCCGTGTATTAAATAGGTGAGATTTATTACTGGTATTAATATTGCCATAAATTATTGGTATTAATTCTAATAATTTAATTTCGGTATTAATTCTAATAAATTAAATTTCAGTATTAATTCTAATAATTTAATTTCGGTATTAAATTATTTGTATTAATTCCAATAATTTAATTTAGGTATTAAATTATTTCTATTAATTATATATTAATTTATGATAAGGCGTACATACAAATTTTTGACCGAAATTCCTCACATTACTCTCAAGTAAGCACGCTTAACTTTAAAGTTCTTATGGAATCTAGTTCACTTGGACCACTTTGGTTTTTGTTTTCTAATTTGTCTTAAGTTTCTTTTCCAAGGTTTAATGAACCCTTTGGATCACCCGAGAGTTGTAAATTCCCAACTTGCCCGTTCAGAAATAATCGGGTTTGTGAACCGGTTCTAAATCCTCACTTGGTTTGACCGGTTCTTTTCCTGGTTTTCCTTAGCTCAAAAGGGCGGGTTTTACAACTCTCCCCTCCTTTTAGGAGTTTTGTCCCCAAAACTTAGTTAACATCCTTGCATGAGCAATCATTTCCTTTGATGCCCCTTTAGTGTTTGCTTAAGATGCAAAGTCTTCTCTTGTTCTTTTAATTAGTCCTTTTTACATCCTTCACTTATGGAATTTCTTTTTCTTTATATTATTTACTCCCTCCATGGAGATTATCATAACGAGACATACCTTACTTCATGGTATATTTTTAGATTTATATCTTTCTTTGCTTAGAGCACATTCTTCCCTTTGAGGTTCTGTACTCAAGATTAGAAATTCCAAGATACCTAACCATTCCCATGTCTAGTTAACCCCTTGGTCGTTGAAACCTTTAGCTCAATGTTCTTTCGGGTGTTACATACTAGTTGCCACAGTTTTCTTTATTCTCACTTTTTCATCTCATTTTGACCCTTTCTCCATTCGTTGTCTATTATAACTTCAGTCCAAAATTTTTATATTAGACCTCGTCATGCTTATTAGCCGACTCTTCCTTACTTTGAGTCATATTCTCCTCGGGATTGTTGGGCTTACATACCCCTTACAACATGGCATTTTCTAGGACCTGTCTTTGTCCATTAGATTTCTAGAACATCTCTTTGAGGGTCTCTCTTAGCTTTTTTTTTTTTGACCTTTCAGGGATCATATAACTTCATCCCTCTTTTCTTTTGATGGCATTCCTCAACTATCCTTTTTACCGTTACCCTCTCATCCATCATGCTTTTGAAGTTATGTCTCACATAACTGCATGGATTTCTCTTACCTACTCATCCTTTCAAAACGTTTTTATTGGGTCCTTTTAATTCCAATCGTTGGGTTTCCTGATGATTATTGACATACGAGGATTTTTTTTTCTTATGTCCTTTCTCTTCTTTAGTGACATCCCTTATTCAATGACTTCCTTTTTCCTTAATCCTCTTTTACTTGCTCATAAATCACTTCATGATTCTTCATTCTACAATAATTGCTTTCGATCTATGTGTCGATTACTTTGCTTGGGAAGGTTCACCCATCTAGTTTTGTTCATTATCTTTGGTTGTCCGCCGTTACTAGTATTCCTCTTTCTACATGGTTCTCCTATTCTTTCCAAACAGGTCATAATGGACCATTACAATCGGATGTGATGATGGATTCACATATAATCGGTAGGCGATTTTCTCCTTTCCTCAAGGAAACTCATCATACCAACCGAGTATGATATTTATTTATTCCTACTCACAACTGGTAAGTAGGTTTTATCAGTTAAAAATGGTGCTCGTCATCCCAACCGAGTATGAGGTTAAATAATCCCACTCACCCGGTGACTGTGATGTGTTCGTCCCCAGTCGGCTTACAAGTCCACACGGCTTTCTCTTGCTGGCATTCTGGTCTCACATGTTCCTACATGATTTAGGTATCATTATCAATGAGAGTTTGACATAATAGCCTTCGTTTTCTCACGTATGAGCGACTATGCCCAAATTTTCGGTTTATTGCACTTAAGTCCCTAAAGTTCAGAACTTTTGACTTTAGGTCCCTAGTGTTAAATTTTCCTCAAATTAAGTCCCAATGACTTCTAATATCCTCATTGGGCCCTTAATTTACTTTAAATTGTGTAAGGGGCTCAAGTTTCCCAAATTTAAAATTTGGTCCCCAATTTTTTAAAAATTATGGTTTTACCCTTACTTTCCAAAAATACTCAATTGACCCCAAATATTTCGAAAATTAACCAATTGGTCTCCCAACATCTTTCTCATTGTTAGTTGGCCTTCAATTTTGAGAAATCGTATGGAGGTCCCTCAATTTTTCAAAATCCCCAATTTCACCCATTTATACTGACCGAATTTGATTTATTCAAATTGGCCGTTCAATCAGGGTTAATTGCTCCAATTGATGGCATGGAACAGTTCGTACACTTCCATACGATCAAATGGAGCTTTGAATTGCAAAATTTGAGTCTGAAATGAGCTCAAATGAAGCTTCGCTCGAAAACTATTTATAGATAGAGAACACTTCGAAAGCTTGTTGTTGGAGGGGCAGCTGTCCAAGCTCTCAATCTGGGGAGGTAGCTCTCATCCTTAGGTTTCTTCTAGGATCAATAATTGCTACAATTGAAGTCCATACGAGGGTAATTTTATTAGTGAAATTTGACACTTTCTCTCTCTAACACTGATCTGCAACAACAGAGGAGGGCCAAATTGGCTTACCTTTCACCTTTGTGGAGGACGTGTGAGGGTTGTGATGGCATTGGGGAGGGTTGGTTTAGCCGGAGGAGGTCTGAATTTGGCCGAATTCAGCTCGGCCAAAATAGGGCAACTTCGGTCAGTCGGAGCTACTTCATTATTTGATTCCGCCGACACTTCTCTGGCCATCCTCAGGTCTAAGGGTGATCGCTGTCAGGTAGCTGACTTCCCCTGGAGTCTGTAGGAGCTGACCTTGCCTTACGAGGCTAAGAAAAGTGCCCAAGTTGGAGCTCTGGTTTGAGCTTCACCGAAAAATGGAGGACTTGAGAGAGAATGGTGATTTGAGGTGTGTGGAGGATAAATTGAGAGTAGCCTTTATATAGGGAGCTCGAAAACCCTCTGCCTAACCATTTTCCATTTTGGTCGAGCTTATCCTTGCCCAACAATGCCCTGATCGGAGAGCATATTCCTTTGTTGGAGAAGGAAAGGTTTTGATCTGACGAACAATGATGTCATCCTGAGGAAGAAGACGACACTATTATGAACCGAACCGGACTGGTTCGATCGGGTTCAATGGCGAAAATCGATCGGTTTAGGCCCAATTCAACTAATTTTCTCAAATCTAAAAATTTCTAAATTCATCTAAATTTAGTTCCTATCCAATGGTGGATTCACTTTTCAAATTTGATCACTTTAATCCACAAGAAAAATGAATTTAGAAACCGGTTCATGTATGGTTCAAACCGGTTCAATTCGATTCAATCTGGTTTAGGTCTGTTTCACCTTGAATCGGTCCAATTTTCTCTTCCAATTTGCCCCACGGTTATTTTTCATGATTTTTATGACTCTTTGAGTGACTCGAGATTTTCCAATTTCCCATTTTACCCTTTCTTTACCGGTTTTGGTTCATTAACTGGCTTAGTTTTCTCTTTTGAATTGACTGATTTTTTCCCGGTTTTCTTATCTTTAAAGGAACAGGGTTTACACTACTTGTCTCTTGACTTGTTGTCTTGGGTTGGGAGTTCCTCGTCAGGTTTAGGTTGGGTTATCTTATGGTTATCAGTTAGTACTAACTAGATGTGGCATGTAGTCTTCCCTCTTCAGCTACCCTATGTCCTAATTGGTATATTCTAATCCTTGTTGTTAATAGGGAGACTAATGCTCTAGACATAAAATTTATTTGTTTTTATTCATTCAAGAAAATAGTTTATTGTCGTACTCGGATTATTACAGAAAATTCCTCGCTGTTTCCTATCCTAGTTCCCTAGGGTCATAGACCGGGAGTTCGCCTCTGGATTGTTTCGGGATTCGTGGTCCATGGGCTCCTAAGGACTGGTAGATGTCGATCCATACTCCTACTGGACTTCCCTGCTAGGATGGACTCCATGAAACATCTCGAGTCTGTATTTTCCCAACATCTCAGCTTCGCACTCATAAGCACACTTTATCCATTGGGTGGGGTCAAAGTTGTACTGAGGCGGTGGGGTTGCTTGGAATACTTTCATGAAAGTTGTGTCGGCATCCCAGTAGTTGTTCTATGCCTCCCTTTGAGTCGGGGTCCTTTCCGGCTTTCGCAGGGCTGGAGGGGGTGTCGGGTTCCTTGGGGGAGGTATAGGTTCTTCCTGCCTTGGGAAAGGTATAGGTTCTTCCTACCTTGGGAAAGGTATAGGTTCTTCCTACCTTGGAGGAGGATATGTTATGTCAGCTAGCTTCAACATCTCCCCAAGAAGCTTCCTATAGTCCTCAACCATGTCTTTTGGCACATTCTTCTCAAATTGAGCAAGCTTTGGACGTCTATCTTGCTGGAAGTGGGAGCCTTTTTAAAGGGTTCGTGCGTGGGGTTGGTTCGTACAGCAAACTTCCTAGGTACTCTTCTTCCTACAAGGTAATTAAGATTTTATTAGTGCCAGTGCATAATATTGATAATTATTTCAAGGTAACACAACTCGGATACCACTCAAGTTGTCATGCCCCGATCCGGTTTGGTTGGATCCCTGTGATCAACCCGCCGCTCCCTTGGTTCAAGAGGGGTTTCCCCTTCTTGATTTAAGAACAACCAGACATAAATTCAAATCTTGTTTCCTGGAATAACATAAATCAATGTAAAGCAAGCTTAAAAGAAACTTCAAGCATACCTGGCTAATGGTACATCTTCACACCTTCTTTTAAATGATCACCTTACTCCTAAAAAGGGGTAAAGAGAGGGAGTGAGTTTTTACAACTCAGTGAGTGGGTGTTGGGAGTGAGTTTCAAAATAAAATTAGTTAATCAAAACCATGCCAAGGTTAACATTATCATTTTAAAGGATTTCCTTAAATTTAAATCTCCAAAACCTTTTTCCATTACCATATTATTAGGTTTGTTTAACTGATCCCCTTGCCTGGGAAGGCGTTTAGAAAATAAACACACGCCCTTTATCAAGAAGGGTACACACATTCGCAGGGCAGTCCCAGACTACACCCACTTGGGGATCAGCGCGATTTTACTATCCACCCTGATAGGAGCCCGTCCACTTCTACCTTGAGTCTTAGTGGACGTCCTAGATGTCCGACCCTTAGACCCGAATGCCACTTCATGTCTGTATGGGGACGAGACCTTATCCTGTCCCCACCCCGGTCTCATGCGCAAGAAGATCTGTGAGCATCATGATTCACTAGCACCATAAACTGCCCTTATCACCCTCATGTCATCCAACAACCCTTGGGATCCATAACTACCTCCTAGGGCATCTTGATAGTCCCAATCCTTAAGTGCATGCACAAACAAGAATTTTCATATACTTAGCCATCCTCTTTGGTGCCCATAGTCCAATGGCCCCAATGCTCAACCTGACATGCAGCTGTTTGTCTAGGCTGGTCCATCGACCTACCATGACGCACTACTGCTAGTCCATCGAGCATTGCCATCGTAAACCCCGTCCTTATATAATAAGAAAACTGGGAAAAGAACTGGTCATTTCCAAAAAGAAAATCGAGCCGATTCATAAACATTAACCAATAGAAAAAGAGCAATTTGGGAAATTTACAAAACCCGAGTGACTCAAAAAGTCATAAAAGTCATGGAAAAGGACTTTGGGATGAATTGGAAGAGAAAATCAAACCAGTTCAGGTGAACCGGACCTGAACCGGTTTGATGCGGTTTGAACTATGATTGAATTGGTTTCTAAATTTATTTTTCTAGGTATCTTAAATTATTCAAATTGAGGAATTGAAGCCCCTATTGGATAGATAATGAATTTAGACGAATTTAGAAATTTTTAATTTTGAAAAACTCGGTCAAATTAGGCATGAACCTGTCAGTTTAAGCATTGAACTTGATTCGGACTAGTACAGTCCAATTCGGAATAGTGTCATCTTCTTCCTTTAGATGACAACACTGTTCACTTGTCGGAAAAATGAACAACGCTAATGAAGGTGAAAAGTCTCCGTTCATGTTGTTTTAGGCCATGAATGATCTACATAAAGGCACCAATCGGATGGCTAGAGAGTCCCCGAGCTCCCTATATAAAGAGCTCATTTCCATTCCTTATCCTCACACCTGAAATCTCCTCTCTCTCTCTCTCTCTCTCTTGCTCCATTTTTCGATGAAGCTCGGACCAGAGCTCCGACTTGGGCATTTTTCTCAGCCTCAAAAGGCGAGGTCATGCTCTTTAGATTCTAGGGGAAGTCAGCTATCTGATAGCATCCTCCATTCGATTTGAGGATTGTCAGAGAAGCGCTGGCATAATCAAACAGTGAAGCAGCTCTGGCAGATCGAAGTTGCCCTGTTTTGGCCGAGCTGAAATTGGTCGAATTCAGCCCTTCTCCGGCCAAACCAAGCTCTCTCAACACCCCTACAGCCCTTAGACGACCTCAACTGAGTGGAAAGGTAAGCCAATTCGGCCCTACTCAGTCATTGCATGTCAGAGTTAGAGAGAAACTACAAAATTTCACTAATGAAATTCTCCCTCAATTCGATGTCAATTGTAGGAATTCTTAATAATAGAAGATACCTCAGGAAGAGAGCTATCTTCCCCGATAGAGAGATCAGACCGCCGCACCTCGGACGATAAGCTTTTGAAGATTTCTCTCTCTAAGTTTAGTTTTTGGCGAAGCTCCGTTTGAGCTCAATTCGGACCCAAATGACGCGGTTCAAAGCTCATTTGAATCATATAGATGTGTAGGAACTCAATTATACCTTCAATTTCAACAATTAACCTCGATTGAATGGTCAATTTGATGAAATCAAATTCGTCCTATTTGAAAGAGAGAAACTTTTGGGGAAATTTGGTGATTTCCTAAAATTGAGGAACCAAATTGTAATTTCCCAAAATTGAGGGCCAATTGGCCATGAAAAGGATGTTAGAGGACCAATTGGTCAATTTTTGAAAATAATTAGGATCAAATTTCCATTTTTTTAAAGTAAAGGCAAAATGGTAATTTTTGAAAAGTTAGGGACCAAATTGGAAATTTGGAAAACTTGAGCCCCTTAAACAATTTTTAGTAAATTGAGGACCCAAAGTGAATTTTTGAAGTTTCGGGACTCGATTTGGGGAAAAGTTAGCATCAAGGACCTAAAAGCAAGTAAAAAGAACTTTAGAGACATAAATGCAATTAACTGAAAGTGTTGGGCATTTTCGTTCATACATGAGGAATGAAGGCTATCATGCCAAATATTAATAGATAAGGATGTCCAAATCGTGTAGGAACATGAAAGACCAGAAAGCCAGCAAGGATAAGCTAACGTGGAGGCAAAACTTGGCTAAGAAGGAATACATTGCGATTATCGGGTGAGTGGGATTTATTTACATCATACTCGGTTGGGATGATGAGCACATCGAAAATGAAAAAAAATACTTCTATGTGGAATTTTGGCATCACACCTGATTGGAGTGATGTGAGAACAATGCAGAAAAACTACTTATCGATTGTAAGTAGATCATACCTAGTTGGTATGATGGACTTCCTAAAAGGAAGTAGAAAACCCACTTACCAGTTGTAAGCGGAGATGTCAACACACCCGGTTGGTGTGATGGATGGAAAGTTTATTTTTGTCAGAAGTATTCTCCCCTCACTATGTACCAATGCTTAAAACTTTTGGGAGACCTTCTTAACAAGAGTTGGAATAGCTCAGATAGGCCAAAGGCCTTGGTTTTGGAACTTGAGGTCTAAAATGCATGGTTTTGGAAAAATCATGTATAGTGGGCCCAAGGCTAGTTGGCTCAAGCAGGAGCTCATAAACAAACATGATATTTAAGCCATACTCGATGGCCTGGCGGTAGTGTGATAAGACCAGGCCGACGAACCAGTTTAGACAAACAGTTGCAGGTCGAGTTGAGGGTTGGGGCCGTTGGACTATTGGCACCAAAGATAAATGGCTTTGTGGAAAACTTTTTTTTTGTCCATGCACTTGAGGTTCAGGACCATCAAGATACCCAAGAGGGGTAGTGATGTGTCCTAGGGGCAACTAGATGACATGATGGAGATAAGGGAAGTTTGTCATGCTAGCAGTCAGGGAAGCTTGATGTAGCTTCATGCGCATGAGGTCGGGGTGGGGTCGGGATGAGGTTTCTATCCTCAAACGAACACGGAATTGATTTTGGGTGTGAGGGTCGGATGTCGTGAAAATTCACTCATTCCCAGGGTTGAAGTGGATGGGCTTCTATCTAGGTGGCCGGTAAAGTCGCTCCGACACCACAAGTGGCTACTGTGGATGGGTTGCCCTACGAATGTGTGATTCCCTTCCTATTGAAGGGCGTTTGTTGATTGTTAAAACACACCTGATATTGAAATGAGGAAAATGGTTTTGAATAACCGGGAATTTAAGGAAAAGAGTATTTTTGAAAGATATAAGGAGTCTGGCACACTCCGATTAAAGATATTTTGAATACTCTCTCCTAACACCCATTCCCTAAGTTGTCGAAAACACCCTTAAAGACCTTATGATAGTTGAACTTGTAAGACATGTATGTAAGGTTAATATATTTAGTTTTGTTTAATGTTACTACAGGAAAGATACAGGTGAAAAAGGACGCAATACTCCTCACGGTTTAAAGAAGGGGAAAACCCTTAATAAATTGGGAGAGTGGCGGGTTGCTCACAGGAATGCGACCAAATCGAGTTGGGGCGTGACAGCTAGCCCTGACTCGATACCGTGGTGCAACACACAAGCAATTAAATTTTTAATTAGGAGTTTTCATGGCTATTCCTAATCCTGTTTGTTTACGGGCTCTAGTCCATGCCCACTAGCCTTGGGCCTACTGCACGTGTTTTTCCAAAATTGGGCCTTGAGCCCTATGAGTTAAAAAAATTGAGGCCCCCAACTCTCATCAAGAAGGTTTTCCAAATAGTTTAAGTAGTTTTTACGCAGTTAGGGGAGAACACTTTTGACAAAATTACTTTTAAATTCATCATAGCAACTGGGTGTGATGATAAATCTACCTACAACAGTATGTAGGTTTTTCCTTTCATCAAGGAATCTCCTCATACCAATTGGGTACGATATTGGATAACCCCACTCACAACCGGTGAATAAGTTTTTAGTATTCAAAACATGCTCATCATCCCAACCAAGTATGAAGTGTAAAAGTTCCCACTCATCCGGTGACTCTAACGTGCTTGTCCCTAGCCGGTCCTCTAAATCCGAGCCTATCTTCCGTGTTAACGTTCTGATCTCAAGAGTCCCTACATAGTTTGGCCACATATTAGGGTTTTGTTTAAAAAGTTTCCCAGCTTTTTAGTATGGGCTTATAGGCCCATATTTTTAGTTTATTACACTAAGGTCCCTAAAGTTCATACTCATTGACTTTAGGTCCCTAGTGTTAGATTTTTCCTCAAATTAAGTCCCGAGAACTTCTAATATCCTCCTTAGATCCTTAATTTACTTAAAATTGTGTAAGGGGATCAAATTTTCAAAATTCCCAATTTGGTCCCTAACTTTTCAAAAATTACGTTTTGCCCCTACTTTCCAAAAATAGCAATTTGGCCGCAAATTTTTCGAAAATTGAACAATTTGTCCCTCATCATCATTCTCATTGCCAATTGGCCTTCAATTTTAAAAAATTGTGTCACTCCCCGACCCCTTTAGGTTGGATCCCCGTGATCAACCCACCGCCCATTTGGTGTAAGAGAGGTTTCCCCCTTTCAAACTCAAGAGGAGCCATGCGTAATTTAACCTTATTCCCTGGAATAACATAAATCAATAAAAATGTGAGCTTAAAACATCTTTTAAGCATACCTGACAGAGGGTAGATCCGAGTGTTATCCTTAGTCATTTGTTCTATTCCTGAAAAGAGATATAAAAGAGGGGTGAGTTTCTACAACTTAGTGAATGGGTGTTGGGAAGGAGTTTTCATAAAAAGAGCTTTTAATCGTAGTGTCCGAGACTCCTTATTTCCTTTAAGAACATGTTTTCCTCAAATTTTAGTTTTCAAAATTATTTTCTCCATTATTCACATTAGGTGTGTTTAACATTCAACACACGCACTTCATCAGGAAGGAAATCACACATTCGAAGGGCAACCCATCCACTACACCCACTTGTGGCGTCGAAGCGACTTTATCGGCCACCTAGATAGAAGCCCGTCCACTTTAACCATTGGTATGAGTGGATGTTCGCAACATCCGACTCTTAAACCCAAAATCAACTTCATATCCGTATGAGGATAGAGACCTCATCTCGACCCCGCCCCGACCTCATGCACATAAAGCTACATCGAGCTTCCCTGATTGCTGGCACGACAAATTGCCCTTATCTCCACCATGTCATCTAGTAGCCCCTAGGATGCATCACTACCCCTCTTGGGCGTCTTAATTGTCCCGAACCTCAAATGCATGCACAAATAATAGTTTTTTCACAAAGCCATTTATCTTTGGTGCCACTAGTCCAATGGCCCCGACCCTCCACCCGACCTACAACTTTTTGTTTAGACCAGTCTATCGACCTTGTCCTGACACACTACCGCCAGTCCATCGAGCACGTCGGTTATGTCTTGGTACCATGACGAAATCACATAATCCATTCATTAAGAATTTTTATGGCTTATACATCATGTTTGTTTACGAGCTCCTGCTCGTGTCAACTGGCCTTGGGCCCACTATACGTGATTTTCCTAAATCGGGTATTTTAGCCCCCACAAGTTCCAAAACCGAGACCTCTGGCCTATTTGAGTTGTTCTAGCTCTTGTCAAGAAGGTCTCCCAAAAATTTTAAGTATTGGCAGGGGAGAACACTTCTGTCAAAATAAAATTTCCATTCATCACACCAACCAAGTGTGATGAAATCTCCGCTTACAACCGGCAAGCGGGTTTTCTCCTTCCTTCCAGGAAGTCCATCATAACAACCAGGTATGATCTCTCTACTCACAACTGTTAAGTAGTTTTTTCACATAGTTCTCACATTACTCCAACCAGGTGTGATGTTAAAATCCCACATAGAAGTGGTTTTTCATTTTCGTAGTGCTCATCATCCCAACTAGGTATGATATGAATAAAATCACTCACGGTGGATTCAAATTTAGAAAAGGTGCTCATCATTCTTTTCACGCCCTGACCTGGTTTGGTTGGATCCCCATGATCAACCTACCACTCTCCTAGTTTATTAAGAGTTGCCCCTTGTTTATAAACCATGAAGAGTAAGGTCCTTTAAGCCTGCACCTTTCCTAGAATAACATAAATCAAAACTGTATAAAATTTTAAACTGATCATACCTGTCTCACAGGTGTATTAGTTGATGGTCCTTGGGGTAGGTTTTCCGGGATTTCCTAAAAGGGATATAAGGGAGGGGTGAGTACAACGACTTAGTGAATGGGTTTTCAAAATTTAATTTTAGGAAAAATGTTTGATTTGGAGTGTGTCGAACTCCTTATTTTCTTTTAAAAGCCTTTCATTTCAAATTTTAGTTTTTATCACCATTTCTTATTAAACACGGTGTGTCATCACCCAACACACATCCTTCATCATGAAGGCCAATCACACAATCGCAAGCTAGTACGTCCACTGAACCCACTTGTGGCGTCGAAGCGACTTTACCGGCCACCTAGATAGAAGCACGTCCACTTCTACCCTGAGAATGAGTGGATGTTTGCGACAACCAACCCTCATTCCCGTAACAATTCTCCATGTCCATATGAGGATAGAGACCTCATCCCGACCCCATCCCAGTCTCATGCGCTTGAAGCTACATTGAGCTTCGCAAGGCTTCTGGTACGACAAACTACCCTTATATCCACCAGGTCATCCAGGGCCCTAGGACACATCACTACCCCTCTTGGGCATCTTGAAGATCCCGTAAACATAGTGCATGTACAATCAACAATTTTCACATGATGCCATATAATCTGTGGTGCCACTAGTCCAATGGCCCTGACCCTCAACTCAACCTGTAGTTGTTTGTCTTGACTAGTCCGAAGACCTTTCATGTCGCATTGTCACTAGTTGACTGGATATATCGATCCTATCTTGGTACCATAGCCAAACAATTCAATTACTTAAGTTTTAATAGCATATAAATCATGTTTGCTTACGAGCTCTTACTCATGCCAACCGGCCTAGGGCCCACTGTTTGAGATTTTCAAAATTGGGCATAATATCCCCCAAGTTCCAAAATTGAGGCTTTCAGCCTAACAGAACTATTCGAGCTCTTGTCAAGAAGGTCTCCTAAATTGTTTAAGTATTGGCACACAGTCAGGGGAGAGCACTTCTGAAAAAATATATTTTTCAACTGTCCTTCATACCAACCGAGTATGAGGACATCTCCGCTTATAACTGATGAACGGGTTTTCCACTTCCTTCGAGGAAATTTCATTATATCAACCGTGTATGATCTATTTACAACAGTTAAGTAGTTTTTTTGCATGATTTTCACATCACTCCTCTTAGGTGTGATATTTAAAATACCACTTAACAGTGGGTTTTCATTTTCGAGGTGCTTATCATCCCAACCGGGTATGATATAAAAATCTCACTCACTTGATAGTGTAGCAAAATTCCTCTTAGCCAGTTTGTTGTCCTTACGCGAACTCATCTTAGCTGGCGTTCTTGGTATTGTGTTCCTACACGATATGAACATTCTTGATCATTATTATTTGGCCTAATAGCCCTCATTCATCCCAAATGAATGAGAAAACCAACTTTTCCTTTATTTGTATTTACGTCCCTAAAGTTATTTTTCTTTAACTTTAAGTCCCTAATGCTAGTTTTTCCTCAAATTAAGTCTCAAAACTTTTATAATTTATCTTAGGACCTCAATTTATTCAAATTCACAAAAAGGGGTTTAATTTCTCAAATTTCCATTTGGTCCCCCAACTTTTCCAAAATTACCATTTTGCCTCCTACTTTACAAAAATGGTAAGTTTTCCCCCAAAAGTTCCAAAAATTTCCCAATTGGTCCTCCAACATCTTTGTCATGCCCAATTGGTCCTCAATTTTATGAAATTGCACCTTAGTCCCTCTAATTTTTGAAATTCCCAAATTTCCCCCAATTTCAACCTTCTAACTATGCTGAATTTGATTTCATAAAATGACCAATCAAATGAGTTTAATTGTTGAAATTGAAGTTAAATTAGAGTTCCTACACCTTCATACAATTCAATTGCACTTTGAATCCCATGATTTGGTGTTGGAATGAGTACAAATGGAGCTTCACCGAAAAATTGGACTTAGAGAGAGAAAGCTTTGAACGCTTACCGTCGGTGGCGCGACAGTTCGAGCTTTCGATTTGGGCAGATAGCTTGTGTTCTGAGGTTTCTCCTAGGATCAAGAATTGCATCAATTGATGCTGAATTGAGTGAGAATTTCATCATCAAAGTTCTGTCGATTCTCTCTCTAGCACAGGTCGGAAATTATATAGGGGAGCCGAATTGGCTTACCTTTCAGCTCTAATTCAGCTGTAGAAGGGCTATGGAGGTGTTGAGAGGGCTTGGTTTGGCTTGAGAAGGGCTGAAATTGGCCAATTTCAGCTCGGCCAAAACAAGGCAGCTTTGGTTCATCGGTGCTGCTTCACTGTTCTATCTTGCCGGTGTTTCTCCGGTGACTCTTGAAGAAAATGGTGACTACAGGAATGTAGCTGACTTCTCCTCGATTCTAAAGAATCTAACTTTGCCTTGTTTGGCTCAAAAAAATGCCCAAGTCGAAGCTCTATTTTGTGCTTCACCTGAAATTGGAGCAGTTGAGAGAGAATGGTGTTTTTAGGTGCAGAGATTATGAATGAGGAGGGCTCTTTATATAGGAAGCTCAAGGACTTCCCGGCCGTCCGATTGGCACCTTAATGGTTGTCATTCATTGCTTGAAACTCCCTGGCTTGAGGCTTTTCAATTTCGTGGTGCTGCACGATTTTTTGATGGGTGAACAGTGCTGTCATCTGAAGGAAGAAGACGACATTGTTTAAAACTAGACCGGACTGATCTGAACTGGGTTCAAAGCTTAAACCAGTCGGTTCACCCCCAAATCGACCGAATTTTTTAAATCTAAAAATTTCTAAATTCATCTAAATTCATTTTCTATCCAATGGTGGCCTCAAATCTCAAATTTGAATTTTTTAAGCCACCTAGAAAAATGAATTTAGAATTTGGATCACTAGTGGTTCGAACCGGTTCAATTCGGTTCGGATCCGGTTCGTCTGAACCAATTTGGTTTTCATCTCCAATTCATTCTAAAGTCCATTTCCATGACTTTGGGACTCTTTGGGTCACTCAGAATCCATAAATTTCCCAGTTTACCTTTCTCTATTAGTTCCGGTTTGTAGACCGACTCGGTTTTCAATTTGTAAATCACTGGTTCTTTCCCCAAATTTCTTATTATCAAAGGATAGGGTTTACAACTCTCCCCTCCGTTTAGAGGTTTTTCCCCAAAATAGTTACATGTTAAATAATTGAGGCTAACTATCCCTCATCACACTCTCGGTTTCCCATGTCTCTTCTTGCACGGATTCGTTCTGCCACAAAACCTTGACAATATGAATTCTCTTATTCCTTAAATTCTTGTCCCTCTAGTCGATGATTTGTACCAGTTCTATTTGATATGTTAGGTTCTCTTCTAGCTCTAATGGAGGTCAGTCCAATACATGACTAGGATCAAACTGATATTTCTAAAGCACCGAGATGTGGAATACATTATATATTCTCTGCAGGTCTGGAGGTAGTTCCAATTTATAGGCCACTTATCATATCCTTTGGATGATGGGATATGGACTGATACCTTGGTTTCAACTTTCCTCTATGTTGAAACCTAAGTATTCCCCTCCATGGGGATACTTTGAGAAATACTTGATCTCCCACCTCAAACTCCAGATCTTTCCTTCGATTATCCGCATAACTTTTTTGTTTGTCTTGTGCTATTTTAAGGCAACTCCTGATTAATTTTATTTTTTCTGTGGCATCCTCGATTAGTTTGGCCCTTTCTAGCATTCTTTTCGCCACTTTTTCCCAAAATAGAGGGGTACGACATGGTCGTCCATAAAGGGCTTCATATGGAGCCATCTTAATACTGACATGATAATGTTATTATAAGAAAATTCCATCAGGTACAAGTATTCCTCCTAGCTTTTGTTCATGGTGAGTACGCACGCTCTCAGTATGTCTTCCAAGGTTTGGATGGTTTGCTCAGACTACCCATCTATCTAAGGGTGGAACGTCGTGCTCATGTGAAGCTTGGTTCCCATGGCATTTTGTAAACTTGGCCAAAACCTTAAAGTAAATCTTGGATCTCTATACGATACTATACTCACCAGAACACCATGGAGTCTTACGATTTCCTTTATGTATAATATGGCCAGTTGTTCCACTGTGTTTATCACTCTTACAGGGAGGAAATGAGCTGATTTGGTCAATCTATCCATGATGACCCAAATCGCATCTCGACCCTTTCTTGTCACCAGTAGTCCTGTGACAAAGTCCATGGTGATGTACTCCCATTTCCAGTCCGGAATTGGTAAAGGTTGTTGCAGTTCTGATGGTTTATGATGCTCCGATTTTATCTGCTAATAGGACAAGCATCGAGTTACATACTCCACAATGTCACTCTTCATACCTTTCCACCAATATCGTTGTTTGAGGGTACGGTACATTTTGGTACTGCCCGGATGCATAACATACATTGAATCATGTGCCTCATCTAGAATTAATCTCTTAAGTTCCTTACTTTGAGGCACACATACCCTACTCTTATAGGTCAACACCCTGTCACTACGCAGGTTGTAGTCTATATTAGTTTCTCTATTAACCAGATCCAGATAGGGTTAAAGCTCCTTATCTACTTTTTGTTGAGTCTGGATCTGCTCAGTGAGACTAGGTCTTACTGCCAAATTTACCACCAGACACCCTTCCCGCTTGTCCATTTTCAGGTCCACCTCCATTCTTTCCAATTGTTGCAATAGGGGTATGTAATTTGTCTTTACTTGCATTGCCTTGGTTTGGTACTTGCGACTAAAAGCATTTGCTACCTTGTTTGCCTTTCTATGGTGATATTCTATCACAAGGTCATAATCCTTAACCAATTCTAGCCATCTCCTCTAATGGAGATTCAACTCTTTTTGAGTTAGGAAATACTTAAGACTCTTGTGATTTATGTATATCCTACACTTAACCCTGTAAAGGTAGTGTCGCCATATCTTTAGGGCAAACACTATTGTAGCTAATTCCAGATCATGAGTTGGGTAGTTTCTTTCATGTACCTTTAGTTGTCATGAGGCTTAAGCAATAACCTTCCCTTGTTGCATCAAGATACATCCGAGTCCTTATCCAGATGCATTTCTATAGACAGTGTACTCTCCTACATTAGAGTCAGGTAAGAAGAGTACAAGTGCGGTTGTCAATCGAGTCTTTAACTCCTAAAAAGACTTCTCACAGCTCTTATACCACTTATAATCAACTCCTTTCCTGGTGAGTCGAGTTAGAAGAGCTGCTATCTTAGAAAAATCATGCACAAACCGTCTATAGTATCCAGTCAGACCTAAGAAAGTTCTTATTTATGTAGGATTCCTTGGAGCCTTCCAATTCGATATGGCTTCCACCATGGCTAGATCTACCTTAGCTCCATCCTTGGACACTATGTGTCCTAAGAATCCTACTTCCTGCAACCATAACTCACACTTGGAGAATTTTTCATACAATTGATTTTCCTTTAATATTCCCAAGGTGATTGCCAAATGCTCTTCATGTTCCAACCTGGTTCGTGAGTATATAAGGATGTCATCTATGAATACTATCACGAACCTGTCCAAACGGGGTTGGAACATATGGTTCATCGGTTCATAAAGGCTGTAGGGGCATTCGTCAATCCGAATGGCATCACCCTAAACTCATAATGTTCATATCTGGATCGGAATGCCATCATAGGGATGTCCTCTTCTCAAATCCTAAGTTGATGATAGCCCGACTGAAGATCTATTTTGGAGAAGTAAGCTGCTTCTTTTAATTGATCGAATAGATCATCTATCATTAGAAGTGGGTATCGATTCTTGATGGTGACCTGGTTCAGCTTTCTTTAGTCGATGCACAGTCTCATGTTTCCATCCTTTTTCTTTAAGAATAGGATAGGAGCACTCCACGAAGACTGACTTGGACGTATGAAATCCTTCTCCAGTAATTCGTCTAGTTGTTCCTTCAATTCCTTCAACCCCGCCGGAGCCATGCGATATGGGGCTTGGGATATGGGTTTTGTTCCTGGGATTATTTCTATGGTGAACTCCACTTGCCGACTTGTAGGTAGTCCGGGTAGTTCTTCTAGAAATACTTTTGGGTAGTGTCAAATTACTGGAATGTCTTCCAACCTCTTCTCTTAAGACTTTTCATATATGACCATGGCCAGGAAAGTTGTACAGCCTTTCTGTATCATATTTTGAGCTTTCAGATGGGACACCATTTGTACCTCACTTTTTATGCTATCTCCTTATAACTTTAATCCTTTCGTCTTGGGAGTGTGGAAGGTTATCATTTTCTTTCCACAGTTCATCCTTGCCTGATGATTACTCAGTCAATCCATCCCCAGAATTACTTAAACCTCCTTTAATGGTAATGGGATCAAGTTAGCTCCAAGTTGGATTCCTCCAATCTTTACTTCACATTCCTTTAATTGTTTATTCATGTTTAAACCTTCTACTGAAGGTGTAAGGATATTAAGGCTTTGTTCTAGTGGAGTGAGTTCTAGGGGTACTCTTGAAACCAACTCTTCCTTGATGAAAGATCTCTTAGCTCCAGAGTCAAAGAGGACATAGACTTATTGTCCCCATAGTTGTATATACCCTGATGGAGGAAATTTATTATTTAGAAGAAAATTTCGTTTATTGAATAAAAAATATCTTCAATTTACATGAATCTCTTGAACTAATTTGGAGGGTTTTGGTATGTAACCACCACAGTGCTAGGGTCTCTTCTAGCCTCCTCTTGGTTGAGGTTGTATACCCTAGTTGGTACTCTTATTGTAGTGGCTGGCCTAGGGTTTCTAGGATTCCCTTGAGGTGGTCCAAGGGTATTCCTTAGTCTGTTCTCCTTGAGGATGGGACAATCCTTTGCAAAGTGTCCCACTTGCTCGCATGCAAAGTAGGTAAAGCACACTCCCTCATGGTTCCTTTGACACTTTGGATAGCGAGAGTTTCCTTGAGGTAAGGTGAGGACTACTCTGGGAGGAGGTGGTGGCACGTCCCTTCTTCTTTGGAATGCCATTCTGTTTCCCCATCTTGGACCGTTATGCTCCTTCCGTCCTCTTTGACGGTTTGGAACCTTATCCTCCTTTTTGGTCATCTACTCCATTCGAAAACGTCGGGTCTGTACTAGTCGCTCACATTTGTGAGCCATACTAATTACAGCTGCCAAGTCCGTGAGGCATCCCAATACTCCCATATAGTCTCAAATGTCCATATTGAGACCATCCACAAACCTCTAGCATATGTATGCTAGCCTAGCTAGGTCAAGAGCAAAGGGTCTTAACTCGTTGAATTTTCTCTCATACTCTGATATGGAGTTAAGCCCTTGCCGAAACCGGATGAACTCTTGTTTCTTCTCACTTATCAGATGGGGCACCAAGTACTCCTCTGAGTACCTCTCCTCCAATTGTTCCCAAGTGAGGATGGTGGTATGCAAGTTTCGGACATTGTCCCACTTCCGTTTAGTGCTTCCCTCCAGGAAGAATTCTGTTAAGATCACCATATCCTCTAGTAGTATCCTCACGATTCCCATCAGCTTCTTGATGTTAGCCGGCCAATCCATGGTGGCTCCAGCATCCTTTTCTCTAAAGAAAGGTTTACATCCTAATTGTCGGAGAGTCTTGAGGTTTCTGAGAATGTCCATTGGAGTGGGATGGTTAACAGGGGGAGGGTGAGATTGTACTTCCTCTGGTTCAACCCGAGAACTGGTGCCTGCCTTAGGGATGAGGTTAGGTTGCCCACATACACAGATGAAGTCCTCGTACAATCTCTGGTGCTCTCTGCTGAGTCCAGAAGGAGTTGTTTAGGCTTCTCTAGGAGTTTCTACTAATAGGGGTGGTTGGGCAGTCTTGGAGACTACACTCCTTTCTCTTGGTTCCTTTCCTTGGAGGCATTTCTGAAAATTTTAAAATTAATCCTATTAGTTACTATATTTTCTAGTCTTGATTATGTATTTGAGGAAACAGGCTCTGATACCACTCAAGTTGTCACGCCCCGACCCGGTTTTGTCGAATCCCCGTGATCAACCCGCCACGCTCCTAGTTTATTAAGGGTTGCCCCTTGTTTATAAACCATGAAGAGTAAGGCGTACTTTAAACCTGCACCTTTCTTGGAATAACATATATCAAAACTGTATAAAATTTTAAACTAATCATACCTGTCTCACAGGCGTATTAGTTGATGGTCCTTGGGGTAGGCTTTACGGGATTTCCTAAAAAGGATATAAGGGATGGGGTGAGTACAATGACTCAGTCAATGGGTTTTCAAAATTTAATTTTTATAAAAAATGTTTGATTTGGAGTGTGCTAGACTTCTTATTTTCTTTTAAAAAACATTCATTTCAAATTTCAGTTTTTATCACCATTTCTTATTAACCATGGTGTGTTATCACCCAACACACATCCTTCATCATGAAGATCAAACACACAATTGCAAGCCAGTACATCCACTGAACCCATTTGTGTCGTCGGAGCGACTTTACCGACCACCTAGATAGAAGCACGTCCACTTCTACCTTGAGAATGGGTAAATGTTCACGACATCCGATCCTTAATCCCGTAACAATTCTCCGTGTCTGTATGAGGATAGAGACTTCATCCCGACCCCACCTCGGTCTCATGCACTTGAAGCTACGTTGAGCTTCACAAGGCTTCCGGTATGACAAGCTGCCCCTATATCAACCAGGTCGTCCAGGGCCCTAGGACACAACACTACCCATCTTGGGTGTCTTAAAGGTCCCGTAAACACAGTGCATGCACAATCAACAATTTTCACATGATGCCATATAATATGTGGTGCCACTGGCCCAACGGCCCCGACCTTCTACTCAACCTGCAGCTGTTTGTCTTGACTAGACCGGAGACATGTCATGTCGCATTGCCGCTAGTTAACTGAATATGTCAGTCATGTCTTGGTACCATGGCCAAACAATTCAATTACTTAAGTTTTCATGGCATATAAATCATGTTTGTTTACAAGCTCCTGCTCGTGCCAACCGGCCAAGGGCCCACTGTTCGAGGCCTCCAGCCTAACAGAGCTATTCAAGCTCCCATCAAGAAGGTCTCCCAAATTGTTTAAGCATTGGCACATAATCAGGGGAGAGCACTTCCGACAAAATATATTTTTCAACTATTCTTCATACCAACCGAGTATGAGGACATCTCCGCTCATAACCGATGAACAGGTTTTCCACTTTTTTTGAGGAAGTTTCATTATACCAACCAGGTATGATCTACTTACAACCAGTAAGTAGTTTTTCCCCGTGATTTTCACATCACTCCTCTTAGGTATGATGTTTAAAATACGACTTAGCAGTGGGTTTTTATTTTCGATGTGCTTATCATCCCAACCGGGTATGATATAAAAATCCTACTCACCCAATAGTGCAGTAAATTTTCTTTTAACTCGCTTGTTGTCCTTACTCGAACTTGTCTTAGCTGTTGTTCTTGGTACTTCATATTCCTATATGATATGAACATTCTTGTTCATTATTCTTTGGCCTAATAGCCCTCATTCATCCTAAATGAATGAGAAAATCAACTTTTCCTTTATTTCCAATTAGGTCCCTAGAGTTATTTTTCTTTAACTTTAAGTCCCTAATATTGATTTTTCCTCAAATTGAGTCCCAAAACTTTTAAAATTTATCTTAGGACCTCAATTTATTCAAATTCACAAAAAGGGGTTTATTTTCCCAAATTTCCATTTCGATCCCCCAACTTTTCCAAAATTATCATTTTGCCCCTTTTTTTACAAAAATAGTAAAATTTGCCCAATTGGTCCTCCAACATCTTTGTCATGCCCAATTGGTCCTCCAACATCTTTGTCATGTCCAATTGGTCCTCCAACATCTTTGTCATGCCCAATTGATCCTCCAATATCTTTGTCATGCCCAATTGGTCCTCAATTTTATGAAATTGCACTTTAGTCCCTCTAATTTTTGAAATTCCCAAATTTCCCCCAATTTTAACCAATTTCAACCTTCTAACTCTGTTGAATTTGATTTCATCAAATTGACCTATCATATGAGTTTAATTGATGAAATTGAAGTTAAATTGGAGTTCCTACACCTTCATACGATTCAATTGCACTTTGAATCACACAATTTGGTGTCGGGATGAGCTCAGACATAGCTTCGCTGGAAAACTGGACTTAGAGAGAGAAAGCTTATCGTCAAGGGTGCAACAGTCTGAACTTTTGATCTGGGCAAATAGCTTGTGTCACGAGGTTCCTCCTATGATCAAGAATTGCATCAATTGGTGCCGAATTGAGTGATAATTTCATCATCGAAGTTCTACCAGTTCTCACTCTAGCACCGGTCGAAAATTATAGAGGGGAGTTGAATTGGCTTACCTTTCAGCTCTAATTCAGTTCTAGGAGGGCTTTGGAGGTGTGAGGGCTCGATTTGGCCAAAGTAGGGCTCGAATTGGCCAATTTCAGCTCAACCAAAATAGGACAGCTTCGTTCCACCAGAGATGCTTCACTGTTTTATCACGTTGGGGTTTCTCTATTGAGTCTCGAAACAAATGGAGACTACAGGCGTGTAGCTGACTTCTCCCCAGTTCTAAAGAACCCAACTTCGCCTTGTTTGGCCCAGAAAAATGCCCAAGTCAGAGCTTTGGTTCGAGCTTCATCGAAAATTGGAGCAGTTGAAAGAGAATGGAGTTTTCAGGTGTGAAGACGATGAATGAGGAGGGCTCTTTATATAGGAAGCTTGGGGACTTCATGGCCGTTCGATTGGCGCCTTAATGGAGGTCATTCATTGCCTAAAACTCCCTGGACGAATGCTTTTCAGCTTCACCGGCGCTGCACAATTTTCCGGCGATTGAACAGTGCTATCATCTAAAGGAAAAAGATGACATTGTTCTGAACCAAACCAGACCGGTCCGAACAGGGTTCAAATCTTAAACCGAGCGGTTCGCCCCTAATTCGACCGAATTTTTCAAATCTAAAAATTTCTGAATTCATCTAAATTCATTTTCTATCCAATGGTGGCCTCAAATCTCAAATTTGAATTTTTTAAGCTAACTAGAAAAATAAATTTAGAATCCGGTTCAATAGTGGTTCAAACCGGTTCAAACTGGTTCACCTGAACTGGTTTGGTTTTCATCTCCAATTCATTATTAAGTCTATTTCCATGACTTTTGGCACTCTTTGGGTCATTTGGGATCCATAAATTTCCCAATTTACCCTTTCTCTATTAGTTCCGGTTTGTAAACCGACTCGATTTTCAATTTGAAAATGATCAGTTCTTTCCCCAGTTTTCTTATTATCAAAGGACGGGGTTTACAATTCCAACCGAGTATGAAGTGTAAATTAGTCCACTCACCTGATAACCGAGTATGAAGTGTACTCTTCTCCAGTCGGTTTCTACGTCCATGCTAGCTTATTATTGCTGGCGTTTCGATCCCTCGTGTTCCTACGAGAGCTGGACATCCTTATCAATTAATATTTTGCATAACAGCCTTCGTTTCTCACATATGAATGACTAGGCTCCAAATTTTCAGGTAATTGCACTTAGGTTTCTAACGTTCATTTTCCTTGACTTTTAGGTCCCTAATGCTAACTTTTCCCCGAATTGAGAACCGAAACTTCCAAAACCTCACTTTTGGTCCTCAATTAACATAAAATTGTTTAAGAGGCTCAAGTTTTCCAAATTTCCAATTTGGTCCCCAACTTTTCAAAAATTACCATTTTGCCCCTACTTTACAAAAATGACCATTAGACATCAATTATTTCAAAAATTGACCAATTGGTCCTCCAACATCTTTTTCATGGCCAATTGGCCCTCAATTTTTGGAAATTGCAATTTGGTCCCTCAATTTTACGAAATCACTAAATTTCCACAAAATTTCCCCCCAATTTGCCCCTTTCAAACTGGCTGAATTTGATTTCATCAAATTGACCATCCTATCGAGGTTAATTGTTGAAATTGAAGATATAATTCAGTTCTCACACATCCAAACGATTCAATTGAGCTTTGAATTGCATGAATTGAGGCCAAAATGAGCTCAAACGACGCTAAAACTGTGCGTAGAGAGAGAAAGCTTTGAAAGCTTTCCGTCGAAGGTGCTGCGGTCCGATCTCTCTAGCGGAGAAGATAGCTCTCTTCCTCAGGTATCTTCTAGCATCAAGAATTCCTACAATTGACCTCGAATTGAGGGAGAATTTTGTCAATGAAATTCTATAGTCTCTCTCTCTAACTCCGACCGGCAACGATTGAGGAGGGTAAAATTGGCTTACCTTTTAGCTCATTTGAAGTCATCTAAGGGTTGTGGGATGTTGGGAGAGCTTGGTTTGTTTTGAGGAGGGCTCAATTCGGTCCAATTTCTACTTAACCAAAACAAGGCGGCGTTAGTCCGTCTAAGCTGCTTCACTATTTGATTATGCCGGCGCTTCTCCAACAGTCCTTGGATCGAACGAAGGTTGCTATCAAATAGTTGACTTTCCCGGGACACTAAAGAACCTAACCTCGCCTTCTAAGATTAAAAAAGCTACCCAAGTTGGAGCTATGGTTCGAGCTTCATCGAAAAATGGAGAAGTTGAGAGAGAGTGGAGGTTTTAGGTGTGAGGAGAATGAATTGATAGGAGCTCTTTATATAGGAAGCTCAGGGACTCTCTACCCGTCCATTTAGAACCTTTATGGTGCTCATTCATGGCCTGAAACACCCTGAATGGAGGTGATTCATCTTTGCCAGCACTGTTCGTTCTTCCGGTGAATTAACAGTGTCATCATTAGGAGGAAGAAGACGACATTGTTCCAAACTGGACCAGTCCGAACTGGGTTCAATGCTTAAACCGGTCAATTCAAGCCCAATTTGACTGAGTTTTTCAAACTTAAAATTTGCTAAATTCATTCTTTATCCAATGATGGCTTCAATTCTCCAATTTCATTATTTTAAGCTGCATAAAAATGAATTTAGCAACCGATTGAATAATGGTTCAAACTGGTTCAAATCAGTTCAATCCGGTTCACCTGAACGGGTCTGGTTTTCTCTTCCAATATGTCCCAAAGTCCCTTACATGGTTTTTGTAACTCTTTAGGTCACTCGAGATTTGTAAATTTCCCAATTTACTTTTTTTCTAACAGTTGGGTTCATGAACCGATTTAGTTTTTCTCACTCCAGTTGACCAGTTCTTTTTCCAATTTTCCTTAACTTTAAGGAATGAGATTTACAATTCTCCCCTCCTTTTAGGAGTTTTATCTCCAAAAATTATTCAACATCCTTTGCATAGGAAATATCTTCCCTTGATGTAAACTTGGAGTTTATTTGGCATGCTAACACCTTGGTTATTTTCCACTTAGCTCCTTTATAACACGCACTTAAGGAATTTCCTTTCCTTTCCATTGCTTACTCATACCACGGAGCTTATCCTAGCTAAGCATGACTAACCTGCGAATTCAAGGGTATATCCATAGGTTCACATCTTCCTTTGCTTAGGGTAAGATTCTTCCCCTTGAGGTTCTTACTCAGGACTTCAGGCTTGGGAGTTCCAAGATGCCCAATCATTCATGTGTCTAATCATTCTCATCCTCTTTGTTTCAAGATCTCTTGATCATCCTGTAGAGGTTGGCTTAACCTTCTCAGGGGTTTTTGGTCATTACTCCCGTCTTAGCCATTGATCACTTTAAGGCTTTCCTTCATCCTTATTTCCCAAATGATTTGGCCTTTCCACCTCTCCCTTCTTTACTAGAGTATTGACCTTCACAAGGGTCAGTTTGTTAACTGCCTCGATCCGATTATTCTCCTTGTCAACTTATCTTGAGGTTGTTGTCTCTTGAGTTTTCTTGTCCTTAATGTCCATCTTATTGCCCTTTTTAGCGTGTAGTCCTCACTACTTCCCAGTCCATCTTAGGGCATCATTTATTATCTTTTATTATCCTGTTGTTATTAGTTATTTCCTTCAACTAGGTTCGTCTGAAATCCCTATTTGACTTCTCTACTCTTCAAGAGCAGGTCACACCTGGCCATCCAGGTATGTCCTTAATCACCTATGTCTTTTAATGTGGTCCTTATTTCAGTTCTAGCTTTTGATGGTTCATCTATCGGTTACTTAGCTTGGAACTTTCTCCTTCTATGGTCCCACTTCCTATCCTTATCCTTCTTTCTAGGGACTTCCATCCTGGGAGTTTCACGTTCAACCTCCCTAACACTTCTTGAAAGTTTTTCTTTATTCTTTTCTTACACCTTTCTGACATTAGTATGGCTATTCACCCTTGATTCTTTCCTGTCATCCAATTCCTTTTTAATTTTTATCCTTCCTTTGAGAAGCTCCTAATTGTTGTTGAGTTCCTAATAATTTGTGCCCTACCTATCACTAACTCTTTCAAGGTACTTGTAAATCCCATCCTTTGATAATAAGAAAACCGGGCAAAGAACCAGCCATTTTCAAATTGAAAACTAAGTCGGTCTATGTAAACCCTGCCCTTTTGAGTTAAGGAAAACCAAAAAAATAACCAGTCAAACCGAGTGAGAAACACTGAACTAGTTCACAAACCCGTTTATTGGGGAACGGGAAAATTAGAGAAATTTCAACTCCCCTGTGACCCAAAAAAATTTATAAACCTTGCGAAGAACCTTAGAACAAAATGGGAGAGAAAAACCAGACCGGTTTGGGTGAACCGGACCCGAACCAAATTAAACCGGTTTAAGAACTGAGCTAGTTTATGAACCAGAACCGATAGAGAGGTAGTAAACCGAGAAATTTATGGACCCTAAGTGACCTAAGAAGTCATAAAAGTAATGAAAAAGGATTTTACAATGAATTGGAGATGAAAACCAAACCGGTTCAGGTGAACTAGATCCGAACTGGGTTGAATTGATTTGGACCTGTTTGAACCACTATTGAATTGGATTCTAAATTCATTTTTTAGGTGACTTAAAAAATTCAAATTTGAGATTTGAGGCCACCATTGGATAGAAAATGAATTTAGATGAATTTAGAAATTTTTAAATTTGAAAAACTCAATCGAATGGGGGTGAATTAGTCGGTTTAAGCTTTGAACCCGATTCAGACTGATCCGGTCCAGTTCAGAACAATGTCATCTTTTTCCTTAAGATGACAGCACTGTTCACTCGCTGAAAAATCATGCAATGTCGGCGAAGCTGAAAAGTCTCCGGCCAGGGAGTTTCAGACAATTAATGACCACCATTAATGTGCCAACCGAATGGCCAAGAAGTCCCCGAGCTTCCAATATAAACACCCCCTCCCCATTCATCCTCTCCACAATTGAAAAGTCCACTCTCTCTTAGCTACTTAGTTTTCCGGTAAAGCTCGAACTAGAGCTCTGATATAGGGCCACTTTTGAACCAAAGAAGGTGAGGTCAAGTTCTTTAGAATTGGGGGGAAGTCAGCTACATGCCTGTAGTCTCTGTTTGCTTTGAGGGTCACTGTAAAAGCACCGACATGATGGAAAAGTGAAGCAGCTTCGGCGGACCGAAGCTGCCCTGTTTTGATAGAGCTGAAATCGGCCATTTTGAGCCTTCCTCAAGCCAAACCAAGCCCTCCCAACACTTCCTTTGCCCTCCCACGGCCGAATTAGGACTGAAAGGTAAGCCAATTCGGTTCCCCTCTGCAATTTCCGACCGGTGTTAGGGAGAGAATCGACAAAATTTCGATGATAAAATTATAACTCAATTCACTATCAATTAATTCAATTATTGATTCTAGGATAAATCTCAGGATGATAGCTATCTGCCCAGATCGAAAGCTCGAACGGTCGTTCCCCCGATAGTGAGTAATTGAATCTTTCTCTTTCTATAGTCTGTTTTTCGGCGAAGCTCCGTTTGACCTCGTTCTAGCATCAAAATTTGTGATTCAAAGTGCTATTAAATCATATGAAGATGTAGGATCTCAATTTTAACTTCAATTTCAACAATTAGATGTGTTTGATCAGGCAATTTGATAAAATCAAATTTGAATGTGTTAAGGAGTTGAAATTGGGGGAAATTTTAGGGATTTTCAAAAATTTGAAGGACCAAGATGCAATTTTATAAAATTGAGGTTCAATTGGGCATGATAAAAATGTTAGAGGGCCAATTGAGGGATTTTAGAATTTTTGGGGTGAAACTTACCATTTTTGTAAAGGAAGGGTAAAATGGTAATTTTGGAAAAGTTAGGGGACCAAATTGGAAATTTGGGAAATTAAACCCTTTCTTGTGAATTTGAATAAATTGAGGTCCTAAGATAAATTAGGGAAGTTTCAAGACTCAATTTGAGGAAAAATTGACATTAGGGACTTAAAGTTAAAGAAAATTAACTTTAGGGTCCTAATCGCAAACAAATAGAAAGTTTAGTTTTCTCATTCATTTGTAATGAATGAAGGTTATTAGGCCGAGGGATAATGATCAAGGATGTTCATATCATGTAGGAATATGAAGTACCAGGAACTCCAGCAAGAATAAGCTTGCATGAATATAAAGAACTGATCGAGTGGAATTCACTTACATTAACGGGTGAGTGGGATTTTATATCATACCCAGTTGGGAATGATAAGTACCTCGAAATGAAAACCCACTATTTAGTGGTATTTTAAACATCACAACTTAAAGAAGTGATGTGAAAATCACACGGAAAAACTACTTATTAGTTGTAAATAGATCGTACCCGATTGGTATGATGAAACATTCTCGAAGGAAGTGGAAAACCCATTCATTAGTTATGAGCGGAGATGTCCTCATACTCGGTTGGTATGATGGATAGTTGAAAACATATTTTGTCGGAAGTGTTCTCCCCTGACTGTGTGCCAATGCTTAAACAATTTGGGAGACTTTCTTGACGGGAGCTCGAATAGCTCTTATAGGTCAGGGGGCGCGGTTTTGGAACTTGGGGGCTATTATGCCTAGTTTTGAAAATCTCAAACAGTGGGTCCTAGGCTAGTGGGCACGAGCAGGAGCTCATAAACAAACATGAGATATATGCCATAAAACTTTAATAAATTGATTGTTTGGCCATGGTACCAAGACAGAACTGACATACTCAATCGACTAGCAACAATGGGACATGACAGGTAGATGAACTAGTCAAGACAAATAGCTGCAGGTTGAGTTGATGGTCGGGGCTGTTGGACTAGTGGCACTACAGATTATATGGCATGATAAGAAAATATTGATTGTGCATGCACTGTGATTACAGGACTATCAAGACGCCCAAGAGGGGTAGTGATGTGTCCTAAGGGTCCTGGACGACCTAGTAGGTATAAGGGCAGTTCGTCATACCAAGTGACCATGTGAAATTTGGAGTAGCATCAAGCACATGAGATTGAGGTGGGGACGGGATGAGGTCTCTGTCCTCATACAAACATGGAGAATTGTTATGGGATTGAGGGTCAAATGCCACGAACATCCACTCATTCTCAGGGTAGAAGTGGACGTACTTCTATCTGGGTGGCCCAGTAAAGTCGCTCCAACGCCACAAGTGGGTTTAGTGGACGTACTAACCTACGAATGTGTGTTTGACCTTCATGATGAAGGATGTGTGTTGGGTGATGACACACCGTGATAAATAAGAAATGGTGGTAAAAATCGAGATTTGAAATGAAAGGACTTTTGAAAGAAAGGAGTTTGGCACACTCCAATAAAAATCTTTTTCCTAAAAGTTAAAAGATTTGAAAACCCATTCACTGAGTAGTCGCACTCACCCCCTCCCTTACATCCCTTTCATGAAATTTTGGCAAGTCTACCCTTAAAGACCATCAATTAAGATGCGTGTGAGACATGTATGATAAATTTAAAATATTATGCAATTTTCATTTATTTTATTTTAGGAAAAGGTGTAGGTTTAAAGGATGCCTTACTCTTTACGGTCTATAATAAGGGGAAATCGTTTAATAAACCAGGAGAGTAGCGGGTTGATCATGGGGATCCAACCAAATCGGGTCGGGGCGTGACAGTCTACAAATCGGAACTGATAGAGAATGGGCAAACCGAGAAATTCATGGATCCTAAGTGACCCAAAGAGTCCTAAAAGTTATGAAAAAAGGACTTAAAGATGAATTGGAGATGAAAACCAAACTGGTTCGGGTGAACCAGATCCAAACTGGATTGAATCGGTTTGAACCGCTATTGAACCGGATGATAAATTCATTTTTTTAGGTAGCTTAGAAAATTCAAATTTGAGATTTAAGGCCACCATTGGATAGAAAATGAACTTATATGAATTTAGAAATTTTTAATTTTAAAAAATTTGGTCTAATCGGGCATGAACCGACTTGTTTAAGCTTTGAACCCAGTTTGGACTCGTTCGGTCCAGTTCAAAATAGTGTCGTCTTCTTCCTTCAGATGACAGCACTATTCACTCGTCAAAAAATTGAACAGTGCCAGCAAAGCTGAAAAGTCTCCAGTCAGGGAGTTTTAGGCAATGAATGACTATCATTAAGGCACCAATCAGATGGCCAAGAAGTCACTGAGCTTCGTATATAAAGAGCCCCTCCTCATTCATCCTCTCCACACCAGAAAACTTCATTCTCTCTCAACTGCTCCAATTTTTGGTGATGCTCGAACCAAAGCTTTGATATAGGGTCTTTTTGAAGCCAAAGAATGTGTGGTTGGGTTCTTTGAATTCGGGGAGAGGTCAGCTACACGTCTGTATTCTCCATTTGCTCCGAGGGTCGCCGGAGAAGCTCCGGTGTCATGCCCCAACCCAGTTTGGTCGGATCCCCGTGATCAACCCGCCGCTCTCTTGGTTCAAGAGGAGTTTCCTCCTTGAACTAAAGTAGAGCCAGGCGTACTTTTCACCTTGTTCCTTGGAAAGACATATATCAAATAAAATGCAAGTTTAAGAGAGATCAAGCAAATCTGACAAAGGGGTAAGGTTTGGTGTTATCCCTAGTCATTTTCTTTATTTCCTAAAAAGGGATAAAATGAGGGGTGAGTTTCTACAATTCAGTGAATGGGTATAAAAAAATTTTAATTTTGATAAAAAAAATAGTTTTCCAAAATGGAGTGTGCCAAACTCCTTAGTTTCTTTAAATTTTCAAATCTACAAATTTTGTTTTAAAAAAATCATTTCTTATTACCATGGTGTGTTATCACTCAACACACATCCTTTATCATAAAGGTAAAACACACAATCGCAGGCCAACCCGTCCACTGAACCCACTTGTGGCATCAAAGCGACTTTACCAGCCACCTAAATAGAAGTATGTCCACTTCTACCATGAGAATGAGTGGATGTTCGCGACATCCAACCCTCAATCATGTAAAAAATCTCCATGTCCGTATGAGGACAGAGACCTCATCATGTCCCCACCTCAGTCTCATGCGCTTGAAGCTACTCCAAACTTCGCAAGACTTCTAGAACACTAATTGTAGTTATATCCACCAGGTCGTCCAAAGCCCTGGGACACATCACTACTCCTCTTGGGCGTCTTGATGGTCCCGTAAACATAATGCATGCACAATCAATATTTTTCACATAATGCCATATTATATGTGGTGCCATTGGTCCAACGGCCCCGACCCTCAACTCGACCTGTAGCAATTTTCTTGACTAGTCCGGAGACCTATCATGTCGCACTATCGCTAGTTGATTGAGTATGTTGGTCTTGTCTTGGTACCATGGCCAAACAACTCATTTACTTAAGTTTCCATGGCATATAAATCATGTTTGTTTGTGAGCTCTTGCTCGTGCCAACTAGCCAAGGGCCCACTATTCGAGATTTTCAAAATTGGGCATATTAGCCCCCAAGTTCCAAAACCGAGGCCTCTGATCTAACAAAACTATTCAAGCTCCTGTCAAAAAGGTCTCCCAAAATGTTTAAGCAGTGGCACACAGTCAGGGGAGAGCACTACCGACTAAATATTTTTCAACTGTCCATCATACCGACCGAGTATAAGGACATCTCCGCTCATAACTGATGAACGGGTTTTTCACTTCCTTCAAGTAAGTTTCATTGTACCAACCAGGTATGATGTACTTACACCAGTAAGTAGTTTTTTCGCGTGATTTTCACATCACTACTCTCAGGTGTGATATTTAAAATACCACTTAGCAGTGGATTTTCATTTTTTGAGGTGTTTATCATCCCAACCAGGTATGATATATAAATCTCACTCACCCAATCATGTAGTGTATTTCCTCTAAGTCGATTTTTCATCCCTTGCGAGCTTAATCTCAACTGGCGTTCCCAATATCTAGTGTTGCTACACGAAATGAACATTTTTATTTATTATCATTTAGCTTGATAACCTTCATTCATTATAAATTATTAAAATATCAAACTTTCCAAATATTTGCAATTTGGTCCCTAAAGTTATTTTCCTTTTACTTTAGGCCCCAATTGCCGATTTTTCCCCAAATTGAGTCGCAAAACTTTTAAAATTCCCCTTGGGACCTCAATTTATTCAATTTCATAAAAAGGGGTTCAATTTTCCCAAATTCCCAATTTGGCCCCCAATTTTTCCAAAATTACCATTTTAGTCCCTCAAATTTTCAAAATCCCCAATTTCAACTTTCCAACATAGCCAAATTTGATTACATCAAATTGACCTATCAAACAAGTTTAATTGTTAAAATTGAAGTTAAATTGGAGTTCTACATCTTCATACGATTCAATTGCATTTTTAATCGCAAGTTTTGACGTCAAAACGAGCTCAAATGGAGCTTCACTGGAAAATAGAATATAAAGAGAGAAAGCTTCAAATGCTCACCGTCGGGGGCGCAACGGTCCGATCTTCCAATCTAGGTAGATAGCTCTTCTCTTGAGGTTCCTCCTAGGATCAAGAATTGCACCAATTGATGCTGAATTGGGTGAGAATTTTATCATTGAAATTCTACTAGTTCTCTCTCTAGCATCGGTCTAAAATTACAAAGGGAAGCCGAATTGTCTTAACTTTCAGTTCTAATTCGGCCATAGGAGGGCTGAGTAGGTGTTGGGAGAGCTTGGTTTGGCTTGAGGAGGGCTTGAATTGGTCGATATCGACTCGTCTGAAATAGGACAGCTTTGGTCCGCCGGAGCTGCTTCTCTATTCGAATACAGTGGCGCTTTTTCGGCGACCCTTGGAGTGAATGATGACTACCACCATGTAGCTGACTTCTCCTCGGTTCTAAGGAACCTGACCACACCTTCTTTGGCTCATAAAAGACCCTATATTAGAGCTATGGTTTGAGCTTCGCCAGAAATCTAAGCAGCTGAGAGAGAGTGAGGTTTTTAAGTGTAGAGAGGATGAATGGAGAGGGGCTCTTTACATAGGGAGCTCGAGTACTCGTCGGTCGTCCGTTTAACAGTCATTGATGGCCTAAAACATACTAAACGAAAATGTTTCCTTTTCGCCAACGCTACTTTGATTTTTCGACGAGTCAACAGTGCTGTCATCTAAAAGAAGAAGACAACACTGTTCTGAACCAGACCAGACCGGTCCGAACAGGGTTCAAAGCTTAAACCGACCTGTTCAAGCCTAATTCAACTGAGTTTTTCAAAATTAAAATTTTCTAAATTCATTATATATCAAATGGTGGCCTCAATTCTCAAATTGGAATTTTCTAAGCTACCTAAAAAAATGAATTTAGCATCTGGTTCAATAGTGGTTCAAACTAATCCAAACCTGTTCAATCTGGTTCGAATCCGATTCACCTAAACTCGTTTGGTTTTCATTCCCCATTCATCCTAAAGTCCTTTTTTCATGACTTATGTGACTCTTTAGGTCACTTGGGATCCATAATTTTCCCAGTTTGCCCTCTTCCTATCCGTTCCGGTTCATAAACCGGTTCAATCCAATTCGGATCCGGTTCACCCGAAATGGTCTAGTTTTTCTCTCCTAATGGGTTCTAAAGTTCTTTTCCCAGGTTTATGAACCTTTTTGGGTCACTTGGGAGTTGTAATTTCTCCAATTTGCCTATTCCTCAATAATATGATTTTTTTGAACCGGTTCAGTTTTCTCCCTCAATTTGACTGGTTCTTTCCCAGTATTCCTTAACTCCAAAGAGTAAGGTTTATAGTCGGCATGATCGAACAGTGTAGCAGTTCCGGCGGACCCAAGCTGCCTTGTTTCGGCCGAGCTCAAATTGGCCAATTCGAGCCCTTCTCAGGCCAAACCAAGCCCTCCCAACACCTACACAGTCCTTCTACAGCTAAAATAGAGCTGAAAGGTAAGACAATTCAGCTCCTCTTTGTAATTTTCGACGGGTGCTAGAGAGAGAACCGGCAGAACTTCAATGATAAAATTCTCACTCAATTCGGCATCAATTGATGCAATTCTTGATCCTAGGAAAAACCTCAGGATGAGAGCTATCTGCCCAGATCAAAAGCTCGGACCGTCGCACCCCCGATGGAAAGCTGTCGAAGTTTTCTCTCTCTAAGTTCAATTTTTCGGTGAAGCTCCATTTGAGCTCATTTCGGGATCAAATCGTGCGATTAAAACTGCAATTGAATCGTATGAAGTTGTAGGAACTCCAATCTAACTTCAATTTCAACAATTAAACTCATTGTTTGGTCAATTTGATGAAATCAAATTCGGTTGAGTTAGAATGTTGAAATTGGGGGAATATTTGGGGAAATTTTGGGAATTTCAAAATTTTGAGGGACTAAAGTGTATTTCATAAAAATGAGGGCCAATTGGGCATGATAAAGATGTTGGAGGACCAATTGGGGAAATTTTGGAATTTTGGGGGCAAAACTTACCATTTTTTGTAAAGTAGGGGCAAAATGGTAATTTTGGAAATTTTTGGCAAATTAAACCCCTTTTTGTGAATTTGAATAAATTGAGGTCCCAAGGTTAATTTTAAAAGTTTCAGGACTCGATTTGAGGAAAAACCGGCATTAGGGACTTAAAGTTCAAGAAAAATAACTTTAGGGACCTAATTGCAAATAAAAGAAAAGTTTGGTTTTCTCATTCACTTGGGATGAATGAGGGCTATTTGGCTAAAGGATAATGAACAAGAGTGTTCATATCGTGTAGGAACACAAAGTACTGAGAACGACAGCTAAGACAAGTTCGAGTAAGGACAACATGCCGGCTAAGAGGATATTCACTGCACTATCGGTGAGTGGGAATTTAATATCATACCCGATTGGGATGAAAAGTATCTCGAAAATGAAAACCCACTACTAAGTGGTATTTTAATCATCACACCTGAGAGTAGTGATGTGGAAATCAAGCGGAAAAAACTACTTACCGGTTGTAAGTAGATCATACCCGATTGGTATGATGAAACTTCCTCGAAGGAAGTGGAAAACCCGTCCATCGGTTATGAGTGGAGATGTCCTCATGCCCGGTTGGTATGATGGACAGTTGAAAAGTTTATTTTGTCGGAAATCCTCTCACCTGACTATGTATCACTACTTAAATATTTGGAAGACTTTCTTGACGGGAGCTCGAATAGCTCATATAGATTGGAGACCTCGATTTTGGAACTTGGAGGCTAATATGCCTGATTTTAAAAATCTCGAACAGTGGGCCCTAGGCCAGTTAGCACGAGTAGGTGCTTGTAAACAAACATGATTAATATGCCATGAAAACTTAAGTAAATGAATTGTTTGGCCATGGTACCGAGATAGGACCGACATACTCGATGGATTAGTGGCAGTGCGACATGACAAGTTATTTCTCTTTAACTTTAAGTCCCAAATACCGGTTTTTTCCTCAAATTGAGTCCCAAAATTTCTAAAATTTATCATAGGACCTCAATTTATTCCATTTCACAAAAAGGGGATTAATTTCTCAAATTTCCAATTTGGTCCTCCAACTTTTCCAAAATTACCATTTTGCCCTTCCTTTACAAAAATAGTAAGTTTTGCCCCAAAAATTCTAAAATTTCTCAATTCGTTCTCCAACATTATTTTCATGCCCAATTGGCCCTCAATTTCATAAAATTTTATTTTAGTCCTTTGAATTTCGAAAATCCCCAATTTTCCCCCAATTCCAACTTCTTAACACAGACGAATTTGATTTCATCAAATTGACCCATCAAATGTTTCCAATTGTTGAAATTGATGTTGAAATTGAGTTTCTACATGTTCATACGATTCTTTAGAAATGTGAAACGCAAGTTTTAACGCCGAAATGAGCTCAAATGGAGCTTCGTCGAAAAATGAACTATAGAGAGAGAAAGCTTCGATTACTCACCGGTGAAGACACAGCGGTCCGAGCTTTCGATCTGGGTAGATAGCTCTCATCGTGAGGTTCATCCTAGAATCAAGAATTGCATCAATTGATGCAAAATTGGATTAGAATTTCGTCATTGAAATTCAGTCGACTCTCTCTGTAGCACCGATAGAAAATTGTAAAGGGGAGACGAATTGGCTTACCTTTCAGTCCTAATTCGGTCATGGAAAGGCTGAGGAAGTGTTGGGAGGGCTTGGTTTGGCCTGAGAAGGGCTTGAAATGGCCAATTTCAACTTGGCCGAAATAGGGCAGCTTCAGTCCGCCGGAGCTGCTTCACTATTCCAGCATGTCAGCACTTCTCCAACGATTCTCGGATTGACTGGAGTTTGCTATCAGATAGCTGTCTTCTCCCCGGTTCTAAAGAGCCCGACCTTTGTTCAAGTCAAAGCTCTAGTTTGAGCTTCACCGGGAAATGGGGCAGTAGAGAGAGAGAGAGAGAAGTGTTCAGGTGTGCGGAGAATGAATGGCGATGACCTCTTTATATAGGTGTAAAATCGTGTATTAAAGGGAGAGATTTATTACTAGTATTAATATTGACATAAATTATTGGTATTAATTACAATAATTAAATATATATTAATTTATGGCCATTTATGATAAGCGCATAAAAAATTTTACCCCACCCATCCTCACACTACTCTCGAGTAAGCATGCTTAACTTCAAAGTTCTTATGGGATCTTGTTCACCTGAACCAATTTGATTTTTCTCTTTTATTTTGTCTTAAGTTTCTTTTCCAAGATTTAATGAACCCTTTGGATCACCTGGAAGTTGTAAATTTCCAAATTGCTTGTTCCCATATGATCGGCTTTGTAAATCGGCTCGGTTTTCTTACTCGGTTTGACCGATTCTTTTCCTGGTTTTCCTTAACTCAAAAGTGCGGGGTTTACACTTCCATTATTCCCTATCTCTGGTTAGACTTTGTTTACTCCTCTAAATAATTTGATCTAAATAAGTTATTTCCTTATATAGGATTCTTCTAAAGTTCCTATTTGAGTTTTCCATGCCTTCTTGTGATCATGCTCAGCCTCACAATACTCTCACTTAACCATTCGTACTTCTTACAGAGGACCTCATCATAGCCATGGTGTTGAAACCCTCCTTCGATCAACCATTTTTGACTTGATTCTTTCTCCTTCCTCGATCTAACTTCCTATTTTCTATCCTCCTTCTACTGTCTTCCAATTTGGGATTTCGGTGTTCGATCGCCCTATCTTTTGGAAATATTCTCCTAAACTTAAGGACCTAGTACGATTTATCTACTCTTGTTTTTCTTCTTTCTTTGACTCATGCTTTAACTTAAACATGTCTTTTATCCTATGGAATTTCTAAGGAATCTGTATCATAGTTTTTTTTATAGTAATTTGTTACACTTGGGACTTCCTATTGTTGTACTTTCTCTCCATCTTTCCCTGGTGGACACTATACTTAATTTCTTTTTCTTCTCGATCAACTTCTATTCTTGTAGTCCCTTTTGGGATGTTATACTTCCTCCCGAGTTTTGTTCCTTATCCTAAATTCTCAGAGTTTAGTTTTAACTTCTTGCTCTCTCAAAAATTATGTACTCTTGGATGGTTGCTCCTCCAACTCCCTTTTTCCTTTTCTTAGGATCTCCATTAGATGAATTTCTCTTTATCGTGTTTCTAAGGGTTGAGTTTAACTATCCATAACCCATTCTTCCTTAGGGGAATTTCTTCCCTTCTATGTAAACTTTTATTACATTTTCTTAAATTTTCTTCAAGGAACTCGGAGGTTTTAATAAACTTCTACCTTCATTTATTCAGGAAATATTTTCTTGCCATAATTTGGCTTATTACATGAATTCTCTACCCCTTAATTCCTTGGGGTCATAGGGTTGGAATTAACCCTAGAACGATTATGGGACTCTTGATCAGAAGGCTTTGAGGAACAGATTGGGGTCCATTCGTGCTCCTCAATAGGACAAATTTCATGTATGGCCTCCAATCTGTACTGCCTTAGTACTTCCACCTCACACTCATAAGTCCACTTCACCCATTAAGATGGATTGAAGTCAGGTTGAGTGGTGGAGGTACTTGGTGGACTTTCATGAAGGTGGCATATGCTAATAGTTATCCCAAGCTTCCATCTTGGTGGGATTCCTCTTCGATTGTTGTGGCATTGGAGGAGGAGGGGTTGGACTTCTAGGAGGTGATGTTGGTTCCTCTTGTCTGGGACGAGGGTATATGATGCCTTCTGGTTCAAGTAAGGCTCCAACTAGTTTCCGGTAGTCTTCCACCATGTCCTTGGGCACCCTTTTTTCTCCCATTAGAAACCTTTGAACGGCTTCCTCCCTTAGGTTGGATGTCTTTTTCATGATTAAAAGGGGAGTAATGGATTTTTCTGCGAATTTCCCAGGTACTTTCCTTCCTACACAATAGTTTAGAGTTGGGTTAATATCAGGGCATAATATTGATAATGTTTCAAGGGAACTTGGCTTTGATGCCACTCTAGTTGTCACACCCCAACCCAATTTGGTTGGATCCACGTGAACAACTCACCGCTCTCTCGATTCAAGAAAAGTTTCCTCCTTTAACTCGAGATGAGCCAGGCGTAATTTCAACCTTGTTACCTTGAAAGACATATATCAAATAAAATGCAAGCTTAAGGAAAATTAAGCATACTTGACAAAGGGTAAGGCTCAGTGTTATTCCTAGTCATTTTCTCTTTCCCTAAAAAAGGGATAGAAAAGAGAGGTGAGTTTCTACAACTTAGTGAATGGGTTTTCGAAATTTTACTTTTAGGAAAAAAAAATTGTATTGAAGTGTGCCATACTCCTTATTTTCTTTTAGATTTTCTCCACTTTAAAAATCTCAGTTTTTTACCATTTCTTATTAATCATGGTATGTTATCACCTAACACACATCCTTCATCATGAATGTCAATCACACAATCGCGGGCATGTATGTCCACTGAACCCACTTGTGGTGTCGGAGCGACTTTACCGGCCACTTAGATAGAAGCATGTCCACTTCTACCCTAAGAATGAGTGGATGTTCGCTACATTCGACCCTCAATCCTGTAACAATTCTCCATGTTTGTAAGAGGACAAAGACCTCATCTTTTCCCCACCCCAGTCTAATAAGTTGGGTGCTACTCCAAATTTTGCATGGTCACCTAGTACGTCGAACTGCCATTATACTCACCAGGTCGTCCAAGGCCCTTAGAAAACATCACTGCCCCTCTTGGGCATCTTGGTGGTCCTATAATCATAGTGTGTGCACAATCTGTATTTTCTTATCTTGCCATATAATATGTGGTGCCACTAGTGCAATGGCCCTGACCATCAACTCAACCTGCAGCTGTTTGTATTAACTAGTTCGGAGACCTGTCATGTTGCACTGTCACTAGTTGACTGAATATATCGGTTCTATCTTGGTACAATGGCCAAACAATTCATTTATTAAAGTTTTATGGCACATATCTCATGTTTACTTACAAGCTCCTACTCATGCCCACTGGCCTATGGCCCACTTATTTGAGATTTTCAAAACTGGGCATAATAGCCCCTAAGTTCCAAAATCGAGGCCCCGGCCTATAAGAGTTATTCAAGCTCCCGTCTAGAAGGTCTCCCACATCGTTTAAGAATTGGCACACAGTTAGGGAAGAGAACTTCTGACAAAAATATGTTTTCAACTGCCCATCATACCAATCGAGTATGAAGTCATCTCCGCTCATAACCGATGATCGGGTTTTCCACTTTCTTCGAGTAAGTTTCATTATACCAACCAGGTATGATCTACTTACAATCGGTAAGTAGTTTTTTCGCGTGATTTTCACATCACTTCTCTAAGTTGTGATGTTTAAAATACCACTAAGTAGTGGGTTTTCATTTTAAGGTACTTATCATCCCCAACTGGGTATGATATAAAATCCCACTCACCCGTTAATGCAGTGAATTACACTCGACCGGTTCTTTGTATTCACGCAAGCTTGTCCTTGCTGGCATTCTTGGTACTTCATATTCCTGCATAATATGAACATCCTTTTTCATTATCACTCGGCCTAATAGCCTTCATTTATTCCAAATGAATGAGAAAATAAAAGTTTCTATTTATTTGCAATTAGGTCCCAAAAGTTATTTTTCTTCAACTTTAAGTCCCTAATGTCGGCCTTTCCTCAAATTGAGTCCCGAAACTATTAAAATTTATCTTATGACTCAATTTATTCCAATTCACAAAAAAAAAAGGGTTTAATTTTCAAAATTTCCAATTTGGTCCTCCAACTTTTTCCAAAATTAACATTTTGCCCTTCCTTTAAAAAAAATTGTAATTTTCACCCAAAAAATTATAAAATTCCTCAATTGGCCCTCTAACATTTTTATCATGCCAAGTTGACCCTCAATTTTATAAAATTACATTTTGGTCCTTCGAATTTTCAAAAATCCCCAAGTTTCCCCTATTTTTCCCCCAATTTCAACTACTAACACAGCCGAATTTGATTTCATCAAATTGACATATTAAACACTTCTAATTGCTGAAATTGAAGTTAAAATTTAGTTTCTACATCTTCATATGATTCAATAGCACATTGAATCGCAAGTTTTGATGCTGAAACGAGCTCAAACCGAGCTTCACCGGAAAATAAACTGTATAAAGAGAAAGTTTCAATTACTCACCGTAAGGGGCACGGTGGTCTGAGCTTTCAAACTGGGCAAATAGCTCTCGTCCTAAGGTTTATTCTAGAATCATGAATTGCATCAATTGATGCCTAATTGAGTTAGAATTAGGTCATGAGGTTCATCCAAAGTTTTATTTATTTGCAATTAGGTCCCTAAAGTTTTTTTAACTTTAAGTCCCACATGCCGGTTTTTTCTCAAATTGAGTCCCAAAACTTTTAAAATTTTCCTTGGGAACTCAATTTGTTCAAATTCACAAAAAGGGGTTTAATTTCCCAAATTTCCAATTTGGTCCCCCAACTTTTCCAAAATTACCATTTTGCCCTTCCTTTACAAAAATGGTAAATTTTACCCCAAAAATTCTAAAATTACTCAATTGGCATTCTAACATTCTTATTATTTCAAATTGACCCTCAATTTTATAAAATTGCATTTTGATCCTTCGAATTTTTTAAAATCCCCAATTTTTTGCCAATTTCAAATTTGTCAACACAATCAAATTTGATTTCATCAAATTGATGGATCAATCACTTCTAATTCTTGAAATTGAAGTTGGAATTGAGTTTCTACATGTTCATACAATTCCATAGCAATTTGAATCGTAAGTTTTAACACCGGGACGAGCTCAAACGGAGCTTCGCCAGAAAATAAACTGTAGAGAGAGAAAGCATCGATTGCTCACTAGTGAGGGTGCGACGGTCTGAGCTGTCTATCTGGGCAGGTAGTTCTCCTCCTGAGGTTCCTCCTAGGATAAAGAATGACTTTATTTTATGTCAAATTAGATTATAATTCTATCATTGAAATTTGGCTGACTCTCTCTCTAACACCAATTGGAAATTGTAGTGGGGAGCCGAATTGGCTTACCTTTCGGTACTAATTTGGCCGTGGGAGGGCTGATGAAGTGTTGGGAGGACTTGGTTTGGCATGAGGAGGGCTCGAATTGGCCAATTTCAACTCAGCCAAAATAGGGCAGCTTCAATCCACCGGAGCTGCTTCACTGTTCGATCAAGCCGATGCTTCTCCGGCAACTCTCGAAACGAATGGATGTCACCACTGCGTCGCTGACTTCTCCCCGGTTCTAAGGAACCCGACCTCACCTTCTTTGGCTAAAAAATGCCCTATATCGAAGCTCTGGTTCGAGCTTTACTAGAAAACTAAGCAGCTGAGAGAGAGTGAGCTTTTCAGGTGTTGAGAGGATGAATGGAGAGGGGCTCTTTATATAGGGAGCTCGTAGACTCGTCGGTCATCCGTTTGGCACCTTTATGACAGACATTGATGGCCTAAAATGTATTGAACGGAAATATTTCTTCTTCGATGGCACTACTTTCATTTTCTGGCGAGTGAACAATGTTTTCATCTGAAGGAAGAAGACGACACTGATCCGAACCGGACTGGACCGGTTTGAACCAGGTTCAATGCTTAAATCGGTCGGTTCACCCTCGATTTGACCGAATTTATTAAATCTAAAAATTTCTAAATTCATTTTCTATCCAATGGTGGCGTAAAATCTCAAATTTGAATTTTTTAGCCACCTAGAAAAATGAATTTAGCATCTGGTTCAATAGTGGTTCAAACCGGTCCAAATCGATTCAATCTGGTTCGGATCCGGTTCACCTGAACCGATTTGGTTTTCATCTCCTACTCATCCTAAAGTCCTTTTTTCATGACTTTTATGACACCTTAGGTCATTCGAGGTCCCTAAATTCCTTGTTTGCCCCCCTCATGTCATTCGAAGTCCCTAAATTCCCGGTTTGCCCCCTCTCTATGGGTTTCAGTTCATAAACCGACTTGGTTTCATAAGCAGGTTCAATCCGGTTCGGGTATGGTTCACCCAAACCGGTTTGGTTTCTCTCTCTCAATTTGTCCTAAAGTTCCTTTCTAAGGTTTAGGAACCTCTTTGGGTCACTTGGGAGTTAAAATTCCTCTAACGTGCCCGTTCCCCAATAATGGACTTATGAACTAGTTCGGTATTCTCACTTAGTAAGGCCGGTTCTTTTCTTGGTTTTCCTTAACTCCAAGGAGCAGGGTTTACATATGCCCTCTTTGACTCCGGAGCTAAGAGATCCTTCATTAAGGAAGAGTTGATTTCAAGTGTACCCCTAGAACTCACTCCACTAGAAAAAAATCTTAATATCCTTACACCTTTAGGAGAAGGGTAAGCAGGAATAAACAATTAAAAGGATGTGAGATAAAGATTGGAGAAATCAAACTTGAGGCTGACTTGATTCCATTACCCTTGAATGAGGATGAAGTAATACTTGGAATGGACTATTTAAGTAACCATCAAGCTAGGATGGACTGGGGAAAGAAGATGGTAACCTTCCACACTCCTGAGATGAATGGATTAAAGTTCCAAGGTGATCATTGGAAAAGTGAATTACAGATGGTGTCCCACCTGAAAGCCCAAAAGATGTTACAAAAAGGTTGTACGGCTTTCTTGGCAATGGTTATCCATGAAGAGTCTGAAGTGAAGAGGCTCGAAGACATTCCGGTAGTTAGGCACTACCCAGAAATATTTCCAGAAGAACTATCCGAACTACCTCCAAGTCGACAAGTAGAGTTCACCATAGACATTATCTCGGGAACAAACCACATATCTCAAGCCCCATATCATATGGTTCCGGCAGAATTGAAGGAGCAATTGGACGAATTACTAGAGAAGGATTTCATACGTCCTAGCCAGTCTCCATGGGGTGAACCTGTCCTATTCGTAAAGAAAAAGGACAAAAGTATGAGACTATGCATAGACTATAGGAAGCTGAACCAGGTCACCATTAAGACCCGATACCCACTTCTACGGATATATGACTTATTCGATCAATTAAAAGGAGCATATTACTTCTCCAAAATAGACCTTCGGTTGGGCTATCATCAACTCAGGATTTGAGAGGAGGACATTCCCAAAATGGCATTCCAATCGAGATATGGACATTATGAGTTCAAAGTAATGTCGTTCGGATTAACGAATGCCCCTGCAGCCTTCATGGATTTGATGAACCGTATGTTCCAACCACATCTAGACATGTTTGTGAAAGTATTCATAGATGACATCCATACTCATGAACCAGGTTGGAACATGAAGAGCATTTGGCAATCACCTTTGAGATATTAAAGGAAAATCAATTATATTCAAAATTGTCCAAGTGTGAGTTTTGGTTGTAGGAAGTAGGATTCTTAGGACATATATTGTCCAAGGATGGAGTTAAACTAGATCCAGCCAAGGTTGAAGCCATATCAGATTGGAAGGGTCCAAGGAATCCTACAGAAAAAAGAAGTTTCTTAGGTCAGGCAGGATACTATAGATGGTTCATGCAAGACTTTTCTAAGATAGCAGCTCCTCTAACTCGACTCACTAGGAAAGGAGTTGAGTATAAGTGGGATGAAAGCTATGAGAAGTCTTTCTTGGAGTTGAAGACTCGATTGACAACTGCACCGGTACTCTCCTTACTTGACCCTAATGCAGGAGAGTATACTGTCTATAGTAATGCATCCGAACAAGGACAATGTGTCTTGATGCAATAAGGGAAGGTTATAGCTTATGCCTCGCGACAACTTAAGGTACATGAAAGAAACTACCCAACTCATGATCTGGAATTAGCTACAATAGTGTTTTCCCTAAAGATTCGGTGACACTACCTTTACGGGGTTAAGTGTAAGATATACACAGATCACAGAGTCTTAAGTACTACCTAACTCAGAAGGAGTTAAATCTCCGCCAGAAGAGACGGTTGGAATTAATTAAGGACTATGACCTTGTGATAAAATATCAGCCCGGAAAGGTAAATGTGGTAGCAGATGCCTTAAGTCGTAAGTACCAAACTGAGGCAACATAAGTAAAGACAAGTTACATACCCATGTTGCAATAATTGGGAAGAATGGAGGTGGACATGAAAATGGACAAGCAGGAAAGGTGTCTGGTGGCTAATGTGGTAGTGAGGCCCAATCTAACTTAGCAGATCCAAGCTCAACAAAAAGCAGATAAGGAACTTCAACCCTACCTGGATTCGGATAATAGAGAAACTAAACTGGACTATCACCTGCACAGTGATGGGGTGCTGACCTATAAGGGTAGGGTATGTGTGCCTCAAATTAAGGAACTAAAGAGGTTAATTCTGGAAGAAGTGCACGATTTGGTGTATGCTATGCATCCAGGCAGTACCAAAATGTACCATACACTCAAACAAGGATATTGGTGGAAAGGTATGAAGAGGGACATTGTAGAATAAATAGCTCGATGCTTGTCCTGTCAGCAAATAAAAGTGGAGCATCAGAAACCATTAGGACTGCTGCAACCCTTACCAATTCCAAAATGAAAATGGGAGTAAATCACCAAGGACTTTGTCACAAGACTACTGGTGACAAGAAAGGGTTGAGATATGACTTGTGTCATCATGGATAGATAGACCAAATTAGCATATTTCCTTCCTATAAGAGTGATGGACACAGTGGAACAACTGGCCGTCTTATACATGAGAGAAATAGTGAGACTCCATGGCATTCCGATGAGTATAGTATTAGATAAAGATCCAAGATTTACTTTAAGGTTCTGGCCAAGTTTACAAAGTGCTATGGGAACTAAGCTCCACATGAGCACGACATTTCATCCTTAAATAGATGGGCAGTGTGAGCGAACCATCCAAACCTTGGAGGACATGTTAAGAGCGTGTGTACTCACCATGAACAAATGCTGAGAAGAATACTTGTGCCTGATGGAATTTGCTTACAATAATAGTTATCAAGCCAATATTAAGATTGCTCCCTATAAATCCCTTTATGGACGACCATGTCATACCCCTCTATTTTGGGAACAAGTGGGGGAAAGAAGGCCAGAAAGGGCAGAACTAATCGAGGATACCACGGAGAAGATAAAACTAATCAGGAGTCATCTTAAGACTACACAGGACAGGCAAAAGAGTTATGCGGACAATCGAATGAAAGATCTAAAGTTTGAGGTGGGAGATCAAGTGTTTCTCAAAGTGTCCCCATGGAGAGGAATACTTAGGTTTTAGCAAAGAGGAAAGTTGAAACTAAGGTATATAGGTCCATATCCCATCATTCAAAGGATAGGACCGGTGGCCTATAAATTGGAACTACCTCTAGACTTGTGGAGAAGTACTGAAAACGCCAGCTAAGACATGTTTGAGTAAGGACAACAAGCCGGCTAAGAGGATATTCACTGCACTATCGGGTGAGTGGAAATTTAATATCATATCTGGTTGGGATGATAAGCACCTCGAAAATAAAAACCCACTGCTAAGTGGTATTTTAATCATCACATCTGAGCAGAGTGATGTGAAAATCTCACGAAAAAACTACTTACCGGTTGTAAGTACATCATACCCAGTTTGTATGATAAAACTTCCTATAAGGAAGTGGAAAACCCGTTTGTCGGTTATAAGTGGAGATGTCCTAATGCCTGGTTGGTATGATGGATAGTTGAATTTAATATCATACACGGTTGGGATGATAAGCACCTCGAAAATGAAAACCCACTGCTAAGTGGTATTTTAATCATCACATCTGAGCAAAGTGATGTGGAAATCTCGCGGAAAAACTACTTACCGGTTGTAAGTAGATCATACCCAGTTGGTATGATAAAACTTCCTAAAAGGAACTGGAAAACCCGCTTGTCAGTTATAAGCGGAGATGTCCTCATGCCTGGTTGGTATGATGGACAGTTGAAAAGTTTATTTTGTTGCAAATGCTCTCCCCTAACTGTGTGCCACTACTTAAAATTTTTGGGAGACTTTCTTGACAGGAGCTCGAATAGCTCATATAGGTCGATGACTTCGGTTTTGGAACTTGGGGGCTAATATGCCCAATTTTAAAAATCTCGAACAGTGGGCCCTAGGCTAGTTGGCACGAGCAGGAGCTCGTAAACAAACATGATTAATATGCCATGAAAACTTAAGTAAATGAGTTGTTTGGCCATGGTACCGAGACAGGACTGACATACTTGATGGACTAGTGGTAGTGCGACATGATAGGTCTTCGGACTAGTCAAGACAAATAGCTACAGGTCGAGTTGAGGGTCGAGGCCGTTAGACCAGTGGCACCACAGATTATATGGCATTATGTGATAAAATTGTTGATCGTGCATGCACTGTGTTACGAAACCTTCAAGATTCCCAAGAGGGGTAGTGATGTGTCCTAAGGCTCTGGATGACCTGGTGGATATAAGGGCAATTAGTGGTAACAAAAGTCTTGTGAAGCTCGACGTAGCTTTAAGCGCATGAGACCAGGGTGGGGACAGGATGATGTCTCTATCCTCATACGGACACAAAGTTTTGTTATGGGATTGAGGGTCGGATGTCACGAACATCCACTCATTCTCAAGGAAAAAGTGGGCATACTTCTTTTTAGGTGGCTGGTAAAATCACTCCGACGACACAAGTAGGTACAGTGGATGGGTTGGCCTACGAATGTGTGTTATCATTCATGATGAAGGACGTGTGTTAGTTGTTAAACACACTGTGGCAATGAGAAATGGCTATGAAAACTGAGATTTTTAAGGATGAATATTTTTAAAGAAAATAAGGAGTCTGGCACACTCCAATTCAAATATTTTTCCTAAAAGTAAATTTTAAAAACCCATTTATTGAGTCATTGTACTCACCCCATCCCATATAACCCTTTTCTGGTAACCCGGGGAAAACCCAAAGACCACAAATAACTATATCTGCAAGACAAGTATGTAAAAGTTTAAAATTTTATTTAGTTTTAATTTATGGTATTCCCGGAAAGGTACAGGTTTAAAGGACGTCTTATTCCTCACGGTTTAAAGAAGGGGAAAACCCTTAATAAATCAGAAGAGTGGCAGATTGCTCACAGGGATCCGACCAAACTGGGTCGGGGCGTGACAGTACTTGTATTATTATTCTGAGTTTTCTTCCTACCATACTTCTTTCCTCTTTCCTCTCTCCTTGTCTTATCCCAACGTAACTTAGCATCTTCTTCCCTCCTATTTATTTCTTACTTTCCTCCTGGTCGGCTTCCATTCCACTAGTTTCCTTTAGGGCAGTCCAATCCTTCTTGGTTCCCTTACTTTTATCTATTGGGCTTTTCCTTAACTCTTTATAGTACTTGGGCTTTTACTATTCCTACACCCTTTGATGTTTACTTCCTTTGCAATGAACTTCACACTCTTCTTCTTCCTTCTCTTAGTTAGGGTATGTCCTCCTTGGTGAACTCTAGGCAAACTCTTCTAGAATTTCTTTCCAAGTCTTGTTGTCTTGTTTCTCCATTCTACGGGTAGGGGAAAACTTATTTGGCTATCTTTAAGGTTTGGGTTAACTAGAGATGTCCTGTAGTTTTATTCCTTATGTGATCTTTTCTCGATCCACTACCCCGATCATTATTCGCATACTTTCATTTATGTTAGTTGTACTTTTCATTATCAACGAGAATAAATTTTAATCAAGGAAAATTGGATTTTCATTCATTTAGGAGATAGTTTCTTGCCGTACTATGCTTATTACATAAATTTTCTAATTCCTAGTCCCATGGGGTCATAGGTCGAGAGTTAGCTTTGGATTGGTTGTGGGATTCATGGTCTAATGGCTCAGATGAACTGGTTTGAATTCCATCCATATTCCCTTTGGATTTTCCTTATGGGATGAACTCCATGTATGGCCTCCAGTCTGTACCACCTTAACACCTCTGCCTCGCACTCATATGTCAACTTCATCCATTGAGAAGGATTGAAGCTGGACTAAGCAGGTGGGGGTACTTGGTGGACTTTCATAAAGATGGCGTAGGCATCCCAATAGTTGTCCCAAGCCTCTTTTTTAGTGGGATTTCTCTCTAGTTGTTGTGGGGTTGGAGGAGGTGTTGGGCTCCTTGGGGGAGGGACAGGCTCTTCCTATCTTGGAGGAGGATAGGTATTGCCTTCGAGCTCTACCAGGGCTCCCACAAGTTTCCTATAATCCTCGACCATATCATGGGGCACTCTCTTCTCGCCCTTCAAGAATCGTTGAAGAGCCGCCTCCCTAGGGGTAGGTGCCTTTTTCATGATAAAGTGTGGAGGATTTGATTTCACGGCAAACTTTCTAGGGACTCTCCTTCCATCAAGTACATCTGTCCTGTCTTGGTACCATGGTGAAATCACATAATCCACTCATTAAGAATTTTTATGGCTTATACATCATGATTGTTTACGAGCTCCTCCTCATGCCAACTGGCCTTGGGCCCACTGTACGTGATTTTCCAAACTGGGTATTTTAGCCCCACAAGTTCCAAAACCGAGCATTTTATCCCCACAAGTTCCAAAACTGAGGCCTCTGGCCTATCTAAGCTGTTCTAGCTCTCGTCAAGAAGGTCTACCAAAATTTTTAAACATTGGCACACAGTCAGTTGGCTCCATTCATCACACCAATTGGGTGTGATGACATCTCCGCTTACAAGTGGCAAGTGGGTTTTCTCCTTCCTTCTAGGAATTCCATCATACCAACTGGGTATGATCTCTTTACTTACAACCGTTAAGTAGTTTTTCTACATAGTTCTCACATCACTCCAACCGAGTGTGATGTTAAAATCCCACATAGAAGTAGGATTCGGAAGGGCTCATCATCCCAACTAGGTATGATGTGAATAAACCCATTCATGGTTGCTTCCAATTTAGAAAAGGTGATCATCATCCCAACCAGGTATGAAGTGTAAATTAGCCCACTCACCCGATAACTAAAGTGTACTCTTCTCTAGTTGATTTCCATCTCCAAGCTAGCTTATCCTTGTTGGGGTTCTGGTCCCTCAAGTTTCTACACAGTTTAGACATCCTTATCTATTAATATTTGGCATAATAGCCTTCGTTTCTCACATATGAACGACTAGGCTCAAAATTTCTAATTAATTGCACTTAGGTCCCTAAAGTTCATTTTCCTTGACTTTTAGGTCCCTAATGCTATCTTTTCCGCAAATTGAGTCCCAAAACTTCCAAAAATTCACTTTGGATCCTCAATTTACTCAAAATTGTTTAAGGGGCTCAAGTTTTTCAAATTTTCAATTTGATCTTCAACTTTTCAAAAATTATCATTTTGCCCCTAATTTACAAAAATGGCAAATTCACCTCAATTATTTTAAAAAATCAACCAATTGGTCCTCCAACATCCTTTTCATGGCCAATTGGCCATCAATTTCCCTAAAAGTTTCCCCTAATTTCCCCCTTTCAAACTAGCCAAATTTGATTTCATCAAATTGACCATCCAATCGGGATTAATTGTTGAAATTGAAGGTATAATCCAGTTCCTGCACATACAAACAATTCAATTGAGCATTGAATCACATGAATTGAGGTTGAAATGAGCTCAAATGAAGCTTCGCCAGAAAATTGTGTATAGAGAGAAAGTTTCAAAAGATTACCATCGGAGGTGCGGTGACCTGATCTCTCTGGCGGGGAAGATAGCTCTTTTTCTGCGGTATCTTTTAGGATCAAGAATTCCAACAATTGACCTTGAATCGAGTGAGAATTTCTTTAGTGAAATTTTGTAGTCTCTTTCTCTAACTCCGACCTGCAACGACTGAGGAGGGCCGAATTGGCTTACCTTTTAGCTCAGTTGAGGTCGTCTAAGGGTTGTGAGGATGTTGGGAGAGCTTGATTTGGCCTGAGGAGGGCTGAATTCAGCCAATTTCAGCTCGGCCGAAACAGGGCAGCTTCGGTCCATCGAAGTTGGTTCATTATTTGATTATGCAAGTGCTTCTCTAGCATTCCTCAAATTAAACGGAGGTTGCTATCAGATAGCTGACTTCCCCCGTAGTCTAAAGAACCCGACCTCGCCTTATGAGGTTGAGAAAACTGCCCAAGTCGGAGCTCTTATTCGAGCTTCACTGAAAAATGGAGTAGTTGAGAGAGAATGGAGTTTTCAGGTGTTAGATGAATGAATGGGGAGGAGCTCTTTATATAGGAAGCTCAGGAACTCTCTGCCCGTTTGTTTGGCACATTTATGGTGCACATTTATGGCCTAAAACGCTCTGAACGGAGGTGATTAATCTTCGCCGGCACTATCCATTCTTCTGAGAATGAACATTGTCGTCATTTGGAGGAAAAAGATCACACAGTTCTGAACTGGACCGGTCCAAACCTGGTTCAATGCTTAAACCGGCCAGTTCATGCCTACTTGGACTAAGTTTCTCAAAATTAAAAATTTCTAAATTCATTCTCTATCCAATGGTGGCTTTAATTCTCCAATTTGATTATTTTAAGCCATCTATAAAAATGAATTTAGCAACCGATTCAATGATGGTTCAAATCAGTCCAAACTAGTTCAATACAATTCACCTGAACCGGTCTGGTTTTCTCTTCCAATATGTCCCAAAGTCCCTTTCCATGGTTTTAGTCACTCTTTAGGTCACTCATGATTTGTAAATTTCCCAATTTGCCCTTTTTCTAATGGTTGGGTTTGTGAACCAGTTCTTTTTTCTCATCCGGATTGACCGGTTCCTTTCCCGATTTTCCTTATCTTTAAAGGATGGGATTTACAAATTGTATGGAGGTCCTTCGAAATGAGCTCAATAAGAGCTTCACCGAAAAACTGGATGTAGAGAGAGAAAAATTCGAAAGTTTATTGTTGAGGGCGCGGCAATCTGAGTTCTTGATCAAGGAAGATTATTCTTGTCCTCAAGGTCCTCCTACGATCAAAAATTGAGACAATTGAAGTCAAGGTTAGTGGAATTCGATCGAAGAATTTTGTCACCTTCTCTCTCTAGAACTAGACTATAACGACAGAGGAGGGTCGAATTGGCTTACCTTTTGCCTCTATAGAATCGTATGGTGGTTGTAGGGGCTATGGGAGGGCTCGATTCAGCTGCAAGAGGTCAGAATTGGCCAAATTCTGATTGGCCAGAATAAAGCAGCTTCGGTCCTCTAGAGCTACTTCACTATTTGAGCATGTCGGTGATCCTCGGGTTGGTTGGAGGTAGGCATTAGGTAGTTGACTTCCTACCGAGTCTATGGGACCCAATTTCGGCTTCTGAGGCTAAGAAAAGTGCCCAAGTCAGAGCTCTAGTTCGAGCTTTGTAGGAGAATAGGTCACTTCAGAGAAGAGAGAGAATTGAGGTGTGTGGAGGATGAACGAAGGGGAGCTTTTTATATAGGGAGCTCGGGACCCTATACCCTACTAGTTTCCATACTAGACGTGCTCATCTTAATCAAAAATTGACCAAATCGGAGCAAATTTCTCTTCGCCAGAAAAGGAAAGATTTTCTTTCCTCGATGAATAGTGTCATAGGAGGGAGGAGGAAGATAACACTGTGTTGCACGTGTGAGTCGACCACGTGGCAACGCATGATTGGCCAGTCTTATTAACATGGCAATCCAACTCAACTGTCACGTAAATCATTGACCAATTGATCAAACACGTGGCAGTTGGTGATTGGACAATCATGCTGACGTGGCGATCTGACTCAAATGCCACATCATCCGTTAATCGTTGATCAGATACGTGGCAGCCTCTCATTGGCTAGTCGTGCCTATGTGGCTGCTGAGTGGGCGCACGTTGACCGTTGACCAACTGACAGAGCGCAACATACCACACGTTGCGCTATGATTGGTCACGCGTGTGCTGACTAAGTACTGACTACGTGCTGACCTATCAGTGATCCGTTGATCGGGCCGGTCCGATAGGGTTCAATGACGAGAAAGTGAAAATCAGCCTGTTCAAGCCTGATTTAACCGGTTCTTTTGAAATTAAAAATTTAAAAATTTATCAAATTCATTTTCTTTTTAATGGGTGCCTCAATTTCCCAAATTGATCATTTTAAGCCACCAAGAAAAATGAATTTGGTGATCGGTTCATGTAAGGTTCAAATCGGTTTAATCCGGATCAATCTGGTTCAACCTAGTTCAGGTCCAGTTCATCTCGACCTAGTTTTCCCATCCAATTCCCTTCACAAACCTTCCCCAGGATTTTTGTGACCTCTTGGATAGTTAGGATTTCTAATTTCCCATTTAAACCCCTCTTTATTGTCCCCGATTCATCTAGGGAGTTAGTAGGGTGTCTGTAAACCCCACCATTTTAAATTAAGGAAAACTAGGAAAAGAACCGGTCAAACCGAGTGAGAAACACTGAACCGGTTCACAAACTCAATCTTAGGGGAATGGGCAAATTGTGGAATTTACAACTCCCGAGTGACCCAAAAAGAGTTCATAAACCTTGGAAAAGAACAGGACAAATTGGGAGAGAAAAACCAAACCGATTTGGGTGAACCAATTTATGAACCGGAACCCAAAGAGAGAGTGCAAACCAGAAATTTTATGGATCTCGAGTGACCCAAAGAGTCCAAAAAGTCATGGAAATGACTTATGGATGAATTGGAGGTGAAAACCAAACCAGTTCAGGTGAACTAGATCCGAACTGCTTTTGACCGATATGGACCGGTATGAATAACTATTAAACTGGATGCTAAAATCATTTTTCTAGGTGACTTAGAAAATTCAAATTTGATATTTGAGGCCAAATGAATTTAGATGAATTTAGAAATTTTTAGATTTGAAAATTTTGGTTGAATCGGAGGTGAACCGGCCGATTTAAACTTTAAACCCGATTAGCACCAGTTTTAGTCCAGTTCGGAACAGTGTCGTCTTTTTCCTTTAGATGACAGCACTGTTCACTCACCAGAAAATTGTGCAGCACTAGCGAAGCTGAAAAGTCTCCGGCCAGGGAGTTTTATGCAATGAATGATCGCCATTAAAGTGCCAATCGAATCACCAAGAAGTCCCTAAGCTTCCTATATAAAGATACCCTCCTCATTCATCCTTTCCACACCTAAAAACTCCATTCTCTCTCAACTGCTCCATTTTCCTATGAAGCTCAAACCAGAGCTCTGACTTGGGTACTTTTCTGAGCCAAACAAGGTGAGGTCAAGTTCTTTAGAACCAGGGAGAAGTCAACTACACGCTTGTAGTCTCCATTTGTTACGAGGGTCGTCGAAGGAACACCAACGTTATCGAACAGTGAAGAAGCTCTAGTATACCAAAACTGTCCTATTTCAGTTGAGCTGAAATCGGCCAATTCAAGCTCTTTTCAGGCCAAACCAAGCCCTCCCAACACCTCCACAGCCCTCCTACAGCTAAATTAGAGATGAAAGGTAAGCCAATTTAGCTCCCCTCTGTAATTTCCGACTGGTGCTAGAGAGAATCAAAAGAACATCAATGATGAAATTCTCACTCAATTCATTACTAATTGATGCAATTCTTGATCCTAGGAGAAACCTCAAGGCACAAGCTATCTGCCCAGATAGAAAGCTCGGACCATCGCGCCCCCGACAATAAGCTTTCGAAGCTCTCTCTCTAAGTCCAATTTTTCGGCGAGGCTCCGTTTGAGCTCATTCTAGCACCAAATCGTCCTATTCACAGTGCAATTGAATCGTATGAAAGTGTTGGAATTCCCATTTAACTTTAATTTCAACATTTAAACTCATTTGATTGGTCAATTTGATGAAATCAAATTCGGCAGAGTTAGAAGGTTGAAATTGGGGAAAATTGGGGGGAATTTGGGAATTTTAAAAATTAGAGGGACTAAAGTGTAATTTCATAAAATTGAGGACCAATTGGGCATGATAAAGATGTTGGAGGACCAATTGGGCAATTTTTGTAATTTTTGGGGCAAAACTTACCATTTTTGTAAAGTAGGGGCAAATGGTAATTTTGGAAAAGTTGGGGGGACCAAAATGGAAATTTGGGAAATTAAACCCCTTTTGTGAAATTGAATAAATTGAGGTCCTAAGATAAATTTTAAAAGTTTATAGACTCAATTTGCAGAAAACCCGGCGTTAGGGACTTAAAGAAAAATAACTTTAGAGACCTAATTGTAAATAAAGGAAAAGTTCGGTTTACATTCATTTGGGATGAATAAGGACTATTAGGCCAAAGAATATTGAACAAGAACACAAAGTACCAAGAACGCCAGCTAAGACGAGTTCGAGTAAGGACAACAAGTCATGGTGTATCATCACCCAGTACACATCCTTCATCATAAAGGTCAAACACACATTCGTAGGCCAGTACATCCACTGAACCCACTTGTTGCGTCAGAGCAACTTTACCGGCCACCTAGATAGAAGTACGTCCACTTCTAGCATGAGAATGAGTGAATGTTTGCGACATCCGATCTTTAATCCTGAAATCAATTCTCTATGTTCGTATGAGGATAAAGACCTCATCTTGTCCCCACCCTAGTCTCATGCGCTTGATGCTACTCCAAATTTCACACGGTCACCTGGTACGACGAACTGCCCTTATACCCACCAGGTCGTACAGTACTGTCATGCCCCGACCTGGTTTTGGTTAGATCCCCGTGAACAACCCGTCACTCTCCCGGTTTATTAAAGGGTTTCCCCTTATCATAATCCATAAAGAGTAAGGCATCCTTTAAGCCTACACCATTTCCTGGAATAGCATAATCAAAACTGCATGAAATTTTAAACTTTACATACATGTCTTACAGGCATCTTAGTTGATGGTCTTTCAGGGTAGGCTTTCAAGGATTTCCTGAAAGGGATATAAGGGAGGGGGTGAGTATGACTACTCAGTGAATGGGTTTTCAAATGTCTACTTTTAACTTTTAAGAAAAATATTTATATGGAGTGTGTCAGCTTCTTTCTTTTCAAAAATCCCTTCATATAAAAATTTGGGTTTCTCCATTATTTCTTAGTTACCGGTGTGTCATCACCCAACACACATCCTTCATCATGAAGGTTACACACATTCACAAACCAGTATCACTACTAAACCCACTAGTGGCTTTAGAGCGACATTTCCTGCCACCCGGATAGAAGTACGACCACTTCTACCCTGGGAATGAGTAGATGTACGTGACATCCGACCCACAATCCCAAAATAACTTCTTCGTGTCCGTATGAGGACAAAGACCTCATCCCGTCCCCACCCCGGTCTCATGCGCTTGGTGCTACTCCAAATTTCGCACAGACACCTGGAACGACAATCTGCCCTTATACTCAACGGGTCATCCAGGGCCCTTAGGACACATCACTACCCCTCATGGGCGTCTTGATGATCATGTACTCATAGTGCATGCACAAACAATGTTTTCTTATCAAGCCATGTAATATGTGGTTCCACTAGTACAACGGCCCCGACTCTCAACTCAACCTGCAGTTGTTTGTCTTGACTAGTCCGTTGACCTGTCATGTCGCACTGTTGCTAGTTGACTGAGCATGTCAGTCCTATCTTGGTTCCATGGCCAAACAATTCACTTATTAAGTTTTATGGCACATATATCATGTTCATTTACGTGCTCTTGCTCATGCCAACTGGCCTTGGGCCTACTGTATGAGATTTTCAAAAACCTTAGCATTCTAGCCCTCAAGTTCCAAAACCGAGGCCCCTGGCCTATAAGAGCTACTCGAGCTCCCATCAAGAAGGTCTCCCAAATAGTTTAAGCATTGGCACACAGTCAGGGGAGAACACTTCCGACAAAATAGGTTTTTACTGTCCATTACACTGACAGGTATAAGGACATCTCCATTCATAACCGATGAACGGGTTTTCAACTTCCTTCGATGAAGTCTCATCATACAAACCGGGTATGATCTACTTACAACCGGTAAGTAGTTTTTTTCGCATAATTTTCACATCACTTTCTCTAAGTGGTGATGATTAAAATACCACTAAATAGTGGGTTTTTATACCGAGGTACTTTTCATCCCCCACCAGGTATGATATAAAATTTCCACCCACAACCGGTAAGTGGTTTTTATCTTTTAGTTGTGCTCATCATCCCAACCGGGTATGATGTTAGTAAACCCACTCACCCGTTAACGTAGTTATTCCACTTGACCGGTTCTTTGTATTCACGCGAGCTCATCCATACTTGCGTTCCCGATATTTCGCGTTCCTACACGATATGAACATCCTTGTTCATTATTATTCGACATAACAGCCTTCATTCATTTCCAATGAATGAGAAAACCCAAACTTTTAGTTATTTACAATTAGGTCCCTAAAGTTATTTATCTTTAACTTTAAGTCCCAAATGTCGATTTTTCCTCAAATTGAGTCTCGTGACCTTTAAAATTTATATTGGGACCTCAATTTATTCAATTTCACCAAAAGGGGGTTTAATTTCCCAAATTTCCAATTTGGTCCCCAAATTTTTCCAAAAATACCATTTTGCCCTTCCTTTACAAAAATGGTAAGTTTTGCCCCAAAAATTCTAAAATTCCTCAGTTTGTCCTCCAACATTATTTTCATGCCCAATTGACCCTCAATTTCATAAAATTACATTTTGGCCCTTTGAATTTCAAAAATCCCCAATTTCAACTCTTCAACACTACCGAATTTGATTTCATCAAATTGACCGATCAAACATTTCTAATTGTTGAAATTGAGTTCCTGCATGTTCATACGATTCTAAGAAACTTTGAATCGCAGATTTTAACGTTGGAACAAGCTCAAACGGAGCTTCGCTGGAAAACAAACTATAGAGAGAGAAAGCTTCAATTTCTCACCGGTGAGGGCACGACGGTCTGAGCTTTCTATCTAGGCAAATAGCTATCATCTTGAGGTTCATCCTAGAATCAAGAATCGCATCAATTGATGGAGAATTGAGTTAGAATTTCAATAATTGAAATTCTGTTGGTTCTCTCTCTAGCACCGATCAGAAATTGCAGAGGGGAGCCAAATTGGCTTACCTTTCAGTCATAATTCGGCCATGGGAGGGCTGAGGGAGTGTTGAGAAGGCTTGGTTTGGCCTGAGGAGGGCTCGAAATGGCCAATTTCAACTCGGCCGAAATAGGGCAGCTTTGGTCCACCAAAGCTGCTTCACTGTTCCATCAGTCGGCGCTTCTCTAGTGATCCTCGGATTGACTGGAGTTTGCTATCAGATAGCTAACTTCTCCTCAGTTCTAAAGAGCCCGACCTCTCCTTTCAAGGTTAAGAAAAATTTGAAGTCGAAGCTCTGGTTTAAGCTTCATCGGGAAATGGAGCAGTAGAGAGAGAGAGAGAGAGAGAAGTGTTCGGGTGTGAGGAGAATGAATAGGGATGACCTCTTTATATAGGTGTAAAGCACGCCTAACTTCAAAGTTCTTATGAAATCTTGTTCTCCTAAACCAATTTGGTTTTTGCCTTCTAATTTTTCTTAAATTTCTTTTCCAAGGTTTAATGAACCCTTTGGATCACCCGGAAGTTGTAAATTTCCATATTGCTTGTTCCCAAATATAAACCGGCTCGGTTTTCTTACTCGGTTTGATCGGTTCTTTTCCCGATTTTCCTTAACTCAAAAGTGTGGGGCTACAACTCTCCCCTCATTTTAGAAGTTTTGTCCCCAAAACTTAACCAATATATTCCACATCGGGAATAATTTCCCTTAATGTCAACTTGGGTTTTCTTGACATGCTAACACTTTGATTGCTCTTTCGCTTAGTCCCCGTAATCATTCATCTAAGGAATTTCTTTTCATTTATCATGCTTACTCCTTCCATGGAGTTATAATAACGAGTCATGCATGGCTCATTAATCCTAATGTATATTCTTAGGTTCACATCTCCCTTTATTTAGGATAAGGTTCTTCCTTTTGGGGATTTTACTCAAGATTTCAGGATTGGGAGTTCCAAGGTGCCCAATCATTCCTTTGTCTAGTTATTCTCTTCATCATTGAAACCCCTAGCTCGACGTTCTTTCAAGCATTACATACTTGTTTTCAGAGGTTTTTGTGTTATTATTCTTTTGTCCCAATTTGACCCATCCTTCATTCATCATTGATTACAACTTCAGTCAAATTTATGTTTGACCTTGTTATGTTTACCAACTAACTCCATCTTACTCGAGTTACATTTTACTCAGAATTGTTGGTGCTTATATGTCCCTTATGATATGACATAGTTCTGAACCTGTCTCAGTCCATCAAACTCCTACAACACCTCTTTTAGGGTTGTTTCCAACTTTTTAGCCTTCCAGGGACTGTATAATTTCATCACTCCTTTCATCGGGTAGTATTCCTTAACTACCTTGACTGTTACCCAATTATCATTCATATCTTAACAACATGTCTTACATAATCATGTCGATTTTCCTTACCCACTCGTCCTTTCCCAACTTCTTTATTGGGTCTTTATGGTGCCAATTATTTGGTTTCCCAATAGTTTACCAACAAACTAGGATTCTTTCCTTCTTAAGTCCTTGGCATTCCTTATTCAAGGGTTTTTCCTTTTTCCTTAATCCACTTTTACTTACTCATATTCACTTCATGATTCTTTATTCTACAATAATTTCTTTCGATCTATGTGTCGATTACTTTGCTTGGGAAGGTTTCCTCCTTCCGGTTTTGTTCTCTACTATGTCCCTTATAATAGAGATTTTCATCTTAGGACTTACATGCTTAACCTCCTTATCATTCATTGTATGGTTCTTTCTCCCTTTCTTCGCACCCTTATATATGTTAGTTCATCTATTTTGCTCTGTATCCTTCTCTATCCACAACTTTTGTTTTATCCCTTGTTCCTTACATAGGACACTTCCGGTTATTGGTTTTATTCTTTGCATTCCACACTATGCTTGGTTATCTACTCTTTAAGCTTCGTATGCGTGTGTGGGCTATGACCCGTCTTACCAATTATGGTTATTCCTTCTTAGCTACACCTTATTAGGGAACTTACTTTCTCAACATCTTCTCAAACATTTTTCCTCTATTACCCGAGTATGGGTTGTCCAATCATTCATACTTCTCAAAGCATCTTTTGATGCTAACCCGTTAAATAATTTATGTTAAGGAGGGTTCACATCCTTCTTATTTCAAAATCTCTTATTCGCCCTTCTTGAGGCTCACTTAACCGTTCCAAGACTTTAAACTATAAATCTAGTTTTGACCATCGATTTCTTTAAGGATTTCCCTTCATTCTTCTCTTCCTATGTTTTGGCCTTTTCACTTCTCCCTTCTTTGTTGTGGTTTAAGTCCATGGTTCTCTCGAAAACTAATTCTTTAACTGTCTTCTTCTCTTTATTTTTCTAGTCTAATTGCCTGGACAGCTGTATCACTCGTTCTTCATGCCCATCCCATTGTTCTTCAGAGAGTGTAGTCTTTACTGCATCTCATCCTTTCTTAGGGTTTCGTTCATTCTCTTTGGTTGTCTACAGTTACTAGTTTCTTCTTTCTACTCAGTTCTTCTGGAATTATTTCTTGATACTCCTGCTCTTTCTCCAAACAAGTCATACTGGGACATCACGATACTTCCTTGGTAGGATTCTTTCCTTTTCTCTTGACATTCCTTTTTGCATTAGCTCGAGGGGATTTTTACCCTTAAATGACATCCTTTGATGTCATCTTCTCCTGTTTACCTTTACTCCACAATTCTTGCAGGCACATCCTGTATACTCTCTATCTGCATCTTCATTCGTACCTAGTATCTGTCTACTTCTTTATGGAGCGTACAAATCTTTCTTGTTTCAAGTTTTCTTGACCGTTATGTGAGAGGCTTACCTAATCCTTTCTTGGCTTGAGTTTTAGTCGTTAATTGGCCCTTGGTCCTTTTAAGGATTTCTTTCATCCTTCTTCTCTCCAATACTTGGCATTTCCACCTCTTCCTTCTTTGCTGGGGTTTACTCTATGACCCTTGCGAGAGTAGTTCATTACCTGTCTCACCCTACTTTTCACCTTGTTTAGTTTTCTTGAGACAATTGTCTCTCTAATCTCCTCGTCCTTAATGATCCTTCCAGTGCCCTTTTTAGGGTATATTCCTTACTACTTCCCGGTCCTCCTTAGGGTTTGTTCATTTTCTTTGACCATCTCGTTGTCATGGTTCGCTTACTTCTGTTATGTTGTTCCGAATCTCCACTTTGACTTCTCTATATTTTCCAAAGGAAGTTGTACCTAATATTCTATCACTTTTCCAAAGTAGGTTAGTCTTGGCCTCCAGTACATCCTTCTTTCAAGTAGTTTCTAATGAGGGTTTGGCTCCTTGCACTCCTCGTTTTGCCCATCTGCCAACCAATGATTCCTTCAAGGAACTTGGTTGTATGCATCTCTCCAGAGTTCCCTTTCATAGCGTATTTCTTCTCTTCTTCACTCTAACTGTGTCATTCCCTAGAGTTCTGGGGGACGTTTTTCTGTATTTGCCCCTTATGAGAGGGTCCTAAGTATGCTACTAATGTACTTTATCCCTATTCATGAGGTATCCTTCTTGGTTTCACCTTCTCAAGAAGTTTTTGCAATCACCTTGTCATTTCTTGTCCTCTTGGTGAACCGTTTACGTAACCCACTCCATGGTATCAGTCTTCAATCCTTCATGCCCTTCGTGACTTTGGAGGAGGTATTGCCTTGAATTTATGAGGTGTGAAACACCCCTTCTTTCCTTACACCTATAATAGTTTATCTTGGTACTTGTCCTTAGTAGGGTTGGGCACTTCTTCAGGTAATGTCTCAATCATTCATACTTGTAATAGGTTATTCCTTTACATGGATTATTATGGTCCCTTCTTTCCTTCGAGTAGGGCATTTCCAGGGTTACTATTGGTTTGGAGCTCTACAGTTCTTTGAGTCTGATCACTTTGACAGTTTTCTTTCTGAATCTCCTTTGCTAAAGGGTCATGGTAAGAGTCTTCCTAGGTTTCTTAATTCCCTGATTCATCTTCCATAATCGGGATGTAAATTTTCCTTAGCTTCCAGGATAGTGTGGGTTTGCTTTATTTTCCTTAGGCCATATTCCCAACAAGATTGCATCATCAGGAGAGAGAGTTTTGAGTATTTTATTAACATGGGGATACAAAAGATTAGGCTTTCAGCCCTATCATAGGAAATAGTTGCAAAATAACTAAGGAGCTATGGAATTCTTGATAAACGTCTTCCTCCATACATAGAGTTGTGCCACCAATAAGTCCTAGCACCATTCTCCAAGATACTTCCCCATTTGGTCTTTTGACATTTCAGCCCAGTCTAAAGCATTTGGGAAGCTTCTAGGGTTGTCTCCCTATGGAGGTAGGATGTTGAGTAGAGTCATTCCAAGTTTTCTTGGTTCCTCTCTTGGGAGCCATCTGAAAATTTTAGAATAAATCCTATTAGTTACTATATTTTCTAGTATTGATTATGTATTCGAGGAAACAGGCTCTGATACCACTCTAGTTGTCACGCCCCAACCCGATTTTGGTTGGATCCTCGTGAACAACCCGCCACTCTCACGGTTTATTAAAGGGTTTCTAGTTATCATAATCCATAAAGAGTAAGGCGTCCTTTAAACCTGCACCATTTCCTGGAATAGCATAATCAAAACTACATGAAATTTTAAACTTTACATACCTGTCTTACAGGCATCTTAGTTGATGGTCTTTCAGGGTAGGCTTTCCGGGATTTCCTGAAAGGGATATAAGGGAGTCGGTCAGTACGACTACTCAGTGAATGGGTTTTCAAAGGTCTACTTATAACTTTTAAGAAAAACATTTATATAGAGTGTGCCAAACTCCTTTCTTTTCAAAAATCCCTTTATTTAAAAATTTAGGTTTTTTCATTATTTCTTAGTTACCGGTGTGTCATCACCCAACACACATCCTTCAACATTAAGGTTATACACATTCGCAAGTTAGTATCACTATTGAACCTGCTAGTGGCTTTGAAGCGACTTTTCCTGCCACCCGGATAGAAGTACGAGCACTTCTACCGTGGGAATGAGTGGATGTACGCGACATCCGACCCACAATCCCGAAATAACTTCTTCTTGTCCGTATGAGGATAGAGACCTCATCCCATCCCCACTCTGGTCTCATGCGCTTGGTGATACTCCAAATTTTGCACAGACACCTAGAACGACAATCTGCCCTTATACTCAACGGGTCGTCCAGGGCCCTTAGGACACATCACTACCCTTCATGGGCGTCTTGATGTTCCCGTACTCATAGTGCATGCACAAACAATGTTTTCTTATCAAGCCATGTAATATGTGGTGCCACTAGAACAACGGCCCCGACTCTCAACTCAACCTGTAGTTGTTTGTCTTGACTGGTACGTCGACCTGTCATGTCGCACTGCTGCTAGTTGACTGAGCATGCCGGTCCTATCTTGGTACCATGGCTAAACAATTCACTTATTAAGATTTATGGCACATATATCATGTACATTTATGAGCTCCTGCTCGTGCCAACTGGCCTTCGGCCCACTGTACGAGATTTTCAAAAATCTAGACATTCTAGCACTCAAGTTCCAAAACCGAGGCCCCTAGCCTATAAGAGCTATTCGAGCTCCTGTCAAGAATGTCTCCCAAATAGTTTAAGCATTGGCACACAGTCAGGGGAGAACACTTCCGACAAAATAGGTTTTTACTGTCCATTATATCGACCGGTATAAGGATATCTCCGTTCATAACCGATGAACGGGTTTTCAACTTTCTTCGAGGAAGTCTCATCATACAAACCAGGTATGATCTACTTACAACCGGTAAATAGTTTTTTTCGCATAATTTTCACATCACTTTCTCTAAGTGATGATGATTAAAATACCACTAAAAATTGGGGTTTTATACCGAGGTACTTTTCATCCCCTACCGAGTATGATATAAAATTTCCACCCACAACCGGTAAGTGGTTTTTATCTTTAAGTTGTGCTCATCATCACAACCGGGTATGATGTTAGTAAACCCACTCACCCGTTAACGTAGTTATTCCACTTAACCAGTTCTTTGTATTCACGCGAGCTCGTCCATGCTTTCGTTCCCAATATTTCGCGTTCCTACACGATATGAACATACTTGTTCATTATTATTCGACATAACAGCCTTCATTCATTTCTAATGAATGAGAAAATCCAAACTTTTAGTTATTTACAATTAGGACCCTAAAGTTATTTCTCTTTAACTTTATGTCCCAAATGTCGATTTTTCCTCAAATTGAGTCCTGTGACCTTTAAAATTTATATTGGGACCTCAATTTATTCAATTTCACCAAAAGGGGGTTTAATTTCCCAAATTTCCAATTTGGTCCCCAAATTTTTCCAAAATTACCATTTTGCCCTTCCTTCACAAAAATGGTAAGTTTTGCCCCAAAAATTCCAAAATTCCTCAATTGGTCCTCCAACATTATTTTCATGCCCAATTGACCCTCAATTTCATAAAATTACATTTTGGCCCTTTGAATTTTTAAAATCCCCAATTTTTCCCCCAATTTCAACTCTTCAACACTACCGAATTTGATTTCATCAAATTGACCGATCAAACACTTCTAATTATTGAAATTGGAGTTGAAATTGAGTTCCTGCATGTTCATATGATTCTAAGAAACTTTGAATCGCAGATTTTAACGCCGGAACGAGCTCAAATGGAGCTTCGCCGAAAAATAAACTATAGATAGAGAAAGCTTCGATTTCTCACCAGTGAGGGCACGACGATCCGAGCTTTCAATCTAGGCGGATAGCTATCATCTTGAGGTTCATCCTAGAATCAAGAATCGCATCAATTGATGGAGAATTGAGTTAGAATTTCATTATTGAAATTCTGTTAGTTCTCTCTCTAGCACCGATCGGAAATTGCAGAGGGGAGCCAAATTGGCTTACCTTTCAGTCATAATTCGGCCATGGGAGGGCTGAGGGAGTGTTGAGAAGGCTTGGTTTGGCCTGAGCAAGGCTCGAAATGGACAATTTCAACTCGACCGAAATAGGGCAGCTTTGGTCCACCAAAGCTGCTTCACTTTTCCATCATGTCGGCGCTTCTCTAATGATTCTCGGATTGACTGGAGTTTGCTATCAGATAGCTGACTTCTCCTCAGTTCTAAAGAGCCCGACCTCTCCTTTCGAGGTTAAGAAAAATTTGAGGTCGAAGCTCTGGTTTAAGCTTCAACGAGAAATGGAGCAGTAGAGAGAGAGAGAGAGAGAGAAGTGTTCGGGTGTGAGGAGAATGAATGGGGATGACCTCTTTATATAGGTGTAAAACCCATGTATTAAATGGGAGAGATTTAGGTTATTTATGATAAGGCGTACTTCCCAAGAGGTCACCCATCCCCACACTACTCTCAAGCAAGCACGCTTAACTTCAAAGTTCTTATGAAATCTTGTTCACCTAAACCAATTTAGTTTTTGTCCTCTAATTTTTCTTAAATTTCTTTTCCAAGGTTTAATTAACCCTTTGGATTACCTGGAAGTTGTAAATTTTCATTTTTCTTGTTCCCAAATGTAAATCGGCTCGGTTTTCTTACTCGGTTTGACTGGTTCTTTTTCCGATTTTCCTTAACTCAAAAGTGTAGGGTTTACAAGTGCCCTTAGGACGCATCACTACCCCTCTTGGCATACAGTCAAGGGAGAGCACTACCAACAAAATATGTTTTCAATTGTCCATTATACTGATCGGGTATAAGGACATCTCCGCTCATAACCGATGAACGGGTTTTCAACTTCCTTCGAGGAAGTTTCATCATACCAACTAGGTATGATCTACTTACAACAGGTAAGTAGTTTTTCCGCATGATTATCACATCACTCCTCTAAGTTGTGATGTTTAAAATGTTGCTTGGTAGTGGGTTTTCATTTCGAGGTATTTATCATCCCCAACGGTGTATGATATAAAATCACACTCACCCATTAATGCAGTGAATTCCACTAGACCGATTCTTTGTATTCACACGAGCTTGTCCTTGATGGCGTTCTTGGTACTTTGTGTTCCTACATGATATGAACATCTTGGTTCATTATCCTTCGGCCTAATAGCCTTCATTCATTCCAAATGAATGAGAAAAGCAAACTTTTTATTTATTTGCAATTAGGGCCCTAAAGTTATTTTTTTTTAACTTTAAGTCCCAAATGTCGGTTTTTCCTCAAATTCAATCCCAAAACTTTTAAAAATTTACCATGGGACCTCAATTTATTAAAATTCACAAAAAGGGGTTTAATTTCCCAAATTTCCAATTTGGTCCCTAAACTTTTCCAAAATTACCATTTTGCCCTTCCTTTACAAAAATGGTAAATTTCACCCCAAAAATTCTAAAATTCCTCAATTGGCCCTCTAACATTTTTATCATGCCTAAATGACCCTCAATTTTATAAAATTGCATCTTGGTCCTTCGAATTTCGAAAATTCTCAATTTTCCCCAATTTCAACTCCTTAACACAGTCGAATTTGATTTCATCAAATTGACCAATCAAACACTTATAATTGTTAAAATTGAAGTTAAAATTGAGTTCCTCCATCTTCATACGATTCAATTGCAATTTGAATCGTAAGTTTTAACGAACGAGCTCAAACGGAGCTTCGTTGGAAAACAAACTATAGAGAGAGAAAGATTTGAAAGCATATCGTCGGGGGCACGGCAGTCCAAGCTTTCGATCTGGACAGATAGCTCTCATCTTTAGGTTCATCCTAGAATCAAGAATTACATCAATTGATGCTAAATTGAGTTATAATTTCATCCTCAAAATTCTGTCGGTTCTCTCTCTAGCACTGGCTGGAAATTGTAGAGTGAAGCCGAATTGGCTTACCTTTCAGTCCTAATTCGGTCATGGAAGGGCTAAGGAAGTGTTAGGAGGGCTTGGTTTCACCTGAGGAGGGCTCGAAATGGCCGATTTCAGCTAGGCAAAAACTGGGCAGCTTCGGTCCACCGGAGCTGCTTCACTGTTCCATCACGTCGGTGCTTCTTCAGCAACCCTTGGAGCAAACGAAGAAAACAGGCATGTAGCCGACCTCTTCCCGGTTCTAAAGAATCCGACCTCACCTTCTTTGTCTTAGAAAAGACCCTATATTAGAGCTCTGGTTTAAGTTTCACTGAAAAACTAAGCAACTGTGAGAGAGTGAGCTTTTCAGGGGTGGAGAGGATGAATGGGGAGGGGGTCTTTATATAGAAAGCTCGGGGACTTCTTGGTCGTCTGATTGGCACCTTTATGGCAGGCATTGATGGCCGAAAATGTATTGAACGGAGAGGTTTCTTCTTCGTCGGCGTTGCTTCAATTTTCCGGTGAGTGAACAGTACAATCATCTGGAGGAAGAAGATGACACTGCTCCAAACTAGATCAGACCGGTTCAAACCGGGTCTAAAGCATAAACTGACTGGTTCACCCCCCATTCGACCGAGTTTTTCAAATCTAAATATTTTTAAATTCATCTAAATTCATTTTCTATCCAATGGTGGCCTCAAATCTCAAATTTGAATTATTTAAGCCACCTAAAAAAATGAATTTAGAATCTGGTTCAATAGTGTTTCAAATCGGTCCAAACTGGTTCAATTCGATTCGGATCCGGTTCACCTGAACTAGTTTGGTTTTCATCTTCAATTCACCCTAAAGTCCTTTTACCTGACTTTTATGACTACTTAAGTCACTTAGGGTCCATAAAATTCCCAGTTTACTATCTCCCTATCGGTTCCGGTTCATAAATCGGTTTGGTTCTTAAATTGGTTTAATCCGGTTCGGGTCCAATTCATCTAAACCGGTCTGGTTTTTCTCTACCAATTTCTCCTAAGGTTCTTTTTCAATGTTTTATGAACCCTTTAAATCACCTGACAGTTGTAAATTTTCAAATTGCCCGTTCCCAAATGATCGGGTTTGTGAACCGATTCGGTTTTCTTACTCGGTTTGACCGGTTCTTTTCCCAATTTTTCATTAACTCAAAAGGGCAGAGTTTACAACTCTCCCCTGACTGTGTGCTACTGATTAAACCATTTGGGAGACCTTCTTGACGAAGAGCTTGAATAGCTTTGTTAGGCCAGAGGCCTCGGTTTTGGAACTTGGGGGCTATTTTGCACGATTCAAATCGAAGCTTTCTCACTCTACAGTCTGTTTTCCGGTGAAGCTCCGTTTGAACTCGTTCAGGCGTACGATTCAAAGTTCCTTAGAATCGTATGAACATGTAGGAACTCAATTTCAACTCCAATTTCAACAATTTGATAAAATCAAATTCGGCAGTGTTGAAGAGTTGAAATTGGGGGAAATTTTGGGGGAAATTGGGGATTTTCAAAATTTAATGGACCAAAATGCAATTTTATGAAATTGAGGGTCAATTGGGCATGAAAATAATGTTGGAGGACCAATTGAGGAATTTTGGAATTTTTGGGGCAAAACTTACCATTTTTGTAAAGGAAGAGCAAAATGGTAATTTTGGAAAATTTGAAGGACCAAATTGGAAATTTGGGAAATTAATCCCCTTTTTGTGAAATGGAATAAATTGAGGTCCTATGATAAATTTTATAAGTTTTGGGACTCAATTTGAGGAAAAACCGGCATTAGGGACTTAAAGTTAAAGAGAAATAACTTTAGGGACTTAATTGCAAATAAATGGAAGTTTGACTTTCTCGTTCATTTGGAATGAATGAAGACTATTAGGTCGAAGGATAATGAACTGAGATGTTCATATCATGTAGGAACACAAAGTACCTAGAACACCAGCAAGGACAAGCTCATGTGAATATAAAGAACCGGTCTAGTGGAATTCACGGCATTAACGGGTGAGTGGGATTATGTATCATACCCAGTTGGGGATGATAAGTACTTCGGTATAAAAACCCACTGCTTAGTGATATTTTTAATCATCACTACTTAGAGAAAGTTATGCGGAAAAAATACTTACGGGTTATAAGTAGATCATACCCGGTTGGTATGATGAGACTTCCTCGAAGGAAGTTGAAAACCCATTCATCGGTTATGAACGGAGATGTCCTTATACCGGTCGGTATAATGGACAGTAAAAACTTATTTTTGTCAGAAGTGTTCTCCCTTAACTGTGTGCCAATGCTTAAACTATTTGGGAGACCTTCTTGACGGGAGCTCAAATAGCTCTTATAGGCAGGGAGCCTCGGTTTTGGAACTTGAGGGCTAAAATGCCAGTTTTTGAAAAACTCGAACAGTGGGCCATAAGCCAATGAACACGAGCAGGAGCTCGTAAAAGGACATGATATATATATGTGTGTGTGTGTGTGTGTGTGCGCGCGCGCGCGCGCCATTAAAACTTAATAAGTGAATTGTTTGGTCATGGTACCAAGGCAAGTCTGACATACTCAGTCAACTAGTAGCAGTGCGACATGATAGGTCTCCAGACCAGTCGAGACAAACAGCTACATGTTAACTCGAAGGTCAGGACCGTTGGGACAAATGGCACCACATATTATATGGCAAACTTAAGAAAACTTTACTTTTGTATGCGCCATGAGTACGGGATCATCAAGACGCCCATGAGGGGTAGTGATGTGTCCTAAGGGCCCTAGACGACTGGGTGAGTATAAGGGCAAATCGTTGTTCCAGGTGTCTATGCGAAATTTGGAGTAGCACTAAGTGCATGAGACCGGGGTGGGGATAGGATGAGGTCTCTGTCCTCATATGGGCACAAAGAAGAAAATTTTGGGATTGTGGGTCGAATGTTGCGTACATCCACTCATTCCCAGGGTAGAAGTGGTCGTGCTTCTATCCGGATGGCAGGAAAAGTCGCTCTGAAACCACTAGCGGGTTCAGTAGTGATATTGACTTGCGAATGTGTGTAACCTTCATGATGAAGGATGTGTGTTGGATGATGACACATCGTGGTAACTAAGAAATGATGGAAATATCCGAAATTTTAAATGAAGGGATTTTTTAAAAAGAAAGTAGTTTGGCACACTCCATATAAATGTTTTTCTTAAAAATTAAAAGTAGACCTTTGAAAACCCATTCACTGAGTAGTCGTACTCACCCCCTCCCTTATATCCCTTTCAGGAGATTTCGGAAAGTCTACCCTTAAAGATCATCAACTAAGACGCCTGTGATACAGGTATAATAAATCTAAATTATTATGCAATTTTGTTTATGTTATTCCTGGAAAAAGGTGCAGGTTTAAAGGACGTCTTACTCTTTATGGTCTATAATAAGGGGAAACCCTTTAATAAACAGGGAGATTGGCGGGTTAATCACAGGGATCTGACCAAACCGGGTCGGGGCGTGACAAAACTGCTTAAACATTTTGGGAGACATTCCTAATGGGAGCTAGAATTGCTCCAACCAGCCTGAGACCTCGGATTTGAAAATGATAGGGCCGAAGGCCCAGTTTTGGAAAACTCGTGAAGTGGTCCCAAGGATAGTGTGCACGGGTTGAAACCCATAGACAAACATGATTATAAGAACCATGAAAGATCTCATAAAACAAGAAATATTGTGTGACTTGCCACAAGGCCAAGATAGGACTGAGAATGACCGATGGGCTAGTGGCAGTGCGCCAGGACTAGGTCGACGGGTCAGCCTAGGCAAATCGCTGCAGGTCAGGTCGAGTGTCGGGGCCGTTGGACTGTTAGCACCAAAGATCATGGTTAATAATTCAAAACTATTGTTATGCATGCATGAGTATCCGTGAGCATCTAGACGCCCGAGAGGGGTAGTCGATGGGTCTCAAGGGCTGCTAGATGACCTAGATGCAATAAGGGCGGGTTTGTCGTGTCAGTTAGTCATGAAGCTCTGATAGCTTACTGCACACTCAGACCGAGGCCGAAGGGAAAATGAGGTATTGTCCCATAAAGTGGACACAAACTATGATTTTGGGTTTGAGGGTCAGACTATTGATGTTCACTCAAACTCAGGGTAGAAGTCTAGGGCTTCTATTCGGGTGGACAGTAAAGATGCACTAAACCACAAGTGGAATGGTCGGGAACTATTCTACGAACGTGTGATCCATTTCTATGATTGAAAGGGCATGTGATTATTTGTTGAACCACCTCCCGAACAAGGGGGTGTTAAAGAAGAAATGAACTCATATTACAATAAATTAAAAGTATAAAATGTTTGATAAATGAATTATTTTGAAAACTCACTTCCCAACCCCTCGCTCATTGAGTTGTAGAAACTTACCCCATCCCCTTAAACCTTTTTCAAGAGAAACGCCCCGCCAATAAGAGCATAAGCTAGGGGAGAAAGCCAAAGGTGCCGTAAACCGGTAAACCACTATTTAGATTTTTTGTAAACTTTGTTATGAAAAATAGGTGCACTTCGATGCATTTACCTTCCTCAATTTATTTGGTAGAAATACTAAATTTGTACGAGGAAGGGTAGCGGGTTAATCACAGGACTCCGACCAGACCATGTCAGGATGTGACAAGATCAGTGTTAATTTGGTTAATGAAATTCATAAATTTCTCTCTGTATAACCGAACTGCAACCAGGTAGGGACATTGCTAAAATATGTACAATTTTTTATTTATATTTTACCTTATACCGAATTTTGCTTGACTTAAAACTGATTTTTATTATTTTTTACTATTTTTTTCTTTAATCTAATCAAATAAATTTTCGAGTTCATATTAATTTTGGCACATATAAAGGGAATAAAGAATAGGGTTAGGCATAGAACCATCGTGGTAAAGGTCAATTTTATCAACTAAAGTAATATTATTAGTAATGAACATGTCTCAAATTTCATTTACATTCCATTAATTTCTATACATTTCTTCTTCTATATTCATTTGGAAGTCCAATGACATTCTTAGCATGCTTTTTTTTTCTTTTTTTACTTATTTTTATACTAAAATCTCAAATAATGAATTATAATTTTAATAAAATTTTAATTAAATGGGACAAGTTTAAATCAATTCAAACCAGGAATTAAACTTTTAAGGACTCAATTCAAAGATAAGTAAGTGTGTGAAATATATATTCCATAGTTTCCACTAAATTAAATTTATTAGAGTGAAGAATTATGTTAACTCTTAAATAATGGATTAAAAATTTACTAAAATCTTAATTAAATAACAAATTTTGTTTTTGCTAAAAAAATAATATAACTTTTATTCAACTCTAATAGAGGATTAAACTTTCTAAATCCACACGGTTTGAGAATGCCTAAACATGTGAAATACATAATTTATTAAAATAAATTTGATTACGATAAAAAATATATATAATATAAAAGATTTTCTATTATTCCTTTAATATATGACTACAACCCTTATACATTACTCAATTTGATCTATTAGTAGTAATTGAGTTGGAAAGTAGGTCATTCAAATGGTAACAATCTCATCGGCAATAATTTTCCAAGTGTGGGCCGATTCGTTGAACCCGAAGGACTTGACTCGGGTCGTGTCGGGTTAGATCCGATCGGGTCTAATTATTGGATTAATTCTCGAATTTATTACCCGTGAACCGAACCCATATGTCTTGCTTCTCTACTCTCTCTACTGGATGGAGGGTTTGGTTTCCATTACCACACCCAACCCCATGTAGATTCTCCTTTGTTCCTTGAGGTATCTATGGTAATCTTTGAATTTGACTAAATTCCAATAGAGAGTTCTTCAACCCTTTGTCGTCCTTGAATGACTGCTCTTCATCTTCACGGGCTTGAGTGGAGGTCAATTTTATTCCACCTCCCACTGCTAACACACCCTCGTCATTATCTACCATGGATTATGTTCCTTCCACGCAAACAAGTGACTGATCACTGAGTCATCAAATTTTACTTCAAACATATTTGAGTGATGAGTGGTTCATCACAATTTACTTTAAACATAATGTGGGCGCTGCCACATTTTCCGATGAGGAGATGTTCCTTTCTGGTGCTAGTGGTTCACAAATCGCGAATTCTTCTCTATTACTTACTAAAATTCATTTTTCTTTGGCGTTGCTTGTAAGCGACGAAAAGCTCCCACATGGTTGCCATGAATTGTATGGGCTTGCATTGTTTCATTACTTTCTCTGCGCAACTTTTGTTGTCCACGCTTGCTTCCGTATAAATTAGACTATCCGTCCATGGCATGTGGTAGAATCCCCAGATTCACATACATACTGACTTCTCATCCTTTTAATGTCAGTTGTGGCCGCTCGAATTCCCCGGCAAGCTACTAGAAGGGAAGACGGAAAAATCCAAGGCCATGGGAAGCCCGAAGACTGGTCTTCTCTCGAACTGGGCATTGCTGATCTCCGCTGTGTGTCTGAGCTTCGTATTAGCTGCTCACTCGGCCCCGGAGGAAGCTCTTGTCACTCACCTCCCTGGCTTCAATGGCACTTTCCCATCTAAGCATTATTCCGGGTATTGCCCCTTCATAACTTCTTACTCTCTCCAGTTGGATCATAGTTGACCTCTTTATGGGGTCATCTCCCGTTAATTTTGCCTCGGAGCCCTATCGAGTTTTTTGGGTTCTGCTGAATCCTATAGATTTATCTGCTGTGAATTATTTCAAGGTTCGGATGAGGCGTCATATTGACTGATTAATGTTAGATATGATATCAGAATGATACAATAGTTACTTCTCGGAATATCCGATGTTTTACAGAAACTTTGTTGCTGACTCTGTGGGTCTGATCCTAGAACTGTCATGTGCATTTTCTCTGGGTGTATTGAATTTCCTTTTCAATTTATAAATCATGTGAACTGATTCTTTTGTTGACGTTTCCTTACGTCTGTGGGGTTTGAAGCTACGTGACAATTGATCCGAAGACTGAGAAGAGGTTGTTCTACTATTTCGTGCTATCCGAAGGCCAGCCTTCAAAGGATCCTGTGGTTCTATGGCTCAATGGAGGACCAGGGTGTTCGAGCTTCGATGGTTTTGTTTATGAGCATGGTAACAATTACGAGTGCAATGCTCTGTTGTTTCCATTACTCTTTTTCTGTAGAAGTGCGGTAATGCAATAGCTGCAGTCTCCATATTTTTCAGGACCATTCAACTTTGAATTGTCCTATGATGGTTTGCCAAAGCTGCACTTAAATCAGTATGGCTGGTCCAAGGTAGAGATTCCTATAATTTTGTGTAAATTTGAGGAATAATGATGAGAAAAGAGTTATTTTGAGGAGTATGCATCTTTTTTAATCTCCTTTTTGCATCATGTTAGGTTTCAAACATAATATACCTGGATTCTCCTGCTGGTGTTGGATTTTCCTATGCGAACACAACAGCAGCTTATATTACTGGTGACAATGAGACGGCATTGGATTCTCATACATTTCTCCTCAAGGTAAAGGAAAAGATGTGAAAAAGGAATCCAGCAAGCAATACTTATGTTTTTTCTTTATCATTATTTGTGGGAAATTTTGTCTTCTCATGAATCTCTGCCATGAAATCAGTGGTTCGAGTTGTACCCGGAGTTTCTTCTCAATCCATTTTTCATAGCAGGAGAATCATATGCTGGAGTCTATGTCCCAACCCTTGCATTTGAGGTTGCCAAAGGTACTGCAAGTCTTCCATTTCAACTCGTATACTTTGTACATCCCTATTAATGTTGGAGTTGCACACTTTCATGACCAGGTATTGATTCTGGGTTGAAACCTGCTCTCAACTTGAAGGTATGTGCTACTCAGTGACTTGTGCATCTGTGAAACTTCAGGGGAATATGATGTGATTGGCTGGTCCTATGTACAGGGTTATTTGGTGGGCAATGGAGTGACAGATGAGGAATTTGATGGAAATGCTCTTGTTCCCTTTGCACATGGGATGGCTCTAATATCGAATGAATTATATCAGGTAGGTTTAGAACCCTCTTTTCACAAACTCTATATGCCTCTCAAGACATATTTTCGATGAATTTGTTTATTTTGAATGATAAATCCCTTTTGTTTAAATGACAAATAAAATCTAGATAGTCTTTAATTTCCGAGGCAATTTTCTTAGGAATTCATGAATAAGAAATGCGTGCTTCAGAAACAGGAACTGAAAGCATATCTTAAAAGCAAGTAATGTGTGCATCCACAATTTGATCAACCAAACTTCTGCCTGCAGCTTAATATATTATTAAAGACGATTGTTTTCAAATCAAAATATTTTGAATAGGAATGAGTTGTTCTTATATCATATTTCTTGAACAATTGAAGTACTAAACTCCTGGTGAAAAATGCGCTATTAAATCTTTTTGGACCAACTTACATTTCTATATGGAATGGGCTATAAGGATAATATTCTCTATGTCGCCGCAGGAAGTGAAGCAAGCCTGCAATGGGAATTTTTATAACCCAAGCACAGATGTTTGCAAGCAACAACTTGAAAAGGTTAATGAGGTACTGTGTATAATAACTACTTCCTGATCCATGACATTGCATCCATTCTGCTGTTTTAATTTAGTCATTGAATTACTTTGCCATTGCCCAGGACATTGACGGACTGAATATATATGATATCCTTGAACCATGTTATCATGAGCCCTCGAAGATTAAGATTACAGGAGCTGCCAATTCTAGGTTGCCTTCTAGTTTCCGGCTGCTGGGTGAAACTGAGAAGCCTCTTGGTGTCAGGAAGAGGATGTTTGGCCGCTCATGGCCATTCAGGGCTCCTGTAAGGCCTGGAATTGTCCTGACTTGGCCTCAACTTCTCAATGACCTCTCTGTTCCCTGCACTGTACGGTATCTGTTTGTGGCTTGCTAATATAAATCCTGCTAGAGTTTTGTTTAGTCTTACTTTTCCACTATTTTTTTTTTTTTTTTGCTTCATGGAAGAAAGGAAGCTGATTCTTGTTTTTTTATACTTTTTGGGTCGACAAAATAATGATAATTTCAGGAAATCAGTTCTTTGAATTGCAATGTATGGGCAACAATATGATCCAGAAAGCCTGCACTCTAATAGTGGTGCTAATTCTTTGTTCTACAGGATGATGAAGTTGCAACCTCATGGCTAAATAATCCAAATGTGAGGACAGCATTACATGTTGAAGATGTACGTTTCATGATTGATGTATCAATGAATCTGTTCTTTTGGTCTTGCATATCTTATATCTGAAAGCACCAAGCCTCTCAAAATTACAGGAGGGTTCCACTGGTGGTTGGATGCTATGTACAGACAAAATCAGCTACAATCACAATCTCGGAAGCATGATTAAATACCACAAGAATCTGACAATGAGAGGCTACCGAGCACTGATATTCAGGTTTTTTTTTTGTATTCCACTAAAGTAGATTGCTACATTAGGAGCATAAATAGCTTCTCCCACATATGGTTTCACCCAAAAAGATGTGGGTTGACATGAAAATTGTGACTAACATCCACTGTTATACCCTGTTGGCAGTGGTGATCACGACATGTGTGTTCCATACACAGGAAGCGAAGAGTGGACAAGGTCACTAGGGTACAAGGTTGTAGATGAGTGGAGACCCTGGATGTCTAACGACCAAGTTGCAGGGTAACATACATTTGCTTATAAACAAAAACACAAGCCTAATGCTTTTCTGCCTCAAGACAAGACAGTTTATGCTTGCAACATTGAACATATTTTCTGACTCCCCTGAACTCAAGCACTTCTCAACAATTTCGTTTGCAGGTATACTCAAGGTTATGAGAATGGCCTCACCTTTCTAACCATCAAGGTTGCCATGCTGACAGTCGCTTGTCCTATCTGTTCACTTTCGTTTCAACTCCATAGCGTTGCACTGACTCTGTAATGACCGATATATTATATTTCTACATGCAGGGAGCCGGGCACACTGTCCCTGAATACAAACCACGAGAGGCATTGGACTTCTACAGTAGGTTTCTTTTAGGAGAGAAGATATGACAGATCTACCATGGTTAAGTAGAATAAGCTGATTCACGATTATAATAGTATTTATCCTGAATTCTGTCTAAACATGTTTTATATCATTCAGCACAATGAGATGAAATCTCAAATGTCGAATATCAATTAATTTGAGAGTATAATTGTTATATTCTGATTGAGAAACAACATCAACTATGCTACAACATCTAGTTTTATTCTGTTGTCCAACCCAACAGCGCGAGTATGCAACCTTAAAAATCGTAAAGATGTAGATCATTCTCATTCTGGTATGATTATCATGGTAAAATTGTGCTGGATGATGATAGGCTTATGAAGAATAACCTCATAATTCAATCAATTATCTCAATTATTTCTAATCAACCATATTATATAAATTTTTTTTGGCATTATCTAATTAAAAAATTTTAATTTTGGTGTAAAATATATTTTAATGTATAAAAGATTTGTACAGAATAATAGCAAATTTTAATAAGAAAAAATAAAATAAATATTTATAATTATTAATAAAATAAATATAGTAAATATATAAAATATAATATTAGATTATAAGGCATCCCAAATATTAGTAGGTAATAGTTGAAAAAGCAACAATTAATTTTATAATTAGTAATAGAAAAAAACTTTTAAGTAATTTTACTAATATAATACAAGTAACAAAATACAGTATAAATATAATTAATTTTTATTAAAATTATAGATAAAATTTGAGATAAAATAAAAAATGCAGTAGGTAAAATTCTATTATTTTAAATATTTTAATATATTTGAATACTTAAAAAATATAATAAAATATTCGAAACATAAAATTTTATGCAATTAACATATTGAAGGTTTTTATATCTAAATAGTTTTATTTAACTACCTATTTTTTCCCTTTCAGATGTATTAAATATAAATTAATGTGATTTTTTTTTATATTGGTGATTAAACCGATAAAAAAATTAAATGACTCACGAGTGTACGACGAGATAGTGGTATGCGGAGTTGTTGGATGTTCCTCGTTGTTGTTCCCTCGACTAGCTGGGACTGGTCGTGACACACCAAGGTTGAACTCTGAACCATGGGCTGCCTCGTGAAGCTCAGCTCGATTGCCACCGGCTTCATGGTGGAGTCGTCTCTCAGGAAATGTGAAGTCCTGGAGGCGTAAGCTCGAATGCCTCCTTGTTGATCATGCCGAGGAATGGCACGAGATAGTCATCTTGCCCTTTCAATGAATTGTGGCTGACAGTTATGGATTTTAAGGTATTAGAAATCAATTAGTTTTATGGATTTAGAGTTAGGCTTACAATTATTAATTAAAAATTAGAAATATAATTTTATTATTTTAATCCCCACTCACGGTCAAATAATAATCATGCACCAGTAGCAAAATTTGAGTCAAACTTTGCTGAAGCTCCTCAATCTTCCCTAATGACCAAAAGTGTCACCCTCAATTCCTTGTTTTTTATTTTCCTTTCAATTTGATTTTAGGAAATTAGACTGACGAGGGGTTGTCAATTAGGACGAGTCTTGATCTAGTAATCTCGGTTGCCACCAACTTGCACTACCTATAAAATTTAGGTAAATTAAGTTGATTGCATAATTTTTCGCCAACCTTCAATTTTGAGTAAAAATATGCCAATAGTACCTATTAAAAGATTGAATTGATTCACGGCCAGATAATTGAGTTGATTAGAAATATAATATGGTTGAATTATGAGGTTTTAAGATGAATTTGAATTAAGTTTAAAATTAGAGAAAATAGTGTAAATTAAAATAAATTAAGGGGATATTATTATAATTATAAAAATTTTTGGAAAAATAATATTATAGAACGATTAGAGACTTAATGTTGAATATTAAAAAATATAGGAGCTTAAAAGTGAATATTATAAGTTTAGCAACGTAAATATAAAAATAAATTTATTTAATATAAGAAATATCCATATAATTTATTTAGATACTCGAATAGAAAATAATCAAGAATAAAACAACTAAATGCAGAAGCTCACACTTTAACATATACTCATTTAAGTATAGCTTGATATTAAGTGAGATTTTAGGAGTATGGAATATAATTGAATAAAGGATAATTTTATATAGCTTTTAAAGATATACTAATTATATATTATATATGTTTTAAAAATTATATTATGAATAATAGAAAATAACATTAAGATAATCTAATATTATGGAAAATAAGTTATAATCAGACAATTATAAAAATAGGCTATTTATTAAATGAACAAATGTCTAATATTTATTAAAACGGACGAACAATACGGAAAAGGGTTAGATAATTTAAAAAAAAAATAAAGTTATACCCATTATTCACCAAATGGGTTTAAATTTAATTTTTATAAAATAAATTAATACCTAATAATTATAAAATAAATTAATACCTAATAATTATAAAAAGGACAAGTATACACTATTATAAAATAGAAATTATGCAAAAAAAAAATAATCACTCAACAACATATTATAGAGTATATCACGAGCCCTTTCAACTATAACCCAAATGATTAAGAATAAACTCTATAAATACTAGGTAATAATAATAAGAGTACAATTTTTTTATTGAGATGGTATGAAAATTAGACAAATAGTAATTTAGTTGAGGTTTTATATATTGTGAATTATTTATGTTTAGTTCTATTATTATAATTTATATACCTATTATATATATATATTATTTCTATTATATAATATTTATATATAAATAATATTATAGGTTTAACTTTTATTCATTTTTAATTGTAATAATTAATGACTCAGGTTATCCATATAATTTATCATATATAAAATATTTATAATATGATTATATATAATTCTTAAAAATATAATATAATATAATTATATATACCGATGAATTAGTATAAAAATATTTAATAAAATATTTAACTTAATTAAGAAAAACATCCATCCAAATTTCCAATCGTATCACTTACTCTTATTAGATTGATGACTAAGAAAGTATAAATTTTAAAATTATCTCATTTTTTATTAATCTAAAAATGCCTCAATTCTATTTATTTCAAATTAATGCATACTAAAATAGTAAAAAAATATTAATCAAATTTATAAAATTAAAATAAACAAATGTAAAAAAACGGATTCCGCGTAAGTGGGAGATTCTCCCTCCCAATGAGTTTTTTTCTATATGGTTCATTTTTATTTTATAAAAGATAATTATAAAAATACAATTTTAATATTATTTCTCACTTGTTGCCAAATTTTGTAAAAAATAAAGGTCATGTATATTTAAACCAACGAAAATTCGTTGGGAATAGGGTTATAGCAAAAATATGTGCAAATTTTGATTTATACTCTGCCTTATGAATTTTGCTTGACGTAAAGATGACCTTTGAAATTTTTATCATTTTTTACTAATTTTTTCTTTAAGCTATTCAAATAAATTTTGGAGGACATATTAATTTTGGCACATAAAAGGGAATAAAGAATATGGTTAGGCATACAAGAATGGTGGTAAAAGTCTCCAATGTTAAGTTAGTATTAAGAGCACATCAGTAATTAGAGCAACCATCTATTTCAACCGACGTACATGGCTTATTATTAACCTTGGAACATGACAATTTTTTGTATTAGATTAAGCTGTTAATATATTTCAAGTAATACTTGGTAGTGATAAAAAGGCAAACTACAAACTCATAAATGTACAAAGTAACTTTATACTATACTATATAACTGCATATAAATTTAGTAACTTTTTATATGATATCAGATTTATTGAAGTAATACTATTATCTAAACTAAACTAATATTAAAAATTTAACTTATACTTTGAGAATGGAAAAATAATAATAAACTCAAAGTTATTATTAAATTTAGTTTAAATTTTAAAAAAATAATATTAATTTTGTATATATTTATTAAATGTTAATTTAAAAATTATACGAGTAAATAAAATAAAAAAATATTATAAATTAATCCGAACAATTATTTATATAATATACGGCTTACTCAATTTTGTTATGTTGCATTTAATTATTTATCTATTCAGGATTAATTATCTTCCTTTCGAGTAAATTCAAGTGAGTATTAAGAAATAATCATAATTTATTTAAAAAAATATTTATTTCTCGTGCTAGTATTTCACGTCTTGTATTGTATTGTGCTTATAATTTATTTAAAATTATTTTCATCTTAATATTTTCTATCTTCCTATGTCTATGTTGGTTTTGAAAAAAATGTATAGTTAATAAATATAATTGGTCTCTTAATTATAAACGAAAAAATTATATATTTATATTGAATTTTTATAGAAAATAAATTTTTTATTTTTTATTTATAATAAAAGAAAGAAATTATAGTTAATGTCAGAATAGATTATTGGTGAGAATGGATATAATTTTTAGTGAAGATAAACTATTATATAAGTAATTCATGCAAAAAATGTGATATAAAATAAAAAAATAAATAAATTGTCAATGGTTAGATTGAAGTAATAAAAATGGAAAAAAAGGATAAGTTACCATTGAAGTTATATATATTGTGCTAACTGATGAAAAATTAGTAAATGATGGTGAGAAATAAGAACAAACATTTATACCATAATATATACCCCTAAATATCTCATTTATTAATCAACACTTCGACTATTTCTCAACGTCGTCACAGATAACAAATATTTATTTCACAATCCATACTTCTAGATTTCTATAGTAATAATTTTTTACCTATTGACATTAGTAGATAATGTAAAGTTAATGAAAAGAAATCTCCAATTTTATATAGTTTTGAAAATAATATATCTAATTATATTTTATATACGTATATTCCACTTCCATACAAGTTATTTGTTGCGTCACTACACTCATACACATACCAAAACAAGATACGAAGTAGCTTGAGAGATAAAAGCACTTAAAAATAATAAAACGTGCGAATTTACTCAACTTTCGAATGGAAAAAAAAACTGAAGGATGTATAGAATAGACTAAGATGAGACTTTTGCACTAATAGTTAAGATTAGTATCGTTATAATGCTTATTTCATGTATTACTACCTTTGGGTGAACATTACATCAAATGGATGTAAATAATGTATTTTTGCATGAATACCTATAAAAAAGTATATATGGAGATTTCACTTGAATTTTGTATTATGAAAAGTGTGAGAAGGTATGTAAGTTGAAAAAAATCTCTTTATGGACTTAAAAAGTCACCGAGAGCATGATTTGGTCAAAATGGGTTACTAATAGTGTAATGAAGACCATATGATTTTTTATCGACACTTTAATGGTCGAGTTGCTATTCTCGTAATGTATATGGTTGACATTATAATCACTATCGACACTCTAATGATTTGATATTACACTTGAAAAAATAACTAAACAAAAAATTTGAGGTAAACGACTTAGATTCTCTAAAATATTTTATCAGTGTTGAGATCACAATATCTAGAAAAGACATAGTTCTTTTTCAAAGAAAGTATACACTCAATTTACTCAAGGATGTTAAGATATCGAGCAGTTTCAACACCAATAGAACCGAATTATAAGTTAGGTGCTAAGTCAAATAATTTGGTGGATAAAGAACAATATCAAATAATTATGGGACGATTGATCTATATATCTCATATAAGGTTTAATATCACATATCCCAATAAATATATTGAGATATTTAAAAAGAAGTCTTAACTAAAATATCAAATATCTATGATTGGCTATTGTGCATTTGCCGAAGGTAATTTTATATTATGAAAGAGTAAGAAACAAGACTTAGTCGTCTTATCATAAAAAAAAATATATTAAAGATCAATAACTCAAAATATTTATGAGATAATTTGGATAAAAAATACTAATATAATTTTGACTATTTAGAGAAAAATTAATAAATTTGTGATACGATAATAAGTTGCTATAAATATTCCCAACAATACAGTTAGAAAATAATATAACTAAAATATAAAAATTAATTGACTTTTTATCAAAAAAATTGATATGAAGGTGATAGATTTATAATATATAAAAATTAGTGAATAAATAGCATATTTTTTAACTAAAAATTTATTTCAAATATTGTGAATATATTTATAACAAAATGAAAATAGTGTATATTTATAACTTAATTTAACTAAAAGAGTGAAATATTAATAAGTTAATTAATATTTACAGTAAAATAATTTATTATATATAATATTTTATTTACAATATTTAATAAAAAAGTATCTCAAGTATTTTAACTTGAGATAGAAAACCTGAATCATGGAAGTTTTCAACCCACACAAACTAGATGGTACATAAAAAAAAGGTTGTGATTGGGTTTGTTCATTAAAAGTTTCCATATGTCGAAGTAGACCAGAGGATGGAGGAATTTCAATTTGAAACAGATTATGCACCCATTTGGGAGGATCGTTTCTAATTTGTGTCGCTTGAATGACAAAATAATGGAGCTATGTTCGCATGAATCATGGAAGTCTATTAGCTCCCCCTTCAGGTGTTATCAATGAGTCTTAAACTTCTCAATCATGGAAGCTTATTAAACAGCTGGAAGTAGGTAGAAATCCTGCATCTCCTCTTCCATTGATCAGCTTCCCTATGCAGGGTGCAGCTATCCATTATTAAGTTGGAAGTAACTATATATAATTGATGCATCTGCTTTGGAAGGTAAAGTGATCCTTTAATGTATTACATCTTCACACTCAGCTGAGCTGCAAAGATTTTCAATTTTATTGTAGGGGAAGATTTTGTTTTGGCCAAAATACCTGCAAGAACTAAGTTACTAACATCCAGTATAGTATAGTGCAGTCCCTTCAAATAGATATGCTATTTGGTATCCCACGCCCAGCATTTGGAGGAGCCCTTTCTGCAGTTTCAGCAATTGGGAGGAGAATCTCGTACGGAATCTTGGCCGGTCCAGACCTGTTCTTGAGGTTGGGATTCTTGTTCCTCTCCAAGATCCTTTCTCCTATGTGCCTCAGATTCCAGTTGAAATTGTCAATCTTCTCTATAACCTCTTGATTGTCTGTCCAATCTGACCATCTCTGCCCCAAGTACAATACTTCATTGGACGTGTGCCGTGATAGTGCTTCAGTCAGGGATACCATCAAGGTCATCTCAACTCTTCCGGGCAGCATCTCCAGATAGTATCGTTCAGTGTCCTGGAGGAACTTGGCAAACTCAAAGGTCCCCTCCTTAGGAATGAACCTTCTGCAGAGCCCTGGACGGCTCGGGGGGAAGCCGGCATAGGCGAACTGACCGGAGACCACTGAGGCATGAAGGGCCGAGGTGGTCCATATGAGTGTAGTGATTGTCTCGATGAGGTCCGACAGAGTTGTCATCTGGTACCACCATGTCTCCTCCTTCTTATCGCCGTGGCCCACGTTGCGGATCTCCCACCACCATGCTTGCAGCTCTTCATCAGATCCGACAAGGCTGTCCCCTCTGTAGAAGATGGTGCAGTATTCCGCAACCCATCTCTTGAGCGCTGTCCAGATCTCGAGCCCATCTGCTGCATAGGGGTAGTCATCGAAGAGGAGCTTCACTCCAGCAGGGCTATTCGGGTCTTTTACACCCATTCCCCTATATATGTATTCATCCGTCTCAACATTCAAATACAAAAAAGGAAGGATAAATTATGCAAGAATAGCTTTCTACCTCTTCAATAAGTCGGAGGGGAGGCCTTGTTCATCAAACCTCCAGTCCCTATACAGCATGGAGGATACCTCCATGGAGACCTTCTTGGTGAATAGGGTCGTCTCAAGGATCCCTCCATCACTTACGAGGACTTGCCGAGCAAGTGCGTTTATGTGAATGGTGTCCTCGAAATGTGGATCCAGTAGCCGGTGTATCGGGTGCATCTTGCTCAGTTGTCTCCTCGTAGCAATGATGAAGGGCTCCACAACAGCGTGAGTATGCAACCAGTGGCTGACCAGATGGTGGTATGCGGAGTCGTTGGATGTGACATGAGCCTTTGCAAGCTGCCACAGAGCTGCCTCGCTGTCCCCTCGACTAGCTGGGACTGGTCGGAACACACGGTTGAACTCTGAACCGTGGGCTGCCCCCGGTAAGCTCAGCTCGATCGCCACCGGCTTCATGGTGGAGTCATCTCTCAGGAACAGTAACGTCCGGGAGGCGTAAGCTCGGACGACGCCTCGCTTGTTGATCCTGCCGAGGAATGGCATGAGGTAGTCGTGGTGATCGAGGATGAACATCCGCTTCCGGTGAATGGCCTGGTAGACAGTCAGCCCTTCAAGGCTGGGCTCTATCTGGTACTCTTCAATGGAACTCACTGCTCCAGTACTCTTGCTCACCGGTGGGAACTCCTGGTCCACATTCAAAAATCATTTTTTGCTGCCGATAAACATAATATGGGAGTAACCTTAAGTGCACTGGAACACCTGGGGAATGTATGTACCTGCAAGCACTGAATTCGTGTTGGGTTTGTTCCGGCTAGCATTTGACGTGCAAACTCCGCGTCACTCTTCCACGCCCACTTATCCTCTGATATGTAGGAATTTTTACCTAGCTAGCTGTTAGCATTGCATCATCATCCAAATCATAAAGAGGAAGTCCATGACAGATTTCATCGGATGGGATCGGGTTGGCTCACCGGCTGCTATTTGAGGCAATGGGAATTTCAGAAGCTCCTGACTTTTCCGGTGCCTGGTCTTCTTGTTGGGTACTGATCTTCCATCATCCTTACTACAGAACAATCCCCATATATGGTCGAATGAGTCAAAAGCGTCATAATCGTCTCGGAATAAGGAGGTTGCCCCTGGCCCAAGGAAATGCACGAGGGACTGGATTGAATTGGAGAGCAGTCCCGGCAACTTCCTCGGGTTCAATTGCTCGTCAGGAGGAACGCATACGTTCAAGCTCGGCATCACCGGCCTGCTCTCACATGAAGGATCTGCTTCCATGAAAACAAACTCTCCTGTTTGATGATCCAAGATAACATGTAGAAAGCTAGTGCAATTGGAGAATAGAAAATGAACTAGAAGAAATCGGGTATGCACCGCACCTTCTTGGCTTCGAGGGCGGCCGGTCCGAAGCCTCCGAGGATAGGGACATGAAGCGTTCCCGCCTAGGACCGGCCTTGTGTGACCTTCGCCTTTGCTCGGATTCCCGAGATCATTGTAGTAATCGTAATCATATATCCGGTCCGACTCTACTCGCTCACCGGTTCCATTTCCCCTCAAGCAACACAACTCTCCCCTCCTAAGATCTTCGAGAGCTTCAGGTGTTTGGCTTGGAAGATAACTCTATCACCACAATCAAAGGTATCAACCAACCAAGGACCCTTGCAGGGTAATTTAGGTTCGGATTTCAAACTTACTGTGTTCGAGAAGAAAATCCTAGGAGTATCATCGGATCTTTCGACAGGATACACCCAAGAATTACAGTCGAAGCAGATGAAACTCTGAGTGCCTTGGGCTTGGAAAGAGGCGGACTTGAGGAAGAACTTGTTCTCATGCTTGCTGGTGATAGCCATGGCTCCGGGAATCCCGAATTCCATATCGACTCTGATCTTGACTCGATACGCTATGGCTTTTATCCCCTTGACCTTCTTGCTCTCCCCATTCTTCAGGCTCGCTTTCAGGGTCAGCCTCCCACGGCCGGTTCCTACTAGGGGTTTAGTTTTTTTCATATCAAATTGAATAAAATAAAAAATTTTAGTAAATTTATAAAATTAGATTAGTTATATTAATTATAAGTTATAATTTTTAAATTAATATAAGAGCCTTCTTATATCGGTATTAGAAATAGTAACTTATAGTGTGATTGAGTGTAGAGAAAAAAATATCCGACTCCGTTTCATTATTTTTCTCGTAGACAAGTAACAAGTAGAATTATACTCGTATACGAAACAGCTGCTGAATGCAATTTAAAAAATGTACATATAATTTTTTATTTTATTAAATTTAAGATTATATTTTTCAATAATACAGCGAAATACAAATCTTTGATTATTGACTTACTCGTATCGAGTTCCGTGGCGCTGTATAGTTGAATGGAAGCTGATTTCCCGGGCCCTGCTTGGCCATGGCTCATCAGCACGACGACTTTGCCATCGATAACTTGGTGCTTGTTGGGCATAACGGATCCTGCAAATGACAGCTCTCAGCACTGGTGAATACACATGTTCATACCGGTTACATTACCGTCCTGCTCCAGATAAATATGATTCATTAATTCTGTGGGACTTCTGAGAAAGTTAAAAAGGAGCAGCGCTGCCCCCCTTGGGAAGAAACCCTTTAGACAAGAAAGAAATATATGCCTGAATATGACTAGCCCCTTTTGCACCAAAATTCCATGCTTCATTGATGAGGTTTTCCCTCCATGTGCAGTAAGATGAAGGCCAGCCGCCGGATCCAATTAGTGATTGGCACTCATGGGATTTCCAGATGTCCCTAAAAACTTGCTGATTTTATCTAGTTTGGCATAAAACATGAGTACCATTTAGGATCACTCAAGAGCTAATTCTCTTAAAGTAATGCCTCTCATATTCATCTATCAATAAATGAAGGAAAATTCATATGGTAAGTGATATAAAATCATACAAAAAAGGTTAATATTAGTAATAATGAAGGAAATTCACCCGTAAAAACCTTGATTTTGCTATTAGAAATTCAATAAATAATTTTCTATTCTCACTAATCTTAAACGAATTGGATAAGTGTAAAAATAGAATTAAATATTTAAAATTTTAATTTTCGAGCAGACTAAAACGAGTATTTAGACAGCTCACACCACCAATTAACGTACTTATTTTAAAAGTCAACTTTCCATTTGCACTATCCTCAATTATTAAATTATCATCTTAAGCCAGTTCTCCTTAACCCAACGGTTATTCATTTGTTTTCAATTCATGACCAAGTTTGATCAACACTCTACTAGCCAACCCCAATCAAACAGAGTTTACAATGGCCTAAAGTGAGGTTAGGGGACCCTATACTTTATTTTGAGAATTTTTGGATATAATTTGGTAAGTGTTCAAAAATGGGGAACTAAAATATATATAAATTAAAGTTAGAGTACCGAAAAGTGAATGAGAATTTTGTGGGAGTTTTTTAAGAGATTAAATAAATTTTTAAGTTCAATTGTGAATTTAGTGAAGTTTGAGGATCAAGTTTGCATGCTTTAAAATATCTAGGGACTTATTTGAAATAAAAGAAAACTTAAGTACTAAAATACAAATAAAAATATTTGTGTGGTCAAAAAGTATTTAAACATAATTAAAGAAAATTTAAGGTATTAAATTATAAAAAAAGTGGTACAAGAGATTAATTTATAAATAATAAGAATAAAATAGTAATTTTTACTAAATTTAATGAACATTTGATAATTTATTAGAAATGAAGATGAGAAATATTCTACTAAATGTTAAAGATTATACTGAAATAATGGAAAATTTGGGATTCAAACGATTTATGTAAGTTTAATGTTTAAATAAGAAAGTTTTAAAATATAAGAGAAATATTATAATTTTACTTAAATTAAAAACTAAATTGTAAAATTAAAAGAATAAGACCACTATTTAATAAATAGAAAAATATTGACCGATTAAAGTGAAAAACTGAAATAACCACACAATCGAACCTTTTGAGTGTGCTGTATCTTGGATCTCTGACCTTATCCACGAATACTAATACCGGATCAATTAACACCCTAGTATGTTTAGTAGATTGAACGCATAGATCGAACCCTTTTGAGTGCGCTGTATCACGGATCTCTGACCTTATCCAAGAATACTTGGATCAATTGACACCCTAGGTATTTAGCCATACCCTAGGTATTTAGTTAGCCATCCATAGGTAGAGAATGAAACCTCCCTTATGTAATCTTTAAAGGATAATATATCAAATTTTCATCTTTTAAAGTTCGTTCTTTTATAGAACATTTGATATTCACACAATCATCATGGATGAATCCTTATATTAATTCACAAGACAAATGTAGAAAAGAAAACATCAATGGTATAACACAGTTATATGTAACACGGTTAAACTAACTACTTACTCACAACGGTATAAAACAGTTATTTGCAATTACTGTACTGTCTGAACATCAATTACAAAAATACTCTTAACAGGGCTCAAGGTCTATTTGCAGAACCAGAGACACAACCTCTAGGCCAGTTGGGCCAGTCTTGGCTCTTACAGAGCTTATCTTCACTTGCTTGCGGAGGACCCATCCAATACGAATACATTGCGATGATATTTCTATGCACCCACAGCTTTGGAAGGATCTGAGTCTGGTTGAGCAGTATGGTCACCAGAAATCCAATCAAAATCGATCATAACATATTCCTTATCTGTAGAAGTGGTGAATCAAAGATGATCTCAGCTAGTTCTGAAGTGCTATTCCAAAATGAGAATAAAAATTCAAGTGGACTTATAACTGAATGAAGAAAATGTTTTTGAAGAATTTGCAGAGTCTACTGAGTCATCATATATCATTTGAAACTTTGGTAAAATTTACCTGTGGCGGGAATACATTAACATTTCTGATTCAAGTTTCTTGATATTTTCAACAACTCCTTGAAGTTTCAGGGATAGCTCCTCATTTTGCTGCTCCACAATATTCATGAAATTAAGCAACTGATCTCGATAACTGCCACACAATTGGTCCTGGCGCTCTATCTCTGACCTCAGGAAGTTGATCCTCCTATCCTTGTCCACCTGCATTAGACAGAAAAATTGGAACCCTTCAGGAGGTGCCAACTCAATTACATGGCAGTTCCATATCAGGCAGAACTTAAACTCACTACTGTGCTTAATCGAGTTACAGGAGCAGCCAAGGGATGATTATGCTCTTTCACGAATCTCGACACAACCCACTTCCTAGACTTCTCCATCTTCACTAGGATTGTAGCATTACAGCCCTCTCGGGTACTCGACCGAGGCTTCTTCCCAGGCTCGATATCTCCCCTTTGATTCGGCGAGAAACCTTGTTTGTTGCATCCAAGCCGGCGGGCTAGAGTCCTACCATCAAGGCCCGACTGGCGGCGCTGCATGACACGAACCACAAACCCTACACGTCTAGCATACTCTAGGTAAAACTCTCGGGCAGAATCTTCTGAATCAAATTCCATTCCAACAAAAGGTTCCAAGCTCGCATCTTCATGTGGTTCTGCTTTCTGCTCATTTGCAGAGGCTTCTAGCGTCCCCTTGTCCAAATCCACTGCCACAGAATCAGAGATCAGGCCTAACATGAAAAACCAACAGCCATGATGGACTATAAAATCACCAACAAATGATTCTTTGAGATCAAATGTAGGACCAACAGCTAAAGGACGCGTCACACGGTCGATCTGGAAACTATCAAAATAGGAACTTCAGTGGCCACAGCTAGTTCCCATTCATCACAAAAGATACATACTAGGTCTTGAGAAGCCACCTCCAACTCTATCGATATACCCAGACTATGAAACCGGAAACGAATATCATTATCACACTTGAATCGCGTAATTCCATTCAGAGCTAGGGCAAAATCCGCAACCACACACAGACCTCACGTCACAAATTGCTCTGCTTCGGGCAAGCAGACCAAACCTCGCACCGAGAGGCTAAGAATCGCATTTCAACATATCCTCCGCATGGGTGAAGACAAAGAAGCAAGACGAATGGTAAATTTCAGGCATTTATGCTATATCATCCTCTTTCTAAAACATCTGATTGGGAGATTTTGTTTACGAAATGGTGAATTCCATGGAAATACAAACTCAAAACTTACTCGGCGTCGATATCTTCAATTCATCCGAAAGCGACGGAGCATGCGAATCCGGCGGCCAGAAATTGATTCGAGCAGGCTAATTTCACAGCTATTTTTTGGTTTGAAATGTTGTAGCCGCATAGAAGTCCTTTTCTACGGTCAAGGGAAGTCCAAACTGGGAGTCAACGGTCTAGACTCGATCAGGAAAGTGAAATCTTATATTACCCCTAAGGTTTTGCAATTTATCGTTTTACCCCACCGAGTGTTAGATTTATTTCATAAGTTCCCTTAAATTAGTTTCTCCTCGTGCTTTTATTTTTCTCCTTTCAAATAGAACACGTCTCCTCCCATTAATCAATATTATTTTTTAATTAATTTATATTATAATTTAGTCACTCTATTAATTTAACATCAACCTATAATATGAAATACAATGTAAAAGAAAAATAAAAATTATAAATAGATTGTTTTAATATTAGTATAAAATTATAAATTGTGATTTATAGAATAATATTTAATTAAAATTTATTAATAGTAAGTGTTCAAATTATTACAACTACATATATATATATTATATATATTTTTATTTTATTCAATTTTTATCTTAATTTTTAATATTTACTTTAATATATAATATTTAAACATAATATTAATAATTATATATTAATCGGGTATCATTTTTTTTTCTGCACAAATAATTAAATAATAATATAACCGACTACATTACTAGTTGAATTTATAATTTTAATATACAAAATTACTCACTCTAATATAATTTTAAAAAATATTGTATATTAATATAATATATATTTTTTAAATTCAATATTTATATATGTTGATAATATTTTTTATTTTATTCAATATCAACATTAATATTTTAGATTATTTTAAAGTGTTGGCCACATCAATTAAAAGATTAACTCTTAAATATTAGATAGCCATTTTATCATTTTTATTTTAATATCATCATTTTTAGTTTAATCAATTGATGAAGACTCTAAATTGTTAGATAAATTAAATATTTGAGAACACAATATTTAGAAAATAAAAATTAAATTATTGGTATCGTAGAGGTTGAGGAACCAAACTATTACTTCACTCTAATTTTTGTTTGAACAAAACTGGTTTTAACGAGAGTGATTTGAATTTAAGATATATAATATTTTTTAATTCACGCGATGAAACTTAAGAATACATGATATAACAATTTATGTTTCTTTTATTCCCTATTAAAATACACGATAATATAAAAATTGGATAAATAAAAATTTATTTTTAAATAATAGGAAAATATAGTAAAATTTATATTAATTCTAAAGTTAGTTAAATTGATAAAATTCTCTTAAATATATAATAAATAAAAATATATAAATATTAAAAATATATTTTTTAATATAATCATATCTTTTCATATATATATATATATATTATAAATGATTTATTTCGATTCGAGATAATTTGAGACTCTTATCGATCTAAATAAGTGTAATCTATTGGTAAAGGGTTTATGTGAATAGTTATGTTATTATCCATTACAAATACAATTAAATGAATTAAAAATTGAATTTGAAGATTAGTGTGCCAAATTGGTAAGAATAGAGAAATTTGGTGAATATATTCGTAATTTGATCTTATGTGCCAATAAAGTAAATGTGAAGTTTTTTGTAATATACTCGTTTACAAACAAAATGATAGTATATTTTAATATATTTGATACGAAAATAAAAAAAAAGATTTTACTAAGATAAATTATTGATATATTATCACACTAGATAGTTGGTGTACATGAAAAATGAAATCAAAATTCTCAAATTAGTGACTAGATCTAGACGAGTTCAGCATTTAAATTGTTGAAATTCTTATATTCTGTTTTAGTGCCGGAACGGACAACCATACGTTGCTTATTAGCACTCCATTAAATCAAGGTACTTTTAAAAAATATTGAAAATCCACTAATGAAATGTCGATCATCAAGGTTGTTAGCCTAATCAACATCAGAGAAATAATGTAGTTGTTAATGAGAGTTTTTTCAGAAATATAATTTGTGACTTGATATTACTTGAATATAACATTAAATTCTCTTGTTTGCAGCCTAATGAGTTGTTATTGGATTATGCATAAAATTGATAGACTTAATTGATAGCATATGAAATATCTGGTCGAGTCAATGTTAGATAATGAAGGGAACCAATAATTTGCCTATAGATTTGAGAGTTATCCGGTGGAATGTCATCATATAGAGACATTTAATACCCAATATTTATTGGTGTAAAGACAAGTTTCTAGTCGGTCATGGATGCTTTTGTAAGAAGGTAATGAATATACTTCTATTGAGTTAGGATGAGACCTCCATAATGATAATAAACCTCAATCCCAAGAAAATGATAAAGGGATCCAAGATCCTTGATAGAAAATTTCTTTTTGAGAGTAGACAAATGGACGTTAGAGGAGCAGTAGGGGAGCAAGTGAGAATTATATCATCTACATACACTAGGAGTAATATGACAAATTGAGGTGTTCAATAGATAAAAAGAGAAGTATATGTAATAAAATCTTTATAACCAAGTGTTAACAATAACGTACTCAGTCGAAGAAACCAGATCCATGAAGCCTGCTTCAAGCCATATAGTGAGTGATGAAAAAAAATAGACGTGATCAAGATATGATGGATTCGTGTAGCCTGATGATTGTGTCATATAAACTTCCTCATTGATATGAATATTAAAAAAGACATTATCAACATCAAGTTTCCAAATGAGCCAGTTATAGGATACAACAAGCGATAAAATAACTCGAATGGTGACTAGTTTAATTAATGGACTGAAAGTATTATCATAGTTGAATCCTTCCTATTAAGAGAAGCCTTTTGCAACTAAACGATTTTATAACGTGCAAGAGTCTCATTTGGATAGTATTTGAGTTTGCAAACCCACTTACAATAAATCTCATGTGTGGTTCTTCAAAAGAATTGTATATTTAGAATCCATAACATTGGTTGTGTTTAGGCTTGTTTGAAAGTTCATGGCTCCTGAATAGAGAAAATGAGAAACACAATAGGATCAATTTGAAAATGTCATGGGGTAAGGTGTCATCCTAAGACCTGGTGAGTATGCGATGGGGAAGGAAGACATGAGAAGATCCATCAACGTCGACGGAGATTATATTTAGAGATGTAGGTTGGTGGTGCAACACTAGGTGCTGGAGAGGCAACTCATCAGAAATTGTCACTAGTGCAACATGTTCATGCAAATAAGAAAATGAATATGGAAATAAAGATAGAGAGCGAAGAGAGTCACCAAGAGTTGTAATGGGTGCACTACTTGCTGGTGAACATTTATCAAAATGAAATCTTTTCTCATTAAAGTGAGTAGTTCGGCAAATGAAGATACGTCTTATTTGAGGATCAGGACAACGATATCATAAAAATTCAATAGGATAACCAAGAAAAACACATGTTTTGGAATGAGATTAAAGTTTGTGATCCTGGTATGAACTAAGATGTGAAAAATATATACATCCAAAAACTCATAAAAAGTGATAATTAGGCAGTGTTTGGTGAATGATGTGATAGAGAGAATTGAACTTAAGGGAGTAGGTGGGTAGTTAGTTAATGAGATATATAACTGTTTCAAATACAAAGTCCAAAAATTGAATATAAGAATATAGTAAAAGTGTCATGCCCCGACTCAGTTTGATCGGATCCCCATGAGCAACCCGTTACTCTCCCGATTTATTAAGGGTTTTCCCCTTCTTTAAACTGTGAGGAGTAAGGCGTCCATTATACTTGTACTTTTTTTTAGAATAACATTAATCAAAACTGAATAAATTTAAACTTACATACATGTCTTGCAGGTTTAGCTAGCAGAAGGTCTTTAGTTAGGCTTTTCCCTTGGTTTCATGAAAATGGGTAAATGGAGGGGGTTAGATCGAAAACTCACTGAATGGGTGTTTGAAACATGAGTTTTTGAAAAATAGTTTGAATTGGAGTGTGCCAGACTCATTATTTTCTTTAAAAATATTCTTTTCTCAAGTTCTAGTTTTCAAAATCTTTTTCCAAGGTTTACCAATACTTTTCCAAGGATTCTCAAATCCTTTCCAAGGTTTTCAAACCTCTTTCCCATTTCCATATTAGGTGTGTTTCACAAACAACACATACCCTTCATCAGGAAGGGTTCACACACATTCGCGAGACACAGTTACACCGACTGCTCCCACTTATGGATCAGAGCATCTTTACCATCCACTATGATAGAAGTCTCTAACTTCTACCCGTAGTCTGAGTGAATGTCTCCGACATCCTAACCTCAGACCCAAACTACTTCGTGTCCATATGAGGACAGGGACCTCATCCTGAACCCACCCCAGTCTCATGTACATGATAGCTCCGACTTGAGCATTTTTCTCAACCTCAGAAGGCGAGGTCAGGCTCTTTAGACCTTGGGGGAAGTCAACTATATGATAGTAATTTCCATTCGATCCGAGGATCGCCGACATAATTAAATAGTGAAGTAGCTCCGACGGATTGAAGTTGCCCTATTTTGGCCGAGCTGAATTTGGGGCGGCTAAACCAAGCTCTCCCAACACTCCCACATCCCTCATACGACCGAATTAGAGCTGAAAGGTAAGCCAATTTGGCTTCCCTCTGTAAATTCTGATCAGCGTTAGAGAGAGAAATGATGAAACTTCATTGACCAAATTTCCACTCAATTCGACATGAATTGGTACAATTCCTAATCTTAGGAGTATCCTCAGAATGAGAGCTACTTGCCCGATCAAAAGCTCGGACCGCTGCACCTCCAACAGTAAGCTTTCGAAGCTTTCTCTCTCTAAGTTCAGTTTTCCAACGAAGATCCGTTTGAGCTCAATTTGGACCCAAATGACGTGGTTCAAAGCTTAATTGAATCCTATAGAAGTGTAGGAACTGATCCATACCTTCAATTGAAGAATTAACTCCGATTGAATGGTTAATTTGATGAAATCAAATTTGGTTAGTTTGAAAAGGGGGAAATTGGGAAAATTTTGGGGAAATTTGGGAATTTTGTAAAATTGAAGGACCAAATTGAAATTTCCCAAAATTGAGGGTCAATTGGCCATGAAAAGGATGTTGGATGACCAATTGGTCGATTTTTTAAAATAATTGGGGCAAATTACCATTTTTGTAAAGTAGGGGCAAAATGGTAATTTTTGAAAAGTTGGGGACCAAATTAGAAATTTGGGAAACTTGAACCCCTTAAGTGATTTTGAGTAAATTGAGGACCCAAAGTGAATTTTGGAAGTTTCAGGACTCATTTTGGGGAAATGTTAGCATTAGAGACCTAAAATCAAGGAAAAAGAACTTGGACCTAAATGCAATTAATTTAAAATTTGTGCTTAGTCATTCATATGTGAGGAACGAAGGCTGTTATGCAAAAAATTAATAGACAAAGATGTCCAAATCATGTAGGAATATGAAGGACTAGAATACCAACAAGGATAAGCTCGCATCGAGACAAAAAGCCGATTAAGAGGAAATACACTACGAATATCGGGTGAGTGGGTTATTCACACCATACCCAGTTGAGATGATGAGCACCTCAGAAATGAAAAACCACTTCTATGTGGAATTTTAACAACACACTTGGTTGGAGTTATTTAAGAACTACACGGAAAAAACTATTTACCAGTTCTAAGTAAATCATACCCGGTTGGTATGATGGACTTCATGGAAGGAAGTAGAAAACTCGGTTACCATTTGTAAGCGGAGATATCATCACACCCGGTTGGCGTGATGAAGTGAAAAGATGTTTTTGTCAAAAGATTTCTTTCCTGACCGTGTGCCAATGCTTAAAACTTTTGGGAGACCTTATTGACAAGAGCTGAAATAGCTCAGATAAGCCAGAGGCCTCGATTTTAGAATTTGGGGGCTAAAAGGCCCGGTTTTGGAAAATCATGTATAGTGGGTCTAAGGCCAATTGACACGAACACGATCTTGTAAACAAACATGATGATAAGCCATGAAAATTCTTAATGAATGATTTATGTGATTTGGACATGGTATCAAGATAGGACCGACATACTCGATGGACTGGCGGTAGTGTGATAGGACCAGGTCAACGGATCGGTATAGACAAATAGCCATAGGTCGAGTTGAGAGTTGGGGTCATTGGACCAGTGCACCAAAGATAAATGACTTTGTGGAAATCTTTTGTTTGTGCATGCACTTGAGGTTCGAGACCAACAAGATGCTCGAGAAGGGTAGTGATGCATCCTAGGAGCTACTGGACGACATAGTGGAGATAAGGGCAGTTTGTTGTGCCAGCAGTCATGGAATCTCGACATAGCTTCATGCGCATGAGATTGAGGTGGGGTCAAGATGAGGTCTCCGTCATCATATGGACACGGAGTATTTTGGGTATGAGGGTTAAACATCAGAGATGTTCACTCAGACTCTAGGTAGAAGTCAGGGACTTCTATCAGGATGGACGGTAAAGATGCTCAAATCCATAAGTGGGTGTAGTCGGCGTAACTGTATCTCGCGAATATGTGTGTGTACCCTTCTTGATGAAAGGCGTGTGTTGTTTGTGAAACATACCTAATATGGAAATGGGAAAAAGGTTATGAAAACCATGGAAAGGATTTGACAATCCTTGGAAATGAATTAATGAACCTTGTAAAAAGGTTTTGAAAATCGAAATTTGAAGAAAAGCATTCTTAAATTAAATAAGGAGTCTGACATACTCCGATTAAAATTATTTTTGTTAAAACTCTCAACCAACACCCATTCACTGAGTTGTCGAACACACTCCTCTCCCTTTACTCCTTTTTTAGGTAACCAAGGGAAAACCCACTAAAAGACTTTCCTGTAGTTGAACCTACAAGATAGGTATGTAAGGATAATATATTTAATTTTAATTAATATTATTCCAGGAAAGGTAAATGTAAAAAAGACGCATTACTCCTCATGGTTTAAAGAAGGAAAAAAACCCTTAATAAATCGGGAGAGTGGCGGGTTGTTCACGGGGATCCGACCAAACCGGGTGAAGGTATAACAACTTGAGTGGGTATTAGAGCCTATTTCCTCGAATACATTATCAAGACTATATAATATAGTAACTAATAGGAATAAATTTTAAATTTTAGATGGCTCCCAAGAGAGGAACCAAGAGAATAAGTGCCACAGTTCCTGACACTGCCCAACAACCCCTTCCTGTAGAAGCTCTCCGAGAAACCCAGACAGTTCCACCTAGGCTAAGCTCGGAACACCAGAGATTGTATGAGGAATTCACTCGAGTGTTTGGATGGCCTAACCAGGACACCAACTCTCGAGCTGAGCCTAAGGAAGTACAATCTCATACACATCCTGTTAACATTCCTCCTCTAGTTGACATCCCCAAATACCTCAAAACTCTTCGACAACTAGGATGTAAGCCATTCCTAGGAGAGAAGGATGCTGGAGCTGCTATGGACATACCCACCTAATCTTCAAAGAAAGGGAAATAAGAAGGATGGCATCTAAAGATGACAGGAAAAGTAAATTTAAGGTTAGATGCCCTCAAGGGTGACTAAAAAGGAATTTTGGGAAAGTAGGGGAAGGATTCTCCCAAGGAAGGAAACCTTGGGGAGGCATACATGTCCCGACTAAGAAGTAATGGACCAAGTGATGAAGGATGATGAAATGAAGACCCTAAAAAACCCTAACATACTAGGAGGACCCAATGATTAAGTTAAACCCAAGGAATAGGTAAGTAGGAAGATAGCAACAGAGAACACAATAACAAGTAGGAAAGGGGTGTACTATCCATAACAAAGGAATAGAGGAAAGAACACCTGAAAAACCTCAGAAAGGTAAGCTCTCCACTTTAGAAGTGAATAAAAGAAACGACCACTGACATCAAGACTGGTCGTGGTCCAAGATCGCTTAATGGAGCTCAAAAGAGTAGACGACTAAGCATAGGGTGAAATACAAGAAATAAGACCAATAATAGGAAGTTATTGGGTAGGGAATAAGAAATGAAATGGAATTTTAAGACGGGGAAGGATTCAAAGTGGGCAAATGCCTCAATATAGAAGGAGGAGTAAGGAAATGAAGGAAGAAACCTTCAAGAAATGGTAAGAAGGTTGAGCATGTAGCTCCTAAGGTTAAAATTTATACTTTGAGGGATATAGTAGAGAATGAAATCGTAAGAAGGGAACTCCCCGAATAAAGCAATCGACACATAGAACAAAAGAGATCAACTCGAAATAATGAATCGTGAAATGGTCTCGATCAAGTAAGAGTGGATTAAGGAAAAGGAAAGTCCTTGAATAAAGGACACCACTAGAGAAGAGGAAGAACATAAGAAGGGAAGGATATGACTCAACTAAGGAAGAGTTAGTTAGTTAAGCATGATAAGGTCAACGTTGAATTTGGACCGAAGTTGTAATAAATAATGAATGAGAGAGGGGACAAACCAGACAAAAAGGGTGATAACACTAAAACCTCTAGAAACAAGTACGTAATGCTCAAAAGGACACTAAGCTAAGGGTTTCTATGATAAAAAGAATGACTAGACACATGAATGATTGGACATCCTAGAACTCCCAATCTTGAAATCTTGAGTAAGAACCTCAAGGGGAAAGAGTCTTGCCCTAAGCCAAGGAAGATGTGAACCTAAGGATATACCTTTGGACTCGCGGGCAAGACATACTAGTTATGATAAACTCCATGGAGGGAGTAAATGATATAAAGGAAAAGAAATAACTTAAGTGCGTGCTTTAAAGTGAGCTAAGTGGAAATAACCGAAGCGTTAGCATGTCAAACAAACTCCAAGTTGACATCAAGGGAAGTTATTTCCTATGCAAAGGATCCTGGATAAGTTTTGGGGACAAAACTCCTAAAAGGAGGTGAGAGTTGTAAACCCCATCCCTTAAAGACAAGGAAACCGGGGAAAGAACCAATCAACCTATGTAAGAAAATTGAACCGGTTAACAAGCCCCAACTGTTAGAGAAAGGGCAAAATGGGAAATTTACAAATCCCGAATGACCTAAAGAGTCATAAAAGTCATGGGAAAGGACTTTGGAATGAATTGGAAGTGAAAACCAGACTGGTTCAGGTGAACCAGACCTGAACCGGATTGAACCGATTTCTAAATTCATTTTTCTAGGTGTCTTAAAATATTCAAATTGGGGAATTGAAGCCACCATTGGATAGATAATGAATTTAGAAAATTTTAATTTGAAAAACTCAGTCGAATTGGGCCTGAACCGACCGGTTCAAGCATTGAACCAGGATCGGACCGGTCCAGTCTAGTTCAAAATATTGTTGTCTTCTTCCTTCAGATGACAATACTGTTCACTCGCTAGAAAAATGAACAGCGCCGACGAAGGTGAAAAATCTCCATTTAGGGCATTTCAGGCCACCAATCGGACGGCCAGAGAGTCCCCAAGATCCATATATAAAGAGCTCCTCTCCATTCATCCTCCTCACACCTGAAAACTCATCTCTCTCTCTCTACTACTCCATTTTCCGGTGAAGCTTGAACCAGAGCACCGACTTGAGAATTTTTCTCAACCTTAGAAGGCGAGGTCATGCCTTTTAGACTCCGGGGGAAGTCATAGTAATCTCCATTTGATCCGAGGATCACCAGAGAAGAGTCGGCGTAATCAAACAGTGAAGCAACTCTGACGGACCGAAGTTGTCCTATTTCGGCCGAGTTGAATTAGGCCAAACTAAGCTCTCCCAACACTTCCACAGCCCTCATACGATCAAATTAAAGGTGAAAGGTAAGACACTTTGGCTCCCCTCTATAAATTCCGATCAGCGTTAGAGAGAGAAATGATGAAATTTCACTGACCAAATTCTCACTCAATTCGACATGAATTGTTGCAATTCTTGATCCTAGGAAGATCCTCAAGATGAGTGTTACCTGCCCCGATCGAAAGCTCGGACTGCCGCACCTCCAACGGTAAGCTTTTGAAGCTCTCTCTCTCTAAGTTATGTTTTTCGACGAAGCTCCGTTTGAGCTCAATTCGGACCCAAATGATGCTATTCAAAGCTCAATTGAATTGTATGGAAGTGTAGGAACTGATCCACAACTTCAATTGGAGAAATTAACCTTGATTGAATGGTCAATTTGATTAAATCAAATTCTATCAGTTTGAAAGGGGGAAAATTGGGGATTTCGTAAAATTGAGGAACCAAATTGCAATTTCCCAAATTGATGGCTGATTGGCCATGAAAAAGATGTTGGAGGACCAATTGGTCGATTTTGGAAAATAATTGGGGTAAAATTACCATTTTTGTAAAGTATGGGCAAAATGGTAATATTTGAAAAGTTAGGGACCAAATTAGAAATTTGGGAAACTTGAACCCCTTAAGTGATTTTGAGTAAATTGAAAACCCAAAGTGAATTTTGGAAGTTTCGAGACTCAATTTGGGGAAAAGTTAGCATTAGGGATCTAAAGTCAAGGAAAAAGAACTTTAAGGACCTAAATGTAATTAATTAAAAATTTTGGGCTTAATCATTCATATGTGAGGAACGAAGGCTATTATGCCAAATATAAATAGATAAAGATGTCCAAATCATGTGGGAACACGAAGGACCAGAACACCAGTAAGGATAGCTCGCATGGAGACAAAAAGCCGGTTAAGAGGAAATACACTACGAATATCGAGTGAGTGGGTTATTCACATCATAATCGGTTGGGATGATGAGCACATCAAAAATGAAAAACCACTTCTATGTGAAATTTTAACATCACACCTAGTTGGAGTGATGTGAGTACTACACGGAAAAACTTGTCCTACCGCGACCCTGTTTGGTCGGATCCCCGTGATCAACCCACTACTCTCCCGGATTACTAAGGGTTGCCCCTTGTTTATAAACTGTGATGAGTAAGGTGTTCTTTAGACTCACACCTTTCCTAGAATAAGATAATTCAAAACTACATAAAATTTTAAACTTAACATACCTGTCTTACAAGCGTATTAACTAGTGGACTTTAGGGTAGACTTTCCGGGGTTACCTGAAAGGGATATAAGGGAGGGGGTGAGTACAACGACTCAGTGAATGAGTTTTTAAACTTTAATTTTTTTGAAACATGTTTATTTTGGAGTATGCCAGACTCCTTATTTTCTTGTAAAAAGCTTTCATTTCAAATTTCAGTTTTTTTATCACCATTTCTTATTAACCATGGTGTGTCATCACCTAACACACATCCTTCATCATAAAGGTCAAACACACAATCGTAGGCCAATATGTCCATTGAACCCACTTGTGGTGTCGGAGCGACTTTACTAGCCGCCTAGATAGAACTACATCCACTTGTACCCTAAGAATGAGTGAATGTTGGAGACATTCGATCCTCAATCCCGTAACAATTCTCCTTGTCCGTATGAGGGCATAGACCTCATCTCAACCTCACCTCGATCTCGTGCGCTTGAAGCTACATCGAGCTTCACAAGGTCTCTAGGTACAACTAACTGCCCTTATATCCACCAGGTCGTTCAGGGCCCTAGGACATATCACTACCGCTCTTGGGCGTCTTGAAGGTCCCGTAAACACAGTGCATGCACAATCTGTATTTTCACATCATGCCATATAATTTGTAGTGCCACTGGTCCAATGGCCCCGACCCTCAACTCAACTTGCAGCTGTTTGTCTTAAATAGTTCGGAGACTTGTCATGTCGCACTGCCGCTAGTTGACTGAATATGTTGGTCCTGTCTCAATACCATGGCCAAACAATTCAATTACTCAAGTTTTCATGTCATATAATTCATGTTTGTTTATGAGCTCCTGCTCATGCCAACTGACGTAGGGCCCACTATTCGAGATTTTTAAAATTGGACATAATAGCCCCCAAGTTCCAAAACCGAGGCTTTCGGCCTAACAAAGCTATTCGAGCTCCCGTCAAGAAGGTCTCCTAAATGGTTTAAGTAGTGGCATACAGTCAGGGGAGAGCACTTCTGACAAAAATATATTTTCAACTGTCCAACATACCAACCGAGTATGAAGACATCTTTGCTCATAACCGATGAATGGGTTTTCCACTTCCTCCGAGAAAGTTTTCATCATACCAACCGGGTATGATCTACTTACAACATGTAATTAGTTTTTCTACGTCATTTTCATATCACTGCTCTAAGTTGTGATGTTTAAAATACCACTTAGCAGTGGGTTTTCATTTCGACGTACTTATCATCCCCAACCGGGTATGATATAAAAATCCCACTCATCGATCGTGTAGTGAAATTCCACATAGTCGATTTTCATCCCTTGCGAGCTTAACCTCAGCTGGTGTTCACGATGTCTCATGTTCCTACACGAAATGAACATCGTTGATCATTATCCTCTTGTGAGCTTAATCTCAGCTGGTGTTCACGATGTCTCATGTTCCTACACGAAATGAACATCGTTGATCATTATCCTCTTGCTTGATCACCTCATTCAGTATAAATGACTGAATTCTCAACTTTTTCCAATATTAGCAAATTGGTCCCTAAAGTTATTTTTCCTTTTACTTTAGGCTCCAATTGCTGGTTTTTCCTCAAATTTAGTCCCAAAACTTTTAAAATTCCTATTGGGACCTCAATTTACTCAATTTCATAAAAAAGGGGTTCAAGTTTCCTAAAATTTCCAAAATTACCATTTTGCCCTTCTTTTACAAAAATGGTAAGTTCTACCCAAAAACTTCTAAAATTTGCTCAATTGGTTCTCTAACATTCTTATCATGCCCAATTGACCCTCAATTTTATAAAATTGCATTTTGGTCCCTCGAATTTCTAAAAATCCCCAATTTTCCCCCAATTTCAACTTCCTAACACAACCAAATTTGATTTCATCAAATTGACCAATCAAACACTTCTAATTGTTGAAATTGAAGTTAAAATTGAGTTTCTATATCTTCATACAATTCAATTGCACTTTGAATTGCATGTTTTGACATCGGAACGAGCTGAAATAGAGGTTCGTCGGAAAATAAAATATAGAGAGAGAAAGCTTAAATTGCTCATCGTCGGGGGCACAACGGTTCGAGCTTTCGATTTGGGCAGATAACTTGTGTCCTGAGGTTCCTCTTAGGATCAAGAATTGCATTAATTGATGCCAAATTGAGTGAGAATTTCATCATCAAAGTTTTGCCAGTTCTCTCTCTAGCACCGGTCGAAAATTACAGAGTGGAGCGAATTGGTTTACCTTTTAGCTGTAGAATGGCTGTGGAGGTGTTGGGAGTGTTTGGTTTGGCCTGAGAAGGGTTCAAATTAGACAATTTCAGCTCGGCCGAAATAGGGCAACTTTGGTCCGCTGGAGCTACTTAACCATTCGATCATGCGGGCGTTCGTCCTGCAACCCTCGAGGCAAATGGAGACTATAGGTGTGTATCTGGCTTCTCCCTAGTTGTAAAGAACCTGACCTTACCTTGTTTGCCTTAGAAAAGTGCCTAAGTCGGAGCTTTGGTTCGAGCTTCACCGAAAAATGGAGCAGTTGAGAGAGAATGGAGTTTTCAGGTGTGGAAAGGATGAATGAGGAGGGGCTCTTTATATAGGAAACTCGGGGACTTCTTGGTTGTTCGATTGGCACCTTAATGGTGGTCATTCATTGCTTGAAACTCCATGGCCAGAGACTTTTTAGCTTCACTGGCGCTGCATGATTTTTCGCTGAGTGAATAGTGCTGTCATCTGAAAGAAGAAGACAACACTGTTCCGAACCGTACCAGACTGGTCTGAACTAGGTTTAAAGTTTAAATCGGTCAGTTTACCCCCAATTCGACCAAATTTTTCAAATTTAAAATTTTTAAATTCATCTAAATTCATTTTCTATCTGATGGTGGCCTCAAATCTCATATTTGAATTTTTTGAGCCACCTAGAAAAATGAATTTAGCATCCGATTCAATAGTGGTTCAATCTGGTTCACTTGAACCGTTTGGTTTTCATCTCCAATTCACCCTAAAGTTCTTTTTCATGACTTTTGTGACTCCTTAGGTCATTAGGGTCAATAAAGTTCCCAGTTTTCCCTCTCTCTTTGGGTTCCGGTTCATAAACAGGTTCAAGTCAGTTTAGATATGGTTCACCCGAACCGGTCTGGTTTTTGTCTCCCAATTTGTCCTAAGATTCTTTTCCAAGGTTTATGAATTCTTTTTGGGTCACTCAGGAGTTGTAAATTCCCCAATTTGCCTGTTACCCTATGATCAGGTTTGTGAACCAATTCAGTGTTTCTCACTTGGTTTGACCGGTTCTTTTTCCCGGTTTTCCTTAATTTAAAAGGGCAGGGTTTACAACTCTCCCCTCCTTTTAGTAGTTTTATCCTTAAAACTAAATCAGTAATTTTCACTCTAGGATAAACTTCCCTTAATGTTAACTTGAACATGTTAACACTTTGGTCGCTCTTTCACTTAGACCACTTTAAATTTCTTGCTTATGGAAGTTCCTTTCCTTTACATTGTTTACTACTTTCATGCAGTTTATCATAACTAGTATGTCTTGCTCGTGAGTTCAAAGATATTTCCCTAGGTTCACATTTTCCTTTGTTTAAGTCCTTCCTCATTCCCAGTGACATCCTTTACTCAACTCCTTTTTCCTTAATCCACTCTTACTTGGTCATGATCATTTCACAATTCATTATTTCAAGTTAATCCCTTTTTGGTCTATGTGTTGATTGTTTTATTTGGGGAGTTCCCTTCTTATGGTTTCATTCTCTACTATGACCCTCAAGGTAGAGACTTTCGTCTTAGGAGCTACATGTTCAACCTTCTTACCATTCTTGAAGGTTCCTTCCTCCTTTTCCTTACCTTTCCTTCTATACTGGGGTATTTCCCTGCTTTGAATCCTTTCTCATCTTAAAATTCCATTTTGTCCCTTATTCTCTATTTGAGGATCTTTTGATTATTAGTCTTATTTCATGTACTTCATACTATGCCCATCTGTCCTTTCTTTATAGTGTAGTCTCCACTATTTCTCGGTCCTTCCTATGGTCTCACTTATTCTCCTTGACCTTCCAGTTGCTACTAGTTTCTTCCTTCTTTTCTAGGTTCGTTGGAAATTTCTAATTGGTTTCTTTGCTCTTCCAATCAGTTAATACCATGGCTATCCCAACATACCCTTAACCACTTATGGTTCTTTATGTCAGTTTAAACCTCTTGGGATCCATCTAATGGTTCCTTAGCTTTGAAACTTCCCTTTTTTTGAGGTCACTCCCAACTTGTATCCTCTACTTAAGGATTCTCATCCTAGTTCAACCTCTCTAACGTTTCTTGGAGGCTTTTCCTTCTTTCCTTTTTATGAGTAGTCCATTTGTCACAGTGTCCCTTGATGCCATCTTCCTACTTACCTGCTCCTTGGGTTTAGCTTACTCCTTGAATTCCTCCTATTATGCTTCCCTGGGTTCCCTTCATCTTAACATGCATTTTATTTACAAATTCGTTCCCAAATTCCTCTTCATTAGGTTCTATTTCCTTTTAAGGAGAGTTCACATCTACATGGTTTCAAAATCTCTTGATCATCCTTCTTGAGGCTCACTTGACCGTCTCTAGACTTTTAATTGTAAATCCGTTCTTGGCCATGATTTCTTTAAGGATTTTCCTTCGTCCTTCTTTTCCAATGTTTTGGCCTTTTCACTTCTCCTTTCTTTGTCATGGTTCTCCCAAAGGCCTGTTCATTTGCTATCTCCTTTCTACTAGGTTCTCCTAGAGTTATTATTTGGCTCTTCTGTTTTTCTCCAAGCAGGTCATGTTATGTCATCCTAGTACATCCTTCCTTGGAAAATTTCTTGATTTAAGGGTGGGTTCCTTGCACTCCACGCCATGACCATCCACCCTTCAATGATCCCTTTTGAGATCGGTATTATTTTCTTGTTCTTTGTCCTTCACTATCCTCCATTTCCTTTTCGTTCCCTTCGAAGAGCTCCTACTGATAGATTGGTTCCTAGCACCCTTTATGTCTAGCTATACACTCCTTTGGCTCCATTAAGTGAGTGTGGGCCATGCCTAGTCTTGGTATCATTGGTTGTTTTCTCCTCCCCTCCTTCCGAATTGAAGGGCTTACTTTTCCTAGATTTTCCGGATGTTCTTTCACCTCGGCGTGCACTTCATCTCCTCATCCTTCGTCACTTGGTCCATTATTTCTCAGTTGGAACATGTATGCCTTCCCAGGGTCTCCTTCCTTGGGAAAGGCTCATACACTTATTTGCTCAAAGACATCTTTGTGCGATTTTTACTAAATCCTCCTTATGGTTTGAGTGTAGTCATCATTTCTTTTTCGACCATTTATTTCTTCAAGGATTTTCTTCATTCTTCCTTTCCATCGTTCAAGCCTTTCCACTTCCCCCTTCCTTGCTAGGTTAGTCTACAACCCTACTCGACTCCTTTGTTTTTCCAAGGTAGATCATACCTTACAGTCTTGAGGCATTCTAGTTGTCCTTCATCATTCAACTTGTCTTCTATGGAGGAGGTGTTTCCTTCTTTGCTCCTAGGTGGTTTGTAGTGCTATTTAAGGAAAATTTCCTTTATCTATATTCTACTATTTCTGGGTTTTCTTAAGGTCCTATCCTTGATCTTCTTTTTGTGATCCTTCGTTGAGCTATTGAGTCATGTTACCGTATTATTAGGGAACAAAGAAATTTTTACAAACTCAAAATCTTATTTATTGAAGTAAGTATATAGTTTTGGGTTTTAACATCTCTTGAGTGAGATTGTTCCAATGATGGGTTGAGGATTATTCACTACTAAACTATGGTCTAGCGGGATTTCTTCCTAGGTGAGATTGGGTTCCCTAGTCACAATTGTGGTTCTTGTAATGTCATCCCTTATAAATTCTATAGGGGTGAAGGTGTCCTTATTAGAAGGTATCGCTTGGATTTCTCACAATGTGAGACAATTCCTTGCTATGTCTTCCACCTTCCTATACTCATAACAGATCCTCTCGGGTCTTATCTTCCAAAATGTCGGGCATCTTCTACTGTAGTGTCCCCATTGCCCACATTTATAATAGGTCATCTCCTTGTGTGGATCTTTATGGTTCCTTCGACCCTTTGAGCATTGTGGGGCCTTTCTAAGGGGTTATTCATGATTTGATGCCATGCCATCCTTGAGCCTGAACACCTTGGAGGCTTTCTTATCAAGTCCCCTTCGACCCGGGGTTACACCAAGGGTCCTTCTATACTCTTGGTTCATTTCCTTCCTTGGGATGGGGTTCTCCCTGGCTTCTAGGGTGGCTATAGTAGCGTGGGTTTGTTTGGCTACTTTTCTTAGGGCCATTTGAAAATTTTAAGATCAATCCATTAGTTACTATATTTTCTAGTCTTGATTATTTATTCGAGGAAGTAGGCTCTGATACCACTTAAGTTGTCACGCCCCGACCCCTTTTGGTTGGATCCCTGTGATCAACCCGCCACTCTCCTGATTTACTAAGGGTGGCCCCTTGTTTATAAATCGTGATGAGTAAGACGTTCTTTAGACCCACACCTTTCTGTAATAACATAATTCAAAACTGCATAAAATTTTAAACTAAACATACCTGTCTCACAAGCGTATTAACTGGTGGTATTTAGGGTAGATTTTCTGGGGTCACCTGAAAGGAATATAAGGGAGGGAGTGAGTACAATGACTCAGTGAATGGGTTTTCAAACTTTAATTTTTTTTGTAAAATGTTTATTTTGGAGTGTGTCGGACTCCTTATTTTCTTGTAAAAATCTTTAATTTCAAATTTTAGTTTTATTTATCACCATTTCTTATTAACCATGGTGTGTCATCACCCAACACACATCCTTCATTATGAAGGTCAAACACACAATCGTAGGCCAGTACGTCCACCGAACCCACTTGTGATGTTGGAGCAACTTTACCAACCACCTATATAGAAGCACATCCACTTCTACCTTGAGAATGAGTGGATGTTCGCGACATCCAACCCTCAATCCCGTAACAATTCTCCATGTCCGTATGAGGACAAAGACCACATCCTGACCCCACCCCGGTCTCGTGCGCTTGAAGCTACGTCGAGCTTCGTAAGGCCTCGTCGTACGACTAACTGCCCTTATATCCACCAGGTCATCCAGGGCCCTAGGACACATCACTACCCCTCTTGGGCATCTTGAAGGTCCTGTAAACACAATGCATGCACAATTAGTATTTTCACATCATGCCATATAATATGTGGTGCCGCTGGTCCAACGGCCTTGACCCTCAACTCAACCTGCAGCTGTTTGTCTTGACTAGTCCGGAGACCTGTTATGTCGCACTGCCACTAGTTGATTGAATATGTTAGTCCTATCTCGGTACCATGGTCAAACAATTCAATTACTCAAGTTTTCATGACATATAATTCATGTTTATTTATGAGCTCCTGCTCGTGCCAACTGGCATAGGGCCTACTGTTCAAGATTTTCAAAATTGGGCATAATAGCATCTAAGTTCCAAAACCGAGGCCTCTGGCCTAACATAGCTATTTGAGCTCTCGTCAAGAAAGTCTCTCAAATGGTTTAAGCAGTAGCATGCAGTAAGAGGAGAGCACTTCCGACAAAAATATATTTTCAACTATACATCATACCAATCAAATACGAGGACATCTGCTCTCATAACCGATGAACCGATTTTCCATTTTCTCCGAGTAAGTTTTCATTATACCAACCGGGTATAATCTACTTACAACTGGTAAATAGTTTTTTCGCGTCATTTTCACATCACTACTCTAAGTTGTGATGTTAAAATACCACTTAGCAGTGGGTTTTCATTTCGAGGTGCATATCATCCCAACCGAGTATGATATAAAAATCCCACTCACCTGATCATGCATTGAAATTCCACTTAGTCGATTTTCGTCCCTTGTGAGCTTAACCTCAGTTGGCATTCCCGATGTCTTGTCTTCTTATACGAAATGAACATCGTTGTTCATTATCCTCTAGCTTGATCACCTCATTCAGTATGAATGACTAATTTCACAACTTTTCCAATATTTGCAAATTGGTCCCTAAAGTTATTTTTCCTTTTTCTTTAGGCCCCAATTGCCAGTTTTCCCCAAATTGAGTTCCAAAACTTTTAAAATTCCTCTTGGTACCTCAATTTATTCAATTTCATAAAAAGGGGTTTAAGTTTCCCAAATTCCCAATTTGGCTCCCAAAATTTCCAAAATTACCATTTTGCCCTTCCTTTACAAAAAATGGGAAGTTTTACCCCAAAACTTCTAAAATTTGCTCAATTGGTCCTCTAACATTATTATCATGCCCAATTGACCCTCAATTTTATAAAATTGCATTTTGGTCCCTCAAATTTTTAAAAATCCCCAAATTTCCCCAAATTTCAACTTTCTAACACATCCAAATTCGATTTTATCAAATTGACCAATAAAACACTTCTAATTGTTGAAATTGAAGTTAAAATCGAGTTTCTATATCTTCATATGATTCAATTGCACTTTGAATTGTATGTTTTGATGCCGGAACGAGCTCAAACGGAGCTTCGCCGGAAAACAAAATGTAGAGAGATAAAGCTTTAATTGCTCACCGTCGGGGGTGCGACGGTCTGAGCTTTCGATCTGGGCAGATAGCTTGTGTCCTAAGGTTCCTCCTAGAATCAAGAATTGCATCAATTGATGTGAAATTGAGTGAGAAATTCATCATCGAAATTCTATCGATTCTCTCTCTAGCACTGGTTGGAAATTACAGAGAGGAGCCGAATTGGCTTACCTTTCAGCTCTAATTCAGCTTTAGGAGGGCTATGGAGGTGTTGGGAAGGCTTGGTTTGACCTGAGAAGGGCTTGAATTAGCCGATTTTAGCTTGGCCAAAATAGGGCAGCTTCGATCCGCCGGAGTTGCTTCATTGTTCGATCATGCCGACGTTCCTCCTACGACCCTCGTGATAAATGAAGACTACATGCATGTAGCTGACTTCTCCTCGATTCTAAACAACCTGACCACACCTTGTTTGGCTCAGAAAAGTGCCCAATTTGGAGCTCTAGTTTGAGATTCACTGGAAAATGGAGCAGTCGAGAGAGAATAGAGTTTTCAGGTATGAATAGGATGAATGAGGAGGAGCTCTTTTTATATGAAGCTCGAGGACTTCCTGGCCATCTGATTGGCGCCTTAATGGCGGTCATTCATTGCCTGAAACTCCTTGGTTGGAGACTTTTCAACTTCACCGACGCTACGCGATTTTTCGGCAAGTGAACAGTGTTGTCATCTGAAGGAAGAAGACAACACTATTCCGAACCGGTTCGAACCGAGTTCAAAGCTTAAATCGGCTGGCTCACCCCAATTTGACCAAAAATTTTCAAATCTAAAAATTTCTAAATTTATCTAAATTCATTTTCTATCCAATGTGGCCTCAAATATCAAATTTTAAAATTTTAAGCTACCTAGAAAAATAAATTTCTTATCCGGTTTAATAGTGGTTCAATCTGGTCCAAACCGGTTCAATCTGGTTCACCTAAACCAATTTGGTTTTCATCTCCAATTTACCCTAAAGTCCTTTTTCATGACTTTTGTGACTACTTAGGTCACTCGGGGTCCATAAATTTCCCGGTTTACCCTATCTCTTTAGGTTCCATTTCATAAATCGGTTCAATTCGGTTCGAATCCAGTTCACCCAAACCGGTCTGGTTTTTCTCTCCCAATTTGTCCTAAGGTTCATTTCCAAGTTTATGAAGTCTTTTTGGGTCACTCGGGAGTTGTAAATTCGCCAATTTACCCGTTCCCCTATGATCGGGTTTGTTAACCGGTTCAGTATTTCTCACTCGGTATGATCGGTTCCTTTTCCCAGTTTTTCTTAATTCAAAAGGTCGGGGTTTACAAAACTACTTACTAATTATAAGTAAATCATAATCGGTTGGTATGGTGGACTTCCTGGAAGGAAGTAGAAAACCCGTTTACCGGTTGTAAGTGGAGATATCATCACACCTAGTTGGTGTGATGAAGTGAAAAGTTATTTTTGTCAGAAGTGTTCTCCCCTGACTGTGTGTCAATGCTTAAAACTTTTGGGAGACCTTCTTGATGAGAGTTGGAATAGCTCAGATAGGCAAGAGGCCTCAGTTTTAGAACTTGGGGGCTAAAATGCCAGATTTTGGAAAATCACGTACAGTGGGCCCAAGGCCAATTGGCACAAGCAAGAGCTCATAAACAAACATGATGATAAGCCATGAAAATTCTTAATGAATGATTTATGTGATTTGGCCATGGTATCAAGACAGGACCGACGTACTCGATGGACTGGAGGCAGTACGACAGGACCAGGTTGACCGACCGGTCTAGACAAACAGCTGCAGATCGAATTGAGGGTTGGGGTCGTTGGACTTGTGGAACCAAAGATAAATGGCTTTGTGGAAAACTTTTATTTATGCATGCACTTGAGGTTCAAGACCATCAAGATGCCCAAGAGGGGTAGTGATGTATCTTAGGGGCTACTATACGACATGGTCGAGATAAGGGCAGTTTGTTGTGCCAATAGTTAGGGAAGCTTGACGTAGCTTTATGCACATGAGACCGTGGTGGGATCGGGATGAGGTCTTCATCCTTATATGGACACAAAGTATTTTGGGTATGAGGGTTGAACATTAGAGATGTTCACTCAGACTTAGAGTAGAAGTCAGAGACTTCTATTAGGGTGGATGGTAAAGACGCTCTAATTTACAAGTGGGTGTAGTCGACGTAACTACATCTTGTGAATATGTGTGTGTACCCTTCTTGATGAAGGACATGTGTTGTTTATGAAACACACATGATATGGAAATGGGAAAGAGGTTATGAAAACCTTGGAAAGGATTTGAGAATCCTTGGAAATGAATTGGTAAACCTTGAAAAAAGGTTTTGAAAACCAGAATTTGAAGAAAAGCATTCTTAAATGAAATAAGGAGTCTGACACACTCCGATTAAAATTATTTTTTGTAAAAACTCTCGCCCAATACCCATTCACTGAGTTGTCGAACTCACCCCCTCCCTTTACCCCCTTTTCAGGTAACCAAGGAAAAACCCACTAAAAGACTTTCCTGCAGCTGAACCTGCAAAACAAGTATGTAATGATAATATATTCAATTTTTATTAATGTTATTTTAGGAAAGGTACAGGTAAAAATGACTCCTTACTCCTCACGGTTTAAAGAAAGGGAAAACCCTTAATAAACCGGGAGAGTGGCGGGTTGTTCACAGGGATCCAACCAAACCGGGTCGAGGCATAACAACTTGAGTGGTATCAGAGTCTATTTCATCGAATACATTATCAAGACTATATAACATAGTAACTAATAGGAATAAATTTTAAAATTTCAGATGGCTCCTAAGAGAGGAACCAAGAGAACAAGAGTCGTAGTTCTTGACACTGCCCAACAACCCCTTCCTGTAGAAACTCCCTGAGAAACGCATATAGTTCCACCTGGACTAAGATTGGAACACCCGTGATTGTACGAGGAATTCACTCGAGTGTTTGGACGGCCTAACCAGGACACCAACTCTCGAGCTGAGCCCGAGGAAGTACAATCTCATCCCCCTCCTATTAACATTCCTCCTCCAGTTGACATCCCTAAATACCTTAAAACTCTCCGACAACTAGGATATAAGTCATTCCTAGGAAAGAAGGATGCTGGAGCTGCTATGGACTGGCTAGCCAGCATAAAAAAACTCATGGGGATAGTCAAGATTTCATTAGAAGATATGGTAATCTTGGTAGAGTTTTTCTTAGAAGTCAGTGCGAAGAGGTGGTGGGATAATGTCAGAAGCTTCATGCCACCACACCCTCCTGAGAGCAATTCGAGGAGATGTATTCAAAGGAATACTTAGCTCCACATCTGATCAATGAGAAGAAATAAGAATTCTCCCGACTCCGACAAGGATCCCACACCATTTCGGAGTATGACTAGATTTAATGAGCTAAGACCTTTTACTCTAGATTTAGCTGGACCAGTAGATATCTACTAACAGTTCATGGATGGTCTCAACATGGATATACGAGACCGAATGAAAGTACTAGGACACCCCACGGATTTGGCTACCATCATCAGCATGGCCCATGAGTGTGAGCATTTGGTATAGATAAGATGCCGCTAGATAGAGCAAGCTGGTTGGAAGGAAGAAGGAGGACAATAAGGATGTGATCCTTGATTTGAGCTTTAGTTTTAGGATGCCTAATTTGAAAAAAACTAGTAACCAAACTTTTAATTGTAGTGAGATAAATGACCATGTTGCAATCGCTTTTGTACATGTCCCGCCATTAATTATTAAGCAAGTTGGCCTAAGCACAAACTTGACTAGAGGGTTTCCAATTTTTCCCACATGTGAGCCAAATTTTGAATATTGATAACTTTGAGATTAACATGGATAGTAAGGGATCTCATAATCGTGGATAAGCAAAGATGATTGTAGATATTGTAAGAAGTATAATCGGGGTTGGTGATAGTGGTTAAATTGCCTTCTTTCTGATTATGAATGTTCAGTGAGTGTGTTGGGATTATATAATTAGTATACCCTAATAGTTTGTATGTATTCAACAATGGTGTCATGTTGTTACACTATAAAAAATAATTGATCTCGTTTAATTTAATTAGTAGAGTAATGATATTAATTAGAAAATTAATAATAAGTGAACTCATATTAAGGTGTAAATACTTGAAATATGATTATTGAGGTAGTGGGAGACACCTTCTATAGCAGTGACTTGGTATTAACATAAATAATTGAGAAAAACTTCTATATTTGATATTAGATTTGAATTAACATTTAGTAGCATAATATTAGTATATTGTTGAGTAATGTAGCTATGATATATATTAGTTTGTTATATTTATAGAATTATTTTAAATTTATAATAAATAAAAATATACAAATATTAAATACATATTTTACATCTTTTCATATAAACATATTTTATAATAAGTTCACTTTAATTTAATTTGAGCATGCTCGAGCTTCTCACCCGTGAATGTATTCGAAAAAGTGCAATATATTAATAAATAGTATATAGGAAAAGATTTGTTATTAGTTTATGGAGTATAATAACCCGATAATTGTACATTGATATTAGAAAACATTACAAATATCAATAATGGCAGTGAATTTACTCAAGAATTTATCATTTAAAATTTTGACTATATTATTTTGTTTGAATAAATATTTGAGATTTAATTGTATATTTAAAATTAAATTACTCAAATATTATAATATAACTTAAAAATATCACTTATATAAAATAATCCTTGAAGTGATTGTTGAGGTCCTTATTGTTGATGAGTGGGAGTTGAATACTCTAAAGCTATCTCAATACAAAAGCTGCATTCTTTGCAATCTTAAAAGTTCTCATTTAAATAGCATGAATGGCCAATATGCAAGCATCACTGGTTGATTCTACAATCGACCAAAGTGACTTCATGATGTTATGTCTTGTGATTACTTCAAATGTTCATCTCATATTCTATGTTATGGCTATCATGATGATATGACTTCTCATTACTTCAAATGATGGCTCTCATATTCTACGGTATGACTAAGGCCAAGTGTTGAAGATGCTTCCCTATGAATGGCTTTTAACCTGGTCGGTCGGGTCCGCTGGTCTCATAGGTGGATCTCAACCCAAATAAGCTCTACCCGATCTAAGAACGACAGATATACGTTCGGTATTTGAAAATTGATTTTATATTTAAATTAATAAAAATATTATACACAATTTTAACCCAAAATAACAGGAAATGATCCACTCATATACCCAGATTATATTCGGCCATTCTCCTCTAAACTTCATCAAAATAAGTATTGATTTTCTCCAAAATCTAAATAAATTTAATCCATTTTTTTGTTTGAATGTTCCATCTATTTTTTTTCAAATGTAAATTTCATTGAAAGTAAATAAAAAATTAATTTGTTTCACAGTTCATCATAAATTATCCCATTAAGAGGAGTAACTAAATAAATATTACTATAAATAATAGAACATAAATAACCTTTTCATAAATTTGTTACTAAATTATTACTTTTTTTTTTGCATTGGGTCTAAAGACCCAAATCTATACACTTAGAATCAGAATCGGATTCAGTGGGGCTTCCTTCCAGCATGCAAGAGAGGCTATTGTAACAATCAGGTTCATTAACCAAGAGGATGTCCCAGCATGGATTATGAAAAAAATCAAAGGAAAATGTAAATCATATCTCAAGTGAATATTTCTTAAGAAAGAAGGTCTGCAATTGAGCTTGAATAGACAGTTCATACATGTGTGACAGAAAGAACATTTTCAAGTAAAAGAATAACAAGAACATAACACATTGAATGTATGATAACACATTTATAAGGTCTCAATAAAACACGCATATAAAACACCTTTTTATTGGATTTGGGTTGCATGCATGATTATTTCACCAATAATCCCCACAAGAACAGGTCCCATTCTCGAAATGATGGAACCTATTGCGATCCCTAACTACAATTTTTCTCTCAGTCACCTTTGTGATCAGCTTGATCACTTGGTGGCAGTCATAGCAGATCCTCAAATTCTTCACTATCCGTAATGGGCTTTTAGGTTCAGTTGATATGAGACCATAACATATCGCAAGCCTCTCGCTGTGGATGGTCAGAGTGCGTTCCTTCTCCTCGTCGTCCTCAAGATCATGTAAAACAACTTTGATTACAGGAGAGTAACCTTCTGATCTTAACAGTTCATCCAACTCCCCCAACTTGAGGTAGATACGATCTCTCTCAGGATGCCTGATGTCTCCAAGAAGGAACTCGTGGATATTGCCATCTACTTCAATAGAACTACAACCTGGTTCTTTTCGAATCCCTCGATTCTTCATCCTTGTTCGAAATAATGCAGCATCATCCCATCTCCCTTGAGAAGCATAGAGATTTGCAAGGAGAACAAGAGTCCCTGAATCCAAATCAGACCGATCAATCAAGATCTTTGCCAAAATTTCTGCTAATTCAAAGTCCCCATGTAACTTGCAATTACTAAGAAGAGAACCCAGCATTATATTATCAGGCTGTACATTCATGCTTTTCATAAAATCATAGGCCTCTCTGGGTCGTCCTATCCGACCAAGAAGATCAATCATGCATCCATAATGCTCTACTTGTGGTCTGATACCGTAATCTTTCATGGAATAGAAAATCCCAAATCCTAATTCGGCCAGACCTCCATGGCTACAGGCATTCAACAGGCTGACAAAAGTTAAATCATTTGGTTGGATCCCATCCTTCTTCATCAGTTGAAATGTTTTGATCGCTTCCGCACTATTCCCATGCAGTGCAAGCCCTGAAATCATGGTGTTATAAGTGGTAACATCTCTGTCTCTCAACTGACAGAAAACCTGCTTTGATTCATCGATATCTCCACATCTTGCGTACATGTTTATCAGAGCACCACCCACAAAGCAATTGGGGTCAATCTTGAAATTCCTCAGGTAGGAATGAACCCATCTCCCCAGCTCCAATGCCCCCAAGTGAGAACAAGCAGACAGTACACAGACTAAGGTGAATTCATTTGGGTTCACATTGTCCCTCTGCATCTCCCTGAATGCCTGCAAAGCCTTGCTCATCTCCCCATTTCCGACTAGTCCGTCAATCAGAGCAGTCCAACAAATCGTGTCTTTCTCCCCAATCCCACGGAAGACAGCACACGCCTCCTCCACACGCCCATGGTCAAAGTAACACGACATCATGACCGTCCTTAGAACAACATCCTGCTCGGGCATTTTCTCGAACACCTTCCACGCATCCTGAAACGCCCCGCATTTTCCATAAGCCTCGATCAGATTAATCCCAACGATACGGTTACAGCCCAGCCCCAGTTTCATAATCTGCCCATGCACCTCCTTCCCTTCTCTCAGGTCCAACCCGAGTCCGCATGCTTTCAGCACAGAAGCAGTAACATAACCATCGGGAATTATAGAGGAGCCGATCATCTGATAATACAATCTAATACCATCTTCACTTGATCCCGACAAGACATGCCCATCAATCATTGCCGTGTAATGGAACACGTTAGGGGCCTCCAGAGTCGAAAAGATTTTTGTAGCATACTCCATAGATTTGGCAGTGGAACATGCCCGAAGTAGCTCGAAGGCGATAAATTTGTCCTGTTGTAGACCGTTCCGAACAACCTTGGCATGTGCAAGATGAATCCGAGTAATGTCCTTGCATGTTTTCAAGAAAGCAAGAATCTCAATCCGGCTCGGGGCACCCTTGGCGAGTTTGCGGTCTGAATTTCCATGGGGGTACGGCGCCACCGTGACAGGCAATAAGGAACTGCAGCCACTCATCTCGCTGCCAAAATTCAGTCTCTCCCATTCCAATCATTAACACAATTGTTTGGATTGGATTAATGAATTTGAAGGATATGGGTTTGTAGGATTTGATAAAATAAAATAAAAAACCAATTATTTATATTAAAAAAATAATATATTAAATATATTTATTTTTCTTATTATAATTATAATATATTTATATATAACTAATATTATATAATTAATATTAATTCATTTTTATTATAATAATAACTTAATTATTTTATATAATTTAATTTAATTTAATTATATCACTTAATCAATTATTAAATTTAATTAAAATAATAAATTTATTTTTAAAATTTTTAATTACCAAATCATCACTTTGATAAAAAAATGGGACACCCTCTCAATACCTTTACACATACCATTCAAATTACTCAATACCAAAAAGTACTAACTCTTTGGAGCATATTCATAATGGAATCAAGTGTTACACTTACCTCTATTCTCGTTTAGAACTTATGATAGCTTAACAATGGGATTTTGGTTATATACATATTTTTCTTTTGAACATAAGTTATATACAAATTGGAGAATTTCAGTTGGCAAAAGATTCAAATCTTATTTAATATCTTTAAGTGAATCAGATGTGAAAATTAGATCGGTTCAGAGTGAAACGTTCCTTAATCGAATTAAACCGTGAAAAATCAGTTCAAATAATTATTTTTATAGTTGGTTTAAAAAAATAAATTGAAAAATTAAAGTCACTATTATATATAAAATAAAATTTTAATTTTTAATTTTTAGAAAATCGATTGAATTGTACCTAAACTAGCTGATTTTTTATTACAGGTCACTAAACCCGGTCGGACCGGATCGGTAAATGAACCGCTGCCAAGTCAGTGCCCGGTTAGCAGATGCGGGCAATCATCGTGCGACACATGGCGAAACGCGCCCAGTTAGTTGCTTAGTCAACGCTGGGAAATGATGGCCAATGGGAAGAACCTTTAGTGACTTAGAGGGTTATAAAAATAATGAAAAAGAACCTTTAGACAAATGGGAAGAGAAAATCAGACCGGTTCAGGGCGAACCGGACATGAACCAAATTGAACCGGTTTGATCCATACTTGAACCGATTTCTAAATTTATTTTTATTGTTTGCTTAAAATAATCAAATTGGAGAATTGAAATTAGATAGAGAATTAATTTAGATAAATTTTAAAAATTTTAAATTTGAGAAAATCAGTCGAATCGGGCATGAATTGACCGATTTATGCATTGAACCTAGTCAGACCGGTCTGGTCGAGTTCATAATAGTGTTATCTTCTTCCTCAGGATGACAACACTATTCGTTAATGCAGAAAACGAATAACGCCACCGAAGGAAAAACGACTACGATCAGGCCGTTTAAGGGAGAGGATAAGCTCGACCAAAATGGAAAGTTGTTGGGCAGAGTATCATGCCCTGACCCGGTTTGGTCGGATCCCCATGAGCAACCCGCAACTTTTCCAGTTTATTAAGGGTTTCCCCTTCTTTAACCTAGTATGAGTAAGGCGTCATTTAAACTTATACTTTTTCTGGAATAACATAAATCAAAACTTGCATAAAATTTTAACTTTTCATTCCTGTCATGTAGGTGTAACTAACAGGAGGTCTTGGGTAGGTTTTCCTTGGTTTACCTGAAAAAGGATATAAATGAGGAGGTGAGTACAACAACTCAGTGAATGAGTTTTTAAAATTTGACTTTTAGGAAAAAGGTTTATTTGGAGTGTGTCATACTCCTTATTTCTTTTAAAAAATCCTTTTATTTCAAATCTCTGTTTTATCACAATTTCTTATTAATCATGGTGTGTCATCACTCAACACATATCCTTCATCATGAAGGTCAATCACACAATCGCAGGCCAATATGTCCACTGAACCCACTTGTGGTGTCAGAGCGACTTTACCGACCACCTAGATAAAAGTACGTCCACTTCTACCCTAAGAATGAGTGGATGTTTGCGACATCAACCCTCAATCTCGTAACAATTTTTCGTGTTTGTATGAGGACAGAGACCTCATTCTGTTCCCACCCTGATCTCATGTGCTTGAAGCTACTCCGAGTTTTGCAAGGTCACCTGGTCCGACGAACTGCCCTTATACCCACTAGGTCGTCCAGGGCCCTAGGACACATCACTACCTCTCTTGGGCATCTTGAAGATCCCATAATCATAATGCATGCACAATCAGTATTTTCACATTATGCCATATAATTTTTGTGCCACTGGTCCAACGGTCCCGACCCTCAACTCAACCTATAGCTGTTTGTCTTGATTAGTCTGGAGACCGATCATGTCGCACTGCTACTAGTTGATTGAATATGTCGGTCCTATCTTGGTACCGTGGCCAAACAATTTATTTATTTAAAGTTTTATGGCATATAACTCATGTTTATTTACGAGCTCCCGCTCATGCCAACTGGCCTATGGCCCACTGTTCGAGATTTTTAAAACCAAGCATATTAGCCCCTAAGTTCCAAAACTGAGGCCTCCGGCCTATCAGAGCCATTTGAGCTCCCGTCGAGAAGGTCTCCCAAATAGTTTAAGTAGTGGCACACAGTCAGGGGAGAGCACTTTCGGCAAAATTATATTTTCAACTATCTATCATACCAATTGAGTATGAGGATATCTCCGCTCATAACCGATGAACAAGTTTTCCACTTCCTCCGAAGAAGTTTCATTCTACCAATCGGGTATGATCTACTTACAATCAATAAGTAGTTTTTCCGTGTCATTTTCACATCACTCCTCTAAGTTGTGATGTTTAAAATACCACTAAGTAGTGAGTTTTCATTTTTGAGGTACTTATCATCTCAACTGAGTATGATATATAAATCCTACTAACTTGATCGTGCAGTGAATTCCTCTCGACCGGTTCTTTGTATTCACGTGAGCTTGTCCTTGCTGGCATTCCTGGTACTTCATGTTCCTACATGATATAAACATCCTTTTTCATTTTCTCTCGGCCTAATAGCCTTCATTCATTCCAATGAATGAGAAAACCAAACTTTTTATTTATTTGCAATTAGGTCCCTAATGCTGATTTTTCCTCAAATTGAGTCCCAAAACTTTTAAAATTCATCTTATGACCTCAATTTATTCAAATTCATAAATAGGGGTTCAAGTTTCCCAAATTCCCAATTTGACCCCCAAATTTTCCAAAATTACCATTTTGCCCTTCCTTTACAAAAATGGTAAGTTTCACCCCAAAAATTATAAAATTACTCAATTGCCCCTCTAACATTCTTATCATGCCCAATTGACCTTCAATTTTACAAAATTGCATTTTGGTCCCTCGAATTTTCAAAATTCCCTAAAATTTCCCCAATTTCAACTTCCTAACACAACTGAATTTGATTTCATCAAATTGACTAATTAAACACTTCTAATTGTTGAAATTGAAGTTAAAATTGAGTTTGTACATCTTCATACAATTTTATAGCACTTTAAATTGCAAGTTTTGATGTCGGAACGAGCTCAAACGGAGATTTGCCGGAAAACTGAACTTAGAGAGAGAAAGCTTCGAAAGCTTACAGTCGGGGGCACGATGGTCCGAGCTTTTGATCTGGGCAGATAGTATCCTATAATTAAGAATTGCATCAATTGATGTTGAATTGAATAAGAATTTTACCATCAAAGTTTTGCCGGTTCTCTCTAGCACCGGTCAGAGCAGAGGGGAGCCGAATTGGCTTACCTTTCAACTCTAATTCACATGTAAGAGGGTTATGGAGGTGTTGGGAAGGCTTAGTTTGGCCTGAGGAGGGCTTGAATTGGTCGATTTTAGCTCGGCCATAATAGGGCAGCTTTGGTCCGCCGGAGCTACTTCAATGTTCCATCATGCTGGCGCTTCTCCCGTGACCCTTAGAGCAAATGGAGACTACAGGCGTGTAACTGACTTCTCTCCAGTTCTAAAGAACTAGACCTCACCTTGTTTGGCTCAAAAAAGTGCCCAAGTTGGAGCTCTAGTTCGAGCTTTGCCAGAAAATGGAGCAGTTGAGAGAGAATGGAGTTTTCAGGTGTGGAGAGGATGAATGGGGAGGGGGTCTTTATATAGGAAGCTCGGGGACTTCTTGGTCATCCAATTGGTGCCTTAATGGTGGTCATTCATTGCCTGAAACTCTTTGGCCAGAGACTTTTCAGCTTCACCGGTGCTGAGTGATTTTCCAACGAGTGAACAGTGTTGTCATCTAAAGGAAGAAGACGACACTGATCCGAACTGGACCGGACTGGTCCGTACCGGGTTCAAATCTTAAACCGGTCGGTTCATCCCCAATCTGACCAAATTTTCAAAACTAAAAATTTCTAAATTTATCTAAATTAATTTTCTATCCAATGGTAGCCTCAAATATCAAATTTGAAAATTTTAAGCTACTTAGAAAAATGAATTTAGAATCCAGTTCAATAGTGGTTCAAACCGGTCCAAATCGGTTTAATCTGGTTCAGATTCGGTTCACCTGAACCAGTTTGGTTTTCATCTCCAATTCATTCTCAAGTCCATTTCCATGACTTTTGGGACTTTTTGGGTCACTCGAGATCCATAAATTTCCCGGTTTGCCCTTTCTCTATCGGTTCCTGTTCATGAACCGACTCGGTTCATAAACATTTAATCTAGTTGGATCCGATTCATCTAAACTTGTCACGCCTCGACCCGGTTTGGTCGGATCCCCGTGAACAACCCGCCACTCTCATGGTTTATTAAAGGGTTTCCCCTTATTATAATCTGTAAAGAGTAAGGCGTCCTTTAAACCTGCACCATTTCTTGGAATAGCATAATCAAAACTGCATGAAATTTTAAACTTTACATACCTGTCTTACAGGCATCTTAGTTGATGGTCTTTCAAGGTAGGCTTTTCGAGATTTCCTGAAAGGGATATAAGGGAGGGGGTGAGTACGACTACTTAGTGAATGGGTTTTCAAAGGTATACTTTTAACTTTTAAGAAAAACATTTATATGAAGTGTGCCAGACTCATTTGTTTTCAAAAAATTCCTTCATTTAAAAATTTGGGGTTTTCCATTATTTCTTAGTTACCGATGTGTTATCACCCAACACACATCCTTCATCATGAAGGTTACACACATTCGCAAGTCAGTATCACTATTGAACCCGCTAGTGGCTTCGGAGCGACTTTTCCTGCCACCCGGATAGAAGTACAACCACTTCTACCTTGGGAATGAGTGGATGTATGTGACATCCGACCCACAATCCTGAAATCACTTCTTCGTGTTCGTATGAGGACAGAGACCTCATCCTGTCCCCACCCTAGTCTCATGTGCTTGGTGCTACTCCAGATTTTGCACAGACACCTGGAATGACGAACTGCCCTTATAGCCACCAGGTCATCCAGTGCCCTTAGAATGCATCACTACCCCTCATGGGTGTCTTGATGATCCCGTACTCATAGTGCATGCACAAACAATGTTTTCTTATATTGTCATGTAATCTGTGGTGCCACTAGTCCAACGGCCTTGACTCTCAACTCAACTCGCAGTTGTTTGTCTTGACTAGTCTGTCGACCTGTCATGTCGCACTACCGCTAGTTGACTGATCATGTCGGTCCTATCTTGGTACCATGGCCAAACAATTCACTTATTAAGTTTTATGGCACATATATCATGTTCGTTTATGAGCTCCTGCTCGTGCCAACTGGCCTTGGGCCCACTGTACGAGATTTTCAAAATCGGGCATTTAGCCATCAAGTTCCAAAACCGAGGTCCCTGGCCTATCAAAGCTTATTCGAGCTCCTGTCGAGAAGGTCTCCCAAATAGTTTAAGCATTGGCACACAGTCATGGGAGAACACTTCTGACAAAATAGGTTTTCACTGTCCATTATACCAACCGGTATAAGGACATCTTCGTTCATAACCGATGAACGGGTTTTCAACTTTCTTCAAGGAAGTCTCATCATACCAACCGGGTATGATCTACTTACAACCGGTAATTAGTTTATTTTGCATAATTTTCACATCACTTTCTCTAAGTGGTGATGATTAAAATACCACTAAACAGTGGGTTTTTATACCGAGGTACTTATCATCCCCTACCGGGTATGATATAAAATTTCCACTCACAACCGGTAAGTGGTTTTTATCTTTGTGCTCATTATCCCAACCGGGTATGATGTTAGTAAACCCACTCACCTATTAATGCCATGAATTCCACTAGACTGGTTCTTTGTATTCATGCGAGCTTGTCCTTGCTGGCGTTCCCGGTATTTCGCGTTCCTACACGATATGAACATCTTGGTTCATTATCCTTTGGCCTAATCGCCTTCATTCATTCCAAATGAATGAGAAAGTCAAACTTTCATTTATTTACAATTAGGTCCCTAAAGTTATTTCTCTTTAACTTTAAGTCCCAAATACCGGTTTTTCCTCAAATTGAGTCCCAAAACTTCTAAAATTTATCATAGGATCTCAATTTATTCCATTTCACAAAAAGGGGTTTAATTTCCCAAATTTCCAATTTGGTCCTCCAACTTTTCCAAAATTACCATTTTGCCCTTCCGTTACAAAAATGGTAAAATTTGCCCCAAAAATTTCAAAATTTCTCAATTGGTCCTCTAACATTATTTTCATGCCCAATTGACCCTCAATTTCATAAATTTCATTTTGGTCCTTTGAATTTCAAAAATCCCCAATTTTCCCCCAATTCCAACTTCTTATCACAGCCGAATTTTATTTCATCAAATTGTCCCATCAAACATTTCTAATTATTGAAATTGAAGTTGAAATTGAGTTTCTACATGTTCATACGATTCTTCAGAAATGTGAATCGCAAGTTTTAATGTCAGGACAAGCTCAAACGGAGCTTTGCCGGAAAATGAACTATAGAGTGAGAAAGTTTCGATTACTCACCGGTGAAGGCACGACGGTTTGAGCTTTCGATCTGGACAGATTGCTCTCATCCTAAGGTTCATCCTAGAATAAAGAATTGCATCAATTGATGCGGAATTGGATTAGAATTTCGTCATTGAAATTCGGTCGACTCTCTCTCTAGCACCAATTGAAAATTATAAAGGGGAGCCGAATTGGCTTACCTTTCGGTCCTAATTCGGCCGTGGAAAGGCTGAGGAAGTGTTGGGAGGGCTTGGATTGGCCTGAGCAGGGCTTGAAATGGCTGATTTTAGCTTCATTCTTCTTTTAAAATATTTTGGCCTTTTCACTTCTCCCTTCTTTGTCGTGGTTTAAATCCATGGTTCTCTAGAAGACCAGTTCTTTAACTGCCTCCTTCTTACTATTTTTCTTGTCTAATTATCTGGGCAGCTGTATCACTCGTCCTTCATGCCCATCCTATTGTTAATAGTTGCTTCTTTCTACTTGGTTCTCCTGGAATTGCTATTTGGTTCTTTTGCTCTTTCCAACAAGTCACACTAGACCATCACGATACATCCTTCCTTCGAGAAGTTCCCAATTAAGGGTTGCTTCCTTGCACTCCACATTGTGTCCATCCGTCCATCAATGATTCCTTCTAGGGTACTTAGTCGTATGCATCCCTCCAAGGTTTCCTTTCATAGCATATTTCTTATCTTCTTCACTCTTACTGTATCATACCCCTAGAGTTTCCGGAGGATGTTTTTCTGTGCTTTCTCCTTATGAGAGGGTCCTAGGTATACTTTCTTACCTCCATTCTGGTGGTATCCTTTTCGGCTTGACCTTCTTAAGAAGAAATTTAAATTTGGTTTTTACCTTGTCATTTCTTGACCACTTTGTGAACTGCTTACTTAACCTGCTCCATGGTTTTGGTCACCAGTCCTTCATGTCTTTCATGACCTTTGAGGAGGTGTTGCACTAAATCTATGAGGTGTGGAATAGTCCTTCTTTACCTGTCCTATTCCCTTATACTCATGACATGTTTGGTACTTGTCCTTAGTAGGGTTGGGTACTTCTTCACGCATTGTTCCCATTGTTCACACTTTAATAGGTTATTCCCTTGTGTGGACCGTTGTGGTTCCTCCTTTCCTTCGAGTATTGTGGGGATTTTCTAGGGGTTACTAGTAGTTTGGTGCTTCACCGTCCTTGAGTGTGAACACCTTGAGAGTTTTCTTGTTATGTCTTCTTTGCCAAATGGTCACTCTACGAGTCCTCCTATATTTCTTAATTCCCCGATTCAGCTTCCTTAATTGGAATGGCATTCTTCCTAATTTCTATGGTAGTGGGGGTTTATTTGTTTACTATTATTGGGACTATCTCCCTAGCAAGATCACATCATCGAGAGATAGGATTTTAGAAATTTTGAGTACTTCATTAATATAGGAATACAAGAGGTTGGGGTTTTAGCCCTATTACAAAAAGTAGTCATAGAATAGATACGAAGCTACAGTTTTCTTGGCAAGTATCCTCCTTGGTAAGATTATACATTTATACTAGCATTCCTGGTTTTAGGCTTTGCTCCCTTTGTACACAGGACTGTGACCCTAACATGTCCTGGCACCATACTCCTTGATAGTATTGGATACTTCCCCATTTGGTCCTTTGGGGCTTCTACTATGTCTCAGGCATTAGGAAGCTTCTAGGGTTGTCTTCCTATGAGGACATTCTTAGTTTTCTTATTTTCTCTCCTGGGAGTCATCTAAAAATTTTAAGATCAGTCCTATTAGTTACTATATTTTCTAGTCTTGATTATGTATTTGAGGAAACATGCACTGATACCACTCAAGTTGTCACGCCCTGACCCGGTTTGGTCGGATCTCCTTGAGTAACCCGCCACTCTTCCGATTTATTAAGGGTTTCCCCTTCTTTAACCCGGTATGAGTAAGGCATCCTTTAAACCTGCACTTTTCCTGGAAAAACATAAATCAAAACTTGCATAAAATATTACAAAAAGTAGTCATAGAATAGATACGAAGCTACAGTTTTCTTGGCAAGTATCCTCCTTGGTAAGATTATACATTTATACTAGCATTCCTGGTTTTAGGCTTTGCTCCCTTTGTACACAGGACTGTGACCCTAACATGTCCTGGCACCATACTCCTTGATAGTATTGGATACTTCCCCATTTGGTCCTTTGGGGCTTCTACTATGTCTCAGGCATTAGGAAGCTTCTAGGGTTGTCTTCCTATGAGGACATTCTTAGTTTTCTTATTTTCTCTCCTGGGAGTCATCTAAAAATTTTAAGATCAGTCCTATTAGTTACTATATTTTCTAGTCTTGATTATGTATTTGAGGAAACATGCACTGATACCACTCAAGTTGTCACGCCCTGACCCGGTTTGGTCGGATCTCCTTGAGTAACCCGCCACTCTTCCGATTTATTAAGGGTTTCCCCTTCTTTAACCCGGTATGAGTAAGGCATCCTTTAAACCTGCACTTTTCCTGGAAAAACATAAATCAAAACTTGCATAAAATTTTAACTTTTCATACCTGTCATGCAGGTGTAACTAACATGACGTCTTGGGTAGGTTTTCCTTGGTCTACCTGAAAAGGGATATAAGGGAGGGGGTGAGTACAACAACTCAGTGAATGGGTTTTTAAAATTTGACTTTTAGGAAAAAAGGTTTATTTGGAGTTTGCCAGACTCTTTATTTCTTTAAAAAAAAATTTCATTTCAAATTTTTATTTTATCACCATTCCTTATTAATCACGGTGTGTCATCATCCAACACACATCCTTTAACATGAAGGTCAATCACATAATCGCAGGCTAGTATGTCCACTGAACCCACTTGTGGCGTCGAAGCAACTTTACCGGCCACCTAGATAGAAGTACGTCCACTTCTACCTTGAGAATAAGTGGATGTTCGCGACATCTGACCCTTAATCCCATAACAATTCTTCATGTCCGTTTGAGGACAAAGACCTCATCCCATCCCCACCTCGGTCTTATGCACTTGAAGCTACTCCGAGCTTCGCAAGGTCACCTGGTCAGACGAACTACCCTTATACCCACCAGGTCGTCCAGGGCCTTAGGACACATCACTACCCCTCTTGGGGCATCTTGAAGGTCCCGTAATCACAATGCATGTGCAATAAGTATTTTCACATAATGCCATATAATCTGTGGTGCCACTGGTCCAACAGTCCCAACCCTCAATTTAACTTGCAGCTATTTGTCTTGACTAGTCTGGAGTCCGATCAGGTCGCATTGCCACTAGTTGATTGAATATGTTGGTCATGTCTTGGTAACATGGCCAAATAATTCATTTATTTAATGTTTTATGGCATATAACTCATGTTTGTTTACGAGCTCCCACTCGTGCCAACTGGCCTATGGCCCACGGTTCGAGATTTTCATAATCGGGCATATTAGCACCCAAGTTCCAAAATCCAGGCCTCCGGCCTAGCAAAGCCATTCAAGCTCCCGTCGAGAAGGTCTCCCAAATCTTTTAAGTAGTGGCACATAGTCAAAGGAGAGAACTTTTGACAAAATTATATTTTCAACTATCCATCATACCAATCGAGTATGAGGATATCTCCGCTCATAATTGATGAACGGGTTTTCCACTTCCTTCGAGTAAGTTTTATCATACCAACCAAGTATGATCTACTTACAATCAATAAGTAGTTTTTTCATGTCATTTTCACATCACTTCTCTAAGTTGTGATGTTTAAAATGCCACTAAGTAGTGAGTTTTTATTTCCGAGTTACTTATCATCCCGACCGGGTATGATATATAAATCCCACTTACCCGATTTTGTAGTGAATTCCTCTCGATCGGTTCTTTGTATTCATGTGAGCTTGTCCTTGTTGGCATTCCTGGTACTTCATGTTCCTACACAATACGAATATGCTTGTTCATTTTCTCTCAGCCTAATAGCCTTCATTCATTCCAATTAATGAGAAAACTAAACTTTTTATTTATTTACAATTAGGTCCCTAAAGTTATTTTTCTTTAACTTTAGGCCCCTAATGCGGATTTTCCTCAAATTGAGTAGCGAAACTTTTAAAATTCATCTTAGGACCTCAATTTATTCAAGTTCACAAAAGGTGTTCAAGTTTCCCAAATTCGCAATTTAGCCCCCAAATTTTCCAAAATTACCATTTTGCCCTTCCTTTATAAAAATGGTAAGTTTCACCCCAAAAATTTAAAATTACTTAGTTGGCGCTCTAACATTCTTATCTTGCCCAATGACCTTCAATTTTACAAAATTGCATTTTGGTCCCTCGAATTTTCAAAAATCGTCAAATTTTCCACCAATTTTAACTTACTAACACAACAGAATTTAATTTCATCAAATTGACCGATTAAACACTTCTAATTGTTGAAATTGAAGTTAAAATTGAGTTCCTACATCTTCATACGATTTAATAGCACTTTAAATTGCAAATTTTTATGTTGGAACGAGCTCAAACGGAGCTTCGTCGGAAAACTAAACTTATAGAGAGAAAGCTTCGAAATCTTTCCGTCGGCGGCACGACGGTGTGAGCTTTCGATCTGGGCATATAGCTCTCGTCCTAAGGTTCATCCTAGAATCAAGAATTGCATCAATTGATGCCAAATTAAATGAGAATTTTATCATCAAAGTTCTGTCAGTTCTCTCTCTAGCACCGGTTAGAAATTGCAGAAGGGAGCCAAATTGGCTTACCTTTCAGCTCTAATTCTGTTGTAGAAGGGTTGTGGAGGTGTTGGGAAGGTTTGGTTTGGCCTGAGGAGTGCTTGAATTGGCCAATTTCAGCTCGGCCGAAATAGGGCAACTTCGGTTCGCCGTAGCTGCTTCACTGTTCCATCACGTTGATGCTTATCCGACGACCCTTAGAGCAAACGGAGACTACAGGCGTGTAGCTGACTTCTCCCCGGTTCTAAAGAACCCGACCTCACCTTCTTTGTCTTAGAAAAGTGCCCAAGTCGGAGCTCTAGTTTGAGCTTCACCAGAAAATGGACCAATTGAGAGAGAATGGAGTTTTCAGGTGTGGAGAGGATGAAAGGGGAGGAGGTCTTTATATAGGAAGCACAGGGACTTCTGAGCCGTCCAATTGGCATCTTAATGGTGGTCATTTATTGCATGAAACTCCCTGGTCGGAGACTTTTCAGCTTCGTCGGCGCTGTGAGATTTTCTGGCAAGTGAACAGTGCTGTTATCTAAAGGAAGAAGATGACACTTTTCTGAACTGGACCGAATCCGTCTAAATCGGGTTCAAAGCATAAACCGGCCGATTCACCCCCAATCCGACTGAATTTTTCAATTCTAAAAATATCCATATTCATTTTCTATCCAATGGTGTCCCCAAATCTCAAATTTGAGTTTTTTAAGCCACCTAGAAAAATGAATTTAGAATCCGGTTCAATAGTGGTTCAAATCGGTTCAGATCCGGTTCACCTGGACCGTTTGGTTTTCATCTCCAATTCATTTTCAAGTCTATTTCCATGACTTTTGGGACTCTTTGGGCCACTCGGGATCCATAAATTTCCCAGTTTACCCTTTCTCTATCAGTTCTGGTTCATGAACCGACTCGGTTCATAAACCAATTCAATCTAGTTGGATCCGGTTCATCTGAACCGGTCTGGTTTTTCTCTTCCAATTTGTCCTAAGGTTCTTTTCCAAGGTTTTATGAACTCATTGGATCACCCAGGAGTTGTAAATTTCCAAATTGCCTATTCTCTAATGATCGAGTTTGTGAACCAGTTCGGTTTTCTTACTCGGTTTGACCAGTTCTTTTCCTGGTTTTCCTTAACTCAAAAGTGCAGGATTTACACAGAGAGTCCCTGAGCTCCTTATATAAAGAGCTCCTCTCCATTCATCATCCGCACACCTCAAATCTTCATTTCTCTCAACTACTCCATTTTCTGGTGAATCTCGAACCAGTGCTTCGATATAGGTATTTTTCTTAGCCTTAGAAGGCAAGGTTGAGTCCTACAGACTCCGGAGGAAGTTAGCTACCTGATAGCATCTTCCTTTCGACCCAAGGACCGCTAGAGAAGCACCGACGGAATCAAATAGTGAAGTAGCTCCGACGGACCGAAGCTACCCTATTTTGGCCAAGTTGAATTCGTCCAAATTCAGCCCTCCTCCGGCTAAACCAAGCCTCCCCAACACCCACACAGCCTTCATACGATCTTAACAGAGCTGAAAGGTAAGCCAATTCGGCCCTACTCAGTCGTTGCAAATCGGGGTTAGACAGAGAAGGTATCGAATTTCACTAACTAAATTTACCTTCAATGTTACTTCAATTGTAGCAATTCTTGATACTAAAAGAAACCTTAGGACAAGAGCTACCTTCCCCGATCGAGAGCTCGGACCGTAGCACCACCAACGATAATCTTTCGAAGCCATTTCTCTCTACGAGGAGTTTTATGGTGAAGCTCCGTTTGAGCTCAATTCGAACACAAATGTCGTGATTCAAAGCTCAATTGAATCGTATGGAAGTGTAGGAACTGATCCATACCTTCAATTGGAGTGACTAACGCTGATTGAAAGGTCAATTTAAAGAAATCAACTTTGGTCAGTTTGATGGGGAGAAATTGAGGGAAATTTTTGGAAAATTTATGAATTTCGAAAAATTGCAGGACCTCTTTGCAATTTCCCAACATTAAAGGCCAATTGGCCATGAGAAAGATGTTGAGGGACTAATTGGTCAATTTTTGGAACATTTGGGATCGAATTACCATTTTTGGAATGTAGGGGCAAAATTGTAATTTTTGAAAAGTTAGAGACCAAATTGGAAATTTGTAAAACTTGAGCCCCTTATACAATTTTGAGTAAATTGAGGGCTCAAAGGGAATTTTGGAAGCCTTGGGACTCAATTTGGTGGAAAAGTTGTCATTAGGGACCTAAAGTTAAGGAAAATGAACTTTAGGGACCTAGGTGTAATTAATTAACAATTTTGAGCCTAGACGCTCATACGTGAGGAAACGATGGTTGTTATGCCAAACCTTAATTGATAAAAATGTCCAAATCGTGTAGGAACATGAGAGGTCAGAACGCCAGCAAGGAAAAGCTAGCATCGAGTCGGAAACCAACTAGAGACGAATACGCCACGATCATTGGGTGGGTGGACATATTTACATCATACCCGGTTGGGATGGTGAGTACTTTAGAAACAAAAAACCACTTGTGAATGAGACTTTTAACATCATACTCGGTTGGGGTGATGAGTGATTTAAGCTAAAAACCAATTACTGATTGTAAGTGGGATTTTCTAACTTCATACCTAGTGGGGATGAAGAATACCATCTTTAATTGATAAAACCTACTTACAGATCGTAAGTAGAGGTAATCATACCCGATTGGTATGATAAACTTCCTTGGGGAAAGGAGAAACCCGCTTACCAGTTATAAGCGAAGATATCATCACACCTGATTGGTGTGATAAAATTAAAAATATACTTTTTGTAAGAAGTGTTCTCTCCTAACTGTGTGCCAATGCTTAAAAGATTTGGAAGACCTTCTTGATAGGAGCTAGAACAGCTCAGATAGGCCAGAGGCCTCGGTTTTTTAACTCATGGGGCTAAATGCCTGGTTTTGGAAAACACGTGCAGTAGGCCCAAGGCTAGTGGGCATGAGCAGGAGCTAGTAAACAAAGTCGAGTAAAGGAAAGCCATGAAAATTCCTAATGAAATTATTGTGTGATTTCACCATGGTACCGAGTCAGGTACGAATGACAATACTTCATGGATTGGCGACAATGCGTTAGGGCCAGGTTGATGGACCGGCCTAGATAAATAGCTGCAGGTTGGGTTGAGGGTCGGGGCCATCAGACCATCGGCACCAAAGATAATGACCATATATGAAAAATTATTGTTTGTGTATGCACTTGTGGTACAGGACCATCAAGACGCCCAAGAGGGGTAGTGATGGGTAGTAAGGGCTATTGGACGACCTGGTGGAGATAAGGGTAGTTCATCATGCTAGTAAGTTGGGAAGCTCGGAGTAGCTTCTTGTGCATGAGACCGAGGTGGGGTAGGGATGAGGTCTCTGTCCTCATACGGACACAGAGTGGCATTCAGGCCTGATGGTCAGATGTCGAGAACATCCACTCAGACCTAGGGTAGAAGTGGACTAGCTTCTATCTTGGTGGACGGTAAAGACGCTCCGATCCACAAGTGGGTGCAGTGGACAGGCTGCACATGCAAATGTGTATACCCTTCCTGATGAAGGGTGTGTATTGTTTGTGAAACACACCCAATATGGTAATGGGAAAAAAGTTTTGAAAACCGAAATTTGAGGAAAGATCTTTCTTAAAGGAAATGATAATATTGACACGGTTTGAATAAAGCTGTTTTCTTGAAAACTTACTCCTAGCACCCACTCACTAAGTTGTAGAACTAACCCTCTCCCTTTTACCACCTTTAGGTAACCGATGAACGATCCTTCTTAAAGACCCTCCTAATTTGAATAGTAAGAAGATAGGTATGTCTGTTTTAAAATACTTAGTTTTGTATATTGCTATTCTAGGAAAGATAGGTAAAAGGATATCTTACTCATCATGGTTTAGAAAGGGTGAAACCTTTTATGTATAAAAAGGAGTGGCAGTGTAAACCTCATCCTTTGATAGTAAGAAAAATCAGGAAAAGAACCGGTCATTTCCAAAGAGAAAATTGAGTTGGTTCATAAACTGTAACTGATAGAGAAAGGGAAAATCTGGAAATTAATAAATCCCGAGTGACCTAAAGAGTTACAAAAGTCATGGAAAAGGACTTTGGTATGAATTGTAAGAGAAAACCAAATCGGTTTAGGTGAACCGAACCTAAATTGGTTTGGACCACTATTGAACTAGTTTCTAAATTTATTTTTCTAGGTGGCTTAAAATATTCAAATTGTAGAATTAATGCCACCATTGGATAGAGAATGAATTTAGATAAATTTAGAAATTTTTAATTTTGAAAAACTTAGTCGAATTGGGCCTGAACTGGTCAGTTTAAGCATTGAACCCGGTTCGAACCGGTTAAGTCCGGTTTGGAATAGTGTCGTCTTTTTACTTTAGATTACAACACTATTGACTCACCGGAAAAGCGAGCAGCGCCGACGAAGATGAAAAGTCTTCGTTAAGGGCATTTTAGATTATGAATAATCGCCATAAAGGCATCAATCGGACGACCAAGGAGACCTCGAGCCTCGTATATAAAGAGCTCCTCCCCATTCATCCTCTTATAAATGAAAACTCCACTCTCTCTACTACTCCAATTTTTAGTGAATCTCTAACCAGAGCTCCAACTTGGGCATTTTTCTGAGACAAAGAAGGCGAGGTCGGGTTCCTTAGACTTGCGGAGAAGTCAACTATCCGATGGTGGTTACCATTTGATCTGAGGATCGCCGGAGAAGCGCTGACGTAATTAAACAGTGAAGCAGCTCTGGCAGATTGAAGCTGCCTTGTTTAGGCCAAGCTAAAAATGGCCAAATTGAGCCGTTCTCATGCCAAACTAAGCTCTCCCAACACTTCCACAGCCCTCATGTGACTGAATTAGAGCTAAAAGGTAAGCGAATTTGGCTCCACCCTGTAAATTTTGATCAACGTTAGAGAGATAAACAACTAAACTTCACTGACCAAATTCTCACTCAATTCGACATGAATTGTTGCAATTCTTGATCCTAAGAGGATCCTAAGGACAAGATCTACCTGCATTGATCGAAAGCTCGGACCGCCGTACCTCCGACAGTAAGCTTTTAAAGTTTTCTTTCTCTAATTTCAGTTTTCCAACGAAGCTCATTTTGAGCTCAATTCAGACCCAAATGATGCAATTCAAAGCTCCATTGAATCGTGTGGAAGTGTAGGAACTGATTCATACCTTCACTTGGATCAACTAACCCTAATTGAATGGTCAATTTGATGAAATCAAATTCGACCAGTTTGAAAGGAGGAAATTTGGGATTTTGTAAAATTGAGGGACCATAGTGCAATTTCCAAAAATTGAGGGCCAATTGGCTATGAAAAGAATGTTCGAGGACCAATTGGTCGATTTTTAGAATAATTGGGGTCAAATTGCCATTTTTGTAAAGTAGTGGCAAAATGATAATTTTTGAAAAATTCAGGACCAAGTTGGAAAATTGGGAAATTTGAACCCCTTTTGGGGATTTTTAATAAATTGAGGACCCAAAGTGAATTTTAGAAGTTTTGGAACTCAATTTGGGGAAAAATTAGCATTATGGACGTAAAGTCAAGTAAAAAGAATTTACAGGCCTAAATGCAAATAATTGAAAAGTTTGGGCATTTTGTTCATACGTGAGAAATGAAGGCTATTATGCCAAAAGTTATTAAACAAGGATGTCCAAATCGTGTAGGAATACGAAGGACCGGAACGCCAACAAGGATAAGCTCGCATGGAGGTAAAAAGCCGATTAAGAAGAAATACACTACGAATATCGGGTGAGTGGGATTATTCACATCATACCCGGTTGGGATAATGAGTACCTCGAAAAAGAAACACTAGTACTATGTGGAATTTTAACATCACACCTAGCTGGAGTGATGTGAGAACTACGCAAAAAAAACTAATTGATTGTAAGTAGATCATACCCGATTGGTATGATGAACTTTCTGGAAGGAAGTAGAAAACCCGCTTACCGGTTGTAAGCGGAGATGTCATCACACCCACTTGGTGTGATGGATGAGTTGAAAAGTTATTTTGTCATAAGTGTTCTCCCCTGACTATGTGCCAATGCTTAAAACTTTTGGGAGACATTCTTAACGAGAGCTAGAATAGCTCAGACAGGCTAGAGGGCTCGGTTTTGGAACTTGGGGGCTACAATGCCCAGTTTTAAAAATCACGTATAGTGGGCCTAAGGCCAGTTGGCACAAGCAAGAGCTCGTAAAGAAACATGATGATAAGCCATGAAAATTCTTAATGAATGATTTATGTGATTTGGCCATGGTACCAAGATAGGACCAACATACTCAATGGACTGGCGGCAATGCGACCGGACCAGGTCGATGTACCGGTCCAGACAAACAGATGCAGGTCGGGTTGAGGGTCAAGGCCGTTGGACCGGTGGCACCAAAGATAAATGGCTTTATGGAAAATTTTGTTTGTGCATGCACTTGAGGTTTGGGACCATCAAGATGCTCAAGAGGGGTAGTGATGCGTCCTAAGGGCTATTGGACGACATGGTAGAGATAAGGGCAGTTTGTCGTACTAGTAGTCAGGGAAGCACGACGTAGCTTCATGCGCATGAGACTGTGGTGGGGTAGGGATGAAGTCTTTGTCCTCATATGAACACATAGTTGATTTTAGGTTTGAGGGTCGGATGTCACAAACATCCACTCATTCCCAGGGTAGAAGTGGACGGGCTTCTCTCTAGGTGGCCGGTAAAGTCGATCCGATGCCACAAGTGGGTGTAGTGGACAGACTGCCCTGCGAATGTGTGATTCCCTTCATGATGAAGGGCGTGTGTTGATTGTTAAACACACCGATTAAGGATAATAAGGAAAAATGGTTTTGAATAACCGGGAATGAAAGGCAAGGGATATTTTTAAAAGAAATAAAGAGTCTAACACACTCCAATGAACTATGTTTTGAACACTCTCTCCCAACACCCATTCACTGAGTTGTCAAACTCACCCCCTCCCTTTACCCATTTTCAGGTAACCGAGGGAAAAACCTGCCTAAAGATCTTCCGATAGCTGAACTTGCAAGACAGGTATGTAAGATTAATATATTCAATTTTGATTAATGTTATTCTAGGAAAGGTACAGGCAAAAAGGATGCCTTACTCTTCACGGTTTAGAGAAGGGCAAAACCGGGTTGGGGCGTGACAACTTGAGTAGTATCAGAGTCTATTTCCTCGAATACATTATAAAGGATAGAGAACATAGTAACTAATAAGTATAATTTTAAAATTTTCAGATGGCTCCCAAGAAAGGAACCAAGAGAACCATAGTCATAGACTACAACACTGCCCAACCACCTCTCCCTATGAAAACTCCCCGAGCAGCCCAAACAACCCCACTTGGACTAAGTTCAAAATACCGAGGTTGTATGAGGAGTTCACTCGAGTATTTGGACAACCTAACCTCGTTCCTGAGGCAGGCACCAATTCTCGGGCTGAACCGGAGGAAATACAATCTCATCCTCCTCCTGTTAACCATCCTCCTCCAGTTGACATTCCCAAAAATCTCACGCGAGCTTATCCTTGCTGGCGTTCCTGGTATTTAACGTTCCTACACGATATGAACAACCTTGTTCATTATTACTCGGCATAACAGCCTTCATTCATTAATGAATGAGAAAACCCAAACTTTTAGTTATTTGCAATTAGGTCCCTAAAGTTATTTCTCTTTAACTTTAAGTCCTTAATGTCGGTTTTTCCTCAAATTGAGTCCTGTAACTTTTAAAATTTATCGTGGGACCTCAATTTATTCAATTTCACCAAAAAGGGGTTTAATTTTTCAAATTTCCAATTTGGTTCCCCAATTTTTCCAAAATTACCATTTTGCCCTTCTTTTACAAAAATGGTAAGTTTTTCCCCAAAATTTCCAAAATTCCTCAATAGGTCCTCCAACATTATTTTCATGCCTAATTAACCCTCAATTTCATAAAATTGTATTTTGTCCCCTTTGAATTTCGAAAATCCCCAAACTTTCTCCCAATTTCAACTCTTGAACACTCCCAAATTTTATTTCATCAAATTAACCGATCAAACACTTCTAATTATTGAAATTGGAGTTGAAATTGAGTTCCTGTATGTTCATACGATTCTAAGAAACTTTGAATCGCAGATTTTAACGTCGGAACGAGCTCAAATGGAGTTTTGCCGGAAAACAGACTGTAGAGAGAGAAAGCTTCGATTACTCGCCGGTGAAGGCACGACAGTCCGAGCTTTCGATCTGGGCAGATAGGTCTCATCCTGAGGTTCATCCTAAAATCAAGTATTGTATCAATTGATGCGGAATTTGATTAGAATTTCGTCATTGAAATTCGGTCGATTCTCTCTCTAGCACTGATAAAAAATTATAAAGGGGAGCCGAATTGGCTTACCTTTCGGTCCTAATTCGGTCGTGGAAAGGCTGAGGAAGTGTTGGGAGGGCTTGGTTTGGCCTGAGGAGGGCTAGAAATGGCCGATTCCAGCTTGGCCAAAATAGGGCAGCTTCGATCCACCGGAGTTGCTTCACTATTCCATCATGTCGGCGCTTCTCAAACGATTCTCGGATTGACTGGAGTTTACTATCAGATAGCTGTCTTCTCCCCGGTTCTAAAGAGCCCGACCTTTATTCAAGTCGAAGCTCTGGTTTGAGCTTTTCCGGGAAATGGAGCAGTATTGAGAGAGAGAAGTGTTTAGGTGTTAGGAGAATGAAATGGGGATGACCTCTTTTGGTATTAAATTCAATAATTTAATTTTAGTATTAAATTATTTGTATTAATTCTAATAATTTAATTTAGGTATTAAATTATTGGTATTAATTCTAATAATTAAATATATATTCATTGATGGCTATTTATGATAAGCCGTACTTTCGCATAAAAATTTTTGACCAAAATTTCAGGTTACAAAAAATCATACTTTCCAGGAGGTCACCCATTCTTACACTACTCTCTAGTAAGCACGCTTAACTTTGAAGTTCTTATGGAATTTAGTTCACCTGAACCAATTTGGTTTTTGTTTTCTAGTTTGTCTTAAGTTTCTTTTCGAATGTTTAATAAATCCTTTGGATCAACCGAAAGTTGTAAATTTTCATATTGCTTATTCCCAAATGTAAACCGGTTTGGTTTTCTTATTCGGTTTGACCGGTTCTTTTCCCGGTTTTCCTTAACTCAAATGTGCGGGGTTTACAACTCTCCCCTCCTTTTAGGAGTTTTGTCCCCAAAACTTAGTTAACATCCTTGCATGAGCAATCATTTCCTTTGATGCCCCTTTGGTGTTTGCTTAACATGCAAAGTCTTCTCTTGTTCTTTTAATTAGACCTTTTTACATCCTTCACTTAAAGAAATTTCTTTTCTTTTATATTATTTACTCCCTCCATGGAGTTTATCATAATGAGACATACCTTACTTCAGGGTATATTCTTAGATTTATATCTTTCTTTGCTTAGAGCACATTCTTTCCTTTGAGATTCTGTACTCAAGATTGGAAATTCCAAGATACCTAACCATTCCCATGTCTAGTTAACCCCTTGGTCGTTGAAACCTTTAGCTCAATGTTCTTTCGGGCGTTATGTACTGATTGCCACAGTTTTCTTTATTCTCACTTTTTCATCTCATTTTGACCCTTCCTCCATTCGTTGCCTATTATAACTTCAGTCCAAATTTTTATATTCGACCTCATCATGATTATTAGCCGACTCTTCCTTACTTTGAGTCATATTCTCCTCGGAATTGTTGGACTTACATACCCCTTACAACATGGCATTTTCTAGGACCTGTATTTGTCCATTAGATTTCTAGAACATCTCCTTAAGGGTCTCTCTTAGCTTTTTTTTTTTTGACCATTCAGGGATCATATAACTTCATCCCTCTTTTCTTTTGATGGCATTCCTCAAATATCCTTTTTACCGTTATCCTCTCATCCATCATGCCTTTGAAGTTATGTCTCACATAACTGTATGGATTTCTCTTACCTACTCATCCTTTCCAAACGTTTTTATTGGGTCCTTTCAATTCTAATCGTTGGATTTCCTGATAATTATTGACATACGAGGATTTTTTTTCCTTAATCCTCTTTTACTTGCTCATAAATCACTTCATGATTCTTCATTCTACAATAATTGCTTTCGATCTATGTGTCGATTACTTTGCTTGGGAAGGTTCACTCCATCCAATTTTGTTCATTATCTTTGGTTGTCCGTCGTTACTAGTATTCCTCTTTCTACATGGTTCTCCTATTCTCTCCAAACAGGTCATAATGGACCATTACAATACTTCCTTCCTTGGAAAACATTTTTTAAATAAGGGTTGATTCCATTTCCTCTTAATTGGGATACACATGTCTTTCTGGGGCTTCCTTCCTTGGTAGGATTCTTTGCCTTTCCCCTGACATTCTTTTCTTATATTTGCTCTAGGGGATTTCTATCCTTAAATGACATCCCTTGATGTCGTCTTCTCCTATTTACCTTTACTTCTCAAATCTTTTAGGCACATCTTTTATGCTTTATTTGCATCCTTATTTGTACCCAGTACCTGACTATTTCTTTAGGGAGCGTACAAATCTTCCTTGTTTCAAGATCATTGTGGGAGAGGCTTGCATATTCCTTTCTTGGCTTGAGTTTAGTCGTTAATTGGCCCTTGGTCCTTTTAAGGATTTCTTGTATTCTTCTTTTCCCGAGTATTTGACCTTTCTGCCTCTCTCTTCTTTGTCGGAACTTACATTATGGCTTTCCTGAGTATTTGTTCGTTAACTGCTTTGCCTCCACCATTTGTTTGGTCTAAGTTTCTTAGCAGCTGTTTCTCGAGTCCTCCTATCCTTAACATCCATCTCACTGACCTTTTTAGGGTGTAGTCCCTTCTACTTCCCGGTCTTCCTTAGGTGTCATTTGTTCCCTCTAACTATCTTGTTGTAACGACTTGCTTTCTCTTGTCTTGTTGGTCCGAACTTCCTATTTGACATAGTTACTTTTTCCAAGGTGATTTATTCCTGTAATCCCAATACGTCCCGTTTGTCATCAAATGTTCGTCTTGTCTTCTCTTGTGGATGCACTCCTTTCTTTGCTCCTAAATTGTTTGGATTTTCTTCTTAAAGGGGGAATTCTCTTCAGCTATCCTTTGTTCCATTTGTGGTTTTATTGATGTCCTACCTTTACCCCTTTTTCCTTCTTACCACTTTGCTAAGATTTTAAAGAGTTTCCTCTTATTTGTGGTTGCAAATGGAATCACGTTTCTGGGATGGTATCCTTTCGGATTTCCTATAGTTGTGGGGTGTTTATTCTTGGAAAATATTGTCCTGACTCCTGGCGATGTGGGATAGTTTTTCACTTCGTGTCCTATTTCCCTCTAGGTTAACTTGATTCATGTCCTTTATAGGGTTAGGCACTTCTCCATGCAGTGTTCCTATCATTCATGCTTGTAATTACATGAACATAAGTGGTTCCTCCTGGCGTTTTCTTGGGAATTGTTAGTTTTGGTGCTCATTCATCCTTAAGTTTGGATACCGTGGGAGTTTTTTTTTTCCCTTTTTAGAGGCTTCCTTGAAGATCACATCATTTGAGGGACAGGGTTTTTAGGAATTTGGAGTACTTCATTAATAGAGTAGTACAATATATTGGAGATTTTGGCCCTATTACAGAATATGGTCACCAAATAAATAGGGAGCTACGAGATTCTTGATAAGCATCCTCCTATGTAAGGTTATATGCCCCATTTTATGGCTTCACACTTGGCTTCCTTTATACTTAGAGTTGTGACCTCAATAGGTCCTGTCATCATTCTCTGGGATACTTTCAGCCATCTGAAAATTTTAGGATAAATCCTATTAGTTACAATATTTTATAGTCTTGATTATGTATTCGAGGAAACAGGCTCTGATACCACTCTAGTTGTCACGCCCCGAACTGGTTTGATCGGATCCCCGTAATCAACCCGCCACTCTCCCAGTTTATTAAAGGGTTTCCCCTTATCGTAAACCGTAAAGAGTAAGGCGTCCTTTAACTTGCACCTATTTCCTGGAATAGAATAATTAAAACTGCATATAATTAAAAACTTTACATACCTGTCTTACAGGCATCTTAGTTGACGGTCTTTAAGGGGAGGCTTTCCGGGATTTCCTAAAAGGGATATAAGGGAGGGGGTGAGTACGACTACTCAGTGAATGGGTTTTTAAAAGCTTTTGACTTTTAAGAAAAACATTTATATGGAGTGTGCCACACTCCTTTGTTTTCAAAAATCCTATCATTTAAAAATTTAAAATTTTCCATTATTTCTTAGTTACCACGGTGTGTCATCACCCAACACACATCCTTCATCATGAAGGTTACACACATTCGCAAGTCAGTATCACTACTGAACCCGCTAGTGGCTTCGGAGCAACTTTTCCTGCCACCCGGATAGAAGTACGACCACTTCTACCCTGGGAATGAGTGGATGTATGTGACATCCTACCCACAATCCCGAAATCACTTCTTCATGCCCGTATGAGGACAGAGACCTCATCTTGTCCCCACCCCGGTCTCATGCGCTTCGTGCTACTCCAGATTTTGCACAGACACCTGGAACAACAAACTGCCCTTATAGCCACCAGGTCGTCCAGTGCCCTTAGGATGGATCACAACCCCTCATGGGCGTCTTGATGATCCCGTACTCACAGTGCATGCACAAACAATGTTTTCTTATATTGCCATGTAATCTGTGGTGCCATTAGTCCAACGGCCCCGACTCTCAACTCAACCTTCAGCTGTTTGTCTTAACTAGTCCGTCGACCTGTCATATCGCACTGCCGCTAGTTGACTGAGCATGTCGGTCCTATCTTGGTACCATGGCCAAACAATTCACTTATTAAGTTTTATGGCACATATATCATGTTCGTTTACGAGCTCCTGCTCGTGCCAACTAGCCTTGGGCCCACTATACGAGATTTTCAAAATTGGGCATTTAGCCCCCAAGTTCCAAAACCAAGGCCCCTGGCCTATCAGAGCTATTCGAGCTCCCGTCGAGAAGGTCTCCCAAATAGTTTAAGCATTGGCACACAGTCAGGGGAGAACACTTCTGACAAAATAGGTTTTCACTGTCCATTATACCAACCGGTATAAGGACATCTCCGTTCATAACCAATGAACGGGTTTTCAACTTCCTTCGAGGAAGTCTCATCATACCAACCGGGTATGATCTACTTACAACCGGTAAGTAGTATTTTTTTTCGCATAACTTTCACATCACTTTCTCTAAGTAGTGATGATTAAAATACCACTAAACAGTGGGTTTTTATATCGAGGCACTTATCATCCCCAACCGAGTATGATGTTAGTAAACCCACTCACAACCGGTAAGTGGTTTTTAAATTTTAAGTAGTGGTTATCATCTCAACTGGGTATGATGTTAGTAAACCCACTCACAACCGGTAAGTGGTTTTTAAATTTTAAGTTGTGGTTATCATCCCAACCGGGTATGATGTTAGTAAACCCACTCACAACTGGTAAATGGTTTTTAACTTTAAACTGTGCTCATCATCCCAATTGGGTATGATGTGAATAACCCACTCACCCGTTAATGCCGTGAATTCCACTAGACTGGTTCTTTGTATTCACGCGAGCTTGTCCTTGTTGGCGTTCCCGGTATTTAACGTTCCTACACGATATGAACAACCTTGTTCATTATTACTCGGCATAACAGCCTTCATTCATTAATGAATAGAAAACCCAAACTTTTAGTTATTTGCAATTAGGTCCCCTAAAGTTATTTCTCTTTAACTTTAAGTCCCTAATGTCGATTTTTCCTCAAATTGAGTCCTGTAACTTTTAAAATTTATCGGGGGACCTCAATTTATTCAATTTCACCAAAAAGGGGTTTAATTTTTCAAATTTCCAATTTGGTTCCCCAATTTTTCCAAAATTACCATTTTGCCCTTCTTTCACAAAAATGGTAAGTTTTTCCCCAAATTTTCCAAAATTCCTCAATTGGTCCTCCAACATTATTTTCATGCCCAATTGACCCTCAATTTCATAAAATTGTATTTTGGCCCCTTTGAATTTCGAAAATCCCCAAAATTTTCCCCAATTTCAACTCTTGAACACTCCCGAATTTGATTTCATCAAATTAACCGATCAAACACTTCTAATTATTGAAATTGGAGTTGAAATTGAGTTCCTGTATGTTCATACGATTCTAAGAAATTTTGAATCGCAGATTTTAATGTCGGAACGAGCTCAAACGGAGCTTTGCTGGAAAACAGACTGTAGAGAGAGAAAGCTTCGATTACTCACCGGTGAAGGCACGACAGTCCGAGCTTTCGATCTGGGCAGATAGGTCTCGTCCTGAGGTTCATCCTAAAATCAAGTATTGTATCAATTGATGCGAAATTGGATTAGAATTTCGTCATTGAAATTCGGTCGATTCTCTCTCTAGCACCGATCGAAAATTATAAAGGGGAGCCAAATTGGCTTACCTTTCGGTCCTAATTCGGCCGTGGAAAGGCTGAGGAAGTGTTGGGAGGGCTTGGTTTGGCCTGAGGAGGGCTTGAAATGGCCGATTCCAGCTTGGCCGAAATAGGGCAGCTTTGGTCCGTCGGAGTTGCTTCACTATTCCATCATGTCGGCGCTTCTTCAACGATTCTCGGATTGACTGGAGTTTGCTATCAGATAGTTGTCTTCTCCCCGATTCTAAAGAGCCCGACCTTTGTTCAAGTCGAAGCTCTGGTTCGAGCTTTACCGGGAAATGGAGCAGTGGAGAGAGAGAGAAGTGTTTAGGTGTGAGGAGAATGAAATGTGGATGACCTCTTTATATAGTTGTAAAACCCGTGTATTAAATGGGCGAGATTTATTAATAGTATTAATATTGTCATAAATTATTGGTATTAATTCCAATAATTTAATTTCGGTATTAATTTCAATAATTTAATTTCGGTATTAATTTCAATAATTTAATTTCGGTATTAAATTATTTGTATTAATTCCAATAATTTAATTTAAGTATTAAATTATTGGTATTAATTTCAATAATTTAATTTAAGTATTAAATTATTGGTATTAATTTCAATAATTAAATATATATTAATTGATGGCTATTTATGATAAGCCGTACGTTCCTATAAATATTTTTGACCAAAATGACGGGTTATAAAAAATCATACTTCCCAAGAGGTCACCCATCCTCACACTACTCTCAAGTAAGCACATTTAACTTTGAAGTTTTTATGGAATCTAGTTCACCTGAACCAATTTAGTTTTTATTTTTTAGTTTGTCTTAAGTTTCTTTTCCAATGTTTAATAAATCCTTTGGATCAACCGAAAGTTGTAAATTTTCATATTGCTTATTCTGTAAACCGGTTTGGTTTTCTTATTCGGTTTGACCGGTTCTTTTCCCGGTTTTCCTTAACTCAAATGTGCGGGGTTTACATCACAAATGTGAGTGACTAGTGCAGACCCAACGCCGCCGAATGGAGCAAAAAACCTTGAAAGAGGACAAGGGCCAAAACTGTCAGGGAGGATGGAAGGAGCATAATTGTCCAAGATGGGGAAATAGAGTGGGATTTCAAAAGAGGAAGGATATGCCCCCACCTCCCCAAAGAGTAATCCCTACCCTACCACAAGAAAACCCCTCGTTGTCCTAAGTGCCAAAGGTAGCATGAGGGAGAGTGCTTGTCCTGTTTTGCATGTGGACAAGTGGGGCACTTTGCAAAAGAATGCCCCACTCTTAGGGAGAACAAGCAAAGGAATATGTTTGGACCACCCCAAGGGAACTCCAAGAATCTCAGGCAGGGCACCACAACCAAAGTACCAACTAGGGTATACAACCTTACTTAAGAAGAAGCTAGGAAATAACCTAGTACCGTAGCGGGTACTTCCCAAAACTCTCCCAAGTAGATTAAAAAAACTTGTAATTGAAATTTTATTCAATAAATGAAGTCTTTTCTCTAAAAAAAATATGCGTTTCTCTAATCAGGGTACATGTAATTATGGGGACAAAAGGTTTACGCCCTCTTCGACTTAGGAACAGAGAGATCTTTCATCAAAGAGGACCTAATTCCAAGTTTACCCCTAGAACTCACCCCTATAGGACAAAGTCTCAATATCCTCACACCCTTAGGAGAAGGGTTAAATAGGAACAAATAGCTAAAGGGATGTGAGGTAAAGATTGGATAAGTCAAACTCGAAGCAGATTTGATTTGTTGTTTCCTTTGAGGGAGGTATCAGTAATCCTTGAAATGGATTGGTTAAGTAACCATCGGGCTAGGATGGACTGTGGAAAGAAGATAGTAACCTTCCACACTCCCGAGACAAACGGAATGAAATTCCAAGGAGACCAGAGGAAGAGTGAAGTATAAATGGTGTCCCATATCACAAGGCCAAAAAGATGATACAGAAAGGTTGTATGGCTTTTCTGGCCATGGTCATCAACGAGAAGTCTGAAGAGAAGGGACTATCTAGAAGTATTTCTGGAAGAATTACTTGGACTACCCCCAAACCGACAATTAGAGTTCACCATAGATACTATTCCAGGCACAAACCCCATATCCCAAGCCCCCTATCGCATGGCTCCAATAGAGCTAAAAGAACTGAATGAACATCTAGATGAGCTATTGGAGAATGACTTCATACATCCTAGCCAATCTCCATGGGTTGCACCAGTTCTCTTTGTAAAGAAAAAGGACGGGAGCATGAGATTGTGCATAGACTATAGGAAGTTGAACCAGGTCACTATCAAGAACAGATATCCACTTCCATGGATCGATGACCTGTTTGAAAAACTAAGGGGAGTAGCTTTACTTCTCCAAGATAGATCTTCGGTATGGCTACCATCAACTCAAGATCAGAGAAGAAGATATTCCTAAGACTACATTTTGGTCCCGATATGGGCATTACGAGTTTAGGGTAATGCCTTATGGCTTAACCAATGCCCCTGCAACCTTCATGGATTTAATGAACCAAGTGTTCCAACCACACTTGAACAGGTTCGTGATAGTATTTATATATGACATTCTCATAAACTCATGAACTAGGTTGGAGCACGAAGAACATTTGGTGACCACCTTAGAAGTACTAAGGAAAAATCGCTTATATGCAAAATTCTCCAAGTGTGAGTTTTGGCTATAGGAGGTAGTGTTCTTAGGACACATAGTGTCCAAAGATAGAGTCAGAGAAGACCCGACAAAGGTGGAAGCCATATCCGATTGGAAGGCACCCAGGAATCCTTCAGAGATACGAAGTTTCTTAGGCCTGGCGGGATACTACAAATGGTTTGTGCAGGATTTGTAAACCCTGCTCTTTAGTAATAAGGAAAATTGGGAAAAAGAACCGATCAAACTGAGTGGGAAAAATCGAACCGGTTCACAAACCCAATAATCAAAAAATGGGCAATTTGGGAAATTATAACTCCTAAATAGCCTAAAGGGTTCATAAAACCTTAGAAGAGGACCATAAGACAATTTGGGAGAGAAAAACCAAACCAGTTCAGGTGAACCAGAATATGAGCCATATTGAATCAATTTATGAACCGAGTTAGTTTATGAACTAGAAACAATAGAGGAATGGCAAACCGGGAAATTTATGGATTTAAGTGACCTAAAAAGTCACAAAAGTCATAAAAAAAGGACTTTAGGATGAATGGGGGATGAAAACCAAACCAGTTCAGGTGAACCAAATTCGAACAAGATTGAACCGGTTTAAACCACTATTGAACCGAATGATAAATTCATTTTTCTAGTTGGCTTAAAAAATTTTAATTGGAGAATTGAGGCCACCATTTGATAGAGAATGAACTTAAAATTTTTTATTTTTGAAAATTTTGGTTGAATCAGGCATGAACCAAACGATTTAAGCTTTGAACCAGGTTCGGACCAGTCCGGAATAGTGTTGTCTTCTTCCTTCAGATGACAATACTATTCACTCGTCGAAAAATCACACGGCGTTGGTGAAGCTAAAAAGTCTTTAGCTAGGGAGTTTTAGGCAATGAATAACCACCATTAAGGTCCCACTCGGATGACCAAGAAGTCCTCAAGCTTCCTATATAAAGAGCCCCTCCTCATCCTCACACCTAAAAACTCCACTCTCTCCCTATTGCTCTATTTTTTGTGGAGCTCAAACAATAGCTCTGACTTGGGCATTTTTCTGACCCAAAGAAGGTGTGTTCGAGTTCTTTGGATTCAAGGAGAAGTCAACTACACGTCTATAGTCTCCGTTTATTTCGAGGGTCGTCGGAGAAGCACCGGCATGATGGAACAGTGAAGCAGCTCCGGCGGATTGAAGCTGCCCTGTTTTGGCCGAGCTGAAATCAGCCAATTCGAGCCCTCCTCAAGCCAAGCTCTCCCAACACTCTCACAACTCTCTTACAACTAAATTAGAGAGAAAAGGTAAGTCAATTTGGCTCCCCTCTATAAATTAGAACTGACATATTTTCAATGACTAAATTCTCACTCAATTTGACATCAATTGATGCAACTCTTGATCCTAGGAGGAATCTCAAGACAAGAGCTATCTACCCAGATCGAAAGGTTGGACTGCCATGCCCCCGACAGTAAGCTTTCAAAGCTTTCTCTCTCAAAGTCTAGTTTTTTGGCGAATCTCCATTTGAGCTTGTTCCAACATCAAATCATATTATTCAAAGTGCAATTGAATCATATGAAGGTGTAGGAACTCCAATCTAACTTCAATTTCAACAATTAAACTCATTTGAATGTTCAATTTGATGAAATCAAATTTGGCTGTGTTGGAAGGTTGGAATTGAGGGGAAAATTGGGGAAATTTTAGGAATTTTGAAAATTTGAGGGACTAAAGTGCAATTTCATAAACTTGAGGGCCAATTGGGTATGATAAAGATGTTAGAAGACCAATTGGCCAACTTTTGAAAATTTTAGGGTGAAACTTACCATTTTTGTAAAGTAAGGGAAAATGATAATTTTGGAAAAGTTGGGGACCAAATTGGAAATTTGGGAAACTTGAACCCCTTTTTGTCATTTTAAATAAATTGAGGTCCTAAGGTGAATTTTAGAGTTTTGGGACTCAATTTGGGGGAAAACCTGCATTAGGGACCTAAAGTTAAAGAAAAATAACTTTAGGGACCTAATTGTAAATAAATAAAAATTTTGGTTATTTCATTCATTCGGGATGAATGAAGACTATTAGGCCAAAGGATAATAAACAATGATGTTCATATCGTGTAGTAACACGAAGTACCAGGAACGCCAGCTAAGGCAAGTTCACGTGAAGGCCACAAGACGGTTAAGAGGAAATTCACTACACTATCGGGTGAGTGGGACTTAATATCATATCCGGTTGGGATGATAAGCACCTCGTAAATGAAAACTCACTATTAAGTGGTATTTTAACCATCACACCTAAAAGAAGTGATGTGGAAATTACACGAAAAAGCTACTTACCGGTTGTAAGTAGATCATACCCGGTTGGTATGATGAACTTCCTGGAAGAATGTAGAAAACCTACTTATCGATTATAAGCGGAGATGTCCTCATACCCAGTTGGTGTGATGGACATATGAAAAGTTTATTTTGTCGAAAGTGCTCTCCCCTAACTGTGTGCCACTACTTAAAAGTTTTTGGAGACCTTGACGGGAGCTCAAATAGCTCAGATAGGTTGAAGGCCTCGGTTTTGGAACTTGTGGGCTAATATGACCGATTTTGAAAATTTTGTACAGTAGGCCCTAGGCCAGTTGACATGAGTAGAAGCTCATAAACAAATATGAGTTTAAGCCATGAAAACTTTAAATGAATGAATTATTTGGCAATGGTACCAAGACAGGACCGACATACTTGATGGACTGGCGACAGTGTGATATGAGAGGTCTACAAACCAGTCGAGGCAAACAGGTGCAAGTCGAGTTGAGGATCGGGGCCATTGGACCAGTGGCACCACATATTATATGGCTTCTGTGAAAAATTATTGATTTGTGCTTGCACTGAGTTACGGAACCTTCAAGATGCTCAAGAGTGGTAGTGATGTATCCTAGGGCTATAGAACGACATGGTGGAGATAAGGGCAGTTAGTGGTGCCAATAGTCTTGGAAGATCAACGTAACTTCATGCGCATGAGACCGGGATGGGGTCGGGATAAGGTCTTTGTCCTCGTATGGACACAAAGTTTTTTTTATGGGATTGAGGGTCAGATGTCTCGTACATCTACTCATTCTCAGGGTATAAGTGGACGTGCTTTTATCTAGGTAGTTGGTAAAGTCGCTCCGACTCCACAAGTGGGTACAGTGGATGTACTGGCCTGCAAATGTGTGTTCCCTTTGTTATGAAGGGTGTTTGTTCATTGATAAACACACTGGTTATGAATGTGGATTGAGAAATGGCTATAAAAACCGAGATTTTGAAAATGAGTAATTTTAAGTAAATTAAGGAGTCTCGCACACCCTAAATTAAAATTTATTTTTTTAAATACCTATTCACTGAGTTGTAGAAACTCACCCATCCTTTTTATCCCTTTTCAGGAAATAGAGAAATGACTAGGGATAACACCAAGCCTTACCCTCTATCAAGTATGCTTAATTTATTTTAAGCTTGCATTTTATTTGATATATGTTATTCCAGGGAACAAGGTTGAAATTGCGCTTGGGTCATCTTGAGTTAAAGAATGAGGAAACCTCACTTGAACCAAGAGAGTGGCAGGTTGTTCACGGGGATCCGACCAAGATAGTGTGGACTTGGAAAACCGACTAGGGACGAACACATCACAGTTATCGGGTGAGTGGGATTATCTAACGTCATACGGACACAAAGTAAATTTTGAATATGAGGGTCGGACAATTAATTTCTACTCGAACTCTGAGTAGAAGTGAGGGACTTCTATCACGGTGGATGGTAAAGACGCACCCATCCACAAGTGGGTGCAGTTGTTGTAACTACATCACACAAATGCTTGAACCCTTTATTATAAATGGCGTGTGTTTGTTTGCTAAATGCCTCCCGATGCAAGGGGATGTTTCCAAAGAGCTAAATACACATAATAAGTGAAATGGTGAAAGGTTTTAAAAATATGTACGAGTGTACTACGTGAAAGACTTCCCAAGCAAGGGGAAGTGTTAAAAGAGTTAAACTCACATAATGGTGAACAAATTTTAAAAAGATGATTTGTTTTTCTAATATAAAGAGAAACCCCAACATTTTATTGAAAAAAGAGTATTTTTTTTAAAAAACTCATTTGCCAACACCCGCTCACTGAGTTGTAGAAACGCACCCCCCAACCCCTTTTAAGGAAAGAAGGTAAGCCCTTAAGGAATACCTCAAAGCCAAACCCTTAAGACAAGAACAGGTATGTAAGTTTTAATATATTCAGTTTTATATAATATTATTCCAGGAAAAAAATCAGGTAAAAAGGATGCCTAACTCCTCGTGGTTAAAAAGGAAGTGAAATCCTTCATAGACTAAAAGGAGTGGCGGGTTGCTCATGAGGATCCGACCAAATCGGGTCGGGGCGTGACAGGTGTCCTCAGTCAATAGTCAGTTGAGGAGCAAAATCATTAGTAGGGATGATCAATGAGGTATTGACAGGTGGAAAAGATGCCACGTCAGTGGTCAAAAAGGATGTTAGAGAATGGTCGACCAATTAAAGGTATACACGTGGTAGAGCCATGTCGGATGGTCTCAACCAATCATAGGATGACATGTGGCACTGGCACACTATGTTAAGTGGGAAAACCAATAAAATTAAATCAGCCAATCATAAGACGTAACGTGTTAGGGATAACGGAGGCATAAATTCGGTCAATGGTACGTTGATGTATGCGACCAATGAGAGGCCACCACATGTATGGTCAATGAGTCAACGGGTGACTCGGACGTTGATTGAGAACCCATGTTAGTGACGCCAGCCAATCACCGTGTGACACGTGGCATACTGCACATGTGAAGCTCGCACGTGCATGCATAGTATCATCTTTAACCTTCATATGATAGCATTATTCATAAAATAGGAAATTGGAATAATTCCTTTCCATTTCCGACGAGAGAATATTCACTCCAACAATGGCAATTTTGGAGGAGATAGGCTCGGCCAATTTGGAAACCAGTAGAGCCAAGGGTGCTCGAGCTCCCCTCCATTCATTCTCTTCATCCCATGAAAGCCTAAAGAAGAACAATAGCTCCATTTTTCGACCATCTCTAAACTAGAGCTCTGACATTGACCTTTTCCTCAACCTCTCCAACTACGCAATTTAGTTCCCTAGAATCCTAAGTAAGTCCTCCACCTTCATGCATACTTCATTTAGCTCAAAGTTCACCGAAGAAGCACCAGCGAGCTCGCATAGTACCTTTGCTCCCTTTGCAGTCTAAGACTAGAGTTGATTGAACTATATTTGAGCCACCCTCAGGCAAATCACGGCTAAACCAAGCCCTCCAGACCTTCCCTAGAGTAGTCCACACCTTTCTTGAACTATCGGACCAAATTGCAATTTTTGAAAGTTTGGGAACATAATTGTAATTTTCAAGAAATTTGGGGATTTTCTATAATTAGCTAGGAATATTGTACTCAATTGGAAATTTGAGAAAATAGGGACCCAAATGGAAAATTTGACAATCTTAGAGACCTAATTCAAATTAAGGTATAACTTAATTGCTAAATTATAATTATTAGAGAGTTACGAGTCTTAAGTATCATTAATTTATTACTTGGGACTTAATTGCTCAATCTATTGTAGGAATAAAGCACCTATAAGTTCATTCAAATGAAAGGCACACCAAGCCCGGAAATCCCCTATACGAACTAGTCTCGAAATACGAATTAGTGTGATTTCTAGCATCATACCTGTTTGTGGTGATGAACGTACTTTCATATACCAAAAGCTAAAAAAATATTTTCCATAAGTCTCCCCTAACTTTATGAAACTACTTAAAATGTTTTGGAGATATTTATGCTAAAAGCATGAAGCATGTATTGCATAGAGCTAGAGTTGCTCAAGTGGACCCAAGGCCGCAATTTTGAAAGAGAAGTGAGCCTAATGCCATGTTTTCTACTATGAGACCAAGGCCGATGGAAATGGGTTCAATCACATAGATAAATTTTGATTATTGAGCCTTGTAAAAATTATCATAAATGGATAATTGTTTGTTGTAGCTACCGAGACAAAGACGGGTCGTCGAACTCATTGGACTGGTAGCACAAGGATAAAGGTCTTAAGAAAAGATTGTTGATTGTGTTTTGATGAGAAATGGAACCATCGAGGCAGCTGTTACAGGGGTAGTGCTGGTTTTAAGGGCTCTTGGATGGCTTAGGGAGCATAAGGGAAGATTTGTCATTCCAGTATGTCATGAAGCTTTGGAAGCTTCATGCGCATTGAGACCGAGGAAGAAGGGGGAGAGGTCTCATCCCTCAATAGTGGTCAAAAGAAGTGATGAGGTATGGGGGTTGGGCAATGGTGCTCACACACACTATGTGGTGAAGGTTGTGGCCTCTCACTAGGATGAATAGTAAATACGCTACGGGCCACTAGTGGAACAAATAGAGGTTGTTGTCTCTGAGGATCTGTTCTATTATTATTTGATCCCTTTATGGATAATGAGTGTTTGTATGTTTATACAAAACAAACCATGGTAGGTTTATTTAATTAAATCCCTCTAACTAGGAAGATACCTAACCTAAAATTGATGAAATAAGCTATGAAATTTGTGAGAAACCTTTTTATGAAAGAGTATACAAGTAGTGGCTTGTTATTTTCAAAAAAGGAAAATTCTACTTAAGTACATACTGAATTATAGACATGAAGTCATGATTTCACGCAAACTATAAACCCCGTCCCTTAAAGATAAGAAAACCAGGGAAAGAACCGGTCAACTCAAGAGAGAAACCCGAACCGGTTCATGAACCTTAACCGATAGAGATAGGGCAAAATGGGAAATCAACAAACCTCAAGTGACTCAAAGAGTCATAAAAATGATGGAAAAGGACCTTGGGACAAATTGGAAGAGAAAACTAGACTAGTTCATGTGAACCAGACCTGAATCGGATTGAACTGATTTGAACCATCATTCAACCGATTGCTAAATTCAATTTTCTAAGTGGCTTAAAATATTCAAATTGGGGAATTAAAGCCACCATTAGATAGAGAATGAATTTAGAAAATTTTAATTTTGAGAAAACTAGTCGAATCGGGCTTAAACCGACCGGTTTAAGCATTAAACCCGATCGGAACGGTCCGGACTGGTTCGGAACAATGTCATCTTCTTCCTTCATATGACAGCACTGTTCATTCAATACAAAAATAGACAGCGCTAACGAAGGAAAAACGGCTCTGTTTAGAACGTTTCAGGGTGAGGATAAGCTTGACCAAGATGTGAAACGGTCGGGCAGAGAGTCCCCGAGCTCCCTATATAAAGAACTCCTCTTCATTCATCCTTCTCACACCTAAAATCTCCATTCTCTCTTAACTGCTCCATTTTCCAGTGAAGCTCGAACCAGAGCTCCGACATAGGTGTTTTTCTTAGTCTGAGAAGGCGAGGTCGGGTTCTTTAGACTCCAGGGTAAGTCAACTACCTGATAGCAACCTCCATTTGATCGGAGTACTGCCATAGAAGCACCGACGAAATCAAACATTGAAGCAGCCCTCCTTCGGCCAAATCAAGCCCTCCGGACACTCACACAACTCTCACACAATCGTAACAAAGCTGAAATGTAAGCCAATTCGACCTCCTCTGTCATTTCTAGTCGGCATTATAGAGAGAAATTGTGAAACTTCACTAATAGAATTATCCCTCGATTCGAGGTCAATTGTAGAAATTCTTGATCCTAAGAGGAATCACAGGACGAGAGCTACCTGGCCAGATAGAGAGCTTGGACCACCGCAACTCCGACAGTAAGCTTTCAAAGCTTTCTCTCTCTACACATAGTTTTTCGGCAAAGCTCCATTTGAACTCGTTTCGGCCTCAATTCATGTGATTCAAAGCTCAATTAAATCGTATGGAAGTGTAGGAACTGATTTACACCTCTAATTGATGCAATTAACCCTGATTGAATGGTCAATTTTAAGAAATCAAATTCAACTAGTTTGAAAGGGGAAATTTTTGGGAGAAAATTGGGGATTTCATAAAATTGAGGGATTTCTTTGCAATTTCCCAAACTTAAGGGTCAATTGGCCATGAAAAAGATGTTGGAGGACCAATTGGTCAATTTTTGAAATAATTGGGGTCAAATTGTCATTTTTGGAAGTAGAGACAAAATGGTAATTTTTGAAAAGTTGGGGACCAAATTGGAAATTTAGAAAACTTGAGCCCCTTAAACAATTTTGAGTATATTGAGGACCCAAAGAGAATTTTTGGAAGCTTAGAGACTCAATTTGGGGAAAAGTTAGCATTAGGGACCTAAAGTCAAGGAAAATAAACTTTAGTGACCTAATGTCAAGGAAAATAAACTTTAGTGATCTAAAGTCAAGGAAAATAAACATTAGGAACCTAAATGCAATTAACTAACAAATTTGAGCCTAATCATTCATACATGAGAAACAAAGGTTATTTTGCCAAATTTTAATAAATAAGGATGCCCAAATCGTGTAGGAACACAAGAGACCGGAACGTCGGTAAGGGTAAGCTAGTGTGGAGGCAAAAACTGACTGGAGAAGAATACGCCACGGTTATTGAGTGAGTGGGCTTATTTAAAACATACCCAGTTGGGATGATGAGCACTTTAGAAATGAAAAATCACTTGTAAGTGAAATTTTAATATCATACCCAGTTGGGGTGATGGGCGAACTAAACTAAAACCTACTTAACGGTTGTAAGTAGAGAAAATCATATCCGGTTGGTATGATGGACTTCCTTGAAGTAAGGAGAAACCCGCTTGCCGGTTGTAAGCGGAGGTATCATCACACCTAGTTGGTGAGATGAAGTGAAAAATATATTTTTGCTAGAAGTGTTCTCCTCTAACTGTGTGCCAATGCTTAAACTCTTTGGGAGACCTTCTTTACGGGAGCTAGAATAGCTCGGATAGACTAGAGGCCTCGATTTTTAAACTTGTGGGGCTAAATGCCCGGTTTTAAAAAATCACGTGCAGTGGGCCCAAGGCCAGTGGGCACGAGTAGGAGTTCATAAACAAACTTGAATTGAGAAAGCCTTGAAAACTCTAATGAAACTGATGTGTGATTTTGCCATGGTACCAAGTCAGTATCGAAAATACTCGATGGACTGGCGGCAATACGTCAGGGCTAGGTCGACATACCGGCCTAGACAAATAGTTGCAGGTCGCGTTAAGGGTCAGGGTCGTTGGACTAGTGGCAACAAAGATAAATGGCTATGTGAAAACTATTATTTTGTGCATACACTTGAGGTGAAAGATCATCAAGACACCTAAGAGGGGTAGTGATGCATCCTAAGGGCTACTTGACGACATAGTGGAGATAAGGGCAGTTCGTTGTGCCAGCAGTCGGGAAGCTCGACGTAGCTTCTTGCGCATGAGAACGAGGTGGGGTTAGGATGAGGTTTGTATCCTCATACGGACACAGAGTTGCTTTTAGGTTTGAGGGTTGGATGTCGTTAGCATCACTCAGACCCAGGGTAGAAGTGGACAGGCTTCTATCTTGGTGGCCAGTAAATATGCTCCAAGCCACAAGTGGGTGAAGTGGATGGACTGCTCCTGCGAATGTATGTTCCCTTCCTGATGAAGGGTGTGTATTGTCTGCTAAACACACCTAATTTGGAATTGAGGAAAAAGCATTTTGAAAACTGAATTTTGAGGAGAACCTTATTTGAAAGAAAAATAACAACCTTAGCACACTTAGTTAAAACTATATGTTTTGAGAATTCACTTCCAACCCCCCACTCATTGAGTTGTAGAACTCACCCCTCTTTTATATCACTTTCCATGAGTAGAGGAAAACATAACTAAGAAAAACACCAGGATCTACCTTCTGTCATGTATGCTTAAAATTTCTTTTAAGTTTGCATTTTATTGATTTATACTATTCTAGATAACAAGGTTTAAATTCTGCATGGCTCCTCTTGATCAAAGGAAAGGGGGAACCCCTATTAAACTAAGGGAATAGTGGGTTGATCATGGGGATCTAACCAAACCGGTTCGGGGCATGACACAAACCCTGCTCACTGAGTTGTCGAACTCACCCACTCCCTAAACCCTTTCAGAAAAATTATGAATAATAACGTGTGTGAAGATTTAACTTCTTGGTAAGTCTTATATCTAATTATATTTTGATATGTTTTATGGAACCATATTTTCTTAAATGTATTTTGAAATATTTTTAGGTTACGTCTGACTATTGTCGGTACTCCAGTGGTGGTTATCCTTTTAAATACTGGAAGGAGTGATGGGTTGTTATTAAGGTTCTAACCAAACGGGATCGGGTGTGGCAACTTTATTAGAAAATGATTCTAGAGAGAGAAATGTTCAATTTTTTACCGGCGGTCGGAGTTGTTGGTATGTGAAGCTAGCTCTCCTTGTTTGAGTCCTCTAGGATCTATTGGCACCTCATATGATTGTTGAAGTTATCTGAATTTGAGTTGGAAAGAATTCAGTGAAAATGGTATGAAAATTTAAGAATTTTGTCACATGGAGGTAGGACACTTAATTACGATCGATGTGGAAGATTTGAGCACGACTTATGGTTGTATAGGAAGCTTAGCCTAGCTGTGGTTGGGCATGGGGATGCTCAATTTCCGCTCAAAGTGCTTGGGGTACTTTTTGTTCTATTGGAGTCGAGGTACTATACAACCTCGCATGACTTTTTTGATCATCCTCAAGCTTGGTTGATATTAATAATATGTAGATGATTACTATAGGAATCTAAGAAACCTAAAAACAGCCTTTCTAGTTTAGAGAAAGGGCCCTTTTCGGAGCTATGATTAGAGCTTTGCCAAAAACTGGAGTTATGAGAGGATTTTGAGTGTTTGAGGTTTGAGAAGACTAAGAGTGAAGGTGTTGTTAATATATGGAGCATGAGAACTCGATGGGCATTTAATCCCATAGCCTATCAATCATTAATGCTCTTGGAACCCCTAGGTGAATATTCTTTCACCAAAAAGGAACATTTCAGAAAGAGGTGAGACACACATCAGCGATGCTAATTTAAGAGGTTGAAGATGACACTATACACCCACGTGTGGATTCGCATGTGTGATTTGCCACGCGACACATAACGATTGGTTGGAGTTGCTAGCGCAAATTTTCACTCAAGGTCCATGCCATCTTCTGGCTGTTTGAAGTGCCATGTGGTGGCCTTCCATTGGTTGTTTAATCTAACATGACAACTAACTAGATTTAGTTTTCAGACGATCATTTTAATATTGTCATGTGACGTCCTATGATTGGTCGGTTTAAATATGTCAGGTTTCTCACTTGCTAACATGTGTCAATGCCATGTGTTATTCCAGTATTAGTTTTGTACTCTGACGTGGCAATTCAACTCACACAATCCTTCTACAACTATTCATTGTCATGTATTACACGATGATTGGTTAGTTCTCTTAGACATCTGAGTAGTCTACTGACTCAACATACTTTACACATGGCACTCTATGATTCATCAACCTAGTTGACGTGGCTTGCTAATGGAGATTCATTTTCGTTAATCGTTAATGACTATCGCGTGTCACACTATGATTGATCATCACTTCATACCACTTGTTTGGTAGATGATTAGGCGTGTTTTCCATGCAATGCCCGTTAGTTAGTTGCTCCTACTAATGTGGCACTAACCTAGCAATTGGTTCAACGACTGATTTTACTGTCCTGATCGGACCGTTGACTAGTTCAATCGAACTAGGTTACGGTGACCCAAAATCATTTTTCGATCATTTCAAACTTAATTTGATCAGTTCTCTAAATTTTAAAAACTTTTAAATTTATTTTTAATATGGTATGATCTCAATTTACCATTTTTCATTTTTAATTCACTTCGAAAAAATGAATTTTCAAATTATTCTTTTGGTTTAGTATACTTCAATCCAATTTAACTTTGTTTCACCTCAATTCAGTCTGATTCTCACTTCTAGCTTTTGATTAGATTAAATTCTTTTAAAATTTGGTAAATTTTATCTCTCTTTGGATAACTTTTAAAGTCATGTTGATTAATTTTCATGATCCCGATTCAAACTGAACCTCGGGTTTCTTTAAAATGTTTCAACCCTCATTACTAAAGTATTTCCTTTATGAAGAGCAAGGATTATGTGAAATTTTGTACGTTAGTCAAACATAGCCAATCATGACATCAAGAAATAGGATCGAGTAAAATAAGAATGTGAGTAGTTTTACTAATATTAAGTCTAATTCATGATATCATACTTATAACTTTATTAAATGTTTGAGCATAATATGAAAAAAATAAAATATAACTTAATTTTTTTAAATGGGCATAAATTCAAATTATTAAGAAAAACTGGTTGATGATCAAATATTTAAGAAATGAGCTAAAATACCCTAATTCACCTAGTTCCAATGTTTTAATAGAATGGCACAGGGGTCAATATTTTAAAAGATAAGATAAGTCTCATGCATGTTGAAAATAATATTTAAGAAAGATATAACTATGATTAAAATATGAGTTTTGTCCCAACTATTTGAAATATTTATTAATTTATTGTGGTAGGCTTGAAAATAAGTTAATATTTTAGTCTTGTTCATAATTGTGCATGGTTATAAAAAAGTGATTGTGTTTAAGAGAAATAAACATTTGACTAATAAACATACGGGAGTCACATAGTAAATAAGGAATGATATTTGTTTCACGAAAATGAGGTAACATGAATTTGGTCTAAACATTTGACTAGTAGTCTACTATCACATGTCTAATGGCTTGTTATTATTTGGACCTCCACACAAGTTGTTGTTGATATAGTGCTATGATTGAGCAAACATGCCTTTTTTTTTTAAATTGTGAAAATTTAAAATAATTTAATTGTTTGTGTAATGAGTATTATTTAATTAAATATTTTGAATAGAAATAAAATCGAAAATATCAACCTTTGATATTAGTCCTCCCACCCAATTTTCACCCTTCAAATCATTGAAAAAATACATATAAAAAAAGTTCAATAGTTGCACATATTTTTATTAGGAATACATCAAAATATAACTTATGGTTCACAAAATATTTATTTATTTTTATGAAATAAATACAAATAATCCATTATGTTTATGAATTTTTTTTATAATAAATTGTATAATTTTTTATATTGAGTATGATGCTTCCCTTGATCGTGTGATACAATGTTGATTTATTGGAAATTCTGATTGGACGGTATAATTTATGATCAAATAGTTAAAAAATATTTATGATAAAAAAATAAAAATAATAAAATGTTAAAGACTAAACGCTTATTTTACCTTTTCTTATTCCAATTATGGTTAGACATACTTACGGAGCTAAAAGTAAAATCATTTTAAGTGACTCCACATTTTAAACTAGAATCTATGAGAAGATGCGGACTCCAATAATAATTCATAAAAGTGAGAGTAAACATTCTATCAGGAAATGATAATTCATAAAATTTCAATATTCAACCGTGAGATATGGAAAATGTACATCTAGATTGAGTAGACCTAATAATAAGATTAAAAGACAGTAAATTTAATTCTTATAGTATATATTTTTATGATACTCTCTCTAAAATTAAATATATTATATAACTGAAAAATAAAATTTATTTATTCAAATCGGTCTTAATAAAAATATTATTGCTACATGTCACGAACATTTATGCACTAATAAACTGACATATTGTTTTGGTCGAACAATATACTGATTGTGCTGTAATATTTAAATAAAAACGCGTGAAAGGATATAGCGTGAAAGGCAAATGTGGATTTATTCGCGCTGATATTGCTCCCAGTCTTCCACTCACCTTGACGAAATGGCTGATGTGTGCCAACTCCATTTGACTCACAAGACCAAATCATTTTCTTTAATTAATAAATATCTAATAGAATTAAAGAGATTAACACATTATTTAAATATTATTTTATATCTTATAATATATATCTTTTTACTTAGCTCTTATCCTACCAAAAAAACTGTATAATATTTACTACTCAACTATCACTAATCATTTTTACTCAAATTATCCAAATATTATATAACTCCGATTTTAAAATAATATAAAAGAATAATTAGTTTTTAATCAACATACTCAATAAAATAATAAAATTTACTTAAATTATATATTTTAATATTTTTTTCCAATTTTCCCTTAACAATTACTTTAAAAAATGTGAGAAATTAGTATAAATAATAGTTTGGATATCTTTATTTTATACAATCTTAAATAATATTCTCAATTCACTTATATTTAATATTTATAATTTTTAAACCCAATTTTAACAATAATTTATAATAAATTTACTTTAACTTAATTTAAATATTTTTACTTTATAATCATATAAAAAACGAACTAAATTTTCTGTATCTAAGTATTCGATTCTAGTTTTACTTTATAATCATATTCTTCTACCAATTTAATGTTACTGCCCGTGCAGGAATTTCTTGCCCTCTTTCAGCTTCTCTGTGCCTGCTACAAGGTCTTTTGACTTTTTAAATCGTTCTACCTGGACTGCCTGCTTCCTGCTCATGTGAAGCGCTCGAGGAACCCCTTCTCCTCTTCTCCTACCGCGACCGACGAACCCCTTTCGTGGGTTCTTCTCCCTTCTCTCCCCAGGTGAATTCTCAGGCACCCTTATTCTTGGTTCGATTTCGTGTAGCTCGATCCGGTCTGTTATTTTGATCTGAGCATCTCTTGGGACCCCACTATTCTTCATGTTTGTTATTCTCTTGGGGTTTGGTCTCGTGCTTTTCTATTCATGAATTGTTGCTGTTTTCCTCTTGAATCTGATCGGAGGTTGCTCAAGTTGAACGCTCTATTTTGAGTTCTTGTTCTTCTTGCTGCACCTGCGCTGCTTTCTTACTGTTACTGTTAATTGATGATAAGATCGTATTCAGGCAATTCTTATAAGGAGTGCGAGCTGCGTTGGAACCATTGACTGATAAAAACTTCCCTTCTTTCGAAGTATCGTTTATATTGGTTATTGGCTCAAGAATTCGTTGGATTCAGAGCAAGATGGTTCTTATTGGCTCAAGAATTCGATTGATATTGGTTATTGCATCTCTCTGGTTATCCCTCTGTATTTGTTCAATTCACGGGGATGAGGGTAATGTCTATTGCGTGAAAAGCATATATGAATCAGTGAAAGACCCTTTGGGTTACTTGAACAGTACATGGAATTTTGATAATCACACTGAGGGCTCTATATGCTCCTTTCTCGGGGTTGAGTGTTGGCACCCAAACGAGAACAAGGTCCTCAACATCAAGCTCTCTAACATGGGTTTAAAGGGCTCCTTCCCTCTTGGTCTTGCAAACTGCACTAGTATGACTGGCTTGGATCTCTCCAACAATGATTTCTCAGGACCTCTCCCTTCCAACATATCGCATATTGTTGGTTTCGTGACATCTCTTGTCCTCTCATCAAATAACTTCTCAGGTTCAATCCCAGTAGACCTTGTAAATTGTAAGTACTTGAATGAGCTCTCTCTGGAGCACAACCAGTTCTCTGGGCTGATACCTACAGAGCTTGGCTCACTTGGTCGGATAAAGACATTCAATGTGGCTAACAATCGTCTGTCGGGGCCAATCCCTAGCTTACCTGCAAATCTTTCAGCAGATGACTTTGCCAATAACCCAGGGCTCTGTGGGTATCCTCTACCATCCTGCCAATCATCTTCAAAGAGCTCCACTACTGTTATCGTAGCAGCTGCAGTGGGTGGCATGACTATTTCAGCTCTAGTTATTGGTGTTGGGTTAGTCTTTCTTTACCGTAGAGCTGCAGAGAAGAGAAAGCAGCTGGAGGATCCTGAGGGAAATAGATGGACCATGATCCTAAAAGGAAGCAAAGGTGTCAAGGCAAGTTTTCTGATCAAACCATACTAGAACCATTTATTCATATATCATCGATACAATTGTTGATTCATATACATTGCAAATGTAGGTGCACCCACTATAGGCATAAAGCTTCTCCATAACTGATTATGCTTTAAACCATGCCAGAGACTCAGTTTTTATTCCAACTTACCTCACTTTTCTGTTCATATTTTCCATCTGCCTTGTCTTTGCATTTCAAGTTACACCTCTATTTGTCAATTGGGCTGTTTGCAGAACCCTAGACCATGCTTTATAATCATTAAATGTGCATTTTAATTGCTTTTTTGCACTACATTAAGAGAATTTTTTTAATTGTTTTTTATGATAAGTAGGTATCCATGTTCGAGAAATCTGTTTCTAAGATGAAACTAGGTGACCTCATGAGGGCTACGAATGACTTCAGTAAGAACAACATAATTCAATCAGGAAGGACTGGGACCATGTACAAAGCAGTTCTTGAGGATGGAACCATGCTTATGTGCAAGAGGCTGCAAGATTCACAGCATTCTGAGAAAGAATTTGTGTCTGAGATGGCAACTCTTGGAAGGGTCAAGCAAAAGAACTTGGTCCCTCTCTTGGGTTTCTGCATGGCAAAAAACGAGAAAATCTTAGTCTACAAGTACATGGTGAATGGTGCCCTGTATGATTATCTCCATCCCGAGGAAAGTACGGTAGAGCAAAAAAAGGTCCTTGACTGGTTAGTGAGACTCAAGATTGGGATTGGGGCTGCTAGAGGGCTTGCATGGCTCCACCACAACTGCAACCCCCGTATCATCCACCGGAACATAAGCTCAAAGTGTATACTATTGGATGGAGAGTTTGAACCCCAAATCTCGGACTTTGGACTGGCCAGGCTGATGAATCCAATTGACACACACCTGAGCACCTTTGTGAATGGGGAATTCGGTGATCTAGGCTATGTTGCCCCAGAGTACACACGAACCCTTGTGGCCACCCCGAAGGGTGATGTCTACAGCTTTGGGATTGTGTTACTAGAGTTGGTGACTGGTGAGAGGCCCACACAGGTCAATCGTGCTACAGAGAGCTTTAAAGGAAACCTTGTGGAATGGGTGACCATGATGTCAGATGAGGCTCGACTGAATGATGTGATCGACAATTCCTTGCTCGGGAAGGGTGTTGACAATGAGGTCTTCCAGTTCCTCAAAGTTGCATGCAGCTGTGTAGTCCCTGGTCCAAAGGAGAGGCCTACCATGTTTGAAGTTTACCAGCTTCTCCGAGCAGTTGGGGAGCGATACAACTTCTCGACTGAGAATGATATTATGGTCCCCACGGACAGTGGGGATGCTCAATGGTCAGAGCTCATTGTCGCTCGAGACAGCACCATGGATTGATTATTAGAGTGGATGTGATTCAGCTGCACCTGTCTAGCTGGAGGAGGCTGTGATCTTGCAAACATGTGCTCCCATTACATAGCTATATATATATATATATATATACTATAAATGGGATATTGATATTCTGATTTAGGGTAACTTTGCCTGCAGATTTCCCCGTTCATGTTGAATGTCGGTGTAATATCTCATATATAAACTTTGTTTTCTTCTGTACGAGGCATCAGGATTGATCTGTCTGCTTGTTTTCAATGCCTTTTGCTTGGAGATAGTCTCTTGGCAAATGAACGTACAAGATTTCTTCTCTCTTTTCCATTTTCTTTGAGACCCCAACACATCCTCTGTTAAATATCTTCAAATAAATCTCCTTCAGCTCACCTCTGAGTTGCAGCAACAAAGAATGGCGGTTGCCTCAGCTTAGATGTAAAGGCCATTTCCAGTCGCCGGCATTCTATGCTGTAATCAAAGACTAAATATCAGTCTGGGGTTTGGTATCGTCAGCACGACGACGACCGAGATCTATGTTCACCCAAGTCCTGGTTTGGCGACTAAGAGGGGGGACAGGAAGCTCGACCTGAAGAGCGCCGAGAACGACCTCCAGTACGAACCGAGTTCGAAAATCCAATGGAAGGTACATTGTAAGCTCAGTTTTGGGTAAAGCTAAGTGGAACATAAATTTTATATACCTTTAACCACCATTTGATTAAGTCGAAGAGACATTCCTTAACTAGTCTATTTTTTCCTATCGTCATCTCTAATTAAATGAGTCTTCATTGAGATTTGGACAATTTTTCCAAACTATGAAGTTTTTCGACAATCTTCAAAATTTACTAAAAAATGCAAACTTTCACTATGTAAGGCTAGCAAATCATCCAAAATATTTATAATCGCATTAGAATTGATTTAAATATTTAAATGAGTTTTGATAAATTTGAAAAATTGATTACTAATATATAATTTTTAATAAATTTGACAAACAAACCACAAATAAATAAAGTTTGAACCTACGAATGAAATAAAAAATAAGTTAAGTAACTCAAATGAATAAATTTGTAAAAGTATAAAGACAAACTTGTAATAATGAAAATAATATAAGAACCCAAATTAAAATAAGAAAAATATTTCATAAATATTGATAATGATAAGAAGATTAAAAATTCTAGTAATTAGAGGGGTTCACATTTCACTTAAAGAAGTTATGTGATAGCTAATAAAGAACTGACATAAATATTCGAGTAAAATATATTTAAGTATATATTATTTATACGTCAAATTTTTTTATGATAATAATAATGCTCAAATTAACACAAATGTATTTTAATAATAATAAGTGTTATTTATGGTCCCATTCGATTAAACTAACCAAATATTTTTACAAACTTGAATAAAATGTTGAGTGATTATTTATAAAAAAAATGGTTTAAAAAATAAATATTAAAATAATATAGAATATTTTATCAAATTATAAGACATGTTCAAGTATACTAAAAAGATAAATTTTAGAAAAACGAGTCCATATATTATCAAAAGATAAGTCTAACTTTAATTTTGAAAGACGTGTTAAAATACAAAATATTTTGGAAATATGTGCGAAATCCCAAACATTTAGAAGGAATTAAAAAGTCTCCAACCAAATGTGGGTGAAGCATTCAACTTTTATAGAGATGAGCAAAGTTCCAAACCCCTTTTAAATAGAAATCAAAATCTAAATAATTTAAAAAAATGGGCCAAGTTCCTAATAGTTTAAAAAGATTAGGGAAAGTTCTAAACCCTTTAGAAGACCTGTCAAGACTTGAAACAATTTAGAAAGACAGACGAAGTTCTGAATATTTAGAAAAATGGGCAAAATTTTAAGCCTTTTGAAAGATGAGCCAAGGCCGGAATAATATAAAAAGGTACGTGATGTCCCAGACATTAAGAAACACAAATGAAGTCCTAAATCATTTTAAAAAATGGGCTAGTTCTAAACATTTAAAAATATGGGTTGATGAATAGTTATTATGAAAGTAGTGTCTAATTATTTCGATTTTTGAGATACCAAATAAAACTTGTTTATTTTCAAAATATGGATTGATGAATGTTTATTATGAAACACTTCAATTTTTGAAATACGGATCAAGATCCAAATATGAGGGTTGAGTCCCAATATGAATGTAATACACCTTGTAGCCTTATAAATATCGTTTGATATGTGCTTGTAAATTGACTAGAAATATGTTGATATAATTTGCATATGCATATTAATTTGTCACGGTTGTGATGAAAGGTATCTTTTTTGGGATTTTTTAGGTGCATCTATAAGCAACTGAACTATTTTAAAGGGGTTTTGAAAAAAAACAAATTCATGTATAAATATTATTACTTCCAAGAACTTGGAGGTGAGAGTTATAGGATGTTAGTTCATTATGGTATAGAGTAACATGTAAATTTTGCACTTTTAAGTTAAGGAAAATCGAAAAAAGAATTGGTCAAACCGAATAAAAAAATCAAGTCGGTTTACATTTGGGAACAAGCAATATGGAAATTTACAATTTTTGGGTGATCCAAAGGGTTCATTAAACCTTGGAAAAGAAACTTAAGACAAATTAGAAAACAAAAACCAAATTGGTTGAGGTGAACTAGATTCCATAAGAACTTTAAAGTTAAGCGTGCTTGCCTGAGAGTACAGCTTATCATAAATAGCCATAAATTAATATATATTTAATTATTATAATTAATACCAATAATTTAATACCCAAATTAAATTATTAGAATTAATACAAATAATTTAATACCGAAATTAAATTATTGGAATTAATACCAATAATTTATGGCAATATTAATACTAGTAATAAATCTCTCCCATTTAATACACGGTTTTACACCTATATAAAGAGGTCATCCCCATTCATTCTTCTCACACCTGAACACTTCTCTCTCTCTACTACTTCATTTCCCAGTGAAGCTCGAACCAAAGTTTTGACTTGAACATTTTTCTTAACCTCGGAAGTAGAGGTCGAGCTCTTTAGAACCAAGGAGAAGACAGCTATCTAATAGCAAACTCTAGTCAATCCGAGAATCGCTGGAGAAGTGCCGGCATGATGAAACAGTGAAGCAACTCCGGCGGACCAAAGCTACCCTATTTCAGCGAAGCTGAAATCGGCCATTTTGAGCCCTTCTCAAATCAAACCAAGCCCTCCCAACACTTCCTCAGCCCTCCCACGGCCGAATTAGGATTGAAAGGTAAGCCAATTCAGTTCCCCTCTGTAATTTCCAACCAGTGCTAGAGAGAGAACCTGCAAAATTTCAATAATGAAATTCTAACTCAATTCAGCATCAATTGATGCGATTCTTGATTCTAGGATGATCCTAAGATGAGAGCTATCTTCCCAGATTGAAAGCTCAGACCTCCATGCCCTCACCGGTGAGAAATCGAAGCTTTCTCTCTCTACAATCTGTTTTCCGGCAAAGCTCCGTTTGAGCTCGTTCCAGTGTTAAAATCTGCAATTCAAAGTTCCTTAGAATTGTATGAACATATAGGAACTCAATTTCAACTCCAATTTCAACAATTAGAGGTGTTTGATCAGTCAATTTGATAAAATCAAATTCGACAGTGTTGAAGAGTTGAAATTGGGGGAAATTTGAGGATTTTCGAAATTCGAAGGACCAAAATGAAAATTTATGAAATTGAGGGCCAATTGGGCATGAAAATAATGTTGGAGGACCAATTGAGAAATTTTAGTATTTTTGGGGCAAAACTTACCATTTTTGTAAAGGAAGGGCAAAATGGTAATTTTGGAAAAGTTAAAGGACCAAATTGGAAATTTGAGAAATTAATCCCCTTTTAGTGAAATGGAATAAATTGAGGTCCTATGATAAATTTTAGAAGTTTCAGGACTTAATTTGAGGAAAAACCAGCATTAGGGATTTAAAGTTAAAGAGAAATAACTTTAGGTACCTAATTACAAATAAATGAAAGTTTGACTTTCTCATTCATTTAGAATGAATGAAGGCGATTAGGCCGAATGATAATGAACCGAGATGTTCATATCGTGTAGGAACATGAAGTACAAGGAACACCAGCAAGGACAAGCTCGCATGAATACAAAGAACTGGTCTAGTGGAATTCACGACATGAATGGGTGAGTGGGTTTACTAACATCATACCCAGTTGGGATGATGAACACAACTTAAAATTAAAAATCACTTACCAGTTGTGTGTGGAAATTTTATATCATACCCGGTTGGGAATGATAAGTACCTCGATATGAAAACCCACTATTTAGTGGTATTTTAAACATCACTACTTAGAAGAAGTGATGTGAAAATCATACGGAAAAACTACTTATCGGTTGTAAGTAGATCATACCCAGTTGGTATGATGAGACTTCCTCGAAGGAAGTTGAAAACCCGTTCATCGGTTATGAACGGAGGTGTCCTTATACCGGGCGGTATAATTGATAGAGAAAACATATGTTTTGTCGGAAGTGCTCTCCCCTGACTGTGTGCCAATGCTTAAACAATTTGGGAGACCTTCTCGATAGGAGCTCGAATAGCTCTGATAGGCCGGGGGCCTCGGTTTTGGAACTTGGGGGCTAAATGCCCGATTTTGAAAATCTCGTACAGTGGGCCCAAGGCCAGTTGGCACGAGCAGGAGCTCGTAAACAAACATGATATATGTGCCATAAAACTTAATAAGTGAATTATTTGGCCATGGTACCAAGATAGGACCAACATGCTCAGTTAACTAGCGGCAGTGCGACATGACCGGTCCACGGACCAGTCAATACAAACAACTGCGGGTTGAGTTGAGAGTCGAGGCCGTTGGACCAGTGGCACCACATATTACATGGTAATATGAGAAAACATTGTTTGTGCATGCACTGTGAGTACGGGATCATCAAGATGCCCATGAGGGGTAGTGATGCGTCCTAAGGGTCCTGGACGACCCGGTGAGTATAAGGGCAAATCGTCGTTCCAGGTGTCCGTGCGAAATTTGGAGTAGCACCAAGCGCATGAGACCGGGGTGGGGATATGATGAGGTCTTTGTCCTCATACGGACACGGAGAAGTGATTTCGGGATTGTGGGTCAGATGTCGTGTACATCCACTCATTTCCAGGGTAGAAGTGGTCGTGCTTCTATTCGGGTGGCAGGAAAAGTCGCTCCGAAGCCACTAGCGGGTTCAGTAGTGATACTGACTTGCAAATGTGTGTAACCTTCATGATGAAGGATGTGTGTTGGGTGATGACACACACCGTGGTAACTAAGAAATAATGGAAAAACCCAAATTTTTAAATGAAGGGATTTTTGAAAACAAAGGAGTTTGGCACACTCCATATAAATGTGTTTTTTTTAGTCAAAAGATTTGAATCCCATTCACTGAGTAGTCGTACTCACCCCCTCCCTTATATCCCTTTCAGGAAATTCTGGAAAGCCTACCCTTAAAAATCGTCAACTAAGATGCCTGTAAGACAAGTATGTAAAGTTTTAAATTTTATGCAGTTTTGATTATGCTATTCCAGGAAAAGGTGCAGGTTAAAAGACTCCTTACTCTTTACGGTTTACAATAAGGGGAAACCCTTTAATAAACCGGGAAAGTGGCGGTTGATAATGGGGATCCGACCAAACTGGGCCGGGGCATGACAACTCACCACCCCTTTCAAGGGTATGTCTAGAAGAAAAAGCGCGTTAGAAGAAGATTACCAACCTAGCCATTATCAAGGTATAAGACTCAAATATAATTCAAAAAGACACTCATTTTTAGTAATTTCCTATTTTTTGAGATTTATGTGATTTGAAAAAATTAAATTACATTTTACGAAAATTTTAAATTATGATAGAAATTGAAAGATTTTATATTATAAGACTTCTGCATTGTCGATCTCACATTTTTATAACATAGGGAGTAATATGATAGGTTGTTATATGATTTGACGAGGTAATTTAGTCAAGATATTACAATGTAAGTGTATAAGAGTCCAACTTTTAAACATGTTTTAAAAAGAAAATATGTTAGAAAAGTGGGCATATAGAGAATAACACTAACATAAACCTTTATATATAACCTAAATTACGCAATATGAAAGAAGTAGGACGAGTACTAAGAAGAGTAATTAAAATTAGGTAAATTATGATAACTAGGAGAGGGGTCTAGTGTGAACCACATGGGAGGGGTGGTGGTGCAAGAACCCCCGATGAACCACACAGCAAAATTTGTGGGATACTCGACTTAATGAGCTAGAGGACAAGCCTCACCACGCGGTACTAGAAGCGAACCTCATCCTGCTTCTACTATAGGATGTGCATGCCATTCTAGGAATGAAATGGGTGTCCATGCATTGCATTAAGATCGACTGCAAGAGTAAGGTAGTGACCTTCTACACACTATAAATGAAACGGGTCGTGTTTCATGGTGAACTATGTAAGAATTGGCCTTATATGATATAGATCTTCAAGGCTAAATAATTGTTAATGAAATGTTTTACATCCTTCCTAGCTAGTATCACAAGTATGTCAACGCTCAAAGAACCACTAAGGACATAATGTCCTAGCCCGACTTGTTCCACGGCCAACGGTCCCATACAATCTGTCACATCTCCTCGATATTACAATGGTGGGTATCTTCACCAAGGTAAAAATGCATACAATAATTTTTCAGTAGAAACTTGAATTTTTGTTTCTTAAATAGTGTGCCCAAAACTTAATACAATAAATTAAGAATACAACAATTAATAAGTATATAAATTATAATCTTCGTACGCCAGTTTTGAGATCTGTACCTCAAGTCGAGTTATTTTGTATGTGATTTCTTGGCTTGTATCTCACAGAATCTTAGTTTTAACCTATAATTATGTAGAGGAGGGGGTGAGCTTATAGATTAGTGAATAAGGTAATGACATCACACCACTACATGGATTACAATTTTAAACTAAACTAAAATTCTATACATGTAGATTATATTCATGATTTCATAAATTATGTTTCTTTCATAACTTTACATGGCTCTTAGTACTCATGCCTTGGGCTTCTCACTCCTCATTTAAAACATCAATAAATCATATGCTCAGAATATCACACAATGACAATACTTTGAAAATGCCATACTCCTAAAGCCACGCCAATTTTGAATAGGTATGTATATGAGATTGTGTGAGCAACATGTACTTGACATAATCCATACCCCAAGTTCGTTCTCTCATATGGATGTTAACACATATAGAGGTACATGATGATATCCCACCCAACTCCCCATCCATGCCTCTCTACACATACACCACATCTTGCTAGTCACCCAATCGTAGAGGTGCACTAAGGGACTCTCACACGTATAGGGGTTCTGAGTAATCTAGAAGTCTATTCAATCTCCCCTTATCCACCACTTCCATTTACCCTAGGCGTCGACACTACCTTGATAAGTTTCCTGACGATGCCCCCACTCCCTCAATAGGTATATACTAAGCACAATCAAATAAACAACAAGTATGCTCAAATCATATTATCTCAGAGTTCGATCTTTATTCCAAATTACTATATCTCTCAAACACATGTACATAATTAGCAAGTGTAAACCCCTTCCCTTAATGACAAGGAAATCAGAGAAAGAACTGGTAAACCCAGGTGAGAAAATTGAACCAGTTCACGAACCCCATCCACTAGAGAAAGGGCAAATTGGTAAATTTACAAATTTTGAGTGACCTAAAGGGTCATAAAAGTCATGGAAAAGGACTTTGGGATAAATTAGAAGTGAAAACCAGATCGGTTCAGGTGAACCAGACCTGAACCAGATTGAACCGGTTTGAACCACTATTGAACTGGTTTCTATATTCATTTTTCTAGGTGGCTTAGAAAATTTAAATTGAAGAATTGAAGCCACCATTGGATAGATAATGAATTTAGATGGATTTACAAATTTTTAATTTTGAAAAACTCAGTTGAATCGAACCTGAACTGGCCGTTTTAAGCATTGAACCTAGTTCGAACCGATCTAGTTCGGTTCAGAATAGCGTTGTCTTCTTTCTTCAAATGACAGCACTGTTCACTCGCTGGCGAAGATGAAAATTCTCTGGCCATGGAGTTTCAGGTAATGAATGACCACCATTAAGGTGCCAATCGGATGACCAAGAAGTCCTCGAGCTTCTTATATAAAGAGCCCATTCTCATTCATCCTCCTTACACCTGAAAACTCCACTCTCACCCTACTGATCCATTTTTCAGTGAAGCTCAAACCAAAGCTCCAACTTGGGTATTTTTCTGAGCCAAAGAAAGCATGGTCTAGTTCTTTAGATTCGAGGAGAAGTCAACTACACGAGGTAGTCTCCATTTGCTTGGAGGATTGCCTGAGAAATGTCGGCGTGATAGAACATTGAAGCAGCTTCGATGGACCGAAGCTGCCCTATTTCGGCTGAGCTAAAAATGGACAATTCGAGCCCTTCTCAAGCTAAACAAAGCTTTCCCAACACTTCCACAGCCCTCATACAACTGAATTAGAGTGAAAAGGTAAGCCAATTTGGCTTCCCTCTGTAAATTTTGATCAGTGTTAGAGAGAGAACCATCGAAATTTCACTGACCAAATTCTCAATCAATTCAACATGAATTGATGCAATTCTTAATCCTAGAAGAAACCTTAGGACAAGAACTATCTGTCCAGATCGAAAGCTCGGACCGCCGCACTCCCTACGATAAGCTTTTGATGCTTTCTCTCTCTAAGTCCAATTTTCCGGTGAAGCTCCATTTGAGCTCGTTCTGGTGTCAATTCATGCGATTCAAAGTGCAGTTGAATCATATGGATGTGTAGGAACTCAAGTCCACCTTCAATTTTAACAAATCTCTTCAATTGATCAGTCAATTTGATAAAATCAAATTCGGTCAAGTTAGAAGGATGAAATTGGGGGAAAATTGGGGAAATTTTGGGGCTTTCAAAAATTTGAGGAACTAAAGTGTAATTTCATAAAATTGAGGGCCAATTGGGCATGGAGAAGATGTTGGAGGACCAGTTGGTCGATATTTGGAATTATTGGGAGTGAAATTTACCATTTTTGCAAAGTAGGGGCAAAATGGTAATTTTGGAAAGGTTGGGGACCAAATTGGGAATTTGGGTAACTTGAACCCCTTTTTGTGATTTTGAATAAATTGAGGTCTCAAAGTGAAATTTAAACATTTCGGGACTCAATTTGGGGGAAACATTGGCATTAGGGACCTAAAATTAAAGAAAAAGAACTTTAGGGACCTAATTACAAATAATTAAAAAGTTTGGGTATTATATTCATTCAAGATGAATGGAGGCTATTAGGTCAAAGGATAATGAACAAGGATGTTCATATCGTATAGGAACACGAAGTACTGAGAATGCCAGCCAAGACAAGCTCACGTGGAGACCAAAAAGTCGATTTAGAGGAATTCACTGCATTTATGGGTGAGTGGGATTTTTATATCATACCCGGTTGGTATGATGGTATGCACCTCGGGAATGAAAACCCACTATAATGTGGGATTTTAACATCACACCTGGATGGGGGTGATGTGAGAAAACACACAAAAAAAGTACTTACTGGTTGTAAGTAGATCATATCTGGTTGGTATGATGAACTTCCTAGAAGTAAGTAGAAAACCCGTTCATCGATTATGAGTGGAGATGTCCTCATACCCCGTTGGTGTGATGGACAACTGAAAGATATGGGAGCTCGAATAACTCAGATAGGCCAGAGGTCTCAGTTTTGGAACTTAGGGGCTAATATGCCTAATTTTTTGAAAATCTCATACAGTGGGTCCAAGGCCAGTTGGCATGAGTACGAGCTCATAAACAAACATGAGTTTAAGCCATGAAAATTTTAAATGAATGAATATGTTTGGAGATGGTACCAAGACAAGACCGACATACTTGATGGATTGGCGGTAGTGTGACATGACAGGTCGATGGACCAGTCAAGACAAACAACTGTAGGTCGAGTTGAGGGTCGAGGCCGTTGGACCAGTGGCACCAAAGATTAAATGGCTTATGAGGAAAATTATTGTTTTGTGCATGCATTGAGGTTCGGGACCATCAAGACGCCCAAGAGAGGTAGTGATGCATCATAGGGGCTACTAGATGACATGGTGGAGATAAGGACAGTTTGTTGTGCCAACAGGTAGGGAAGCTCGACGTAGCTTTATGCGCATGAGACCGAGGTGGGGTCGGGATGAGGTCTCTGTCCTAATACGGACACTGAGTTTTCTTTACGAGCTTGAGGGTCGGATGTCATGTACATCCACTCATTCTTATGGTAGAAGTGGATGGGCTTCTATATAGGTGGCCGATAAAGTCACTTCGATGCCACAAGTGGGTACAATGGACGTGCTGCCCTGTGAATGTATGTTCCCTTCATGATGAAGGGCGTGTGTTGGTTCATAAACACACCATTTCTAGTTAATGATGAGAAATGACTATGAAAACTGAGATTTTGAGGATGAAATGTTTTAAAGAAAATAAGGAGTCTGGCACACTCCAATTCAAACCATTTTATGAAAGTCAAATTTTAAAACACCCATTCACTAAGTCGTTGAACTCACCCCCTTCCTTATACCCCTTTTTAGGTAACCAATGGAAAGCCTACCCAAAAGACCTCAAGTTAACCACACCTATAAGAAAGGTAAGTTAAGTTTAAATTTCATGCAGTTTTGATTAATCTTATTTCAGGAAAGGTATAGGTTTAAAGGATATCTTACTTCTCACGGTTTAAAAGAAGGGAAAACCCTTAATAAACCGGGAGAGTGGCGGGTTGATCACAGGGATCTGACTGAACTGGGTCGGGGCATGACAACAAGCATGTTCAATTCACATTATCCTTGTAAAACTGGGAAATCCCAATTCTATAATTGGTTGAATTGAAATGGAAAGTGGGATTGAACTAAGAGAGTAAAGTCGAAGCAAGAAGTGAAATTGAATTGAAATAAGAGAATGGATCGATGGAGAGACCATGAGGGGTGAGAAAGTATCATGAAGAACCCTTAGGAGTGTCTCAAAACATGGAGTCAAGGATTGGGAGAAAATCAATTTGAACCGTGTTCGGGCTAAGTGGAGTCACAAAGGGTCCAAAATAAGTTATAATTGAGCGATCAATGCGTTTATTCAATAGGAAATTGAATGTAAAATTTTATTTATTTTTATTTTTCTAAGAACTAGCTAGAAAAGGGGTGATTCGGGTTAAAAACCACTAACCACAATGAAAAATTCATCGAAAACCAGTTCATTACATTGCAAACCGATCAACGTGTAATGTTAGACAGTTATTTTAGAGGCCAATTTCAATGGCTTCGATGACCCTCTTGAGTTGAGAAAACTTCTATGAGTCTCTTGCACCACTAGCTTTTCATAGCCTTTGGCCTTGCCTGTTTTGAGCAAGATCTCAGTGAGAATTAAATCATTTAATTCTCCGATCATGGTTTAAGTGGCCGAGTTGATTAAAACATAAATTGCACGAGCTATAGACCGCTAATTAAGGTGATTCAAGTGGTCATGGAATCCTTGAGTAGTCAGGTTTCAAACCCCACTAGCCTCGATGACTGATGTGCCTTCTTCGGTGATTTCCCGACTTTGACTCGACATTTGCTCGTTTGTGTGTTAGTTTCTGATCAAGCCTGACGGAGCAACTCCAACCAACCCTGAGCAAGCTAAGTTTACAATGGCAAAGAGTGAGGCTAGTGAGACCTCTCTAGTTAGTTTAAAAAATTTTAGAGATATTTAGGTTATGTTTCCAAGGTCAAGCAAAATGCAAAGATTTGAAAGTTTAGGGACACAATTGTAATTGAGCTTTTTGTGGGATCTTTCTAACGTTATGTTTGGATTAAGGGGTTTGGATGTATTTGGAGGTGGAGAGGTTTGGAGGGGTGGAGGAATCTCTCATTTGATAATAAAAAATGGAGGGGTTTGGATGGGTGGGGAATCACCTCCAAACCCCTTCATTTAACACTACAACCCAATACCCTTAAAAGGGAGGGTATTTTGAGGGATTGTTTCATTTATTACTTAAATTATATTAATACCTTCATTTATTGTTTATATTATTATTTTTTTATTTTCTTATATACTTTAAATAAATTTATATATTAATAATATTTTATATAAAATTATATAATATAAATATATAATACAAATATTATACATAAAAATTATTGTACAAAATGTATTTAATATAATTTAATTATATATAGTAGTTAATAAATTATTTAATTTAATAAAAGGGTAAATTTGTATTTCTAATTTTTTCATTAATAATCATTCACCTTAGTTCAACTCCAAATGACAAATTATTAAAAAATATTAATAACTCTAAATCCATCACTTCACTTCCCCTTCAGACACCTCCAAACACTACACCTCCAAATCCCTCTAAACCCCTCAATGCAAACATAGCCTAAGGGATCAAATAAAGTATTGGGGCTGATGGGAAAGTTTAGTAAAGGTTGGGGATCCGATTTGTCTATTGTAGAAGGTCTAGAAACCTATTTACAATAAATGTAAAGTTAATGACTAAAGTGCAAATATGAGTATTTGAGTAACCAAAAGGAAACTTTTGGGCAGTGCAAGTACCTAAACATAAAGAAAGCTTAGGGAATTAAATGAGAAATTTGGAGGTCAAATGAATCATGAGGCTTAAGTTATCAAGAATAGGGGCAAAATTGTAATTTTCCAAAACTTAGGTGCATTTTGGAAATTAATGAGAAATAGATCTTGGAATGGTCCCAATGCCTATTTGGGACCATAATGGGACTTAAGGAAACTTGAGAGACCCAATTGAATGACTTGGAAAAGTCTAGGGTATGAAAAGAAGTAGTTGTAAAGTATAAGGACAACCGATAATTTTGCCCAAGATGAGGACCAAATGGCAATTTGGAGAAAAGTGAACCATTAGATAGTAAATAAAGGAAATGTGGCACTGCAATGAGTGCTAAGTGGAAAGACAATGGTCTTAAGCCTGAACGGTTAACCTTTGTGAAGGTTAGACTAAGGGTTGGGTTACCAACTAGTGAGACGGGTAATCAGAACATAGAAGGGTAAATTGTAAAACCGTAGGAAGAGTACAGTAGGTTGAGTTGTAAATGGTTAGAAGTGAGACTGACCATGTTATTGCTAAACATTGTAGAGAATGCAAGAGGCACTCTAGCGAGATCAAGAGCGAATTTTGAAAACCTTGTGGAATGAACAAGTTTTGTGTTGTGAGGTGAGTGGGCATTGACGGCGAGTCCAATTGGACTGACCAAAGCATAAGTTATATGTTTGAATTGATTAATTAAATATGAGTAGAAAGCTGGCCTTAGAACTCATATAAAAAGTGCAAAATGACTAAGTTTATGTCTATTAAAACAAATGTGATTTTAAGGGTTAAAGCAAGAATCGATCATGAGACCGGGGTAAATGGCGTAAATACGGTTCCAAGGTACTGGGGAAATTGTTAGGCCTTGAGCCATGCTTGTGACTTTGGGAGATTATCAATGATTGGTCGAGCTTCAAAAAAAGTGTTATTGCCATGTCGTATGCTGTCTTAGCAACTAGGGCACAAGTATGTCATGAGACCTAGGTATAGGGTATTATGCCCACTATGTGATATGAGGAGATGGCCAAGAGACCAGTTGTGCACCCGATGATTCTTAAATTATGTCGAGAGTAAGTTCAATGAAAGACCGGACTCTCAAGTATATCCATGTTATAAGCATATTGATTTGATGCATTATTATGTTGTGTATTTTGGGGAGCTGGACAAGAGATGCACTGAGCTCCCAGTAATGAGATGCGTTAAGCATCATTACGTGACCTGGCCATGAGTGCTAGGGGTATGACTACAAGTCATGATATTTCTTGTTATGAATACCGGTATAGGAGAGGGACAACAGATGGATGCCTAAGTGGTTGTGTTGTCGCCCAAGGGAAAATAGAAAGGAGATTGGGAAGTATTTGTGTGTGATGTTCCATGTTTCCTGGGACACCCGGATGATGTACGAGTACCATCCCAATGGACAACTATGACGAGACGATGGTAGAATTGAGTCACATGTGTATGGGGAATGAGCCGATGAGTGGCTATAATGCGGCCATGACCTTAGGTGCTAAGACACCAACCTATGAGATGACACTCAAGAGTGTCAATTGTGGTAGAATTATCACATGACTCCCATTCTCCAGTTCTTGGTTTGGTATCATCCAAGTGGCAGTACACTCTGAGAGTGATATATGTTAGGGTCTAAGTAGCCCATTATGTACAGGTCTAAGTAGCCCATTATGTACAGGCCTAAGTAGCCCATTATGTACAGGCCTAAGCAGCCCATTATGTACAGGCCTAAGCAGCCCATCTAGTGCGGGCAAATGGCGGCGAGGCAGCCATGACCCGGGTGATGAGACACTCAGCTGTGAGATGATACTTTAGAAGTGTCGGTTGTTTTAGAGTGTTCACGTGACTCCCACACTCCAGTTTCCCAATGGCCTGAGACTCCAGGGTATGTTGTTGTGTTTAGTGCCTAAGTAGATCGGGATGGAGCATGAGCCGTGAGCAGCCTAGAAGTGCGAACTGAGTGTAGGCCATCCCTATGTGTGTGTGTGTGACATGAGTTCCTATTATTTTCACATCATCATAATGTATTTTGGGTTAGGAAAAACCAAAGGGGAAAGCTGAGAATATCCCGATCATAGCATGAACGACAAGTCTGATGGCCTGAGACTTGTCTCTAGGGGCGAAGTAAACCATAGAACTCGGAAGAATAAGTATGAGTAATAATATAGAAGATCATTCTAGGCGGTTTGTGAGAAATGTATGGGTCGTAAGCCATGTAGTGGCACGAGAGCTGTGTCTTATTCACTGAGTTGTGAGCTCATCCCCTCCCCTAAACTTATTATAGGCTATGCCAAGAAGGAGCGAGGCAGTGAAGGGAAGGAACTTCTCGAGGTGGACACCCACCTAAGGTAACCCCGTACCTTACTCAAGAATGTGTTTATATTTTATTGTGTTGCTATTATTCCCGTGATGTTTGATAAAGCGTTTTGTGGGCTCACATGAGAAACTTTGAAATAAAACTTTTGAATTTCTGCTACATTTTACAAATATTTTATTAGAAGCCCTAGTCCTTCCAATTCTCGCTATAGTGAAGTTATCCACTATAGTGGTTATCGATAAGTATGAGCGGAGGGGCACGTGTCTCTTGTCGAGGGAATCGAGATGGGTGTGACAACCCCTCTTGGGTGGTACCAGAGCCGAGTTTTCAAAAATAGAAATTTGAAAATGAAATAGTTTTGGGACAAATGGACAATCAGGAATAGCCATGATAACACCTTGGTTAATAATATTAAAGCAGAGAGAATACTCCCTTATTAATAAAACCTCAAACTCTTTTCATAGATATGGAGCACACCAATGAGTTAGTGGGAGGACCCAACCTGGAACTACCCAGAGAAGGGTTAGCATGAGTTCCAAATGGGAACTTGTACGTAGGGACTACATAACCTGTGTATATCTAAGCTTATCGAGATTTGAAAGGCCAAGTTATCACAAACTTAGGAACATGCAAGAAGGTTAAACATACCCCAACCATATTCCTTACACCATAGTGGTAGCAGCAACCACCAAGGCTCAATAACATCAAAACATGAAAAAGAGGATTGAATCAATTTCCTTCAATATTAGTTTATAACCATTCAAAAAAAGAATGAAATAAATTTCCCTTAAGATGCAAGACATTCCTATTAAGATGCAAGATGAGAATTCATGATAGGTACCTAAATCACAAAATCACCTAATTCCCTTACATTAGTGGAAAAGAGAACAAATACATTTCCAAACCCACGAATTTCCAATGGAACAATCAGCATCATAAGGAAAGATAAATTTCCATAAATCCTCCAAAAATCTTATCTTCACTCATCATCTTCCCTAAGTTCCCACAGTCACTTTTCAGTTATCCTTGGCTAGAACAGTGTCATTTTGGCCCCAATCATACTCTCTATGGAAAATAAACACAAAGTCAGTTTTTGGTCGGAAACTCACTGGAGAGGAAGCAGTGATGGTCGACACTGCTAGGATTGGTAGTTGACTTCCCCGCAAGTCTATGGACACCTTGATCACCTCCTTTTGTAGTTTGAGCCACATGTAATTCTTGATTTACAAATAGGTGTAAAAAATCGAGAGCTACTAGAGGTTCTTAGATTTTTCATGCCACATGCTTACCTTTAGCCTCAACGACCACTGGGGTTGGTGAGAGGGGACCGAGCAGGGCTTCTATAATTAATTTGGATCAAGGTTAGCCATCGAGGAGGTCAGGGCAAGGTTTGGAACCTCCTCCCCTATTTTTGGTCGAGAGAATAGTGGTACTGTTCCGTCACATCATAGTCGGTAGATGGCATGTCTGTCACGCCCCAACTCGATTTGGTTGGAACCACGTGATCAACCCGCCACCCCTTCCTGTATTAAACTGATATTTCTACCATGATATACTAGGAAAGGTAAAGGCTTACAAACATCTATGTTTTCCATAACAAATTTTACAAAATGATTTAATAAAATTTACCTTCTCTTGGTAAATCCAACTTGTTCTTCAAGCTCTCGCTCTTCTTAATGTAAGAACTTTCCTTAAAGGGGACTAGGGAGGGGTGAGTTTAATAACTCAGTGAGCCGTATTTAAATGACATCATTACTTTATGTCCATGATTCAACAAAACTTCATTTCTTGAAAATCATACGATAAACAAGTCACTACTTGTTTTATCTTTCATAAAAAGGTTTCTCATAAATCTATTAGCTCTTTTCATCAAACTTAGGTAGGTACCTTTCTAGTTGGAGTGATTTAATTAAATAAACCTACAATGGTTTGTTTCCCATAACAAAAACACTCTTTATCCATAATACACACTCAGAGGCAACAACCTCGATCTATTCCACTAGTGGCCCAGAGCGTCTTTACCGTCCACCCTAGTGAGAGGCCACAACCTCCACAACCTAATTTGTGCGAGCACCATTTCCCAACCCCCAAATCTCATCACTTCTTTCGTCCGCTATTGAGAGATGATACCTCTACCCCCTTCTTACTCGGTCTCAATGCGCACGAAGCTCCCATAACTTCATGACATACTAGAACATCATTTCTACCCTTATGCCAACCTTGCTATCCAGTAGCCCTTAGAACCAACACTATCCCATACCGGGCGTCTCTTTGGTTTCGCATAATTGCAATCACATATAAGTGTCTTTTGATTAAATATCTTTATCTTTGTGCTACTAGTCCAATAGGTTGCAACCTGGCTTTAGCATAGTAGCTTTAGCAAGTATTATCAAATTGTGATAATTTTTTACAATCTCTTAAATCAAACTTATTTACGAGATGAGAGCCATTTTCATTGGCCTTGGGCCCACTTCACTTTCTAAAACCGTGGCCTTGGGCTTACTTGCACAGAACTAGATCTAGCCCACCTTTGTTGACTATGGGCCTCGCCCATATTCGACATCGAAGGTCGGACTAGACCATATCCCTTGAGGTGTATCCATACACCATTCATGGGTTGTCCTAATAACATACTTCATACTTTCATAAAAAAAATATAATCCCAAAAATTTTAAGCAATTTCACACAGTCATGAGATTATATTTCTAGAAATCTGATTTCAAAGTAAAGTATAATCTTAAGTATGCTTATAACTGGTCCAATCGGTTTTGATGTTATAAATCACATTCACTCGTATTCTGAGACTTGTTCGTCATAGGATTTCTAAGCTTGGAGTGTGGTTCCTTTGCACAAACTTATAGGTGATTCCTTCCTACAATAGATTGGGCAATTAAGTCCCAAGTAATAAGGCGATTACACCTAAAACCCGTAACTTTCCAAAAATTATGATTTGGCACATAAGTTATACCTTATTTCCAATTAGATCCCTAATATTGTCAAATATTCCATTTGGGTCCATAATTTCCTCAAATTTCTAATTGGGTACAATATTTCTCTCTAATGAAAGAAAATCCCCAAATTTCTCAAAAATTGCAATTAAGTCCCCAAATTTTCAAAAAATATCATTTGGTCCTCCATCTTTGAATATAATCAATTCAACTTTAATCCATCCCAATTGAGTTTTAACATGATTATAATCATCTTCCCTATGACCCCATAATCATTTCAAACTTTAAATCACTAAAATTGGCTTAGAAATAAGCTTAAACGGAGCTTAACTAAAAAATTGTTCTGGAGAGAAAGCTTCGATTACTCACTAGTGAGGGTCCGTCGATCGAAGCTCTTGATTCCAATGGGTTTTCTCTTCTTGTACATCATTCCTGGATCAAACTGCACCTCAATTGATGGTCTAAGCAGTGCAAATTTATTAACTTAATTGTTGGGCAAAAACGCACTATAAATAGTAAATTATGGTGAATGGCAGCGAAGGAGACATACCACGACGGTTTAGGGAAGGTGTGGAATCCTCTAAGGAAGATATGGAGGGCTTAGTTTGGCCTTGGTTGGCCCAAGGGTGGCTCGAATTGTGCTTGATCAAATCTGGTCGCAAACTATCGAGGGAGCGAAGGTACCGCGTGAGCTCACCGATGCTTCTCTGGCGATCCTTGAGGCAAACAGAGTATGCAGTCATATAGAGGAATTCCACAGGATTCTAGTGAACCCGAATTCTCCTTCGAAGGTGGAGAAAAGTGCCCAAGTCGGAGCTCTAGTTCATGCTTCATCGGAATAAGGAGCAGTCTGTGTTCTCTTAGCTTCGGGGTGTGGAGAGGATGAATGGAAGGGAGCTCGGGAACTTTCGTTCCTATTTGGTCATCCATTGGTTGACCATTAACTCTTTGATTTAATAACTTGTCGGAGAGATTTATTGGCGGCCAGAGTAATGGCGATCTTCCTCCTTCATTACTGTTCAAAATTCTAAAGTAAAAAAATGACACTGTGCACACACATGTGAGCTTCTCATGTGTGAGCTGTCACGTGGTGCACTATGATTGGCTAGTTTCACTAATGCAGCTTCCAAAAGCGTCTAAGTAAGCCATTGACTGGCCATGTGGCAAACTCCTATTTGTCACTCATTCCAACGTGGCCACTAACCAAATTTGACCATCCATTGACCGTGACATGTGGCATACTTTGATTGGCTAATTTAAATTCATCAGATTTTCCTCTTGATGCATTGTACCATTGCCACGTGTGAGCCTCTAGTTGGTTATGGTCATTTGATGTGGCTTTACCATGTATAGACCTCTGATTGGTCGACCATTTTGCAACATCCTAGTCGGCTGCTAACGTGGCACATTTACCATGTGTTAGCTCATCTGGTCAGCACTACTGGTGAGGTTTCTCTTTCATTAACTAATGACACATGTCACTCTCCCATTGGTCAGTCATTGGTGATGTGGATTTTCTTCGTCTGACTGTTGACCAGGGGCACGTGTCACATTCTGATTGGTCAGCGCTGATCGAGTAACTGACTAGGCACGCTTCGTCGTATGTCTCACACTGATTGGTCTTTGCACTGATTGGGCAGTGACCTAACAGGTGGTTCGTTGACCGGCTGTATCGTTGACCGATTCGGTCGGATTGAGTTCGGTGACACAAAATCGAAAATCGGTCGGTTCAAACCTGATTCAACTGGTTTTCTAAAAATTAAAATTTTCCAAGTTCATTTTCTATATTTTGGTGACTTCAATTTCCCAAACTGATATTTTTAAGTCATCTAGAAAGTAAATTTTTGAACCAGTTCTTCCCAGTTCAACCCGATTCAAGTCCGGTTCACCGTGAACCAGTCTGGTTCTCACATCAAATTTGGTTCATGATCCATTTCTATCATTTTTGGATCTTGATTGAACACTTAAGGTTTTCAAATTTCCCGTTTTGGCTCCTATTTAGCAATTCAGGTTCATTCAAACAATGGTTTTCTCAAAACATTTCTTGGTTTTCATTTCCGTCTTTCTTATTATGAGTAAATAGGGCTTACAATGTCGATGTTGGAGAGAGATGCGATTGGAAAGCTAATATTTGGCCTATTCTAAGGACACCTAAATGGTTGAGTTTGGTGATCAGATGGTAAGGTCTGATATAGAGGTCATTGAAAAGTGTAGCAAGCTTGGTTTTAGAGGGAATTTTGGCCAATCATTGGCAAGAGTAGGGTCAACACTTATATAGGAAGCTCGAGTGACCAACTCTCTATCACACCATGTCTATAGCCGACAAGATGGGACTTTCTAGGCCTCCATTTCCATTTAATTTTCTTGGGAGCATAAATATAGAAAATATTGCTGATATTTGGGTTATTTTCGGGTTGGGGTCGGGTATTCAGGTTAAGAGTTGGGTGAAGGAGATGACACATGTAATCGTGGGTGTGCCTCATGCCCCTCACGTGCGCCCGACATGGCGCACCAACCGGTTCATATTTTAGCAAATCATTTTCAAACAAATTAATTAGTCGATCCAACTAATTTTAGTTTTTTCTTGATTGGTTCACCTCCAATTCGGTCGGTTATTGGACCAATTTATTTTTCTAAAAATATTTCATCAAATTTACTATAATTTGGGTATAATAATGCACATTTTCCAATTTGTATAGCAATTTTTGGAATTTTATTGCTACGGTTCGATTAGTTTTGGATGTCTTTTAACTGATTCACCTTCGATTCTACCGATTCTTGTACCAATTCATTTTTCTAGAAATTATCCATCATATTTTATATTAATTAAGCTCAATATTTCTTATTTTTTAATTTGTCTAAACTCTTTTAATAATCAGGAGATTTTTACCTCAATCTAGTTCAATTTCAATTCGAACCGATTTTTGCATTCATTCTTGATACTTAATTTTTAATCAAATAAGTTTTTTTAGAGTAATTTTGTAAACTTATTCATTTTTTACTTTTAAAGTTGAACTAGTTTTCAATTTGATTTAATTTTATCTCTCGATAGTTGAATTTTTATTCTATATTCAATATTGGTTTATGTTTCATTTATGTTTAGATCATTATTTCAAAATTTTCGGTATTACCATGTACAATATTATTTAAATGAAGTGGATGCTTTTCAAATCAAAGGAAAAAAGAATGAGTGTTTATTATGTTGAATGGTAACCACTTATTGTCATTGCTAATGAGCTTAGAGCATCAGTAAGTACTAAAGCATCATATGTAGAGAAACCTAAGTCGCAACACTACTTAAATTTGTACCCGAAGTTCCTAAGGGCACCGACCATTTTCTCCATACTACATTTGATCAAATTGTATTGAGATTGAAACTCCCACTCTCTCTTATTCTTTTTTTTCTTTTAATTCATTTCCCATATAATTGAAAAACATAAATGATGCTTTTATCTTTGACTTAACTTTCGTTTGACCTTAGAAGTTTGCTATGCATAAGCTAGAATTTTATATAGCCGACATTACTCAATATTAGTTAGGCGCTCGATTAGATTTTAATTTATATATTGATCCGAGGAGCTAGTTTATGTTTTTTTGCACAATGAGGAGCTAGTTTATTAAAAGGGGTTTGTACCGCACTTTAAGATCATATCTCCATTATCAAGTCAAAGGACTTATCCTTTGCATGTAATTTTGCCAAACTTCTCTCGAAAATCGAAACTTATCACCCCAATGAGAAGTTATGTCAACTTCATTCAAGTTACAAATAAACTAATAAGAAGAGCCTAATAGTTAATTTTAAAAGATAACAATAATGTCTCCATTTAGAGAAAAGGGAGGGCGGTGTTCTTAATATATTTAAAATAAAGTATTGTATATCAATAATTACTCTAATATATTTATATATGTGAAATAATATATTTATTAAATATAATTTTAATTTTGTATTCAACAATTTTATTCGATCGATATATTATTATTTCAATATCGAAAAAGTTAGATATTATTTTTTTACTATTATATAAATTAAATAATTAACTCGAGTTAAATATTTTTTCTACGGAAAAGTTGAGTATAAAATTGAATAATTAATTTGATTTAGATATTTTTTCTCAATAATTAAGTACAGTATTAGTCGGAATAGAAAGTATTGTTTAACAATAATAGTTTGATTATATATATATTTAAAATTTATAAATTATAAATAATTAAATATTTACAATATCATATAATACAACATTTATCTATTTTAGATTATATTCTAAAAACATCCACCAACAAGAATGTGCATTGGATAGGACAAAATTCAGAGGTACGTAGTCTTCCGATCCAATGTCCATGATTAAGAACAGCATCAACTTGCTTAGAGTAGTAGTACTGTATGAACACTGATCTTCTGTATTTTGCCAAAACCAATGCTTATCTTGAAAGACTGATCAAGCAAAAGTAGCGCCATAGGTAAGGATCTCGATAATTATGCTTTGTCTCTTGCATACGGAGGGAACCGCGTGCAGCAGCAGCATTACCAGCTAGCTACAAGTTGACCGTGACTCCTCTAGCCCCGTTGTTATAGGGCGGAGGCGGGATGTTAATGGGGACGGACTCGGTGAACAAGGCCTGCCCCGGCCAGTTGCTCGTGTTAGTGGGGTTGTACTTGTCCCCATCACCCCACAGAGCGTAAGCCTCCTCCCCATGGACGGCGTCATCTCCGATCATGAGCTGTTCATCTGACATCCTCAACGGCACAACCACATTTATGGCCAGGCAGATGGCCGAAGTTGCGACAATGTTCCAAGCGACCACGAACATCGCTGCCACTATCTGCTTTAGCGGCTGGAGCAACCCGCTCCCGCCGTAAAATGCTCCCCTTGAGTTCGGGATGGGCAGGATCATGTTGCAGAGAGTTGGCTCGGCCAGGAGCCCTGTTAGAAGGCCTCCAAGGAGTCCTGCTACCGCGTGGGTGTGGAGCACCCCTAGAGCATCGTCAACCTATATACACAGTTATAAGTACAAAAAAAAACATATAAAAGCAGAACTGCCTCTAAGCATTGAATATTAGAAGATCATGCCTTCTGCAGAAGCGTGGACTTCTTGTGGAGGATCATCATTGACACCCACGGGACGCTACCGGAAAGCATACCCATCAACATGGCTGCCCAAGATTGCACCACTCCTGCCAACGTTATTTCAATTCAATTGCAGTCCTAACTCCCAAGTAAGCCATAATTTTCCATATATGTATGTGTTGTATGGTGGTTAATTTTAGGGATGAATTTACCGGCGCCGGGAGTGATGCATGCAAGCCCGGTCATCATTCCTTGGACAGCTCCGATGACCGATGGTTTTCCGAAGAAGACAACATCGAGGGACGTCCACATGAGGAGGCTTGTGGCGGCGCAGATGTTCGTGTTGAGGACCGCCACAGAGGATACGACGTTGGCCGCATAGGGTGCCCCGCCATTGAAACCGGACCACCCCATCCACAGGAGACCTGCACCCGCCAACATAAGGAGCACATTGTTGGGTGGGAACCTCTCCTTGTCATTCTTCAGCCTCGGCCCTACCTGGCATAGAGGACTGACCACTTTATTTATTCCGATATTTTAAATATATATATATATATATAAATGAAAATATTATTTTAAAATATATAATAAATTAAGTATAAAATTTTAAAAAATATTGAACCTATTATCCATAGAATTCATGAAATGAAATTGGTGGCGATGGATCCAAATAGAATGTTGTTTATTTGTTTACCCAGTAGGCGGCAGTGAAGCCACCGATTCCGGAGGAGAGATGGATAACGTAGCCACCGGAGTAGTCAATAACACCCCATTGATAGAGGAAGCCGCCGCCCCAGAGGCTGAAGGCACCCACGGTGTAGGAAAAAGTAAGCCAGAGGGGCACAAAGGCCATCCAGGCTCGGATGTTCATTCGACCCAGGACAGCGCCGGCCAGTAGGATCATGGTGATGGCAGCGTATGTGAATTGGAAGTAGACCAGCGAGGCCATCGGATAGAAGGGCTCGTTGGCTGGGCTCTCAACGGTCCCGTCCTTACGGAAGTGAATGGTCTCCGGGACCTTGCCCCGGCGCACGAGGAAGCTCTGGCCAAGGGCAGGTTCGCCCCTTCCCCAGAAGGGGAGGAGCTCGTTTCCGAAGGCCATGCGGTAGCACAGGAGGACCCAGAAGATGAGGACGGCGGCGAAGGCGTATAGGGCCATGAAGGCGGAGTTGACGGCCCACTTCTTCTTGACGATGCTGGCGTAGAGGACTACGAGGCCCGGCATGCTCTGGAGGCCGACGAGGGTGGCCGCCGTTATCTGCCACCCATTGTCTCCTTTGTTTAGCCACGACGGCACTGCCGGAAGGTCGGTTCCGTAAGCCTGTGCAGGGGTGGCCATCGCCAAGAGACAGCAAAAAGGAACTTGGGATGGGTGGATGTGTGTATGTACGGGCGGCAGGCGGGTGTGTATACTCGATGAGGATTTTATTTATAAAGACGAACAAATGAAAGCATGCCATAGCCTCCTCCATGTGACAAAAAATAACACAGCTAGCTAGTCAATTATGGGAGGAGAAAATAAAGGAAGGGTAAATGAGAAAAATAAAAAAATGGAGACAACCCATACTCCGTATCAATATATTACCATTTATATATAATATATAATATTAACCCGTAAATATTATATTATATATATTTTTTATATTTTTTATTTATATATTTATATTATCAGTAAATTCTAAATAGGCGCGTATATATTTATTTTATTGAATTAATTATTAATAAACAATGTTTGACGTGTTTTTATTCATATGGCTTAACAAGAATATTTTTTAATATATTCTTATAACTTTTTCAAAATTTCTATATCTTTTTAGAGCCAGTCCATTACAACTACTCTATTTATTCTATTAACATTAAATTTATAACAAGTTACTATTAATTTTTATTTTTTAAATATTTATTAAATATTATTAGATATAACATACAAATCAAACCAGTTTATTGGTTAAAAAATATGTTTTCAAGAGTTAAAGTAATGCAGAATTAATGCAATAGTAGGAAGAAATTCTAATTAATGTAATAGTAAGAAAAAATTTAGAAAGACGTAATAAGTATTTGATATTTGAACCACTTTATTTCATTCATTTAATTGATATACATTTATACATATTTTTATAAGAAAAAATAAATTATAATATGATAAATATACAACAAAATATTATAAAATATCGCTTGCATGAATTTATTTGGTGTTAACTTGTAGTGCAGGTACAACTACAGTGGGCACTCTCTAATATACGAGTATTTATACTTGATTCCATATGTTCAATACTACCCTACAAGCTCAATGGGAAGGCTTGGACCGTAAAATGTAAAAACACTTAGATGATAATCCCTTGTGAGAAGGTTAGCGAGCTGATCATAAGTGCCAATAAAGCGAACATGGAGCAGACATCAACTAATACACTCCCGAACAAAGTGATAATCGATTTCGATGAACTTGGTATGAGCATGAAAAATCGGATTAGTTGTGAGATATATGGTTGAGAGATTATCACACAAAGAGTGGGTGTTTGGGAGCGTGAGAGACCCAGTTCCTAGAGAATAGATTGAATTCAAATTAGTTCAATAGTTGTATTGGCGAGACTCTTATATTCGGCCTTAGTACTTGAGCGAGCAATGGTGCGTTGTTTCTTAGAACTCCAAGATATAAGATTACGATCCAAAAATATAGTGAATCCACTAACAGAACAGCGATTATCGGGGTTACCGGACCAATCAACGTCTGAGAAACAGTGGAGACAAGCGGGTGAGTCACGCCCAGCTGTCCAATGAACTGATGTGGGTTGATGCATGCATTGGCAGACCTGATTAACAGCATAAGTGATATATGGACAAGTAAGAGTAAGATACTGAATGAAACTAACCAATTTGCGGTACGGGGTTGGATCAGAGAGAGGAGGGCCGTTAGTGAGAGAGAGAGATGAGGTCCGGTAACGACGGGGGTGGAAATGGTACGACAATGATCCATAATAGCCTTGGTGAGATAAAGACCATTAGTATGCCAATGAACCTCAATGCTAAGAAAATTATGAATAAACCCTAAATCTTTGATGGAGAACTTATGGCGAAGGGCCGAGAGAAGAAAGGCAACCAGGGCATTAGGGGTGCTGGTGAGAATAATATCATCAACATAGACTAGTAAAAACATAATAAAATCATTGGCACGATAGAGAGAAAGGGAGGTGTCAACGGTAGAACCTTGAAAGCCCATTCGAATAAGAAATGACTAAGGCGTAGAAACCATGCTTGAGTAGCTTGTTTGAGACCATATAAAGAGCGACATAAAAGACAGATATGATGAGGGGTGGTAGGATTGACGAAACCAAGGGGTTGAGCCATGTAAACCTCTTCAACAAGATAACCATGAAGAAACGCGTTGTTCGCATCGAGTTGGCGGATATCCCAGCCATAAGAGACCGTAATGGATAGTATGATATGGATGGTCATAGGCTTGATAATAGGACTAAAGGTGTCAATATAGTCTAGACTAGGTTACTAAGGAAATCCCTTGGACACGGGACGAGCTTTATATTGAGCAATAGAACCATCAGAGTGTTGTTTGATCTTAAAAATCTATTTGTAGCCCACGATATTTTTACTAGGTGGAGATGGAACTAGATCCCATGTATGATTCTCATAGAGTACGAAAAATTCCTCGGTTATAGCAGCAGGCCAACAAGGGAAGCGGCGAGCTTGGGCAAATGTCTGTAGTTCTGTAAGAGTAAGAAATGCTGATGAATTAATAGTAAATCGTCTAGGAGGGAGAGTACCATCTTGAGAGCGAGTAACCATGCGAGACGGTCTCGACAATGGAGCGTCTGGAGAAGGGTCGAGGGATAATGAAACAGGCAAAGAAGACCTGTCCGACAAAGAGTCTCCAAGTATGAGAGATAATAAAAAATCAACAGTATCTGTAGAGAAATGCATACTTGGAGCAGCTGCTGGGGGGAGAGGAACATGTAAAGTGAAGGGTGAGGGTGTAGGGAGCTCTTAGTAGGAGAGTAGGCGGGACGACTTGCGTAAGGGAAGACAAATTCATGAAAATGAACAGTAGGAGAGAGAAAAATGCGACCCGTGGAGGGATCGAGATAACGATAGCCAATATAACCCGAGGGATACCCAAGAAAAATACATGGTCGAGATCAAAGTTGAAGTTTATGGAGTTGGTATGGACGGAGGTAAGGAAAGCAAAGGCGCCCAAAAACACCGAGAGTGGTGTAATCGGGAGGTTAGTTGAAAAGTAAGTTATAAGGAGAGAGACGAGTGCCAGAGGGAAGACGATTGATAAGAAAAACAGTTGTTTCAAATGTAAAATCCCAGAACTTAGGTGGGAGATGAGATTGGGGAAGGAGAGTGAGTCCCATATCTATGATATGACGATGTTTACGTTCTGCTGAGTCATTCTATTGATGAATATGAGGGCAAGAAACTCAGTGAAGAATTCCATTTGTTTGAAGTTCAGTTTGAAAGGATGTCAAGAGAAATTCCTTGGCACCATCAGTTTGAAGTGCCTTGATTTTACAATTAAATAAGTTTTCAACTTGAAGATGAAAGGCCCAAAATACAGATAAAACATTAGATTGACGCTTAAGAACAAAAAATCAAGAATATTTGCTAAAATCATCCAAAAAATGTATGTAGCAGGTGTGACATGTGTATGAGGTAACATGAGTAGGACCCCAAATATTAGCATGAATCAGCTCAAGGGGTTGAATGCTGAGATGATTAGTTGAAGGAAAAGGGTGTTGTGTAATTTTGCCACATGAGCAAGCTTCGCATAGAGATAAGGGAGAAACATATTTCATTGGTGATAGTTTAGATAAAACATGATGTAAGATATGATAAGATGGGTGCCCAAGACGTTGGTGTCACACCGTGCTACTAATAGAATGACTAACATGAGCTTGAGGTAAACTAGATGAAGATCCCAAATGCAAGTAGTACATACCACCTTTACAACTCTCGTGAAGTAGCTCTCGATGTGTCTATTGATCCTTAATAAGAAAATAAGAAGTGTGAAACTCATAATAGTAGGAATTATCAGTAGTAAATTGAGAGACTAATAAAAGATTTAGAGATATAGTGGGGACATAGTAGACATTTTTTAGAATAAAGTGATGAAGAGAGTTAGTAAGATAGGTAGATGCGGAAGCGAGAATGGGTAAACCTGTTCCATCTCCAATCAACATATGCTCCAGAAATGTTTGCAAATCCTGAACAGATAATTGAGATAAATCATTAGTAATATGATTGGTTGCACCAGAGTCGATATACCAGTTCAGTTGATGAGCAATGTTATCCCTAGATATAGTGTAGGTATGTGGGAGTTGATAGCTGGATAATTTGGGACATGTTGGTGCAATATGATCGGTGTGTCCACAAAGTTGACATACTATGCTAGATAGTGAAGACAAAGGCAACCCATATGAGTTATGCATGTTGGACTTGGGCGTGGATTCGATAGAGGGCACAACATTGTCGAACTGTGCAGAGGAAGTCAATGGGAGAGGCCCATGGATGCGACCCACATCATGGGCAGATGAGGCCCTATGGCGTCCGGTATGAAAGCTATCTGGAGAGGTGAAATGCACCGTTTGGCTAGGTTTTCCATGTGCAGATTGAGAGGGGCGCCTCCGATGCCCGACGAACTTGGGAGCGATTTTCTGATGACGATGGCTCCTTCCCTTGAATTCACTGGAGGAAGAGAGGCGACTTGGCATAGGAGTTGGGAGTAGACCCTTGGGATGAACAGTGACGGCCATAACCAGAGGATGGGAGTTGTAGGTGCCCTTTAGAAGACCAGACATAGGAGCTCCAGGCATAGTCAAGCTGTATAAGAAAGTCTGACGGCCTTCATGGGCGAGAAGGAGAGATTTGACTACATTGATGCTCATGGAGTCTAAGGTAGTTCATAGCCCCAAGGATAGAGATTCCCACTCATAACCCAAACCAGCTAGTATGCGATTCTTGATTTCCTTGGGTGTTTTGGGTTGTCCAATCTGGGCAAGACTAGTGGCAAGAGAGCTAACGGAGGACAAATAGGTGGACATGGGGTGATTGAGTTTCTTGAGATCCCTCCATTGTTGGTCGAGAATGTCCAATTGCACCTGAACTTGTGAACTGAAAAGAGTGTCAAGCTATTGTCACACTTCAGCAGCAGTGGTTGTTGAAATGACCTGCAAATTAACTTCAGTGGTGAAAAATGCAAGAATGGCAGTGAGGCAGAATTGATCATGGATAACCCATGATTCATACTCAGGATTAGGGTGTTACACTCGTTTCCATCTACAGATTTGTGAGAAATAAATGAAGCTGGAGAAGGTGTGGATCCATTAGCATACCCAAGAAGTTTATAAGATTTGAGAAGATGACTCATTTTATTCTTCCACATGTAGTAGTTTGAACAATCCAGTTTGATGGAAGGGTAGGTAGTGATGCTGGAAGAGAAACAATGAAGTTGGTGGAGCTCATTGAGTCTTCTTGTTGTCTTGCAGGTGATAGAGATGCAGCAGTGCACTAAAGAAGAAAATACCTCAGGATCTTGAATTTGAGCCATGCTTGGAAGCATTAATGCTCTAATACCATGAAAGGAATGTAGAATGAATGCAAGAGGAAGAAGAAATTCAGAGATGTAAGAGGTATTTGATATTTGAACCACCCTGCTCCATTAGTTGAATTGGTGAACATTTATACAGGACAAATGTACAATAGAATATTGTACAATATAGCTGGAATGAATTCATTTGGTGTCATCTTGCAAGGCAGGTGACAGCTGCTGGTGGAGACCCTCCAATATACAGGTATTTATACTTGATTCCATAGGTTCAATAAAGACTAAGGTCTCTCTCTGGCTTTCTCACCACTCCTATCATTGTGCCCTCTCGACACTTTGATCACTCTTACTCATCTCGCCCTAGGACTTTTGTCAACCCAAATTGAAAAATGGGTGTAAATGAAAACTCATGCGCATGGGGGCGGACAACTTCAAATGGGCTTGGGCCTCACTCTCATTATAAGTTTAGATCTACCACAAGAAATTACGGATTAAGGTCACGTAAATACTTTAATTCGAGTAATGCGAGTTTTAATTCACCCACTTACTTTGCTATAGTAGGACAACAAACCACTCGTCCCACTTCTTGGCCTTTGAAGTATTGTCAACTTTGTGGCAAATATGGACATTCAGCTCATTATTGTGCTTCCTATGAATTCAAGGCTCTTTTTTCAACTACTCAAGTTCTCTCTATGACACCTCAAGTTCTCTCTACTCATTACAATGAAGCTAGTCCGCTTGTTGATTCAGGAGCGACCACTCATATTACTAATAATTTATCTCACATGTCTATTAAGGAGAATGAGACACTTCATAAGCATCTGCTAATTGGAGATAAAACAAATTTACCCATTTTATCCTTTGTATCTACCTGTCTCAAATTTTCTACTTGTCGCTTTTATCTCAACAATATCTACTATATTCCTCAAATTTCCCTTAATTTACTCTATTTCTCCCAATTTACTAAATATAATACTTGTTATTTTGAATTTCACCCTACTCACTTCCTTATCAAAAAAAATTTTTCTCACCAAGAGCTGATAAGCGGAAGTCACAAGGGAGGATTGTACTGTATTTGTACTGGTCATAATCCTTCTACCTTATCTCCAGTTACTTGTGTAAGTCATACTGAACTGACTTTATTATGACATCAATGTTTAGGACATCCCGCTTTTCCTATTGTCAGTCGTGTACTTTCTAAACATTTATCAATGGATGCTATCTCACCTTTATCATTATGTGATTCATGTTCTTGTGGCAAAATCTCTCAGCATTCTTTCCCTTTAACTCACCATATCAGCACTCATACTCTCGAGCTAATTCATACCGACATATAGGGACCCGCTCCCGTGACATCTCACACATGTCATCTTTTCTATGTTCATTTTCTTGATGATTATAATAAATTCTCACGGTTCTTTATCATGAAAAATTGTTCAGATATTCTATCTATTCTTCGAGCCTTTCATTTGCAAGTTGAAAATTTGTTTGACTATAAAATTAAATTTCTTTAGTTAGATGGTGCCAAGTAATTTATTTCTACCTCCTTTCAGTCTGAACTTTAGCTTGCCGGCATCAGACAATGCCTTTCATGCCCGCACACGCCCCAACAAAATGGATCAACTGAGCATAAACATTGTCATATTGTAGACATGAGATTTACTCTCTTAATTAATTCTCATGCTCCATCAAAATTTTGAGATTTTGACTTTGATACATCTATCTACCTAATTAACCGCCTTCCTACTCAGTCCTTGGGGTTTCATTCTCCTTATGAGATAATTCATCATACCCCTCCTGATTATATATCTATGTATGTGTTTGGGTGTCTTTGTTTTCCCTACCTTTGTCCCTACCTATCTCACAAACTTTAGCCATGGTCTACTCCTTGTATTTTTCTTGGATATCACTCTAATTATTTCGGGTACCGTGTTTTGGATTCTCATACTAATCGCATCTTCACATGTCACACTGTTCTTTTTAACGAAAGAGTATTTCCCTTCTTAGCAGATAGTAAGCCTCCCTCCGCTTTCGTATAGCACTCTAATGTTCCCCTCCCGGTCCCCCATCCTATCCCAACTCCAGTTTTAGACTTGGGTATGTCACATCACTCTTCTCCCACTAGACATATTGACCCTCCTTCTCCAACTATCTGTCCTACCCACCAAGACCCTATTGTGGCTCCTCCTCGTGTAGTCACTCGCTCGCAAGACGACTCTATGCTCTCCCGGCATTTTACTATTGACCCTTCTATATTTATTGCCACTCCACAAGAACCTCGCACTTACTCACAAGCTTGTCGTCATGCCCCTTGGATGCATGATATGCAAGAAGAATTCTCTACACTTCTTCACAATCACACATGGGATTTGATGCCTGCACCACCTGGTCGAACCATTGTCGGTTAAAAGTGTGTTTACAAAATAAAAAGGAAATCCCAATGGTTCTATTGCTCGATACAAGGTTCGTCTCGTTGCCAAATAATTCTCTAAAAAATATGAGTTTGATTATGATGAGACCTTGTGTCCTGTTATTAAGCTAGTTACCATTCGAGTGATTCTTTCTATTATGGTTTCACTTAATTGGCATATTCGCCAGTTGGATGTCAATAATGTGTTTCTTCATAACCATCCTGCTGAAGAAGTCTACATGCAACAACCACCAAATTTTGTTAACTCTCTTTTTCCTCATTATTTTTGTCGACTTTGTAAATCACTTTATGGTCTCAAGCAAACACCCCGCGCTTGGTTTATGTGCCTTAGCACTTTTCTCACCCAATTAGTATTTCATGGTTCTATCGCATATAACTCTCTTTTCATCTATCGTAAATATACATTTATCATGTTTTTACTCATCTAGGTTGATGATATTATTATTACTAGATCTCCCAATACCCCTCTCAACTCTACTCTATATGCTCTACAACGAGAATTCTCCATCAAATATTTAAGGTCTCTCCATCATTTGCTTGGTATTGAAGTCCACAATTATCCTACTAGTATTTATCTCATTCAATCCAAGTACATTCAAGATTTATTATTTAAAGCTGCTATGGAGACTTTTAAGTCTGTATCTACACCTATTGCTCCTGGATCACGACTCTCACTCAATGTTGGGACATGTCTTCGAATCATACTTCGTATCATCAAATTGTGGGTTCACTTCAGTATCTCACTATCACCCATCTCAATCTTTCCTATGACATGCTACAGGTATGTAAAGCCCGTCCCTTAAAGACAAGGAAACCGAGTAAAGAACCAATCAACCCGGGGTGAGAAAACTGAACCGGTTCACGAACCCCAACCATTAGAGAAAGGGCAAATTGGGAAATTACAAATCCAGATTATCCTAAGGAGACATAAAAGTTATGGAAAAGGCCTTTGGGATTGAGCAATGTCACATAGTTCATGAGTTTTCTTTCCACACCTACATTTTCATAGATAATCAATTATCTAAATTATACTTACATCACTATGTTTTCCAATTAAATATAACAGTCCCTAAAATTATTTTTATTAGAAATAATTTCTCAATTTTTTATCATAATTTTTAAGTTTATTTTATTTATAATTTTATCCCTTATATAATTTGATTAAAATAAAATTATTTAAAATTTCAAATAAATTTTTATAATTATTTTAATTACAAATAAATTTCTAAAAATTATTTTAATTTTAATTTAATCCCCAAATACTTTCTATTTATAAATTGACTATCAATTGATGTCAATTTTATAAAAATGCTCAAATTTTCAAAAAACTCCAATTTATCCAATTTTCTCAAAATCACACTTTTGCCCCAAATCTTCAATTCATCAAATTAAACACTTAAACTCAGTTAATTTTTTTCCTATCATGCCACTAATCATCTTTTCTAACTCTACATGATCATACCAAGTTTTTAATTATCCAATTTGCCCTAGAATTAATCTTATACGAAGTTTCATTAGAAAAATTTTTTCGAGAGAGAAAGTTTCGATTTCTTACCAGTGAGGGCACATTTGTCGGAGCTCTTGTTATAAAAAAACTAGCTCTTGTCGAGGGGATCCTCTTAGTATCAAACTTTACCTCAATTGATTGCATGAGCAAAGAGAATTAAATTAGTAAATTTTTTTCTCATTTTCTCTTTGTAAATATATTATTTCGGAAAAGGGTGGTGACAATTGCTTACCAAAAAGGCTTAGGGAAGACGAGGCTTGGCCGTGGAGAGTTGTGGGAGGGTTGGTTTGATCTTAGGAGTTGGAGGTAGTCAAAATTAGGTTCAAAAACTTTTGCCCTAATTTACTCGTCAGAGTGTCGGTATTGTGTGGGCTCACCAGAGCTTTATTAATATTACTCGAGCTGAACGAAGTATGCAAGAAGGTAAAGTACTTTCTCAGGATTTCAGAGAACTAAATTTTGCGGTCGGAGGTGGAGAAAATGGTCGATGTCAGAGCTCTAGTTCGAGGATGGTCAAAATGTGTAGCTGTTTGGGTTCTCTAATTAATGGAGTGTAGAGGATGAATGGAGAAAAGCTCTTTATATAGGGAGCTCCAGAACTAACTGTTCTAGTAATTCATCCATCGGTCAACCATTAACTCGCCGATTTAAGGACTTGCTAGAGCCATTAAAGACTCGCTAGAGTTAAGGCGTCAGTCCTTCTCTCTTATTTTTTAGAAAACTAAAGGAAAAAGATGACACAGTGGATGCCACATGTCACATTGTGATTGGATGACATTGCTGACGCGAGCTCTTACTCAACTTCTGAGTCACCCTTTTACTCGTTGACTAGATAGGTGGTGACCTCTCATTGGTCACCTATATCGAAGTGGCTACTGACCAAATCTAGCCCTTTGTTGACCATGATACATGGCGTCCTCTAATTGGTGAATTTAAATTCATCAGTTTCCCACCTGATGCACTATGCCATTGCCACGTGTCAATCTATGATTGGTTGTGGTCATCTGACATGGCTTTGCCATGTGTTAACATCTAATTGGTTGATCGTTATCCGACATCCTAGTCGGCCGTTGGCGTGGCACCTTTGCCACGTGTTAACTCCTCATTGGTTAGCCCTACTAATGAGGCTTCTCCTTAGTTGACTATTGACTAAGTACACATTCTCTCCTTCATTGATTAGTCTTTGGTGTTGTGGATTTTCTTCGTCTGATCGTTGACTAAGAACATGTGTCATGTTGTGATTGGTCAATGCTTCCAGACTCTGACCGGCATGTTTCGCCACATGTCGTGTGCGCTGACTAGGCGTTGACCTGGCTGGTGGTTTGTTGACTGGCTGGACCATTGATCGGTTCGATCATACCAGGTTTACTGACCTAAAATTAAAAATAGGTTGGTTCATGTCTAATTCAACCTGTTTTCTAAAAATTAAAAATTTCTAAATTCATTTTTCTACACATTGGTGACTTAAATTTCTAAAATTGATATTTTTAAGTTATCTAGAAAATGAATCTTTGAACTAGTTATTCTTGATTTAGTCTGGTTCACCCTGAACCGATCTATTTTTCACATTCTATTTGGTTCATGGTTCATTTACTTGGTTTTTGGATCCTCATTGATCACTTGAAAAATTTCCAAATTCCCTTTTTATTTTCCTTTATAAATTTTCGGTTCATTTGATCCATGATTTTCTTCCGAAAATTTCTAATTCTCATTTTCAGCTTCCTTTTATTGAGAAAACATGGTTTACAAGTCACCTAGACAAGTCACCTAGGGATTTTAGAGGAAACGTAGTTGAGAGAATTTTTATGGTGGATTGAATGGGAATTACAAAAAGCCCTAAGCAATATTAGACGAAGGGGCTGAGGGCATTCGGTCAAATGATCATATTGCCCTAAATCATTGTGTTATGGCAATAATGCCCACAATAGATGAGCAAACTCAATTATTACCCTATGATATGTTTGTGAGACAAGTAATTATGGGACTTAAGGCCACGTGTGGCCAAATTTAGAATATAGAGGCAAAATTACAAAAATGCCCCTCACCTATAGGATTAATTGGATTCTGGTTACGATTGATCCTAGAGTCTCCAAGTACGAGAATTCTGACAAGAAAGTATAAAATTTAGAAACTATTTAGATTTTCTCTTATTTATCAAATATAAATTTAATTACAAAAATAAATTCCAAGAAAAAAAAACCATAATTTTAGGAATATTACATTATAATATATTAAATACCATAATTATTGATATGGAGTATACTTATTAAGTCATGTATGATGTTTTGGGAACATATCATACGTAATCGTGCAAGGGGAGCATGATGACTCGGGAAGCCTTCTAGGACAAATATGCCCTGGATAATGGTGAGTGAGATTTCTAGCATCGATTGCGATTGGACTGATAATACATTATTGCTTGTAAGTTTGATAGCATGGGACGCTAAAATTTATTTTAAAGAATATATTGCCATGATAGCATGAACTACTCTAAAAATCATTTTTAAAAATACTCGTTGTGTATGCCCAAGGCCAATAGAAATGAGCCTTACCTCGTAAATAATACTAGTGATAAGTTGAGTTAGACCCTAATGATAAAATATGTAATAATTAGTTTGTATGAAATGGGCTATGCTCGATAGTTTCTATCGAGCTAGAAGCGGGTCTCACCCCATAAGAGCTGATAGCATAAACATGATTGATTAATGGTTAAATATACATGCATGTGATTGTTGAGTGGAATCATTATATGCTTGATATAGGGTAGTGGTGATTACAAGGGATGTTGGACAACAAGGTTGGTATAAGAGAAATGAGTGCTAGTCTAGTATGTTAAGGGTTCTAGGAATACTTTGCACACTAGACCATGGCAAATGGGAAAATGTAAGACCCGTCCTTTGGGACCAAAGAAAACTGGAAAAAAAGAATCGATAAGATTTTCATGTGAAGAACCGAGCCAATTAAGGAATGAAAAATGGTAAAGAAGGGTTAATATGAGAAATTGGAAGATCCCAAGTGACCAAAAATTCACAAAAATTATGAGGAAGAACCGGGAAGTGGAATTGAGGAGAGAACCAGGTCAGTTTGGGGTGAATCGGACCCGAACCGGACTGAACTTAGATGAACCATAGTGAACCGATTCAATAATTCATTTTTCTAGCTGGCATAAAAATGTCAATTTGGGAAATTGAGGCCACTATTAGATAGAAAATGAATTTTTAAATTTTTAAATTTCAGAAACCCGGCCAATTTTTGAATTTGGGTCGCCGAACCCGGTCGGACTAGACCGGTCAATGGTCCGATCGGCCAACGAACTAGACCGGTCAATAGACCAGACCACAAACACAGGCAATGAATGGGAGGTTGCCACGTATCTGGTCAATGGTCAGCGAGCAACTCGTCAGCATGTCATGTAGATACGAACAACCAATGAGAGGCTGCCATGTGTCCGATCAACGTGTCAATGATTGACACAGCGGCCGAGTTGGACCTCCACGTAAGAATAACTGACCAATCATAGAGCACCATATGGCATGCCTACCACGTCATCATCTTCAACCTCTAGCCACTGAAATAGAGAACAGAGAAGAGAGAGGGGCAGAAAAAGTTGGAGTCTCCGGTGACTCAAAAATCTCTCCGGTCAAGTCACCCGCGGCCAAGTCGGAGGCCGAGTCTCACACCAGCCGATTGCCTGAATAATTGTTGAGCTCCCAATATAAAGAGCACCCTTCCATTCATCCTCAACATCCCACAATCGAGCAAAAAAGAAGAAGAGTACCACTTTCTGATGAGCAACAAACCAGAGCTCCGACGACGGGACTTTTCTCAACCTCCAAAGCCACATTCGATGTCTTTGGAATCGGGAGGAAGTCCTCTTCCTAGCCATACCCTCCTTTCAGCTTGAGGACCACCGAGGAGGAGCGAGGGAACTCAAATAGCACTACCACTCCTCGGTGAGAAAACAGCTAACCCGCTGCAGCACACTTCGAGCTTTCCCCCGACCAATTGCAGCCAAGCCAGACCCCTACACCTCACCTAGAGGTGCCTCGACCTTCCCCCAAGCTAAGAAGGTATGCTCCCTCTACCGAAAAACACTATTCATGACCAAGTTCTGCAAAAACTTTAACTCGGAAATTCACATTGCCCAGATCATCAACTAAGGTGTGGTTTGATCTAGGAAGGATCCACACGAAGAGAACAACCTAGTGACAGCCAAAGCTCCGGTCACCAGACCTCCACCGGTAAGATATCGAAGATTTCTCTCTCTAGATTGTATTTTTCGGCGAAGCTCCATTTGAGCTCATTTCCGAGCTAAATGAAGCAGTTCAGGGCTTAAAATGATGAGGGAAACATAAGGAAGGTGATCCAAATCACAAATGGGGGCAATTAACAATGTTTTAATGATCAATTTGACATGATTGGAATTTAGGGGCCAAATTGCAATTTTTGTGAAATTTGGGCATATTGGGGATTTTTTTAAAATTGGGGGTCAAATGGAAAATTGATAAAATTGAGGGCATTTTCATGAAATTCACTCCCAATCGAGGGCCAATTGAGCAATTTGGATAAAATGGAGGACCAATTTGCAAAGTTTGAGAAGTTTGGGATCAAATTATAATTTTAGAAAAATTAGGGACTAAATGAAAATTTTGGAAAATTGAGGGGCCAATGGATGATTTTGATAAAACTAAGGACCAAGAAGGATAATTGGAAATCCTGGGGGCTTAATTGAAACTAAGGGTCAAATAAGGACCTAAAGGTAAAAGTACAAACTTTAAGAACCAAATTGAAATTAAGGCAAAATGTGAGGGCCTACATGCAATTCCCCAAAAAGATGTAGTCTCTTAGTCAAAGCATCCTAATATGGATATTCGTGCCATGCAGGAGTAGATTGCTTGAGCGCTAGCTTCTGTAGACATACTGCGACGCCAGACTTCACGAGAACAACCCCATCGAGATTACCAGGTGAATGGGAACACTATAACGTCCATTCCGGTTGGAATGACGGTTAAATTTTGAAAATGCTTTTCTCGAAATTAGCCTTCCTTGACTGGGTGACTCTATTTAAAATATTTGGGAGCTAATTTTGGGGCTTAGGCTCGGTATGCAAGTGGGCCCAAGGTCGATGAACACGGGTATGGACCCGTCCAAAACTAGCATGTGATGAGTAATTCTAAAAAATCCAATTAACGGGAAATTGTGTGTGATACTTGTGGAGCCAAGTCTAAGTTGTTGGGCTTGTTGGGCCAAACTGCTGCTCCGCCAAAGCCAAGTCATCGAACATGTTAGGCTAGTATGCGTGGGCCGAAGCCAAGCCAATAGCATTGTGCTGGAGGGCCAAAGATAATGGCTATAACTTAAAAGACTCTTGATTTATGCATGCACAATGAGATTCAAGCCATCAGGACACCTGGCATGAGGTAGTAATGGATCCCAAAGACTGTTGGATGACCATGGGTGCATAAGGGCGGTATGACGTCCAGTAGGTTGAGACGCTTGGAGAGCTTCTTGCGCACTGAGACCGAGTGTCACGACCTGACCTGGTTTGGTCAGATCCCCATGAGCAACCCGTCAATCCCTTTTGTCTATGAAGGATTTCACTTTCTTCTAGACCATGAGGAGTCAGACATCCTTTTTACCTGATTTTCCTGGAATAACATTATATAAAATTGAATATGTTTACATACCTATCTTTATCTTGAGGGTTTGTCTTGTTTCATGAAAAGGGATTAAAGGGAGATGGTGAGTTTCTACAACTTAGTGAGCGAGTGTTAGGAGTGAGTTTTCAAAACATCTTTTTATGTGATTTTCCTGGAATAACATTATATAAAATTGAATATGTATACATACCTATCTTTATCTTGAGGGTTTGGCTTCATGGTATTTTTTAAGGATTTGTCTTGTTTCCTGAAAAGGGGTTAAAGGAAGAGGGTGAGTTTCTACAACTTAGTGAGCGGGTGTTAGGAGTGAGTTTTCAAAACATCTTTGGTTTATAAAAACATGTCAAGGTTATCATTTTCTTTTAAAAGGATCTTCCTCAAATTTAGGTTTCCAAAACCTTTTCCAAGGTTTACCATTTCTTTTTCCTAAGATTTTTCTCCAATTCATAAAACCTTTTTCCCATTTCCATATTAGATGTGTTTAGCTCTCTTAGCCCATTCCCTTGCCTCGAGAGGCATTTAACACACAAACACACACCTTTCATCAGGAAGGGTACACAGATTCACAGGTGCAGTACGTTCATTGCACCCACTTATGAATCAGAGCATATTTACCATCCACCATGATAGAAGCCCGTCCACTTCTATTGTCACAACCCGACCCGGTTTGGTCAGATCCCCATGAGCAACCCACCACTCCCTTTGGTTTATGAAGAGTTTCACCCTTTTCTAAACCGCGAGGAGTAAGGCGTCCTTGTTCCTGTTTTTCCTAGAATATCATTATACAAAACTGAATATATTAAATCTTACATGCATATCTTAAGATCGGCTACAGAAAAATCTTTTAGGGTTGGTTTCCCTTGGTTACCTAAAAAGGGATAAAGGGAGGGGGTGAGTTCTACAACTCAGTGAATGGTTGTTGGGAGTGAGTTTTCATAAAAACAACTTTAATCAAAGTGTGCCAAAATCTTTATCTCCTTTAAGAATGATCTTTGCTCAAATTTCGGTTTTTCAAAACCTCTTTCCATTTTCATCTGGTGTGTTTAGCAAACAACACAGGCCCTTCATCAGGAAGGGAACACACATCCCCAGGTGCAGCCCGTCCACTACACCCACTTTTGGCTTAAAGCATCTTAACCGGCCACCAAGATAGAAGCCCATCTACTTCTACCCTAGGTATGAGTGGATGTTCTTAACATCCGACCCTCAGACCTGAAAGCAACTCTATGTTTGTATGAGGACAGAGACCTCATCTCGATCCCACCCTAATCTCATGTGCAAGAAGCTACATCGAGCTTCCTGACTACTCGCATGACAATCTACCCTTATCTCCACCATGTCGTCCAGTAGCCCTTAGGACACATCACTACCCCTCTTGGGCGTCTTTATGGTCTTGTACCTCAAGTACATACACAAAAAAATAGTTTTCACATAGCCATATATCTTTGGTGCCACTAGTCCAGCGACACCCACCCTCAACCCAACCTGCAACTATTTGTCTAGGCCGATCTGTCGACCTAGCCCTAACATACTACCGCTAGTCTATCGAGTACTGTCGATCCTAACATAGTACCATGGAGAAATCACATATCCATTTCATTAGAGTTTTCATGGCTTTCTCAATTCAAGTTTGTTTACGAGCTCCTGCTCGTGCCCACTAGTCTTGGGCCCATTGCACGTGATTTTCCAAAACCGGGCATTTAGCCCCACAAGTTAAAAAATTGAGACCTTTGGCCTATATGAGTTGTTCTAGCTCCCGTCAAGAAGATCTCCCAAAGAGTTTAAGCATTGGCACATAGATAGGGGAGAACACGTCTAACAAAAATGTATTTTACTTCATCTCACCAACCGGATGTGATGATACCTCCGCTTACAACCAGCAAACGGGTTTCTCATTCCTTCAAGGAAGTCCATCATACCAACCGGGTATGATTTCCTTCACTTACAACCGGTAAGTAGGTTTTATCTTCGTTTGCCCATCACTCCAATAGGGTATGATGTCAAAATTCCACTTACAAGTGGTTTTTCATTTCTAAGGTGCTCATCATCCCAACCGGGTATGATATAATTAAGCCCACTCACCCAATAACTATGACGTGTTCGTCCTCGATTGGTTTTCCAAGTCAACGCAAACATTCTCTTGCCTGCATTCAGATCACACTTGTCCCTACACGATTTGTACAGCCTTATCACTTACAGTTTGATATAAAAGCCTAGGCTCACAAATTATCGATAAATTGCATTTAGGTCCCCAAAGTTTATTTTTCTTAACTTTAGGTCCCTAATGCCAACCTTTGCCTAATTTGAGTCCCAAATTTTCAAAAATTTCTTTTGAGTCCTCATTTTACTCAAAAGTGTATAAGGGGTTCAAATTTTCCAAATTTCCAATTTGGTACCCCATCTTTTAAAAAATTACCATTTTTCCCATACTATAAAAAATGGCAATTTGACCCAAATGTTTTAAAAAATCGACCCATTGGTCCTCCAACATCTTTTCCATGGCCAATTGATCCTCAATTTTATGAAATCCCCAATTTCCCCCTTTCAAACTAGTCGAATTTGATTTCTTCAAATTGACCATTCAATCGGGGTTAATTGCTACAATTGGAACTGTAAATTAGTTCCTACACTTCCATACGATTTAATTGAGCTTTAAATCACATGAATTGAGGCTAAAACGAGCTCAAACGAAGCTTTGCTGGAAAATAGTGTGTAGAGAGAGAAAGCTTCGAAAGCTTATCGTTGGAGGTGCGGCGGTCCGAGCTCTCTATCGAGGAAGGTATCTCTCTTCCTAAGGTATCTTCTAGAATCAAGAATTTCTACAATTGACCTCGAATCAAGAGAGAATTTTGTTAGTGAAATTTCACAGTTTCTCTCTCTACAATGTAGATGAGCTCTTTATATAGGGAGCTAGTGGATTCTCTGCCCGACCGTTTCACATTTTGGTCAAGCTTATCCTCGCCCTACAATGCCCTGAACCGAGTCAATTTTCCTTCAACAGCGCTATCCATTTCTGTGTTGAATGAATAATGTTGTCATATGAAGGAAGAAGACGACACTGTTCCTAACCGGACCGGACCGGTCTAATCGAGTAAAATGCTTAAACCGATCAATTCAGGCCCAATTCGACCGATTTTCTCAAAATTAAAATTTTCTAAATTCATTTAAGTTCATTCTCTATCCAACAGTGGCTTCAATTCCCCAATTTGAATATTTTATGTCACCTAGAAAAATGAATTTAGCAACAAGTTCAATGATGGTTCAAACCGATTTAGGTCCGGTTCACCTGAACCAGTTTGGTTTTCTCTTCCAATTCATCCCAAGTTTCTTTTCCATTATTTTTATGAATCTTTGAGTCACTTGGTGTTTGTAAATTTCCCAATTTACCATTTCCTTATCGGTTGCGGTTCGTGAGCTAGCTCAGTTTTCTCTTTTGAAATAACCGGTTCTTTTCCTGGTTTTATTATCTATAAAGGGATGGAGTTTACAACTTTCCCCTCATTTTAGGGGTTTTGTCCCCAAAACAATTACATGTCAAATAACTGAGGGTATCCATCCCTCATAAAGCTCTCGGTTTCCCATGTCTCCTCTTGCACGAGTCTGTTCTGCCAAAGAACCTTGACCATAAGAATCTTCTTATTCTTCAGGTTCTTGTCTCTCCGGTCCATGATTTGCACCAATTCTACTTGATAAGTCAGGTTCTCTTCTAATTCTGGTGGAGGTTGGTCCAACACATGGATAGGATCAGGCTAGTACTTCTGGAGTACCTAGATATGGAATACATCATGTATCCTTTGCAAGTCCAAAGACATTTCTAATTTATATGCCACCGACCATATCCTTTGGACTATTGTGTAAGGACCGATGTACCTTGGTTTCAACTTTCCCCGTCATTAAAATCTAAGTATTCCCCTTCATGGGGATACCTTTAGGAACACTTGGTCTCCTACATCAAATTCCAGACCCCTTCTCCAATGATCCACACAGCTCTTTTGCCTGTCCTGAGCGGCCTTATGTTGACTCCTTATGATCTTAATTTTTCTGTGGCATCCTCAATTAGTTCAACCCTTTCTAACTTCCTTTCTCCCACCTCTTCCCAAAATAAGGGGCTACGATAGGGTCATCCATAAAGGGCCTCATAAGGAGCCATTTGAATACTAGCTTGATAACTGTTATTATAAAAAAATTTCCATGAGGTACAAGTATTCTTCCCAACGCTTATTCATGGTGAGTACACATGCCCGTAACATGTCCTCCAGGGTTTAGATCATCCGCTCAAACTGCCCTGATCAGAGCAGTTACACCTTCACCGATGAAGGAAGTTTTCTACATTAATGAACAGTGATGTCATCTTGAGGAAGAAGATGACATTGTTACGAACCGGATCGGACCGGTCCAACCGGGTTCAATGGTGAAAATCGGCCAGTTCAGGCTTGAATCGGCCAGTTTTCCTAAAATTAAAAAGTTCTAAATTAATCTAAATTCATTCTCTATCTAATGGTGGCTTCAATTTCCCAATTTGAGCATTTTAAGCCAACAAGAAAAATGAATTTAGAAACCAGATCAAGTATAGTTCAAACCATTTCAGGTATGGTTCACCTAGAACCGGTCTGGTTTTCTCTTTCCATTTGTTTTAAGGTTCTTTTCCATGATTTTTATGACTCTTTGAGTCACTTGGGATTTGCCAATTTCCCATTTTACCCTTTCTTTACCAATTTTGGTTCATTAACCGGCTCGGTTTTCTCTTTTAAATTGACTGATTCTTTTCCCAGTTTTCTTATCTTTGAAGGGATGGTGTTTACAAAACTGTGTAGATCTAAGGAAATGGAATGATGGAGTGAGATAAGAGTTGAAAATCCTCCTCAACAAACAATTAGGTTTTGAGGATAAAGCTCATAAAAGGAGGGGAGTAGTAGTAATACCGGAACTTTCAAAACTCAGGTTAAGCCTAAGTGGAACGGAAACTAAGGTTAAACAAGGAATAGTATCATGAACTAAGAATAAGAACCTAGGCCAGGAAATGGGATCCCAAATTTAAGAATGAGAACCAAAACCAGGAATGGAATCCCAAACCAATGATGAAATTTGAAACTAGGAATGATGTCCTGAACTGAAGACAAAAATGTAAATCGGGAATGGAACCCGTGTCAGTAGTTGGAAAGTGAAATTAGAATCATAACCCAATGCTGGAAATGGGAAAGAGAACTTGATGCTGGTAATAGGGATCCAATCAGATTAGGGATTAGATTCATGAGCACAAAAACTAATACCTTTGGAAATAAGCTAACTTTCACTCGAACAAGGCCAATATTTCAAACTTATTTATCGGGGGGAACCCAAAAGGCAAAATGGTAGTTTAAATTGCAAAAAACAAAGAGGAAAAAGAGAAAAATAATATTATTTGGCAACGAGTCGGGTCAACTCGACTCACCCACGAGCCACTTGACCACCGTGTAACAAAATTTATGTTGTATCGTCACAAATGTCACTCCAATTAGTTCAATTTTCGATCAAATTGAATGCTACAAATCTCAAAGATCAGCTAGAAATGGAGATACCAATCTCCTTATGAAGTTAATTACATTAACCCCTCATAAATAGAGTGAAGTTTAGATTTAAAGTAGGAAATCCTGATCTTAGTAACTAATCGACTTCCTGACGATTGAATGAGCAATTCTCTCTCATCCGATCACTAAATAAAGTGATCTTGGTGTCAAAATGCTGCTTATGGACTACTCTTGAGTTGGTCAGGTCCCGACTTGTTAGTGGTCAAACAATCCTGCACGAGGGTCATTTTTGCCAACCCCGATCCGGGACTAAACTTCTGTCCATCGTCCATGGTCTTGCTCAGCCAAATTTGGACACCTCCAGCCACCACTTCAACAACCATTAGTGCTAATTTCACCGCCCACCTCCCCTCTACCTCTCCATAGCAAAGCTCGACCTTTGGCAAGGGGAAAATTGGTCGGCATGAGCTGATTTCCACCAGCAGGTCTGTTGGGTTCCTCTCGATCACGACTAGTTGATGAACAAATTCTCCAAACTCCAATGACCTCTTGGCTGACCACTACCACAAACATTTTTGCCTAGACATTGGCTACAAAATGCCTAAGCTTTGGCCACCACCGATGAGAATTTCTGACAACTCTCTTAGTAGCTCTCTTCCGGCCAGTTTTGAAAAATAACCAAATTCGGGTGTGGTTAGCTGGGCTAAGAACCACCACTCCTCCCATGAGTCATTAGGGTTATAATGATATCAATTGGAAGTGAATTTTCTATTTATAATTTTATTTGCTTAAGTTTCAAATTTTAGGGACTAGAGTGCAATTATGGAAATTTTGGGGGCCAAATTATAAATATGGTAAAATTAGTAGAAAACTTCCTTAAGAGTATATAAAGGGACATAAAAGTGTTTCTGAGACAAACAGAAGTGTGTAAATTTATTTTTCAGGAGTTCGGGGGCAAACCCATAAATTGTATGTAAAGGAGGGGGAAAATGTTATTTTTGCACAAATAGTGGCAAAATGGTCATTTAGGCCAAAATGGAGACCACATTATGGGGCTAAGTTAGGATGATTGGCAAGAACCTCGAATGATAATGATTGTGGAAGGAATGCTATAGGGAATGAAATAATATTCCCAAATGACGTATTAAAAAAAGGTTACCCTAAGCTTGAGATACAAGATGGGGTTAAGTTAAATGAGAAGATTAGAAAAAAAAAGGAGGTTGACATAAGAATACAATGAAAAACAATAAGAATATCCAATTATATTAAGATTGTGTAGATATGAGGAAATGGAATGATAGAGTGAGATAAGAGTCGAAAATCCTCCTCAACAGACAATTAAGTTTTGAGGATAAAGCTCATAAAAGGAGGGGATTAGTAGTAACAACAATTCAACTACTCATAAATCTTCTAGTTGCCATTAAGTTTTCATGTATTACAACTCGACGATCTTCATGCCAATTTTTTCTTTGATGAAGAATTGGTTATTTTTCACGTATACGGTCCGACCATGTTGAATTGAATTGTTGGTAATATCAATCGCTTACTTATTATCACACCATAACATCATTGATTATTATCTAAACAAGCATAACTCCATTAGTAAGCTTCTTATCCAAATTATTTCACACATGCTTTAAGACATAGCTTTGTATTATGTCTTTGTTATTGATCAAGTGACTATATCATGTTTTATACTCCTCCAAAATACAAGATTACCTCCAACAAACACACAATAGCTTATGGTAGATCTTCCATTGCCCCTAAACTTTTCCAAAAGTTTCATCTAGATCCCTAGCCTCTTTCAAGCTATCTCTTAGACTGCTTAAGTTTCTCATGCTTTATTTTAGGTCCCTAGACTTCTAGCAAGTCTCATTTGGGTGCCCATTTTCTTGAAATCAAATTTTGAACCCTATACCTCTAAAAAACCATGATTTAGTCCCTAACTTTTATCTTCAAATGACCCCATAAATCTTCCATAAACCTTTTCTAGGTCGCTCATCTTATTCCCTAGATCCTCATGACCACTTTCTGAACACCCTCAACCAAAACAATATTATTTTGGCCCTAATCATAATCACCGAAAAATAGACACTAAGTTAAGTTTTGATAAAAAAAAAACTCATCAAAGAGTAAGCAATGATGACCGACATAGATGGGGTTGGATAACTAACCTCCCCATGAGTTTTTGGACACCTTAACACCCTCTGAGTTTGTTAGAGTCACTTATAACAACCAATTTACAAGGCTTGGTAAAAAAATAGTGATCTAACGGAGCTTCTTAGATTTTTCATGGTGCGAAACTTACCTTTTGCTCGAACGATTGGCGGGATCAGTGAAAAGGGACCAATGGGAGACTTTAGAATAAATTTGAGTCGTGGTTGGACATTGAGGAGGTCGGGACAAGGTCAAAAAACTACTGCTCTATTTTTAGTATATGGAGAAAGATTACTGTTTTGTCTCACTAGCATCGATAAGAGCCATATTGGCGTCGATGAGAGGTGCGATTGGAAAGCTAACTTTCACCTGGTTCTATGGCATAGTTTGGTGGTTGGATGAAGAATATATGAGAGGTTGCCATTAAGTTTTCATGTATTATAACTTAACGATCTTCATGCCAATTTTTTCTTTGATGAAGAATTGATCAATTTACACGTATACGGTTCGATCATGTTGAATTGAATTGTTGGCAATATCAATGGCTTATTTGTTATCACACCATAACATCATTGATTATTCTCTAAACAAGTATAACTCCATTAGTAAGCTTCCTATCCAAATTATTTCACACATGCTTTAAGCCATAGCTTTGTATTATACATTTTTTATTGATCAAATGACTATATTATGTTTTATACTCCTAAAAAATACAAGATTACCTCCAACAAACACACAATAGCCTATGGTAGATCTTCCATTAGTCAAATTGGGCTTGAACCGATCCGAACCCAATTTGATCGAATTGGTTAACGGTGCAGCCGATCAATGTACTACCTGTCAGGTCAGCGCCCAGTCAACATGCACAACCAATCAACAAGCGATGCATGGTGAAGCATGCCCAACTAGTCGCTCAATCAGTGTTTGAAAGCATTGGCCAATCCGAGCGTGACACATTTCCTTGGTCAACGGTCAGATGGAGAAAAAGTCACGTCATTGGAAATAGACCAATGTGAGCATGACACATGTCCTCAGTCAACTATCAATTGAGGGGTTTGTTGGATTAACTAATGAGAGGTTGACACGTGTCAAAGGTGCTAGGTCAGCGACCAACTAGGAGGTTGGAGGACTGTCGACCAATTAGAAGTCGACACATGGCAAAGCCATGATGGATGCTTATAGCCAATCAGAGGCTAGCATACGGCAATGACACAGTACGTCAGGTGGGAAAACTGATGAATTTAACCAGCCAATTAGAGAATGCCACATGTCATAGTCAATTGATGGTCAGATTCGGTCAAGTGCCATGTCGGACAAAGCGGCCCATGGGAGGTCACCACGTATCTGGTAAACGAGTCAACAAGCGACTTAGATGCTAAGTAAGATGTTGCGTCAGCGAAGCTAGCCAATCACATCGCACAACATGGCAATTTGCACGTGCGAAGCTCACACGCGCACGAATAGTGTCGTTTTTAACCTTTGAACAAGTGGTTGAGAGAGACCAAACGGTCTCCATTACTCCGACGGCCAATAAATCTCTTAGACAAGGCCTTAAATTAGAAAGTTAATGACCAGTTAATGGAGGAATGGATAGAATGGTCAGTCCCCAAGCTCCATATATAAAGAGCTCCCCTCCATTCATCCCCTGCATTCCTCGAAAGCCTAAAGAAGATGAACTACTCCAATATCTGACCATCCCCAAACCAGAGCTCCAACATTGACCACTATTTTCACCTCTGAATGCAAATTCAAATTCCCTAAAATTGGGAGGAAGTCCATTACTTGTTGCATACTCCCTTCAGCTTAAGTATCATAAGAGAAGCATCGGTGAACCCGCATAGTACACTCGCTCCGACTGTCAACTTTGAGTAGGAATGTTTTAGCTGAATTCAAGCCACCCTCAGATCTTTTAAAGTAAGGTCGACCATCCCACAACTCTAAACAACTGAGCCTAGTCCTCTCCGAGCCTTCGAGGTAAGCAATTGTCATTGCCCTTAGCTAGAATAGTGAATTTACAGAGAGACAACTTTGAAATATTTGCTGATAATTCTCCTTGTTCAGGGGACTAATTGAGGTAAAATTTGATCCTAATAGGATCCTCTGGATGAGAGCTAACTCCCCAAATCAAGAGCTCTACAACCACGTCCTTATTGGTAAAAAAAATGAAGTTTTCTCTTGTGTTAATTAAAGAAAATATAGGGGCCTTAGTGCAATTATCAAATAATTGATGGGTCTATTATCTGTTATTATGTAGATGTGAAAAGAAGGTATTTACCTACAATCACATGTCCAACCCGAGTTATCAAAAATCTATCCAGAATGAACAAGTCACGGATCTCGGGTGAGTGTTATTACTAGCATTGGGTCTGATTGGACTAATGATATATACTTGGAAGCATGCTTTAATTTGAAATTAAATTTCCAAAAGTATAATCCCCTGACTGTGTGAAATCGCTTAAACCTTTTGGGATTATATTTTTGAAGAAAGTATGAATTATGATAATAGGATAACCCTTGAATTGTGTATGGATACACTTCAAGGGAAATGGTCTAGTTCTGACAGCCGATGCAGGAAATGGGTGAAGCCCATGGTCGACAGAAGGTTGACTAGATTTAGTTTTGTGAAAATGGGCCAAAGACCACGATTTTTTAAAAGTGAAGTGGGCCCAAGGCCGTGTTTTGAAAACACGTATGAGTGGGACCAAGGCTAATGAAAACAAGTCAAACCTGTGAATAAGTTTTGATTTAAGAGACAGATAAAACTATCAAAAATTTATAATGTTTGCTAATGTTGCTGAGCTAGAGTCGGGTTAGAGACCCTTGAGCTAGCAGCGTAAAAATAAAGGTCTTAAATCAAAAGACTTATGTATGTGATTGCAATCGTTTGAAACCAAAGAGCCGCCTGATATGGGGTAATGTTGGTTCTAAGGGCAACTGGACAGCAAGGTTGGTACAAGCGAAGTTGTGTTATTCCGATATGTCTTGAAGCTTTGGGAGCTTCGTGTGCACTAAGACCAAGGGGATAGAAGAGTGAGGTCTCACCCCTCTCTTGGGACAAGGTGCTCACATAGACGATGTGGTGATGGTTGTGGCCTCTCACCAAGGTGGACGATAAAGACGCTCTGGGCCACTAGTGGAACAAATCATGGTTGTAGCCTCTGAGAGTATGTTCTACGATTGTTTGATCCATTTAATGAGAAAAGGGTGTTTATGCGATACAATTCCATGGTAAGTCTATCATAAAAAATTATGAAAATACTTCTAACTAGGAAGAAGCCTGCCTTAATCTTAGAGAAATAAAGCAAAAACTTATATAAAAATCATTTTCTAAAAGATAAGATAAGTTGTGGCTTGTTTATCATATTATATTCCATTATTTTTAAAAGAAAGGGAAAAGTTCTGTTTGAGTATATATTGAATTGTGGACACAAAGTCATGATGTCACTTAACCCTGCTTACTAACTTATGAACTCACCCACTCCCTTACCTCTTTCAGATCCTAAACATGGCACAAAGAATGTTAGATAATGTGCTATCAACATGGTATGTGAATAGTCCCCTTAGAATATTTTTTTACTACAATATCTACTCCGAAAATGTTTTTTGGAAAACCTATCTGATGCACTATTTTCCTTTCGGTCTTGAGTCTTGCTTTTGTCAATACTATAAAAATGGAAATGATTTCTGTTATAGTATTGAGAGATGTGGTGGGATGTTCACAAGGTTCCATCCAAATTGGGTTGGGTGTGACAATGTGTTTCCCCTAGCTATATATGCAGGGGTAGATAATGGAACTTATTGTTATACTTTGCTTTGGTTCCATTAGGTAGTTTGTACCTTGTAGTTCATGGTGTTTCTCTGCCTTTCACTACAACTTCTTTACATAATTTGTCTAATGGTACTAATAATCTAGGATACTTCATTTCCCCATCAGACTTTTTCTAATTTATTTGGGGTACAAGCCCTCTACCACACATTTATCTGATCATTTCCATTCGGATACTTTGATAGTCCCTTAGTTAAATGTGTACTATATATATTTTTCCATGCACATTATCTTTTGTCTGAGCTTTTATCCTTTTGCTATGTTACTTGTGAGGCAATAAGCCTCTACCCTTAAGGTACTCAACCTTACTAAGAGTACTAAGTCGTACTAACGACATGTGACGTATGTGCTCTAGTTGCCTTCTGAGTCCAATTGTAGATTCACATTGGTACCCTACCTCAAGTCAGGGGTAGCTTGGACACAACACTACTTAGGTCCTTTCCCTAAGCATTGTCCTAACTTTTTAATGAGGACTTGGCTACAATGACTATCTTGGCCACCAACATCTTTAGGATGCATGTGTATCCCTCATATTTTCAAGATAGCATTAGTCATGATTGTGTCCTTTTGACTTTCGAAGGTTAAACAATCAAATCTCTTTAGAGATTTCAGATCACTAGGCCTATCCGGATTTTTATATCGAGTACTTCTAAAGGCAGCATGCACTCCTAGCAGGTCATCTTCTATTTGTTTCCTTAATTTGGACATATTATTTTCCTGTCACATGAGGGTATATCATATGAATCTTATAAATTTGGAACATATTATTAATTGTTGGGTTTTCTTAATATGGACTTCCCTTCTCACTAGTTATGCTACCTATTCCCAAGCTCCAAAAGCCATTTGGCCCACTAACTCCATGGTGCTATCCTCTGTGCATTTCTACTTAGCATCAGTTGTGTGAAACCCATCACATTGAATCAAGGAAAACCGAGAAAGAACCGGTCAATTAAATGAGAAAACCGAACCACTTAAGGAACCAAGAATGATAAAGAGGGGTTAAAATGGGAAATTGGAAAATCCCAAGTGACACAAAAGTCATAAAAATCATGGGGAAGAACCATGAAGTAAATTGGATGGGAAAACCGGATCGGTTTAGGATGAATCGGACCTTAACCAGATTGAACTGGTTTGAATTATACATGAATTGGTCTCTAAATTCATTTTTTTTGTGACTTAAAATGATCAAATTGAGAAATTGAGGCCACCATTGGATAGGAAATGTGTAAACCCCATTTCTTTAAAGATAAGAAAATCGGGAAAAGAATCGATCATTTCAAAAGAGAAAATCGAGCCAGTTAACGAACCAAAATCGATAAAGAAAGGGTAAACTGGGAAATTTGAAAATCCCAAGTGACTCAAAGAGTTATAAAAAACATGTAAAGGAACTATAGAGCAAATTTGAAGAGGAAACCGGACCGGATCAGGGTGAACCAAACCTAAACCAGATTGAACCGATTTGAACCATACATGAACCAGTTTCTAAATTCATTTTTCTTGGTGGCTTAAAATGTTCAAATTGGAAAATTGAAGCCACCATTAAATAAAAAATGAATTTAGATTAATTTAAAAATTTTTAATTTTTAGAAAACCGATCGAATTGGGCCTGAAACAACCAATTTTCGCCATTGAACCCAGTCGCACTGGTCCGGTCCAGTTCAGAACAGTGTTGTCTTCTTCCTCAGGATGACAACACTGTTCATCGATTCAGAAAATTTCCTTCTCCAGTGAAGGAATATTCACTCCATTCAGGACATTTTCAGGCGAGGATAAGCTCGACCAAAATGGAAAGTGGTCGGATAGAGGGTCCCCGAGCTCCCTATATAAAGATCTCCTCTCTATTCATCCTCCACACACCTCAAATTGCCATTCTCTCTCAATTGCTCCATTTTTCAATGAAGCTCGAACCAAAGCTCCGACTTAGGCCTTTTTCTTAGCCTCGGAGGACAAGGTCAGGTCCTATAGAATCAAAGGGAAGTCAGCTACCAGATAGTAACCTCTTGTCGACTCGAGGACCACCAGAGAAGCACCGACAGAATCAAACAGTGAAGCAGCTCCGACGGACCGAAGCTGTAAACCCCGTTCTTTAGTAATGAGAAAACCGGGGAAAGAACCAATAAATTTTAATCTTTAAACCGAATTGGTCAACATGGAAATGGACTTGTGAAGGAATTGGGGATGAAAACCGAACCGATTCAGGTGAACTGGATCCGAACCGGTTCAGACCAGTTTGAACCACTATTGATTCGGATCCTAAATTCATTTTTATAGGTGGCTTAAATAATTCAAATATGATATTTGAGGCCACCATTGGATAGAAAATGAATTTAGATAAATTTAAAAAATTTTAGATTTGAAAAACTCGGTCGAATGAGGGGTGAATTGACTAGTTTAAGCTTTGAACCCGGTTCGGAATAGTGTCATCTTGTTCCTCAGGATGATAGCACTGTTCACTCACCGGAAAATCGAAGCAGCACCGACGAAAAAGAAATGTTTCCATTCGGTACAATTCAAATCTTCAATGCCTGTCATGAAGATGCCAAACGGATGGCCAATGGGTCCCCGAGCTCCCTATATAAAGAGCCACTCTCCATTCATCCTCTCTACACCTGAAAAGCTCACTCTCTCTCACTTTCTTAGTTTTTCAACAAAGCTTGAACCAGAGCTCCGATATAGAGTCAATTCTGAGCAAAAGAAGACAAGGTCGGGTTCATTAGAACCGAGGAGAAGTCAACTACATGGTGGTGACATCCGTTCGTTCCGAGAGTTGTCGGAGAAGCGCCGGCATAATCAAACAGTGAAGTAGCTCCAGCGGACCGAAGCTGCCCTATTTTGGCCGAGTTGAAATCGGTCAATTCAAACCCTTCTCAGGCAAACCAAGCTCTCCCGACACCTCCTCAGCCCTTCCACGGCCAAATTAGGAACAAAAGGTAAGCCAATTCGGCTCCCCTTTACAATTTCCGACTACTATTAGAGAGAGAGTCAGCCGAATTTCACTAACGAAATTCTAATCCAATTCGACATCAATTGATGTCATTCTTGGTCCTAGAAAAAACCTCTGGAGGAGAGCTACCTGCTCAGATAGAGAGCTCGGACCGTCGCACCCTCACCGGTGAGAAATCGAAGCTTTCTCTCTCTATAGTCTATTTTCCAACGAAACTCCGTTTGAGCTCATTCCGGCATTAAAACCTGTGATTCAAAGTTCCTTAGAACCGTATGAACATGTAGAAACTCAATTTCAACGAATAGAGGTGTTTGATCAGTCAATTTAATGAAATCAAATTCGATTGTGATAAAGAGTTGAAATTGGGGGAAAATTGGGGATTTTCAAAAATTCAAAGGACCAAAATGTAATTTTCTAAAATTGAGGGTCAATTGGTCATGATAAAAATATTAGAGGGCCAATTGAGAAATTTTAGAATAATTGGGGCAAAATTCACCATTTTTGTAAAGGAAGGGCAAAATGGTAATTTTGAAAAAATTGAGGGACAAAATTGAAAATTTGGGAATTTAAACCCTTTTTTGCGGAATTTAATAAATTGAGGTCCTAAGATAAACTTTAAAAGTTTTGGGACTCAATTTGAGGAAAACCCCGTGATAGAGACTTAAAGTTAAAGAAAAATAACTTTATGTACCTAATTACAAATATATATAAAAAGTTGGGTTTTCTCATTTATTGGAATGAATGAGGGCTATTGGCCCAAAGAGTAATGAACAACCATGTTCGTTTCATGTAGGACAATGAGACATCGTGTCACGCCCCAACTCGGTTTGGTTGGATCCCCGTGATCAACCCGCCACTCTCCCGGTTTATTAAATGGTTTCCCCTTATTGTAAATCGTAAAGAGTAAGTCGTCCTTTAACCTGCACCTTTTTCCTGGAATAGCATAATCAAAACTAAAAGAAATTTAAAACTTTACATACCTGTCTTACAGGAATCTTCGTTGACGGTCTTTAAGGGTAAGCTTTCCGGAATTTCCTGAAAGGGATATAAGGGAAGGGGTGAGTACGAGTACTCAGTGAATGGGTTTTTAAAGGTCTACTTTTAACTTTTAAGAAAAAATATTTATATGGAGTGTGCCAGACTCCTTTCTTTTCAAAAATCTCTTCATTTAAAAATTTGGGTTTTTCCATTATTTCTTAGTTACCGGTGTGTCATCACCCAACACACATCCTTCATCATGAAGGTTACACACATTCGTAAGTCAATATCACTACTGAACCCACTAGTGGCTTCGTAGCGACTTTTCCTGCCACCCGTATAGAAGTACGACCACTTATACTGTGGGAATGAGTGGATGTACACGACATCCGACCCACAATCCCGAAATCACTTCTTCGTGTCTATATAAGGACAAAGACCTCATCCTGTCCCCACCCCTGTCTCATGCGCTTCGTGCTACTCCAAATTTCGCACAGACACCTAGAACGACGATCTGCCCTTATACTCACCGGGTCGTCCAGGGCCCTCAGGACACATCACTACCCCTCATGGGCGTCTTGATGATCCCGTACTCATAGTACATGCACAAACAATATTTTCTTATCAAGCCATGTAATATGTGGTGCCACTAGTCCAATGGCCCTGACTCTCAACTCAACCCACAGTTTTTTGTCTTGACTGGTCCGTCAACCTATCATGTTGTACTGTTGCTAGTTGACTAAGCATGTCGGTCCTATCTTGGTACCATAGCCAAACAATTCACTTTATTAAGTTTTATGGCACATATATCATGTTCATTTACGAGCTCCTGCTCGTGCCAACTGGCTTGGGCCCACTGTACGAGATTTTCAAAATCGGGCATTTAGCCCCCAAGTTCTAAAACTGAGGCCCCCAGCCTATTAGAGCTATTCGAGCTCCCATCGAAAAGGTCTCCCAAATTATTTAAGCATTGGCACACAGTCAGGGGACAGCACTTCCGACAAAAATAGGTTTTTACTGTCCATCATACCGACCAGTATAAGGACATCTTCGTTCATAACCGATAAATGAGTTTTCAACTTCCTTCAAGGAAGTCTCATCATACCAACCGGGTATGATCTACTTACAACCCGTAAGTAGTTTTTCCGCATAACTTTCACATCACTTTCTCTAAGTAGTGATGATTAAAATACCACTAAATGGTGGGTTTTTATACCGAGGCACTTATCATCCCCAACCGGGTATGATATATAATCCCACTCACAACTGGTAAGTGATTTTTAAATTTTAAGTTATGCTCATCATATCATCCGGGTATGATGTTAGTAAACCCACTCACTTGTTAATGCCGTGATTTCCACTAGACTGGTTCTTTGTATTCACACGAGCTTGTTCTTGCTAGTAAAGGGTAAGGCTCGGTGTTACTTCTAGTCATTTTCTCTTTACCTGAAAACGGGTAGAAAAGAGTTGTGAGTTTCTATAACTCAGTGAAAGGGTTTTTCAAAAGTCTAATTTTAACTCTTAAGAAAAATATTTATATTGGAGTGTGCCACACTCCTCACTTTTCAAAAAAAAAAGAAAAAAAATCATTTCAATTAAAATCTCGGGTTTTTCCACATTTCTTCTTATCACGGTGTGTCATCACCCAACACACATCCTTCATCATGAAGGTTACACACATTCGCAGGCCAGCACGACTATTGAACCCACTTGTGACTTCGAAACAACTTTACCAGCCACCCGCATAGAAGTACGTCCACTTCTACCCTGAGAACGAGTGGATGTTCGTGACATCTGACTCTCATTCCCAAAATAGATTCTTCGTGTCCATATGAGGACTAAGACCTCATCCTATCCCCACCCCGGTCTCATGCACCCACAGTCACCTGAACGACGAACTGCCCTTATACTTACCGGGTCATCCAGGGCCCTTAGGACGCATCACTACCCCTCATGGGTGTCCTGATGATCCCGTACTCATAGTGCATGCACAAACAATGTTTTCTTATTATGCCATGTAATCTGTGGTGTCATTAGTCCAACGGTCCTAACTTTCAATCTCAACCTGCATCTGTTTGTCTTGACTGGTCCTGAGACTGGTCATGTCGCACTGCCACTAGTTGACTGAGGATGTTGGACCAACCTTGGTACCATGACCATACAATCTCTTATTAAAGATTTATGGCACATATATTATGTTCATTTACGAGCTCCTACTCGTGCCCACACCATTAGATAGAGAATGAATTTAGATTAATTTAGAAAATTTTAATTTTGAGAAAACCAGTTGAATCCAGTCTGAACTAGTCGATTTTAGCATTGAACTCGATCGGACTGGTCCGGTCCGGTTCAAAACAATGTCATCTTCTTCCATAGGATAACAGCACTGTTCATTCAATGCAGAAAACAGATAACGCCGACAAAGGAAAATGGCTCCGATTAGGCCGTTTCAGGGCAAGGATAACCTCTACCAAAATGGAAAGCTGTCGGGTAGAGGGTACCCGAGTTCCCTATATAAAGAGCTCATCTCCATTCATCATCCACACATCTCAAATCTCCATTTTCTCTCAAATGCTCCATTTTTTGGTGAAGCTCGAACCAGAGATCTGACATAGGCCTTTTTCTCAGCCTCCGATGGAAAGGTCGAGCCCTATAGACTCCGAGTGAAGTCAGCTACCTAATACCATCTTCCTTTCGACCTGAGGACCGTCGGAGAAGCACTGATGGAATCAAATAGTGAAGTAACTCCGACAGACTGAAGCTACCCCATTTTAGTCAAGCTGAATTTGGTGTAAATTTGCTATTTTTGGAAAGTAAGGGCAAAACCGTAATTTTTGAAAAATTGGGGACCAAATTAAAAATTTGGGAAACTTGAGCCCCATACACAATTTAAAGTAAATTAAGGGCCCAAAGAGGATATTGGAAGTACTCGTGACTTAATTTGAGGAAATTTTAACACTATGGACCTAATGTCAAAAGGTGTGAACTAAGGACCTAAGTACAATAAATAAAAAGTTGGAGCCTAGTCGCCCATACTTGAGAAAATGATGGATGTCATGCCAAACCTTAATTGATAAGAATGCCCAATTCGTGTAGGGACACGAGAAACTAAAATGCCAACAAGGAAAAGCTAGTGTGGACTTGGAAACCGACTAGGGATGAACACACCACGATCATTGGGTGAATGGTCCTATTTACATCATACCCGGTTGGGATGGTGAGCACTTTAGAAATGAAAAACCACTTGTAAGTGGGATTTTAACATCATACCTAGATGGGGTGATGGACGATTTAGGCTAAAACCTACTTAGCGGTTGTAAGTAGAAGAAATCATACCCGGTTGGTATGATGGACTTCCTTGACGAAAGGAAAAACCCGCTTACCGATTGTAAACAGAGATGTCATCACACTCAATTGGTGAGATGAAGTGAAATATGTTTTTGTCAGAAGTGTTCTTCCCTGACTATGTACCATGCTTAAACGTTTGGGAGACCTTTTTGACGGGAGCTAGAACAACTCAGATAGGCCAGAGGCCTTGGTTTTTGAACTGGTGGAGCTAGATGCCCGGTTTTGGAAAATCATGTGTAGTGGGCCCAAGACTAGTGGGCATGAGCAGGAGCTCGTAAACAAATATGAGTTATATAAAACCATGAAATTTATAATGAAATGGATGTGTGATTTTGCCATGGTACAAAGATAGGATCGACAATACTCGATGGACAGGCGGCAGTGCGTTAGGGCCAGGTCGACGGACCGGCCTAGATAAACAACTGCACCTCGGGTTGAGGGTCGAGGCCGTTGGGCCAGTGGCACCAAAGATAAATGACCAAATGTTAAAGTTATTGTTTTGTGCATGCACTTGAGATACAAGACCATCAAGACGCTCAAGAGGAGTAGTGATGGGTACTAAGGGCTACTAGATGACATAATAGAGATAAGGGCAGTTCGTCGTGCGAACAATCAGGAAGCTCGAAGTAGCTTCTTACGCATGAGACCAAGGTGGGTTGGGATGAGGTCTCTATCCTCATACGGACATGGAGTGGCATTTGGGTCGAGAACATCCACTTAAACCAAGGGTAGAAGTGGACAGACTTCTATCTCGGTGGCCGGTAAAGACACTTCGAGCCATAAGTGAGTGTAGTGGATGGGTTGCACCTACGAATGTGTGTTCCCTTCTTGATGAAGGGCATGTGTTTGTTTGTTAAATGCCTCCCGAGGCAAGGGGAAGGACTAAGAAAGCTAAAACACACCTAATATGGAAATGGGAAAAATGTTTTGAAAACCTTGGAAAAAGGAATGGTAAACCTTGGAAAAAGGTTTTTGGAAAAGAAATTTTGACTAAATTGAGGAAATGCTTTTAAAAGAAAATGTTACCCTTGGCAGGGTAAAGGTTTTGAAAATCGAACTTTTAGGGAAAAACCTTCTTGTTAAAGAAATGATAACCTTGGCGTAGCTATTTTTAAAACTCACTCCCAACACCCGCTCATTGAGTTGTAGAACTCACCCCCTCCCTTTTACCCCTTTCAGGTTACCAAGGAAAAAACCAAACTTAAAGACCTCCTTGTAAGACAGGTATGTCAGTTTTAAGATATTCAATTTTGTATAATACTATTTTAGGAAAGACATGAAAGAAGGACACCTTACTCATCACGGTTTAGAAAAGGGTGAAACCCTTCATGGACCAAAGGGAGTAGTGGGTTGCTCATGGGGATCCGACCAAATCGGGTTAGGGCATGATAGTCAAACCAATCGATGGATAGCACACGCGTCACACACGTCCATCCCCTCTACTTGACTGAAGGTCTGACAACCTAAAAATCAACCCAATTTCTTCTTATACAATGAAAAAACTCATTGCCAATGGAAATAAATGCTTGTAGACCTAATTGAGCTATGAATATATGAGGGGAAGCCAAGGTTAGGTAGCCCTGGAGGTTAGGGAGATGACTATACAAGGCTTGGTCCCCTCTCACTAACAGCCCACCAAAATCCTCTCTATAATTGAGGTTCCTCTCTTTTTTGGTGGTAAGTAGATCATATCCGGTTGGTATGATAAAACTTTCTCGAAGAAAGTTGAAATCCCGTTCATCGGTTAAGAACGGAGATGTCCTTATATCAGATTGGTATAATGGACAGTGAAAGCTTATTTTTTGTCGGAAGTGTTCTCCCCTGATTGTGTGCCAATGCTTAAACAATTTGGAAGACCTTATCAACGAGAGCTCGAATAGCTCTTATAGGCCGGGGGCCTCGGTTTTTGGAACTTGGGGGCTATTAAGCCCGATTTTTTAAATTCTCGAACAGTGGGTCATAGGGCTTCAATTCCCCAATTTGAATATTTTAAGCGAACTAGAAAAATAAATTTAGAAGTCGATTCAAACCAGTTCAATCCGGTTCAGGTCCGGTTTGCCCTGAACTAGTCTGGTTTTCTCTTTCCATTTGTCCCAAGGTTCTTTTCCATGATTTGTATGACTCTTTGAGTCACTCAGGAGTTGTCAATTCCCAAATTTATCCGTTCCTTATAAGTTACGGTTTATGAATCGATTCAGTTTCCTCTTTCGAAATGTCTAATTCTTTTCCCGATTTTCTTATCTATAAAGGGACAAGGTTTACATTGACACTCGTCTGAAGTAGTTTCCAGTTAATTTCTCAACCAGTTCGACCAATTTTGGTCATTTTTTTGTCGGTTTACCTCCAATTCGACTTGTACTTGGTCAATTTATTTTTCTAAAAATATTTTGTTAAATTTCCTAACATCCATACTCAAGAATGTCCATTTTATGATTTTTATGCTCCTTATAAAAATCATAGAGTTTTTCGGTTGGAGCTAGATCGATCCCGATTCAAATTAGTTCTCAATCGGAATTTTCTCTATCCATTATTTTTTTTTATCAAGTGAGGTTCTTCGAAATTAATTTATGTTACTTTACCAATTGTCTAAAATTTTGGTATGAATTTACTTCTAATTAGTTTCGATTTCCAATTCAATTTCGAGTTTCCTTTCATAATTCAGACCAATTGGATTTAAATTTCACTTATAAATACAGTGTTCACTTTTTTCATTTAACCTCTATCACAACTTGTTCAATGATAATAGAGTCTTCAATTGTAGAATACAAAACATTGCCATATAGGAGGTTGTCTCCTTCCTTTATTATGATATTCATTAATAATTCTTTCTTCTTTTTCTTCAATATGTACTTAATCTTCATTAGTTGAATCATTTGATAACTCAATTTCCACAACAACTTCATTCTTGAGTTTAGCTCCTTCATTTAAATATTCAACTTGCTTCATATCCTCTTGCCCCCATATCAAATTCTTGAATGCTTTCTCAGTCATTTTTCATTTTCTGAACAGATTACACTGCAACTAACAATGACCTTGTGATTTAAAGGATCATGCAATTTGTATGCTTTGGATTCATGGCGTACTACAAACATTTCAAACTTCATACTCCGAGCATCCAACTTTTCATTGTGCGGTTTAGATACATGGGTGTAAGCAACACACTCTAAGTACCCTAAAATGACTCATTGAGGGCTTTATACCATTTCATGCCTCTTCTAGAATCATATTCTTCACAATAAAAATATGGCTTTGATTCAGCACATAGATTGCCCAATTAGAAAGCCCATATCAAAAACTCTTCAGAACATTCATGTCATTCAATAAACATCAAACCATATTTATCAATGTTTGATTCTTGCTTTTTGTCACTTCATTTTGCTTTGGTGTGTAAAAAGTTGCGAGTTGCCTTTTTACACCATTCATTAAACAAAAATCTAATAATTCAATGGAATTGAACTCATATCCCCTATATGTATGAAGTCACTTGAGAGGTTCTCTACAATCCCTTTCAACTATAGCTTTATAGATTTTAAACCACTTCAATGCTTCAAACATCTTTGAAAGGAAATATATCCCAGCTTTGTGACTAAAATCATCAATGAACAATAGAATATACCTCACTTTTAATTTGATTATGGAGTTATAGAACAGTGCAAGTTAGCATGGACTAACCGTAGACACTTGGATGCTCTTCGATTGCTTCTTTTGGGTTGATTATCATTATGTTGCTTCCCCTCTTAGAAAATTTTCATAGACTTCATTAGGTACTTCTAGATTTGGCAGTCCAATCACTATTCTTCTTAAACTAAGCCATACGAGCCCTTGATAGATGAGATGCCCAAATCTTTTGTGTCAAGGCTATGTTTTCATAGTCACGGATGCCTTATAGCAATTAGTAGATAATAAGTCTTGCGCATCAAAAGTGAACATACGATTTTTCGACAGCAATATATGAAACAACTCCTAGTTCTCTACTCTATGTAGTCTACATTTATTTCCTTCAACAACTATTCAAATTTTATTTTCAAGTAATTATCCCAAATTCAGTAGATTGTTCTCCAACTCTTGCTATGTAACTTTCATATCTTCCACTATGTCTATGTCAGCCAATCTCTAATTTCTCATTTTGCTAAGGCATGCTAACTTTTAAAGGTTGTTCTTCTTGTCGATGGAGTCTCTTCCTCTTATGAACTAAGAAGCTACATTAAAGTTATTCTAAATTCATCCGTAATGTATCACTTACTTTTTCTATAACACATATGTAGTCATATTTTGTAGTAATTCAACTTAGGATCTTCTCCACAATAGTACCCGATTCGATTAGCTCACCAAAGATTTTCATCTTGTTAGCAATATCCAATGTCCTTGCAAAGTAATCCTGGTACTCCATTTTCCTTCATGTGTAACAATTTGAAATCTCTCCTTAAAAGATTGAAGTTAAGCACTTCTTATCTAGAAAATCCTTGATACCGAGATTTCATGATCTCACAAATGTCTTTGGAGATGTCTCCATTTAAAATACTTTCCATAATAGGTTGTTCTATTGCCTATAACAAATAGTTTTTTACTTTCATATATGGTAAATGCATCCCTTTGAGTATTTTTATCTTCCAATATTTCTTCACCATTATCTATCCATATGCTCGAGTCAATCAAATTCTATAATTTTATATATCGCAACAAATTCTCCATCAACATTAACCAATTCTCGTAAAATCCTTCAAACTTGTGAATTGCAGGTTGTGAATAACTTACTTCCATTGATAAATTTGTTAATTGTTCTTGAGAATAAAATATAATGAGTTAATTGATGTATAATTTAAATTATACCTCAAATTATGATAGCAAAGTTAATTTGCATGCAGTACCCAATTGATCCAGAAATGAATCAAACACAAGACCAAGCAAAATCGAACAGGAAGAGGCTGACAGGGTGAGAGGAACTCTCTCTTCTTTTACTATTGCCCCACTTCCTTCGTAGAATTCTCTAGTTCTTCACTTATAATTTGAGGCTAAGGGTTGTGGAAGTTGATAGAATATGTTCATATAGGTTCTTCCACTTGTTATAGATAACATGGAAAGAAATGATCGAGATTGAATAATTAGTTGTTAAACAATGGAGAAACAATATTTGTGGAATAGAATAGTAAGAATTGAATACTCACAATGAGCACTTGTAATAAGGTATTCTCATTTTATTTCATATTTATAGAGTTTGTGAAGTCCTATCTTATTTTATACAACCGGTAGATTGGTTAGATAACACTAACACTAACAAAAAAACTATCACAATCCCATTTACAACCTTTCCCCTTTTGTTTATTTGTGATTAGCTATTATTATCTTTTCCCTTTGTTTATTTGTGATTAGCTATATTGTTAGACTTAACATTGATAGTATGTCTTACTCTTCGTCAGGATTTAGATTTGGTAGTTGCCACTAGGCGTCCTCACAAGTGTCATTACACAGTTGGTCCTTGACTGCCTCCATGACTTCTGCAATCAACTTGTTGGTCAATTCTGGTTGGAACTCTGGAAGCTTTATGCACTAATATAGTTGGTGGAGATGTTATGATGAATGGAACTTGGGAGAGCTCAAAGCTAGGTTGAGACTAGACCCCGAGGCAGTATAATCTTGAAGAGAAGGCTGCAGAGAAACAAGTAGCAGAGCGTCTTCTCTGGGTCTGGGCCAAAGAACAGTCTCTGGCTTGCCTCCATAGTTGCTAATCTTCTTGGTTTTCTGTGTACTTGGGTGCACATTAATCAAGCTCTAGCAGCAGATGAAGGTGAAAGAAAAGTGTATGCAAACTTAAATGGACAAAAGTAAAATCTTCTCAGAATATTTCACAACTTGGAGAAACACCTAATATTCTCTGTGAGCCAGAGTAACATTACCACAAATGATCACCCCAAGCGGATAATTTCACACGAACAGGACAAAATCACAAAGCCAGAAAATTGCAAGAAATCTCAGACTTTTTCTTGACACATGTTAGCCTAAGATTCTTCCTCGTAACCCTCCTCCTCCTCGTACCCATCTCCTTCCTCATCAGCTGTAGCATCCTGGTATTGTTGATACTCCGAAACCAGATCATTCATGTTACTTTCAGCCTCTGTGAATTCCATCTCGTCCATCCCTTCCCCCGTGTACCAATGCAAGAAAGCCTTCCTTCTGAACATAGCAGTGAACTGCTCACTCACCCTCCTGAACATCTCTTGTATTGATGTTGAGTTCCCAATGAAAGTAGATGCCATCTTAAGGCCCGTGGGAGGTATGTCACACACTGTAGACTTGACGTTGTGTGGAATCCATTCCACGAAGTAGGATGAGTTCTTGTTCTGGACATTGATCATCTGCTCATCCACCTCCTTTGTGCTCATCTTGCCTCTGAACATTGCTGATGCAGTCAAGTATCGACCGTGGCGAGGATCTGCTGCGCACATCATGTTCTTGGCATCCCACATCTGCTGGGTTAGCTCAGGAACAGTCAAGGCCCGGTACTGCTGGGACCCACGGGATGTTAGTGGGGCAAACCCAACCATGAAGAAATGGAGGCGAGGGAATGGGATGAGGTTCACTGCTAGCTTGCGGAGGTCCGAGTTGAGCTGGCCAGGGAAGCGGAGACAGCAAGTAACCCCACTCATCGTGGCCGAGATCAAGTGGTTCAAATCTCCAACTGATCAATGAAAGAAGACCCAGTTAATGAACCAACTCTAGTTTCTGCCCGCATGGTTGATAAATTTTAAATCCATCTTTCAATTCGGGCATTTCAAGCAAAGAATATCAGCAGGGCTGCAGATTTGCTACTATTAAGTATAAAAGAGAACTATGAACAGGCAATCCTACATGATGCCTTTTTCAGCAGTTGCTTAACAATGACAATGGGATACTCTTCAACATAAGGTTATGAAATCAACATTATGGATAATAAATTTTCTTTTGTTATGAAGTAATAAAAAGCTTATTTCCAGTTTGAAAAGGCATATTGTTTCCTGTGGAATCATTTAATATTATATATGATTAGTGTATGTAATGTCCACATGGTGCCCCATCTAATCCTTACAACTCTCAACTAGTGGTCCTTATAGATCCCAATCTGCAGTTTAGACAAATGCAGCCACCTTCTTCAATCATAATGACAATTAATTAAAATGAGGAAGAAGTGAGGACCCCACAAGATATAGTGAAGTGAGGAGTGTATACATGTATAAGAAGATAGAATATTTTGAAAGTGTCAGTAAACAGCTCATACTAGAAACCACCATGATTTTTCCCTTTTTTTCTTTAATGTCACATCAGATTCAGATCCAAAAAGAGTCAGCCCTCAACAAGAATGGATAGCTGGGCCCAGCCAAATAGACAGTCCACATGCTAACATGTTCAGCTGCCTCACCCAAGAAAACTATGTGAACTCATTAGGGCACAACTTGGAATATATATCATCTGAAAAATCTTATGCTGTTTTCATACCCCTTTGAATTTCAACAAAACTAATTCTAGAAAAAATAGACCGGGAGGCAGTACCATAAATTCCTAGCAAATGACCTTCAGATACTAAATAAAATGTGCAGATGATGAAGCCATTCAAAGAAAAGAAAGAAAAATCACAAGCTATGAGATAATAGGCAATACTAACAATTAAAAATTTTCATTATTAAATTTAAGAGAATATGCCAAAAAGGTAAGAAAATCTATAGCTATTAAATCATAGTGACAATTAAATATCTATTCCATGCAGAATAAACATGGCCAGGCTATTTAGTAACATGATGAAATATATAATAATAATAATTATCCATGACTTCTATAATTTTCATAAATCCTGCTTCATGTTTATCAACCAGAAAATATCAGCAATCTGACCATATCTTGACTTATAGATCTAATAAAACCACTGATCAACTTGAGAGAACTATAGTTGCCTACTCTCTAGAGAGACAGATCTAAACTGATATGACCTTTTTACCCAGATCATTATTCACGCAGATTCAAATACATGGTGGTTTATTGCAACTTCCAATACCTAATAAGTAAACTGGCATAAATTCAATCGTAATAGTACTGAGAGAGAGGACGTGAAGTGAATGGTAAACTTACAGCTGGGAGTTGTGAGCTTGAGGGTGCGGAAACAGATATCATAGAGTGCCTCGTTGTCAAGGACCATACATTCATCTGCATTTTCAACGAGCTGGTGAACTGATAGTGTGGCATTGTAAGGCTCCACCACCGTGTCTGATACCTTTGGGGATGGGAATACCGAGAAGGTGAGCATCATTCTATCTGGGTATTCTTCTCTTATCTTGGAGATCAACAGGGTCCCCATTCCTGATCCGGTGCCTCCTCCAAGAGAGTGGCATACTTGAAAACCTGAGTTACAGAAGTCACCCAGCAGTTAAAATCAAATGCAATTAGCTAAAAATTTAGATTTCCTCCAATGTGATCGAATTGTATTAATGAAAATATTGTCCCGCTTTTCCAAAGGCTCGTCATACATGCACTGTTAATTTTCATGAAGCCTGAGAAAGTTATAGTGATAAATCTAGGTTTCTTTATTCGTTTTCAGGTAAATGATCAACAAAAATCCGACGTTCATCCACAGGATTTCGATTTTTCAAGATGATAGCGCTTCAGCAGGGCAACCGGAACCTGCATCTAATTTCTCGTATAGATAAACCAGAAGAGACCTCATATTACAAGGAAAATCGAGGTCATAAGCATAAGAGAGGGGAAATGATTAACACCTTGCAGACAGTCGCAGTTCTCGGCCTCCTTCCTCACCACGTCCAAGACAGAGTCAATCAACTCAGCTCCCTCGGTGTAGTGCCCCTTGGCCCAGTTGTTGCCCGCTCCAGATTGCCCGAAGACGAAGTTATCAGGCCTGAAAATCTGCCCGTACGGTCCTGACCTAACGCTATCCATGGTCCCGGGCTCGAGGTCCATCAGGACCGCCCGGGGAACGAACCGGCCGCAGCTCGCCTCATTGTAGTACACATTGACCCGCTCGAGCTGCAGGTCCGTGTCCCCATGGTACGTTCCTGTGGAGTCGATACCATGCTCCGCGCAAACGACCTCCCAGAACTTCGCACCTATCTGGTTCCCGCACTGGCCACCCTGAATGTGGAGTATCTCGCGCATTTTGGCCGAGCTTTCTTCTTCCCACGGACACCTTAGAGAAAATGGATGGTCAAAGAGAAGAGATCAGAGAGAGATCTTTTGATGGAGAAATAGAGGGGAGAAGAAGAGTGGCTTTATAAGCAGATAAGTTAACGGGGGGCTGACGGCGTCACTGGTTTTAACTTTTAAGAGGTGGAGATTGACTGTAGCCTATCCTAAGTTAGCTACACTTATACGACGCCGTCGAGGACTCTAATCTCAGACTTTCGTTGGGAAGGGTGATGACTGATGAGTAGGAAAGCTGCAAAATACATGTGCAAAACGCCAGTCGGAGATGCCGATCTTCTGCCCTTTAATTTTGTCACCACAGGGATTTTTTATCACACTTCCAGCGAGAGAGACTACATGCGAAAGCTCTGCCAAAAGAAGATAAGATGCTGGCTAGTAAGAGAGTGAAAGTGCAGTACAGATAGATAGATATATGCCAAAGAAGGTCTCATCAATGGCGGGCGCCAGTCAGATGGCAAGTTCCTATCAGTCCCTCAATGGATCCTTGGGAACAAAGCAAAGTCCCACACTTGCCCACTTTGATTTTCCCCTTTAATTTTCCCCACCTTTTCATTATCATTGCAGAGTTTCTCTTGGCTTATGGTTTGCTTGTCATATCCATAAATGATGGCCATGATAACGATGACTAGCTGCATCCAGCTATTGTATAACTCTACTGTACTCTCCTTCACGCTATAAAATTTGGGTATGTTAGAATACTTGAGGACAAATTTTATAAAGCATAAAATGCAAAGTTTTGTTGGAAAATAACAGAGAATTCAGAGTAGAAGACAGGTGACTTGTGACCCACACTGATCAAATATGAGAATGGGATTGGGAGAGTCTGGTGCCAGCCCACCATGTGCCATTGTTTTTCTTGTATTAGAGTGGACCCATTTCATTGATTAGGTCCAATAAATACATAGCTTTGAGGGTCCATTCACATATATAGGCTAATTTATATACTCACTATGGGAGAGAATATAATAATAAATTTAATAAAATATATAATTGTTATTAATTTAAAAAATTATAAAATTTTTACTAATTATAATTAATTAGTTTTAAGTATATAATTCTTATATATTATTATAATAAGTGAACTCGAATCTGTATACTACCCGAGATTAAAAATTCGGTTTATAATTTGTACTATTAAGCAAAAATTATAATAAAATTAAAAAAATTAAACTAATAATAAATTTTAAATTTTAAATATATATATATATATATAATGGGAAAACAATTCAATTTTACTATTGTAATCCAATATAATTTCAATTAAGCTAAATTATGTTATTACTTAAAATTTAATAGCGTGAATTTAATAATTTATAAGGTGGGTTGTCACCTTAGATTTTGAACTGTCATAACAAATAACAATTAAAATCACTCATTGCCTATTTTAGTAAATAAATTACACAATTAATTTTAATTATTTGTAACTTATACGTATTATTTATATTCATTAAATTTATCATTTAAGATATCTTAAAATAATATGTTATTTTATAAAATTGTAACATATATGAAATTTACTAAAAATGTATATTTTTTTGTTTATTTGATGATTAAAAATTAATAAATATTAAAATATGTGATAGTGTGTATTGAAAATATAATATTATTTTAATTTAAAAATAAATATTATAAAATTTTAAAATTTGATTAATTTTCATATAATATCACAATTATTTTTATACTTGAAAGGAAAAAAAAGAAGCAAAAGAATGTGATAATGGGCTCTTTGCCTTGCCTTGCCTTGCCCAGAATAAATTGCTCAAATTATTATAAAGCTCAATCCTGAAAACTGGGATTTGTGGTGCCTACTTTAACCACTTGGAAACCCATTCATCAGCACCATTAATTAAATAAGCACAACCATACGTGTAAGGGAAGCTTCATGTGCCCAATAACGACCAATCTTCGTGTTCGCCGACCCATTTAAGTTAATAGTTAGTTAGCTTTGAGATGACCAGCACGGGGCTCGAGTGATTTCTTAATTGTATATTGGTACTGGGTGTGTTCCCTCCCTGTCTTTCCTTCTTTCATTTTTGCTTCAAACAGCTTCGTCTCGTCTCTGCAGCTGCATGGAAAGCCAAGTATTTGAGCACATGCTATGGTATCAATCGTCCATGATCTGAATCCTCGAGAACCCGACATCTGTTTCGCGGTGTTGATGGCTGGTTTTAAGGTTCATTTCTTCTCGGGGATGGCTGCCGTGGTTTCTGGTGATGTACCTTGCGAATGTTCATTCCCCACAAGTTCGAAGAGAGAATCCTTCACCGTGTGGATGAAGTCCTTGTTAATGCAGAAGGGGAATGGATGCACTGTGTTCAACGAGAATGGCGAGATCATTTACCGAATGGATAACTACGACACGAGACGGAGCCGGAAAATCTACCTCATGGATCTCCGAGGCCGAGTCATCTTCACTATAGTTAAAAGGGTCGGTGAAAGTTTCATTTTTTGTTTTCGAAAGAGCTCAAAGTCAGTTTGGTTTCAATTCAATATATAATGACCTCTGCTGATATATTTTCAGAAACTTTGCATCTTTGGGTGCTGGGAGGGCTACAAGTCGGAAGATCCGAGCTCGAATTCACGGGATGAGAGGATTTGGTTTCGTGTTAGGAAACAGTGCAGCATGGTCAGGAAAAGCTTGTACTGCAGAGTATCTATGCTGCATTGTAAAACACCAAGGAGCTGCTACAGCATGGAAGGTTTCGCCAGCAAGTTGGAGTTTAGCATCAAGAGTAGCACCGGAGCAGCCGTCGCGGAGGTAAGTGAACCTCTCTGAGTCTCGTCACGAGATTGATATGTCTCTCCTGTTCTGTTTTCATATGGGATTTTCAGGTAAAGAGAAAGCAGACAGCTTCGGGGATTTATTTAGGGGATGATGTCTTGGCTCTTGTGGTCGAACCTCTGGTAGACCATTCCCTCATTGTGGCTCTGGTGGCTGTCTATGGATCAATATGCCGCAGAATGTAAACAGCTATCAACTCTCAAGGTGGATGCTTGAACAAATGTACAGTTCTGTATAGAACAGGAATCTCTGCATCATTACTTTCTCTTTTGAAGTTTGATGGTTTCCGGAACATCAATTCATGACTCGCTTGCTTCGTAAAGCGCCGTGTTACTTTATAGTGAAGTTCACACGAAGAGGACATGGATATATGGCTGCCCCTAGTCGTGGAGATTTTAGGCTTTGCAGTTACCTCTGCAGATGGATATTCTTGCCAAGTTTGGGCTATGGAAGTCAGGTCTTCCAATCTTACATATTCGAGTTAAAGAGACGCATTGCAAAGTGAGGGCGTGCCCTCCAAAGCCCAAGAAATTGTTATTGTAGAGGTGAAAGGCAAGACAAGCCACACGAATCAGTAGTTATACTCTTTTTGATGGGTTTAAATGAGACATATTCCTTTTTGGAAATACCTATTGATGATGAATCCTCTTCCTAACCTCTCCATATTTAATTTAGGAGGAGATATTTTTTTTTGCTTAATAAAATAATATTTTAAATTAGATCTTTCTTTTATTATCAATAATAAATATAAAATTATCAGGTATAAAAATATTTAAATCACTTAAATATCAATTATTTCTATAAAAATATGTTAATGTATATATATAATAATTATTTAATCGTTTAACTAATATAATTTTACACTCTAAAATTATTGTAGTTATTTATCACTGGTAGAGGAAGAAAAATTTGGATGAAATAAAGTGATTCATGCCTCCTTAATGTCATTCGGACTAATACTTCCAGGCTACAAATATTTGTGGGCATAATTGAGATACTCATCCAACTTGTGCTCACGATAGTTTTTCATTTTAGTTTTATTGGCAATTGGCTGGTATAAATTGCATAGATTCCTACCTAATTATCAATGTTGAGTGGACAAGATTCCCTGATAATGTCCTACCAAAGAAGAAAGTTTAACTTTACATGTAAATTAAACGTCATTAAAAACACGAATTAAACAAAAAATTAACTTGACACGTAACACAATAAGTAATATTAAGAAACTTATGACTAGAAAACATAATAAGTAATATTAGAAAACTTGTAACTAGAAGAGAAAATAAATAACAATATTGAATCAAGTAAAAATTAATAGTTAATCCTTAATATATAATCGAGGATAGGGAGCGTTAAATATGAAATATGGAAAATCGAAAAAAAACAGTTTAAAACTATAATAAATTAAACCAATTATAAAATATTATTAATTTTTTAAGTAAATTTAAAATTAATAAAAATATAATTTTTTGGCTCTTTAATTTAGAAAAAAAAGTTAAACAATTTTTAGAAAAATAAATTAAATCGAGAATGAGTTGAATTATAGGTGAAACGAGCCCAAAACAATTAAAATTTGCTAAACTAGCCGAAAAATTCAACTAAAATTGGTCTAAATAGTGTCAGCTAGTAGAAGGGAATTGAGCCGCCACATCGAAGGTTGCAACCAATCACCACATGTTACATGGCCAAGCAACCAATCGCCATACACCACGTGGTAAGCAATCTCGGTTAACAGCTGATAGGCCACATCAATGAGAATGACCAATCATTGCGTGCCACATGTCGAACTAATACGATTAGCAATGGTTAAACTATGTCACATGAGAGTAACCAATTACAAAGTGCTATATGATTGCAATTACATAGTTAATGAATGACTAAATCTAGTAAGTTGAGCATGACCAATGTTGAACGCCACGTGACATCGATCATAATCAGATTATTTTAATTCAGTCAACTGACCATGTTAGCGGGGTCGCAACCAATAATTATGCACTACGTGGTAAAGCATGCACACACATAATATCATCTTCTTTCATAAACTTAAACCAAAAATAGGGGAAGGAGGTCAGATTATTTATGGAAACTTTCTAACAGTACTTATACATCATGAAAAATTACCACCAAATGTCACCAATCCCACGTAAGTGAATTCACCATTGGCTTAGGAAGAATTACCTATAAATTAACCCTCCTCTCCCCTGTTCATTAGAATCTCTCCCAGAAAGTCACTTGCTCAATTTTTTAATGAACTAACATTTGAGCCTAAGCTTGAGCCATCAAGGCACAAGAAAAGTCTGACCTTAGTTCAAAATTTTCCTAGGAGCCTTTTTACATGAAGGAACCCATACTAGAGTGCACTAGTAATCGGAGTGTGTAAACCTCGTTCTTTAAAAGATAAGAAAATCGGGAAAAGAACTGGTCGATTCAAAAGAAAAAACTGAGCCAGTTAATGAACCGAAACCGATAAAGAAGGGGTAAAATGAGAAATTGGAAAATCTCAAGTTACTTAAAGAGTCATAAAAATTATGGAGAAGAATGATGAAACAAATTGGAAGAGAAAACTAGTTCGATTAAGAGTGAATCGGATTGAACCGGTTTGAACTATACATGAACCGGTTTTTAAATTCATTTTTCTTGGTGGCTTAAAGTGATCAAATTGGATAATTGAAGTCACCATTGGATAGGAAATGAATTTAGAAATTTTTAGATTTGAGAAAATCGGTCGAATCGGGCCTGAACTGATTGATTTTTGCCATCGAACCTGGTTGGATCGGACCGGTCCGGTTCGGAACAATGTCATCTTCTTCCTTAGGATGACAACACTGTTTATCGATTCAAAAACTTTCCTTCTCCGGCGAGAGAATATCCTCTCAGCATTTTCTGGCGAGAATAAGCTTGACCAAAATGGAAACTGGTCAGGCAGAGGGTCCCTGAGCTCCCTATATAAAAAGCTCATCTCCATTCATTCTCCACGCAACTCAAATCACCATTCCCTCTTAAGTGCTCTATTTTTGGTAAAGCTCAAACTAGAGCTCCGACTTGGGCACTTTTCTTAACATTAGAAGGCAAGGTCGGGTCCTACAGACTCCGGAGGAAGTCAGCTACCTAAGAGCAATCTCCCTTCGACTCGAGGACCACCGAAAAAGCGTTAGCGAAATCAAATAGTGAACCAGCTCTAATGAACCGAAGCTGCCCTATTTTGGCCGAGCTGAGTTTGGCCAAATTCAGACCTCCTCCAGCCAAATCAAGCCTCCCCAACATCCTCTTGGCTCTCACATGACCTCCATAGAGTGAAAGGTAAGCCAATTCGGCCCTACTCCGTCGTTGTAGATTAGTGTTAGAGAGAGAAATTGCTGAACTTCACTAACAAAATTCACCCTCATATGGACTTCAATTGTAGCAATTCTTGATCCTATAAGGAATCTAAGGACGAGAGCTACCTCCCTAGATCGAGAGCTCGGACCTCCGCCCCTTCGATAATAAGCATTTGAAGCTTTCTCTCTCTACGAACAGTTTTCCGATGAAGCTCCGTTTGAGTTCGTTTCAGACTCAAATGCTGTAATTCAAAGCTTCATTTGATCGTATGGAAGTGTAGGAATCGATCCATGCCATCAATTGGAGCAATTAACCCCGATTGAATGGCTAATTTGAAGAAATCAATTTTGGTTAGTATAAAGGGGCAAAATTGGGGAAATTTGGGGATTTTGAAAAATTGAGGGACCTCCATGTAATTTCTCAAAATTGAAGGCTAATTGGCAATGAGAAAGATGTTGGAAGACCAATTTGTCACGCTCGACCCAGTTTGGTTGGATCCCCATGAACAACTCACCACTCCTTTAGATTTAAGAAGAGCTTCACCCTTTTCTAAATCGCGAGGAATAAGACATCCTTTTTACCTGTTCTTCCTATAATAGCATTATACAAAACTGAATATATTAAATCTTACATACCTGTCTTTTAGGTTCGACTATAGGAAAGTCTTTACATTTGGTTTCCATTGGTTACCTGAAAAGGGGTAATGGGAGGGGGTGAGTTCTACAACTCAGTTAATGGGTGTTGGGAGTGAGTTTTCATAAATAACTTTAATCAAAGTGTGCCAAAAATTCTTATTTCCTTTAAGAATGATCTTTCCTCAAATTTCGATTTTCAAAACCCTTTTTCCTCAATTTTCATATTAGGTGTGTTTAACAGTCAACACACGCCTTCATGAGGAAGGGATTACACATTTGCAGGTACAACCCCTCCACTGTACCCACTTGTGGCTTAGAGCATATTTACCGGCCACCAAGATAGAAGCCCATCCACTTCTACCCTGGGTTTGAGTGGATGTATGCGACATCTGACCCTCAGACCCAAAATCAACTCTATGTCCATATGAAGATAGAGATCTCATCTTGACCCCACCCTAGCCTCATGCGTAAGAAGCTATGTCGAGCTTCCCGATTACTGGCACGACAAATTGCCCTTATTTCCACCATATTGTCTAGTAGCCCTTAGGACGCATCACTACCCCTCTTGGGCGTCTTGATGGCCATGCACCTCAAGTGCATGTACAAACAACAGTTTTCACATAGCCATCTATCTTTGGTGCCACTGGTCCAACGACCCTAATTCTCAACCCGACCTATAACTATTTATCTAGGCCGGTCCATCGACCTGGCCCTGATGCACTACTGTTAGTCCATTGAGTATTTTGGAATCAATAGCATTTTGAATCGCAAGTTTTGATGCCGAAACAAGCTCAAACAGAGCTTCACTGGAAAATAGACTATAGAGAGAGAAAACTTAAATTTTTCACTGGTGAGGATGTGGCGGTCTGAGTTTTCGATCTAGGCAGATAGCTCTCGTCCTGAGGTTCATCTTAGAATCAAGAATTGAATCAATTGATGCCGAATTGAGTTAGAATTTCATCATCGAAATTCTATCGGTTCTCTCTTTAGTACTGGTCGAAAATTACAGAGGGGAGCCGAATTGGCTTACCTTTCAGTCCTAATTCGGTCGTGGAAGGGTTGAGAATATTTTGGGAGAGCTTGGTTTGGCCTGAGGAGGGCTCGAATTGGTTGATTTCAGCTCGGCTGAAACAGCGCAGCTTCAGTCTGCAAGAGCTACTTCACTGTTCCATCACACCGACGCTTCTCCAGTGATCCTCAAAGCAAACAGAGACTAAAAGCGTGTAGCTGACTTCTCCCCAGTTCTAAAGAACCTGACCTCTCCTTCCGAGGTTAAGAAAAATGCTCAATTTGAAGCTTTGGTTCGAGCTTCACCGGGAAATGGAGCAATAGAGAGAGAGAGAGAGAGAGAGAGAGAGAGAGAGAGAGAGAAGTGTTCAGGTATGAGGAGGATGAATGGGGGATGAGCTCTTTATATAGGTGTAAAAATGTGTATTAAATGGGGGAGATTTATTTCTAGTATTAATGTTGCCATAAATTGATGGATATTTATTAGTATTAATTTCAATAATTTAATTTAGGTATTAAATTATGGTATTAATTTTAAATAATTAAATGTATATATTAATTTATGGCTATTTATGATAGGGCGTACAATTAATTTGCATAAAAAAATTTTAACCGAAATTTTGGGTTACAAAAAAAACATACTTCCCTAGAGGTCACAAATCCAAGCACTACTCTCACCCAAGCATGCTTAACTTTGGAGTTTTGATGGGATCCTGTTTATCTGAACAAGTCTGGTTTTTCTCTTATAATTTGTTTTAAAGTTCTTTTCTAAGGTTTTATGAACCCTCAAATGGTCGGGTTTGTGAACCGGTTCGTTATTTCTCACTCAGTTTGACCGGTTCTTTTCTCGGTTTTCCTTAACTCAAAAGAGCGGGGTTTACAACTCTCCCCTCCTTTTAGGAGTTTTGTCTCTAAAACTTGATTAGCAACCTTGCATGAGGAATCATTTCCTTTGACTTCTATTTGGTGTTTGCTTAACATGCAAACTCTTTTCTTATTCTTTCAACTAGCCCTTTTTACATCCTTCACTTTAAAAAAATTCTTTTCCTTTATATTATTTACTCCCTTCATGGAGTTTATCATAACTAGACATACCTTACTCAATGGTATATCCTTAGATTCACATCTTTATTTGCTTAGACCAATATTTTTCCCTTTGAGATCCTATACTTAGGATTGGGAGTTCCAAGATACCTAGCCATTCCAATGTCTAGTTAACCCCTTGGTCGTTGAAACCTTTAGCTCAATGTTCTTTTGAGCGTTACGTACTTGTTTCCACGGTTTTCTTTATTATTACATTTTCGTCCTATTTTGACCCTTCCTCCATTCATTGTTTTTTATAACTTTGGGTCAAATTTTTTTTATATTTAACCTTGTCATGCTTACTAGCTGACTCTTCCTTACTTTGAGTCATACTCTCTTCGGGATTGTTGGGCTTACATGCCCCTTACAACATAGCATTTTCTAGGACCTGTCTCTGTCCATTAGATTTCTAGAACATCTCCTTGAAGGTCTCTTTTAGGTTTTTGACCTTTCAGGGATTGTATAACTTCATCCCTCTTTTCTTTTGATTGCATTCCTCAACTATCCTTTTACCATTATCCTCTCATCCATCATGCCTTTGAAGTTATGTCTCACATAACCGCATGGATTTCTCTTACCTACTCATCCTTTCCCAACTTCTTTATTGGGTCTTTTCAATTCTAATAATTGGGATTCTTGATGACTTATTGACGTTCGAGGATTTTTCGCTTCTTATGTCCTTTCTCTTCTTTATAGGCATCCTTTATTCAAGGACTTTTCTTTTTCCTTAATCCACTCTTACTTGCTCGTGACCATTTCAAGATTCATTATTTCGAGTTGATTTCTTTTTGGTCTATGTATTGATTATTTTGTTTGGGGAGTTCCCTTCTTACGGTTTCATTCTCTACTATATTCCTCAAAGTAGAGGTTTTACCCTTAAGAGTTACATGTTCAACCTTCTTACCATCTTTTGGAGATTCCTTCCTTCATTTCCTTACACCTTCTTCTATGTTGAGGCAATTGCCCACTTTGAATCCTTATTCGTCTTAAAATTTTCTTTCATTCCTTATCTAAGGAATTTCTAATTGTTGGTCTTATTTCATATACTCTACACTATGCTCCTTCGTCCATTCTTTAGGCTCCAGTAAGTGAGCATGGACCACAACCCGTACTGATGTCAGTGGTTGTTTTTCCTAATTGATTTCTTAATTGAGGGCTTACTTCTCCAAGATTCATCATATATTCTTTCTTTTATTCTCTTATTATTGTAGTCCACCCACTCCTATTTTTTTCGGCATTCTTTGATGCTACCAAGCTATTTATCCATTCATTTGGTTTAATTTACTTCTTAGGCTCTCATAAGTACTTTTTCTTGGTACTCGATCTTTCCATCTCAACCAGCATTTCATTTGTGAGCTTATCATTTTTTTCCATTTCGGTTGGTTCCATTTTCTCGTAATTGGGATACGTATGTCTTTCCGGGACATCTTTCCTTAGTAGGATTCTTTCCCTTTCTCCTGAAATTCCTTTTGCGTTTGCTCTAGGGAATTTCTACCCTTAAATGACACCCTTTGATGTCGTCTTCTCTTATTTATCTTACTCTTGAAATCTTGCAGGCACATCTTTTGTACTATATCCTCATCCTTACATGTACTTCAGCACGTGTCTATTTCTTTTAGGGAGAGCTCACATCTTCTTTATTTCAAGATCTCTTAATCATGCGAGGGGCTTATCTACTCCTCTCTTGGCTTATGTTTGGTCATTAATTTGGCCATTGGTCTTTTTAAGGATTTTCCTTCACCCTTCTTTTCCCTAATATTTGGCCTTTCCACTTCTACCTTCTTTGCTAGAGTTTAATCTATAACCCTCATGAGGGTTAGTGTATTACCTGTCGTGCCTCTACTATTCACCTTATTTAATTCTCTTGAGGCAGTTGTCTCTCAAATCTTCTTGTCCTTAATGACTCTTCTAGTGTCCTTTTTAGGGTGTATTCCTTACTACTTCCTGGTCCTCTTTAGGGTTTCATTCATTCTCTTTGACCATCTTATTGTCACGGTTTGCTTACTTCTGCTATGTTGCTCCGAATCTCCAATTTGACTTCTCTACTTTTTCCAAAGGAAGTTGTACTTGAAATCCCAAGACATCCCATTTGTCGTCAAACGGTCGGCTTGTCTTCTCTTGTGAATGCACTCCCTCCTTTTCTCCTAAATTATTGGAAATTTCTTCTTTAAGGGAGAGTTCTCTTCAGCTACCTTTTGTTCTGTTTATGGTTTTATCAAGGTCCTACCTTCAGCCCTTTTTCCTTCTTGCCACTTTGCTGTGATCTCAAAAAGTTTTCTCCTGTCTATGGTTGAAATTACAAGTGGGAGTCGTGGTCCTTGTAATGGTATCCTTTCGGATTTCCTATAGTTGTGGGGTGTTTATTCTTGGAAAGTATTATTCTAAATCCTAGTGGTGTGAGACAGTCCTTCATTTCATGTCCTATTTCCTTTGTACCTTACAATAGGATGTTCCTTGCTTAGTTACCCCAAAATTCTCCTAGACTCCTTACCATGACGGTTTTCTTATCATGCCTTCTTTACATAATAATCTCCTTGATTTATTCCTTTATCCTTGATATCCATGGTTTCTAGAGAATCATGGTTTTGTTTGGTTACTTTTCTTGGGGCCATCTTCCTAACAAGATTACATACTTTGAGAGACAAGGTTTTTAGGAATTGGGAGTACTTTATTAATAGAAGAGTACAATATATTGGGGGGTTTTTATTTGCCCTATTACAGAAAGTGGTCATAAAATAAATAGGTAGCTACGAGATTCTTGATAAGTATCCTCCTAGGTAAGGTTACACGCCCTTTGCTGGTGTTTATGGCTTCATGCTTGGTTTCCTTTGTACTTAGAGTTGTGCCTTTAATAGGTCCTAGCACCATTCCCCTAGATGCTTCCCCATTTGGTCTTTTGAGATTCCTACCATGCCTCAGGCATTAAGAAACTTCTATGGTTGTCTTCCTACAAGGACAGGGTGTTTAGTAGAGTCATTCCTAGTATTCTTGGTTCCTCTCCTGGGAGCCATCTGAAAATTTTAAGATAATCCTATTACTTACTATATTTTCTAGTCTTAATTATGTATTTGAGGAAACAGGCTCTCATACCACTCTAGTTGTCACGCCCCAACCTAGTTTGGTTGGATCCCCATGATCAACCCGACACTCTCCCGGTTTATTAAAGGGTTTCCCCTTATTATAGACCGTAAAGAGTAAGACGTCCTTTAAATCTGCACATTTTCCAAGAATAACATAAATCAAAACTGCATAATATTTTAATTTCATCATACCTGTCTCATAAGCATCTTAGTTGATGGTCTTTAAGGGTAGGCTTTCCGGAATTTCTTAAAAGAGTATAAGGGAGGGGGTGAGTATGACTACTCAGTGATTGGGTTTTCAAAAACTTCTAACTTTTAGGAAAAAGATTTGTATTGGAGTGTGCCAGACTCCTTTTTTTTTAAAAGTCCTTTCATTTGAAATCTCGGTTTTTACCACCATTTCTTATTAATCACAGTGTGTCATCACCCAACACACATCCTTCATCATGAAGGTCAAACACACATTCACAAGTCAGTACATCCATTGAACCCACTTGTGGCGTCGGATTGACTTTACCGGCCACCTAGATAGAAGTATGACCACTTCTACCCTAATAATGAGTGGATGTACGTGACATCCGACCCTCAATCCCAAAATCAATTCTCTGTGTTCGTATGAGGACAGAGACCTCATCCCATCCCCACCCCGCTCTCATGTGCTTGGTGCTACTCCAAATTTCGCATGGTTACCTGGTACGACGAACTGCCCTTATACCCACCAGGTCGTCTAGTGCCCTTAGGACACATCACTACCCTTCTTGGGCATCTTGATGGTCCCGTATTCACAGTGCATGCACAAACAATATTTTCTTATAATGCCATATAACCTGTGGTGCCACTGGTCCAACGGCCCCGCCCTCAACTCAATCTATAGCTGTTTGTCTTAACTGGTCCGGAGACCTATCATGTCGCACCGCCACTAGTTGACTGAATATGTCGGTCCTATCTTGGTACCATGGACAAACAATTCATTTATTAGAGTTTTATTACACATATCTCATGTTTGTTTACGAGCTCCTTCTCGTGCCCACTGGCCTATGGCCCACTTGTTCGAGATTTTCAAAACTGGGCATAATAGCCCCCAAGTTCCAAAGCTGAGGCCCCCGACCTATAAGAGCTATTCGAGCTCCCGTTAAGGTCTCCCAAATCGTTTAAGCATTGACACACAGTCAGGGGAGAGCACTTCCAACAAAATATGTTTTCAACTGTCCATTATACCGATCCGATATAAGGACATCTCCGCTCATAACCGATGAACGGGTTTTCAACTTCCTTAGAGGAAGTTTAATCATACCAACCGGGTATGATCTACTTACAACTGGTAAGTAGTTTTTCCGCATAATTTTCACATCACTCCTCTAAGTTGTGATGTTAAAAATACCACTTGGTAGTGGGTTTTCATTTTGAGGTACTTATCATCCCCAACTGGGTATGATATAGAATCTCACTCACAACCAGTAAGTGGTTTTTAACTTTAAGTTGTGCTCATCATCCCAACCGGGTATGATGTTAGTAAGCCCACTCACCTGTTAATGCAGTGAATTCCACTAGACCAGTTCCTTGTATTCACGTGAGCCTGTCCTTACTGGCATTCCCGGTACTTTGTGTTCCTACACGATATGAACATCTCGGTTCATTATCTCTCGGTCTAATAGCCTTCATTTATTCCAAATGAATGAGAAGAACCAAACTTTTATTTATTTGCAATTAGGTTACTAAGGTTATTTTTCTTTAACTTTACTTCCCTAATGTCGGTTTTTCCTCAAATTGAGTCCCAAAACTTTCAAAATTCCCCTTGGGGCCTCAATTTATTCAATTTCACAAAAAGGGGTTTAATTTCCCAAATATCCAATTTGGTCCCCCAACTTTTCCAAAATTACCATTTTGCCCTTCCTTTACAAAAATGGTAAATTTTATCCCAAAAATTCTAAAATTTCTCAATTGGCCCTCTAACATTATTATCATGCCCAATTGACCCTCAATTTTATAAAATTGCATCTTGGTCCTTCAAATTTTCGAAATTCCCCAATTTTCCCCAATTTCATCTCCTTAACATAGTCGAATTTGATTTCATCAAATTGACCTATCAAACAAATCTAATTGTTGAAATTGAAGTTAAAATTAAGATCCTATATCTTCATACGATTCAATAGCACTTTGAATCGCATTTTTTTGACGTCGGAACGAGCTCAAACGAAGCTTCGCCGGAAAACAGACTGCAGAGAGAGAAAGCTTCGATTTCTCACCGGTGAGGGTACGGCGGTCTGAGTTTTCAATCTGGGCAGATAGCTCTCATCCTGAGGTTCATCCTAAAATCAAGAATTGCATCAATTTATATTGAATTGAGTGAGAATTTCATCATCGAAATTCTGTCGGTTCTCTTTCTAGCATCGGTCGAAAATTGCAGAGGGGAGTCGAATCGGCTCACCTTTCATTCCTAATTCAGCCATGGGAGGGCTAAGGAAGTGTTGGAAGGGCTTGGTTTGGCTTGAGGAGGGCTCGAATTGGCCAATTTCAGCTCAGCCGAAACAGGTCAACTTCGGTCTGCCGAAGCTACTTCACTATTCCATCACACTGACGCTTCTCCGGTGACCGTTGAAGCAAATGGAGACTACAGGCGTGTAGCTGACTTCTCCCCGGTTCTAAAGAACCCGACCTCTACTTCCGAGGTTAAGAAAAATGCTCAAGTCGAAGCTCTGGTTTGAGCTTCACCCGAAAATGGAGCAGTAGAGAGAGAGAGAGAGAGAGAGAAGTATTTAAGTGTGAGGAGGATGAATGGGGGATGAGTCTTTATATAGGTGTAAAATTATGTATTAAATGGGGGAGATTTATTTCTAGTATTAATGTTTCCATAAATTGATGGATATTTATTAGTATTAATTTCAATAATTTAATTTAGGTATTAAATTATGGTATTAATTTCAAATAATTAAATGTATATATTAATTTATGACTATTTATAATAGGGCATACGATTATACCCAAATCTGCATAAAAAATTTTTAACCAAAATTTTGGTTTACAAAAAAAACATACTTCCTTCAGAGTTTTGATGGGGATCCAATTCATCTGAACAAATCTGGTTTTTCTCTTCTAATTTGTCTTAAAGTTCTTTTATATGGTTTTATGAACCCTCAAATGGTCGGGTTTGTGAACCGGTCCGGTATTTTTCACTCGATCTGACCGGTTCTTTTCTCGGTTTTCCTTAACTAAAAAAAGTGGGGTTTACAAGATAAATTTTGAAATTAAAAAAATGGTCGAATTGGGTCCGAACCGGCTAAAATTCGAATCCAGGTCACCGAACTCGGTCGGACCATTGACCAATCAACGATCAACGATGCCTATCCACAGCCACACAAGCACGAGCAGCCAATGGGAGGCTGCCACGTGTCCAATCAATGGTCAACGGATGACTAGTCAACATGCCACATAGACACGAGTAGCAAATGGGAAGCTGCTATGTGTCCGGTCAATGGCTGACGTGGTGGCTGAGTTGGACCTCCACGTTAGAAAAAGCTGCCAATCACAGCGCACTAAGTGGCACGCCTACCACATCATCATCTTCATCCTCCAACCACTGACAAAGAGAAGAGAGAGATGCCAGAAAAGCTGGAGTCTCCGGTGACTCGAAAAACCCTCCGGTCAGGTCATCATCGGCCAAGTCGGAGGCCGAGTCTTACGCCGGCGGGTAGCTTGAGTAGTTGTCGAGCACCCTATATAAAGAACACCCCTCCATTCGTCCTTAGCAACCCACAATCGACCAAAGAAGATGAAATGCTCAGTTTTCCGACGAGCAACAAACTAGAGCTCTGACATTGGGGTTTTTCTCCACCTCTGAAGCTACATTTGGTACCATTAGAACCGGAAGGAAGTTCTTTACACAACTGAACCTTCCATTCTGCCTGAGAGCCATCATAGAAGAACGAGGAAGCTCAAACAATAACGCTGCTCCTTGACTGTCAACAAACCAAGCTACTCGAGCTCAACTCGAGCTATCCCTAAGCCAATTTCGGCCAAACCAAGCCCCCCAAACGCCACCTAGAGGTGCCCCGACCTTCCCTCAAGCTAGCATGGTAAGCCCCTTCTGCCCCCTTCGCCAAAAAACACTATTTATGGTGCATTTCTGTAAGAACTGAAACTAAGAAATTCACACTACTCAAGCCACCAAGTGAGGCGTGATTTGATCCAGCAAGGATCCCCGAGAGGAGAGCAATTTAGAGAAAGCAAGAGCTCCGGTTGCTAGACTCTCACCAGTAAGATATCGAAGCTTTCTCTCTCTAGACTGAATTTTTCGGTGAAGCTCCGTTTAAGCTCATTTCCAGGCCAAATCGAGTGGTTCAAAGCACAAAATGACGAGGGAGACATAGGAAAGATAATTTAGATCACCAATTGAGACAGTTAATCACATTTTAGGTGTCAATTGAATGAAATTGTGATTCAAGGACCAAATTACAATTTTTAGAAATTAGACAATTTGGGGATTTTTGAAAAATTGGGGACCGAATTGCAATTTAAGGAAAATTGGGGCATTTTCATGAAATTAACTTCTAATGGAGACCCGATCATGCAATTGGATGAAATGGAGTGCCAATTAGCAATTTTGAAAGTTCAAGGGCCAATTGGTAATTTTTGGGAAGTTAAGGACCAATTGGCAATTTTGGAAAAATTATGGACCAATTGGTAATTTTGGAAAGTTTAAGGACCATGAGAAATAATTGGAAGTCCTAGGGACTTAATTGAGATCAAATGAAATTTTAGAGACCCAAATACAAGGTTAAAAATATTGAGGGACCTAAATGCAATTAAGGCATAATGCGAGAACCTATGTGCAAATACTTGAAACTATGAGGGCCCTTATGTCGATTCTCCTGATAAGGGTACTCGAACCATGTAAGAGCAGATTGCTCAAGTACCGGTGCAAGGAAGTGCACCACGAGTCAAGATCTCACTGAGACAGCCATGTTATTACCGGGTGAGTGGGAATTTCAGCATAATACCCGATTAGGGGTGATAAGAATGTTTTTATGTTTGAAAACTGATTTTCCAGGAATGATCTCCCCTGATTATGTGAAACTGCTTAAATATTTTAGGAGACATTCCTAATGGGACCCAAAATTGCTCCCATAGGCTTAAGGCCTCGAATTTGAAAATGATAGGGCCGAAGGCCTGGTTTTTGGAAAATCGTGAAGTGGGCCCAAGGCTAGTGTGCACGGGTTGGACCTATAGAAAAACATGAATTATAAGAACCATGAAAACTCTTAGAAAAACTAGAATTGTTGTGTGATTTTCCATGGGGCCAAGACAGAACTAACAAAGCTCGATGGGCTAGTGGCAGTGTGCCTAGACCAAGTCGACGGGCTGGTCAAGGCAAATGGCTGCAGGCTGGGTTGTGTGTCGGGGTCGTTGGACCATTGGCACCAAAGAGCATGGTTAATGAATCAAAACTATTATATGCATGCATGAGGAATCTAGGAGCATCTAGATGCCTGAGAGGGGTAGTCGATGGGTCCAAAGGGCTGCTGAACGACCTGGATGCAATAAGGGTGGGTCTGTCATGTCAGTCAGTCATGAAGCTCTGATAGCTTCATGTGCACTGAGACCGAGGTCGGAGGGGAAATGAGGTCTTGTCCCACCAAGCGAACATGATGAGGGTTTGAGGGTCGGACTATTGATGTCCCCTCAAACTCAGGGTAGAGGTAGTGCACCTCTATTCGGGTGGACAGTAAAGACGTGTCGAACCACAAGTGGAACGGTCGGGGACTATTTTGCGAATGTGTAATCCCTTTCTATGATAAGAAAGGGCATGTGATTGTTTGTTGAGGCATCTCCCGAGCAAGGGAAAATGTTCAAGAAGAAATAAACTCATATTATAATAAATTAAAAGCTTAAAACTTTTTTGATAGACTAATTTTTTTGAAAACACGCTTCCCAACCCCCACTCACTGAGTTGTAGAAACTCACCCCCTCCCATTAAACTTTTTCAGGAGAAACACATTGCTACAACTAGCCGAGACTAGAAGAGAAAGTCAAGGGCACCGCCATCATGTAACTTTTATGTTTTGTAAACTTTGTTATGGAAAATAGGTACTCCCACGCCTTTACATTCCTTGGACTATTTGGTAGAAATACTATATTAGTACAAGGAAGTGTAGCAGGTTGATCACATGACTTCGACCAAAACGGGTCAGGGCATGACAGGTAGGAACAAATATTATTAACTTGTCTAATACAATTACATGAATTAAATTTAAACATATATAGCCTGTGAAAGATTTGTAATGACAAAACGGACAATTTGTTGGCTTGTCCACCCATTTTTTTATTTAACCTTGAGAAAAAAATTTCTAAAGCATCATTATTAATCCTATTGGAATATGTGTTGAATCGTATACATTACATCACAGCGTCAACTAATCATATTCACCGAGTTATAAAACTTACCACCATTCTAATATCCCCATAGGAACTTTGGAACAAAGAAGAAAGACCCCATCATACCATCTTTATACAAAGGTACACATGAAAATCTTGTAGTTTATTTTTCTAGAGTTTTGGTAAATATGTTTGGAAAAATTCATTGTTATACTCTAAGCCTTTCTTATGTTGGGACTTTTGTAGCAGCATATACTGCTTAGTACTGAGCGGAGCGATAGATTATCCACAGGTTTCAGCTGGACCAAACCGGGTTGGGACGTGACATGTGTACTCGCCCGTGTTTCTTTGAAAAATAAATCCTGTAGGTGTATGTGATATGACATGTACAATCGAATGTATTGGGTCAAAAGGAATATGAATTGTGGGGTCAATCAGATAACAAGCTAAACCTCGAGAGTTAAAATTTACTATGCTTGTTTAATTGGGTTTATTCATATATGGATATATCATGTGCTTGTTGGATTGTGGGAATGACGTGAGCAATCGACATGACACATTTGAGAGGTAGTATCGATGTTAGGGTTAGACTGGAAGTAATGGAATAAAAGGGGTTGATGTTAGCTTTCAGGTCACCTGAGATTCGTGATGGGGTCCAAATATACTTTTGTGTGGGGATGACAGGGGTTGTCAAGGTATACGTATACTTTATATAGGGAGAACGAGGACAAACAAAGTATACAGATGATCGATGATACTATCTCGATATCCTTATTAGGGGATGAACTTTTATAGTATCGAGTGAGTGTATATGTGCCATGCACATACCCTCATAGTCCAGATTGCTTGCTCGTGTGAGATATTCATGGACATGGTTGGGTCACTATAATATCTTAACATGTATTGCTTAGCTTGTATTTGCATGGTTAGACTATAATTTTTTGTTTGTATGTGTGACATAGCGTTATATATTATCATGATAATTTGAGAGTTTCATGAGAAAATCTAATTATATTAAATTATAAATGAATTTCCTTTACTTGAAAAAAAGGTTGTGAACTACTTTTATAAATATTATGTAGTAAGGATTTTTTGGCAAATAAGAACAATTTTGGAGAAAAATAGAAAAAAAATAACATTTGCAAATTCAATATAAACATTTTGAGTGTAGAGGATATCAAGGATACATATTATTCCACTAAGTGTTACTCACTCCCTACTTCAAATACATTTTTAGGGAATATAGAAGGCAAGAATAAGTGAGAATGGTCTTGAGGGTCGGACTATATATCCGACAAAAAATGAAATTGAAGTGGATATTATCGAAAAGAATTGCACAAATAATTTTCATTTAGTATTGTATATTTTTTTCAATATTTTTAATGTATTTTGTAAAGTCTATTAATTTTAAATAAAATATTCAATTTTTTATGGAAATTGTAATTTTTATATTTTGAGTTTTATATTATATCGACATTGCAGTAGTGAATATGTACAGTGACATTATTATTGTACCCCAACTTAGAAGTCGAACATGTGTGTGACAAATTTTCCCCAATTGAATTTAATATTCCTCAAAATTCGATAACATGAGAACAAGTAAGAGCATAATCTAATTCGAGCACTTAGGACTTTACACCCTTTCCTACTAGACAACGAGAGTGATCTTCTCCAGGCCATCTAATTTACCTATCTTTGGGGGTGATGTCAAGATAAAGGTGCATAACATGTATTAAAGATGAGAAAATCAAAGAACTTGAACAAAAGAAAGACTAATGAGGCCACTAGTCCTTGCCATAGGCAGCCTAGCCTCAACCATTGGTGGGAGGACTCATTCTCCATTTTCGATTTACTAAGTAGCAACGGATGGACAATAAATGAAGGGGTACGCAAATGATGCTTTCTCAACCCTATATAATGTATAGGAATTAGTGACACCAGGATTCAATAGTTTTGATTCACCACAAAGTGCTCGAGGGACATGAGCCCGTGGGATGAAAGAAGCGTTAATCCCTAATGCAGGTTATGAATGACTATGGGCAGAACAAGCGTTAATGATCCATGAAATAACACTAAACAATAAAATCAAAAGTTGTCCTTTCACTCAGCCCTCTTACCAATGACCATGTGGTTATAGTGCTACATATTAATAAATTTATAATTTAGTAAAAAATTAAAAATTATTTTATGATATAAATATCCATTTTTTTCTAATGGTGTCAACTTATTGTTAAGTTCATATGACATTTTCTTTATAGAAAGGGGAAATATGATGCCAAGAGATAAGATGAGATTTTCTTCTATTAAAAATGATGTTATATAATAATAATAATAATAATAAAAGCTTTTTTTAAAAAGGTTACATCTCCTGCATCTTACCCTACTTGCCAAATTCCATATTTTAATGATATGCCAATGTTTTTAATTAAAATAAACCTTAGGAAAAATTGATGGTTTGTAGTTAGATAGATTCAAAAGTGGTGTCCAAAAGTAAATTTTTAAAGGTTTTATACCAAAGTTTAATATTTTGTATCACCTATAAAAATAACTTTTAAGTGAACAACTAAAAAATTAGTGAATATTTGTACTTTATGTCAATAAAAAATATGGGTTCTTATTTTTTCTTTTTTTTTTGCAAGATAAATAACTTCACTAAAAATTAAAAAAAAATATCCACTACAAAAAATGAGATTATGGTGATGTCAGTTGCACATTCCTCACTAAAAAAGACTCACTGCAAAATGAGTTATGGGTTATGAATTCTTCCATGCAAACCTATTTTTAATAATAAAAAAAGTATTGCATGATCAATTCAGTGCACGGTTCTTCCGGTAACCGGTCCTTTTTTTTAATTGACCAGAAAGATTGTAACTAATCGAAGGGATCCTTCAAAAGCATCCAAGGGATGCTCTCTTCCTCCGGGTCGGAAGGAAGGACACTTTCGCCTCACAAGTCACAACGCCTCTACTTGTCCGGAACCCTAGCGATCCCTTATTCTCCTCCTCTCCCGGATGCAGTTCTCGAGCCACTCATATGTCTCCTCTAGCTGAAGCTTCTTCTGCCGCCACCTTACCATCTTCCTTGAATGCTTGCTGGTTCTATTATCGCTACTTCTCAAGGCTTAATGGCTCGCTGCCTATCACTTTCTTACCTTCGAGAAGGGCGCCTTGCTTCCCCAGAGCTTTGATCGGGCTGCATTCCTTCAGGGGAGCGGACGGGGTGCGGCGATGGAGGTCCGAGGTAGCAACCGCCTCTCGCACTCTAGAGAGCCCGGAGCAAGCTCGAGCCGCAACTGTTGAGATACCCCTCAGCTGCTATCAGGTCAATTTTATCTTTTAGAAGCTTATCTGATACATATGTTTACTAGTTGCATCAGCTTATTCTCCAAACCGCTTTATCTTATCTTTCTCCCTAGCTTTAGTTAACAGTGATCGATTAATCGTTAATCCAAAGATTGAGCTCTCGAAGTAGACTGTATTAGCTCATACAAGCTGCAGATTTAGATATTTCCGCATAAGCCAGCCGACCGCTGAAACACTTGCAAGTTAACTCTCCCAGAAGCGTGTTATCGCCAGATTATGCTGATCAATTAACGTGATAATGAAAAGAGGGTATTGAAGGATTTTGACGAAAGCCCTTTGATCTCGGGCAGATTGGAAGAAGAAATCCAAGATTGGAATGATTTTGGGAACCCTATAAATAGGGTTTCAGAAGAGAGGAAAATCGGCAAAGAATGCACTGTGGGGAAATTTGTTATTCTCATCAATACCCTCAAAAAATCATACATTGGTCCTTGAATTCTTCGACTATTTATACTAACCGGATAACTTCTAATATATTATGTTTCTAACCAATTTTAACAGAAAAGAAATGAAAAATAAAAACAGGTCAAATTCATATTTCGATCCAATGACCTCTAACGGTCATTTCTCAATAGAGGGCTGGAGCATTAAAGTAATTTGCATCATCTGCTTACTCCTATGCTAAATGTACAGTAGAATCATGATCCAGTTTAATGAAGGAAAAATAAGAGAACTAAATACAGGAGTTTTAACTTTTAATATTTCTTTGCTATTTCATTCACATTTGGAAAATGTATTGAAATAAGGTAATGCTTGATATGAAGCTGACCATTCTGACATTAAATTCAGAGTTACACTGTAGTGTTCTCTACCATTCTGACTGTCTAAGTTATTAGATTGTGATCTGTTGTATCTACCTCATGGTTTTTGAGTATGAAATTCTAAATCCTGAGGAAACATGAAGTTATTAGATTGTGATCTATTGTGTCTACATCATGATTTTTTAGTATAAAAATCCAAACCATGTAGTTTCAAATCCAGAGGAAACAAGATTCTTTGGACACTATACTTCTCGAGCAACATTTCTAGTTGTTGCAATCTAAGGAGTGAATATCAAGCTCATGCTGGTTTATTCTGCAATAATTTTACTTATATATATTGGCATGCTTTTATTTCTTCTCATATTGTTTTTTTGCATGAAAGCTGACTCCAGAATACAACATGAAAAAATAGAATATTAGGAGGCAATTCTTTTCGTTGTAACTAAAATTGCAAGAAAGCATCGTTTGCAGCTTCTTGGTGTTCCTGATCAAGCAGAAAAGGATGAGATTGTTAAAGCAGTAATGCAATTAAAAGGAATTGAGGTTGAAGAAGGTTATACCATGGATGCTATTAAGTCACGCGAGGTAGCATCTTCGAAGTGTTTGTGTAATTTTTTGTCCTTCATAGAACATTTTTTTTCTAATGCTTCAGTGATGGATTTAATGATGATGAGTTATTGTTATTATTATTATTATTATTATTTTCAAATGAATATACAGTGTATTTTGAAGGAGGAAATTTAACCTTCTGAAGGGAAGATTTATCTTTTTGAAGTCTTGGTTTGTATTTCTTCTTTGTATGCAGGATCTTCTGATGGATGTGAGGGATAAGCTTCTTTTTGAATCGGAATATGCAGGAAATTTGAAGGAAAAAATACCACCCAAGTCATCTCTTAGAATTCCATGGTCATGGTTGCCTGGTGCTTTGTGTCTCCTTCAAGAGGTAATGTTTGGAAACTATCCATCAAAAGCTAAAACATACATATTCCCAATGAATAAATGATGTTTTTTTTTGCTCAACGAATAAATGATGTTCAAACAGACTGATTATTCAATGACCCATTCCCTTTTTTCATATGATTTCTCTTTTCTTTCCTATGGTTGCACACAAGTATATATCATGATGTCACTATCCAGTGGTATTTTCTGATGCTGAGATTTGATTATAATTAATATTTATAGGTTGGTGAAGAGAAATTTGTTTTAGACATTGGTCGAGTATCACTTCAGCATCCTGAAGCAAAACCTTATGTTCATGATCTATTGTTGTCAATGGCTCTAGCTGAGGTGAGAGAAGTCACAACGTGGGAAAAATCTCCAGTACTTCTTTAGCAGCCTTGTTATACACCCTTTCCTTATATAGGTGCTTTCTTGAAGTGTGCAATTGCAAAAGTTGGTTTCGAGAAGAACAAAGTTTCCCAAGGTTTTGAGGCACTTGCTCGCGCTCAGTGTCTTCTAAGAAGTAAAATATCCCTTGGGAAAATGGCATTACTTTCTCAGGTAACTGCCTGAGGCAGTTGATTAGCTTTGGAGCTTCAACTTCTTTTTATTCAAAACATGAATACTAGGAGATATTGGATATCTTTGTCTCTATGAAGAAACCTTGTGCCTGTGTGCTGCTGCTTTTCAGATAGAAGAGTCTTTGGAGGAACTTGCGCCTGCATGCACACTAGAATTGTTGAGCATGCCTCATTCCCCAGAAAATACAGAACGAAGACGAGGAGCTATTTCAGCTCTGCGTGAACTTCTTAGACAGGGTCTCGATGTGGCAAGTTCATGCAGAGTTCAGGATTGGCCATGTTTCTTAAGTCAAGCATTGTTGAGGCTTATGGCTACAGAAATAGTTGATCTTCTACCTTGGGATGATTTAGCTCAGATAAGAAAGAACAAAAAGTCTCTCGAGTCTCAAAATCAAAGAGTTGTAATTGACTTTAGTTGCTTTTATGTAGCACTCCTGGCTCATATTGCACTTGGATTTTCAAGCAAGCAAATGGAATGGGTAATTTCATCTCATCTCTAGATAAGTTGCTTCATTCATCATCGATTGTGTTCTTCGCCTTTACTATCCATTGGAATTAGTCCTTTGTCCCCTGTGCAGGTTTTGTTTGCAATTCTCTGGCTAATATGATTATTTTGGATACACAGATTAACAAAGCAAGAACTATTTGTGACTGCCTGATCTCTTCAGAAGGTATTGATCTCAAATTTGAAGAAACTTTTTGCTCATTCCTTCTTGGACAGGTATACTTTCTCCTATCCCTCTCTCAATTTGTTGGGATTCTTTTGTTAGGTCATGGAATAATTGTGAGATCATGTTAGTGAGTGGGCATGTATTTTCAATTTAAAAGTTGTTTCATTCCTCTCTCATTTTCTGGAAGTTCGTTCTTGTTCCACAGGTTAATGAAGCAGATGTTGTGGAAAAACTTAAGCAGCTGGAATTGAATTCCTCTCCACAAAAGTCTATCTTGGGGAAGGAGACAAAAAGTAATACCGAAATTAATGCTTCCTTGGTATGTATTTTTTCTTGGCTGGTATCTTCAGTTATTCAGCTCTTTCCAGTCTATACTGGCGAAATGCAGAATGTGTTAAGTGTGTCCAATTGATTGATAGCATAATCATGTAGTCTAACTTTATAATATTCAATAAATTCTCTACTGTTCTGGCAGACATATAATGTTATTTCCATATTGGGTTGCATGTTTTCTACTTGGATTTGATGCTCCTTGTACATTTATGTGATGCTCTCTTTAGTAACATGTGGCATATTTGATAATTCAGTGCATTGTGAAATAGCACCCAGGAGTAATTCAAATATGCTTATGAACGGTTATCATTGGATTTTGGGTAGTTCTTTCCAGATCCATTCTTAATGTAAAATATGCTAAAATTTTCTACAATGGATCATAACATGCAAAATCTACTTTTTTAACAGAATTCTAGTTTTTTTTCCTAATGTCCCTATGCATTTTTATTTCTATTTTTTCTGCCCTTTCTTCATTCATCTGGAAGCATATTAATGGATGGTATGTCCAAAACTTCTGTCACTATTCCTTTTCTCGTTATTCTTCTTCTGCTTCCAAAATTGTAACCCTTTTCATGTCTTGGTTGTTTCCTTTGTAGGAATTGTGGCTGAAAGAATCAGTGCTTACTCTCTTTCCTGACACATGTGACTGCCCCCCTTCTGTGGTAAGATTGTGATTTAATGGTGGATACTTAGGCTAGGAATTTGTTGGACAAGAAGAAAAATAATAAATATTAGTATCTTATCTAGGTAAGTTTCTTCATTGATGAAAAGAAAGTGTTTCAAAGCAAGAAAAACAAGGTTACTCTACAGAAAATTGCACCTACAAATCACAGGACAATATCCGATGTGATTGCATCAGAAAGGAGAGAGTTTGATGAGTCACTTCCGCATATTAACCCATCTCAGTATCTTGGGTCAGCTGTCAAACAGCTAACTGATATTCAGAATGAAAGCATAGCTGGAAGGTCTATCAATGGAAGTTTTGCAGGCACACAGTCAGTTCAACTGGAGAGAAAACTCAGTATGCATCATAACAAAGCTTTTGGAAACTTGCTGGATAAGAGAGAGGTTATAGGAGGGATCACTGTGGCTACCATTTTGGGTGCTATTTTATTTGCTGTCCTTGTGTTAGTAAGGAAGAACTTTGTCAGAACAAGTGGTGGATATAGATTTAGATCCAGTATCTCCAAAATGGACCACAGTGTGCTCATTTGTTCCACAGACCCTTGTTCAGATCACAGGGCTTCTACTAATCAATATGGAATCTCAGGCATTGTGAAGAATCTGTTATCAGCAATTAGAGTCAAGTTTGAGAACTCTGCAGATGCTGAAAGACTGCAGAGTTCCCTTTCTTCTAGTTTATCATCATCAACTGTAGCTTATCAAAGGGAGAAAATGCCTGTGGAGGAAGCTGAAACCCTCATAATGCAGTGGCAGACAATCAAAGCTGAAGCTTTGGGGCCAAACTATCAAGTTCATGGCCTATCGGACATTCTTGATGAGTCCATGCTTGTTCAGGTGAAATTCTTTTTTTTTTTGTAAGTTTTTTAGGTGAAATTCTTACTTTGGGCTTTTGCATACTTTTGTGCAGTGTGTTTGTCTTGAACATATGTCCATCTGACTCGATAGCAACCATTGTGATTTACTTAAACCAAATATATATGTATAAAAACACAACTTAATGATCCTATTAATGTCTTTTTCCCCTTTCCACAGTGGCGTACATTAGCAAACTCAGCAAAGGCAAGGTCTTGTTACTGGAGGTTTGTTCTCTTGCAACTTTCCATACTCAGAGCTGAGATTTTATCTGACGGACTGGGCACTGAGATGGCTGAAGTTGAGGCTCACATAGAGGAAGCTGCTGAGCTTGTTGATGAATCTCAACCCAAGAACCCAAATTACTACAGGTAATAAAGTTAAACATACATGGAGGAGGCCTTATTTACATTTTGTTCTCTTTTTTTGGCCCCACAAAGCAATCTGCCTCAATTTTAGTTTCCATTTTTTTTACCCATACATTATTGCTCACTGGTCATATATGGCTCCTCCTGTTACATTTCAGTTCATACGAGATTCATTATTTTCTGAAGAGGCAAGAAGATGGTTGCTGGAAGTTCTGTAAAGGTGATATTCAAGATCCACCGTGATATCTCCCAGTAGACCATGGAAACACAGGCTAGCATGGTAAGTTGGACAATACTTGTTTTCTCATGGTAATTGTTTTTTTTTTCTTTTGGGGGACTGGGTTTCACTGCTAGTTGGTTAGACTCAGGAAAGGCAAAAGGAGAGTCTAATTAATTGATGTTTTGATGCCGTTTCACCTGACTTGGCTGTATGTCATAGGAAGAATTTCAGCAGGAAGGTTGAATTGCTTTGTCTGACACACTCTTCATTGATTTTTTTTCTTAACACAGAGAGTTCTGTGGAAATTAGTTAGCAGGAATGTGTGTGGGGGATATTGTGGAAACGAGATCTCGAGTTTATTTGTCCAAGGTTAATGATGTTTGTTTGCTGTCCAAGGTTAATGATGAGATTTCAAGAAGGCTAGCCCGTGTTGGGTTGAGCAGAATATTTGCATCACGCTGCTCACATTTTTTGTTCAAAACTATGAACAATGCTAGTAAATTACATTCTTCTATTTTTATATGGACGTGGTAGGCGATTTTAGTATAATTTTTAAAAATTAAAAATAGCCTTCTGATTATTTATTTGTTTTAAGAGAGTAAGCAATGACAAGATCGTCCTTTTACATCTTTCCACCGTTTCTAAGTAAAAAAAAATGAACTGTAAAAGATGAAAAATGATACATGAAAGGTTACCCCATTGTCTCTCTAAATGCCAATGCAAAATCTTCATTGCCAAATTTTTGAATTCCCTCACCAACTTATATTTGATATTTTTTTTATCAATAAATAATACTTTAGATTGAAAATCACTCTAAGTAATTTAGTTTGGTTAGGTTCCCACAATATACCATCTCAACTAATTTATTTATTTAATGTCTTGAACTGAACTAAAAATAATGGGATATTTCTTTAGTTAATGAAGATTGCTAAAGCATTATTATACCGTGGGTGAGGCATGCTCAGTCTCACGAGAGTCACAATTATGTGCGAGGTGAGAACATCCCAATAGGCCTGACCTTGAATGGAGACTGGGAAAGGGAGGTGAGACATCAAGAAGATGAGCATATGAGAAACTCAGAAGGTGAGGAGGAAGATGGGAAGAACGAAAAGATGACAAGGAGACAACGAGGGATTTACAAGTGGCTTGTTGAGGTCGTCGACATTTAAATGGAGGGTAACTTCCATTTTATTTTATCAAATTAGCCATTTTTTCACACTAAGAACCATGTCACATTACATCACTACAAATTAATCAAAGTGTAATAGTTAGTACTATGAGAAAGAAAAGTTAATTATTTAGAATTCTGATAGGAAAGTAGACAGGTGGCCCTCAAGAGTATATAGTATGTGGTATGATTGGGATAGGAAGTACTCCCGTGCTCATCATGTGTTACTTTTATCTCCCTAGGTTCCCATTCTTTCTTCAATGTTTCCACTGCATGAGCCCCAATTAATACCTAACAAATTTTGGGGAAATCTCGTTTCCCTCCCAAATTGTTTGCGGGGATCAGCCTCCAGCGTCCGCAATTCCAATCGCATTCCCAAAGCACGAGTGTGGTCGGAAACTCGTATTGTACTTATTTCCTTGCATCGAGAGATCTTTAGGGTTCCAACAGACTCCATCTGACCAGCCCTTTGTTTGTTAGCTACTACTTCCCATATCTAATTTAGGGAGACAACCCTCCCATGGTAGTTGGGGTCTGGTTGTCTATTTTTAGCAGCAGCGTAGTCACCTCCCCTCCCCTAATCAGTACATCTCTCTCAGTGTTTTGTGTGTGATCTAAATTCCTTTTCCTCCCTTCATACTCATTTGTTCTTACTTTCTTGTAAGACGTGCGTTAACCTTAGTGCTGATAGGAATATATCACTTTCGTCAACTCTAGTAATGACAACAATTTTTAAGTATTCTAATCTTTTACGACATTGACTTAAAAATTTATTTTTTAGTTGACTTAAAAATATAAATTTGGGAAATTGAAGTCACCAATGTATATAAAATGAATTTAGATGAATTTTAAAAATTTTAATTTTTAGAAAACTAGTTGAATCGAGTTTAAACCGGTCGATTTTCAATTTCGGTCATCGAATCCAGTCTGGCTGAACCGGTCAATTGTCCAGCAGGTCAACGGATCACTTGCCAAGTCAATGCCCAATTAGCACATGACACGTGGCAAAGTACACACACTCAGTCGCTTGGTGCGTTTGAAAGCACTGGCCAATCCGAGCGTAACATGTGTCCCCGGTTAATGGTTAGATGAGAAAAATCCACATCATCAAATACTGATCAATGGGAGAGTGACATATGTCTCAATCAATGGTCAACTAAGGAGTAGCCTCGTCAGCAGGGCTAACCAATGAGAGGTTGACACGTAGCAAAGGTTTCAGGTCAACGATTGACTAGGATGTTAGAGAACGGTCGATCAATCAGAGGTCAACACGTGGCAAACCCACGTCGGATTGTCACAACAAATTAGAGGCTAACACATGGTATTGACATAGTACGTCAGGTGGAAAAATTAACCACTTTAAATTAGTCAATCAGAGGACGACATGTGGCATGGTCATCAGACGATTAAATTTGATCAACTGCTACGTAGGGGAAAACGACCAATGGAAGGTCACCACGTGGCCAGTCAACGAGTCAACGGGTGAGTCGAACAATGAGTGAAAGGCTGCTTTAGCAAAGCTAGTCAATCATAGTGTGTCACGTGGCAGCTCACACATGTACATACAGTGTCGTCTTCTTTCTTTAGACAATTGAATAGTAGAGGAGGCCGAAAGTCACCATAACTCTGATGACCATTAAACCTCTCTAACAAGGGAGTAAATCAGAGAGTTAATGGCGAGCCGATGGATGGATGGATAGGAATGGAAGTCATCGAGCTCTCTATATAAAGAGCTCACCTTCATTCATCCTCTCCATCACTCGAAAGCTAAAATAAGATGAACTACTCCATTTTTCGAACATCCTTGAACTAGAGCTTCGACATCGACCCATTTCTTTACCTCTAAACACGAATTTGGGTTCCCTAGAATTGGGAGTAAGTCCTCCACCTTGCTACATACTCCTTTCACCTCGAGGATCACCGTAGAAGCGTCAGTGAGCCCGCAGAGTATCGTCACTTCAGTTGTCGAGTTTAAGCAAAAACTTTCGAGCTGCAATCGGGCCACCCTCAAACCTCCTAAGGCTAGGCTGACCCTTCCATGATTCACCATGACTGAGCCTAGTCCTCACTGAGCCATCAAGGTAAGCAATTGTGGTAGCCATTCTCCGAAATAGTGAATTTACAAAAAGGAAAATGTGAAAATATTGCTGATAAAATTCTCACTATTCAGGGCACCGATTAAGGTAGAATTTGATACTAAGAGGATCATATCGACGAGAGCTAGCTCTCCAAATCAAGAGTTCCAACAACAACGTTCTTGCCAGTAAGAAATTAAAGCTTTGTTTGAGCTCAATTCTACGTTTGAGCTCAATTGTAGGCTAAATTGGACAATTCAAAGCTTAAAATGATCGTGTAGAGATAGGGGAGATAATTAGCAGCATGATAGGACACAATTAACCAAGCTTAATTTGTCACGCCCTGACCCGGTTTGGTCGAATCCCCGTGATCAACCTGCCACTCTCCCGGTTTATTAAAGGGTTTCCCCTTATTGTAAACCGTAACGAGTAAGGCATCTTTTAACCTGCACCTTTTTCCTGGAATAGCATAATCAAAATTGCATGAAATTTAAAACTTTACATACCTATCTTACAGGCATCTTAGTTGATGTTCTTTAAGGGGAGGCTTTCCGGGATTTCCTGAAAGGGATATAAGGGAGGGGGTGAGTACGACTACTCAGTGAATGGATTTTTAAAAGCTTTTGACTTTTAAGAAAAATATTTATATGGAGTGTGCTAGACTCCTTTGTTTTAAAAAAATCCCTTCATTTAAAAATTCAGATTTTTCCATTATTTCTTAGTTACCACGGTGTGTCATCACCCAACACACATCCTTCATCATGAAGGTTACACACATTCGTAAGTTAGTATTACTACTGAACCCGCTAGTGGCTTTGGAGCGACTTTTCCTGCCACCCGGATAGAAGTACGACCACTTCTACCATGGGAATGAGTGGATGTACGTGACATCCGACCCACAATCCCAAAATCACTTCTTCGTGTCCGTATGAGGACAGAGACCTCATCCTGTCCCCACCCCTGTCTCATGCGCTTGGTGCTACTCCAGATTTCACACAGACATTTGGAACGACGAACTGCCCTTATAGCCACCAGGTCGTCCAGTGCCCTTAGGACGCATCACTACTCCTCATGGGCGTCTTGATGATCCCGTACTCACAATGCATGCACAAACAATGTTTTCTTATATTGCCATGTAATCTGTGGTGCCACTAGTCCAACGGACCCGACTCTCAACTCAACCCGCAGCTATTGGTCTTGACTAGTCCGTCAACCTGTCATGTCGCACTGCCGCTAGTTGACTGAGCATGTCGGTCCTATCTTGATACCATGGCCAAACAATTCACTTATTAAGTTTTATGGCACATATATCATGTTCGTTTACGAGCTCCTGCTCGTGCCAACTGGCCTTGGGCCCACTGTACGAGATTTTCAAAATCGGGCATTTAGCCCCCAAGTTCCAAAACCGAGGCCCATGGCCTATCAGAGCTATTCGAGCTCCCGTCGAGAAGGTCTCCCAAATAGTTTAAGCATTGACACACAGTCAGGGGAGAACACTTCTGACAAAATAGGTTTTCACTGTCCATTATACCAACCGGTATAAGGACATCTCTGTTCATAACCGATGAACGGGTTTTCAACTTCCTTCGAGGAAGTCTCATCATACCAACCGGGTATGATCTACTTACAACCGGTAATTAGTTTTTTTCGCATAATTTTCACATCACTTTCTCTAAGTGGTGATGATTAAAATACCACTAAACAGTGGGTTTTTATACTGAGGTACTTATCATCCCCTACTGGGTATGATATAAAATTTCCTCTCACAACGGGCGAGATTTATTACTAGTATTAATATTGCCATAAATTATTGCTATTAAATTATTGGTATTAATTACAATAATTAAATATATATTAATTTATGGCCATTTATGATAAGTCGTTCGCAAAAAAATTTTTGACCGAAATTTCGGGTTACAAAAAATCATACTTCTCAAGAGGTCACCCATCCTCAAACTACTCTAAGACAAGCACGCTTAACTTTGAAGTTCATATAGAATTTAGTTCACCTGAACCAATTTAGTTTTTATTTTTTAGTTTGTCTTAAGTTTCTTTCCCAAGGTTTAATGAACCCTTTGGATCACTCGAAAGTTGTAAATTTCCATATTGCTTATTCCCAAATGTAAACCAGCTTGATTTTTCTTATTCGGTTTGACCGGTTCTTTTCCCGATTTTCCTTAACTCAAATGTGCGGGGTTTTCATAATTGGTCAATTTGATGAATTGATATTTGGGGGCCAAAGTGCAATTTTGAAGAAATTAGGCGATTTGGGGATTTTTGGAAATTTGAGGATTTTTGTGCAATTGACATAAATTGAGGGTCAATTGAGGAATTAAATGAAATTTGAGGCTTATTTGTAATTAAAATAATTTTTGGGGAATTTAATTGTAATTAAAAGTGAATAATATGCTTTATTTGTAATTTTAAATAATTTTATAATACATAAAATTATTGGCGATAAAATTGCAAGTAAAGTAATATTGAGGAAATTATGGAAAATAATTGAGAATTTATTTGTCAATAAAATAAACTTAGAGACTACTATGTTAATTAAAGAAAACATAGGGATCGGAGTGCAATTATCAGATTATTGATGAATTCATTAGATGTGATCATGTAGGTGTAAAATGAAGGCCTTTACCTACAACCGCGAGCCCAACCTGAGTCATCGAAAATCCGTCCTGGATAAACAAGTCACGAATCTTGGGTGAGAGAGATTTCTTGCATTGAGTACGATTGGACCGGTGATGCGTAATTACTCGTAAAGTTGAAAGAATAATTGGTTAGAAAAACCTATTTTCTAGAAATTTGATCCCTTATATGTGTGAAACCACTTAAACCAATTTGTGACACATTCTTTTAAAAAAGTATGAAGCATGATTATAGGACTACCATTGAACAAGTGTATGGTTACACATAAGGGGAAATGACCTAACATGAACCGTCGATGTAAGATATGGGTGAGACCCATGATCGACATAGGGTCGGTTAGATCTAGTTCTATGAAAGTGGGTCCAAGGACATGGTTTTGAAATGTGAAGTAGGCCCAAGGCAATATTTTGAAAACTCATATAAGTGGGCCCAATGCGAATGAAAAACGAGTCCATTCCCATAAAGAAGTTCTGATTTAAGAGTCTAATAAAATTTATCACAATTTGATAATACTTGCTGAAGTTGTTGAGCCGAAGTCAGGTTGAAGCTTGTTGGGCTAGCGACGCAAAGATAAAGGTCTTAAATCAAAAGTCTATTGTATGTGATTGTAATTGTGGGGAACCAAAAAGATGCCCGAAACGGGGTAGTGTTAATTTTAAGGGTTGCTTGACAACAAAGTTGCACAAGGGCAATTATGTTGTTCTAGTATGTCATGAAGCTATTGGAGCTTCAAGTGCATTGAGATTGACGAAGAAGGGGAGAGATCTCGTCCCTCAATAGTGGACAAAAATATTAATGATTGCTTGGGGTTGGACAATGGTGCTCACACACACTATGTGGTAGAGGTTGTTGGCTCTTAATAAGGTGGATGGTAAAGGTGCTTCGGGCCACTAGTGAAACATATCGAGGTTTTAACCTCTAAGGGTCTGTTATATTTGATCCCTTTATTGAGAAAGGGTGTTATGTATATTTGTGTGATACAAATCGTGGTAGGTCTGCCATAACTAAATTATGAAAATTCTTCCAACTAGTAAGGAACCTAGCTAAATCTCGGGGGAAATAAGGAACCCATCTAAAATTCCTTTTCTAATGTGAGACAAGTGATATATTGTATTATTGGGTCACATAAACCCATTTTGAAGGATAAAAGAAAGTTTTATTTGAGTGTATGATGAATTATGGACAAAAAGTCATAATATCACTTAACCCTTCTAATAAGTTACAAACTCACCCACTCTCCCTAAAACACTTTTAGGGAAACCTCCACCTCAGGAGAAGAGAGAGCTTGAAGAGCAAGTAAGATTACCAAGAGAAGGTAAATCATATTATATTATTTTATAAATTTTGTTGTGGAAAACACTTATGTTTGTAAGCCTTTACCTTTCCTGATCTATCATGTTAGAGATACTGTCTTAGTACAGGAAGGGGTGGCAGATTGTTCACGGGGTTCCGACCAAACCAAGTCGGGGCTTGATAAATTTAGTGGTATTAGAGCCCATGTTTTCCAAACAAAGTTTCCAAAACTAAATCTTTAAAAACACAACAAATAATAACCCTTCATTTTTTTAGATATGTCTCATAAGAGAGGAACCAAATGGACCCAAGCTGCCGTATCCAAACCCAACATCGAACCAATGGAAAAGTTTATTCACAATTGGGACAGGTGCGGACAATTGGGACACTACTTAAGGAATTGTCTAGGACCACCAAAGAATGTGGTAACACCTCAGGGGAACAATGCTCCTCCAACCATGAGAGGACAAGAAAGTGGAGGAAGAGGAGCCACCACAACACCCAAGATTCCGACAAGAGTTTACAAACTCACCCAAGAGTAAGCTCAACATAATCCTATTGTAGTAGCGGATACTTCCCAACCTCTTACTTGAGAATATCTTATTTTAGTTGGGATGAAAGCACCAAAAAAGAAATGTAATCCTTTCAAATAATAATAAATCAATTTCCAAGTTCCTAAATATGTATCTCTCAATCAAGACATGTCCAATTACTCTGAAGAAAAATATTTGCCCACATTGACTCTGGAGTTGAGAAATCTTTCATCAAGTAATCCTTAATCCAAAAAATTCCAAAGGAAGCAACTTTCCTTTATCTGGCTATAAATGTCCTTACACTTTTGGGAGAAGAACTGATTAGGAATAAAATATTGAAGGGTTGTGAAGTTGAGATTATGGAAGAAAACTAGAAGCAAATCTAATTCCCTTACGCCTAAGAGAAGTAGAGTTGATCCTTGCAGTGGATTGGCTATCTCTACATCATACAAGGGTGAATTGCCAAGATAATACGATAACATTTCACTCTAGAAGAGCTAAAGGGGTGGTGTTCAATGGAGAGAAGAACAAGAAAGGATTAAATATGATATCTTATCATAAAGTTTAGAGTATCTAGGAAAGGGATGCCAGTCAATTCTAGTAATGATCACAAATGAGACATACGAGCATAAGAAACAAGAGAAGATTTTAATAGTGAAGTACTATACGAAAGTATTTCTAGAAAAATTATAAGGATTCCTCTTGATCGTCAATTGGAATTCTCCATAGAGATTATATCTAGGATACATCCCATATCTTAAGCACCATATTGAATGGATCTAGTAGAATTAAAGGAATTGAAGGAACAACTCGATGAATTACTAGAAAAGGGCTTTATACAACCCAACCAATCTCAGTGGGGTGCACCAATGTTATTTGTGAAGAAAAAGGACGGGAACATGAGATTGTGTATCAATTGCCAGAAGCTGAACTGAGTAACCATTAGGAATAAGTATCCCTACCAAGTATTGATGATTTATTTGATCAACTCAAAAGAGCTGCCTATTTCTCGAAAATAGATCTATGATTCGTATATCATCAACTCAAGGTAAATGATATGGATATCTAAAAGACAGCCTTCCGATCACTTTATGGGAAATAGTTATAGTGTTGTTTCTTAGTTTTCTTTGAAAAAAAATCATATATCTAAACTTGCGATTCTTCCCAAAGGAGTAGAATTGCGGATGGGAGAAACTCAACAATAATCACTTAAGTAGAAAATGCTCATTTCTGATAAAAAAATTGCAGAGGAGGTTGCTTCTTGAAGTTATAGGATTGATTCCTGCCATGCTATATGCTCCTGTTCTTGCTGCTCCCATGTCGGAAATGAAGGAGCCTGAAGTAATTTAGTAATATGATTCACATATTTAGATTTAGTGTATATATTCTATTCAATTGTAGTTGTTGTCCAGTCACATATTTTCATTTCTTATGCTTACTATTGGTTCATGATATATGATTTTCTCTTGTACTTGAAGTTTACAGGACATTGAAGCTTCCTGATGGGGTAAGATTTCAAGGTACAAGGTGAGGAATAGGAGGCTCATGTCAAGAGTAAAATACTGCCTAATACCAGATTTAGTTGTTGGTCTTTATCTGAAAGCCTCAAAAGGGTTGATATGCTCTGTTGATGGGAGCTAGCTCATTTCTTTATCTTTTATCTATGTTGCCTTTTTTAAATTTGAACTTTAATCTACAACATTCCCCATTCTTTGTTTATTTAACCAGGAGAACCATTATTTCAAGATTTTACATTGGCTGTAGTTTCTCTAAATTAAAGAATAGTTTGTTTGCAGAGATCATTGAGGAGGAAGGGACAGAAGCCCGTGAAGGAGACACTGTTGAAATTAATTATGTTTGCAGGCGCTCAAATGGTTATTTTGTTCATAGGTAACTACTTCACATTGAGCTACATCCTTAGATTGTGATGTCCTCCTAGCTTGTTATGGCTGCAGAATTCAAGATATATCATGTCAAATCTGAGCCAAAGAGAATACTGTTATGTCTGTTATGTGCTCTATATAAAAGTATATGCTCTGGAATTTTATTTGATCTACTAAGAAACAACACTGTAACCCTAATAAACTAGGTGTTCCATCCTTATTTGGATAAGTTTGTGATAATGTTCATCAACAACATACTTATATACTCACGGACTGAGGAGGAACACGAATAACATTTGGAGACTAACTTGAGAGTTCTAAAGGAAAATGAACTCTATGCCAAGTTTTTGAAATATGAATTCTGGCTACAAGAAGCGAAATTTCTAGGGTATATTGTCTCTAAGGAAGGAATTAAGATAGACACTGCTAAAATATAAGCAATACCAAATTAGAAATCCCCTACCAATCTGACAGAAATCTACAAATTTTTAGGTTTAGCAGGGTACTACTGAAAACTTGTGGAAACGTTCTCCAAAATTGTCGCACCATTGACTCGCTTAATAAGGAAGGGAGTTAAGTATAAATGGGATAAAAGTTGTGAGGCTTCCTTCCAAGAGTTAAAGCCTCGATTAATATTAGCCCCAGTATTAGCCTTACCGTATCCAACTATAGGAGAATATACGATGTACCGGACAAGGGTTGGGTTGCATCCTAATGCAACAAGGAAAAGTAATTACGTATGCATCAATGCACTTGAAAATGCATGAGGTAAACTATCCTACACATGATTTGGAGCTGGCTGCAACAGTGTTCACCTTGAAAATTTAGCGGTATTATTTAATTGGGGTTTCGTGTAGGATATTCACTGATCATAAAAGTTTGAAGTATTTTATGACTCAAAAGGAACTCAACCTAAGACAACTAAGATGGTTGGAGCTAATTAAGGATTATGATCTCATCATTGAGTATCATTGTAAACCCAACCCCTTTAAAGTAAATAACTAAATTGGGTGAAAACCCAAATACTTCTGAAAGAAAAAATGGGTGTTCATCGGAACAAAAAAAAGGTAAAATAATGCCTTAAGACAAACATTTTGACATCCCAAGTGGCCAATAAATCACAAGAATCATGAGGAAACCTAAAGTGGACAATATGTGAAAATCGGACCGATTTAAGGTGAATCGGGCTGAATTGGAGTGAATTGGGTCAAATCATGAAGAACCGGTTCAAAAAAATACATTTTCTAGGTGGCATAAAAATGTCAAATTGGAAATTAAAGCCATTATTAAATAGAGAATTAATTTAGATAAATTTATAAAATTTTAATTTTTAGAAAACTGGTCGAATTGAGCTTGAATCGACCAATTTACAATTTTGGGTCGTCGGACCCGATCGGACCGGACCAGTCAATAGTCTAACCAATCAATGGACCGCTGCTAGGTTAGTGCCCTATGAAAATGTGCGACCAATCAGTGCGTGACACGTGACAAAGTGCACCTAGTCAGCCACTCGGTTAGCGCATGAAAGCGCTGACCAATCAGAGCGTGACACGTGTCCCTGGTCAACTGTAAGAGTAGGAAAATCCACCTTAGCGATGACCGACCAATGGAAGAGAAACACGTGTCTTGGTTAACGGTCAAGGTTGAACAAGCCCCATCGACGAAGATCGACCAATAGGGACCCAACATGTGACAAAGGTGCCACGTCAATGTCCAAGTGGGACAACCAAGAATGACTAACCAATTAGAGGTCAACACGTGGTAGTGCCATGTTAGATGACTTGAGCCAATTAGAAGCTAACACATGGCACTAACACTATGCATCAAGAGGGAAATCTAACACATTTAAAATAGCCAATCAGAAAGCACCACATGTCACGTCAACAGTCAACTAAGACTGGTCAGCAACCACATAGGAAGTAGCAACCAATGGAAGGCTGCCACGTGTCCACCCAGCAAATCAAAGGCTGGCTGGGCTACTGATGGGGATGCTACGTTAGCAAAACCAACCAATCACAAAGTGCCACATGGCAACTCGACATGTGCGAAGCTCGCACGCACGCCACAGTGTTGTCTTCCTCAGACAACTGACAGGGAGAAGAGGATAAGGAAGGAAGAGAAGGTCTTCGGCAACTCAGAAAAAGCTCCGATCTGGTCGCCGGCGAGTGAGGCGGGGCCGAGTCTTACGCCGGTAGGTAGCCCGGATAGTTGTCGAGCACACTATATAAAAGCACCCCTCCACTCGCATTCCCCATCCCACCAGCGATTGAATAAGAAGTAGAGCTCTATTTTTCGATGAAGCTTAAATCAGAGCTCTGGTGTTGAGTTTTTTCTTAACCTCCGAAGCATCCCTCAGTGCCATTGGAACTAGGAAGAAGTACTCTACACGTCCACAACCTCAATTCGGGCTAAGGACCACCGCCCAAGCTTCGACGAGCTCAAATAGGATCCTTGCTCATTCGGCCAAGGAGCCGAACACTTCGAGTTGCACCCCGGCCTCAGGCAGCCAAATTGAACCTTACTCAACCCTCCCTCATTCGCACCAGACCCTCCACCACCTGTGAGGTAAGCCAATGATCTAGGGACTTTAAATTTTGTGAACTACAAGACGAGGAGAGCTGGAGGAGTTAAGGGTGTGAAAGGACAATAATGCCCTAACTTTGAAGTAAAATTACAACATTGCTCCTAAGGACGTGTTTAGGCAGATGGATAAATGCACGTCGTAAGGACGTGTTTGGGCAAAGCATAAAAAGACACACCATAAGTCCTCATTTGAATGGCATAATACATCACCCACTTAAGGCCACGTTTGGCATGGGACACTTAAGGTTGTGTTTGACCAAAATACCAACGAAGTAAAATGACAAAAATACCCCTAGATTGAAAAATTGGTTGGACACCCATAAAGACCGAACTCGGATTTTCCAAGTACCATATTTATATTGGAAGGTAAGGTATTTAGAGTTATTAACTTAGAATTCTCTTATTTAATGAAATTCAAATTTAATTATAAAATTGGGGCATAGTGGCAAAATCATAATATTGGAAATATTATAGTACAATATACTAAATACCATAATTTGCTCCCCCAAAGTATATTTATAAAATTTGTTTATGATGTGTAGGGAATAAATAACCCACTATTGTGGTATAAGAACATAGAGACTCAAGAATCCCTCTAACACGAACATGTGCTCAGATGATGGTGAGTGGAATTATAATTTTGGTGTTAGATCTGATTTGAGCAACGCTATCATTTCTACATATTTTGAAATTTATGTGGTGTAATGTGTGTTTATAACAATTATATTAAGCTGAAATTAGTATGTAGGCATTCAAACTATGATTTATGAAAGGAGGGCTATGACCCATATTTTATAAAAGATGAGTTTTGGGCTCATATTTTAGAAAGTAGGATTTCAACACATATTTTTATGAAAGATGAATTTCGACCCATATTTTAGAAAGTAGGGATTCAACCTAAATTTTATGAAATATGGGCTTTGACCCATATTTTAGAAAGTGTGGGTTTGACCTAGGTTTTTTTTAAAGATGAGATTTGAGTTATATTTTAGAATGTGGGCTTCGACTAGGGTTTTATGAAAGATAGACTTCCACCATACTTTGAAAAAGGAACTACAACCAAACTTTGTGAACAACTGACGTTGACCCATATTTTGAAAACATGGCTATATGTCATGAATTGAGAAATAGAGACGTTGATTCATAGTTGTAAAGAAAAAAGGACTTTAATCCAAGTTTTTATGAATGTTATGTTATACAAGTTTTAGAATGTCTTCTATAACTTTATGAATTTGATATTCATACGTAAATACAATACAACTGTAAATGGGTTGGCCAAATAAATAGCCAACATTTGTGACATTATTAAATTGTTATTATGTATTGTTTGTGTTTGTGATAGATTTGAAACGATAGTGGTAGACACATGTACGAAGTGGTAGTGTCGAGTACTAAGGGATATCTAGAATGTGAGATAATAATGGAGAGATATTTTTATCCCAAATATCTAGGACATGTGAGTTATATTGTGGTGTACATATATTGATCAAATAATGGTTGGAGATGATTGTAGTATTCATAAGGCGTAAGTGGTAAGGCTGCTAGAGAGTTGCTCGGCATGCAACTAGGCACCAAAAGAAAGAGTTGTGACCTCAACGCTAGATTGTGACCCTTATAGGTGTGTATTGTGACTACGATTATAATACAATTTGTAAAGTAATACATGAGTTACTATTATGTTATTATGCATACTTGAGTGGTTGGAGACTCGATCTCTTGAGAAGTTTTACTAAGAAAAAAATCATTTGTGTTTTAAATGAGAAAGTTTTAAAATGTTTCTTATACTCTATGCTAGTATTTTAATAGAGGCTGTATTAGTAGATATAGCATACTAATGTTAGTGTCCCACTCACTAAGTTTTAGCTCTCACCCCTCTCTCTAACCCCTTTCGGTACAGATTAGAGAATTCAACAAAAGATCATAAATAAACCAAAATATTTTTATACAAATGGGGTCATTAATGAAAATTGAGGAAGTATTCCATGTAGCAACAAAAAGTTCTGGATTTGAAATTTTTGAAAAAATGAATTTTTTTATACTGATATTTTGAAAATATTTTAAATTATCACTTAATGAAATTGTATTTGATGCTTTTGTGATTTAGGATATGTTAGTAGTGAAATACTTACTATTGTAGTGTTGAGAGTGTATATAGGTTATGATGGTGGTACAATCTCAAATATCGAATTGGGGCATTATAATGGTCCTCAGGACGAAGATGTGATAGTTCTTCCAAATCCGTATATGTAACTAAGTTTTTATGATGTTGGAGTAAACTAATGAAAGTGTGATATAGCAAACTTGAATATCACATGCAAAATTGATTCTAATGATAATCTACCTATTTTTTGAGAATTGGGTGTTTAACATTGAACATCTTATCATTATTATCAATATTAACTTTCTTTCTATTGTTAAAGTCAAATGATAGGGTGTGAAGTTTATAAAGAAGGAATTTGATATTTTCCACAATTGAAAAGAATTATATCTTGTGCAACACCTTTTAATTGCTCAACAAGTGACATTATTTACATTAGTTGATATTTGTTTTGTAAAGAAATTCTTATGAGATCAAAAAGACTATGTTGGAGCTCTCTCCACACAAATATCCAAGAAACATATGATCACATTATACTTGGATATTCGTTTAGAAAACATCTGTGGGAACTCATATGGAAGCTTTTAATCTTTTCAAGCAACTATAACCATTTGAGATGATGTTGTTCAATTGAAGCTATATATGAATGACAATGACTCTGTTGTATAATTTATAAGTTATTGCTAAGAAGTGTTGGAGTTTTTAATAGAATACTTCATTTAATAAAGTGCAAATTAATTTTTATTTTTATATTAAAGGTCACATACAAAGAATAGTGCATTTATAAATTTTTTTTTCACATATCATTCATTTTGTAAATATTTTGATATAATAAAAATTATAAAAGAAATTACTTTGAAGTACATTATTACTTAATACCCTAAAAGAGTAGGATAGAGAATGTTGACTAAGTTGGTTAATGTATAATCTATAAAAAAATACATCGAATCTTAATAATCCTAAAATAGGAACAATAGAAGTACATGCGACACTTTATGTCTTAATAATCCTAATATAGTAGCAACTTGATGACAGCTTTACAACTGCATTTCAGTATATTGTAATAAAGACTACTGGATCATACCCTGAATCAATCAATCCACCTTGAATGGACTTGCAATAGGTGTGCTCACACACTAGAGAGTAGGTGGGAACCTGTTAAAACAAAACCATCAGAACCATTGAGGATTTTGCAAGCTAGTGTCATCAAAGTGACTTAATTACTTTATCTCACACGACATTTTTGTGAGACATTTTTTTTCTAGATGGGTATATAAAAATGAGTTATTGAATACTATTACAGTAGTAGTAGCCGCTGTGATTATATAATTAAGCATTTTTATACATAAACCCAACAAAATTTGAATTGGCAAGGGAGAGAAATTCACTGGCAGATGATGGTGATGACAATGAATGGGCATTTACCTATGTTACAAAATATTAGAATACATATTGCCCATTTCAGAAGCTCCTTTTTAAGTGTTTGGAAAGTCTAGAGCTTCATTAGATGAAACAATCCCCTCCTGTTCATAGAGAAATATTCATATGATAAGTGATGATTTGTGATTCAACATCCTTCGTGCCTCTACTTCCCTTGGGCATCCTTCATTTACATGTCTTGGGGTATCTATTGTTTTATCAATTATTTTTCCATCGCTCATAATGGCGTGATTTGTTATTCCCACTTGAGAAGAATATCTTGTAACAACCTGACTTCCCACTTCCTTTTCTTTAAGTGTTCCCTGGCTCATATAACCTTTCCCCGGGCAATATGTCACCATGGTTACTACTCTACATAGTTCGTTAGATAATGCCCTTATGAGATTTCTCTTCTCCTCAAATATCTTGTAACAACCTGACTTCCCACTTCCTTTTCTTTAAGTGTTCCCTGGCTCATACAACCTTTCCCCGAGCAATATGTCACCATGGTTACTACTCTACATAGTCCGTTAGATAATGCCCTTATGAGATTTCTCTTCACCTCAAACATCCATCTATTCCATGGAACTATTATGATTGGCTTGTCTTACCCACTGACCCAAAGTTATTCTCTTAAGTCCAATTCTTATGTCACTTAAGGGTAAGACTTTTCCTCTTGAGGTTTTTTTGTCCAAACGTTAATCCAAATAACAAGATTGAGAGTTCAAAAAATGTCCAACCGTTCCTGTGCCTGGTTATTCCCCTTGGTCGTTGAGAATCTTTAGCTCGATGTGCTTTGGAGCTTTTCATTATTATTTTCGTGGGTTTTTGGCATTATCCCCTTTTTGTCTTATATTGGTCCATTCCTTCTTGATTATAACTCATGTCTACTCAAATTCTTTTATTTGACCTCATCATGCTTAAATAATTGACTCTTCCTTACTCGAGTCATACTTTCTTGGAACTGTTGGACTTATATGTCCCTTGCAGCATGACTTGTTATAGAACTATCTTTGTACATTATACTTCTAGAACATTCCCTTGATAACTGTTCCTTTACTTAGACGTCATGCTTTACATGACGGTTTTGGTTTTCTTTATTTACTAACATTCCACTAACCTCCTTATTAGGCATTCTCGGTTCCAACTATCGGGTTTTCCAATCATTTCTTGACTTACCAACATACTCAGGATTTTCCTCCCTCATACCCGATGGCATCCTTACATAAGTATTTCTGTTTCTTAATCCCTCCTTACACGTCCGTGACCATTTTGCGATCCCTCTCCCTTCAATCTCATTTGGTCCTTTATTGATCCCTTATACTTCTCTTGGAGGTTCCTTTCATTGATCCTATTCCCTACTCTTGCCCTTCGAAGTAGGGACTTCCATTTTGATCTTTTTCCCTATCGGAGGAATTTCCGGTTATTGGGTCCTCATGAGTACACTTCCTTCTTGACGGGCCCTTTACCTTAATAAGGAAAGTCTGGGTATTTTGCTTAGAGATTCTCTAACTTCTTGTTGAGAGTATTAAAAGGCCTTACATATCCTTGCTTAGTTTACAACAAGATGGTTACTTTTGGTATTTGTCTATCCCGGTCTCTAGTTGCCTTAAGGTTTTTTTTTTCATCCTTCCTTTTATGAGGTTTGACCTTCCCACCCTCTTTACTAATTATGGACTACTGATTGGACGTATTATAATTAAGAGACAAAATTTCTTGAAACTTGGATATTTATTCATTATCGGAAAGGAGTATAATATGTTGTGGGCTTTTGTCCCAATTACAAAGATATAGTTACGTAGGAGGTTTGGGGGTGCCTGCTGTCATTCTAGGATCTTGTTGAGTTTCCCCCTAAGTGGGGTTGTAAACTCTTGTGGCAACTTCTTATCTCCTATCCCTTTGGAATCTTGTAGTTAAGGAGGTGTTGTCATAAATCCTCGGGGTGTGGGATAGTCTCTCACGACATGTCCTACTTGTCCGTACCTATAATAGGTCCTTCTGGTACATGCTCCTACATGGTTCTTTTGGCATTCAGGGCATTGAAAACTCTTCTTTTCTTCATCGGGTTTATTAGACCAGGTCCTCCCTTCCTTCCTTATTCCTTTTCCTTGGGGAGGTTTATTACGAGGTTAGAAGAATTCCCTTTCCTTGCGAAGGAGGTTGCCTCATTCTTCCTTCTTTCCAATGTTCTCCTTTTTGTTACATCTTACTTGTACCAATCGTTCACACTCATGTGCCATGCTAATAATGACTGCCAAATTAGTGGATCTCCAGAGCACTCCCATCCTGTCCCTTATGTCCAAGTTAAGATCATCCACAAATTTCTGACAGATGTTAGCTGGTCCCGCCAAGTCTGGGGGTGAAAGGTCTTAACTCATTGAAGCGAGTCTCGTACTTGGAGATAGGATTCAAGCCTTGGCAGAGTAGGACAAATTCCTGCTTCTCATTTATTAGGTGGGGGCCAGATACTCATATGAAAATCTCTCTTTGAATGCCTCCCATGAGGGTGTTGTAGTGGTGAGGTTCCTTATGTTCTCTCACCATCTCTTGGCACTTCCTTCTAGGAAACATTCCGCCATAATTACCATTTATTCCGGTGGAACCCTTATTAATCCCATTATCTTCTTGTTACCAATGAGCCAGTCCATAGCAGCTCCAACATCTTTTTCCCCTTTGTTGTTTTGACATCCCAATCGTCGAAGTGTCTTTAGATACCTAGGGATATCGAGAAGGGGTGGGGTTGAATTAGTAATATTTAGGGATTGTACCTCATCATCTTTGAGGTGTGCACTTCATGTAGAGCAATTTCCCTCTCTCTATGGAAGATTGGGTTCCCTGAACACCCTGACAAATTCCTCATAAAGTTTCTTCTATTTGGGAGTCACTCTAGGTGTAGTGCTTTGAGTCCCCCTAGACCCCTTAGCTCCTAAGCTAATTCCCTCATTTGGGGTAATATCTTCCATAGGTCTTATGGTGGAAGTGGTAGCATGGTCTGCTTGATCCCTCTTTTAGGGGCCATATCTACAACGTGGAGGGGTATCATTAGTCACGTTCCTAGGATTTAGTTTTGAAAATTTTGTTTGGAAAACTCAAGCTCTAATACCAATCAAGTTGTCACGCCCCAACCCTGTTTGGTTGGAACCTCGTGATCAACCAGTCACCCTTCCCATACTAAATTAGTATTTCTACCAATTAGATCGGGAAATGTAAAGGCGTAGAAATGCACCTATTTTCCATAATAAAATTAACAAAACAACAAAATAAGAGCTTACTTGTTTGTGGTACCTTTGACTTGTCCCCTAGCTTCCACTTTTATTGACGGGAGGTTTTTCCTAAAAAAAGGATTTAGGGGAGAGGGTGAGTTCTACAACTTAGTGAGCGGGTGTTGGGGTAACATTTCATTAAGGCAGAAGAGGTGTATAATTATGTCTCTTTTTGTTTATGGGTTTAGTGGGTTCAACTCTTCCTTAGAACAATGTTTTAATATTTTTCCCTTGCTCGGGTTTTAGCATACAACCACACACACCCTTTATCACAAAAGGGTTCACACATTCGTAGAGCAGTCTCTGACTGCTTCGCTTGTGGCCTAGAGTGACTTTACCGTCCACCTCGGTGAGAGGCCGCACCCTCTACCGCTCGTCAATGTGAGTGTTATCGCCCATCCCATAGACGTATCAATGATTTTGGGATGAGACCTCTACCCCTTACTTCCTCGGTCTCAATACACACGAAGCTCCTAGAGGTCTATGACATACCAGAATAACATTTCTACCCTTATGCCTACCTTGTTGTCCACTAACCTTTAGAATCAATACTACCCTTATAACAAATGTCTTATTGATTTTGTATGATTTGCAAATTAGTAGCAATAATCTTTTTAATTATGATCCTTATCCTTGATGCTACTAGCTTAACGAGCCCGACAACCCGGCTTCAGTTCTACAACTACTGGCCTAACAAGTTCGACGATCTGACTTCGGCTTAGTAGCTGCTAATCCAACGGATTCGACGACCTAACTTCGACTTAGTAGCAAAGTGTCATAATCAACCGGTTGTGGCAATCTTTTAAGCATATATTGTGGAACCCGTCCTCTCAGACTAAGAAAACCGGAAGGAGAACCAACACTATGTTTGAAAATCAGGTCAATTTAATTAATAGAAAATAGTAAAGATGGGTTAAGAAGTTAAGTTGGAAAATTCCAAGTGACCAAAAATTCACAAAAATTGTGAGGAAGAATCGAAAAGTGGAATTGAGGAGAGAACCAGACCGGTTCGGGGTGAACCGGACCCAAACTGGATTGAGCTGAGATGTGCAGTAGTGAACTGGTTCAAATATTAATTTTTCTAGATGGCTTAAAAATATCAATTTAGGAAATTGAGGCCACCATTAGATAGAAAATGAATTTGGAAAATTTTAAATTTCAGAAAATCGGTCGAATCGGGTCCGAACTGGCCGATTTTCAAATTCAGGACAGCGAACTCGGTCGAACCAGACTAGTTAATGGTCCGACTGGTCAACGGTCCAACCAGTTACCAGATCAGACCAATAAATGATCAACGACGCCCCATCAGCAGCTACGTGGACACGGGTAGCCAATGGGAGGCTGCCACGTGTTTAGTCAATGGTCAGCGGGTGACCCGCTAGCGTGCCATGTATTCATGAGCAGCCAATGAGATGCTACCACATGTCTGGTGAACGGGTCAACGGTTGACGTGGCGGCCGAGTTGGACCTCCACATCAGAAAAACCAACCAATCACAGAGCACCACGTGGCCTGCCTGCCATGTCATCATCTTCAACCTCAGTCCGCTGATAGAGAAGAGAGAGAGGCTAGAAAAGTTGGAGTCTCCCGCGACTAAAAAATCTCTCTATTTAGGTCGTCGACGACCAAGTTAGAGGCCGAGTCTCACGCCTGCCGGTAACCTGAACAATTGCCGAGCTCTCTATAAAAAGAGCTCCCTCCCATTCGTCCTCCTCATCTCTCATGCACTCTTTGAATACAAACAGCTTCTTTTCCGATGACCCTCCAATCAAGGCTCCGACGATGGGAAATTTTGCAACCAAAGAAGCTCCAAAAGGTGGCATTAGAACTGAGGAAGAGTGAGCTAGCTTGAGACACTCTCAAAGCGATCGGAGGACAACTAGAGAAGTGTAGGGATGATAGCATATTGATGCTACCCTAGAGCTCGAAAAAACGAGATCCTCATCAACCCAACCCCGACTCCTTCAGCCCTTCTTCCCCTAGCATAGGCTGCCAATGACCGCCTAAGACCCTCCATAACCCCTCATAGAGCCCCGATAAGCTCAATTTTGCCTATTCTCGTTGAAAATTTTGAGTTTTAGAGCTGCACCCTCGAAACTTCTCTCTTCAAATTCTTGTAGGATAGTGGCAAATTGAAGCGGGATCCAATCTTGGTAGATTCCTCTTGATAAGCACTAGATTCCCCTACCTCAAACATTGACCATCGCCCCTACATCGGTAAGTTAAGCAAGCTTTCTCTCTCTATTGTAAATTTTCTGTCGAAGCTCCGACGAGGCTTAAAACTCAATCAAATTCGGCAATTAGAAGTGTAGGATGATCGAGGGGAGCTGGTGGAGGTGAATTATAGCAAGAAATGAAGAAATCAAGGACTTATAGACCGTCAATTGGACGAGGTAAGATCTAAATGTCCATATGCTCAAATTGGGGAAGAAGAAGAGGGCCAATTTGGGGATTTTTGGGGCTTTTGTGCAATTTTCAAAAAATTGGGGTGCCAAATGGCAAATTGATGAAATTGAAAGTGTTTTCATGAAATTCACTCCCAATCGAGGGCCAATTGGGCAAATTGGAAATTTTGGAAAGTTGGGGACCAAAGTGTAATTTTTTGTAAATTAGCGACAAAAGGGCAATTTTGGTAAATTAAGCATCAATGGGTGAATCTAAAAGAGTTAAGGATCCAAGAAGGATGATTGGGGACTGCATGGGATGTATTTTCCCTATGTGCAAATATGAGAAATTATGTGACCTGTTAGTCAACACATCCTAATACGGATATTCATACCATGTAGAGACAGACTACTTGAGCACTGGCCCTCAGAAGGTCACCGCGGAGCCATACTTTGCCAACACAACCCTGTCGAGATCATTAGGTGAGTGTGAATTACTATAACGTCCACTCCGGTTTGAACAATGGTTTGATTTGAAAAAGAAATGATTTTCTTGGAATTAGCCTCCGCCGACTGGGTGATTTTGCTTAAAACATTTGGGAGCAAATTCTAGGGCATATGCTCTCTAAACCCCGCCCTCGAAATTAAGGAAAAACTAGGAAAGAACCGGTTAACCCGAGTGAGAAAATTGAACCGATTCACAAACTCCGACCACTAGAGAACAGGCAAATTGGGAAATTTACAACTCTCAAATGACCCAAAGGGTCATAAAAACCTTGGAAAGGGACTTTAGGACAATTAGGGAAAAAAACCAGAATGGTTCAGGTGAACCGAATCCAAACCGGATTGAACTGGTTTGGACAGGTTTGAACCATCATTGAACCAGATGCTAAATTTATTTTTCTAGTTGGCTTAGAAAATTCAAATTAGAGAATTGAGGCCACCATTGAATAGAGAATGAATTTAGAAAATTTTAATTTTTGAAAAACTTGATCGAATCATGCCTGAACCGACTGGTCAAATCGGAGAAGCGCCGGCATGATCGAACAGTGAAGTAGCTTCGGTGGACCGAAGGTGCCCTGTTTCTATCCAGTTGAATTCAGTAGATTCGAGTCCTCCCCAGGCCAAAACAAGCTCTCCAACTCCGCCAACCCTCATAGAGTGGAATGGTAAGCCAATTTGGTTCCACTCTAAAAATTTTGATCTGTGTTAGAGAGAGAACCAGTGAAATTTTACTAATCGAATTCTCCCTCAATTCAACAGGAATTGAGGTGATTCATGATTCTAGGAGGAACCTCAAGACGAGAGCTATCTACCCAGATTAAAAGCTTGGATTGCCGCACCCCCGACGGTAAGCTTTTGAAGCTTTCTCTCTCTATGTCCAATTTTTCGACAAATCTCCATTTGAGCTAGTTCCAATGTCAATTCATGTGATTCAAAGTGCTATTGAATTGTATGGATGTGTAGGAACTCAATTTTACCTTCAATTTCAACAATGAACCTCAATTGATCAATCAATTTGATAAAATCAAATTTGACCAGGTTGAAAGGGGGGAATTAGGGGAAACTTTTAGGGAAATTTGGAATTTAAAAAATTTGAGGGACTAAAGTGCAATTTTCCAAAATTGAGGGCCAATTGGCCATGGAAAAGATATTGGAGGACCAATGTGTTAAATTTTATAATTTTTGGGGGTCAAGTTGATATTTTTGTAAAGTAGGGAAAAAATGGTATTTTTTGAAAAGTTAGTGACTAAATTGGAAATTTGGGAAACTTGAACCCTTTTTGGGATTTTAGATAAATTGAGGATCCAGAATGAATTTTTGGAAGTTTTGGGACTCAAATTGGGGAAAAATTGGCATTATGGACCTAAAGTTAAAGGAAAAGAACTTTAGGGACCTAAATGCAAATAACTAAAAGTTTGTGTATTTTATTCATTTGTGATGAATGAAGGCTATTAGGCCAAAGGATAATGAACAAGGATGTTCATATCGTATAGGACCATGAAGTACCGGGAACGTCAGCAAGGCTAAGCTTGCGTGGAGGTAGAAGCTGCTGTAAGGAAAAGTACACTGCACTTATCGGGTGAGTGGGAATTTTCACATCATACCCGATTTGGCTGATGAGCACCTCAGTAATGAAAACTCGCTAGTATGTGGGATTTTAACATCACACCTGGTTGGGGTGATGTGAGAAAAATGTGAAAAAACTACTTATCGGTTATAAGTAGATCATACCCAGTTTGTATGATGAACTTCTTGGAAGGAAGTAGAAAACCCGCTTATCGGTTATGAGCGGAGATGTCCTCACACCCGTTTGGTATGATGGACAGATGAAAAGTTATTTTTGTTAGAAGTGCTCTCCCCTGACTGTGTGCCATTGCTTAAAGATTTTGGAAGACCTTCTTGACAGGAGCTCGAAAAGCTTAGATTGTCCGGAGGCCTCGGTTTTGGAACTTGGAGGCTAGAATGCCCGGTTTTGAAAATCTTGTACAGTGGGTCCAAGGCCAGTTGGCATGAGCAGGAGCTCATAAACAAACATTATGTTAATCCATGAAAATTTTAATGAATGATGTGATTTGGCCATGGTACCAAGACATGACCGACATACTCGATGGACTGACGGTAGTGCGACAAGATAGGTCGACGAACCAGTCTAGACAAATAGCTATAGGTTGAGATAAGGGTCAGGGCCGTTTGACTAGTGGCACCAAAGATTAAATGAATTATGTGGAAAATTATTATTTTGTGCATGCACTGAGGTTAAGAACCATCAAGACGCCCAAGAGGGGTAATGATGCGTCCTAGGGGCTACTGGATGACATGGTGGAGATAAGGGTAATTTGTCGTGCCAGCAGTCTGGGAAGCTCGACGTAGCTTCATGTGCATGAGACCAGGTTGAGGTTGGGATGAGGTCTCTGTCTTCATATCAACATGAAGTTTCTTTTCAGGTTTGAGGGTCGGATGTCGCATACATCCACTCATTCCCATGGTAGAAGTGGATGGGCTTCTATCTAGGTGGCTGGTAAAGTCACTCTGACGCCACAAGTGGGTGTAGTGGACGGGCTGCCTTGTGAATGTGTGATCCCTTCGTGATGAAGGGCATGTGTTGGTTGCTAAACACACTGTTTATGGTTAATGATGAGTAATGGTTTTGAAAATTGAGATTTTGAGGATGAAATAATCTTAAAGGAAATAAGGAGTCTCGCACACTCCAATTTAAAAATATTTTATGGAAACTTTATTTTTTTCTTAAACACCTATTCACCGAGTTGTAGAAACTCACACACCCTTTTTATCCCTTTTCAGGAATAGAAAATGACTAGGGATAATACCAAGATTTACCCTTTGTCAGGTATGCTTAATTTCTCTTAAGCTTGCATTATTATTGATATAATTTATTCCAAGGAACAATGTTGAGATTTCGCCTGGCTCCTCTTAAATTAAAAAGGGCGGTAAATCCCTCTTAAACTAAGGGAGCGACGAGTTGGTCACGAGGATCCGACTAAACTGGGTCAAGGTGTGAGAACTTGCGTGGTATCAGAGGTAATTTCCCTTGAAACATTATCAATATTATACCTTGACATTAATCAAACTTTAACTATCATGTAGGAAGGAGAATCCCTTGGAACTTTGCTGTGAAATCCAATCCTCCACATATAACCCTAAAAAAGACACCTACCCCAAGGGAGGCAGCCGTTCAATGATTCTTTAAAGGGGAGAAAAGAGTACCCAAGTATATGGTAGAAGATTATTGAAAACTTGTGGGAGCCTTACTGAAACTAGAAGACATTACATACCCTCCTCCAAGGAAAGAGGAACCTGTACCTCGTCCTAGGAGCCCAACCCCTCCTCTAGCCCCACAACAATCATAGAGAAATCCAACTAAGAAAGAAGCTTGGAACAACTACTAGGATGCATATGCCACCTTCATGAAGGTCCACCAAGTACCCTCACCTACTTAGTCCAGCTTTAATCCCTCCCAATGGATGAAGTAGACATATGAGTGTAATGTAGAGGTACTAAGGCGATATGGAGTGGAGGCCATACATGAAGTTCGTCCCATAAGGGAATATGGATGGACTCAAACTAGTTCCTGAGAGCCATCTGATCAAGAATCCCACAACCATTCTAATGCTAACTCACGACCTATGACCCCAAGGGATTAGGGGGTAGAAAATTTTGTAATAAGCCAAGTATGACAAGAAATATTTCTTGAATGAATGAAATTCTAATTTTCCTAATAAAATTTTTTGGGTCTCCTTGATAAATTCAAGCAATAAGAGTATGTTAATAAAGATCAAAGTAAAGGGTAGAAAATAACCTAAGGAGGGAAAAATGGGTAATTTCTAGTTAACCTCAACCTTTAAGATATCCCTCAAAGGGACAATAAAATTTGGCAAGGACGAGACTACTAGAGTTCACCCAAGGGAGACAAATCCTAACTAAGGAAAGGAAGGAGAAGTTTGGAATAGGAGAAGTGAGTATCAAAAAGCATGGGATTAGTGAGAGTCTAAAGAGTTAAGGAAATGCTCAAAGAATAAGAGTAAGGAAAACAAGAAGGAATAGACTATTCCAAGGAAAACCAAAGGAATGAAAGTTGATAAGGAAGAAAGAAGGTTATGGGGAGCACTGAAGATGTTAAGACAACTAAGACAAGACAAGGAGAAATTAAAAATGAAAGAGATATGATATCAAGAAAGCCCCAGGAATAATACCTACTTGGAAAGAGTTAGGATACAAATTTTTAGGAACTCCATGAAAATAAGGGGACTTATTGGAAGCAAAGATATGGAACAAAAAGAGAGAAATCTAGTGTGAATAACCATACAAAGGTCAGTAAGTATAAGAAAGGAATCAAGGAAGAACTTTCAAGGAGTAATAGGGAGATTGAAGTGAAAGATCTCAGAAATGAAGGTTCCTTAGAGAAAGAGTAAAGAGGTGGAACTGTGGAAGAAGGAAGTTCTAAGCACAGACAATCAACAAATGAACTGCCATAAGATTTAAGGCTGGAATAGGGACGTTATTAAAAGAGACATGGGTGGCTAAGAACATACTTGGATGGTCAGGTGCGATCTACTTTCAAGAGCAGAAAATCAAATAAGGATTTTGGATTGACCTAGCTGAAAAAAATAACTCATAACAACCAGATCATCTGGATGAGTAAACGACACCCTGAGATGGACCAGAAAGTAGTGAAAAACTATGCCCTAAAGAGGGAAATAAATGGATTATTAAAATATGACCCAAGAGATGATGATCTCAAGATCATGTGGCAAGAGAATGATAAGACCAATGTAATTAATGAACTGACCCTCAGGAGGATTATAAAATTAAAACTCCATTAAAGAAAGGAGAGATGAAAAAGCCAAACAGTTAGTATTTAAGATGAAGGCAAAATCTGTAAAAGATCAACTGCTAAGATCGAACTAACAACCAAAGTCAAAACACGAGAAAACTTAGTAAACCTCTCACAAGATGGACGTGGGATCTTAAAGTAAGACGATATGAATCCTATCTAGAAGAAATGGATGAAAATAGGAAAGAAAGGAAAAGGAAGACATGATACAAGTAAGTTATCAAGAATAATGTAAGCTAGAAGGGATGGTATCAGTGAATACCTTTTAAGATTTGATATTCCAAAATGGAAAAAATAGGAAGAGAACCTGAGAGAAAAGAGTATAAACTGACAAGGAAGGAAACCTTGAAAGGACAAAAGTTTCCCAAATTAAAAAGGTAATGGAATCAATAAAAATAGAGTTGAGATAAATTTATCCAAGATATGTCGATCAAGATGGAAAGATCAAGTACAAAAGAAAGGTACACAGGAGCACCCAAGGAGCAAATTAAGTTCAATTAATGAGAAAGTAGGAAAAACACATCAAAGGATGTCGTGTGAGTAAGAAGGGGGTGGATTGCCCATAAAAAGAGGAAATGGAGGAAAACATATCTAAGAACCTTGGAAAAGTTAACCCCTCAATTTGGAAGAGATTTAAGTGAAGGATTACTAACATCAAGACTCATGGTGATTAACACTCTATTTGATAGAACTTAAAAAGAGGACGACTAGACATAGTGTGGAGTATCTGGAACAAGATCGATTAATGAAAATTTCTTAGATAAAGAATAAGGAAAGAGACTAAATTTCAGTTAGAGAAGGATTCCAAAAGGGTGAATACCCTATTATAGGAAGGGGTATGAAGAAAGAAGGAATGAAAATTTCAAACAAATAATGAGGAGGTTGAATGTGTAGTTCCGAAAGTGAACACCTCTGAGGTAAGGGACAGGGTAGAGAGAAAACCAAAATAAGGGAACAATCACAAGTAAGCCATCGATACTTAAAATTGAGGGAGATTAAATGTCATAAGAATTTTGAAGTGATCATGAAAGAATAAGAGTTGACTAAGAGAAGAGAAAGTCTTTGAGAAAAGGATGCCAGTAAAACTAAGGAATGACATAGGAATGGTCAAAACTGGATGAAAGGAGTTAAACACAAAAATCTATGAAGTGAGTAGTTGGTGCTCGAGAGGATCCCGAACTAAGGGTTTTAATGAAAAAGGAAGTGACTACACATAGGAATGAGTGGATATCCTGGAATTACCAATTTTGAAATTTTGAGTAAAGAACATCAAGAGAGAGAATTATGCTTTAAGGAAAGAGGGACATGAATTTAAGGATATAGACTTAAACCCTCGAGTAAGGTATGCCTAGCTTGAGTGAGCTCCATGGAATGGATAATGAGAAGGAAAAGAAAAATATAAGTGTGTTATACCAGGACTAAATGGAAATAACCAAGAAGGTTATAGGTCAATAAACAACAAGTTAATATCAATGGAAGTTTATTCTAGTGCGAAGGATGTTGAATAAGTTTTGGGGACAAAACTCTTAAAAGGAGGGGAGAGTTGTAAACCCTGCCCTTGGAAATAAGAAAAAATCGAGAAAGAATCGATCAACCCGAGTGAGAAAATCGAATTGTTTCACAAACCCCGACCACTAGCGAATGGACAAATTGGGAAATTTACAACTCCCGAATGACCCAAAGGGTCATAAAAACCTTGGAAAGGGAATTTAGGACAATTTGGGAAAGAAAACCAAACTAGTTCAGGTGAATCGGATCCGAACCGGATTGAATTGGTTTGGACCGGTTTGGACCATCATTGAATCGGATGCTAAATTCATTTTTCTAGGTGGCTTAGAAATTTCAAATTGGAGAATTGAGGCCACCATTGGATATAGAATGAATTTAGAAATTTTAATTTTGAAAAAATTGGTTGAATCGGGTCTGAACTGGCCAGTTTAAGTGTTGAACACGGTTCAGACCGGTCCGGTTCATAACAGTGTCATCTTTTTCCTTTAGTTGACAACACTGTTCACTCACCGGTGGAAAGAAAATGTTTTCATTTAGGATGTTTTAGGTCATCAATTATTGTCATTAAGGTGCCAAACAGATGACTGGAGAGTCCCCGAGCTCTCTATATAAAGAGCCTCTCTCCATTCATCCTCCACAAACCTAAAAACCTCACACTCTCTCAGCTACTCAGTTTTTTGATGAAGCTCGAACCAGAGCTCTGACATAGGGTTTTTTCTAAGCCAAAGAAGGCATGGTCTTGTTCTTTAGACTCGGGGGAAAGTCAGCTACCCGACGGAATCTCCAATTGCTCCGAGGATCATCGGAGAAGTGCCAGCGTGATTGAACAGTGAAATAGCTTCGGTAGACCGAAGCTGCCCTATTTCTATCGAGTTGAAATTAGTCGATTTGAGCCCTCCCCAGGCCAAACCAAGCTCTCCCAACACTCTCTCAACTTTCATACGACCAAATTAGAGGGGAAAGTTAAGCCAATTTGACTGCCCTTTGTAAATTTTGATATGTGTTAGAGAGAGAACCGATGAAATTTTACTAACCGAATTCTCCCTCAATTCAACATGAATTGAGGTGATTCATGATTCTAGAAGAAACCTCAGGACGAGAGTTATCTGCCCAGATCAAAAACTCAGACCACCGCATCCCCGACAATAAGTTTTTGAAGCTTTCTCTCTCTAAGTCTAGTTTTTTGGCAAAGCTCCTTTTGAGCTCGTTCCGATGTTAATTCATGCGATTCAAAGTACAATTGAATCATATGGATATGTAGAAACTCAATTTTATCTTCAATTTCAACAATGAACCTCGATTGATTGGTCAATTTGATGAAATCAAATTTGGCCAGGTTGAAAGGGGGAAATTGGGGTAAAAGTTTGGGAAAAATTGAGAATTTCAAAAATTCGAGGGACTAAAGTGCAATTTTCCAAAATTGAGTGCAAATTGGCCATGAAAAAGATGTTGGAGGTCTAATGGGTTGAATTTTAGAATTTTTGGGGGTTAAATTGCCATTTTTGTAAAGTAGGAACAACATGGTAATTTTTGAAAAGTTAGGGACCAAATTGGAAATTTGGGGAACTTGAACTCTTTTTGGGATTTTGCATAAATTGAGGACCCGCAATGAATTTTTGAAAGTTTTGGGACTCAATTTAGGGAAAAATTGGCATTAGGGACCTAAAGGTAAAGGAAAAGAACCTTAGGGACCTAAATGCAAATAACTAAAAGTTTTGGTATTTTATTCATTCTTGATGTATGAAGGCTATTAGGCAAAAGGATAATGAACAAGGATGTTCATATCATGTAGGAACACGGATTACTGGGAACGCCAGAGAGGCTAAGCTCTAGTGGAGGGAGAAGACGCTTTAAAGAAAAGTACAATGCACTTATCGGGTGAGTGAGAATTTTCACATCGTGCCCGGTTGAGATGATGAGCACCTCGGTAATGAAAACCCGCTACTATGTGGGATTTTAACATCACACATGGTTGGGGTGATGTGAGAAAAACTTGGATAAACTACTTATCAGTTATATGTAGATCATACCCGGTTGGTATGATGAACTTCTTAGAAGGAAGTAGAAAACCTACTTATCGGTTATGAGCAGAGATGTCCTCACACCCGGTTGGTGTGATGGACCGATGAAAAGTTATTTTTGTTAGAAGTGCTCTCCCTTGGTTGTGTGTCACTGCTTAAAGATTTTGGGAAACTTATTGACAAGAGCTAGAATAGCTTAGATAGGCCAGAGGCCTCGGTATTAGAACTTGGGGGCTAGAATGTCCGGTTTTGAAAATCTCGTACAGTGGGCCCAAGGCCCATTGGCACGAGCAGGAGCTCATAGAAAAACATTATGTTAAGCCATGAAAATTTTAATTAATGATGTGATTTGGCCATGGTACCAAGACAGGACTGACATACTTGATGCATTGGCAGCAATGCGACAAGATAGGTTGACGGACCAGTCTAGACAAACAGCTGCATGTTGAATTGAGGGTTGGGGCCATTGGACCAGTGGCACCAAAGGTTAAATGGATTATGTGGAAAATTATTTTTTTGTGAATGCATTGAGGTTCAGAACCATCAAGATGCCCAAGAGGTGTAGTGATGCGTCCTAGGGGCTACTGGACGACATAGTGGAGATAAGGGCAGTTTGTCGTGCCAGCAGTCAGAGAAGCTTGACATAGTTTCATGCGCATGATATTTGAGTGGGGTCGGAATGAGGTCTCTATCCTCATACGAACACAAAGTTTCTTTTCAGGTTTGAGGGTCAGATGTCACGTAAATCTACTCATTCCCGAGGTAGAAGTGGACAGGCTTCTATCTAGGTTGCCGGTAAAGTTGCTCCGACGCCACAAGTGGATGCAGTGGACGGGCTGCTATGCGAATGTGTGATCCCTTCATGATGAAGGGCGTGTGTTGGTTGCTAAACACATCATTTGTGGTTAATGATGAGTAATGGTTTTGAAAACTGAGATTTTGAGGATGAAATAATCTAAAAGGAAATAAGGAGTTTGGCACACTCCAATTCAAAAATATTTTATTAAAACTGTATTTCTTTCTTAAAAACCCAATCACTGAGTTGTAGAAACTCACCCACCCTTTTTATCCCTTTTCAGGAATAGAAAATGACTAGGGATAATACCAGGATTTACCCTCTATGAAGTATGCTTAATTTCTCTTAAGCTTGCATTATTATTGATATATGTTATTCCTGGGAACAAGGTTGAGATTTTGTCTGGCTACTCTTAAATTAAAGAATGGAAAAAGCCACTCTTGAACCAAGGGAGCGACGGATTGCTCACAAGAATCCAACCAAATCGGGTCGGGGCATGATAGGCTCGGTATGCAAGTGGGTCCAAGGCCGATGGACATGAGTATTGTAAACCCCATCCCTTTAAAGATAAGAAAACCGGGAAAAGAATCGGTATTTTCAAAAGAGAAAGCTGAGTCAGTTAACGAACCATAATAGATAAAGAAAGGGTAAAATGGGAAATTGACAAAACCCAAGTGACTTAAAGAGTTATAAAAATCATGGAAAAGAACCTTAGGACAAATGGGAAGAGAAAACTAGACTGATTCAGGGTGAACTAAAATTGAACCAGTTTGAACGATACATGAATCGGTTTCTAAATTCATTTTTTCTTGGTGGCTTAAAATGTTCAAATTGGGAAATTGAAGCCATCATTAGATAGAAAATTAATTTAGATAAATTTAAAAATTTTTAAATTTGAGAAAACTGGTCAAATCTAGCATGAACCAATCGATTTTTTCCATTGAACCCGGTCGGACTGGTTTGGAACAGATTCGTGTTCTTCCTTAAAATGACAACACTATTCGTTATTGTAGAAACTTTTGTTCTTTGATGGAGGAGTAACCGCTCCGATTAGGGCATTTTCGGGCGAGGATAAGCTTGACCAAAATGGACAGAGTTCTAGTAGAGGGTACCCAAGCTCCCTATATAAAGAGTTACTCTCTATTCAGCCTCCACACACCTCAAATCACCATTCTCTCTCAACTGCTCCATTTTTTGGTGATGCTCAAACTAGAGCTCTACTTGGGCAGTTTTCTTGGCCTCAAAAGGCAAGGTTGGGTCCTATAGATTGTAGGGAAAGTCAGCTACCTGATAGCAACCTCCTTTTGACCTGAGGACTGCCAAAGAAGTGTTGGCAGAATTAAACAGTGAAGTAGCTCCGATAGACCAAAGTTGCCATATTTTGGCTGAGTTGAATTCGGCCAAATTCAAACCCCCTCCAGCCAAACCTAGCTTCTCCGACACCCCCACGACCCTCACACGGCCTCAACAGAGCTGAAAGGTAAGCCAATGTAGCCTTCCTTCGTCGTTGTAGATCGATGTTAGAGAGAGAAAGTGCCAAATTTTATTGATTAAATTCACCCTTAATTGGACTTCAATTTTTGCAATTCTTGATCCTAGAAGGAATCTTAGGATGAGAGCTAACTCCCTAGATCGAAAGCTTGGACTGCCGTACCTCCGATGGTAATCTTTCTCTCTCTATAAACAGTTTTTCAGCGAAGCTTTGTTTGAGCTCATTTCGGACCCAAGTGTTGTTGTTCAAAGCTCAATTGAATCGTATGGAAGTGTAGGAACTGATCCATACCATAAATTGGAGAAATTAACCCTGATTGAATGGCCAATTTGAAGAAATCAAATTCAGTCAATTTGAAGGAGAGAAATTGGAAGAATATTTTGGGGAAAATTGGGGATTTCAAAAAAATTAAGAGACCTCCATGCAATTTCTCAAAATTGAAGGCCAATTGGCAATGAGAAAGATGTTGGGGGATCAATTGGTCAATTTTCGGAACATTTGGGGCCAAATTGATAGTTTTGGAAAGTAGGGGCAAATTTGTAATTTTTGAATAGTTGGGGACCAAATTAGAAAATTGGAAAACTTGATCCCCTTACACAATTCTGATTAAATTGAGGATCCAAAAGGGGTATTGGAAACCCTGGGACTCAATTTGGGGAAAAGTTGTGTCACGCCCCGTCCCGGTTTGGTCAGATCCCCGTGAACAACTCGCCACTCTCGTGGTCTATCAAGGGTTTCCCCCTTTCTAAACCGTGAGTAGTAAGGCATCCTTCTACCTGTCCTTCTTGGAATAACATTATACAAAACTAGGTATTTTAAAATAGACATACTTGTCCTGTTCCAATTTAGTAGGGTCTTTCTTCAGTTACCTAAAAGGGGTAAAAATGGATTTGGTTAGTTCTACAACTCAATAAGTGGGTGTTGGGAGTGAGTTTTGAAAAAATAGTTTGTTCAAAGTGTGCCAAGATTATCATTTCTTTAAGAAGGATATTTCCTCATATTCCAATTTTCAAAACCTTTTTCCCATTTCCATATTAGGTGTGTTTAGCAACCATCACACGCCCTTCATCAGGAAGGGTAACACACATTTGTAGGTGTAACCCGTCCACTTACCCACTTATGGCTTGGAGCGTCTTTACTGGCCACCAAGATAGAAGTCCGTCCACTTCTACCCTAGTTCTGAGTGGATGTTCTCGTCATTTGACCCTCATACTCGAATACCACCCTGTGTCTGTATGAGGACAAAGACCTCATCTCGACCTCACCTCGGTCTCATGCACAAGAAGCTACTCCGAGCTTTTCGACTGATTGGCACGACAAACTGCCCTTATCTCCACCATGTCGTCCAGTAGCCCTTAGGACCCATCACTACCCCTCTTGGGCATCTTGATAGTCCTGTACACAAGTGCGTGCACAAACAAGAATGTTTCATATCATTGCCATTATCTTTGGTGCTAATGGTCCGACTACCCTAACCCTCAACCCGACCTGTAGTTGTTTGTCTAGGCTGGTCCGTCAACCTTGCCCTGACGTACTACCGCTAGTCCATCGAGTACTATTAGTCCTGACTCGGTTCCATGTAGAAATCACACAACCATTTCATTAAAAAAATTTAATGGTTTTCATAACTCGAGTTTGTTTACGAGCTCCTGTTCGTTCCCATTTGCCTTGGGCACTCTACACGTCATTTTCCAGAATCGGGCATTTTGCCCCATAAGTTCAAAAGAAAACGAGGTTTCTAGCCTATTTGAGTTGTTATAGCTCCCGTCAAGAAGGTCTCCCAAAAAGTCTAAGCATTGGCATACAGTCAGGGGAGAACACTTTTGACAAAAAGTAGATTTTCACTTCATCCCACCAGCCGGGTGTGATGATCTCTCCGCTTACTACCAAAAAGCGGGTTTTCTCCTTCCTTCAAGGAAGTTTCTCATACCAACCAGGTATGATTTCCTATTCTTACAACCGGTAAGTAGGTTTTAGCTTAGATCGCCCATCTTCCCAACCGGGTATGATGTAAATATGTCCACTCACCCGATGACAGTGACACGTTTGTCCTCGGTCGGTTTTCCGAGTCTACATGAGCTTTCTCTTACTTGCGTTCCTGTCACACTTGTCCCTACACAATTTGGGCAGCCTTATCAATTACGGTTTGGCATAAAAGCCTATGCTCACAATTTATTGATTAGTTGCATTTAGGTTCCTAAAGTTCATTTTTCTTAACTTTAGGACCCTAATGCCAATTTTTCCCATATTTGAGTCCCAAGGTTTCCAAAATTCCCTTTGAGTTCTCAATTCATTCCAAATTGTATAAGGGGCTCAAGTTTTCCAAATTTCCAATTTGGTCCCTAACTTTTAAAAAATTACCATTTTACCCCTACTTTCCAAAAATGGCAATTTGACACCAAATGTTTCAAAAATTGACCAATTAGTCCTACAACATCTTTCTCAATGCCAATTGGTCTTCAATTTTGGGAAATTATAAAGATGTCCCTCAATTTTTTGAAATCCCCAATTTCTCCCTTTCAAACTGACTGAATTTGATTTCTTCAAATTGGCCATTCAATTAGGGTTAATTGCTCCATTTAAAGGTATGGATCAGTTCCTACACTTTCATACAATTCAATTGACTTTGAAACACATCATTTGTGTCCGAATTGAGCCCAAACAGAGCTTTGTTGGAAAACTGTACCTAGAGAGAGAAAGCTTCGAAAACTTACCATCGGAGGTGCGGCGGTCTGAGCTCTCAATTGGGGAAGGTAGCTCTTGTCCTAAGATTTTTTCTAGGATCAAGAATTGCTACAATTGATATCTAATTGAGTGAGAATTTTGTCAGTAAAGTTCAACACTTTCTCTCTCTAATTCTTATCTACAATGATTGAGGGGGGCCAAATTGGCTTACCTTTCAGCTCTGTTGAGGTCATATGAGAACCGTGGTGGTGCCGGGGAGGATTATTTTGGCTGGAGGAGGGCTGAATTTGGCTGAATTCAGCTCAGCCAAAATAGGGCAGCTTCGGTTCATTGGAGCTGCTTCACTGTTTGATTCTGCTGGCATTTCTCCAGCGGTCCTCGGGTCGAAAGGAAGGTCGTATCAGGTAGTTGACTTCCCCCATAGTCTACAGGACCTGACCTTGCTTTCTAAGGCTGAGAAAAATGTCGATATCGGAGTGCTGGTTTAAGCTTCACCGGAAAATGGAGAAATTGAGAGAGAATGGAGATTTCAGGTGTGTGGAAGATAAATGGAGAAGAGCTCTTTATATAGGGAGCTCGGGGACCCTTTGACCGACAACTTTCTTTTTTTGTCGAGCTTATCCTCGCCCTGAAATGGCTTGATCGGAGCCATTTTCCTTCACTGATGTTATTCGTTTCTACATTGAATGAATAATGCTGTCATATAGAGGAAGAAGATGACATTGTTCTGAACTAGACCGGACCGGTCCGACCAAGTTCAATGCATAAATTGGCTGGTTTTGGCCCGATCTGACAGATTTTCTCAAAATTTAAACTTTCTAAATTTGTCTAAATTCATTCTCCATCTAATGGTCACTTCAATTCCCCAATTTGATCATTTCAAGCCACCAAGAAAAATGAATTTAGAAAGCAGTTCATGTATGGTACAAACTGGTTTAGATTTGGTTCACCCTAAACCTGTCTGGTTTTCTCTTCCCATTTGTCTCAACATTCTTTTCCATGATTTGTATGACTCTTTGAGACACTTGGGGTTTGTAAATTCCCCAATTTACCCTTTTCTTACCGGTTATGGTTGGTGAACCGACTTAGTTTTCTCTTTCAAAATGTTTGGTTCTTTTCCCAATTTCATTAACTATAAAGAGACGGGGTTTACAAATCTGCCCTCCTTTTAGGAGTTTTGTCCCAAAAAAATTTACATATCGAATAAGTGAGGGTACCCATCCCTCATAACACTCTCGGTTTCCCATGTCTCCTCCTGCACTAATCTGGTAATGTTCTTGTTCCCTAAGTTCTTTTCTCTCTAGTAGATGATTTGGATTGATTTTGCCTGATATGTTAGGTTCTCCTCTAGTTCGGGTGGAGGTCGGTGCAGTATATGACTGGGATTGGGCTGATACTTCTGGAGCACCGAGATATGGAATACATCTTGTATTCTTTGTAAGTCTGGAGGCAGTTCTAGTTTGTATGCCACTGGCTCTATCCTTTGGACTATGGTGTAAGGACTGATATACCTTGGTTTCAACTTCACCCATTGTTGAAACCTAAGTATTCCCCTCCATGGGGATACTTTTAGAAACACTTGATCTTCCACATCAAATTCCAGATCCCTTCTCTGATGGTCTACATAGCTCTTTTTCCTCTCTTGAGTAGCCTTAAGTCGACAAATTTTGATATTAATCTTCTCCATGGAATCCTCGATTAGTTTGACCCTTTCCAACTAACTTTCTCCTACCTCCTCCCAAAATAAGAGGGTACGACATGGTTGTCCATAAAGGGCCTCATAAGGGGTCATTTTAAATACTGACCTGGTAACTGTTATTGTACGCAAACTCCATCAGGCACAAGTATTCCTCCCAACCCTTATTCATGGTGAGTACGCATGCTAGTAGCATGTCTTTCAAGGTCTGGATCATTCACTCATACTGTCCATCTATCTGAGGATGAAATGTCGTACTCATGTGAAGCTTGGTTCCCAAGGCACTTCACAAACTAGGCTAGAGCCTTGAGGTAAATCTAGGGTCTCTATCCGACACTTTTTTTACCGGGATGCCATGGAGTCTCACAATCTCCCTAATGTATAAGACGGCCAGTTGTTATACCAAATTTGTTACTCTTATAGATAGGAAATGGGTGGACTTTGTCAATCTATCCACAATGACCCAGATTGCGTCTTGTCCCTTACTTGTCACAGGTAGTCCTGTGACAAATTCCATAGTGATGTGTTCCCATTTCCATTCGGGGATTGGTAAATGTTGTAGCAGTCCTGAAGGTTTCTAATGCTCAACTTTAATCTGGTAACAGGACAAGAATCATGCTACATATTCCATAATATTCCTTTTCATCCCTTTCCACCAATAACCTTATTTGAGGGTGTAGTACATCTTGGTACTGCCTGGATGCATTGCATAGACTGAGTCATGTGGCTTTTCCAAGATTAATCTCTTTAGTTCCTTATCTTGAGGCACACACATAGGTTAGCACTCCATTGCCTTGAAGGTCGTAGTCTGGTTTTGTCCCTCCATTGAACATGTCCAAATAAGGCTGGAGTTCCTTATCTCATTTTTGATGGACCTTAATTTGCTTTGTTAGGCTGGGTCTTACCACTATATCAGCCAATAAGCATTTCTCTCTCTTGTCCACCTTAAGATCCACTTACATTCTTCCCAACTGTTGTAATAAGGGTAAGTAACTAGTGTTTATCTGCACCGCCTTGGCTTGGTACTTATGACTTAAAGCGTTTGCCACCACATTGGCCTTACCGGGGTGATATTTTATCACAAGGTCATAGCCCTTAACCAATTACAGCCATCTCCTTTGGTGGAGGTTCAATTCCTTTTGAGTTAGAAAGTACTTAAGACTCTTATGATTGGTATATATCCTACACTTAACCCCGTATAGGTAGTGTCGCTAAATCTTGAGGGCGAACACTATCGCGGCTAACTCCAAGTCGTGGGTAGAGTAGTTCCACTCATGTACTTTTAGTTATCGTGAGGCATAGGCGATAACCTTTCCTTATTGCATTAACACACATCCGAGTCCCTGTCCTGATGCGTCACTATAGACGGTGTACTCCCCCACATTTGAGTCAGGCAGAGAGAGTATGGGTGTCGTTGTTAAACAGGTCTTCAACTCTAAGAAATATTTCTCACAACTTTCGTCTACTTATACTCTACTCCTTTCCTTGTGAGATGGGTCAAAGGGGTAGCTATTTTAGAGAAATCCTGCAGAAATCATATGTATATCCTACCAAGCCTAAGAAACTATGTATCTCATAGGGATTCTTGGGTGCCTTCCAATTGGATATGTCTTCCACCTTTGCCGAGTCTACCTTGACTCCATCCTTGGACACTATGTGACCTAAGAATCCTACCTCCTACAACCAGAACTCACACTTGGAGAATTTTGCATATAAGCAATTACTTCATAGTGTTTCCAAGGTGATAGCCAGATGTTCTTCATACTCCAGCTTAGTTCATGAGTATATAAGTATGTCATCTATGAATACTATCATAAACTTGTCCAAGTGTGGCTAGAACACTTGGTTCATCAAATCCATGAAAGATGCAGGGGCATTCATCAGGTCGAAAGGCATCACCCTAAACTCATAGTGACCGTATCTTTACCAAAAGGTGATATTAGGGATATCTTCCTCTTGGATTCTGAGTTGGTGGTATTCTGACTGAAGGTTTATCTTGGAGAAGTAGGCTACTCCTTTTAGTTGGTCGAACAGGTCGTCAATCCGGGGGAGTGGATACTTATTCTTTATAGTGATCTGGTTCAACCTCCAATAGTCTATGCACAACCTCATGCTCTTGTCCGTTTTCTTTACGAATAGGACTGGTGCACCCCATGGAGACTGACTAGGGTGTTTGAAAGCCTTCTCCAATAGCTCATCCAACTGGTCCTTTAATTCCTTTAACTCCGTTGGAGCCATGCAATAAGGGGCTTGGGATATGGGATGTGTTCTGGGAATTACTTCTATGGTAAATTCTAGTTGTCGGCTTGGGGGTAATCTAGCTAATTCTTCTGGAAATACATCTGGGTAGTGTTCAATTACCGGAATGCCTTCTAGCTCCTTCTCCTCGGACTTCCCATTGGTGATCATCACCAGAAAAGTTGTACAACGTTTCTATATCAACTTTTGGGCTCTTATGTGGGACACCATTTGTACTTCTCCCTTCCTCCGATTTCCTTGGAAACATAGTACGAGTGTTTCGAGAGTGTGAAAAGTTATTACTTTCTTCCCATAGTCCATCTTGGCTTGATGGGTACTTAACCAATCCATTCACAATATTATTGGCCAATCCATTCACAATATTATTTCTATCTCCCTTAGAGGTAATGGGATCAAATCCGCCTCTAGTTTAACTCCCCAATCACGATCTCACTTCCCTTTAACTGTTTATGCCTGCTCAGTCCTTCTCCGAAGGGTGTGAGGATGTTGAGATTTGGTTCTAGGGAGGTAAGTTATAGGGGAACACCTAGGATTAGATCTTCTTTGATGAAGGAACTTTCTGCTCTCGAGTCGAAGAGGGCATAGACTTTTCTCCCCCACAAGTGTATGTACCCTGATTGGAGAAATGCATGTTTTAGAAGAAAAATTACTTTATTGAATAAGAAATCAATTTACAAGTTTTGCCTCAATCTTAGTTAAGGAGATTTTGGGAAGTACCTGCTATGGTACTAGGGTCTTTTCTAGCATCTTCCTAGGTGAGGTTGTATACCCTAGCTGGTACCTTGGTTGTGGCATCCTGCCGGGAAGTCCTTGGGTTCCCTTGGGGTGGTCCAAGCGTGTTCCGTTGCTTATTCTCCCTAAGAGTGGGGCATTCCTTTGCAAAGTGCCCCACCCGCCCACATCCGAAACATGATAAGTAGACTCCCTCGTGGTATCTTTGGCATCTAGGACAATGAGGGTTTCCTTATGGTAAGGTTGGGATCATTCTCCAGGGAGGTGGTGGCACGTCCTTCCTCTTTTGGAAACCCACCCTATTTCCCCATCTTGGACCATTTTGCTCTTTCCGTCCTCCATGATGGCCTTGGCTCTTATCCTCCTTTTCGGTTAGCTTGCTCCATCCGACAGCGTCGGGTTTGCACCAGACGCTCACATTCATGAGCCATACTGATTACAGCAGTTAGATCCATGTGGCATCCTAGCACTCCCATCTAGTCTTGTATATCGGTGTTGAGACCGTCCACAAATCGTTGGTGTCACTCCTCGACCCGGTTTGGTCAGATCCTCATGATCAACCCGCCACTCTCCCGGTTTATTAAGGGTTTCCCCTTCTTTTAAACCGTAAGGAGTAAGGCGCCCTTTAAACCTGTACCTTTCCTAGAATAACATTAATCAAAATTGTATGAAATTTAAACTTTACTTACCTGTCTTACAGGTGTGGTTAACTTGAGGTCCTTGGGTAGGCTTTCCCTTAGTTACCTGAAAAGGGGTATGAGGGAGGGTGAAATTAGGTCATGCACCAAAGATTGAACGGATGAAATACTCAAACTTTTAAATTAATTACAATTAGGTCCCTTAACTTTGTTTTCTTTAACTTTAGGTCCCTAATGCCGTTTTCCTCCAAATTGAGTCCTGAAACTTCTAAAATTCACCTTGGAACCTCAATTATTTCAAAATCACAAAAAGGGGTTCAAGTTTTCCAAATTCCTAATTTGGTCCTCATTTTTTCCAAAATTACCATTTTGTATCTACTTTACAAAAATGGAAAATTTTACCCCAAAAATTCCAAAAAATTGGCCAATTGGTCCTCCAGCATCTTTGATGCCCAATTGATCCTCAATTTTTGGAAATTGCACTTTAGTCCCTCAAATTTTTGAAATCCCCAAAATTTCCCCTAATTTCAACCTCCTAACATGACCAGATTTGATTTCATCATATTGACCAATCAATCGAAGTTAATTGTTGAAATTGAAGTTAGATTTAGGTTCCTACACCTCCGTACAATTCAATTGCACTTTGAATCACACGATTTGATGTAGAAATAAGCTCAAATGGAGCTTCGCTGGAAAACTGAGCGTAGAGAGAGAAAACTTTGAAAACTTACTGTCAGGAGCACAACGGTCTGGGCTTTCAATCTGAGTAGATAGCTTTTGTCCTGAGGTTCTTCCTAGGATAAGGAATCACTTCAATTCATGTAAAATTGAGGGAAATTTTGGTCAGTAAACATCTGCTAGTTCTGTCTCTAGCACCGATTAGAATTCACAAAGGGGAGCCAAATTGAGCACCTTTTAACTCTCTAGAACTGAACTATATGAATGGAGGAGAGCCAAATTGGCTTACCTTTAAACTCTATTGTGATCGAGTGAGGGCCGTAGGGGTGTTGGAGAGGCTTGGTTTGGCTAGGGGAGGGCAGAATTTAGCCGAATTCAGCTTGGCCAAAATATGGCAGCTTTGGTCCATCGGAGCTACTTCACTATTTGATTCCACCGGCACTTCTCCAGCGGTCCTCGGGTCAAAAGGAAGTTGCTGTCAGGTAGCTGACTTCCCTTGGAGTCTATAGGATTCGACCTTGCCTTCTGAGGCTGAGAAAAAGGCCTATGTCGGAGCTCTTGTTCGAGCTTCGCTAGAAAATGGAGCAGTTGAGAGAGAATGGTGATTTGAGGTGTGTGGAGGATGAATGGAGAAGAGCTCTTTATATAGGGAGCTTTGGGACCATCTGCCCAACCACTTTCCATTTTGGTCAAGCTTATCCTTACCTAAAAATGGCCTGATTGGAGCAGTTACATCTCCGCTAGAGATATACATTTTCTGCATTAATGAACAGTGCTGTCATCTTGAGGAAAAAGATGACATTGTTCCGAACTAGACCAGACCAGTCCAACTGGGTTCAATGGCAAAAATCGGCTAGTTCAGGCCCGATTCAACTGGTTTTCTCAAAATTAAAAATTTCTAAAATAATATAAATTCATTATCTATCTAACGGTGGCTTCAATTTCCCAATTTAAACATTTTAAGCCACCAAGAAAATGAATTTAGAAATTGATTCAAGTATGGTTTAAACCAGTTTAGGTCCGGTTGACCCTAAACTAGTCTGGTTTTCTCTTTCATTTACTCCAAAGTTCTTTTTCATGATTTTTATGACTCTTTGAGTCACTTGGTATTTACCAATTTCCCATTTTACCCATCCTCTACCGGTTTGGGTTCGTTAACCGGCTTGATTTTCTCTTTTGAATCGACATGTTCCTTTCTCATTTTTCTTATCTTTAAAGGATTGGGTTTACAATTCTCCCCTCTTTTTAGGGGTTTTGTCCCCAAAACTAAGTTAGCATTCATTTGCACTAGGAGTGACTTTCCTTGATGTCCTCCTAGGGTTTGCTCGGCATGTTATCACTTTGGTTATTTCCTTCTCTTAGTTCTTTAACCATGCACTTGAGAAATCTTTCTCCCTTTCTATTCCACTCTCTCCACGAAGTGTATCACAATCAATCATGTCCAAACTACTCATCCCAAGGTACGTACTTAGGTCTACTTCTTACTCTACTTAGGGTAAGGCTTTTCTTCTCAAGGGTTATTATTCATGTCATTGGGTTGGACATTCCATATACATCCGATTGTCCCCATTTCCAATCATTCCCTTGGTTGTTGATGCTCTTAGCTTAGCATCCTTTAGGACTTTTCATCCTTAACCCTGTGGGTTTTGATATAATTTCCTCCTCATCTTATTTTGGTTTACTACAACTCTGGTTTGATTTATTAGGTTTGACTAATGGACTCGGTCTTACTTGGGTCACCTTTCCATGGGACTATTGGAACTACATGTCCTTTATATCATAACATGTTCTAGAAATGTCTTTGTCCATTATAGTTCCAGAATATGTGTCCTTGATAACGGTTCATGCCTTCCCAATCATTTAAGAGTCGTATGGCTTCATTCCTTCCTATTACCCGGTAGTGTTCCCCAACTACCTTCGGTGTTGTCCAATTGTCCTTTAAATGTTGACATCAAGATCGTGTTAGTTTCTCCTTATCTACTCATTCTTTACCATCTTTTCTATGGGTTTTCCCCCCAGTTCCAACCATCGGGTTTCCCGATAGCTTACCAATACATTGTGATCCTTTCTCACTTATGTCCTTCCTCATTTCCAATGGCATCTTTTACTCATGAGTTTTCCTTTCTTCCATCCATTCATGCTCGCTTGTGACCATTACACCATTCCTAATTTGAGAAACTTTCGATTATCAGTCTTATTTCATGTACTTCACCCTGTGCCCACCCATCCACTCTGTAGGCTTCATTAAGGGAGCGCAGACCACATCTAGTCTTGATGTCAGTGGCCATTTTCTTTAATCATTCCTTAACTAGAGGGCTCACTTCTCCAAGGTTTCTTAGATGTGCTTTCCTCTATTTCCTTATTATGGGTAGTCCAACCCTCTCTTACTTGTACGATATCTTTTGATGGTATCTTCCCACTTACCCATTATTTGGGTTTAACTTACTCTTTGGGCCCTCATGAGCACTTTTCCTTTGTACTTGATCTTCCCATCTCAACTAGCATTGCCTTTGCGAGCTTACCTTATCTTCTCACTTTAATTAGGTCCATCACTTCTTCATTGAGGCACATCCTTCCCGAGACTTCTTCCTTTCTTCGCCCCTACAAGTACCTGACCCTAGAGCAACTTTATGACATCCCTTGTTGTCGTCATTTTCTACTTATCCTCTCTTTTGAAATCTTGAGGGCACATCATTTGCATCTTATCATCATCCTAACTTGCATCCCCGTACTAGTTTATTTCTTTAGGGAGGGTCAAAATCCTCCTTGTTTCAAGATCTCTTGATCATCTTGCGGAAGACTTACTTTATTCTTCTCATGACTTGGGTTTGGTCGTTAATCTATTTTAGTCCATTGATTTCTTTAAGGTTTTCCTTCATCCTTCTTTCCCAATGTTTGGCCTTTTCACCTCTCCCTTCTTTGTTGGAGTTTAAATTTATGACCTTCACGAGGGTTAGTTTTTAATTGTCTCGTACCTACTATTCTCCTTGTCTAATTGTCTTGAGACAATTGTCTTTCAAGTTTACTTGTCCTTAATATCCATCCTTTTGCCCGTTTTAGAATGTAGTCTTTACTACTTCCCGATCCTTCTTATGGCGTCGTTTATTCTCCTTGACCATCCCATTGTTACTAGTTGTTTTCTTCTGCTAGGTTCCTCCGAAATCCCTATTTGGCTCCTCTACTTTTCCAAAGCAGGTCAAACTTGCCATCCCGAGACATCCTTAACCACTTATTCCCCTTTTTGAGGTTGCTTATTTTGGGTTATGCCTCTTATGATCCACTTGTCAGTTCCTTAATTTGGGAATTTCCCTTTTGTTCCTTATTCTCCCTTCGAGGAGTTCCTAATTATGGGATGGTTCATTGCACTCCACGTTATGTCCAGCCACCCATCAATGGTCCCTTCTAGGGGCCCTTAATCGTATACATCCTTTGAGAGTTCCTTTTTCCTAGCATGTTTCTTCTCCTCTTCACTCTTGTTGTGTCATACCTTAGAATTACCGGAGGACATTTTCCGCATTTACCCTTTCTAAGGGGTTTTAGGTGCACTTCCCTTGTAACTTACCTCTATTTTTTGTTGTCTTTCATTCAACTTATTCCTTTTAGAGGCAACTAAATTCCTCTTTGTTTCTTAACTCCTATATGAGGGCTCACTCAATCCCTTGTGGACCTTAGGTCTTCTTTCTAATCCTCCAACTCCTCCTGCATCTTTTGATGATGCCTTCCCCTTTTTCCCTTTCCCCAGATTGATCCTATTCTTTGACTCCGTAGAAGTATCGCTTCCCTTATACTGGACCCTTATGAGCACACTTTTTCCTTTTTCCTATCTTTGGTTAGGGTATGTCCTTTCTGATGACTCCCTTTCTAGGAAGGCTCTTTGTTCCTTTCTTGAAACTTCATTCCTAGTCTTTTGTCTTGTCTTGTTGCCTTGTTACTTTGTGTTTCCTTATTCTTATGGGGGAACTATTTAGGTTGGCTATCTTAGGGTTAGTGTTAACTAGAGGTAACATGTAGTCATCCTCCTTAAGTGGCCTTTTCTCCATCTATTACCCCAGGTCATGATTGGTATACTCTAATCTATTAGTTGTACTTGTTGTTAATAGAGGGAAACTAACTTTTAAATAAAGAAAAATGGTCTTTATTTATTCAAGGAGGTAATTTCTTGCCGTACTCGCCTTATTACAGGAATTCCTCACTACTTCCTAGTCCCTTGGAGTCATAGGTCAGGAGTTAGCCTACGAATGGTTTCGGGATTCGTGGTTCGAGGGCTCCAATGAATTGGTTGACGTCCATCCATACTCCCGTCAGGCTTCCATGCTAGGACAAACTTCATGGAATACCTCGAGTTTGTACCTCCTTAACACCTCCATTTGCACTCATAGGTCCACTTCATCCATTGGGAAGGGAAAAGGTTATATTGAGCCAGTGGTGGTGCCTGGTGGACTTTCATAAAGGTTGCATGGGCATCCCAGTAGTTATCCCAAGCCTCCTTCCTAGTTAGAGTCCTTTTTGGTTGTCGCAGGGCTAGATGGGGTGTCGGGCTCCTAGGAGGAGGGGTAGGCTCTTCCTGCCTTGGAGGAGGATACGTGATGCATTTTGGCTCTAACAATGCTCTAATAAGTTTCCTATAGTCCTTGACCATATCTTTAGGCACTTTTTTCTCGTCTTCCACGAACCATTGAATGACTATCTCTTTGGAGGTAGGAGTCTTTTTCATAATTTTGTGCATGGGTTTGGTTCGTACGGCAAACTTCCTAGGGATACTTCTTCCATTAAGGTAGTTTTGGTTTTGTTAGTGTCAGGGCATAGTATTGATAATGCTTTCAAGGGAACATGGCTCTAATACCACTTAAGTTGTCATGCCCCGACCAAGTTTGGTCAGATCCCCGTGATCAACCTGCCGCTCCCTTGGTTTAAGAGGGGTTTCCCCTTCTTTTAATCAAGAGGAGCCATGCGTAAATTCAAACCTTGTTTCCTAGAATATCATAAATCAATCAAATGTAAGCTTAAAAGGAAGTTTAAGCATACTTGACGGAGGCTACATCTTCACATTTTCTTTCATTATCTCCTTACTCCTGAAAGGGGTAAAAGAGAGTGGGTGAGTTCTACAACTCAGTGAGCGGATGTTGGGAGTGAGTTTTCAAAATAGCTTTTGTTTATCAAACTATGCCAAGGTTATCATTTCCTTTAAAAAAAATGTTTCCTCAAAGTTCGATTTTCAAAACTTTTTTCCCATTACCATATTAGGTGTGTTTAGCTCTTTTAACCCACCCCCTTTGTAAACCCTGCCCTTTTGAGCTAAGGAAAACCAGGAAGAGAACCAGTCAAACCAAGTGAGAAAACCGAACTAGTTCACAAACTCGATAAATTTTGAATGGGAAATTTAGGAATTTACAACTCCTAGGTGATCCAAAGGGTTCAAAATACTATGTAAAAGAACCTTAGATGAATTGGAAGAGGAAAATTAGACCGGTTTGGATGAACTAGGTCCAACAGGATTGAACTGATTTATGAATCGAGTCAGTTCATGAATTGGAACCGATAGAGATCAGGCAAAACAAAGGAATTCAACTCCATTATACTCCAAGGAAATTCATAAACCTCTGGAAGGAATCTTAGAACAAAGTGGGAGAGAAAAACCAGACCGGTTCGGGTGAACCGGACCCAAACCGATTTAAGGACTAAGCCGGTTTATGAACCGGAATGGATAAAGAGATGGTAAACCGGGAATTTTATGGACCCTAAGTGACCCAAGGAGTCACAAAAGACATGGAAATGGACTTGTGAAGGAATTGGGGATGAAAACCAAACCGGTTCAGGTGAACCGAATCCGAACCGGTTCGAACCGGTTTGAACCACTATTGAACCGAATCCTAAATTCATTTTTCTGGGTGGCTTAAATAATTCAAATTGGAGATTTGAAGCCACCATTGGATAGAAAATGAATTTAGAAATTTTTAGATTTGAAAAACTCGATCAAATGGGAGGGTGAACCGGCCATTTTAAGCTTTGAACCCGGTTCGGACCGGTCTGGTCCGGTTCAGAATAGTATCATCTTCTTCCTTAGGATGACGGCACTGTTCACTCGCTGGGAAACTGAAGAAACGCTGGTGAAGATGAAACGCTTCTATTCGAGGCATTTTAGGTCTTCAATGTTAGTAATAACAGTGTCAAACTGACGACCAATGGGTCTCCAAGCTCCCTATATAAAGAGAACCTCCCCATTCACCCTCTCCACACCTGAAAACTCCATTCTCTCTCAACTGCTCCATTTTTCGATGAAGTTCAAACCAGAGCTCCTACATGGGGTCTTTTCTAAGCTAAACAAGGTGAGGTCAGGTTCTTTAGAACCGGGGAGAAGTTAGCTACACGTCTGTAGTCTCCGTTCACTCCGAGAGTCGCCGGCGAGACGCCGGCATGATAAAAAGTGAAGCAGCTCCGGCAGACCAAAGCTGTCCTATTTCGGCCGAGTTGAAATCGACCATTTTAGGCCAAACCAAGCCTTCCCAACACTTCCTCAGCCCTTCCACGGCCGAATAAGGATTGAAAGGTAAGCCAATTCGGCTCCCCTCTGCGATTTCCAGCCAGTGCTAGAGAGAGAACCAGTAGAATTTCAATGATGAAATTTTAACTCAATTTGGCATCAATTGATGTGATTCTTGATTCTAGGATGAACCTCAAGATGAGAGCTATCTGCCTAGATCAAAAGCTCGGACCGCTGTGCCCTTACTGGTGAGAAATCGAAGCTTTCTCTATACAGCCCGTTTTCCGACAAAGCTCCATTTGAGCTCGTTCTAGCGTTAAAATCTGTGATTCAAAGTTCCTTAGAATCATATAAACATGTAGAAACTCAATTTCTACTCCAATTTCAACAATTAGAGGTTTTTGATTGGTCAATTTGATGAAATCAAATTCGGCAGTGTTGAAGAGTTGAAATTGGAGGGAAATTGGGGATTTTCGATATTTGAAGGACCAAAATGAAATTTTATGAAATTGAGGGCCAATTGGGCATGAAAATAATGTTGGAGGACCAATTGAGAAATTTTGGAATTTTTTGGGCAAAACTTACCATTTTTGAAAGGAAGGGCAAAATGGTAATTTGGGAAAAGTTGGAGGACCAAATTGGAAATTTGGGAAATTAATCCCCTTTTTGTGAAATGGAATAAATTGAGGTCCTATGATAAATTTTAGAAGTTTCAATACTCAAGTTGAGGAAAAATCGGCATTAGGGACTTAAAGTTAAAGAGAAATAACTTTAGGGACCTAATTGTAAATAAATGGAAGTTTGTCTTTCTCATTCAATTAGAATGAATGAAGGCGATTAGGCTGAAGGATAATGAGCCGAGATGTTCATATCGTGTAGGAACACGAAGTACCGGGAATGCCAGCAAGGACAAGCTCACGTGAATACAAAGAACTAGTCTAGTGGAATTCATGGCATTAATGGGTGAGTGGGTTTACTAACGTTATACCCAGTTGGGATGATGAGCACAACTTAAAAATAAAAACCACTTACTAGTTGTGAGTGGAAATTTTATATCATACCCGGTTGGGAATGATAAGTACCTCGCTATGAAAACCCACTATTAAGTGGTATTTTAAACATCACTACTTAGAGGAAGTGATGTAAAAATCATGCGGAAAAACTACTTACCGGTTGTAAGTAGATCATACCCGTTTGGTATGATAAGACTTTTTCGAAGGAAGTTAAAAACTCGTTCATGGGTTATGAACGGAGGTGTCCTTATACCCGAGCGGTATAATGGATAGAGAAAACATATGTTTTGTCAGAAGTGCTCTCCCCTCACTGTGTGCCAATGCTTAAACAATTTGGGAGACCTTCTTGACGAGAGCTTGAATAGCTCTGATAGGCCGGGGGCCTCGGTTTTGGAACTTGGGGGTTAAATGCCTGATTTTGAAAATCTCGTATAGTGGGCCCAAGGCCAGTTTGCATGAGAAGGAGCTCGTAAACGAATATGATATATGTGCCATAAAACTTAATAAGTGAATTGTTTGGCCATGGTACCAAGATAGGATCGACATGCTCATTCAACTAGTAGCAGTGCGACATGACAGGTCGACAGACCAGTAAAGACAAACAACTACGGGTTGAGTTGAGAGTCGGGGCCGTTGGACCCGTGGCACCACAGATTACATCGCAATATAAGAAAATATTGTTTGTGCATGCACTATGAGTACGAGATCATCAAAACACCCATGAGGGGTAGTGATGCATCCTAAGGGCACTGAACAACTTGGTGGCTATTAGGGTAGTTCGTCGTTTTAGGTTTCTGTGCGAAATTTGGAGTAGCACCAAGCGCATAAGACCGGGGTAGGGACAGGATGAGGTCTCTATCCTCATATGGACACGAAGAAGCGATTTCAGGATTGAGGGTCGGATGTCGCGTACATCCACTAATTCCTAGGGTAGAAGTGGTCATGCTTCAATCCGGGTGGCAGGAAAAGTCGCTCCAAAGCCACTGGCGGGTTCAGTAGTGATACTAAATTGCGAACGTGTGTAACCTTCATGATGAAAGATGTGTGTTGGGTGATGACACACTGGTAACTAAGAAATAATAGAAAAGCCCAAATTTTTAAATGAAGGAATTTTTGAAAGGAAAGGAGTTTGGCACACTCCATATAAATATTTTTCTTAAAAGTAAAAAAAATTTGAATCCCATTCACTATGTAGTGTTACTCACCCTCCTCCCTTATACGCCTTCCAGGAAGTCCCAGGAAGCCGAACCTTAAAAGACAAGCATAATTAAATGCCTGCAAGACAGGTACGATTAAATTAAATTACTATACAGTTTTTATTTATGATATTCCTGGAAAAAGGTGCAGGTCTAAAGAACGCCTTACTCTTTACAGTTTATAATATAAGGGCAAACCCTTTTGTAAATCGGGAGAGTGGCGGGTTGATCATAGGGATCCGACCAAACCGGGTCGGGACGTAACAACTAGAGTGGTGTCAGAGCTTGTTTCCTCGAATACATATTCAAGACTAAAAAATATAGTAACTAATAGGATTTCTCCTAAAATTTACAGATGGCTCCCCGGAGAGGAACCGGGAAAACTAGGGATGACTTTACTCAGCACCCTGTTCTCATAGGAAGACAACTCTAGAAGCTTCCCAAATGCCTGGGGCATGGTTGAAATCCCCAAGTATCAAATGACAAAGTATCCAAGAGGATGATGCTTGGACTTGTTGAGGTCACACCCCGAGTACAAAGGAAGCTAAGCCTGAGACCAGGAACAGTAGTTAGGGCTTATAACCTTACCATGGAGGATGCTTAGCACACACCCCGTAGTCCTCTACCTATTTCATGACCACCTCTTTGTAATATGGTTAAGACCCTAATATATTGTACTACTTCTCCATTAATGAAGAATTCCAAGTTCCTGAAACCATGTCTCTAAACAAGGATGTAAGGCTACGTCTCAACTATAGGAAAATTGCCTCAAGAAAAGTAACCAAACAAACCCCGGGGATCGAGGAGAATCCCATCCCAAATAAGGAAATGAACCAAAAGACTAAAGAGTCTAGGAGAACTCTTAGGGGAAAATTAGTAGGGAGAGAAGGCTTGCCAAGAAAATTGACAAGGAGACGAAAGAGTCAGAACTCTGATAGTGACTACTGGGTAAGAAAATGACATGTTACAAGGTGAGGACAATAGGAATGCTACTCGAGAAAGTGCTCAACACTATTAAGGACAAGTACCAAAACAGACTAGTATAAGTATAAGGAAAGAAGGTGTGTTCCACACCTCATAAATTCAAGGCAATACCTCCTCAAGGGTCACAAAGGATCATTAAGGACAAGGAGATTAGAGAAACAACTGCCTCAAGAAAACTAAACAAGGTGAAAAGTAGGGGTGAGACAGGTAACGAACTACTCTCGTGAGGGTCATAGAGTAAACTCCAGCAAATAAGGAAGAGGTGGAAAAGCCAAATATATGGAGAAAAGAAGGATGAAAAAAAATCCTTAAAAGGACCAAGGGCCAATTAACAACTAAAACTCAAGCCAAGAAAGGCATAGGCAAGTCTCTCACATAACGATCAAGAAAACTTGAAACAAGAAAGACTTGTACGCTCCTTAAAGAAGTAGACGGGTACTGGGTACGAATGAAGATGCGGATAGAGTATACAAGATGTGCCTGCAAAAAAATTGTGGAGTAAAGGTAAACAGGAGAAGATAAGGGTACGAAGAAAGGGAGAAAAGGGAACCTTCAAGCAATGGTAATAAGGTTGAACATGTAGCTCCTAGAACGAAAGTCTCTACCTTGAGGGACACATTAGTGAATGAAAACGTAAAAGGGGAACTCCCCGACACAAAACAATAGACTAAAAAGGGTCAAATGGGAATAACGAACTATGAAGTGGTTACAAACAAGTAAGAGCGGATTAAGGCCAAAGGAAATCCTTGAGTAAAGGATGTTATTGGGAGTGATGATGGACCTAAGAAAGGACGAAACCAGCATGTCAGTAAAACATCTAGAAATTTAATTAATTGGAACCGGAAATACTCAATAAGGAAGTCAAAAAGGGATGAGTGGGTAAGGAGAACTGACACAGTTGTGTAAATTGAGTTAATAACGGTAAAGGTAGTCGAGGAAGAGAGGGATAAAGTTATGCAATCCCTGAGAGGTTGAAAAATAAGGAATAACCCTAAAGGAGATGTTTTGGAGATCTAATGGATATAGAGATAAGATCTAGAAAATGTCATGATGTAAGGGACAAGAAAACCCAACGATCCCAATGAAAACATGACTCAAAATAAGGAAGAGTCGGTTCATAAGCATGACAAAGTCAAACATAATTTGGACCGATTTGTAATGAGCAACGAGTGAAGGAAGAGTCGAAATGGGAGGAAAAGGTGATGACAAAGAAATTCGTGGAAACGAGTACAAAATGCTCTATAGGACGACGAGCTAAGGGTTTCAATGACCAAGCGGTTAACTAGGCACGTAAATGGTTAGTTATCTTGGAATTTCCAATCTTGAGTACATAACCTCAAGGGGAAGAATGTTGCCCTAATCAAAGAGAGAGATAAAATCTAAGAACATACCCTAAGGTAAGGTATGTCTAGTTATGACAAACTCCATGGAGGGAGTAAATAATATAAAGGAAAAGGAATTCCTTAAGTGAAAGTTGTAAAAGGGGCTAATTGAATGGACGAGAGAAAAGTTTGCATCTTAAGCAAACACCAAATGGGCATCAAAGGAAATGATTTCTAATGCAAGGTTGCAAACTAAGTTTTGGGGACAAAACTCCTAAAAGGAGGGGAGAGTTGTAAACCCCGCCCTTTTGAGCTAAGGAAAACCGGGAAGAGAACCAGTCAAACCAAGTGAGAAAACCGAACCGATTCACAAACTCGATAAATTTTGAATGGGCAATTTAGTAATTTACAACTCCCAGTTGATCCAAAGGGTTCAAAATACTATGGAAAAGAACCTTAGGACGAATTGGAAGAGGAAAATTAGACCGGTTTGGAAGAATCGGGTCCAAAAGGATTGAACCAGTTTATGAATCGAGTCAGTTCATGAACCGGAACCGATAGAGATCGGGCAAAACAAAGGAATTCAACTCCATTATACTTCAAAGAAATTCATAAACCTTGGGAAGGAACCTTAGAAAAAAGTGGGAGAGAAAAACCAGACCGATTCGGGTGAACCGGACCCGAACCGGATTGAACCGATTTAAGGACCAAGCCGGTTAACGGTGTCAAACGGATGGCCAACGGGTCTCCAAGCTCCCTATATAAAGAGCTCCTCCCCATTCATCCTCTCCACACCTAAAAACTCTATTCTCTCTCAATTGCTCCATTTTTCGGTGAAGCTCGAACCAACACTCTGACATGGGGTCTTTTTTGAGCCAAACAAGGCGAGGTCGGGTTCTTTAGAACCGGGGAGATGTCAGCTACATGTCTGTAGTCTCTGTTCACTACGAGAGTCACCGGCGTGATGAAACGGCGAAGCAGCTCCGGTAGACCGGAGCTGCCCTGTTTCGGCCGAGTTGAAATCGGCCATTTTGAGCCCTCCTCAAGCCAAACCAAGCCTTCCCAACACTTCCTCAGCCCTTCCACGGCCGAATTAGGACTTAAAGGTAAGCCAATTCGACTCCCCTTTGCAATTTTCGGCCGGTGCTAGAGAGAGAACCGACATAATTTCAATGATGAAATTCTAACTCAATTTGGCATCAATTGATGTGATTCTTGATTCTAGGATGAACATCAAGATAAGAGCTATTTGCCCAGATTGAAAGCTCGGACCGCTGTGCCCTCACCGATGAGAAATTGAAGCTTTCTCTTTCTACAACTTGTTTTCCAACGAAGCTCCATTAGAACTCGTTCCGGCGTTAAAATCTGCAATTCAAAGTTCCTTAGAATCATATTAAACATGTAGGAACTCAATTTCAACTCCAATTTCAACAATTAGAGGTGTTTGATCGGTTAATTTGATAAAATCAAATTCGGCAGTGTTGAAGAGTTGAAATTAGGGAAAAAAATTGGCGGAAAATTGGGGATTTTCGAAATTCGAAGGACCAAAATGAAATTTTATGAAATTGAGGGCCAATTGGGCATGAAAATAATGTTGGAGGACCAACTGAGAAATTTTGGAATTTTTGGGGCAAAACTTACCATTTTTGTCAAGGAAGGACAAAATGGTAATTTTGGAAAAGTTGGAGGACTAAATTGGAAATTTGGGAAATTAATCCCCTTTTTGTGAAATGGAATAAATGGAGGTCCTATGATAAATTTTATAAGTTTCGGGACTCAAGCTGAGGAAAAACTGGCATTAGGGACTTAAAGTTAAAGAGAAATAACTTTAGGGACCTAATTGCAAATAAATGGAAGTTTGACTTTCTCATTCAATTGGAATGAATGAAGGCGATTAGGCTGAAGGATAATGAACTGAGATGTTCATATCGTGTAGTAACACGAAGTATCGGGAATGCCAGTAAGGACAAGCTTGCATGAATACAAAGAACCTATCTAGTGGAATTCACGACATTAACGGGTGAGTGGGTTCACTAATGTCATACCCGATTGGGATGATGAGCACAACTTTAAGATAAAAACCACTTATGGTTGGGAGTGGAAATTTTATATCATACCTGGTTGGGAATGATAAGTACCTTGGTATGAAAACCCACTATTAAGTAGTATTTTAAACATCACAACTTAGAGGAAGTGATGTAAAAATCATGCGGAAAAATTACTTACCGATTGTAAGTAGATCATACCCGATTGGTATGATGAGACTTCCTCGAAGGAAGTTGAAAACCCGTTCATTGGTTATAAATGGAGGTGTCCTATACCCGAGCGATATAATGGATAGAGAAAACATATGTTTTGTCGGAAGTGCGCTCCCCTGACTGTGTGCCAATGCTTAAACAATTTGGGAGACGTTCTCGATGGGAGCTCGAATAGCTCTGATAGGCCGGGGGTCTCGGTTTTTGAACTTGGGGGCTAAATGCCCAATTTTGAAAATCTCGTATAGTGAGCCCAAGGCTATTTGGCACGAGCAAGAGCTCGTAAACGAATATGATATATGTACCATAAAACTTAAGAAGTGAATTTTTTGGCCACGGTACCAAGATAGGACTGACATGCTCAGTCAACTAGCGGTAGTACGACATGATAGGTGGACGAACCAGTTAAGACAAACAACTGCGGGTTGAGTTGAGAGTCAGGGTTGTTGGACCCGTGGCACCATAGATTACATGTCAATATAAGAAAACATTATTTTTGCATGCACTATGAGTACGAGATCATCAAGACGCCCATGAGGGGTAGTGATGCATCCTAAGGGCACTGGACGACCTGGTGGCTATAAGGGTAGTTCGTCGTTCCAGGTGTCTGTGCAAATTTTAGAGTAGCACCAAGCGCATGAGACTGGGGTGGGGACAGGACAAGGTCTCTATCCTCATATGGACACAAAGAAGCGATTTTGGGATTGAGGGTCGGATGTCGCGTACATCCACTCATTCCCATGGTAGAAGTGGTCGTGCTTCTATCCGGGTGGCAGGAAAAATCGCTCCGAAGCCACTAGCGGGTTCAGTAGTGATACTAACTTGCGAACGTGTGTAACCTTCATGATGAAGGATGTGTGATGACACACCGGTAACTAAGAAATAATAGAAAAACCCAAATTTTTAAATGAAGGGATTTTTGAAAAGAAATGAGTCTCGCACACTCCATATAAATGTTTTTCTTGAAAATAAAAAGATTTGAATCCCATTCACTATGTAGTTGTACTCACCCCCCCCCCCCCCCAATACCCCTTTCAAGAAGTCCCGGGAAGTCGAACCTTAAAAGACAAGCACAATTAAATGCTTGCAAGACAGGTATGATTAAATTAAATTACTATACAGTTTTGATATATGATATTCCTAGAAAAAGGTGTAGGTTTAAAGAACGCCTTACTCTTTACGGTTTATAATATAAGGGGAAACCCTTTTGTAAATCAGGAGAGTGGCAGGTTGATCACGGGGATCCAACCAAACCTTGTCGGAGCGTGACACCCTTGCCTCGAGAGTCATTTAGTAAACAAACACACACCCTTCAATAGGAAGGGTACACACATTCGCAGGTGCAGCCCGTCCACTGCACCTACTTGTGGATCGAAGCATCTTTATCGTCCACCAAGATAATAGCCCATCCACTTCTACCCTAGGTTTGAGTGGATGTTCTTAACATCTGACTCTTAGACTCGAATGCCACTCTGTGTCTGTATGAGGATAGAGACCTCATCCCAACCCCACCCTGGTCTCGTGCGAAGATGCTACTCTGAGCTTCTAGACTGACTGGCACGACAATTTAACCTTATCTCCACCATGTCATCCAGTGGCCCTTAGGACCCATCACTACCCCTTAGGGCATCTTGATGGTCATGTACCACAAGTGCATGCACAAATAATGGCCAATGGTCCAACAGTCTTGACCCTCAACCCGACCTGCAGTTGTTTGTCTAGGCCGGTCTGTCGGCCTGGCCCTGATGCACTGTTACCAGTCCATCGAGTACTGTCAATCCTGACTCGATATCATGGAAAATTCACACAACCAATTTCATTAGAAATTTTCATGGCTTTCTTTAATCAAGTTTGTTTACAAGCTCCTGCTCATGCCACTAGCATTGGGCCCATTGCACATGTTTTTCTAAATCCATGCATTTAGCCCCATGAGTTCAAAATTGAGGCCTCTAGCCTATCTTAGTTATTCTAGCTCCCATCAAGAAGGTCTCTCAAATATTTTAAGTATTGGCACAAAATCAGGGGAGAATACTTCTGACAAAAATTTTATTTTTAACTTTATCACACCAACCGGGTGTGATGATATCTCTGCTTACAACCTATAAGCGGGTTTCTCCTTTCCTAAAAAAAACTCATCATACCAATCGGGTATGATTATTTCTACTTACCACTAGTAAGTAGGTTTTATCAGTTAAAGATAGTACTCCTCATCCCAACCAGGTATGAAGTATAAATGGTCTCACTCACTCGATGACCATGACGTGTTCGTCTCTAGTGAATTTCTGAATCCACGCTAGCTTTTCCCTACTGGCGTTCTAGTCTCTCGTGTCCCTATATAATTTGGGCATCCTTATCAATTAAGGTTTGGAATAACAGCCATCGTTTTCTCACGTATGCGACTAGGCTAAAAAATATTGATTAATTATATATAGGTCCCTAAAGTTCATTTTCCTTAACTTTAGGTCCCTAATGCTAACTTTTCCCCAAATTGAGTCCCAAGGTTTCCAAGATTCCCTTTGTGTGTTCAATTTACTCAAAATTGTATAAGGGGCTCAAGTTTTCTAAATTTCCAATTTGGTCCCCAACTTTTCAAAAATTACAATTTTGCCCATACTTTCCAAAAATGGCAATTTGACCCCAAATGTTCCAAAAAATGACCAATTGGTCCTTCAACATCTTTCTCATGGCCAATTGACCTTTAATTTTGGGAATTGCAAAGAGGTCCCTCCATTTTCCAAAATCCCCAATTTTCCCCAATTTCTCCCCTTCAAACTGACCGAATTTGATTTTCTTCAAATTGGCCATTCAATCAGGGTTAATTGTTTCAATTGAAGTATAAATCAATTCCTACACTTCCATATGATTTAATTGAGCTTTAAATCGCATGATTTGAGTATGAAACGATCTCAAACGGAGCTTCGCCGGAAAATCGTTCATAGAGAGAGAAAGCTTCGAAAGCTTACCATCAAAAGTGTGACAATCCGAGCTCTCAATTTGGGGAGGTCGCTCTCATCTTGATGTTTCTTCTAGGATCAAGAATTATGACAATTGCTATCAGGATCAGCGGGAATTTGATCAACAAAATTTGTTAGTTTCTCTCTCTAGAAATGAACTGTACCGATAGAGGAGGGCCGAATTGGCTTACCTTTTAGCTTTGTTGCGGTTATGTGAGGGTTGTGGGGGGTGTTGAGGAGGCTTGGTTTGGTCAGGGGAGGACGGAATTTGGCCTAATCCAACTTGGCCAAAATAGGGCAACTTCAGTCCGTCGGAGCTACTTCACTATTTGATTCCACCAGCGCTTCTCCATTAGTCCTCGGGTCGAAAGGAAGTTGTTGTCAAGTAGCTGACTTCCCCAGAGTCTATAGGGCCCGACCTTACCTTCTGAGGCTGAGAAAAAAGCCTATGTCAGATCTCTGGTTCAAGCTTCACTGGAAAATGGAGCAGTTGAGAGAGAATGGCAATTTGTGGTGTGGGGAGGATGAATGGAGATGAGCTCTTTATATAAGGAGCTTGGGGACCCTCTGCTTGACCACTTTCCATTTTGGCTAAGCTTATCCTCGCCCGAAAATGGCCTCATCGGAGCGGTTACATCTTCACCGGAGATATACATTTTCTGCATTAATGAACAATGTTATCATCCTAAGGAAGAAGATGACACTGTTTCGAATTGGACTGGACCAGTCCAACCGGGTTCAATGGCAAAAATCGGCTAGTTCAGACTTGATTTGACCTATTTTCTCAAAATTAAAAATTTTGAAATTAATCTAAATTCATTCTCTATCTAATGGTGGCCTTAATTTCCCAATTTGAACATTTTAAGCCACCAAGAAAAATAAATTTAGAAACCCGTTCAAGTATTGTTCAATCCGGTTCAGGACCAATTCACCCTAAATCAGTCTGGTTTTCTCTTCCCATTTATTCCAAGGTTTGTTTCCATGATTTTTATGACTATTTGAGTCACTTGGGATTTACCAATTTCCCATTTTACCCTTCCTCTACCAGTTTGGGTTCGTTAACTCGCTCGATTTTCTCTTTTGAATTGATCAAGTCCTTTCTCGATTTTCTTATCTTTAAAGGATGGGGTTTACAGGTTAGGTCTTTTCTCGGTTTATCCTTGACATGTCTTCCATTTTCCTCGGGTTCTCGTCTTTGGGTTTTTCCTGTTGGTCCTTCGTCCTAATACCATTCTTGGTGCGTGTCTTTACTTTCTATCTTGACATCCCTTTGGGGTTGCCTTCCTCTTTCTTGATACAACTTCCTTTTGGGTCATTGATCCTATCTTAGGGTCCTTGTTGGCTTGCTTTTGGTGCCTCATCCTAACCCACTCCGTAAGATTCCCTACTTTGCCCTTCAGGACTGGCCATGGTTTACCCCATTAGGTCCAACTTTCCTTCGTCCTTTAAGGTTCTCCTTGGGGTCTATTGTCACCCTGGTCTCATTATGTGGGGTATAGATGTTGGAAGGGGATGACTAGTCTATTCGAAGCTTGCTTCGGATCTTGCTTACTTCCTTAGGGTTCCTTGGTACTCCTGGTGCCTTTGTGTCCCCTTTTTGTAGTTCCATGGTTTCGAGGGTTGGTCAAGAAATTTGGGTTCTTCCTTTGAGAACACTTGAAATCCTTTATTTATAGGACCGAAAAACCCCGGTTAGTTTTTATTACAATCAAAATTTCTATAATTTATTGCCCCTTTCCTATCCCTTTTAGTTTACCGACCTAGAGTTATACCTAGGTGGGTTGCGAGATTCTGTATCGGGTGTCTGGATGCGCCTTCTCCTCCTAGGTGGGCATTCACCTCCATGGAAACTTCAGTAGCGAGGGCACGAGTTCATGCTTGGTTCCTCAACTCCGTGGATGCTGATATGCTAGGGGCTCTCCTAGCCTGCACGGGTGGTGATATGTCTATTCCATATAGGCGTAAGACAACAGCGTTGTGGGCATTTTATGTGGGGCCTACAGTACACACACTGTTGTGCATCGGGGGAGTCGGTGAAAAACCCTCACATAATTAGTGTACACTTCCCAAAAATTTCTTTCAGCTTCCGCTTGAATCTGAACTAGGTCCGGTTCCCTAGGTGGGGATACTTCGTCCTCCATCGAGTAGGAAGGGGTCCTATCTCGGGGTGCATCCCATGGAATGGGCTCTTCTAGCACCTCTACCCATTGTTTCATGGCTTGTATCTAAGGGATATACTCTTTGGGGGCATTCCTGTTCATGTTTTTTGCAAGGGTTGTTAGGAATCAGGGATTAAGATGGGTTGGGGGAAAACTTATCAAGAAAATTATGCTTTGATACCAATCAAATTGTCACGCCCCGATCCGGTTTAATCGGAGTCCGTGATCAACCCACCACCCTTTCTTACATCAAACGGGTATTCTTACCCGAATGAGACTAGGAAGGTGAAGGCATATTTACATTCAAACCCTTACTTTATATTGGGGTAGGAAACGTACCTTGAGGGTTTAAGTGCGACTGTGAACTTGCCATCTTGGTACTATCCTGAAAAGGGTGAGAGAAGGGGAATGAGTACAAATACTCAATGAGGGTAACTACTATAACGTTTATTTGAATTCATCTTTTTTTTCTTTAAATTATTCCTTTGTTATTTTTCACACATTTCACATGGTCAACAACCGCCCTCCTATCATAGGAGGGATAACACGTTCGTAGAACGGTCCCCGACCATTCCACGTGTGGACTGGAGCGCCTTTTCCGTCCATCCTAATGGAGGTGCACTGCCTCTACCTAGAGTTTGAGTGGACATCAATAGTCCGACCCTCAAACCCTAATCACTTCACCCTATATGCATATTGGGACGAGACCTCATTTCCCATACTGCATCGATCTCAATGCACAGAAAGCTCCTTGAGCTTTACGACGTACTGGATGACATATTGCCCTAATACATCCTAGGTCGTCCATCAGTCCTTGGGTTCCATCACTACCTCATGCCAGGTGTCCTGATGGCCCGAACATCACAGTGCATGCACAATCAACAATCTTTTAAGTTATAGCAGTAATATTTGGCACTCTAGCACAATGGTCTATCGGCTTAGCTTCAACCCACGTGTACTGGCCCAATAGGTTCGACAACCTGGCTTCGGCAAAGTAGTTGTAAACCCCGCTCTTTGGAGTTAAGGAAAACTGGGAAAAGAACCGGTCAAACTGAGTGAGAAAACCAAACCGGTTCACAAACCCAATTATCAAGGAATAGGCAAATTCAAGAATTTACAACTCTCGAGTGACCCAAATGGGAGAGAAAAATCAGACCGGTTCGGGTGAACTGGATTGAACCGGTTTATGAACCAGAACCGATAGAGAGAGGGCAAACCAGGAAATTTATGGATCCCAGGTGACCTAAATAGTCACATAAGTCATGAAAAATGACTTTAGGATGAGTGGGGGATGAAAACCAAATTGGTTCAGGTGAACCGGATCCGAACCGGATTGAATCTATTTGGACCGATTTTAACCACTATTGAACCGGATGCTAAATTCATTTTTCTAGGTAGTTTAGAAAATTCCAATTTGAGAATTGAGGCCACCATTTGATTGATAATGAATTTAGATAAATTTAGAAATTTTTAATTTTAAAAAACTCAGTCGAGTCGGGCCTAAACCGGTCTGTTTAATCTTTGAATTTGATTCGGACTGGTCCAATCTGGTTCGGAACAGTGTTGTCTTCTTCCTTCAGATGACTACATTGTTCACTCGTCGGAAAGTCGAAGCAGTGCCAAATAAGAGGAAACGTTTCCATTTAGTATGTTTCATGCTATCAATGACTGTCATAAAGGTGCCAAACGGACGGCCGACAAGTCCCCAAGTTCCCTATATAAAGAGCCCCTCTCCATTCATTCTCTCCGTACTTGAAAACCTCACTCTCTCTCAGCTACTTAGTTTTCTGGTGAAGCTCGAATTAGAGCTCCAATATAGGGTCTTTTCTAAGCCAAAGAAGGTGTGGTCAGGTTCCTTAGAACTGAGGAGAAGTCAGCTACACGGTGGTAGTCTCCAATTGCCCTGAGGGTCGCCGAAGAAGTGCCGGCGTGATCGGATATTGAAGCAGCTTCGGCGGACCGAAGCTACCTTGTTTGGCCGAGCTGAAATCGGCCAATTCAAGTCCTTCTCAAGGCAAACCAAGCCCTCCCAACACCTCCACAGCCCTCCAACGGCCGAATTAGAACTGAAAGATAAGCCAATTCAGCTCACTTCTGTAATTTTCGATTGGTGCTAGAGAGAGAACCCGCAGAATTTCGATGATAAAATTCTCACCTAATTCAATATCAATTGATGCAATTCTTGATCCTAGGAGTAACCTCAGACGAAGATCTATCTGCCTAGATTGAAAGCTCGGACTGTCGCATCCCAACGGTGATCATTTTAAGCTTTCTCTCTCTACGTTCTATTTTCCGGTGAAGCTCCGTTTGAGCTCATTTCAAAGTCAAAACTTGCAATTCAAAGTACAATTGAATCGTATGAAGATGTTGGAACTCCAGTTTAATTTTAATTTTAACAATTAAACTTATTTGATTGGTCAATTTGACGAAATCAAATTCAATTGTGTTGGAAAGTTGAAATTGGGGGAAATTTTGCGAATTTCAAAATTTTAAGGGACTAAAATGTAATTTTATAAAATCGAGGGCCAATTGGGCATGATAAGAGTGTTAGAAGACCAATTGAGCAAATTTTAGAATTTTGGTGTAAAACTTAGCATTTTTGTAAAGGAAGGGCAAAATGGTAATTTTGGAAAAATTGGGGACCAAATTGGGAATTTGGGAAAATTAAACCCCTTTTTGTGAATTTGAATAAATTGAGGTCCAAGGAGAATTTTTAAATTTTTGCAACTAAATTTGGGGAAAAACCAGCATTTGGGGCCTAAAGTAAAAGAAAAAAACTTTAGGGACCAAATTACAAATATTTGAAAAGTTAGATATTTTTAATCATTCATAATGAATGAAGGCTATCCAGCCAAATAATAATGAACAAAGATATTCATATCGTGTAGGAACACGAGATATCAGGAATACCAGCTGAAGCAAAGCTCACTAGGGATGAAAGCCAATTTAGAGGAAATACACTGCACAATTGGGTGAGTGAGATTTAATATCATCCCTGGTTAGGATGATAAGCACCTCAAAAATGCAAACCTACTGCTAAGTGATATTTTAATCATCACATCTAAGAAGAGTGATGTGGAAATCACACGAAAAAACTACTTACCGGTTGTAAGTAGCTCACGGGGATCCGACCAAACCGGGTTGGGGTGTGACAATTTGAGTGGTATCAAAGCCAAGTTCCTTTGAAACATTATCAATATTATGCCCTAACACAAATCCAACTTTAAACTATCATGTAGGAAGGAGAGTTCATAGAAAATTCGCAGTGAAATCTAGTCCTCCACCCATAACCCTGAAAAAGACACCCAACCCAAAGGAGGAAGCCGCACAAATGTTTCTAAAGGGAAGGAAACAAGTACCCAAGGACATGGTGGAAGACTGCTGGAAATTGGTAGGAGTCTTACTAGAACCAAAAGGCATCATATACTGTAAACCCTGCCCTTTTTGAGTTAAGGAAAATAGAGAAAAGAACCGGTGAAACCGAGTAAGAAAACTTAACCGATTCACAAACCCATTTATTGGGGAATGGGCAAATTAGAGAAATTTCAACTCCCTTGTGACCCAAAGAGATTTATAAACCTTGGGAAGGAATCTTAGAACAAAGTGGGAGAGAAAAACTAGACCGGTTCGGGTGAACCGAACCCAAACCAGATTAAACAAGTTTAATAATCGAGTTAGTTTATGAATCGGAACCGATAGAGAGATGGTAAATTGGGAATTTTATGGACCATAAGTGACCTAAGGAGTCATATAATTCATGAAAAAGGACTTTAGGGTGAATTGGAGATGAAAACTAAACCGGTTCAGGTGAACTGGATCCGAACCGAATTCAACCGGTTTGGCCGAGTTGAAATTGGCCATTTTGAGCCCTCCTCGGGCCAAACTAAGCCCTCCCAACACTTCCTAAGCCCTCCCAAGGCTGAATTAGGAATTAAAGGTAAGCCAATTCGACTCCCCTCAGCAATTTCCGGCCAGTGCTAGAGAGAGAACCGACATAATTTTGATGATGAAATTCTAACTCATTTTGGTATCAATTGATGCAATTCTTGATTCTAGGATGAATCTCAAGACGAGAGCTATCTGCCCAGATTGAAAGCTCGGATCGTCGTGCCCCCGACTGTGAGTAATCAAAGCTTTCTCACTCTATAGTCCATTTTTCGACGAAGCTTCGTTTGAGCTCGTTCCGACGTTAAAACTTACAATTCAAAGTGCTATGGAATCGTATGAACATGTAGAAACTCAATTTAAACTTCAATTTCAACAATTAGAAGTGTTTGATCGGTCAATTTGATGAAATCAAATTAGGCAGTGTTAAGGTGTTGAAATTGGGGAAAAATTGGGGAAAATTGGGGATTTTCAAAAATTCGAAGGACCAAGATGCAATTTTATAAAATTGAGAGTCAATTGGGCATGATAAGCATGTTAAAGGGCCAATTGAGGAATTTTAGAATTTTGGGGGTGAAACTTACCAATTTTGTAAAGGAAGGGCAAAATGGTAATTTTGGAAAAATTGGGGGACCAAATTGGAAATTTGGGAAATTAAAACCCTTTTTGTGAAATGGAATAAATTGAGGTCCTACGATAAATTTTAAAAGTTTCGAGACTCAATTTGAGGAAAAACCGGCACTAGGGACTTAAAGTTAAAGAGAAATAACTTTAGGGAACTAATTGCAAATAAATGAAAGTTTGATTTTTTTATTCATTTGGAATGAATGAAGGCTATTAGGCCAAAGGATAATGAACCAACATGTTCATATTGTGTAGGAACACAAAGTACCGGGAACGCCAGCAAGGACAAGCTCGCATGAATACAAAGAACTAGTCTAGTGGAATTCATTGCATTAACGAGTGAGTGGGATTTTATATCATACTCGGTTGGGGATGATAAGTACCTCGAAATGAAAACCCACTACTAAGTGGTATTTTAAACATCACAACTTGGACGAGTGATGTGAAAAACATGTGGAAAAAATACTTACTAGTTGTAAGCAGATCATACCCGGTTAGTATGATGAAACCTCCTTGAAGGAAGTTGAAAAAGTGTTCATCGGTTATTAGTGGAGATGTCCTTATACCCGTTCAGTATGATGGATAGCTGAAAACATATTTTTGTTGGAAGTGCTCTCTCCTGACTATGTGCCAATGCTTAAACGATTTGGGAGACCTTCTTGATGGGAGCTCGAATAGCTCTTATAAGCGGAGGGCCTATGTTTTGGAACTTAGGGGCTAATATGCCTAATTTTGAAAATCTCGTATAGTGGGCCCAAGGCCAGTTGGCACGAGCAGAAGCTCGTAAACAAACATGATTTATATGCCATAAAACCTTAAATAAAAGGATTGTTTGGCCATGGTACCATGACAGGACTGATATACTTACTCAACTAGCGGTAGTGCGACATGACAGGTCGACGGACCTATCAAGACAAACAACTGTGAGTTGAGTTGAGGGTCGGGGCCGTTGGACCAGTGGTACCACAGATTATATGGCATGATAACAAAAATATTGATTGTGCATGCACTGTGATTACGGGACCATCAATACGCCCAAAAGGGGTAGTGATGCATCCTAAGGGCACTGGACGACTTGGTGGGTATAAGAGCAGTTCATCGTACCAAGTGACCGTGCAAAATTTGGAGTAGCACCAAGCGCATGAAACCAGGGTGGGGACGGGATGAGGTCTCTGCCCTTGTATGGACATGAAGAATTGATTTCAGGATATAGGGTCGAATGTCATATACATCCACTCATTCTCAGGGTAGAAGTGGGCGTGCTTCTATTTAGGTGGTTGGTAAAGTCACTCCGACGCCACAAGTGGGTTTAGTGGAAGGGCTGACCTGCGAATGAGTGTTTGACCTTCATGATGAAGGATGTGTGTTGGGTGATGACACACTGTGATTAATATTGAAATGGTGGTAAAAACCGAGATTTGATATGAAAGGATTTTTGAAAGAAAGGAGTCTAGCACACTCCAATACGAGTCTTTTTCCTAAAAGTTAAAAGTTTTGAAAAAACCCATTCACTAATTAGTTGTACTCACCCCTCCCTTATATTCCTTTAAAAAATTTTCAAAAAGCCTACCCTTAAAGACCATCAACTAAGATGCCTGTGAGACAGGTATGACAAATTTAAAATGTTATACAGTTTTGATTTATGTTATTCTAGGAAAAGGTGCAGGTTTAAAGGACGCTTTACTCTTTATAGTTTATAATAAGGGGGAACCCTTTAATAATCTGGGAGAGTGGCAGGTTGTTCACGGGGATCCGACCAAATCAGGTCAGGGCGTGGCAACTTGAGTGGTATCAGAGCCTGTTTTCTCGAATACATAATCAAGACTAGAAAATAGAGTAACTAATAGGATTTATCCTAAAATTTTCAGATGGCTCCCAAGAAAGGAACCAAGAAAACTAGGAATGGCTCTACTCAACACCCTATCTTTGTAGGAAGACAACCCTAGAAGCTTCCCAAATGCCTAAGGCATGGCAAGAATCTCAAAAGACCAAATGGGGAAGTATCTCGGAGAACGGTGCCAGGACCTATTAAGGGCACAACTCTAAGTATAAAGGAAGTCAAGTGTGAAGCCATAAACGCCAGCAAAGGGGCATATAACCTTTCATAGGGGGACACTTATCAAGAATCTCATAGCTCCCTAATTATTTTGTGATCATTTTCTGTAATAGGGCCAAAACACCCAACATATTGTATTCCTCTTTTAATGAAGTACTCAAAATTCTAAAAACAAATCCTGTCCCTCAAATGATGTGATCTTCAAGGAAGATGGCCCCAAAGAAAGTGACCAAAGAATCCCATAGAGACTAAGGAGAATCCCATCCAAGTTAAGGAAATTGAATTAGGGAATCGAGAAACCTAGAAGGACTCTTAGAGTGGTCAATTGAAAAAGAAGACTCCAAAAGAAAAACTCTCAAGGTATCTAGACTCAAGGATGAAGGAGCACCAAAACTAACAATTCCCTAGAAAAATGCTAGGAGGAACCACTTATGTTCACGTAATTACAAACATGAATAATAGGGACACTGCGTGGAGAAGTGCCCAACCCTACTAAGGATAGGAATCAAGTTAACCTATAGGGGAATAAGACATGAAGTGAAAGACTATCCAAGTTAGCCCACACCGCCAGGAGTCAGGACAATATTATCCAAGAATAATGCCTCCACAGCTATAGGAAACCCAAAAGGATACTAACCTTAGAAATACAGCTCCTACTCGGAACTTCAATTACATCCAAGAGTAACATCTTCAAATGGTAGGAAGAAAAAGAAAAGGGACTAAAGGTAGGACCTCGATAAACCACAAATAGAACACAGAGAACTCTCCCTTTAAAGAAGAAAATTCTAAATATTAGGAGCAAAGAAGGGAGAGCAACCACAAAAGAAGACAAGATGAACATTTGACGACAAACAAGATGTATTGGGATTATAGGAATGAATCACCTTGGAAAAAGCAATGAAGACAAATAGGAATTTCAGACCAACATGACAAAAGAAAGCAAGTTGTTACAAAAAGATAGTCAAAGAGAATAAATGACACCCTAAGGAAGACCGGGAGGTAGAAAGGACTGCACCCTAAAAAGGTTAGTGAGATAGACATTAAGGACAGGAGGACTCGAGAAACAACTGCCCTAAGAAACTTAGATCAAAGGAATGGTGGAGGCAAGGCAGTTAATGAATTAATACACAAGAAAGCCATTATTTGAGTTCCAACAAAGAAGAAGGTGGCGGAAAGGCCAAATACTCGGGAAAAGAAGAATGAAAGAAATCCTTAAAAGGACCAAAGGCCAAATTAACGACTAAACTCAAGCCAAGAAAGGAATAGGCAAGCCTCTCACATAATGGACAAGAAATCTTGAAACATGAAGGATTTGAATGCTACATAAAGAAATACACTATGAAAGTAAACTTTGGAGGGATGCATACGACTAACTACCCTTGAAGGAACCATTGATGGGCGGATGGACATAATGTGGAGTGTAAGGAACCAACCCTTAATTAAGTAATGTTTCAAAGGAAAGAAGTACCATGATGGCCTAGTGTGACCTGTTTGGAAAGAGTAGGATAATCAAATAATAATTCCAGGAGAACCAAGGAGAAAGAAGAAACTAGTAGCAACGAGACAACCAAAGAGAATAAACAAAACCCTAAGAAAGGCTGAGATGTAGTAAATACAACACTCTATGAAAGACAATCGAATGGACATGAAGGACGACTGATACAGCTGCCCAAACGTTGGACCAGAGAAATGGAGAGAAAGTGACAGTTAAAGAACTGGTCTTCGAAAGAACCATGGATTTAAACCACGACAAAGAAGGGAGAAGTGAAAAGTCCAAAACATTGGAAAAAGAAGAACAAAGGAAAATCCTTAAAGAAATCAATGGCCAAAACTGGATTTATAATTTAAAGTCTTGAGATGGTTAAGTGAGCCTCTCGAAGGACGATCAAGTGATTTTGAAACTAGGTGGATGTGAGCTCTCCATAGAAAGAAATAGACATGTACTGGGGTACGAGTGATAATAAGGATGGAGTACGAAAAAAACTTATCCGTAGGATCTCAAGAATAAAGGTAAGCATAAAAGAATAGCATCAATGAAGCATGACCAAATAAAGAAGAAATGGAACCCATGACAAGAGGTGAGGAGACGAATTCACAAATAAAATGCATGCTAAGGTGAAAGAAACCCAAGGAAACATATTAAGAGATGTTGCGACAACTAAGAATGAGTGGACTATCCATAATAAAGTAATGAAGGAAAGAACATCCGAGAAACGTTGGGAAAGTAAACCCTCCAAATAAGATGTGGTTAAGGAGGAATAACCACAATTGGTAAGACAAGTCATAGTCCACACGCGCATACGAAGCTTAAAGAGTGGACGGTTGAGCATAGTATGAAGTACATGAAATAAGACTAATAAGTTCCTCAAATAAAGGATAAGGGACAAACGGAAATTTTAAGATGGGGAAAGATTCTAAGCAGGCAAATGCCATAGTATAGAAGGAAAAATAAGGAAAACTGAGGAAGAAACCTTCAAGGAATGGTAAAAAGGTTGAGCATGTAGCTCCTAGAACGAAACTCTCTACCTTGAGAGACATATTAGAGAATGAAATCGTAAAAGGGAACTCACCGAACAAAACAATAGAATGAAAAGGGTCAAACGGGAATAATGAACTATGAAATGATTATGAACAAGTAATAGTGGATTAAGACCAAAGGAAATCCTTGAGTAAAGGATGTCATTGGGAATGAGGATGGACCTAAGAAAGGATGAATCCCAGCATGTCCGTAAAACATCTAGAAATCAAATAATTGGAACCAAAATGACGCAATAAGGAAGTTGAAAAAGGACGAGTGGGTAAGGAGAAACAACTTAGTTTTGTAAGTTGATATGGACAATAGTAAAGGTAGTTGAGGAATACTACCAAAAGAAAAGAGGGGCAAAGTTATAGAATCCCTGAGAGGTTGGAAAGTTGGGAATAATCCTAAAGGAAGTGTTCTGGAAATCTAATGGACATAGAGACAAGATCTAGAAAACATCATGCTGTAAGGGGCAGGTAAACCCAACAGTCCCGAGGAAAAACATGACTCAAAATAAGGAAGAGCCGGTTAGTAAAAATGACAATGTCAAACATAAAATTTGGACTGAATTGTCATGAGCAATAGATAAAGGAAGAGTTGAAATAGGACAAAAAGGTGATGACAAGGAAGTCTGTGAAAATAGGTACGTAATGCTCTAAAGGACGTCGAGCTAAGGGTTGCAACAACCAAGAGGTTAACTAGAGACAGGAATGGTTAGGTATCTTGTAACTCCCAATTTTGAGTATGGGACCTCAAAGGGAAAAATGTTGCTTTAAGCAAAGAGAGATGTGAATATAAGGATATACCCTTAAGTAAGGTATATCTAGTTATGATAAACTCCATGAAGGGAGTAAATGATATAAAGGAAAAGAAGTTACTAAAGTGAAGGATGTAAAAAGGGCTAGTTAGAAGAACAAGAGAAGAGTTTGCATGTTAAGCAAACACCAAATGGATATCAAAGGAAATGATTCCTCATGCAAGAGTGCTAATTAAGTTTTGGGGACAAAAATCCTAAACGGTACAGTGGACCCAAGGCCAGTTGGCACAAGTACGAGCTCGTAAACGAACATGATATATGTGTCATAAAACTTAATAAGTGAATTGTTTGGCCATGGTACCAAGATAGGACCGACATGCTCAGTCAACTAGCGGCAGTGCGACATGACAAGTAGACGGACCAGTCAAGACAAACAACTGCGGGTTGAGTTGAGAGTCGGGGCCATTGGACCAGTGGCACCACATATTACATGGCTTGATAAGAAAACATTGTTTGTGCATGCACTGTGAGTATGGAATCATCAAGATGCCCATAAGGGGTAGTGATGCATCCTAAGGGCACTAGACGACCTGGTGGCTATAAGGGCAGTTCGTCGTTCTAGGTGTCTGTGCGAAATCTGGAGTAACACCAAGCGCATGAGACCGGGGTGGGGACAGGATGAGGTCTTTGTCCTCATATGGACACGAAAAAGTGATTTTGGGATTGTGGGTTGGATGTCACGTACATCCACTCATTCCCAGGGTAGAAGTGGTTGTACTTCTATCCGAGTGGCAGGAAAAGTCGCTCCGAAGCCACTAGCGGGTTCAGTAGTGATACTGACTTACAAATGTGTGTAACCTTCATGATGAAGGATGTGTGTTGGGTGATGACACACTGGTAACTAAGAAATAATGGGAAAACCCAAATTTTTAAATGAAGGGATTTTTTTTTAAAAGAAAGGAGTCTGGCACACTCCATATAAATGTTTTTCTTAAAAGTTAAAAGTAGACCTTTGAAAACTCATTCACTGAGTAGTCGTACTCACCCCCTTCCTTATATCCCTTTCAAGAAATCCCGGAAAGCCTACCTTGAAAGACCATCAACTAAGATGCCTGTAAGACAGGTATGTAAAGTTTAAAATTTCATGCAGTTTTAATTACACTATTCCAGGAAATGGTGCAGATTTAAAGGACGCCTTACTCTTTACGGATTATAATAAGGGGAAACCCTTTAATAAACCGGGAGAGTGGCGGGTTGTTCACGGGGATCCGACCAAACCGGGTCGGGGCGTGACATCTGTCCTCATACGGACACAAAGAATTGATTTCGAGATTGAGGGTCAAATGTCGCATACATCCACTCATTCTCAAGGTAGAAGTGGACGTGCTTCTATCTAGGTGGTTGGTAAAGTCACTCCGATGCCACAAGTGGGTTCAGTGGATGGGCTGGCCTGCGAATGTGTGTTTGACCTTCATGATGAAGGATGTGTGTTGGGTGATGACACACCATGATTAATAAGGAAATGATGGTAAAAACTGAGATTTGATATGAAAGGATTTTTGAATGAAAGGAGTCTAGCACACTCCAATACAAGTCTTTTTCCTAAAAGTTAAAAGTTTTGAAAAACTCATTCACTGAGTATTCGTACTCACCCCCTCCCTTATATCCCTTTCAAGAAATTTTGGAAAGCCTCCCCTTAAAGACAATCAACTAAGACGCCTATGAGACAGGTATGATAAATTTAAAATGTTATGCAGTTTTGATTTATGTTATTCTAGGAAAATGTGCAAGTTTAAAGGACGTCTTACTCTTTATGGTTTATAATAAGGGGAAACCCTTTAATAAACCGAGAGAGTAGCGGGTTGTTCACGAGGACCCGACCAAACCGGGTCGGGGCATGACATATACCCTCCTCCTAGACAAGATGAACCAGTATCACCTTCTAGAAGCCCAACCCCTCCTTCTCCAGCTCCACAACAACCGGAGGGGAATCCAACCAAGAAGGAGGCATGGGATAATTACTGGGATGTGTATGCCACCTTTGTGGAGGTCCACCAAGTACCTCCACCTACTCAACCTGGCTTCACTCCCTCCCAATGGGTGAAGTGGACCCATGAGTGTGAGGTTGAGGTACTAAGGCGGTACGGATTGGAGGCCATACATGAAATTCATCCTATTAGGGAATACGAATGGAGCCCAACTAATTCTTCAGAGCCTTCTGATCAAGAGTCTCACAACCGTTCTAGGGTTAATTCTAGTCCTATGACCCCAAGGGATATTATGGGGTAGAAAAATTCCTAGAATAAGCCAAGTATGACAAGAAAATATTTATTGAATGAATGAAAGTGAAATTTCTGTTAAAACTCCTAAGTTCCTTGATAAATTCAAAATAAAAACAGTGATAATAAAGATTAAAGTAAAAGGTAGAAATAACTTAAGGAAGAAAAGAATGGTTATTTATAGTTAACCTCAACCATTAAGACTTACCCTGAGAAGTACGATAAGGAAGAATCCATCTAAGGGAGATCTTAAGAAAAGGAAAAAGTAGTTTGAACAAAGGGAAGCAATCATCAAAGAGTACAAATTCATGGAGAGTCCAAGGAGTTAAAGATAGGCTCAAAGAAAGAAGAGTAAGGGAAAACAAGGAGTAGAACATTTCAAAGGGAACCAAAAGAATGGAAGCTGATTGAGAAGAAAAAGAAATAAGTATGGGAGAACACCAAGGATATCAAGACCACCAAGGAAAGATGGGAAGGAAGTAGAATAACAAAAAGGCCTAGGTATAACAATTACTTGTAAAGAACTAAGATATAGTTATTTAGGAACTCCATAAGATAGGGAAACTTGTGGGAAGCAGAGGTATGGACCAAAAGAGGAAGAAAAGCCAGAGTGTATGAACCATACAAGATCCTTGAGTTTAAGTGAAGATTTAAAAAGAGAGAACTTCTAAAGAACGGTAGGGTGATCAAACAAAAGAATCCTAGAACGGAAGAAACTAGAAGGAGGGTGAGAGTATGAAGTTGGATTGAGGTAAGAGAAAGCTCCAGGTTAAGAAAAACAAATGAGGAAGTGTCACGAAAGATCGAGCTGAATAAGGGCTTTAGTAAGATGTACAAATAACTAAGTGAGTGTTTGGGAAGGTTAAGTATGACATACTTGCAGGAAGACATGGAAACTCAATTAGGAATTTTAGACAGATTCAATTGAAGGAAATAAACTTCTATTAACCAAATCGTCCGGAAGAGTAAATGAAGCTTTAACAAGAACTAGGGAGTAGAAGGGAATACACCCTAATCGAGACAAGGGAGAAATACCAAGGACACAAAGATATGAAAGATTTTGATACAAGAAGGGTGAGAGGTTCACCTCAAAGGAATAACTAAGTTTTGAGAGCAAATGAGAATAGGGTAACATAAACGAAAAGTACTTGTAGAATCTCAAGAGTAAAGGTAAGCAGGTGAAGGTAGCGGCTAGGAAGGACATTTGAGAGTGAGTATTCGCAATGGTAAAGGTGTCATGCCCCGACCCGGTTTGGCCGGATCCCCGTGATCAACCCGCCACTCTCCCGATTTATTAAAGGATTTCCCCTTATTGTAAACCGTAAAGAGTAAGGCGTTCTTTAACATGCGCATTTTCCTGGAATAGCATAATTAAAACTGCATGAAATTTAAAACTTTACATACCTGTCTTACAAGCATCTTAGTTGATGGTTTTAAGGGGAGGCTTTCCGAGATTTCCTGAAAGGGATATAAGGGATGGGGTGAGTACGACTACTCAGTGAATGCGTTTTTAAAAGCTTTTGACTTTTAAGAAAAACATTTATATGCAGTGTGTCAGACTCCTTTGTTTTCAAAAATCCCTTCATTTAAAAATTTGGGTTTTTCCACCATTTCTTATTTACCACGGTGTGTCATCACCCAACACACATCCTTCGTCATGAAGGTTACACACATTCGCAAGTCAGTATCACTACTGAACCCGCTTGTGGCTTCGGAGTGACTTTTCCTGCCACCCGGATAGAAGTACGACCACTTCTACCTTGGGAATGAGTGGATGTATGTGACATTCGACCCACAATCCCAAAATCACTTCTTCGTGTTCGTATGAGGATAGAGACCTCATCCTGTCCCCACCCCAGTCTCATGCGCTTGGTGCTACTCCAGATTTCGCACAGATACCTGGAACGACGAACTGCCCTTATAGTCACTAGGTCGTCCAGTGCCCTTAGGATGTATCACTACCCCTTATGGGCATCTTGATGATCCTGTACTCACAGTGAATACACAAACAATGTTTTCTCATATTACCATGTAATCTGTGGTGTCACTAGTTCAACAGCCCCGACTTTCAACTCAACCCGCAGTTGTTTCTCTTGACTGGTTCGTCGACCTGTCATGTCGCATTGCCATTAGTTAACTGAGCATATCGGTCATATCTTGGTACCATGGCAAAACAATTCACTTATTAAGTTTTATGGCACATATATCATGTTCGTTAATGAGCTCCTGCTCGTGCCAACTGGCCTTGGGCCCATTGTACGAGATTCAAAATCGGGCATTTAGCCCCAAGTTCCAAAACTGAGGCCCCCGGCCTATCAGAGCTATTCGAGCTCTCGTCGAGAAGGTCTCCCAAATTGTTTAAGCATTGGCACACAGTCAGGGGAGAGAGTACTTCTAACAAAACATATGTTTTCTCTATCCATTATATCGCCTGGTATAAGGACACCTCCGTTCATAACCGATGAACTGGTTTTCAACTTCATTCGAGAAAGTCTCATCATACCAACCGGGTATGATCTACTTACAACCGGTAAGTAGTTTTTCCGCATGATTTTCACATCACTTCCTCTAAGTAGTGATGTTTAAAATACCACTAAATAGTGGGTTTTCATACCAAGGTACTTATCATTCCCAACCAGGTATGATATAAAATTTTCACTCACAACTGGTAAGTGGTTTTAAAATTTTAAGTTGTGCTCATCATCCCAACCGGGTATGATGTTAGTAAACCCACTCACCCGTTAATGATGTGAATTCCACTAGACCGGTTCTTGGTATTCACGCAAGCTTGTCCTTGCTGGCGTTCCCGGTACTTCGTGTTCCTACATGATATGAACATCTTGGTTCATTATCCTTCGGCCTAATCGTCATTGAAATTTGATCGACTCTGTCTCTAGCACCGATCAAAAATTGTAAAGGGGAGTTGAATTGACTTACCTTTCAGTCCTAATTCGGCCGTGGAAAGGCTGAGGAAGTGTTGGGAGGGCTTAAAATGGCCGATTTAAGCTTGGCTGAAATAGGGCAGTTTCGGTCCGCCAGAGCTGCTTCACTATTCCATCATGATAGCACTTCTCCAACGATTCTCGAATTGACTGGAGTTTGCTATCAGATAGTTGTCTTCTCTCCGGTTTTAAAGAGCTCGACCTCTCCTTCTAAAGCTAAAAAAAATGTTTAAGTCGAAACTCTGGTTCAAGCTTCAACGAGAAATGGAGCAGTAGAGAGAGGGAGAGAAGTGTTCAAGTGTGAGAAGAATGAATGGGGATGACCTCTTTATATAGGTTTAAAATTGTGTATTAAATGGGAGAGATTTATTACTAGTATTAATATTGACATAAATTATTGGTATTAATTTCAATAATTTAATTTCGGAATTAAATTATTGGTATTAATTAGAATAATTAAATATATATTATGGCCATTTATGATAAGGCATACGTTCGCATAAAAAAATTTTACCCAAATTTTGGGTTACGAAAAAAAAATCATACTTCCCAGGAGGTCACCCATCCTCACACTACTCTCGAGTAAGTATGCTTAACTTCAAAGTTCTTATGGAATCTCGTTCACTTGAACCAATTTAGTTTTTGTCTTAAGTTTCTTTTTCAAGGTTTAATGAACTCTTTGGATCACCCGAGAGTTGTAAATTCCCAAATTGCCCATTCAGAAATGATCGGGTTTGTGAACCGGTTCTGAATCCTCATTTGGTTTGATCGATTCTTTTCCTTGTTTTCCTTAGCTCAAAAGGGTGGGTTTTACAAAAGGTTAGAAGGAAATTCCAGGAGAAAAGAAGTGTAAAACTTACCCATAAAGGAAACCGTGGAGGGACACATGAGTACTTGTTAAGAAGAAATGGAACCCACAAAAATTGGGAAGAAGATAATCTCCTAAGAGACAAGCTACTAGAAATGAAAGGATCAAGTGCAAAGTGAAAGAAATCATGAAGATCCAGGAGATGAGTCAAATCCATGTAACGTGTAGGCCTGAAGACAACATCAAAAGATGACATAAAGGGACTGGTCGGAATAAAGGATCGTGAAATGATCACAATGTGATTAAAAATGGATTTAAAAGGAGAAGAGACTTGAAAGGGAAGGACGCTAGTGGGAATGAGGAATAAAATAAGAAAGGAAGAGCTTTAGTATGTCAATAAGTTGTCGGAAGCTCAAGGACTTGAAGATTGAATGACCAAATATAGTAGTCGGAAAGGATGAGTAAGTAAGGAAATCGATACAGCTATAGTGATGTGAAGTCAAAGACAAGTTTTGGAGAATATCGTGCGGTAATGGGCATGTAAACCCAACTATCCCGGGGAAAATATGACTTAGGAAAGGAAGGATTTATGATTAAGGCATAAGGAAGTCAAATATAAAGATGATAACCAAAGAATGAGGAAGGGATCCATGCAGGATGAAAAGGTGATAAACACCAAAACCTGTGGAAGAAAATGACCAGAACTCATAATCCTGAAATGTTAGGTAAAAGAAGTTTGGAATGGAGAAATGGCACCTTGGGAAAGGAAGGATGTAACTAAAATAAATGATTCTAAGTCTCCCAGGAAGATATGCTTAGCTAAAGTAAGTTCCATGGAATGAGTAAATGATGAGAATGAGACGAGAATCTTAGGTATGTGATGTAAGGGATGAACGAAAACAACCGAGAAGGTTGTAAGATGATAAACTAGAAAATTTATATATTAATGAAAATTTTATTCCAGTACACAATAAGTGTGAAGTAAGTTTTGGGGACAAAACTCCTAAAAGGAGGGGAGAGTTGTAAAACCCCACTCTTTGGAGTTAAGGAAAACCGGGAAAAAAACCGGTCAAACCGAGTGAGAAAACCGAACCAGTTCACAAATCTGATTATCAAAGAACAGGCAAATTGGAGAATTTACAACTCGCGAGTGACCCAAAAGGGTTCATAAACCTTGAGAAGGAATCTTAGGACAAATTGGGAGAGAAAAATTAGACCGGTTCAGATGAACCAGATTCGAAGCGAATTGAACCGATTTATGAACTGAGTTGGTTTATGAACTGTAACCGATAGAGAGAGGGCAAACCGGGAAGTTTATGGATCCCAAGTGACCTAAAGAGTCACATAAGTCATGAAAAAGGACTTTAGGATAAATGGGGGATGAAAACCAAACCAATTCAGGTGAACCAAATCCTAACCGGATTGGATCGGTTTGGACCAGTTTGAACCACTATTGAACCAGATGCTAAATTCATTTTTCTAGGTGGCTTAGAAAATTCCAATTAGAGAATTAAGTTCACCATTTAATAGATAATGAATTTAGATGAATTTAGAAATTTTTAATTTTGAAAAACTCCGTTAAATCAGGCCTAAATTGGACGGTTTAAGCTTTGAACCCGGTTTGGACCGGTTCGGTCCAGTTCGAAATAGTGTCGTCTTCTTCCTTCAGATGACAGCACTATTCACTCGCTGGAAAATCAAAGCAACACTGGCGAAGAGGAAACATTTCCGTTCAATACATTTAACTACATCAATGATTTTCTTAAAGGTGCCAAATGGACAGCCGACGAGTCCCCGAGCTCCCTATATAAAGAGCCCCTATCCATTCTTCCTCCCCACACCTAAAAACCTCACTCTCTCTCTCTACTGCTTAGTTTTCCGATAAAGCTTGAACCAGAGCTATGGTATAGGGTCTTTTATAAGCCAAAGAAGGCATGGTCGGGTTCCTTAGAACTACGGAGAAGTCAGCTACACGGTGGTTGTCTCCAATTGCCCCAAGGGTCGCTGGAGAAGTGTTGGTGTGATCGAACAGTGAAGCAGCTCTGGCGGACCGAAGCTACCCTATTTTGACTAAGTTGAAATCAGCCAATTTAAGCCCTTTTCAGGCCAAACCAAACCCTCCCAACATGTCCACAGCCCTCCTACGGCCGAATTAGAACTGAAAGGTAAGCCAATTCGGCTCACTTCTGTAATTTTCGACCGGTGCTAGAGAGAGAACAAAAAAAAATTTCGATGACAAAATTCTCACCCAGTTCGGCATCAATTGATGCAATTCTGGATCCTAGGAGTAACCTTAGGAGGAGAGCTATCTGCCCAGATTAGAAGCTCAGACCACCTCGTCCCTGATGGTGAGCATTTGAAGCTTTCTCTCTCTACGTTCTATTTTCTGGCGAATCTCCATTTGAGCTCATTCCAGTGTCAAAACTTGCGATTCAAAGTGTAGTTGAATTGTATGAAGATGTAAAAACTCCAATTTAACTTTAATTTTAACAATTAAACTTGTTTGATTGGTCAATTTGATGAAATAAAATTCGACTGTGTTGGAAAGTTGAAATTGGGGAAAATTTGGGGATTTCAAAACTTCAAGGGACTAAATGTAATTTTATAAAACTGAGGGCCAATTGGGCATGATAAGAGTGTTAGAGGATCAACTGAGCAAATTTTAGAATTTTTGGGATAAAACTTACCATTTTTGTAAAGGAAGGGCAAAATGGTAATTTTAGAAAAATTAGGGACCAAATTAGGAATTTGGGAAACTTGAACCCCTCTCATGAATTTGAATAAATTGAGGTCCCACTGAGAGTTTTTAAAGTTTTGAGACTCAATTTGGGGAAAACCCGACATTTGGGGCCTAAAGTAAATGAAAAAGAACTTTAAGGACCAAATTGTAAATATTTGAAAAGTTAGATATTTTTAATAATTCATAATGAGTCAAGGCTACCAAGCCAAATAATAATGAACAAGAATCTTCATATCGTGTAGGAACAAGAGATATCAGGAACACCAGTTGAAGCAAAGCTCGCAAGGGACGAAAACTGATTTAGAGGAAATACACTGCACGATCGGGCGAGTGGGATTTAATATCATACCCGGATGGGATGATAAGCACCTCAAAAATGAAAACCCACTGCTAAGTGCTATTTTAATCATCACATCTGAGAAGTGTGATGTGGAAATCACACGAAAAAACTACTTAGTGGTTGTAAGTAGATCATACCCGGTTGGTATGATGAAACTTCCAAGAAGGAAGTGGAAAACCAGCTCGTCGGTTATAAGCGGAGATGTCCTCATACCCGGTTGGTATGATGGATAGTTGAAAAGTTTGTTTTGTTGGAAATTCCTCATGGGCGTCTTGATGATCCCGTACTCACAGTGCATGCACAAACAATGTTTTCTTATCAAGCCATGTAATATGTGGTGCCACTGGTCCAATGGCCCTGACTCTCAACTCAACCCGCAGTTGTTTGTCTTGACTGGTCCGTCGACCTGTTATGTCGCACTGCTGCTAGTTGATTGAGCATGTCAGTCCTATCTTGGTACCATGGCCAAACAATTCACTTATTAAGTTTTATGGCACATATATCATGTTCATTTACGAGCTCCTGCTCATGCCAACTGGCCTTGGGCCCACTGTACAAGATTTTTAAAAATCTGGGCATTCTAGCCCTCAAGTTCCAAAACCGAGGCCCCCGACCTATAAGAGCTATTCGAGCTCCCGTCAAGAAGGTCTCCCAAATAGTTTAAGCATTGGCACACAGTCAGGGGAGAACACTTCCAACAAAATAGGTTATCACTGTCCATTATACCAACCGATAAAAGGACATTTCGTTCATAACCGATGAACGGGTTTTCAACTTCCTTCGAGAAAGTCTGATCATACCAACCTGGTATGATCTACTTACAACCGGTAAGTAGTTTTTCCGCATAATTTTTACATCACTTTCTCTAAGTAGTGATAATTAAAATACCACTAAATAGTGGGTTTTTACACCGAGCTACTTATCATTCCGTACCGGGTATGATATAAAATTTCCACTCACAACCGGTAAGTGGTTTTTATCTTTAAGTTGTGCTCATCATCCCAAACCGGGTATGATGTTAGTAAACCCACTCACAACCAGTAAGTGGTTTTTAAATTATAAGGTGTGCTCATCATCCTAATCGGGTATGATGTTTGTGAACCCACTCACTCATTAATGCCGTGAATTCCACTAGACCGGTTCTTTGTTTTCACGCGAGCTTGTCCTTGCTGGCGTTCCCAGTATTTCGCGTTCCTACACGATATGAACAACCTTGTTCATTATTACTCGGCATAACAACCTTCATTCATTTCCAATAAATGGGAAAACCCAAACTTTTAGTTATTTGTAATTAGGTCCCTAAAGTTATTTCTCTTTAACTTTAAGTCCCTAATGTCGGTTTTTCCTCAAATTGAGTCTCGTAACTTTTAAAATTTATCCTGGGACCTCAATTTATTCAATTTCACCAAAAAGGGGTTTAATTTCCCAAATTTCCAATTTGGTCCCCTAGTTTTACCAAAATTACCATTTTGCCCTTCTTTTACAAAAATGGTAAGTTTTGCCCCAAAAATTCCAAAATTCCTCAATTGGTCCTCCAACATTATTTTCATGCCCAATTGACCCTCAATTTCATAAAATTGCATTTTGGCCCTTTGAATTTCGAAAATCCCCAATTTTTCCCCCAATTTCAACTCTTCAACACTACCGAATTAGATTTTATCAAATTGACCGATCAAGCACTTCTAATTATTGAAATTGAGTTCCTGCATGTTCATACGATTCTAAGAAACTTTGAATCGCAGATTTTAACGCTGGAACGAGCTCAAACGTAGCTTCACCAAAAAATAAATTGTAGAGAGAGAAAGTTTTGATTTCTCACCAGTGAGGGCACGACGGTCCGAGATTTCGATCTAGACAGATAACTCTCATCTTGAGGTTCATCCTAGAATCAAGAATCGCATCAATTGATGCAGAATTGAGTTAGAATTTCATTATTAAAATTATGTCAATTCTCTCTCTAACACCAACCGGAACTTGTAGAGGGGAGCCGAATTGACTTATCTTTCAGTCGTAATTTGGCCGTGGGAGGGCTGAGGAAGTGTTGGGAAGGCTTGGTTTGGCCTGAGGAGGGCTCAAAATGGCCAATTTCAACTTGGTCGAAATAGGGCAGCTTCAGTCCACCGGAGCTGCTTCACTGTTCCATCATGTCGACGCTTCTCTAGTGATTCTCGGATTGACTAGAGTTTGCTATCTGATAGCTGACTTCTCCCCGGTTCTAAAGAGCCTGACCTCTCCTTTCAAGGTTAAGAAAAATGTTGAAGTCGAAGCTCTGGTTTAAGCTTCACCAGGAAATGGAGTAGTAGAGAGAGAGAGAGAGAAGTGTTCGGGTGTGAGGAGAATGAATGGGGATGACCTCTTTATATAAGCGTAAAACCCATGTATTAAATGGGTGAGATTTATTACTAGTATTAATATTGCCATAAATTATTGGTATTAATTCCAATAATTTAATTTCAGTATTAATTCCAATAATTTAATTTTGGTATTAAATTATTTATATTAATTCCAATAATTATGCTTAACTTCAAAGTTCTTATGGAATCTCGTTCACTTGAACCAATTTGGTTTTTGTCTTTATTTTGTTTTAAGTTTCTTTTCCAAGGTTTAATGAACCCTTTGGATCACCCGGAAGTTGAAATTTCTAAATTGCTTGTTCCCATATGATCGGGTTTGTAAACCGGCTCGGTTTTCTTACTCGGGTTGACCGGTTCTATCCCGGTTTTCCTTAACTCAAAAGTGCGGGGTTTACACTAACTATGTGCCGCTGTTTAAAATTTTTGGGAGACTTTCTTGATGGGAGCTCGAATAGCTCATATAGGTCAGAGGCCTCGGTTTTGAAACTTGGGGGCTATGATGCCTAATTTTGAAAATCTCGAATAGTGGGCCCTAGGCCAATTGGCACAAGCAGGAGCTTGTAAACAAACATGATTTTAAGCCATGAAAACATAAGTAAATTAATTTTTTGGCCATGGTACCGAGACAGGACCGACATACTCGATAGACTAGCGGTAGTGCGACATGACAGGTCTTCAGACTAGTCAAGACAAACAGTTATTGGACAAGTGGCACCACATATTATATGGCTTGTGTAAAAAACTATTGATTTGTGCATGCATTGTATTACGGGACCTTCCAGATGCCCAAGAGGGCTAGTGATGCATCCTAGGGCTCTAGACAACCTACTGTAAATAAGGGCAGTTAGTTATACTAGAAGTCTTGCGAAGTTTGACGTAACTTCATTGCGCATGAGACTAGGGTGGGGACGGGATGAGGTCTTTGTCCTCATATGGACACAGAGTTTTGTTACAGGATTGAGGGTCAGATGTCACAAACATCCACTCATTCTCAGGGTAGATGTAAATCCTGCACTTTTGGTAGACCGAAGCTGCCCTATTTCGACCAAGCTGAAATCGGCCATTGGGACTTAAAGTTAAAGAGAAATAACTTTATGTACGTAATTACAAATAAATAGAAAGTTTGACTTTTTCATTCATTTGGAATGAATGAAGGCTATTAAGTCGAATGATAATGAACCGAGATGTTCATATCATGTAGGTACACGAAGTATCGGGAATGCCAGCAAGAACAAGCTCGAGTGAATACAAAGAACCATTCTAATGGAATTCACGGCATTAACGTGTGAGTGGGTTTACTAACATCATACCCGGTTGGGATGATTAGCACAACTTAAAATTCAAAAATCACTTACCAGTTGTGAGTGAAAATTTTATATCATACCCGGTTGGGGATGATAAGTACCTCGGTATGAAAACCCACTATTAAGTGGTATTTTAAGCATCACAACTTGAAGGAAGTGCTGTGAAAATCATGCGAAAAAACTATTTACTGGTTGTAAGTAGATCATACCCAATTGGTATGATAAGACTTCCTCGAAGGAAGTTGAAAACTCGTTCATCGTTTATGAATGGAGGTGTCCTTATACCCGAACGGTATAATGGATAGAGAAAACATATGTTTTGTCAAAAGTGCTCTCCCCTAACTATGTGCCAATGCTTAAACAATTTGAGAGACCTTCTTGATGGGAGCTCGAATAGCTCTGATAGGCCGGGGGCCTTAATTTTGGAACTTGGGGGCTAAATGCCCGATTTTAAAAATCTTGTATAGTGGGCCCAAGGCTAGTTGGCACGAGCAGGAGCTTGTAAATGAACATGATATATGTGCCATAAAACTTAATAAGTGAATTGTTTGGCCATGGTACCAAGATAGGATTGACATGCTCAGTCAACTAGCGATAGTGCGACATGACAGGTCGACGGACCAGTCAAGACAAACAACTGTGGGTTGAGTTGAGAGTCGGGGCCGTTGGACCAGTGGCACCACAGATTACATGACAATATGAGAAAACATTGATTGTGCATGCAGTATGAGTACGAGATGATCAAGACACCCATGAGGGGTAGTAATGCGTCCTTAAGGGCCTTGGACGACCCAGTGAGTATAAGGGCAGTTCGTCGTTCCAGGTGTCTGTGCGAAATTTAGAGTAGCACCAAGCGCATGAGACCAGGGTGGGGACGGGATGAGGTCTCTATCCTCATATGAACATGAAGAATCGATTTCAGGATTGAGGGTTGGATATCGCATACATCCATTCATTCCCAGGGTAGAAGTGGACGTACTTCTATCCGGGTGGCCGGTAAAGTCGCTCTGAAGCCACAAGTGGGTTCAGTGGTCGTGATGGCCTGCAAAGGTGTGTTTGATCTTCATGATGAAGGATGTGTGTTGGGTGATGACACATCGTGGTTAAATATGGAAATGGTGGAAAAACTAAGATTTTTTAATAAAAGGAATTTTTGAAAGAAAGGAGTCTGGCACACTCCAATAATAAATATTTTCTTAAAAGTCCAAACTTTTGAAAACCCATTCACTAAGTAGTCGTGCTCACCCCCTCCCTTATGTCCCTTTCAGGAAATCCCAGACAGCCTACCCTTAAAGACCATCAACTAAGACACTTGTAAGACAGTTATGTAAAGTTTAAAATTTCATTTAGTTTTGATTATGATATTCCAAGAAAAGGTGCAAGTTAAAGGACGTCTTACTATTTATGGTTTATAATAATGGGAAACTCTTTAATAAACCGGGAGAGTGGCGGGTTGTTCACAAGGATCTGACCAAACCGGGTCGAGGTGTGACAGTAGAAGTTGACATACTTCTATCTGAGTGGCCGGTATAGTTGCTCCGACGCCACAAGTGGGTACAGTGGATGTGCTGGCCTGCGATTGTGTGTTCATTCATGATGATAGGCATGTGTTGGTTGATAAACACACCGTTGAGATGAGAAATAATTTTAAAAATTGAGATTTAAATATTAGAAAATTTAAAGAAATTAAGGAGTGCACACTCCAATTTGAAACTATTTTTATCGAAACTTCATTTTTTTAAATACCCATTCACTGAGTTGTAGAAACTCACCCCTCTTTTATTTATTTTCAAGAAATAGAGAAAATGACTAGGGATAACACCAAGCCTTACCCTCTATCAGGTATACTTAATTTCTCTTAGCCTTGCATTATATTTGATATATGTCTTTCCAGGGAACATGGTTAAAAGTACGTCTGACACCTCTTAACTTAAAGAAGGAGGAAACTCCTCTTGAACTAGGAGAGCAATGGGTTGCTCACGGGGATCCGACCAAACCGGGTCGGGGCGTGATAGTAGTGGTTTGGTCCTACTAGCTCGACAACTCAGACTTGGCTCGACGGATGTCACAAACAATTTCTCATTATTTGGATCTTTTTGCATCAATCCTCATATACTAGTTCTAGATGGGTACATACTAGTATCCATCGGCCTTAGGCCTACTGGCATTCTGAGCCTAAGCCCTAGAATTAGCTCCAAAAATAGTTTAAGCAGGGTCACCTAGTTAGGGGAGATTAATTCCAAGAAAATCATTTTCAAAAGAATCGTACTTCCAACTGTAATATACGTTATAGTGATTCCCACTCATTAGTGATTTTGGTGGGGTCGCACCAACAGGGTCTCTCTCCTTGGTGTGCTTCTAGGGACTGGCGCTCAGGTAATCAGTTCCTGTAGAGTACAAGTGTTCGTATCAAGATGCGGTGTCAAAGATATCACATACTTTCTCATATTTGCACCTAGGGCCCCGTACTTTTCTTTAATTGCACATGGGTCCCTAGTTCCCCTTTTTATCTCTATTAGGCCCATGGGTTTCCAATCATTCTTTTTAGGTCCTTAACTCTTTTTCAATTTCACCAAGTGGCCCTCAATTTACCAAAATTTCCGTTTAGTACCTAATTTTTCAAAATTTGTAATTTGGTCCCCAACTTTTAGAAATTTCCAATTTGCCCCCTATTTTTCCCAAATTATCCAATTGACCCTCAATTGGGGTGAATTTAATGAAAACACCTTTAATTTCGTGAATTTGCCATTTGGTCCACCAATTTTTTCAAAAATTTCATAAAAGTACCCAAAATCCCCAAATTGAACTTCATCTTCTTCCCAATTTAGGCATATGAACCTTCAGATCTTACCTTGTCCAATTGGTGATATGTAAGTCCTTAATTCCTCCCATTCTCGCCTCAATTTGTCTCCTCCAGCTCCCCTCGATCATCCTACACTTTGAATCTTCAATTTTGGTTGAGTTTTAGCCTCGTCGAAGTTTCGCCAGAAAATTTACAGTAGAGAGAGAAAACTCGCGTATCTTACCAATAGAGGGGTGGTGGCCAGAGCTTGAGGTACGGGCAGCTAGTGCTCGTCGAAGGGAACCTATCAAGACTAAATCCCACTGCAATTCGCCTCTGTCCTATGGGAAATTGAAGAGAGAAGTTTCGAGGGGTGCAGCTCTAAAACTAAAAAATTCCAATGTGAGGAGGCGAAATTGAGCTTACCGAGTCTGAAAGGAGGCTGCAAATGGGTCTTATACGATAGGAAATGGCCAATGTGGGCAGTGGAAGGGCCGAGAGAGAGTCGAGGTTGGGTCGGTGAGGAGCTCGCTGTTTTGAGCTCCGAAGTGACTTCAATGTGCGATCCCCTTCCCACTTCTCTAATAGGTCTTGGTTCGTTCTAAGAGTGTCTGGAGCTCAAGTGTTCTTCCCCGATTCCAATGCCACCCTCCAGAGCTTCTTTAGTGGAGATTTTGCCTGTCGTCGGAGCTCTGGTTTGCTACTCGCTGAAAAATGCACTCTTCTTCTTCTATGCTCAATTGTGGAATGATAAGAATGAATAGAGGGGTGCTCTTTATATAGGGAGCTCAACAATTGTTCATGCTACCCGCCGACGTAAGACTCGGCCTCTAACTCGGCCGCCAACGACCTGACCGGAGAGATTTTGAAGTCGCCAAAGACTCGAGCTTTTCCAGCGTCTCTCTCTCCTCCATTCTCTTTGTCAGTGCCTGAAGGTTGAAGATGATGATGTGGCGGTTATGCCATGTGGCACACTGTGATTGGCTAGTTTTTCTAACATGGAGGTCCAGCTCGACTGTCGCATCAGTCGTTGACCCATTTACCAAACACGTGGCAGCCTCTCATTGGATGCTCATGTCTATGTGGCATGTTGACAGGGCGTCAGCTAACCATTGATTGAACATGTGGCAACCTCTCATTGGCTACTTGTGTCTGCGTGGCTATTGATGGGGCACCGTTGCCCGTTGCCCGGTCTGGTCCGCTGACCGGTCCGACTGTTGACCAGTCCAATCCGATCAGGTTTGCTGTCCTGAATTCGAAAATTGGCTAGTTTGGAGCCGATTCGATCGGTTTTCTAAAATTTAAAATTTTCTAAATTCATCTAAAACCATTTTCTATCTAATGGTGACCTCAATTTCTCAAATTGACATTTTTAAGCCACCTAAAAAAATGAATTTGTAAATCAGTTCACTATGGTTCATCTCGATTTAGCTCAGTTCGGGTCTGGTTCACCCTAAACGGTCTGGTTCTATCATCAATTCCACTTCCCCATTCTTCCTCACAATTTTTGTGAATTTTTTGTCACTTCGAATTTTCCAATTTCCCCTGTTAACCCTTCTTCACTATTTTTTATTTGATTAAATTGGCCTGGTTTTTCGACAATAGTGTCGGTTCTCCTCCGGTTTCCTTGGTTCGAGGGGACGGGTTCCACACATATCCTCAGGCACGTGTACTCGAATAGACAATTTTGGAACACGTATTGTGATTTTTCTTGGAAAAGTATTGAGATTATGTGTGTTTATGACAAATAGGACAAAGAAAGGGAGAAACACCCATAATGACTAAATATATAATAGCACTTATGTGGGTATGTTTGCAAGTTTATGCAAAAAACCAGGATATTTTTGTCAACCAAAGATATCCATGGAGATTAGGTTTTCATAAATAAGGGAGTATATGGGTAAGCAAGAGGTATGATTTGCAATCTAAGATGATTAGCAGGAATTTCTTATGATGATGACTCTAGAGGAGACTTATAGGGAAATACATAATATTCTGGATGGACGTATTGAAGAAAAGTCTTACCACCAGCCTAAAATAAATGATGATGCTAAGTTGATTAAGGAAATTGGACAAAAAAGGAAGTTTAAAAAAGAATGTGAATGGAAGACTCTAAGAATATATTATGGTATTATGACCATGTGAATTAGAGGAAGTGGAAGGAGCCGAGTTAGTTAGTTATGAGAGGAAAATCCTCCTTAGCAAATGATTAAGTTTTGAGGACAAAATTCTTAAAAGGAGGGTAGTAGTTGTAACATCAAAACTTATGGAACCAGAGTTAAATCATAAATTGAGGTTAAACTAGGAATGGAATCATGAACTAAGAGGCGAACCTAAATCGGAAATGGAATCCCAAATTGAGAATGAAATTCTAAATCGGAAATGGAACCCTCAATTGGGAATGAAACAAGAGTTGAGATTTCAAATTGGATCATAAACCAAGGTTTGAAGCAAGAATGGGAACCTGATGTTGAGAATAGAGATCCGATCGGATCAGGGATTGATTTCCCGGGCAAGAAAATCGAGATTCTTGGAAAAAGTCAATTTTCGACTGAACGAGTATGAAATTTCGAATTAAATTATCGAGGGGACCCAAAAAGGGAAAAAATGTAATTTAATTTGAAAAACTAAAGGGATGAAAAATGAAGTCAAGTTACCTAGATCCGAGTCAAGTTGACCCGACTCACTCATACCACTCGCGAGCCTCCCCTTACCGCCTAGCAAATTTCGGTTGCACTCCGTCATAAATATCAGTCAAATTGATTTAATTTTGAACCAAATTGCATGTTATAAATTGCAAAGATCGGGTAGCTAGGTGAGTTACAAGTTTCCCAATGAAATTAATTGCATTAACTCTTCATGGACAAATCAAATTTTGGATTCAAAGTCAGAAATCCCAATATGATAAGCCTAATCGAACCCTGATGATCAAACTGATCAATTCTCTCTTTCTTGACCACCAAATGGAGTGATCTTAATGTAAAAATGCCACTTATGGACTCCTCTTAAGTTCTGTAGTCGGCTCCTAACTTGTTAGTGGTCGAAAAGTATTGCACAAGGATCGTTTTTGCTGATCCAAATCTAGGACAAAAAATTCATTTGTCGGTTCCAGCCTTACGAGGCCAAATACTCCAGTGGCCAGCAATGTCAAAGTGACTGCAAGCCTTCCTTCTACCTCTCCATGGCAAGGTCGACCTACGACAAGGGGAAAATTAGTTGCCACGAGCTGATTTCAACTAGTGGGTTTGTCGTACTTTGCCCAATCGAGTGCCAAATTCTCCCAACTCTGGTTAGCACTTGGCTGGACACCATCACAGAATGTTTTTCCTAAAGCTTGGCTAGCAAATGCCTAAGCTCCGATCATCTATCTGGCTAGCTCCATTGAGAATTTTTTATAACTCCTAGAATAGTTTTTTCGGTCAATTTTGAAAAATGACCAAATTCGGCCATCTTTGCCCGAGGTAAAATCCCCCACTTCTCCCACGAGCCATTAGGAGTATAATATAGTATTTAGGAGTGATTTGTGACATTGCTCAAAATATTTTTTTAGTGGACCTAAATCCACGATTTTGAAAAGAGAAGTGGGCTTAAGGCCACGTTTCTGCAAAATTCACACAATGGGTCCGAGGTCAATGGAAATGAGTTTATTCTCCTAAATAAAACTTGAGTTTTCATTCTTATAAAATTATCTCATATAGATAGTATGTTTAAGCTACAAAGCTAGGAGTTGGGTCGGAGCTCGTTGGGTTAGCAGCCTAAAGAGAAAAAAATCTAATATCCAAAATGTGTTATGTGTGTGATTAGAATCTTTTGTGAGATCAAGTAAACGTCTTGTAGGGATAATTTCTATTCTTAGGGCTGTTGGATAGCAATGTTGGGATAATTGAAGACAATGTTGTCCCACTATGTTATGGGGGTCCAAGTAGTCCTTGTGCTCATTTGAGGCCAAGGTGAAGCACGAGAGGTTTCGTCACTCTATAGTGGACAACTTCTTTCGATTTATGTTTGGGGTTGGGTAATGGTGATCACACAAGTAAATGGTAGAGATTCTAGCACCATACTTATGTTGTAGAGCTTATAAACTCTCAACAAGGTGAACTGTAAAAATGCTACGGGCCACAAGTAGGATATACCAAGGTTGTAAGCTTACATGCTTTGTTCTGCAAATTAGTGATAATTTTTATATGAAAAAATGGTGTTTCATTGTTTGTTTAATATAAATCCATTAAATAAATAATATGATGAGATCAACCATATTCTAATTTCTCTTGTACCTTAAAACCTATTCAATTAATTGTGAATTTACCCCTTTTACTTAAAACCTATTCAATTAATTGTGAATTTACCCCTTTTACTTAAATTTCCCAGGAAAAACTACGAAAAGTAATAATTGTGGAGAATTACTTACATTGTATATTTTATGTTTTAATAATATTTCGATATATTTTCTTTAAAATATTTTAAAATATTTATTTTGGGTTAGTTTTTATAACTATCAATACTATAAAAATAAATTACTATTTAAAATATCAATAGAAGTAATCAGTTGTTCGTAGGTTTCCAACTAAATTAAGTCGAGGTATGACATTTTACACGTATTCTTTTGCTTAAATTGTCACTCATGACTTTGTTCGTTCATGCACCAGGTGAGTCTCGATATGGCCATATGGGTCACTCCTTCCTTCCTCCCAAGTTCGCTCGACGGAACTTCCCTCGACAAACCAAAGTCAGCCTAGCGAATTGCCTCAGGTTGCCAACCTCCCAATTGTAAGGTAAGTAATCCAAGCATATAGGAGATTGGTAGATGGGTGGTATAGTGATTTTCTTCCTACTATGGAGTGAAAAACTTGGTAGAATGCACTTGATAGAATGCGGTTTGTGCCAATGGTAGAAAACATTTTGAAAATGCTTCATGTGAGTATGATTTTTTTAGTAGTATTCCATGATGAGGTCAACCAGGCCGCTCTCCAAGAACCCACGCCCACGGAAGGCACATGTAATTGGCATCGACTGTGCTGACAATGAACCTAAAAAATGCTTTGTACCATTAATGACATTAGCTTGGATCAACTCAGTAATCAGTAAAAGGAAATGGCACAAGGATGGACTAAGCACAGCCAACCTCAAAATATTTAATGGGAAGTGAAAAGGGCAGTTTGGCACAGAATTAGTCCCCCCAGTGAGACAAAAGCTCCTCAAAAATAAGTTCCCTCAAGAGTGCCAACAGCCCTCCATTACAAGTTTACAACACTAAAACAGCATATCTATTCCAAAAAGTTAGCAACCAACCAACTAAGAATCAGGTAGACAAGTTAACTATAGTACCGATCTTCTGCTACCAATTTTACTCAATGCAAATGTACAACAGCAGAGAACATATACAAAACTGGAAGGATGCATGCTGTTAGCCACGGGTCAAGTCAATTCCGGTATGGTGATTTTTCAGATCTATGGTGGGTTGTGAGTTTGGCCAAACACGGGTAGCAGATGAAGTGAAGTTATGGCTAGGCCCACTACTCAGAGCGATGGATCTATCCCCTGACTTGAATTTGGAGGAGTCTTCTTCAATTTTGGGGTCTGCAACCACAATCTGTTTCTCTTTTGCCTTGGAGTTACCATAAACAAAGCTGCAGATGATCACCTGAGGAAAAGCAAGGAACTTCCATTGAATATCTACAATTGTATTATAGTAGGATAAAGGCTAACAGCATAGATAAAAGAACACTTCGTCACAATCAGTTGACAAGGGTAAGATTTCAGCTGGCCAAGAGGCTCTAAGACCTTGTACAGTTTTTTTATACTTTTCAAATTTTTATATATGAATCCAAAGCATTTATTCTGTCCGCATTTCCTATTGCTTCATCAAATTTTGAAGTAAGATGGGCCTATACACTGAGCCTGGTAGAATTAATTTATGGAAAGTAAAAAAGTAAATCTCGGGTTTGCTGTGCATGACTCCATGCCAGTAGAAGACTATTAATATGAGCTCTAGATAGACTTAGCTGCATCAAGCCCAAACAGTTCTCAGCTGAATCCACCTTTATTTCACCCCTAATAGCTAGTAATTCCCAATATAGAGGTAATATGATGCTACAGAGAGCTGAATAACAATAACCAGTCATGTAGCCATCAAACACAAGTCTGTTAGTTATAGAAGTAGAAGAGGAGAACGACTAAAGAAATATACCTGGACAGGACCTGCAGCAATAAGAATCCCAGCACTGCCACCTATAACATGACCTTCAGGACTTGAGAGTGAAACACTCACACCACCAGTTCGATTACGGGGTCCACCTTCTTTGTCAATTAAGTATGAACCCGACAAGCGCAATATCTCAAATCGGCCCTACATAAGCCAAGCAAACTAAATCAGTTTCATATATATTGTACATGAAACAACTTCTATCAACTTGATGACGGTAAACCATGGAATATTATCATTACAAGGATCAGGTATTGACCACCAAAAGGATATTCATTGCACTTAATAAGTGAGCAAAGAATAATAAGAGTAAAGACACTAATAGCTTCCTCTCAATAGAGATGCAGAAAGGGAAAAAGTTGTAAACATGTTGGAGTACTTCAACCTCATAAGTGATTGAACCACCAGAAGAAGCAGGTTGCCTAAAAGTCACTAATGAAATTGTGCCACATCCAGACAATATGCAAACAGCTCTGGGTCTCTGTTGGGAGAAAGATAAAATTTTTGCAACAACATCCTGCAATAAAGGAGATGAGCACCCTTATTTAAAAGAAAAAAACACTTTTTCTAAATGATTTTAAAAAATTCTTTCATTTTCTTGATAGATGATGAGTAAGGTAGCAGAAATCTCAAGCCCGATCCATATCCGACCGGACCCAGCCGGTCCCGTGGTCCTCTAGGTTCGAGTCCAGGTCTATGAGGGGCGAATCCAGGACCCGGTGGTTGGGTCTCGCCCCATGAAATTGGACCCGATGGTCAGATCCGTCCAGGTCCGGGTCCGGCCTACTCAGCCTGACCAAGGGCAACTTTTTTTACACTAAATTGATAAAAAAAAATTACCAAACATTTTAAATTTGATATTTATAGTAAATTATATTATACATAATATTAAAAGATTTTATTATAGTAAATTATTTTGTTTACCTAAAATACTTTGTAAAAAAATTAAGTTTTAATTATAGTATTTTTTTGTACATAAAATTGATAAATTTTAATTATAGTAATTTTTTTATGTACATAATATATACTTATAAAAAATATTTACTATTTTATAATTTGACATATTGTACTTAATTACACTAAAAAAATAATTTCCATAAATTAATTTCAATAAATATAAAATTAAAAAATAATAATAATAGTAAATTATTTTGTATACATAAAATTTGTTATAAATAAAAAAAATAAATTGCACATAAAATTACAATTTTTTAATTATAAAAATATACATGGTATATAACTTTATATATTATAGTATGATACATAATTATTCTAAATTATTTAATTTAAATAAAATGATTTTCCTGCACTAAAATAATTACTATATATAAAATTTTAAAATATTTATAATAAATCATTTACATTCGATAAATTAATATTAGTGTACATAAAATAAGTTATATATAAAATTATAATTTTTTACTTATATAAAATATTTCCTATATTGTAAATTGATATATGGTACATAATTATATTAAATTATTTAATTTCCATAAATTAATTTTATACATTTACTGTATATAAAATGACTATGGTACATAAAATTAAAAAGTTTTAATTATAGTAAATTACTTCATTTATATACATTGATATTTTTGTACATAATTTTTAAATAAATTTCACAATTTTTAATTATATAAAATATGTATTGTATGTTATAAAAGTGTACATAATATAACTATTTAACAATACATAATTATACTAAATTAAAAAGTTTAATTATAGTAAATTAATTATTGTACTTGTATATAAAATAATTTGTACATAAAATTAGAAAATATATATGGTACATCACTTGCTAGTTGTTACATTATAATATGGTTCATAATTATTTTAAATTATTTAATTTATATAAATTGTTTTACTACAATAAAATGACTATTTTACATAAAATTAAAAAAAATAATCATAGTAAATTATTTGTATTAATATTGTTGTACATAAATAAATAAAATTATAATTTTTAAGTTGATACATTATACATAATTATATTAAACTATTTAATTTGCATAAATTAATTTTACTATACATAAAATAACTTCAATAAGCACCCATTTAGGCATATGGTGATGGGGTTTGATTAGACTCGACCAGGTCTGGTCGGGTCCAGGTCTGGGACAGCAGGACCCAGACCCAACCCATTCCTTTGCATGAGAAACTTAATTCAAGAACAGTTCAAAAGGCATAACAGAAATTATAAATCTGGATATGCTTCCAAGTGACCAGGAGCAAGTTAATGCTTTGTCGTTAAATTTGCATTAATTGTGTGAAGCAGGGTTAATTCATGATCTTTAAAATTGCATTAATTGTGAGTTTCATAATGTACATATTTCTTGACATAAAAGTGAAACAAAACATACCTCCCCGGTTTCAAAACTGATCACATGTGGTGCAAATGCAAGTCCAGCTGAACTATTCATCCATTCACCTGACAAGAACAATTCAAAACAATGGAATCCATTATTGTAACCAATATTAAGCATGATGCAAACTCTATAAAATCAAGATGGATATGTTGAATATGATATTCTTTATATGGTGCAAAGGTACTTAAAGATACTTAGCTGCCTTACAGATCTTACCACCATTCTTATATTGCCACTAATGCCATAGATAAATTACTCAGATTAGAGCAGGTTCGTACTACCTAAGGACAATAACACAGATACAATGTTTAATTACAAATGAATACCTACCAACAGTTTCTAATAGTTGCTTCCTCCCTGACCCACGGGGCCGCCCTCGAACATTCTTTGGAAGTGGTGTTACCGTGCCTGGTGTGGAGGAATCAGGAGCTGCTCCTGATGTTGGCAGAAGTCCCAGAGCCACCTTGCCATCAGGCCCGTACTTCCTAGGCCTCCCTCTCTTCCTCTTTAAGGACTGTTCTACAGAAGGTGGTCCTGCTGAAAATGCACCAATGGAAATGCTACCACGGCTAAAACCACAGTGCGAAGGTGGTGGTGATGGCAGCTCAACCTCAAACGCCTGCCCAGCCAAAGTTGCACCCATACTGGACTGAGAAGCAGCAGGTGCTGCTGCAGCCTGAACATTATGATGGTGGGTGCTTGTAAGTGCCCTAAAAGGAGTGGGCGCATTTATCCCACCGGGTTGCAGCCCAGATGCAGACCCCAACCCTACCTTTGCCATAAAATACTGTGCTGATCCACCAGAGATTGCCATAGCTTCTCTTCCGTCCATTCATTTACAAGGTCTAAAACCTACAAATTTAATCCGCTTAAACTTCTGATTGAAGCGAAGAAGGACAAATTTTACTGCCCAAAACCTCGAGGTGAAGAGATCTAAGCAGAATGACACAGAGATGTCGAGCAAAAGAAAAGTTACTGAGAGAAGAAGAAAAAAGAACACTTTTCCCCCTATCGCTGAATCTTTAAAACAGATGAAAACAAGATGGTTGGTGTTCAAACAACATCACTCAACGAAAAGCCCGGCACCTTCAAGGCGTTAAGTACAGCTAAAAGGAAAAAGAAATTCCACCCCTAGAAAGAAAACAGTCAAAATACAAGGGAGGGCATAAGCAGTAAAGGCCTGCCTCCCTCTGGACCTTCTTTGAGCAGGAAGAAAGAGAGGAACAAAACCCTAGATTTGCACAGACCTAGGGTTTTTCCACAAGTGGAAATGCAGGGGAATAAGGGAAAAGGGAGGGAGAAAGAGGGAAAAAAGGGTCCTTTGGAAATTGAAGGAGAGGCCTTTGAACGGATCAAGCTAGTGAAGTTAGTGAGGACTACCAGTCCACAGTGTGACGACAAGGACCTTTACTTTAGCTTTAATGGAGAGGGGGAGTGGCATATTTAGGGACAGTGTGACCTACCAAAGCTACCAGCTTTACTGATTAAAATAGACTGGGAAGTCAATACCAAATTTGTCGGTATCTTGAATTACGCCCGCGCGAGGAGAAAACCATTGCGCCAGAACTAATTTCGTCAAAGGAGCAGCTAAGTAACTACGCTACGGTAAACTCTGGTTTTCAAAGGGATTCTTCTGTGGAAGAAGGGGCCAATACCAAACCTCAATCCATCTGCAGAAGTGAAATGGGCATACCAGACTTTCTAATGCACCAACACGAGCAGCGGAGACACTTCACTGACATCACATTCCCCCTTCTAGAGCACATAAGATTGCTCGGAAAATTCATGGCTGCAGTTGAATGCACAAACCCACATATTTATCATCACATAGAAATGATTCTCTTGCAGAAATTGACCACAGATTCTCAGGGAAAGCAAGGTGCCAACGGACTGGTTCTGCATTTGTGGAAATGCCTATCGATAGATAATCCTAGCAAAAGAGTCAGCAAATCTTCCGACCGCATAAAAACATTTGGAAAAATATGCGTATAGATAATGAAGAAAAATAAAACAAGAATTTGTCTGAGCCCGGGTTCGAACCGGGGACCTCTAGTGTGTAAGACTAGCGTGATAACCGACTACACCACCCAGACACCTGCCTGATGAATATGGAAATCCAATATTTTAACAATCCTACATCAAATCTGCTGAACATTGTAAAACCAACGAAAAAAACAAAAGAAGCTTGATACCACCAGAAAAAAAGATTAGAAGGGCATACTCAATGAGATTCTAGAAGTGCTTTGAGTTAATTAAGATATTCTTGTCAGTTGCGGGATGGCCTCAGAAGTTTGGACGGATGGATCATTCTGAACCAATGCAGAAAGCATTCGAACAGAGTGCAGAGTTAGATCATCATACTTCTCCGGTGGTTTTGGAGTTTCTGGGAATAGAACCTATTCATTCTATGATACCGCCCATGGATCCATCAGTGCCAGTTGAAAGCTCACCATCAGATATATCACTCAGTCTCTCCTTGGAATCTCGATCTCCCAACCCCAAGAGCTCCACATCATCATCGGCCCTCGAACCGATGTCCCTGAAAGAAAAATTAGATGGGAGATAGAAGAAGTCCTTTTGATGCGTGGACTCATCTGCCGAATGCTGTGACCCAGCTTCAGAATTTGTGTCGCTACATTCTGAACAGTTATCTCCATCCGAAGCTGTCTTCCCACTCAGTCTCAAGATTTTGGGACTTGCAATTCTTCGGATCTGTTGAGGTGTTACAATCGAATGTCTTCACAACCCCAAAAAGTGAATTAGTAGGAGAATTCTCTAAAGAGACAGCAATAAGAGAAGAGGAACAATTTAGTCCGGTAAAGAGATGAGAATTGGCATGGAAGGAGTGTTAGAAACCCAAGATAGACAGCAACTATAGGACATACATCTAAATCACTTGATTGAACCAATTCAATAATAGTTTAGCCTGATCGATCAGCACATAATCCATGCTTTAGCAAGAAAACTTCATGAAACTTATTTCTAGAATCAGGTACCCAACCTGCTGCAGGTTCTACCAATAACAAGAAATTAGCTTGTTTAGATTAAATAAATATCATTGACTGTGGAAAACTAAGTCTAGAACTAAGATAATATAAGCTTTGAATTGCATACCATAAGAAACTTTGAAAAAGGTTGCACTCTTACCATTTAAAGGATATATAGAAAATTGCATTAGAAAAAGGTATGTAAATTATGAATTTAAGGCAATGATATTTGGATTAACAAATGAATAAGTTGCATTTATTTACTTAATGAACATAGTATTTACTGATAATATACTATTATATTCCGGAACGCAAACAAATTATGAAACGTTCATCCACATTGTGTTGAAAGCACTATGAAGAGATCAACTGTTTTCCAAATTCACAAAATGTAAATTATGACTAAGAGAAGTAGGGTTTTTGAGACATATAATATTATATAGTGAAATTCACGTAGATCTGACAAATCTTAAGGCGATATCTAACTGAAATACACTAAATAACCATATAGAAGTGATGAGTTTTTTTAGGGTTAGCTAGATAATACAGGAAGTCTGTGGAGAAATACTCCATATTAGCGATCCTAATAACATAGCTAATTTGTAAGGGTGTTAATTTAAGGAACTAAAGAAAAGACTCACTACAACCCCTATACTTGCCCTCTTGGATATTAATGGAGTAGAGTACATAATGTACAACGATGTGTCTGAACATGGGATGGGATGTGTACTGATGTAATGAGGGAAGATGATCTCGTATGCATCAAAACAATTGAATAAGCATGAGTGCAATTATTCAACTTATGACCTGTAGTTAGCAGCCATCGTATTCACTCTTAAAATATGGATGCATTATCTATATAGGTTAGTTGTCACATCTTCACCAATCATAAGTGTAAACCCCACCCTTTTGAGTTAAGGAAAACTGGGAAAAGAATCGGTCAAACTGAGTGAGAAATATCAAACCGGTTTACAAACCCGATCATTAGAGGAAGGGCAATTTAGAAAATTTCAACTCACGAGTGACCCAAAGGGTTCATAAAGTCTTGGGAAAGAACCTTAGGGCAAATTAGAAGAGAAAAATCAGACCGGTTCAGATGAATCGGATCTAACTAGATTGAACTGATTTATGAGCCGAGTCAGTTCATGAACCGGGACCGATAAAGAAAGAGCAAATAAGGAAATTTATGGATTCTGAGTGACCTAAAGAGTCACAAAAGTCAAGAAAAAGGACTTTATGATGAATTGGAGATGGAAACCAAACCAGTTCAGATGAACCGGATTGAACCAGTTTGGACCGATTTGAACCACTATTGTACTGGATGCTAAATTCATTTTTCTAGGTGGCTTAGAAAATTCAAATTTGAGATTTGAGGCCACCATTAGATAGAAAATGAATTTAGAAATTTTTAGATTTGAAAATTTTGGTCAAATTGGGGGTGAACCGACTGGTTTAAGTTTTGAACCCGGTTCGGACCGGTCCGGTCCGGTTCAGAATAGTGTCATCTTCTTCCTTCATATGACAACATTGTTCACTCGCCGAAAAATTGCACAGCTATGATGAAGCTGAAAAGTCTATGGCCAGGGAGTTTCAGGCAATGAATGGCCACCATTAAGGCACCAATCAGACGACCAAGAAGTCCTCGAGCTTCCTATATAAAGAGCAACTCCTCATTCATCCTCTTCACACCTGAAAATCTCACTCTTTCTCAGCTGCTTAGTTTTTTGGCGAAGCTCGAACTAGAGCTCTAATATAGGATCTTTTTTATGCCAAAGAAGGTGTGGTCGGATTCTTTAGAACCGGGGAGAAGTCAGCTACATGCTTGTAGTCTCCATTTGCTCCGAAGGTCGCCGAAGGAACGCTAACGTGATCGAACAGTGAAGCAGCTTCGGTAGACCAAAGCTACCCTATTTTGGTCGAGTTGAAATCGGCCAATTCGAGCCCTTCTCAGGCCAAACCAAGTCCTCCCAACACCTTCACAGCCCTCCTACAGTTGAATTAGAGTTGAAAGGTAAGCTAATTCGGCTCCCATCTATAATTTTTTACTAGTGCTAAATAGAGAACTGGTAGAACTTCGATGATGAAATTCTCACTCAATTCGGCATCAATTGATGCAATTCTTGATCCTACGAGAAACCTCAGGACAATAGCTACCTGCTCATATTGAAATCTCGGACTGCCTCACCCCCGACAGTAAGCTTTCGAAACTTTCTCTCTCTAAATCCAATTTTCTGACGAAGCTCCATTTGAGCTCATTTCGGCACCAAATCGTGCGATTCAAAGTGCAATTGAATCATATGAAGGTGTAGTAACTCTAATCTAACTTCAATTTCAACAATTAAACTCATTTGATCATTTAATTTGATAAAATCAAATTCGACTGAGCTAGAAGATTGAAATTGGGGGAAATTTGGGAATTTCAAAAATTTGAGGGACTAAAGTGCAATTTCATAAAATTGAGGGCCAATTGAGCATGGTAAAGATGTTGGAGGACCAATTGGGCAATTTTTGGAATTTTTGGGGCAAAACTTACCATTTTTGTAAAGTAGGGGCAAAATGGTAATTTTGGAAAAGTTGGGGAACCAAATTGGAAATTTGGGAAATTGAACCCCTTTTTCTAAATTTGAATAAATTGAGGTCCCAAGGTGAATTTTAAAAGTTTTGGGACTATTTTAGGAAAAACTAATATTAGGGAATTAAAGTTAAAGAAAAATAACTTTAGGGACCTAATTACAAATAAAGGAAAATTTTTGTTTTCTCATTCATTTAAATTGAATGAAGGCTATTAGGCCAAGAGATAATGAACAAGGATGTTCATATCGTGTAGGAACACGAAGTACCAGGAACGCCAGCAAGGACAAGCTCGTATGAATACAAAAAATCGGTCGAGAGGAATTCACTACATTAACGGGTGAGTGAGATTTTTATATCATACTTGGTTGGGATGTTAAGCACCACGAAAATGAAAACCCACTACTAAGTAGTATTTTAAACATCACACTTGAGAGAAGTGATGTGAAAATCATGCGAAAAAACTAATTTGTGATTGTAAGTAGATCATACTTGGTTGGTATGATGAAACTTACTTGAAGAAAGTGGAAAACCCGTTCATCAGTTATGAGCAGAGATGTCCTCATACTCGGTTGGTATGATGAGCAGTTGAAAAATATATTTTGTCGGAAATGCTCTCCCCTGACTGTGTGCCATTGCTTAAATAATTTGGGAGACCTTCTTGACGGGAGCTCGAATAGCTCTGTTAGGCCGGAGGCCATGGTTTTGGAACTTTGGGGCTAATATGCCCAATTTTGAAAATCTCGAATAGTGGGCCCTGGGTCGGTTGGCACGAGCAGGAGCTCGTAAATAAATATGATTTATATGCTATGAAAACTTAAGTAATTGAATTGTTTGGCAATGGTACCAAGACATGACCGACATACTCAGTCAACTAGCGGCAGTGTGACATGACAGGTCTCCGGACTAGTCAAGACAAACAATTGTAGGTTGAGTTGAGGGACGGGGCCATTGGACCAGTGGCACCACAAATTATATGGAATAATGTGAAAAATGTTGATTGTGTGTGCACTATGTTTACGAGACCTTCAAGATGCCCAAGAGAGGTAGTGATGTGTCCCAGGGCCCTAGACGACCTGGTGGATATAAGGGCAATTAGTCGTACCAGAAGCCTTGCGAAGCTTGACATAGCTTCAAGCACATGAGACCGGGGTGGGGTTTGGATGAGGTCTCTATCCTCATACGGACATGAAAATTTGTTATGGGATTGAGGGTCAGATATCACGAACATCCATTTATTCTCAGGGTAGAAGTGGATGTACTTCTATATAGGTGGTCGATAAAGTCGCTCCGACACCACAAGTGGGTTCAGTGGACAGGCTGGCCTGCAATTGTGTGTTTTACCTTCATGATGAAGGATATGTGTTGGGTGTTGATACACCGTGGTTAATAAGAAATGGTGATAAAAATCAGAATTTGAAATGAAAGGTTTTTAAAAGAGAATAAGGAGTCTGTCACACTTCAAATCAAACATTTTTCCTAAAAGATAAATTTTGAAAATCCATTCACCGAGTCGTTATACTCACCCCTCCCTTATATCCCTTTCAAGTAATCCTGAAAAGCCTACCCTAAAGTCCACTAGTTAATATGCATATAAGATAGGTATGATCAGTTTAAAATTTTATGCAAGTTTGATTTATGTTATTCCAGTAAAGGTGCAGGTTTAAAAGATGCCTTACTGTTCATGGTTTATAAACAATGGGCAATCCTTAGTGAACTAGGAGAGTGGAGGGTTGATCACGGGGATCCGACCAAACCGGGTCGAGGCGTGATAATAAGAGCTTCAAGTTCATATTGACATAGAAAGAGATAAACCTAAGGCAGAGACGATGACTGAAACTGATAAAGGTCTATGATCTGATCATTGAGTATCATATGGGGAAGACAAATGTAGTAGCTGATGCCCTAATTCACAAGCACAAGCTAAGCGTGACTTACATAAGGGCAGTGTACCTGCATGTGGTGGAACAGATTAAACAACTACGTATATCCTTAGAAAATGGAGCAACAACCTCTTATTTAGTAGCAAACATGATGGTTCGCCCTAATTTGGGGGATGAGATCTAGGCAAAGCAAAAGACTCACCCGGGGCTAAAAAGGTATGTTGACACCATAATGGAGGCAATCACCGCTAATTTCTGTATAAGAGCATATGAACTGATGGCCTTTAAGGGTTGGGTAGTGGTATTAGATGATGCACGACTGAAGAATTCCATACTCGAAAAGGCACACGACTCAGTATACGCGATGTATCCTGGCAGCACCAAGATGTAGAGAGCCTTAATGTAAGGCTACTCGTGGTTAGGAATGAAAAGAGAGATCGCAGAGTGCGTTGTCATGTGTTTTTCCTATCAACAAATAAAGGTTGAACATCAGAAACTAGTGGGAATCCTCCAACTGCTCCTCATCCTTGAATGGAAATGGGAAAATATTATGATGGACTTTGTGACGGGATTACCCCCCATCTGTTAAAGGGCATGACACAATATGGGTCATTGTGGACCGACTTACAAAAGTCACCCATTTCCTACCTATCAGGCTGATAGACTCGGTGGAGAAATTGGCCAAGCTGCACATAGTTGAGATTGTACACTTGCATGGAGTACTAGAATCCATAGTATTGGAATGGGATCCAAGGTGTACTTCTAGATTTTGGCTGAGTCTGCAAAGCTCACTTGGGATAAACCTGAATATGAGCACATTAGTTCATCCCCAAACGGATGAAAAGTCCGAGAGAACTATCCAAACATTAGAGGACATGCTCTGTGCTTGTCTCCTAAACTTCAAAAAAAGATGGAAAGACTACCTGTGGCTGATGGAGTTTGCATACAACAACAATTATAAAGTCATCATACAAATGGCCTCGTATAAGGCTTTATACGTGAGGAAATATAGAACTCTCTTATATTGGGATGAAGTGGGAGAGCACAAGTTGGAGTGACTGGAACTCAATGAAAATGCATTGGAGAAAATAAGAGTAATACGAGATCGACTAAAGGTGACACAAGTCAGGTAGAAGAGTTGTAAACCCCGCCCTTTTGAATTAAGGAAAACCGAGAAAATAACCGGTCAAACCGAGTAAGAAAACCAAACCGGTTCACAAACCTGATCATTTGGGAATGAGAAATTTTGGAAATTTACAGCTCCCGGGTGATCCAAATGGTTCATAAAACCTTGGAAAAGAACATTAGGATAAATTGGAAGAGAAAAACCAGACCAGTTTAGATGAACCGGATCCAACTGGATTGAACCGATTTATGAACCGACTCGGTTCATGAACCAAAACTAATAGAGAAAGGGCAAACTTTGAAATTTATGGATCTCGAGTGATCTAAAGAGTCCCAAAAGTCATGAAAATGGACTTGAGAATGAATTGGAGATGAAAACCAAACCGGTTTAGGCGAACTGGATTGAACCGGTTTAAACCACTATTGAACCAGATTCTATATTTATTTTTCTAAGTGGCTTAAAAAATCCAAATTTGAGATTTCAAGCCATCATTGGATAGAAAATGAATATAGAAATTTTTATATTTGAAAAACTCGGTCGAATGGGGGGTGAACCAGCTGGTTTAAGCTTTGAACTCAGTTCGGATCAGTCTGGTCTGGTTCGGAACAGTGTCATCTTCTTCCTTCATATGATAGCACTGTTCACTCACCGGAAAATCATGCAGTGCCGACGAAGTTGAAAAGTCTCTGGCTAGGGAGTTTCAAACAATGAATGGCCGCCATTAAGGTGCCAATCAGATGGCCAAGAAGTCCCCAATTCCTATATAAAGACCCCCTCCCCATTCATCCTCTCCACACCTGAAAACTCTATACTCTCTCAACTGCTCCATTTTTCGGTGAAGCTCGAACTAGAGCTCCGACTTGGGCACTTTTCTAAGCTAAACAAGGTGAGGTCAGGTTCTTTAGAACTAGGGAGAAGTCAGCTACATGCTTGTAGTGTTCATTTGCTCTAAGGGTCGCCGGAGAAGCACCGACGTGATGGAATAGTGAAGCAGCTCCGGCGGACCGAAGCTGCCCTGTTTCGGCCGAGTTGAAATCGACCAATTTGAGCCCTCCTCAAGCCAAACCAAGCCCTCCTAACACTTCATCAACCCTCCCACAGCTGAATTAGGACTAAAAGGTAAGCCAATTAGGCTCCCCTCTACAATTTCTGACCGGTGCTAGAGAGAGAATCGACAAAATTTTGATGATGAAATTCTAATTTAATTCGGCATCAATTGATGCAATTCTTGATTCTAGGATGAACCTCAGGACGAGAGCTATCCACCCAGATAGAAAGCTCAGACCGTCGCACCTTCACCAGTGAGAAATTGAAGCTTTTTCTCTCTATAGTCTATTTTCTGGTGAAGTTCTGTTTGAGCATGTTCCGGCGTCAAAACTTGCGATTCAAAGTGCTATTGAATCTTATGAAGTTGTAGCATCTCAATTTTTACTTCAATTTCAATAATTAGATTTGTTTGATTGGTCAATTTGATGAAATCAAATTCGGCCGTGTTAAGGAGTTGAAATTGGGAGAAATTTTGGAAAAAATTGGGGATTTTCAAAAATTCGAAGGACTAAGATGCAATTTTATAAAATTGAGGGTCAATTGGGCATGATAAGAACGTTAGAGGGCCAATTGAGAAAATTTAGAATTTTTGGGGTGAAACCATTTTTGTAAAGGAAGGGCAAAATGGTAATTTTGGAAAAGTTGGGGGACCAAATTATAAGTTTGGGAAAATTAAATCCCTTTTGTGAATTTGAATAAATTGAGGTACTATGATAAATTTTGAAAGTTTTGAGACTCAATTTGATGAAAAACCAGAATTAGGGACTTAAAGTTAAAGAAAAATAAGTTTAGGGACCTAATTGCGAATAAATAGAAAGTTTGATTTTCTTATTCATTTGATATGAATGAAGGCTATTAGGCTGAGGGATAATGGACAAGGATGTTCATATCATGTAGGAATACGAAGTACCAGGAATGCCAGCAAGGACAAGCTCGCATGAATACAAAGAACCGATCGAGTGGAATTCACTGCATTAATGGGTGAGTAGGATTTTATATTATACCTGGTTGGGAATGATAAGTACCTCAAAATAAAAACCCACTATTTAGTGGTATTTTAAACATTACAACTTAGAGAAGTGATGTGAAAATCACATGAAAAAACTACTTACCAATTGTAAGTAGATCATACTCGGTTGGTATGATGAAACTTCCTCGAAGGAAGTGGAAAACTCGTTCATCGGTTATGAGCGGAGATGTCCTCATACTCATTTGGTATAATAAACAGTTGAAAATATATTTTTGTTGGAAGTGCTCTCCCCTAACTGTGTGCCAATGCTTAAACGATTTGGGAGACCTTCTTGACGGGAGCTCGAATAGCTTTTATAGGTCGGGGGCCTCGGCTTTGGAACTTGGGGGCTATTATGCCTAGTTTTGAAAATCTCGAACAAGTGGGCCATAGGCCAGTGGGCACGAGCAGGAGCTCGTAAAAAAACATGAGATATGTGCCATAAAACTTTAATAAATGAATTGTTTGGATATGGTACCAAGACAAGACCAACATATTCAGTCAACTAGTTGCAGTGCGACATGATAGGTCGACGGACCAATTAAGACAAACAGCTACAGGTTGAGTTGAAGGTTGGGGCCGTTGGACTAGTGGCACCACATATTATATGGCATGATAAGAAAATATTGATTATGCAAGCATTGTGATTACAGGACCATCAAAACACCCAAGATGGGTAGTGATGCGTCCTAAGGGCCCTGTATGACTTGGTGAGTATAAGGGTAGTTCATCGTACCAGGTGACCGTGTGAAATTTGGAGTAGCACCAAGCGCATGAGACTAGGACGGGGACAAAATGAGGTCTCTGTCCTCATATGGACACAGGGAATTGATTTTTGGATTAAGGGTCAGATGTCACACACATCCACTCATTCTTATTGTAGAAGTGGACGTACTTCTATCTAGGTGGTTGGTAAAGTCGCTCCAACGCCACAAGTGGGTTCAATGGACGTATTGACATGCGAATGTGTGTTTGACCTCCATGATGAAGGATGTGTGTTGGGTGATGACACAATATGATTAATAAGAAATGGTGGTAAAACCCGAGATTGGAAATGAAAGGACTTCTGAAAGAAAGGAGTCTGGCACACTCCAATACAAATCTTTTTCCTAAAAGTTAAAAGTTTTGAAAACCCATTCACTGAGTAGTTGTACTCAACCCCTCCCTTATATCCCTTTCAAGAAATTCCAGAAAGCGTACCCTTAAAGACCATCAACTAAGACGCCTGTGAGATAGGTATGAGAAATTTAAAATATTATGTAGTTTTGATTTATTTTATTCTAGGAAAAGTGCAGGTTTAAAGGATGCCTTACTCTTTATAGTCTATAATAAGGGGTAACCCTTTAATAAATGGGAGAGTGGTAGGTTGGTCACGGGGATCCGACCAAACCAGGTTGGGACGTGACAACTAGAGTGGTATCAGAGCCTATTTCCTCGAATACATAATCAAAACTAGAAAATATAGTAACTAATAGAATTTATCTTAAAATTTCAGATGGTTCCCAGGAGAGAAACCAAGAAAACTAGGAATAACTCTACTCAACACCCTTTCCTTGTAGGAAGACAACTCTAGAAGCTTACCAATGCCCGAGATATAGTAGAAGCCCCAAAATTCTAAATGGGGAAATATCCAGTACCACCAAGGAGTACGGTGCTAGGACATGTTAGGGTCACCATCTTGTTTACAAAGGGAGCCAAGTCTAAAGCCAGGAATGCTGGTACGTACATATAATATTACCAAGGAGGATACTTATTACAGACAAGAAAATGATATTCAAAGGAACAAGATCAACATGGTAAATGTCTTATGGCATAGCAACCAAGTCGAGGAAGAAACCTGGGAACGTCAAATTAAAATGAGAGGCTAGGTTTATTTTGTCTCTTTAGGCTTGGGATGTAATTAGACATTTTGAATTAAAATTTTAATGGATGCACAGTTAGTTTCTAGGACAAAACTCCTAAAAGGAGATGAGTAGTTATAACATCGGGAATCCCGATTTGGAAACCAATGTCCAACCAAATTGGGAACTAAGGCAAAGTCAAGAAGGAAAACTAGACTCGAGAATTCAAAATCAAACCCGTTTGGAATATGGTTTGAAGCTGAGACATAGGGAAATGACAATGGTCATGAAAATACCATTGGAGAATATTTTGGGATGAGAAATTAAGGATCGGGAAAAACCCGAGGAAGAACCAGTTTGGATTGGGTTTGAAGGGGCTTAGGTCACAAAACCCCCCAATTTTTAGAGGGGGCTAAACAAGTCAAAATTTAATGATTCTTAAGTTCATTTAATAGGAAATTGAACAAAGAGTTTTTAGAAATTTTTATTGGATCAAGAATCGACCGAATTGGAGATGAACTAGGCAAGAAACAACTAAATCAATCGAGAAGTTCTTTAGAAATCGGTTCGGAATAGTGTCGAACTGACCGAAGGGACGGAACATGCATCCCATGTGTGGCTGCACGACGCCCGTCTTCTTCACCTGACTAGGTGCTCCGGACTTGGATAAAGTCTGACTTTCCCCTATGAAAATTTGAAAACTCATTGGTTGGGTAGCCCATAAGTCTAGAACCTGACCAAATAAAGGTTGGATGTTCCCTTGTCAGTTTGAGATCAAAATTCTCTCTGAAATACATTAAGCTCTATTATCTATTGAGAGCACTTGTAGAGAGCACCCTTTAGCCATCCGACCACTAAACTCAACGTTCTTGGTGTCCTTGGAAAGCTACAAGAGTTAGCTTTCAAATGTCATCTCTCTCTACCATTGATGTTCAGTATATCATAATTGGTAAGATTGAATAGTATCGAACCCTCTCCGATCGAAAATAGAGTATCTGTTTCAGGAGCCAATTCTGATGGCCTCGACTTAACACTAGAACAATAGAAACCGTGACCAAGGCTCATAACTGTGGAATACTTGTATAAATGTAGTGAAAATTTCAAACTTTTTATTTAAAAGTTCCTTGTGGGATCCCTTGAAAAACTTTATCAAAAATCACGGGAGTAGTAACACTATAGGGAAACTGAACCTTTGTAAATAGGAAGAGAGGTTACCTCAAGCAAGGGTATGGTTTGGGCATGACTTTCCCCTTTCCTACTACTCTTCCTCAGCTTATCTTCAAATGAGTTTAGGGGAGGTGTGATCTCATAGCTTAGTGAGTGGGATACTAATGTCATTCTATTACATAGCTTACGACCTAGATATTTCCCATAAACCACATAACATGATATTCTATTCGCTTTACTCGCATTTGCCTCTACTAGTCTCGTGGTTTAATTTTTTGCCCCCTAGAGATGAGAGTCTCGGGCAATCTGGCTCGTAGTTTAAGCAACGATTGAGCTTTCCTCAATTTCCTCTTTTTCATCTTACACCCCTAGTGCATTATATATAGACATCAGGTCTTAGTCCCACACACAAACATGGCCTATACTCAGGTGACACTCTCGGGTTACCCAAGACCTATGCCTCAACCTCACAACTTAGGCATCTACAAAAGCATGGACAACTCATGGCCCTAAAGTAAACCATCACACGCTCGAAATGCAATGCCCCACTTGGACGATACCATATCAGAAAATGGAGTGTGGGAGGCCCAAGACACTCTTACTACAATCAACACATCACTCGTGTCATCTCGGAGTTTGGTGTCTTAGCACCCTAGGGTCCTGGCAGCGTTGCGACCGCTCTCCGGCACAAGATGGGCACTCAGGCCTGCACACAAATGGGCTACTCATGCCCCAACCATATATATATATATATTGCCCCCGGTATCATGCCCTGACTCGGTTTGGTCAGATCCCCTTAAACAACCCGCCGCTCTCTTGGTTTAAGAGGGATTTCCCCTTCTTTAAATGAAGAAGAGCCATGCGTAATTTCAACCTTATTCCCTGGAATAACATATATCAAATAAAATGAAAGTTTAAGAAAAATTAAGCATACCTAATAGAAGGTAAGGCTTGGTGTTATCCTTAGTCATTTCTCTATTTTCTAAAAAGTGATAAAAATGGTGGGTGAGTTTCTACAACTGAGTGAATGGGTATTTAAAAAAAATAAAATTTCAATAAAATAGTTATTAAATTGGAGTGTGCCAAACTCATTGTTTTCTTTAAAATTCTTTATTCCTTGTTTTCTTGGTTTTTCAAGCCATTTCTCCATCATTAACCATAGTGTGTTTAGGAACCAACACACACACTTCATCATGAAGGGATTACACATTCGTAGGGCAGCACGTCCACTGCACCCACTTGTGGCATCGGAGCAACTTTACTAGCTACCTAGATAGAAGCACATCCACTTCTAACATGAGAATGAGTGGATGTATGCAACATCCAACCCTCAATCTCGTAAAGAAAACACTGTGTCTGTATGAGGACAGAGACCTCATCCCGATCCCCACCCCAGTCTCATGCGCATGAAGCTACGTTGAGCTTCCCTAACTGCTGACATGACAATATGTCCTTATCTACACCATGTCGTCTAGTAGCCCCTAGGATGCATTATTATCCCTCTTGGGCGTCTTGAAGGTTTCGTACCTTAGTGCATGCTCAAAACAACAATTTTCCAAATAAGCCATTTAATCTATGGTGCCACTGTTCCAATAGCTCCAACCCTCAATTTGACCTGCAGCTGTTTATCTCGACCGGTTCGTCAACCTATCATGTTGCACTGCCGCTAGTCCATCGAGTATTTCGGTCCTGTCTTGGTACCATGGCCAAACATATCAATCTTTTAAAGTTTTCATGGCTTAAACTCATGCTTGTTTACGAGCTCCTACTCGTGCCAATTGGCCTTTGGCCCACAGTACGAGATTTTCAAAATTGGGCATTTTAGCCCCCAAGTTCCAAAACTGAGTCCTCCGACCTATATGAGTTATTAGAGCTCCCATTAAGGTCTCCCAAAAGGATTAAGTAGTGGCACACAGTTAGGGGGGAGCACTTCCGACAAAATAATCTTTTAATCTGTCTATCACACCAACCGGGTGTGAGGACATCTTTGCTTATAACCGATAAGCGGGTTTTCTACTTCGTTTCAGAATGTTCATCATACCAACCAGTTATGATCTACTTACAACCGGTAAGAAGTTTTTTTTCGGCATAATTTCCACATCACTCCTTTCAGGTGTGATGGTTAAAATACCACTTAGTAGTGAATTTTCATTTCCGAGGTGCTTATCATCCCAGCCAGGCATGATATAAAAATCCCACTCACCTGATAATGTAGTGATTTCCTCTTAACCGATTTTCGTTTCCTTGCGATCTTTGTCTTAGCCGGCGTTCCCGATACCTTGTGTTCCTACACTGTATGAACATCCTTGTTCATTATCCTTTGGCTTGATAGCCTTCATTCTTTATGACCAAATAAAAATATCTAACTTTTCAAATATTTACAATTTGGTTCCTAAAATTCTTTTTGTTTTTACTTCAGGCCCCAAATGCTGATTTTCTCCAAATTGAGTCTCGAAACTTTTAAAATTCACCTTGGTACCTCAATTTATTCAAAATTACATAAAGGGGTTCAAGTTTCCCAAATTTTCCAAAATTACCATTTTGCCCCTACTTTATAAAAATTGTAAGTTTTGCCCCAAAATTTCCAAAAATTGCCTAATTGGTCCTCCAACATCTTTATCATGCCCAATTGGCCATCAATTTTATGATATTGCACTTTATTCCCTCGAATTTTTGAAATCCCCAAAATTTTCCCAATTTTCCCCAATTTAACTTCTAACTTTGCCGAATTTGATTTCATCAAATTGACCAATAAAATGAGTTTAATTGTTGAAGTTGAAGTTAGATTGGAGTTACTACACCTTCATACGATTCAATTGCACTTATAATCGCACAATTTGATGCCGGAACGAGCTCAAACGGAGCTTCGCTGGAAAACTGAATGTAGAGAGAGAAAGCTTCGAAAGCTTACTATGGGAGGTGCGGCGGTCTGAGCTCTCAATCTGAGCAGATAGCTCTTGACCTGAGGTTTCTCCTAGGATTAAGAATCGCCTAAATTCATGTCAATTTGAGGGAGAATTTAGTCAGTGAAAATCTATCGGTTCTCTCTCTAGCACTGATTGAAATTTATAGAGGAGAGCCAAATTGGCTTACCTTTTCACTCTAATTTGGCCGTAGGAGGGTTGAAGAGGTGTTGGGAGAACTTGGTTTGGCCTGAAGAGGGCCCAAATTGGCTGATTTCAGCTCAATAGAAACAGGGCAGCTTCGATCCGTCGGAGCTACTTCACTGTTCGATCACGCTGGTGCTTCTCCGGCGACCCTCGGAGCAATTGGAAACTACCATCGCATAGTTAACTTCTCCCCGAGTCTAAGGAACCAGACCATGCTTTCTTTGGCTCAGAAAAGACCCTATATCAGAGATTTATTTTAAGTTTCACCAAAAGACTAAGTAACTGAGAGAGAGTGAGATTTTTAGGTGTGGAGAGGATGAATGGAGAGGTGCTCTTTATATAGGGAGCTCGTTGACCATCCGTTTGGCACCTTTATGACAGCCATTGATGGCCTGAAACGTATTGAACGGAAACCTTTCCTCTTTGCCAAAGCTGGTTCGATTTTTCGGTGAGTGAACAGTGTTGTCATCTGATGGAAGAAGATGACACTGTTCTGAATCAGACTGGACTGATCCAAACTGGGTTCAAAGCTTAAACCGGTCAGTTCAGGCTCAATTCGACCAAGTTTTTCAAAATTAAAAATTTCTAAATTCATCTAAATTCATTCTCTATCCAATGGTGGCCTCAATTCTCCAATTTGAAGTTTCTAAGCCACCTAGAAAAATGAATTTAGCATCCACTTCAATAGTGGTTCAAACTGGTCCAACCCAATACAATCCGGTTCGGATCCAATTCACCTGAACCGGTCTGGTTTTCTCTACCAAATTGTCCTAAGGCCCTCTTCCAAGGTTTTTATGACTTCCTTTGGGTCACTCGGGAGTTGTAAATTTCTCAAATTTCCATTCTCTAATGATCAGATTTGTGAATCGGTTCGATTTTCTCACTCGGTTTGACCGATTATTTTCCCGGTTTTCCTTAACTTCAAAAGGGTGGGCAACTCTCCCCTCCTTTTAAGAGTTTTTGTACCCAAAACTTATTTCACACTTTTTGTACCTAAATGAACTTCTCTTGATATCAACTTGTATTTCTCGACATATAATCCCTTATATTACATACACTTTAGATATCCTTTTCCTTTCCATCATTTTCTCATTCCATGGAGTATATTTTTGCTAAACATATCTCGCTGGAAGTTTTAAGGTCATATCCTTAGATTCACTTCCTTCATTCCTTTAAAGCACTATTTCTCCATTCCAAGATTATTTACTTAAGATTTCAGAATTGGGAGTTCTGAAATACCCAATCCATCCTACTTTCGATTATTCTATTTATTGTTGATCTCCCCAACTTAGCGTCCATTCAAGCACCACATACCTACTTCCACAGGTGTTGATGTTGTCACCCTTTTTCCTCCTACATTGATCCTTCCCTCATTCGTTGATTATTACAACTTCGTTCCACATTTAATGTCTGACCTTTTCATGCTCAAATCATAGACTCTTCTTTTCCTAATTCATATTTCCTTGGGACAGTTAGGCTTACATATCCTTTAATGCACGTTGTTCTTTGGAACTTGTCTTTAACTTCACATCTTTATGATCATATTGGTTTCCTCACTTTCTCATCTTTTCAAACTCCTTTATTAGGTCATTCAACTTTCAAATCTTTGAGTTTCCCGATAACTTTCTAACATGCTGAAACTCTTCCTTTCTTATGTCATTCCTCATTCCCGCTAGTGTCCTTTCTTTTAAGGTCTTTTCTCTTTCTAAATCCATTCTTACTCACTCATGATCATTTCACGATTCTCCTTTTTGACTTAGTTCCTTCCTTACTCGTACGACATCTTTTGACGTTGTCTTCCTACTTACCCATTACTTGGGTTTAACTTATCTCTTGGATCTTCACGGTTACTTTTCATTTGCACTTGTTCATTTCATCTCTAGCACCTTGTCCTTGAGGAGTTTTTCTTCATCTCAATTTCATTGGTTCCATTTCCTCTTAATTGGTACACATGTGTCTTTCCAAGGTTCCCTTCCTTGGTAAGTTTTACACTTCTTTTCTCCCAGAATTTCCTTCTAGTTTTACCCATGCAAATATTCAACCTTGAATGTCCTTCCTTGACGCTATCTTCTCCTACTTACCTTTACTCTTGAGATCCTATGAGTGCCTTTCATCTATCTCACCTCATTCTCACTTGCTCCCAGTACTCGTTTATTCCTTTGAGGTGAATTTCACATCCCTCTTTGTGTCAAAATATCTTGTATCTTCGTGTCCTTGGTATTCCTCCCTTTGCCTTATCTAGGGTGTAGTCCTTACTACTCCCTAGTTCTTATTAGAGCTTAGTTTATTATTCCAAACGATTTGGTCAATAGGAGTTATTTCCTTCAGTCGGATCCATCTAAAATCTCCATTTGGTACCCTACTCTCCTGCAATTAGATCATGCTTGGCCTTCCAAGTATTTACTTGGTTACCTATGTCCTTTAATGAGGTCCTGGTTCCTACCCTAGATTATGATATCTCATATGTTGATTGAACTTTTTCTACGATTCCACTTCGTATCTTCATTCTTTTTTTAGGGACTTCTATATTGGGATTTTCACGCTCATTTTCCTTATTGCTCCTTGAAAGTTCACTCTTCATTCTTTCTTATGCTTCTCAACCTTTGCATGGTGATTCACTCTAGCTTTCTCCCCTATCTTCTATTCCTTTTTGTTTCCCATCCTTATCTCCAAACAAGTCCTTTATTACTATCGGGATCCTAAGGGTGTGTATCCTAGCTCTTCCCAAGTGTTGGTATTATTCCTAGAGTTTTCTTACTATCGTACTTCTTTTCTCTTCTCCTTTCCTTGTTTTTTCTTACTTGTCTTAACATCTTCTGTGCTTTCCTTAACTTTCTTCCTTTCTTTTCGATAGACTTCCATTCCTTTGGTTTTTCTTTGGAATAGTCTATTTGTTTTCTTTACCCATATTCTTTGAATCCTTCCTTAACTCCTTGACTCCTTAATCACCTACTCTTAGATGCTTACTTCCTTTTTGTTCTAACTTTCTTCTTCTTTCCTATGATTAGAATTCGTCTTCCTTGTGTGAACTCTAAGAGTTTCTTCTTTGCCAAATTTCATTGTACATTGAGGAAAATTTTAAAGGTTAATATTAACTAGAAATAACCCGTTTTCCTTCTTGGGTGACTTTCTATCCTTTTATGTTGATTAGCATACACTTATTGTTTTAATTTATCAAGGAACTCAGAAATTTTATCAAGAAAAATTTCACTTCATTCATTCAAGAAATTTTCTTGCCATACTTCGCATATTACAGAATTTTCTACCCCCTAATCCATTGGGGTCATAGGCCGAGAGTTAGCCCTAGAGCAGTTATGGGATTCATGATCAGAAGGCTCTAAGGAACAAGTTGGGGTCCATTCGTATTCCCTTATTGGGTGAATCTCATGTATGGCCTCCAGTCCGTATCGCTTTAGTACCTCGACCTCACCCTCACAGGTCCACTTCATCCATTGGGAGGGATTGAAGCCGAGTTAAGTAGGTGAAGGTACTTGGTGGACCTTCATGAAGGTGGCATATGCATCCCAATAGTTATCCCATGCCTCCTTCTTGGTTGGATTCCTCTCTGGTTGTTGTGGGGCTGGAGGAGGGGTTGGGCTTCTAGGAGGAGGTATAGGTTCCTCTTGTCTTGGAGGAGGATATGTGATGCCTTCTAGTTCCAATAAGGCTCCTACCAGTTTCCGATAGTCTTCCATCATATCATTGGGTACTCTTTTCTTGCCTTTTAAGAATCTTTGAATGACCTCCTCCCTTGGGTTGTGTATCTTTTTTATGGTTATGGGTGGAGGGTTAGATTTCACAGCGAACTTCCTAGGGATTCTCCTTCCTACACGATAGTTAAAGTTTGATTAATGTCAAGGCATCATATTGATGATGTTTCAAGGGAACTTTCTCCAATTTGAATTTTCTAAGCCACCCCAAAAAAATAAATTTAGCTTCCGATTCAATAGTAGTTCAAACTGGTCCAAACTGGTTCAATTCGGTTCGGATCCGGTTCACTTGAACCAGTCTAGTTTTCTCTCCCAAATTGTCCTAAGGCCCTCTTCCAAGCTTTTTATGACTCGCTTTGGGTCACTCGGGAGTAGTAAATCTATCAAATTACCCATTCTCTGATGATCGGATTTGTGAACTGGTTTGATTTTCTCACTTGATTTGACTGGTTCTTTTCCCGGTTTTCCTTAATTTCAAAATGGCGGGGTTTACACCCGTAATGTACTACCCCACAATGACTATATGAGATTGGTAAACTGGAGTGTAGTGGTCGCAAACCCTCTACCCCAACCGATACCCTCACATGTCATCTCAAAGATGGGTGTCTCTCCACCCTAGGGCCATCCCCGCTTAACAGCCTCTCGTCGGCCCATGCCTTGTACACATGTGACTCAATTCTACTGTCGTCTCATCATAGCGGTGTATTGGGATGATACATGTACATCATCTGGGTGTCCCAGAAAAATTGGAAGATATCACACATTGCACTCCACGATATACTTTCCATTTTCCCTTGAGCGACGCAACAACCACTAGGGCGAACATCTGTCCTCCCTCCCCCTTCTATACCGGTATTCACAAGAATAAAAAATGTAACCCATGCTCATAACCGTGGCACTCATGGCCACTTTCCTTATAAACCCCGCCCCTTTAAAGATAAGAAAATTGTAAAAAGAACTGATTGTTTCAAAAGAGAAAGTCGAGCCGGTTCACGAACAATAACCAATAAAGAAAGGGTAAAATGGGAAATTGGAAAATCTCTATTAACTCAAAGAGTTATAAAAATCATGGAAAGGAACCTTGGAACAAATGGTAAGAGAAAACCAGACTAGTTCAGGGTAAATCAGACCTGAATCGGATTGAACCGGTTTGAACTATATTTGAACTAGATTCTAAATTCATTTTTCATGGTGCTTAAAGTGATCAAATTGGGAAATTAAAGCCACCATTGGATAGGAAATAAATTTAGATGAATTTGGAAATTTTTAGATTTGAAAAACTCGATCGAATGTGGCCTGAATCGACTGATTTTCGCCATTGAATACGATCGGACTGGACCAGTTCGGTTCTGATCATTATTGTCTTCTTCCTTAGGATGATAGCACTGTTCATCAATGTAGAAACTTTCCTTCTCCAACAAATGAGTAACTGCTCCGATCAGGCCATTTTTGGGTGAGGATAAGCTCAACCAAAATGGAAAGTTGTCGGGCAGAGGGTCTGTGAACCCTTCCCTTTGGAGTTATGCAAAAACCAAGAAGCAACTGGTCAACCCGTGTGAGAAAATCGAACCGGTTCACAAACCCCGATCACCAGAGAATGGGAAAATTGGGAAATTTACAATTCCCAAGTAATCCAAAGAGTCATAAAAACCTAGGAAACAGACTTTAGGACAATTTGGGGAAAAAAACCAGGCCGGTTCAGGTGAACCGGATCTGAACCAGATAGAACCGGTTTAGACCAATTTGAACCACTATTGAACTGGGTGCTAAATTCATTTTTCTAGGTGGCTTAGAAAATTAAAATTGGAGAATTGAGGTTGCCATTGGATAGAGAATGAATTTAGAAATTTTTAATTTTTAAAAAACTCAATCGAATCGGGCCTGAACCGATCGGTTTAAGCGTTGAACCCAGTCCGGTTCAGAATGGTGTCGTCTTCTTCCTTCAGATGACAACATTGTTCACTAGCCGGAAAATCAAACAGCATTGGTGGAAATGTTTCCGTTAAGGAAGTTTCATGCCATCAATGACTGTCATTAAGGTGCCAAATGGATGGCCGGAGAGTCCCCGAGATCCCTATATAAAGAGCCCCTCTCCATTCATCCTTCACACACTTGAAAACTTCACTCTCCCTCAACTACTCAGTTTTCCAATGAAGCTTGAACTAGAGCTCTGACATAGGGGTTTTTCTAAGTCAAAGAAGTCGTGTTCAGGTTCTTTAGACTCGGTGATAAGTTAGCTACCCGACGGTAGTCTCCAATTGCTCTGATGATCACCGGAGAAGCACCGGCGTGATCGAATAGTGAAGCAGCTTTGGTGGAATGAAGCTGCCCTATTTCTGTCGAGCTAAAATCAGCCGATTTGAGCTCTCCTCAAGCCAAACCAAGCTCTCCCAACACTCTCTTTGCCCTCATACGATTGAATTAGTGCGGAAAGGTAAGCCAATTTTGCCCCCTCTGTAAATTCTGATTGCTGTTAGAGAGAGAATAGGTGAACTTTACTGACCAAATTCTTTCTCAATTTGACATGAATTGAGGTAATTCTTGATTCTATGAGGAACCTTAGGATGAGAGCTATCTGTCTAGATCAAAAGCTCGGACTGCTGCACCTCCGACAGTAAGCTTTTAAAGCTTTCTCTCTATGAGTCTAGTTTTCCGGCGAAGCTTCGTTTGAGGTTGTTCGGGCGTCAATTCAAGCGATTCAAAGTGAAATTGAATCATATGGATGTATAGAAACTCAATCTTACCTTTAATTTCAACAATGAACCTCGAATGATTGGTCAATTTGATGAAATCAAACTCGGCTAAGTTGAAAGGGGGAAATTTTGGGGGAATTGTGGATTTCAAAAATTTGAGGGACTAAAGTGCAATTTCTTAAAATTGAGGGCCAATTGGCTATGAAAAAGATGTTAGAGGACCAATGAGTCAAAATTTGGAATTTTTGGGGGTCAAATTGCCATTTATGCAAAGTAGGGGCAAAATGGTAATTTTTGAAAAGTTAGTGACCAAATTGGAAATTTGGGAACTTGAACCCTTTTTGGGATTTTGGATATGTTGAGGACCCACAATGACTTTTTGAAAGTTTCGGGACTCAATTTCCGGAAAAATTGGCATTAGGGGCCTAAAGTTAAAGAAAAGAACATTAGGGACCTAAATGCAAATAATTAAAAGTTTGGAAATTTTATTCATTCATGATGAATGAAGGCTATTAGGCCAAAGGTTAATGAACAAGAATCTTCATATCGTATAGGAACACGAAGTACCAGGAACGCCAACAAAAACAAGCTCGTGTGGAGTCAAAAAGCTAAATAAGAGGAATTCACTGCACTATCTGGTGAGTGGGAATTTTCACATCATACATGGTTGGGATGATGAGTACCTCGGAATGAAAAATTACTACCATGTGAAATTTTTAACATCACACCTAATAGGAGTGATGTAGAAATTACACGGAAAAACTACTTACCTGTTGTAAGTAGATTATACCCGGTTAGTATGATAAACTTCTTAGAAGGATGTGGAAAACCCGTTTACCGGTTGCAAGTAGAGATGTCATCACACCCGGTTGGTCAGAAGTGTTCTCCCCTTATTGTGTGCCACTGCTTAGAGATTTTGGGAGACCTTCTTGATGGGAGCTCGAATAGCTCAGAAAAGTTGGAGGCCTCGGTTTTGGAACTTGGGGGCTAAAATGCCCGATTTTGAAAATCTCGTACAGTGGGCCTAAGTGCAATTGGCATGAGTAGGAGCTTGTAAACAAACATCAGATTAAGCCATACAAATTTTTAATGAATGATGTGATTTGGCCATGGTACCAAGACAGAACCGACATACTCGATGGACTGGCGGCAGTGCGACGAGACGGGTCGACGAACTAGTCTAGACAAACAATTGTAGGTCGAGTTGAGGGTCGGGGCCATTGGACCATTAGCACCAAAGATTAATGGATTATGTGGAAAATTATTGTTTGTGCATGCACTGAGGTTCGAGACCATCAAAATGCCCAAGAGGGGTAGTGATGTGTTGTCCTAGGGGCTACTAGATGATATGGTGGAGATAAGGGCAGTTTGTTGTGCCAGCAGTCAGGGAAGCTCGACATAGCTTCATGCGCATGAGACCGAGGTGGGGTCGGGATGAGGCCTCTATCCTCATATGGACATGGAGTTTCTTTTGGAGATTGAGGGTTGGATGTCACATACATCCACTCATTCTCAAGGTAGAAGTGGATGGGCTTCTATCTTGGTGGCCCGTAAAGTCGCTTTGTCACGCCCTGAACCAGTTTGGTCGGTTGCCCCTTGTTTATAAACCGTGAGGAGTAAGGCATCCTTTGAACCTGCACCTTTTCTGAAATAACATAAATCAAAATTGCACAAAATTTTAAACTTATCATACTTGCCTTATAGGTGTGTTAGCTAGTGGTCTTTGGGGTAAGCTTTCTGGGGTTAACTGAAAGGGATATAAGGGAGCGGGTGAGTACAACAACTTAGTGAATGTGTTTTCAAAATTTAACTTTTAGGGAAAATGTTTGATTCGGAGTGTGCCGGACTCCTTATTTTCTTTTCAAAACCTTTCATTCTCAATTTATGTTTTTATAACCATTTCTTATTACCACGGTGTGTCAGCACCCAACACACATCCTTCATCATGAAGGTAAAACACACAATTGGAGGCCAGCCCATCCACTGAACCCACTTGTGGCGTCGAAGCGACTTTACCGACCACCTAGATAGAAGCACGCCCACTTCTACCCTAAGAATGAGTGGATGTTCGCGACATCCGACCATTAATCCCATAACAAATCTTTGTGTTCGTATGAGGACAGAGACCTCATCCTGTCCCCACCCCAGTTTGATGCACTTGAAGATACTGTGAGCTTCACAAGACTTCTGGTACGACAAACTGCCCTTATATCCACTAGGTCGTCTAGAGCCCTAGGACACATCACTACCCCTCTTGGGCATCTTGAAGGTCCCTTTACATAGTGCATGCACAATCAAAAGTTTTTCACATGATTCCATATAATCTATGGTTCCACTGGTCCAACGGCCCTGACCCTTAACTCGACCTGCAATTGTTTGTCTTGACTAGTCCAGAGACCTGTCATGTCACACTGCCGCTAGTCCATTGAGTATGTCATTCCTGCCTCGATACCATGGCCAGACAACTAATTTACTTAAGTTTTCATGGCATAATAATTATGTTTGTTTATGAGCTCCTACTTGTGCTAACTAGCCTAGGGCTTACTGTTCGATATTTTCAAAATCGGGCATATTAGCTATTCGAGGCCTCCAACCTAACAGAGCTATTCGAGCTCCCGTTAAGAATGTCTCCCAAAATGTTTAAGCAGCGACACACAGTTAGGGGAGAGCACTTCCGACAAAATATAATTTTTAATTGTTCATCATACCAATCGAGTATGAGGAAATCTCCGCTCATAGCCGATGAATGAGTTTTCCACTACCTTCGAGAATGTTTCATCATACCAACCTGGTATGATCTAATTACAACCGGTAAGTAGTTTTTCCGCATGATTTCCACATCACTCCTCTCAGGTGTGATGATTAAAATACCACTTAACATTGAGTTTTCATTTTCGAGGTGCTTATCATCCTAACTGGATATGATATTAAGTTCCCACTCACTCGTTAATGCAATGAATTCCTATTGACCGGTTCCTTGTATTTACGTGAGCTTGTCCTTGTTGGCGTTCCTGGAACTTCATGTTCATACACGATATGAACATCCTTGTTCATTATCCCTCGGCCTAATAGCCTTAATTAATTCCAAATAAATGAGAAAACCAAACATTTCATTTATTTGCAATTAGATCGCTAAAATTATTTTTCTTTAACTTTAAATCCTTAATACCTGTTTTTCCTCAAATTAAGTACCGAAACTTTTAAAATTCATCTTAGGATCTCAATTTATTCAATTTCACAAAAGGGGTTCAATTTCCCGAATTTCCAATTTGGTCCCCTAACTTTTCCAAAATTACCATTTTGCCCCTACTTTACAAAAATGGTAAGTTTTGCCCCAAAAATTCCAAAATTCCCCAAATTGTCCTCCAACATCTTTATCACACCCAATTGGTCCTTAATTTTATGAAATTAAACTTTAGTCCCTTGAATTTTTGAAATTCCCAATATTTCCCCAATTTCATCAAATTAACCAACCAAATGAGTTTAATTATTGAAATTGAAGTTAGATTAGAGTTTCTACGCCTTCATACAATTCAATTGCACTTTGAATCGCATGATTTGGTGTCGGAATGAGCTCGAACAGAGCTTCGACAGAAAGTTGGACTTAGAGAGAAAATGCTTTGAAAGCTTTCCGTCGGGGGTGCGATGGTCCGAGTTTTCAATCTGGGCATATAGCTCTTATCCTGAGGTTCCCCCTAGGATCAAGAATTGCATAAATTGATGTGGAATTGAGTGAGCATTTTATCATCAAAGTTTTGTCGGTTCTCTCTCTAGTACCGATCGGAAATTACATAGGGTAACCAAATTGGCTTACCTTTAAGCTCTAATTCAGTTGTAGGAGGGTTGTGGAGGTGTTGGGAGGGCTTGGTTTGGCCTAAGGGGGGCTCGAATTGGCCATTTTCAGCTCAGCCAAAATAGGGCAGTTTCGGTCCACAGGAGCTGCTTCACTATTCTATCAAGCCGGTCCAAACCAAGTTCAAAGCTTAAACCGGCTGGTTCAATCTTGATCGGCAGAACTTTTCAAATTTAAAAATTTCTTAATTAATCTAAATTGATTTTCTATCCAATGGTTGCCTCAAATCTCAAATTTGAATTTTCTATGCTACCTAGAAAAATGAATTTAGCATCCGGTTCAATAGTTGTTCAAACTGGTCCAAATTGGTTCAATCCAGTTTACCTGAACCACTTTGGTTTTCATCTCCAATTCATCCTTAAGCCCATTTTCATGATTTTTGGGACTCTTTGGGTCACTTGGGATCCATAAATTTCCCGGTTTGCCCTTTCTCTATTAGTTTCGATTTGTAGACCAACTCGGTTTTCAAATTGCAAATGACCGGTTCTTTCCCTGGTTTTCTTATTATCAAAGGACGGGGTTTATATGCTCCGACGCCACAAGTGGGTGCAGTGGGTGGGCTGCCATGTGAATGTATGATCCCTTCATGATGAAGGGCGTGTGTTAATTGTTAAACACACCGACTATGGTTAATGATGAGTAATGGTTTTGAAAACTGAGAAATTGAGGAAGAAATGATTTTAAAGAAATTAAGAAGTCTTGCATACTCCAATTCAAACAATTTTTCAAAAACTCATGTTTCAAACTCTCATTCACTAAGTTATAGATACTAACCCACACTTTTTATCCCTTTTAAGGAATTGAGAATGACTAGGGATAACATGATGATTTTCCTTCTGTCAGGTATGCTTAATCTTCTCTTAAACTTGCATTATTATTATTATATGTTATTCCAGGGAACGAGGTTGTTCATGGGGATCTGACCAAACAGGGTCGGGGCGTGATAACTTTAGTGATATCAAAGCTAAGTTCCCTTGAAATATTATCAATATTATGCCCTTACACTAATAAAACCTTAACTACCATCTAGGACAGAGAATTCCTAAAAGTTAGCCATGAAATCAAATCCTCCACACATAACCCTGAAAAAGACACCTACCCCAAGGGAGGCAGCTGTCCAACGATTCATAAAGGAGGAGAAGAGAGTACCCAAGGATATGGTTGATGATTATCATAAACTTGTGGGGCATTACTGGAACTAGACGGTATTACATACCCTTCCATAAGGCAAGAAGAACATGTACCTCCTCCCAAGATCCCAACCCCTCCTCAAGCCCCACAACAACTGGAGAGAAATCCAACTAAGAAAGAGGTTTGGGACAACTACTGGGATGCATATGCCACCTTCATAAAAGTCCACCAAGTACCCTCACCTACTCAGTCCAACTTTAATCCGTCCCAATGGATGAAGTGGACATATGAGTGTGAGGCGGAGGTATTGAGGAGGTATGGACTGTAGGCCATACATGAAGTTCATCCCATAAGGGAATACGGATGGACCCCAACTAGTTCCTCACAGCCATCTGATCAAGAGTCCTACAACCGTTCTAAGGCTAACTCCCGACCTATGACCCTAAGGGATTATGGGGTAGAAATTTTCTGTAATAAGCCAAGTGTGACAAGAAAATATTTCTTGAATGAATGAAAGTCTAATTTTCTTGATAAAACTTATGAGTCTCCTTGATGAATTCAAGCAATAAAAGTATGCTAATAAAAGATCAAGGTAAAGGGTAGAAGTCACCTAAGAAAGGAAAAACGGGTCATTACTAGTTAACCTCAACCTTTAAAGTAAGATTTCCCTCAAAGGGACAATAAGACTTGGCAAATAAGAGACTCTTAGAGTTCACCCAATGGAGATAAAATCCTAACTAAGGAAGGGAAAGAGAAGTTTGGAGCAGGGGAAGAAAAGCATCAAATAGCATGGGACTAGTGAGAGTCTAAGGAGTTAAGGAAAGACTTAAAGAATAAAAGTAAGGAAATAAGAGGGATTAGACTGTCCCAATGAAAACCAAAGGAATGAAAGTTGATCAGGATGAAAGAAAGAACGAAATGAGGCACTGAAGAGGATAAGTCAAATGAGATAGTACAAGGAGAAAAGGAGAAAGGAAAGAAGTACGATAGGAAGAGAATCCTAGGAATAATACCTTCTTGGAAAGATTTTGGATACAAGTTCTTAGGAACCCCATGAAAATAAGGGGACTTGCGGAAAGCTAGGATATGGAATCAGAAGGGAGAAATCCATAGTGAATAACCATACAAATGGTCCATAAGTATAAGAAAAGAATAAAAGAAGAACTTTCAAGGAGCAATAGGGAGATCAAATGTAAAAATCTCAAAATGGAAGACCCTAGAAGAAGGATGAGAATAGGAAGTGGGATCATGGAAGGAAAAAGTTCCAAGCTAAGGTAATCAATAGAGGAAATATCGAAAAACTGGAGCTGGAATAAGGACTTCATTAAAAAGGTATAAGTGGCTAAGTAAGTACCTGGACAGGTTAAGTGTGATCTACTTGCAAGAGAGTAGGGAAACCAAATAGGGATTTTAGATGGACCCAATTGAAGGAAATAATCCATACAACTAGATCATCTGGGAGAATAAACTACGCTCTAAGAAGGATTGGGGAGTATTATGGAACTACACCCTAAATAGGACAAAGGGATGGATACTAAGGACAAGAAGATTTGAGGGACGACCATCTCCAAATAATTAAACTAAGAGGATAATATGAGTGAGGCAGTTAACAAATGAACCCTTATGAACGTCACAATCCCAGTAAAGAAGGAAAGGATGGAAAGGCCAAAACCTTTGGGAAATAAGGGCAGAGGAAAGTCTTAAAGAGATCAATGGCTAAGACTGGAGTAACGACCCAAAAGCTATGAGAAGGTTAAATAGGCTTTTTGCATGACGAATGAGAGATTGTGAAACAAAGGGGATGTTAACTCCACCTCAAAGAAATAGGTGAGTACTTGGAGCAAGTGAGAATGAAGATGAGGTATACAAGAAGTATTCGTAGGGTCTCAAGGGTAAAGGTAAGCAGGAGAAGATGGCATCAAAGAATGTCATTTAAGGTTAGACTTTCGCAATGGTAAAACTAGAAGAGAATTCCGAGAGAAAAGGAGTATAAGACTTACCAAGGAAGAAAATCTTGGAAAAACATATATGTTACAATTAGGAGGTAAAGGAACCAACATAATTGGAAAGGAGATACGCTCCTCAAAGACAAGCTGTTGGAGATGAAAGGATCAAGTGCAAAGGGAAAGTAATTGTGAGGGTCCAAGGGGCAAGTTAAACCCAAATAACGGGTAAGTAGGAAGACAACATCAAAAAGATGTCGTACGAGTAAGAAAGGAACTAACTCGGAATAAAGAATCATGAAATGATCACGAGTAAGTAAGAGTGGATTAAGAAAAAGGAAAGTTTTTGAGGAAAGAATGCCACTAGAAATGAGGAATGACGTAGGTTTCAACATGTTAGTAAGTTATCGGGAAACTCAAAAACTTGAAACTAGAGAGACACAATAAAAAGTTGGAAAAGACGAGTAAGTAAGGAAAACCAATATGGTTATAAGACGCCAAAGGTAAAATGGACGATTGGATAACAGTAAAGATAGTAAAGAAATACTACTAGATGAAAAGAGGGACGAAGTTATACTATCCCTTAAAGGTAAGAAGGTTGAGAACAATCATTATGGAAGTGTTTTAAAAATGTTAAATGGTCAAAGACAGGTTAAAGAATGTCGTGCAGTGAGGGACATGTAAGCCCAATAGTCCAGCGAAAATATGACTCAAATAAGGAAGAGTTCGTTAGTTAAGTACTACAAGGTCAAACATTAAATTTGGAACAAAGTTGTAATAACCAATGAATGAGGGAAGGATCAATATAGGATAAAAAGGTGATAACACCGACACCTGTGGAAGCATGTACGTAGTGCTTGAATGGACACTAAGCTTAAGATGTTAACAATAAAGAGAATAACTAGATACAGGAATGATTGGGCATTTTAGAACTCGGGATGGAGAAATTGTACGTTAAGGAACAAAGGATGTGAATTTAAGGATATAACCTTAAACCTTCCAGTGAGATATGCATAGCTAAAGTAAGCTCCATGGAATGAGAAAGTGATGGGAAGGAAAAGAAAATCTTAAGTGTATGTTATATAAGGGATAAATGGAAACAAGTGAAAAGGTTGTATGTCGATAAACTACAAGTTGATATCAATGGAAGTTCATTCCAGTACAAAGGATGTGGAATAAGTTTTGGGGACAAAACTCCTAAAAGGAGGGGAGAGTTGTAAACCCCGCCCTTTGGAGTTAAGGAAAAATCGAGAAAGAACCGGTCAACTCAAGTGAGAAAATCGAACCGATTCGCAAACCCTGACCACAAAAGAATGGACAAATTGGGAAATTTACAATTCCCGAGTGACCCAAAGAGTCATAAAAACCTTGGAAAGGAACTTTATGACAAATTGGGAAAGAAAACCAGACTGGTTTAGGTAAACTAGATCTTAACCGGTTTGGACCGGTTTGAACCACTATTGAAGCATATGCTAAATTCACTTTTCTAGGTGGCTTAGAAAATTCAAATTTCAGAATTAAGGCCACCATTGGATAGATAATGAATTTAGATGAATTTAGAATTTTTTAATTTTGAAAAACTCGGTCGAATTGGGCCTGAACCGGCCAGGTTAAGCATTAAACCTGGTTCGGACAAGTCCGGTCTGATTCAGAATAATGTCGTCTTCTTCCTTCAGGTGACAAGACTGTTCACTCGCTAAAAAATCAAATATCGCTGGTAAAAAGGAAACGTTTCCATTCATGACATTTTAGGCCATCAATGATTGTCATTAAGGTGCCAAACGGACGGCCAAGAAGTCCTCAAGCTTCCTATATATAAAGCCCCTCTCCATTCATCCTCCACACACCTGAAAACTTCACTCTCCCTCAGCTACTCAATTTTCTGACGAAGCTTGAACCAGAGCTTCGACATAGGGGTTTTTCTGAGCCAAAGAAGGCATGGTCGGGTTCTTTAGACTTGGGGAGAAGTCATCTACCCGATGGTAGTCATCTACCTGAAGAAGTGCCGGTGTGATCGAATAGTGAAGCAGCTCCGGTGGACCAAAGCTACCCTATAAACCCCATCCCTTAAAGAAAAAGAAACTGGGGAAAGAACCGGTCAACTCTGGTGAGAAAACCGAACCGGTTCATAAACCCCAATCGTTAGAGAAAGGGCAAAATGGGAAATTTACAGTTCCCGAGTGACCTAAAGAGTCGCAAAAGTCATGGAAAAGGACTTTAGGATGAATTGGAAGAGAAAACCAAACTGGTTCACAGAATTAGACCTGAACTAGTTTGAACCACTATTGAACCGGTTTCTAAATTCATTTTTCATGGTGGCTTAGAAAATTCAAATTGGAGAATGCCATTGTTGGATAGAGAATGGAATTAGATGAATTTATAAATTTTTAATTTTGAAAAACTCGGTCAAATCGAGCATGAACTGACCGGTTTAAGTATTGAACCCAGTTCGGACCAGTCCGGTCAGGTTCAAAACAGTGTCATCTTCTTCCTTCAGATGACAACACTGTTCACTTGCTGGAAAATTGAGCAGCACCGGTGAAGATGAAAAGTCTTCGGCCATGGAGTTTCATGCAATGAATGACCGCCATAAAGGCGCTAATCGAACGACCAAGAAGTCTCCGAGCTTCATATATAAAGATATCTTCCTCATTCATCCTATTCACACTTGAAAACACCTCTCTCTCCCTACTTCTCCATTTTTTGATGCTCTGACATTGGGGTTTTTCTGAGCCAAAGAAAGAGAGGTTGGTTCCATAGATTAAGGGAGAAGTTAACTACCTAACGGTAGTCTCCATTTGCTTCAAGGATCAAGGGAGAAGCTCTAGCATGATCGAACAGTGAAGCAGCTCGGGCGGACCGAAGCTGCCCTATTTCGGTCGAGCTAAAAATGGCCCATTCGAGTCCTTCTCATGCCAAACTAGTCTCTTGCAACACTTCCATAGCCCTCATACGTCTGAATTAGAGCTGAAAGGTAAGCCAATTTGGCTCCCCTCTATAATTTACAATCAGTGTTAGAGAAAGAATCGGCAAAATTTTACTGACCAAATTCTCCCACAATTCGACATGAATTGATGCGATGCTTGATCCTAGGAGAAACCTCAGGACGAGAGCTATCTGCCTAGATTGAAAGCTCGAACTATCGCACAACCAACGATAAGCTTTTGAAGCTTTCTCTCTCAAAGTCAAGTTTTTCGACGAAGCTCCATTTGAGCTCAATTTAGATCCAAATGACACGATTGAAAGTTCCATTGAATCATATGAAAGTGTAGGAACTCAATTTTACCTTCAATTTCAACAATTTACCTTGATTGGTCAATAAATTTGATGAAATCAATTTCATCCAGTTTGAAAGGGGGAATTGGGAGAAAATTTTGGGAATTTCGAAAAATTGAGGGACCAAAGTGCAATTTCCAAAAATTGAGGTCCAATTGGCCATGAAAAATATTGTTGGAGGATCAATTGGTCGACTTTTGGAATTTTTGTGGTCAAATTGCCATTTTGTAAAGTAGGGGCAAAATGGTAATTTTTAAAAAGCTAGGGACCAAATTGGAAATTTGGGAAACTTGAACCCTTTTTGAGATTTTGGATAAATTCAGGACCCATGATGAAATTTTGAAAGTTTCGGGAATCAATTTGGGGAAAATTTGGCATTAGGGACCTAAAGTTAAAGAAAAATAACTTTAGGGACCTAAATGCAAATAATTAAAAATTGGGCATTTCATTCATTTGAGATGAATGAAGGCTATTAGGTCAAATGTTAATGAATATGGATGTTATTATCGTGCAGGAACATGAATTACTAGGAACGCCAACAAGGATAAGCTCGCATGCGGCAAAGAGCAAGTTAAGAGGAAAAGTGCATTGCACTTATCTGGTGAGTGGGAGTTTTTACATCATACCCAATTAGGATGAAGAGCACCTCAGTAATAAAAACCTGCTACTATGTGTGATTTTAAGATCACACCTGGATAGGGTGATGTGAGAAAATACGCGGAAAAACTATGTATCGGTTGTAAGTAGATCATACCCGGTTGGTATGATGAATTTTCTAGAAGGAAGTAGAAAACCCACTTATCGATTATGAGTGGAGATATCCTCTCACCCGGTTGGTGTGATGGACAGGTGAAAAGTTATTTTTGTCAAAAGTGCTCTCCCCTGACTGTGTGCCACTGCTTAAATATTTTTGGAGACCTTTTTGACAGGAGCTCAAATATCCCAGATAGGCGGGAGGCCTCAGTTTTGGAACTTGGGGGCTAGAATGCTCAATTTTGAAAATCTTGTATAGTGGGCCCAAGGCCAGTTGGCACGAGCAGGAGCTCATAAACAAACATGATGTTAAGCCATGAAAGTTTTAATGAATGATGTGATTTGTCCATGGTACCAAGACATGACCGACATACTCGATGGACTGGCAGCAGTGCGATAAGACAGGTCGACGGACCAGTCAAGACAAAGAGCTGCAAGTTGAGCTGAGAGTCGGGGCCGTTGGACTAGTGGCACCAAAGATTAATAGCATATATGGAAAACTTTATTTTTGCATGCACTTGAGGTATGAGACCATCAAGATGCCAAAGAGGGGTAGTGATGCATCATAGGGGCTACAAGACAACATGGTGGAGATAAGGGTAGTTTGACGTACCAGCAGTCAGGGAAGCTCGACGTAGCTTCATGCGCATGAGACCGGGGTGGGGTTGGGATGAGGTTTCCATCCTCATATGGACACGATGTATTTTGAGTCTGAGGGTAGGACGTTGGAGATGTTCACTCAAACTTTGGGTAGAAGTTAGGGACTTCTATCATGGTGGATGGTAAAGACGCTTGTGAATGTGTGTGTACAATTTGGTGCAGTCAACGTAACTACATCTTGCGAATGTGTGTGTACCCTTCCTAATGAAGGGCGTTTGTTGTTTGTGAAACACGCCTAATATGGAAACGGGAAAGAGGTTTGAAAACCTTGGAAAGGATTTGAGAATCATTGGAAAAGAATTGGTAAACCTTGGAAAAATATTTTGAAAACCATAACTTGAGAAAAGAATGTTTTTAAAGGAAATAAGAAGTTTGGCACATTTCAATTAAAGTTGTTTTTGTGAAAACTCACACCTAACAACCATTCACTGAGTTGTCGAACTCACCCCCTCGCTTTACCCCTTTTCAGGAAACAAAGGGAAACCAACCTTAAAGATTTGTATGTAGCTGAACCTTAAGACAAGTATGTAAAATTTATATTCAATTTTGATTAATGTTATTCTAGGAAAGATACAAGTAAAAAGGATGCCTTTCTCCTCAAGGTTTAAAGAAGGGGAAAACCTTTTATAAACCGAGAGAGTAGCGGGTTGTTAACGTGGATCCGACCAAATCAGGTTGGGGCATGACAACTTGAGTAGTATTAGAGCCTGTTTACTCGAATATATTATCAAGACTATATAACATAGTAACTAAGAGGAATAAATCTTAAAATTTCAGGTGGCTCCCAAGAGAGGAACCAAGAGAACAAGAGCTGCAGTTTTTGACATTGCCCAACAACCCCTTCTAGTAGAAACTCCCCGAGAAACCCAAACAATCCCACCTTAACTAAGCTCAAAACACCAGAGGTTGTACGAGGAGTTCACTCGAGTATTTGGGCAACCTAACCTCGTCCCTGAGGCAGGCACCAACTCTCGGGCTGAACCAGAGGAAGTACAATCTCACCCTCCTCCTATTAATCATCCCCCTCCAGTTGATATTCCCAAGTATCTCAAGACTCTCCATCAACTGGGGTGTAAGCCTTTTCTTAGAGAGAAAGATGTGGGAGCCACCATGGACTAGCTGGCTAACCTCAAGAAGCTGATAGGGATAGTCAGGATATCACTAGAAGATATGGTGATCCAGACAGATTCTTTCCTAGAGGGTAGTGGCAAAAGATTGTGGGACAATGTTCGGAGCCTGCATACCTCCACACCCTCATGGGAGTAGTTTGAGGAGAGGTACGTGGAGGAGTACCTGGCCCCTCATCTAATTAATGAGAAGAAGCAGGATTTTCTTCGACTCTGACAAGGGCTTAACTCTATATCGGAGTATGATACTAAATTTAATGAGATAAGACCATTTGCTCTAGACTTAGCCGGACTGGCTGATATCTGCCAACGGTTTGTGGACAGTCTCAACATGGATATAAAAGTTCGGATGGGAGTACTAGGATGCCCCATGGATTTGGCTGCCATCATCAGCATGGCCCATGAGTGTGAACGCTTGGTACAGACAAGAGGCCATCGGATAGAGCAAGCCGATCGGTAGGAAGAGGAAGGATACAACAACCAGAGAGGTCAAAAGGAGCCTAGTGGGAAAAAATGGAGGACAAGAATGGGGCCTTTTAGGAGAGATGATGGTTACCATGCCCAAAGGGAGACAAGTACAACCGCACAAAGGAGAAACCCCTCTTGCCCTAGGTGCCGAAAAAGCCATAAAGGGTCATATTGAGCATGTTTCAAATAAAGACAACTCGGACACTTTACAAAGAGTTGTCCAACCCTTTGAGGTAATACCCAACAAAGTGACCATCAACCACCTCAAGGAAACCTAAGGGCACTAGACGGAGGACAAGACATAGCCACTACGTCAAGGGTACCAACCCGAGTATACAACCTCAACTAGAAGGAAGCACAGGATGAACCTAGTACTACAACTTGTACTTACCATAGCTCCCTTGGGCCAATATAACCCAAAACCCTATAATTCACATTATAATAAAAGTTCCATTTCTTATAAAACTTGTGATGAGATACGTGTAAAAGAAAATCCTAAGGGTACCCACCAAACCTCCCAAGAAAGGTGAAGCAAGAAGGATGGCATCCGAGGATATCAGGAAAGTTAAGGTTAGATACCCTCAAGGACGAATAAAAAGAAATTCCAAGAAAGAAGGGAAAGGATTCTCCTAAAGATGGAAACCCTAAGGAAGCATACATATCTCAACTAAGAAGTAATGGACCAAGTGACGTAGGATGAGGAGATGACATGCATACTGAGGTGAAAGAATCAAACAAAGCATACTATGAAGACCCAAGGAGCAAGCTAAACCCAAGGAATAGGTAAGTTGGAAGATGGCATCAAATGACGCCGCGACAAGTGGACTACCCATAATAAGGAAATAAAGAAAAAGCCTCCAAGGAGCGTTAGGAAGGTTGAACTGGAGCAGGACTCCATGGGAAGAAGGATAAAGGTAGGAAGGAAGACCTTAAAAGGGAAAGTCCCAAGCTAAGGAACCTAATAAAGAATCCTAAGTGGATGAGGGTATACCGAGACGGTCAATTGTGACCTATTTAGGAAGAGTGAAGAAGCCAAATAAGGTTTTTAGATGAACCTACTGGAAGGAAGAAGCTAGTAATAATGGGACGATCAAGGATGTCCTAAGAAGGATTAGGGAGTAGTAGAGACTACACTCTAAGAAGGGCAATGGGATGGGCATGGTGAGGAGTACACAAAATAAGACCTGACGATCGGAGATGCCTCGGATAGGAAAGTAAAGAGTGAACTTTGAAATTAAGGTCAGAGAATGATTAAAGGTGCACAAAAAGCTCTAAAGAGTGTAAGAATGCGTAGGAAGGGAACCTTCAAGAGGGAGTCTTGACTTGAAGGACATAGTAGAGAAAGAAAACTGTTAAAGGAGAACTCCCCAAATAAGGGAATCGTGAAATGGTCACGAACAGACAAGAGTGGGTAAGGAGATCGACATGGTTATGTAAGACATGACATCAAAGGCAAGATGGATGACAAGATAACGGTAAAGGTAGTCAAGAAATACTACCAGATGAAGAGAGAGATGAAGCTATACGATCCCTGAAAGGTTGGAAGGTTGAGAACAACCATTATAGAAGTGTTCTAAAATTTAAATGGTCAAAGACATATTCTAGAGTATGCCATGCTGTAAGGGACATGTAAGCCCAATAATCCCAAGGAAAAAATGTGACTCAAGTAAGGAAGAGTCAGTTGGTAAGCATGACGAGGTCAGACATAATTTGGATCAAAGTTGAAATAAATAACGGATGGAGGAAGGGCAAAAATAGGACGAAGGGTTAATAATAGCAAAACCTATGAAAACAAGTACATAATGCTTGGAGGAATACCAAGCTAAGAGTTTCAATGATAAAGTGAATAACTAGACACGGGAATGATTGGGCATTTTGGAACTCCCAATCGTAAAGACCTGGGCAAGAACCTAAAGTGGAAGAATCTTGCCTTAAGCAGAGGGAGAAATAAACCTAAAAATGTACCTTTTGAATAGGGGATAAGCCTCATCTAATTATGATAAACTCCATGGAAGGAATAAACAGTGGAAAGGAAAAGAAGTTCCTTAGGTGCGCGTTTAAAAGGGGCTAAGTGAAAGAACAAATGAAATGTTAGCATGTCAAGCAAACCCCAAGTGGACATTAAGGGAAATTACTCCCAAGGCAAAGGATTTTAATTTAGTTTTGGGGACAAAACTCCTATAAGGAGGGGAGAGTTGTAAACTCCATTCCTTAAAGACTAGGAAATCGGGGAAAGAATCGGTCAACCCGGGTGAGAAAACCGAACCGGTTCACAAACCCCAACTGTTAGAGAAAGGGAAAATGGGAAATTTACAAATCCCGAGTGACCTAAAGAGTCACAAAAGTCATGGAAAAGGACTTTAGGATGAATTGGAAGAGAAAACCAAATCGGTTCAGGTGAACTGCACCTGAACCGGATTGAACCAGTTTGAACCACTATTGAACCAGTTTCTAAATTCATTTTTCTTGGTGACTTAGAAAATTCAAATTGGAGAATTGAAGCAACCATTGGAAAGAGAATGAATTTTGAAATATTTAATTTTGAAAAACTCGGTCGAATCATGTCTGAATCAACCAGTTTAAGCATTGAACCCGGTTTGGACCGGTCTAGTACGGTTCAGAACAGTGTCGTCTTCTTCCTTTAGATGATAGCAATATTCACTCGCTAGAAAATTGAGCAGCGCAGGTGAAGATGAAAAGTCTCTAGTAAGGGAGTTTCAGGAAATGAATGACCACCATAAAGGCGCCAACGGACGACCAAAAAGTCCCCGAGCTTCCTATATAAAGAGCTCCTACTCATTCATCATCCTCACACCTGAAGACACCTCTCTCTCCCCACTACTCCATTTTCCAATGAAGCTCAAACCAAACCTCCGACATTGGGGTTTTTCTGAGCCAAAGAAGGTGAGGTTGGGTTACTTAGATAAGGGGAGAAGTCAGCTACTCGACGGTAGTCTCCATTTGCTCCGAGGATCACCAGAGAAGCTCTGGCATGATCTATCAGTGAAGCAACTCTAGCATACCAAAGCTGCCTTATTTTAGCCAAGCTAAAAATGGCTAATTCAAGCATTTCTCGGGCCTAACCAACCTATCCCAACACTTCCACTGCCCTCATACTATTGAATTAGAGCTGAAAGGTATGCCAATTTGGCTCCCCTTTGTAATTTCTGATTAGTGTTAGAAAGAGAACTGTTGAAACTTCACTGACCAAATTCTCCCTCAATTCAGCATAAATTGATGTAATTCATGATCTTAGGAGGAACCTCAGGACAATAACTATTTGCCTAGATTGAAAGCTTGGATCGTCGCACCACCGACGATAATCTTTCGAAGCTTTCTCTCTCTAAGTCCAGTTTTTCGACGAAGCTTCGTTTGAACTCAATTTAGATCTGAATGACACAATTTAAAGTTCCATTGAATCATATGAAAGTGTAGGAACTCAATTTTACCTTCAATTTCATCAATTAACCTCGATTGATCAGTCAATTTGATGAAATCAAATTCGGCCAATTCATAGGAGCTCGTAAAAAAACATGATGTTAAGCCATGAAAACTTTAATGAATGATGTGATTTGGACATGGTACCATGACAGGACTGGTGGTAGTGCGACAAGATAGGTTGACGGACCAGTCGAAATGAATAGTTGTAGGTCAAGTTGAGGGTCGGGTCCGTTAGACTAGTGGCACCAAAGATTAATGGCTTATATGGAAAAATTTGTTTGTGCATGCACTTGAGGTACGAGATCATCAATACACCCAAGAGTGGTAGTGATGCATCCTAGGGGATATAGGATAACATGGTGGCGATAAGGGTAGTTTGTCGTACTAGCAGTCAAGGATGCTAGACGTGGCTTCATGCGCATGAGACCAGGGTGGGGTCAGGATGTTGTCTCTATCCTCATATGGACACGAAGTATTTTGAGTCTAAGGGTAAGACGTTGGAGACATTCACTCAGACTTCAAGTGGAATTTAGGGATTTCTATCAAGGTGGATGGTAAAGATGCTTCGATCCACAAGTGGGTGCAGTTAGCGTAACTACATCTCGTGAATATGTGTGTACCCTCCACTATGTAAATTCTGATCGGTATTAAAGAGATAATTGATGAAATTTTACTTACCAAATTCTCCCTCAATTTGACATGAATTGAGATGATTCTTGATTCTTGGAGAAACCTCAGGATGAGACCTATCTGTCCAGATCGAAAGCTCGGACCGCCGTACCTCCGACGGTAAGCTTTCGAAGCTTCTCTCTATAAGTCTAGTTTTTCGACGAAGCTCCGTTTGAGCTCATTCCAGCATCAATTCATGCAATTTAAAGTGAAATTGAATAATATGAATGTATAGGAACTCAATTTTACCTTCAATTTCAACAATGAACCTCCATCGATCGGTCAGTTTGATGAAATCATATTCGGCTAGGTTGAAAGGGGGAAATTGGGGGAACATTTTATGGAAATTGAGGATTTTGAAATTTGAGAGACTAAAGTGCAATTTCCTAAAATTGAGGGCCAATTGGCCATGAAAAAGATGTTGGAGGACCAATGGGTCAAAATTTGGAATTTTTGGGTGTCAAATTGTCATTTTTGCAAAGTAGGGGCAAAATGGTAATTTTTGAAAAGTTAGGGACCAAATTAGAAATTTGGGAAACTTGAACCCCTTTTGGGATTTTTGATAAATTGAGGACCCATAATGAATTTTTGAAAGTTTCGGGACTCAATTTGGGGAAAAATTGGCATTAGGGACCTAAACTTAAAAAAAGTTTGGCATTGGCATTAGGGACCTAAATGCAAATAATTAAAAGTTTGGGGATTTTATTTATTCATGATAAATGAAGGCTATTAGGCCAATGGTTAATGAACAAGGATGTTTATATCGTGTAGGAACACAAAGTACCGGGAACACCAGCAAAGACTAGCTCGCGTGGAGGCAAAGAGCCAAATAAGAGGAATTCACTACACTATCAGGTGAGTGGGAATTTTGACATCATACCCGGTTGGGATGAGTACCTCAGAATGAAAAACCACTACCATGTGAGATTTTTAACATCACACCTGATAGGAGTGAGGTGGAAATTACGCGAAAAAACTAATTATTGGTTGTAAGTAGATCATACCCAGTTGGTATAATTAACTTCCTAGAAGGAAGTGAAAAACTCGTTTACCGATTGCAAGTGGAGATGTCATCACACCCAGTTGGTCTGATTGACGAGTGAAAACATATTTTGTCAAAAGTGTTCTCCCTTGAATCTGTGTCACAGCTTAAAGATTTTGGGAGACCTTCTTGATGGGAGCTCGAATAGCTCAGATAGGCCGGAGGCCTCGGTTTTGGAACTTGGTGGCTAAAATGCCCAATTTTAAAAATCTCATATAGTGGGCCCAAGGCCAATTGTCATGAGCAGGAACACATAAACAAACATGAGATTAAATCATGAAAATTTTAAATGAATGATGTGATTTGGCCATGGTACCAAGAGAAGATTGACATACTCGATGGACCGGTGGTAGTACGATGAGATGGGTCGACGACCAGTTTGGACAAACAGCTGCAGGTTGAGTTGAGGGTCAGGGCCGTTAGACTAGTGGCACCAAAGATTAATGGCTTAGATGGAAAATTATTGTTTGTGCATGCACTAAGGTTCAGGACCATCAAGACACCCAAGAGGGGTAGTGATGTGTCCTAGGGGCTACTAAACAACATGGTGGAGATAAGGGCAGTTTTTTGTGCCAACAGTCAGAGAAGCTCGACGTAGCTTCATGCGCATGAGACCAGGGTGGGTTTGGGATGAGGTCTCTATCCTCATACGACACAGAGTTTCCTTTCGGGATTGAGGGTCGGATGTCATGTACATCCACTCATTCTCAGGGTAGAAGTGGACGGGCTTCCCTGTGAATGTGTGATACGTTCATGATGAAGGGCGTGTGCTGATTGTTAAACACACCGACTGTGGTTAATGATGAGTAATGGTTTTGAAAACCAAGAAATTGACGAAGAAATGATTTTAAAGAAATTAAGGAGTCTGGCACACTCCAATTCAAACTATTTTTCAGAAACTCATGTTTCAAACTCCCATTCATTGAGTTGTAGAAACTCACCCACCCTTTTTATCCCTTTGTAGGAATAGTGAAAGACTAGGGATAACACTAAGATTTATTCTCTCTCAGGTATGCTTAATCTATTCTTAAGCTTAGAATATTATTGATATATGTTATTCCAGGGAATGAGGTTGAAATTATGCCTAGCTTCTCTTGAATTAAAGAAGGGGGAAACCCCTCTTGAACCAAGGAAGCGACAGGTTGTTCACGGGGATTCAACCAAATAGGGTCGGGGCATGACAGGGTCACTAAGCTCCCTATATAAAGAGCTACTCTCCATTCATCCTCTACACACCTCAAATCGCCATTCTCTCTCAAATGCTCCTGTCATGCCCTGACATAGTTTGGTCAGATCCTCATGAACAACCCACCGCTCTCTTGGTTCAAGAGGGTTTCCCCCTACTTTAATTCAAGAGGATTCAGCCGTAATCTCAACCTATTTACCTGGAATAACATATAACAAATAAGATGCAAGCTTAGGAAAGTTGAGCATACTTGACAGAGGGTACGGCTTAGTGTTATCCCTAGTCATTTCTCTATTTCCTAAAAAGGGATAAAAAGGGTGGGTGAGTTTCTACAACTCAGTGAATGGGCATTTAAAAAATAAATAAACTTTCAATAAAATGGTTTTTAAATTGGAGTGTGCCAGACTCCTTATTTTCTTTAAATTCTTTCTTCCATGTTTTCTCAATTTTCAAAGCCATTTCTTCATCATCAACCACAAATAGTGTTTTTAGCAACCAACACATGCCCTTCATCATGAAGGGATCACACATTCGTAGGGTAGCACATCCACTGCACCCACTTGTGGCATCAGAGTGACTTTACCGACCACCTAGATAGAAGCATGTTTACTTTTACCCTAAGAATGAGTGGATGTATGCGACATCCAACCCTCAATCTCGTAAAGAAAACTCCATGTATGTATAAGGATAGAGACCTCATCCCAACCCCACCCCAATCTCATGCGTAATGAAGCTACGTCGAGCTTCCTTGACTCCTGGCACGACAATTTGCCCTTATCTCCACCATGTCATCCAGTAGCCCCTAGGACGTATCACTACCCCTCTTGGGCATCTTGAAGGTCCCGTACCTCAGTGCATGCACAAAACAACAGTTTTCCACATAAGCCATTTAATCTATGGTGCCACTAGTCCAATGGCCCCGACCCTCTGCTCTTAGTTGCTTAACTTCTTTTTGTTCGAACTTTCTTCTTCTTTCCTATAATTAGAATTGATTTTCCTTGTGTGAACTCTAAGAGTTCTTCCTTGCTAAATTTCTTTGTACTTCGAGGAAATTTTTTAAAGGTTAAGGTTAACTAGAAATACTCGTTTTCCTTCTTTGGGTGATTTTCTATCCTTTTATGTTGACTAGTGTACACTTATTATTTGAATTTATCATGGAAACTCAGAAATTTTTTCAAGAAAAATTTCATTTCATTCATTCTAGAAATTTTCTTGCCATACTTGGCTTATTACAAAATTTTCTACCCCAAAATCCCATGGGGTCATAGGCCGAGAGTTAGCCCTAGAGCGGTTGTGGGATTCTTGATCAGAAGGCTCTGAGAAATTAGTTGGGGTCCACTCGTATTCCCTTATATGACAAATCTCATTATGGCCTCCAGTCCATATCGCCTTAGTACCTCTACCTCACACTCATAGGTCCACTTCATCCATTAGAAGGGATTGAAGCCGAGTTGAGTAGGTGGAGGTACTTGGTGGACCTTCATGAAGTTGGCATACGCATCCTAGAAATTATCCCAAGCCTCCTTCTTGGTGTGATTCTTCTACCATTGTTGTGGGGTTGGAGGAGGGGTCGGGCTCCTATGAGGAGGTACAAGTTCCTCTTGTCTTAGAGGAGGGTAGGTGATGCCTTTTGGTTTCAATAGGGCTCCTACCAGTTTCCGATAGTCTTCCACCATGTCCTTGGGTACTCTTTTCACGCCCTATAAGAATCTTTGAACGACCTCTTCCCTTGGGTTGGATGTCTTTTTCAGGGTTATGGGGGAGGGCTGGATTTCACCGTGAACTTCCTAGGGATTCTCCTTCCAACACGATAGTTAAAGCTTGATTAATGTCAGGGCATAATATTGATAATGTTTCAAGGGAACTTAGATCTGATACCACTCAAGTTGTCATGTCCCGACCCGGTTTGGTCGGATCCTTGTGAATATCCTACCGCTCTCTTGGTTTAAGAGGGGTTTCCCCCTTCTTTAATTCAAGAGGAGCTAGGCGTAATCTCAACCTACTTTCCTGGAATAACATATATAAAATAAGATGCAAACTTAAGAAAGTTAAGCATACCTGACTGAGGGTAAGTGAGTGTGTTGGGAGGTTAAGTGTGATCTACTACAAGAAGATCTGGAAACTCAAAATGGAAACTTTAGACAAATTTGATTTAAGGAAATAACTTATATGGATCAAATCATTTGAAAAAGTAGACGAAGTCTAATAAGAGAGGGGGAGTAGTAAAAGAATATACCCTAACCAAGACAAAAGGGGAATACCAAGGACATGAAGGTACGGAAGGTTTGGACACAATGAGGATGAGAGGTCCACCTCAAAGTAATAAACAAATACTAAAGCAAGTGGGAATGAAGCAGGATCAATAGAAGGTACTCATGGATCCAAAGAGTAAGAGTAAGTTGGTGAAAATATCGGCAAAAATATACTCCAAAATTTAAGGATTTCAATGGTAGAACTAGAAGGAATATTGAGGGAAAGAGAATGTGAAGCTCACTAGAGAAAGAAATCTTGGGAAGGCATGGGTGTACCAAGGAGAGAAAATGGAACCAACGAAATAAGAAAGAGAATGAAATCCTCAAGAACAAAATGTTGGAAGAGAAAGGATCATGTACAAGGAGAAGGAAACCTTAAAGAATCAAGGGATAAGTCAAACCCAGGTAATGTATAGGTAGGAAGACAACATCAAAAGATGTGATACAAGTAAGAAAGTAACTAAACTCAGAATGAATAATAGTGGGAGGAACATTGATAAGAGCAAGTATGGATTTAGAAAGAGAAGAGATCTTAAAGGGGAAGGTCACCAATGGGAATGAAGAATGAAGTAAAAGATCATAAATTTTAATATGTCATTAAGTATCGGAAAATTCAACGATTTTAAGGCAGAATGACCGAATAAAGAAATTTGAAAAAACAATGAGAAGTATGGAAACCAATATTGTTATAGGGACATAAAGTTAAGACATCACGAATAATGCCATGCGGTAAGGGGGCATGTAAATCCAATTGACTCGGAAAAATACGACTTAGGCAAGGAATGGTCTATGAGTAAGGCATAATGAAGTCAAGCATAAAGATGATGACCAAGGAATGAGGAAGGAATCTATGTAGGATGAATAGACAATAAATGCCAGAATCTGTGGAAGAAAAATGACCAGAATTTATAGTTTTGAAATTTTGGGTAAAAGAAGCTTGGGATATGAAATGGTGCCTTGAGAAAGAAGGACGTAACGAAATGAAATGATCATAGATTTTCAAGGAAATAATCCAGGCTAAGGTAAGTTCCATGGAATAAGGAATAATTGAGAAGGTGGTGGAACGATTTGATGAGAATCTTAGATATGTAATGAAAGGAATGGACGAAAATAACCAAGAAGGTGGTAGGATGATAAAATAGAAAGCTTCATAACAATAAGAAGTTTAAGCCAACACGTGAACAATGTGAAATAAGTTTTGGGGACAAAACTCCTAAAAGGAGGGGAGAGTTGTAAACCCCGTTCTTTGGAGTTAAGGAAAACCGGGAAAGAACCTGTCAAACCGAGTAAGAAAACCGAACCGGTTCCCAAACCCGTTTATTTGGGGGAACGAGCAAATTGGAGAAATTTCAACTCCCTTGTGACCCAAAAAGATTTATAAACCTTGAGAAGGAACCTTAGAACAAAGTGGGAAAGAAAAACTGGATCGGTTCGGGTGAACCTAACCTAAACTGGATTATACCGGTTTAAGAATCGAGCCGATTTATGAAACAGAACCAATAGAGAGGGCAAATCGGGAAATTTATGGACCCTAAGTGACCTAAGTAGTCATAAAATTCATGAAAATGGACTTTAGGATGAATTGGAGATGAAAACCAAACCGGTTCGGGTGAACTAGATCCGAACTGGTTTGGACTGGTTTGAACCACTATTGAACCAGATGCTAAATTTATTTTTCTAGGTGGCTTGAAAATTTCAAATTTGAGATTTAGGGCCAACATTGGATAGAAAATAAATTTAGATGAATTTAGAAATTTTTAGATTTGAAAAATTCGATTAAATTGGGGGTGAAGCGGTCGGTTTAAGCTTTGAACCCGGTTCGGACCGGTCCGGTCCAGTTTGGAACAGTGTCACCTGCCGAAAAATGACAACACTGTTCATCTGCCGAAAAATTGAAGCAGCACTGGCGAAGAAGAAATGTTTCCGTTCAGTATGTTTCAGGCCATCAATGTCTGTCATAAAGATGCCAAATGGACGACCGATGTGTCCCTGAACTCCTTATATAAAGAGCCACTCTCCACACCTGAAAACCTCACTCTCTCTCAGCTGCTTAGTTTTTTAGCGAAGCTCAAACAAGAGCTCCAATATAGGGTCATTTTTTAGCCAAAGAAGGCATGGTCAGGTTCCTTAGAATTGGGGAGAAGTCAGCTACACGGTGGTAACATCCATTTGCTCCGAGGGTCGGCGGAGAAGCGCCAACGTGATCTTACAGTGAAGCAGCTCCGACGGATCGATGCTGCCCTATTTCGACCAACTTGAAATTGGCCGATTTGTGCCCCCCTCAGACAAAATCAAGCTCTTCTAACACTTCCTCAGCCCTCCCATAGCCGAATTAGGACTGAAAGGTGAGCCAATTCGACTCCCCTCTACAATTTTCGACCGGTGCTATAAAGAGAACCGGCAAAATTTCAATGATAGAATTCTAATCTAATTCTGTATCAATTGATATAATTCTTGATCCTAGAAGTAATCTCAGGAGGAGAGATATGTGCCCCGATTGGAAGCTCGGACCATCGCGCCCCCACCGGTGAGCAATTAAAGCTTTCTCTCTCTACATTCTATTTTCCAGCAAAGCTCTGTTTCAGCTCATTCCAGCGTCAAAACTTACGATTCAAAGTGCTATGGAATTGTATTAATATATAGAAATTCAATTTCAATTTCAATTTCAACAATTAGAAGTGTTTAATTGGTCAATTTGATGAAATCAAATTCGGCTGTGGTAGGAAGTTGAAATTGGGGAAAATTTTGGGAAAAATTGGGGATTTTTGAAAATTTGAGGGACCAAAATACAATTTTTTAAAATTGAAGGTCAATTGGGCATGATAAGAATGTTAGAGGGCCAATTGAGCAATTTTAGAATTTTTGGGGTAAAACTTACCATTTTTATAAATGAAGGGCAAAATGGTAATTTTGGAAAAATTGGGGGCCAAATTGGGAATTTGGGAAACTTGAAACCCTTTTTATGAAATTGAGTAAATTGAGATCCCAAGAGGAATTTTAAAAGTTTCGGAACTCAATTTGGGAAAAACTAACAATTGAGACATAAAGTTAAAGGAAAAATAACTTTAGGGATCAATTTGTAAATATTGAAAAAATGTTAATTGAGTTATTTATACTAAATGAGGTGATCAAACCAGATAATAATGAACAACGGTGTTCATTTCGTGTAGGAACACAAGACATCGGCAACGCCAGCTGAGGTTAAGCTCACAAGGGACAAAAACCGACTAAGTGGAAAGTCACTACATGAACGGATGAGTAGGATTTTTATATCATACCCGGTTGGGATGATAAGTACCTCAGAAATAAAAGCTCACAAGTTAGTGGTATTTTAAACATCACAACTTAGAGGAGTGGTGTGAAAATGACACAGAAAAATTACTTAATGGTTGTAAGTAGATCATACCTGATTGGTACAATAAAACATCCTCAAAGGAAGTGCAAAACACGTTCATCAGTTATGAGCGGAGATATCCTCATACTCGGTTGGTATGATGGATAGTTGAAAATATATTTTTGTCAGAAGTACTCTCCCCTAACCATGTCCATTAAATGATTTGGGAGACCTTCTAGACGGGAGCTCAAATAGCTCTATTAGGCTGGAGGCCTCGATGTTGGAACTTGGGGGGTATTATGACTAATTTTAAAAATCTCGAACAATGGACCATATGCTAGTTGGCACAAGCAAGAGCTCGTAAACAAACATGAATTATATGCCATGAAAACTTGAATAATTGAATTTTTTGGCCATGGTACCAACACAGGACCGACATACTCATTCAACTATTGGTAGTGCGATATGACAGGTCTTCGGACTAGTTAAGACAAACAGCTGTAGGTTGAGTTGAGGGTTGGGGCCATTGGACCAGTGGCACCACAGATTATAAGGCATGATGTTAAAATACTAATTGTGCATGCACTATGATTACGGGACCTTCAAGATGCCTAAGAGGGGTAGTGATGCATCCTAGGGCCCTGGACGACCTGGTAGATATAAGGGCAATTAGTCGTACTAGGTGACCTTGCGAAGCTCGACATAGTTTCAAGCGCACGAGACCAGGGTGGGGACGGGATGAGGTCTCTATCCTCATACAGACATGGAGAATTGTTATGGGATTGAGGGTCGAATGTCGTGAACATTCACTTATTCTCAGGGTATAAGTGGACGTACTTCTATCTTGGTGGCTGATAAAGTCACTCTGACGCCACAAGTGGGTTCAGTGGATGTACTGGCCTACGATTGTGTGATTGACCTTCATGATGAAGGATGTTCTTTTGAAAACCTAAAGTGGAGAAAATCTAAAGGAAATTAAGGAGTCTGGCACACTCCAACTTGAAAACCATTTTTTTAAAACTCCATTTTTTTATACCCATTCACTGAGTTGTTGAAACTCACCCCTCTTTTCTATCCCTTTCTAGGAAAAGAGAAAATCACTAGGAATAACACCAAGCCTTATCCTCTGTCAGGTATGCTTAATTTCTCTTAAACTTGCATTTTATTTGATATATGTCTTTCCAGGAAACAAGGTCGAAAATACGCCTAGCTCATCATGAGTTAAAGAAGGAGGAAACTCCTCTTGAACCAGGAGAGCAGCGGGGTTGTTCACGGGGATCCAACCAAACCGGGTTGGGGCGTGGCAGTTGGTATTATTCCAAGAGTTTTCTTTCTATCGTACTTCTTTTCTCTTCTCTTTTCCTTGTCCTGTCTTACTTGTCTTATCATCTTCTGTGCTTTCTTTAACTTTCTTCCTTTCTTTCTGATCGACTTCCATTCCTTTGTTTTCTTTGGAATACTCTATTTGTTTTCTTTACCCTTATTCTTTGAACCCTTCCTTAACTCCTTAATCCTCTACTCTTAGATGCTTACCTTCTTTTTGTTCTAAATTTCTCCTTCTTTCCTATAATTAGAATTCATCTTCCTTGTGTGAACTCTAAGAGTTCTTCCTTGCCAAATTTCTTTGTACTTTGAGGAAACTTTTTAAAGGTTAAGGTTAACTAGAAATACTCATTTTCCTTCTTTGGGTGATTTTCTATCCTTTTATGTTGACTAGCGTACACTTATTGTTTGAATTTATCATGGAAAATCAGAAATTTTATAAAGAAAAATTTTACTTCATTCATTCAAGAAATTTTCTTGCCAAACTTGGCTTATTACAAAATTTTCTACCACATAATCCTTTGGGCTCATAGGTCGAGAGTTAGCCCTAGAGCAATTGTGGAATTCTTGATTAGAAGGGTCTTAGGAATTAGTTGGGGTCCCTTATATGACGAATCTCATGTATGGCCTCTAGTCCATATTGCCTTAGTACCTCGACCTCACACTCATATGTCCACTTCATCCATTGGGAGGGATTGAAGCCAAGTTGAGTAGGTAGAGGTACTTGGTGGACCTTCATGAAGGTGGCATACACATCCAAGTAGTTATCCTAGGCCTCCTTCTTGGTGGGATTCCTCTCCCGTTATTGTGGGTCTACAAAAGGGGTTGGTCTCCTAGGAGGGGGTACATGTTCCTCTTGTCTTAGAGGAGGGTAGGTGATGCCTTTTGGTTCCAATAGGGCTCCTACCAGTTTCTGGTAGTCTTCCACCATGTCCTTGGGTACCCTTTTCACACCCTTTATGAATCTTTGAATGACCTTTTCCCTTGGGTTGGGTGTCTTTTTTAGGGTTATGGGTGGAGGGCTAGATTTCACTACGAACTTCATAGGGATTCTCCGTCCTGCATGATAGTTAAAGTTTGATCAATGTCAGGGCATAATATTGATAATATTTCAAGGTAACTTAGCTCTGATACCACTCAAGTCGTCACGTCCCGACCCGGTTTGGTCGGATCCACATGAATAGCCCGTCGCTCTCTTGGTTCAAGAGGGGTTTCCCCCTTCTTTAATTCAAGAGGAGCTAGGCGTAATCTCAAACTAGTTCCCTAGAATAACATATATCAAATAAGATGCAAGCTAAAGAAAGTCAAGCAAACCTCACAAAGGATAAGGCTTGGTGTTATCCCTAATCATTTCTCTATTTCCTGAAAATGGATAAAAAGGATGGGTGAGTTTCTACAACTCAATGAATGAGTATTAAAAAAAATAAACTTTCAAAAAAGTGGTTTTTAAATTGGAGTGTGCTAGACCCCTAATTTTCTTTAAATTCTTTCTTCCTTATTTTCTCGGTTTTCAAAGCCATTTCTTCATCATCAACCATAAATAGTGTGTTTAGCGACTAACACATGGCCTTCATAATGAAGGGATCACACATTCGTAGGGCAGCACATCCACTGCACCCACTTGTGGCGTCGGAGCGACCTTATCGGCCACCTAGATAGAAGCAGGTCCACTTCTACCCTAAGAATGAGTGGATGTACACAACATCCGACCCTCAATCCCATAAAGAAAACTCCATTCCCATATGAGGATAGAGACCTCATCCCGACTCCACCCCGGTCTCATGTACAATGAAGCTACCTCGAGCTTCCCTGACTGCTAGCACGACAATCTGCCCCTATCTCCACCATGTCGTCCAGTAGCCCCTAGAACACATCACTACCCCTCTTGGGCAACTTGAAGGTCTCGTACCTCGGTGCATTAACAAAACAACAGTTTTTCACGTAAACCATTTAATATGTGGTGTCACTAGTACATCGGCCTCGACCCTTAACTTGACATGCAGCTGTTTGTCTCGATTGCTCCGTCAACTTGTCACGTCACACTACCGTCAGTCCATCAAGTGTGTCGGTCCTGTCTTGGTACCATGGAAAAACAAATAATTCATTTTAAGTTTTCATGGATTAAACACGTGTTTGTTTACGAGCTCTTACTCATGCCAACTGGCCTTGGGCCCACTATACGAGATTTTCAAAATCGGGCATATTAGCCCCAAAGTTCCGAAATCGAGGACTCTAGCCTATATGAGCTATTCGAGCACCCGTCAAGAAGGTCTCCCAAAAAGTTTAAGCAGTGGTACATAGTTAGGGGTGAGCACTTCCGACAAAATAATCTTTTAATTTGTCCATCACACCAACCAGGTGTGAGGACATCTCCGCTTATAACCGATAAGCGGGTTTTCTACTTTCTTTCAGGAAGTTCATCATACCAAATAGGTATGATCTACATACAATAGGTAAATAGTTTTTCCGTGTAATTTTCACATCACTTCTCTCAGGTGTGATGGTTAAAATACCACTGAGTAGTGAGTTTTCATTTTCGAGGTGCTTATCATCCCAATCGAGTATGATATAAAAATCCCACACACCCTTGAATGTCGTGAATTCTTCTTAATCAGCTTTCGTCTCCTCGCAAGCTTTGTCTTAGTTGGTGTTCCCGATACCTCGTGTTCCTACATAGTTTGAACATCCTTGTTCATTATTCTTTGGCTTGATAGCATTCATTCATTTTGAATGAATAAAATACCCCACTTTTCAAATATTTGTAATTTGGTCCCTAAAGTTCTTTTTCCTTTACTTTAGGTACCAAATACCGATTTTCCCCTAAATTGAATCCCAAAATTTCAAAATTATACTTTGAGACATCAATTTATTCAAAATTACATAAAGGGGTTCAAGTTTCCCAAATTCCCAATTTGGTCCCTAATTTTTCCAAAATTACCATTTTCCCCTACTTTACAAAAATGGTAAGTTTTGCCACCAAAATTTCCAAAAGTTGCCCAATTGGTCCTCCAACATCTTTATCATGCCCAATTGGCTCTCAATTTTATGAAATTGCACTTTAGTCCCTCAAATTTTTTAAATCCCTAATTTTCCCCCAAATTTCAACCTTCCAACTCAACCGAATTAGATTTCATCAAATTGATAAATCAAATGAGTTTAATTATTGAAATTGAAGTTAGATTGGAGTTCCTACAACTTCATATGATTCAATTGCACTTGGAATCGGACGATTTGACGCTGGAACGAGCTCAAACGGAGCTTCACCGAAAAACTGAACGTAGAGTTAGAAAGTTTCGAAAGTTTACCGTTGGAGGCACGATTGTCTGAACTTTTGATCTAGTAAGATAGCTCTCATCCTAAGGTTCTTACTAGAATCAAGAATCACCTCAATTCATGTCGAATTGAGGGAGAATTTAGTCAGTGAAAATCTATCAGTTCTCTCTCTAGCACCGATCAGAATTCATATAGTTGAGCTAAATTGGCTTACTTTTCCACACTAATTAGGCCGTAGGAGGACGGAGGAGGTGTTGGGAGAGCTTGGTTTTGCCTGAGGAGGACTCGAATTGGCTGATTTCAGCTCAATAGAAATAGGGCAGCTCGGTCTACCGAAGCTGCTTCACTGTTCGATCACGTCGGCGCTTCTCTGGTGACCCTCGGAGCAATTGGTGACTACCACCGTGTAGCTGACTTCTCTTCGAGTCAAAGGAAACCGACCATACATTCTTTGGCTCATAAAACACCCTGTATCTGAGCTCTGGTTCGAGCTTTGTCGAAAAACTGAGTAGTTGAGACAGAGTGGGGTTTTCAAGTGTGTAGAGGATGAATGGAGATGGAATCTTTATATAGGGAACTCAGGGACTCGTCCACCATCCGTTTGGCACCATTATGACAGTCATTGATGGCTTGAAATGTACTAAATGGAAACGTTTCCTCTTCATCGACACTAGTTCAATTTTTTGGCAAATGAACAATGCTGTCATCTGAAGGAAGAAGAAGACATTGTTTTGAACCAGACCGGACCGATCCGAACTAGGTTCAAAGCTTAAACTAGTCGGTTTAGACCCGATTCGATAGAGTTTTTCAAAATTAATAATTTCTAAATACATTCTCTGTCCAATGGTGGCCTCAATTCTTCAATTTAAATTTTCTAAGCCACATAGAAGAATAAATTTAGCATCCGGTTCAATAGTCGATCAAACCGGTCCAAACCGGTTCAATCCGATTCACCTAAACCAGTTTGGTTTTCATCTCCAATTCATTCTAAAGTCCTTTTTCATGACTTTTGTGACTCTTTAGGTCACTCGGATCCATAAATTTCTAGGTTTGTTATTTCTCTATCGGTTCTGGTTCATAAACCGACTCCGTTTTCTCTTTGAAAATGACCGGTTCACTCCGGCTCGGATCCGGTTCACCTGAACCAGTCTAGTTATCTCTCCCAAATAGTCCTAAAGTCCTTTTCCAAGGTTTTTTATGACTCTTTGGGGCGCTCATGAGTTGTGAATTTCCCAATTTGCCCATTCTCTAGTGATCAAGTTTGTGAACCGGTTCATTTTTTTCTCACTCAGTTTGACTTGTTCTTTCCCCGATTTTCCTTAACTTCAAAGGGTGGGGTTTACAACTCTCCCCTCCTTTTAGGAGTTTTTTCCCCAAAACTTATTCCACACCTTTGTACTGAAATCAATCTTATTGATATAAATCTTGTAGTTTTTTATATACACCCTTCTCTGTAGTTTTTGTTTATCCCTTATATCACATACTTAAGATTTTCTTTTTATTCATATCCCTTTCTCATTCCACGGAGCTTACTTTAGCTAAGCATATCTCACTAGAAGATTTAAGGTAATATCATTAAATTCATATCCCTTCGTTCTTTAAAGCACAATTTCTCCATTTCATGATTCTTTATTCAGGATTTTAGGATTGGGAGTCCCATAATACCCAAATCATTCTTGTATCCAGGTATTCTCTTTATTCGATAACCTCCTTGGCTCAGTGTCCATTCAGACACCACTTACATACTTCCATAGGTGTTGGTATTATCACCTTTTCATTTTACATTGATCCTTCCCTAATTCGTTGGTTATTATAACTTCTTTCTATGTTTAATGCATGACCTTATCATGCTCAAATCATGGACTCTTCTGTACCCGAGTCATATTTTTTTGGGATAGTTGAGTTTACATATCCTCTACTACACGACATTCTTTGGAACTTCTCTTTAACTTCACATCTTTATGACCGTATTGGTTTCCTCACTTACTCATCTTTTTCAAACTCCTTTATTAGATCATTCAACATTCAAATCTTTGAATTTCCCAATAACTCTCTAACATGCTAAAACTAGTTTTAAGGTCTCTTCTCTTTCTAAATCCATTCTAACTCACTCGTAATCATTTCATGATTGTCCTTTTTTACTTAGTTCCTTCTTTACTCGTACGGTATCTTTTAACGTTGTCTTCCTACTTACCCGTTACTTGAGTTTAACTTATCCCTTGGTCCTTCACAGTTACTTTTCCTTAGCACTTGATCATTTCATCTCTAGCAACTTATCCTTGAGGAGCTTATCTTTTTCTCAATTTCGTTGGTTTCATTTCCTCTTAATTGGTACATATGTGTCCTTCCAAGGTTCCCTTCCTTAGTATGTTTTATACTTCTTTTTTCCCAGAATTTCCTTCTAGTTTTACCATTACGAATATTCAACCTTGAATGTCCTTCCTTGGCGCTATCTTCTCCTATTTACCATTACTCTTGAGATCCTACGAGTACTTTTTGTCTATCACACCTCGTTCTCACTTGCTCCAAGTATTCATTTATTCCTTTGAGGTGAATCTCACATCCCTCTTTTGTCAAAATCTCTCTTATCTTTACGCCCTTGGTATTCCTCCCTTTGCCTCATTTACGATGTAGTCCTAACTACTCCCAATTCATATTAGAGCTTACTATATTCTTCCGGGCGATTTGATCAAGAGTTATTTCCTTCAATCGAATCCATCTAAAATCCCCTTTTGGTTCCCTACTCTCTTATAATCATATCATGCTTGGCCTTTCAGGTATTTACTTGGTCATCTATATCCTTTAATGAGGTCCTGGTTCCTGCCTCAGTTTACGATATCTCATCTGTTGATTGAACTTTTCTACGATTCCCCTTCATATCTTCATTCTTCTTTTTGGCACTTCCATATTGGGATTTTCACGCACATTTTCCTTACTGCTCCTTGAAAGTTCTCTCTTTATTCTTTTTTATCCTTCTCGACCTTTCCATAGTGATTCACTCTGGCTTTTCTCCCCTATCTTCTACCAAAGAAGCTGTGGTCAGGTTCTTTAGAATCGGGGAGAAGTTAGCTAGTCGACGGTAGTCTCCATTTGCTCTGAGGGTCGCCGGAGAGACGACGGCGTCATAGAATAGTGAAGCAGCTCCGGTGGACCAAAGCTGCCTTGTTTCGGCCGAGTTGAAATCGGCCAATTCGAGCCCTTCTCAGGCCTAACCAAGCCCTCCCAACACCTCCACAGCCCTCTTATAGTTGAATTAGAGCTAAAAAGTAAGCCAATTTGGCTCCCCTCTGTAATTTTCGACTGGTGCTAGAGAGAGAACCTATAGAACTTCGATGATAAAATTCTCACTCAATTTGACATCAATTGATGTAATTCTTGATCCTACGAGGAACCTCGGGATGAGAGCTATCTGCCTAGATCGAAAGCTCGGACCGTCGTGCCCCCGACAATAAGCATTCAAAGCTTTCTCTCTCTAAGTCCAATTTTCCAGCGAAGCTCCATTTGGGCTCATTCCAGCAACAAATTGTGATGAAACTTACTCGAAGGAAGTGGAAAACCCGTTCATCAGTTATGAGCTGAGATGTCCTCATACTCGGTTGGTATGATAGACAGTTGAATAGTATATTTTTTGGAAGTGCTCTCCCCTGACTTTGTGCCACTACTTAAAAATTTTGGTAGACCTTATTGATGGGAGCTCGAATAGCTCTATTAGGCCGGAGGCCTCGATTTTGGAACTTGGGGGCTAATATGCCTGATTTTGAAAATCTCGAATAGTGGGCCCTAGGCTAGCTGGCACAACCAGGAGCTTGTAAACAAACATGATTAATATGCCATGAAAACTTAAGTAATGAGTTGTTTGGCCATGGTACCAAGACAGGACCGACATACTCAATCAACTAAGCGGCAGTACGACATGGCAAGTCCCTGAACTAGTCAAGACAAACAGCTGCAGGTTGAGTTGAGGGTCGGGACTGTTGAATGAGTGGCACCACAGATTATATGGCATTATGTGAAAAACTGTTGATTGTGCATGCACTGTGTTTACAGGACTTTCAAGATGCCCAAGAGGGGTAGTGATGCATCCTAGGGCTCTGGACGACCTAGTGGATATAAAGGCAGTTAGTCATACTAGAAGTTTTGTGAAGCACGACGTAGCTTCATTGTGCATGAGACCGGGGTGGGCATAGGATGAGGTCTCTGTCCTCATACGGACACGGAGTATTTTGGTCTGAGGTAGGACGTAAGAGACGTTCACTCAGACTTCGGGTAGAAGTTAGAGATTTCTATCAGGGTGGATGGTAAAGACGCTCTGATCCACAAGTGGATGCAATCGACATAAATACATCTCGCGAATGTGTGTGTTATCCCTTCATGATGAAGGGTGTGTGGTTTGTGAACACACCGAATATGGAAATGGGAAAAAGGTTATGAAAATCTTGGAAAGGATTTGAGAATCCTTGGAAATAATTGGTAAACCTTGGGAAAAGGTGTTGAAAACCAAAATTTGAGAAATAAATGTTTTAAAAGAAAATAAGGAGTCTGGTGCACTCCAATTCAAACTCTTTTTTAAGAAATTCATTTTTCAAACACCCATTCACTGAGTTGTTGAACTCTCTCCATCCCTTTACCCCTTTTTTAGGAAACTAAGGGAAAACCAACCTTAAAGATTTATCGATAGCCAAACCTTAAGGTAGGTATGTAAAATTTATATTTAGTTTTGATTAATGTTATTCCATGAAAGGTACTCGTAAAAAGGACGTCTTACTCCCCAAGGTTTAGAAGAGGGAAAAACCATGAATAAACTGGGAGAGTGGCGGGTTGTTCACAGGGATCTGACCAAACTGGGTCGGGGTGTGACATGCTGGAACCCCTTCCATGTGGTCTTTCCATCCCACAATCCTAGAAGGTGAAGCCTTACTAATTTGAGTGTTTTTCCTAACACAATTTACAAAACATACATATGGGTACCTTTGAAAGGTGCTTCTGCTCTTGAGAAGCTTTCCTTTACTGAAAAGACAAAATTCCTGAAAGGGGTATAGGGAAAGGGGTGAATTGGTAACTCGGTGAGTAGGGTTAGATAACATCGTGACTTCCTGTCCACGATTCAACAATCAACTCAACAGCTATTATTCTTTTCTTTAAAAATATGGATTTTAATAGACAAGCCATAACTTATCACAACCTTTAAGATGTGTTTCCTTTTAAATTATTACGCTTACTCTTTCAAGCTGAAGGTAGGTTCCTTCATAATTGTAGGGATTTGATTATGTACGCCTACCTTTGTTTGTAAAACAACAAATACACAAACACCCTTTTTTAGTAAAGGGGTCAAACAGTTGCATAATAGACCCTTAAAGGCTACAACCTTCATATGTTCCACTAGTGGCTTGGAGTGTCTTTATCGTCCACATTGGTGAGAGGACACAACCTCCACCACATCATTTGTGTGAGCACCTTGGCCCAACCACCAAACTTATCGATACTTCAATGCCCATATGTAAGGGTGAGACTTTACTCTTCTATCCCATTGGTCTCAATATGCACGAAGCTCCAAGAGCTTCAAAACATACAAGAACAGCATAGCTTCCCTTGTACCAAATTTGCTGCCCATTAGCCCTTTGAACCAACACTACCATGTACGAACATCTATTTGGTTCCATATGATTGCAATCACAAACATAAGTATTGGGATTTAAGACCTTTATCTTTGCGTTTCTATCCCAACCAGCTCTAACCCTCACTCTAACTTAGCAGCATCAGCGACCATTATCAATTTGTGATAATTTTATAAGGCTCTTAACTCATACACTTATTTACAGGTTTGCTCGTTCCCACTGGCCTTGGGCCCACTCATATGAGTTTTCAAAACATGTACTTGGGCCCACTTGGACAGAATTAGATCTAGTCCACCCATGTCGACCATGGGACTCACCTATTTCCTACGTCGACGGTTAGAGCTAAACCATTCCCCTTGAAGTGTATCCATACACCATCAAGGGTTTGTCCTATTATACTACTTCATGCTTTCTTCAAAATTATAATTCCAAAAAGTTTAAGCGGTGTCAAACAGTCAAGGGTTCATACTTCTAGAAATTTAATTTTTAAAGTAAAGCATGTTACTAATTATGCATCGTTGGTCCAATCAGACTCGATGTCAGTAATCCCATTCACCCGAGATTTGTGACTCGTTCGTCCTAGATAGTATTCCGATATCTCGGGTTGTATTCTCGATCGTAGGTTAGGATATTCCTTTCGCACCTACATGACCACAGATAATCGATCCATCAATTATTCGAATTTACACTTAGGTCCCTATGGTTTCTACAATTACATACAAGTCTATAAGTATATTTTCTTTACAAATAAATTCCAAAATATTTGTCATAATTTACTCAATTTACTTTTATTGCAATTTTCTCCTCAATTAATTTTATTTAATATAAAATTATTTAAAATTAAAATTAATGCATTTTAATTATTTTTAATTGCAAATAAATTCCCAAATAATCATTTTAATTGCAATTGAGCCTCCATTTTCATATAAATCCTCAATTGACTCTCAACTAATGTCAATTGTAGAAAAATCCCCAAATCTCCCATTCTCTCAAAAATTGCACTTTGACCCCCGAAATCTCATTTCATCAAATTGACCAGTTAAACTCAGTTAATTGCCTTTTAAAATGCTACTAATCATATTTTCTGCCCCTCCAAGATCATTTCAACCTTTGAATCAATCAATTTGTCCTAGAATTGAGCTCAAACGAAACTTTGTCGTAAAATATTTCTAGATAGAGAAAACTTTGAATTCTTACCGACAAAGATGTGGTTGCCGAAGTTCTTGATTTTGGGAGCTAGCTCTCACCTTGAGGATCGTTCTATGATCAAATTTCACCTCAATGGATGCCTTGAATAGGGAGAATTCGATCAGCAATATTTAAGCAATTTCTCTCTTTGTAAACTCACTATTCATGCGAAGGTGGCAGGAATTGCTTACCTCGAAGACTCAAAGAGGACTAGGCTTAGTCATGGAGAGTTGTCGAAGGATCGGCCTGGCCTTAGGTGGTATTAGGTGGCTAGAATTCAGCTCAAAACTTTTTGCTACTTTTTGACAGCCGGAGCGACTAGATTGTGCAGGCTCACTAGAGCTTCTTCGGTGATCCTCGAGCTAAAAGGGATCACTAGCATGGTAAAGGGCTTACTCGTGGTTCTAGGGAAATTAAATTCGTGTTCAGAGGTGGAGAAAAGGGTTGATGTCGGAGCTCTGGTTCGGGATGATTGGAAACTGGAGTTGTTAGTCTTCTTCAGGCTTTCGAGGGATGAGAAGCATCCCATTGGCTAATTTAAATATGGTCGCTCACTCAGCATCTTAGTCACCCATTGACCAAACACGTGGTGCCTTCTCATTGGTCGCCTAAACTGACATGTTTGTTGACCAAATCCAGCTCTATATTGACCATGACACATGGCATCCTCTGATTGGCTAATTTAAATTTGTCAATTTTCCCACCTTATGCAAAGTGCCTTTTCCACGTGTAAGCCTCTAATTGATTGTGGCCATCTGACGTGGCCTTGCTACGTGTCAACCTCTAATTGGTTGACCGTTCTCCAACATCCTAGTCAACTGCTAATGTGGCACCTTTGCCACATGTTAACTCATCATTGGTCAACCCTACTCACGAGGTTGACCATTGACATAGGACATGTGTCACTCCATCATTAGTTATTCTTCGGTGATATGGATTTTCTTCGTCTGACCATTGACCGAGTAGATGTATCACACTCTGATTGGTCAGTGCATCTTACATTGACTAGGCAATGACTTTGCAGGTAGTCCGTTGACCGGCTGAACCGTTTACTAGTTCGGTCGAACCAAGTTCGGTATCCCAAAATAGAAAATCGATAGATTCAGAACCAATTATGTCGATTTTCTAAAAATTAAAATTTTTTAAATTTATCAAAATTTATTTTCTACACATTGGTGACTTCAATTTTCTCAAATTTATATTTTTTAAGTCACCTAGAAAAATCAATCATTGAATCGGTTCTTCTCTATTCATCTAGCTTTAACCTGATTATGGTTCGGTTCTCATATCCAATTTGATCCATGATCCATTTCCATCATTTTTGGATCTTCCTTGATCACTTGGGTTCGTTAAAATTCTTGTTTTGGTTTCTTTTGACCATTTCAGGTTTACTTTGAACAACGATTTTCTCAAGAAATTTTTTTGGTTCTTAATTCTAGCTTTCATATTATGAGGATACATGGTTTACATGATGTTCTATTTTAAGCCATCAAATCATGATTTTTATTCTTTCGCATTGGCGCTGATAGGGTGTTAGAAAGGGATGATTTGGAAAACTTAATTTACAATCCAATGCCACTAGAATCACTAAGTTTGGTGGTCAAAATCAGAAATTATGTTCTTTGAAAGTTGGCTCGCCAAAAAATAGAGTAAGCTAGCTTCTAGAGAGAATTACGATGGTTGACTTGGGAGAGAAGGGTCAAACATTTTAGGGGAAGCATGGGGTTGGTGAACCATCAATCCATCTCCTTAGTTGGTTGGATTGGACCCTCATAGACTTACTTCACATTTAATTTCCCTCGAGTATCAAAAGTCAAAAATCACACTAGTTTTTAATAAAAACCGGGTTTCCCAGTCAAATTTTATTCTAAAGTCGGACGGAGAAGACAACATGCATGTGTGTGTCTTGTGTCTGACTGACCGATGGCTTGTTCACACTTTAGTGAGCAAATTTCGAGTGGATTAATCAGTCATTTCGACTAATTTTGGATGTTTCTTGGTCGATTCACCTCCAATTTTACAAATTATTATCCCAATTTATTTTTCTAAAAATCACTCAATTAATTTCCTACAATCTTGAGTAAAAATTGCCATTTTCCTTTTTTTTAAACCCATTAGAAAAATTTTATAATTTTTTGTCCGAGCCAATTCAATCCCAATTTGATTAGATTCTATCTTGGTTATTCCCAATGCTTGGTTTATGATAAAATTTGCATCACTTTAGGGTCCCATTCTCTTTACCAAATTTATTTTATTTTTGTTTATTTATTTTATTTTTTAATTACAATTTGAATCAATTCCCAATCATGGATCGTGTTTTCCTTCCCATTTCAACCTTAGTTTTCAATCTGATTGAGGTTAGTTCCATTTCTAGAAATTTCAGTGTTACACTAAGTACCTTTGCTACTTCTCATATGTAGGCATCTATCATATTTTGCATAGTTGTGATAATTTCCACCAAGTATGTTTTCCACCATAAAGCATGACATCCACCTCTTCCCGTTAGTTCCGCATATTCCCCAGAGCTATAATGGAGTTATTTCTTGATATGGTCTGCTTTCATGAATCTATTTTTAGTCTCCATTAGGAAGATTAGATCTAGCTTGCTCTTGCTAACGAGGTTGTTTGAATGTTGAATTGTCGTATCGGACCCTAGACTTTGATAGTTCTAAGTGATGATCCTCATTGAGATTGTGTGGCTGATTTCGGCCAACCATCACAACCTTCTAATTAATGTGTTTCATAGCTTGTGCTTTCCTTTCTCGCTAGCCAACTCTTGTCTGAATTTCCTTCATCATGGTACTATTCCTTTTCTCTCTCTGGTTGTACCTCATGGGTGCTTGAACTTTCTGTTTAGACCTCCTCAAATTGGCATTTGTTCATGCCTAGTAATTCAAATTTTCTTCACTTTTTTCTTGTGGGGCTCTAGTCAGGTTAATCATCCTAGATTCAGTTCGGGATTTTCCACACATTTAGGTTGTAGCTCTGGCATCCCATATGGAATCATTTGGGAGCCATTGTTTGTTGTGTTTCATTCCGTTAGAGTAGTTCCACCATGTAAGTGTCAATGTCACACCCCAACTTGGTTTATCTAGTTGGGCATACAAACAACCTACCACACCTCACGACACTAAGATAGTGATATCTCCACAATCATAGTCTCGATAAAGATAAGGCTTAGAATATAAGTTTTATCAAAATAATTATGGAGAAAAATACCTTTAAATAATATAACAAGGGAAAAGAGACATATTAGGCTTTCATGTCAACTTCTAAATCCCTCTTGGTCATATCTATTATATGAAATGGGTTTAGGGAAGAAGGATGAATTCACAACACAGTTATTAGTATTTTTCGAGCACTAGGATGTTAGGGTTACGATTCAATACATACTATAGAACATTCGTACGGGACATTTTAGGAATTTCTATATAGGACTTAGTTATAAAAAAGAGAAAGGTTTTTAAGATGTGGGGATTTTGTTAGACAAGTGTATCACTACAAATCCGCTCCATCATGAAGGATCACAAATTCATAAAATAGAACTCCCTTCTATTCCACTTGTGGCCAATCACCCCTCTGTACGGGCCAAGGTGTACATGTCAGACCATTTGCGTGAGCAACGTTGCTCAGCTTATAAACATAATCGAATTTGTCTGCTACTGAAGGACGAGACATTTTCCCATTTGCCAAGGTTTTGAGCGCATAGGACTCCTAGATACCTTGGCTTACTAGACCAGCATTCACTTCCCTTATTCTAGCCTTATTGTCCAACAACCAATGAAATCACCACTACCCCATATCGGGTGTCTAATGATCCTGCTCAACAATCACATGCATGTGTTTTATCATTAATCCTTCATCTTTGTGCTATAAGCTCTTACGAGATGAGAGTCATTTCTAGCTCGATAGAAATTACCGGGAATATCTCTTTTAATACAAACCGATCATTAAGTGTTTTATCATCATTGCATGGCATCATAACTCATCACTAGGTTTATTTATAGGACGGGGCCTATTTCCATTGGCATTGGGCACACAACAACAAGTATTTTCCAAACATGGCATTAGGCCCACTGCTTTTGAAAATGTCGGCCTTTGGCCTATTTCTCAGTAAATAGGGTTTAAACTAACATCAAGAATCTATTTTGAAAAAAAGGGGTTTTAAGAAGAGTTCATGCTATCTCAGAAATATATTCCTTAAAATGGTTTTATTGGTTCATGATATTAGTGTTGTGAATAGTGACATTATCGACTCAATCGAACTCGATACTAGAAATCTCACTCACTCATGTTCCATGACATGTTCGTCCTAAAGGGATTCATGATCCTTCATGTGCTCCCTTGCAAGGGTACGTTGGTGATAAGTTCCTACAATAGTTCGAATATAAGGAAATTTGCACATAAGATCTCAAACTTTCACTTATCTACACATAAGTCCCTAAGTTATACCTTATTTACAATCAAGTCCTTCATTTACAATCAAGTGCTTCACCTTATTTACAATTCTGTCATCAAGTTTTCTTAAATTCCAATTTAGTCCCCAAACATTGATCATCATAAAATCACATTCAAATCTCCCCAATTTTGTCATAGCATACCATGAGTCATCTTTCTAAAGTCCCTACAAGCATTCTTAACTTTGAACCAACTAATTTGGCCTACAAATGACTGAGAATGGAGCCTCACTAGAATATAGGTTCTAGAGAGATAAAGCTTTAGGTTCTTACCAGTGTGAGCACAATAGTTAAAATTCTCGGTGGGGAAAGTTAGCACTCATTTTAGGAGATCTTCCTCAATCCATTGGTGCCTCGGTTAATGGCTCAAAAGGTTTATATTTGAATGAAATAGTATTCAGAAAGTTTCCATGGAATATTGAGAATTCCAGCGAATGGTGAGGGTAGGGGCTTATCAAGGAGGTGTGGGGAGGACATGGGCATGCCGAGGGATGGTGTAGAAGTCTGGGTTAGTCATGGGTGGTCACGAAAGTACTCGAACTTGGCCCTATCAAAATAGAGCATATATAGAGGATAGAGTTGCAACATTGTACGAGGTCGTTGGGGCTTCTCTAGTCATCCCCGTACTAAAAACAGGCTAGTACTAGGTAGAGGACTACTTGGGGAATCTAGAGAACCTTGTACTAACCTTTCTTGTTGATAAAATGGCCCTTGTCAGAGCTATAGTGTGGAGGTTATTAGGAAAGTGAGTGATGGAGTGAATTTGGAAATTAGTGGGGTGTGGAGAATGAGAGGGGATGAGCTCTTTATATAGGGAGCTCGGGGACCCTCAACTCTAATTACTTCAAAATATGTCGAGCCTATCTCATCTAGAATCCCCGTAGCTAGAGAAATTATTTGCTCACCAAAAATGGGAACCATATAATTAATTCCCTTCTTTGTAATTATGCAAATTTACCTAAGGTTAAAGACCACACTATTTATGTGTGCGCAAGCTTCGCACGTGTGAGCTACCATATGGTGCACTATCAATCGTTGGGCTTGATGTTGTGGTATCCTACTTAGGGTCCAAGTCACCCTTTGACTATATGACCTTCCATGTGGCAATCTCACATTGGTCGCTTTATCCAATGTGATGGTTGACCAAATTTGGTCGTCAAACGACCATTCCATGTGGCTCCTCTAATTAGTTTATTTAAATACATATGTTTCCCTCCTACCAATCTATGCCAATGCCATGTGTCCAAGTAGGATTAGTTAACGATTTCTGACATGGCTTGTCACATGTCGTTCAATGATTGGGCAAATAAGTTGATGTGGAATACCTTCAGCTAACCATTGACGATCGCCACGTGTTGCTCTCTAATTGGTTAATATTTTCAAATGCCTACCTGGCATATGATAGGGCGTGTTCATCACACATCGCGCATTGACGGGCTGTTTACCTGATATTCGGTTTGTTTATCCTATCAGACCGTTGACCGATTTAATTGAACTGGGTTTTCGCAGCTCGAAACTTAAATCAATCGATTCAGGACTAATTTAACTAGTTTTCTGAAATTTAAATATTTTCTAAATTAATCTAAATTTATTTCCTACAAGTTGGCAACATCAATTTACAATGTTTCCATTTTTTAGTCACCCTGAAAAATCAATCTTTGAATCTGGTTCTCTTAGTTCAATCCATTTGAATAGATTTCCTTCTATTCGATCCGATTCTGGTTTCCATATGAGTAATTGATTGACTTCCTTATCGATTGGAGGTTTTGGATCAATTCTCAACCCATATTGGTTACTTTTTGAAATCTTGGTTCAATCGGGATCTAAGTTTTCCTTTGAAATTTTATGACTCTTATTCCCGGTCATACTATTCAAGAGAAATGAGGTTTACAATTACTCTCCTCCTTTTAGGATTTTTCTTCTCAAAACTCAGGTGGGCATATCCTGCAAACCCTTTTTATATGTGGTTGCACCTTTCTTTTTCAATGTAGATTGTGTCCAATATGGTCTCTTGTGTTAGGTTCAATTATGCATCCTATGGATGTTCTTTGGGGGATTTTCTATTCCAACGATTTTGAAATGGTGTTTAGTCTCTCGTGAAATCCTTTCAAAGGACATCCACACTCTTCTTGTTTCTTGTCATATCGAAGCCCTTTCTTGAGATGTGATTGTTATTTATACGTATTCGTATATCGGCTTATTTATTCCATCTATGATTACGCTTCATCAATCTATATTGTCGTATTGACGATTTGGTCATTGATTAGTATTTGGGAATTTTTCCCTTTATCTGGTGGTGTAAGTAAGGCATGATTATTCTCTACCTTTATTATTGAGTATGGGTTTCCTATAGGCAATGCCTTATGGAACTCCATACTCAACCTTGTTTAACATAAACTCCCCATTTCTTTCTCTTGTCCCTGTGACTCTAAAACATTTCAGACTTTGACATTCTATTGATCTCGAATAATCCATTTGTCTAGGTAGCCCAACTTATCTAGTCCACTTGTCCTCCTTATTTTTGTTTCCTTTGGAGCCTTCAATATATCTGGTTAGGGTATTATACTCTCTCGGCTTTTTCTTTGATTTCCATTTTTGTGACATGTTACCATGATGATGGAGGTTTCTCTTTGGCCTCTTTTCACCCCTCTTGATCATGTCTTACCCAGCTTCCTTTTTACTTCCACCTCCATTTATTTCCTTATATTAATCCAATTAACTATTTTATCCATAATTGGTGTTCCCTTAGGATTTTATCAATCTCTTTTTTTTATTCTAATGGGGTATCGATCCACACCACCTCGGTCATCATATGTCATTTCTTTTACCCAACTAACTCAGGAGAGGGTTCATATATTCCAACCATATGTCCTATATGGTTAGAACTTTCTATTGGAACTGACTTTGTGAGACTATCATTAAATCGAGGGTTAGGGGTCTCTTGGGGTTTAAATAGTCTATTTGGTGGTTGTAATATCCTTCCGTAACTCCCTCTAAGTTTCTATTATGTTATAGTGTCATTCCTAGTCCTCTTAGGTTTGATGTTTATGCCCATTATCTTGACATGTATTAATCCTCATGTCCAGATTCTCACAACATATCTTATTGTGATCATGTTTTATATTCCTTGGAACAAAATGTTGGGTAGCCACCAACCAACCTTTAACTCCATGTATCTTAGTGGTTTTGAGATCTCTCCCTAAGATCGTCTAAGAGTGCGATCCAACCAATTTACCTTCAATATATAGTTGTTCTTTCTTAACTTAATGGAGATCCCTCTATTACTTTGTCCTCATCACTTCTTGATGGCATCTATGGTCCTTATTAATATCTCTCTTACTACTCTGATTTTAGATAGTGTACACACCATGTCCACATCGAATGCCTTTCGCTAGGTTCTGATGATCGTAACCAAAACCTTCTTGATTAGGTATGGTTATTAGAAATTATTCTTGCCTTCTCTAAGTAATTCTTTTGGAATATTACGCATTTTTGCCGTGATTTTCACTACTTCTTGTGCCTGTCATTTGGTGCTTCCCGTTATTTGGTGTTGCTATCTTTCTTCTGCTCAAGTATTCTTGCTACTGATTCTTTTGTCTCACTTTTCTACAACTTATGATTAAACAAGGAAATATGAGCATCTCCACTACTATCATCCTTCCCAATACACTAACAACTCTGCCAATCAAGCTGGATGGTACAAACTATTGCTTGTGGCACAATAACATCAGTAATTTACTACAAGCTTATTATTTATATGGGTATGTTAATGGTAGTATATCACAACCTAAACCTACCAAGTTTCTAAATGAAGGAGATGAAGAAATAAAAATTGTTAATCCTGAACATGAGGCAAGGGTAATTCGTGACAAATTCACTCTAATAGCAATTATAGCTTCACTTTTCATAAAAGTAAACTTATAGGTGATTGGAGTCATTACCTCTGTTGAAGCATAGAAACATCTAGAAACATTGTATAGCTTACGGATCAGGGCACAAAAAGACATTCTTGAGCAACAATGGTGTAAAACCCGTTCTTTTGAGCTAAGGAAAATCGGGAAAAAAACCGGTCAAACCAAGTGAGGATTCAGAACTAGTTCACAAACCCAATCATTTCTGAATAGGCAATTTGGGAATTTAAAAATCTTGGGTGATCCAAAGAGTTCATTAAACCTTCGAAAAGAAACTTACAAATTAGAAGAGAAAAACCAAATTGGTTCAGGTGAATGAAAATCCATAAGAACTCTAAAGTTAAGCGTACTTACCAGAGAGTAGTGTGAGGATGGGTGACCTCCTAGGAAGTATGATTCTTTTTGTAACTGGAAATTTTGGTCAAAAATTTTTATACGAACATATGTCTTATCATAAATAGCCATAAATTAATATATATTTAATTATTATAATTAATACCAATCATTTAATACCAAAATTAAATTATTTGAATTAATACCAATAATTTATGGTAATATTAATAATAGTAATAAATCTCTCCTATTTAATACACAATTTTTACACCTATATAATGAGGTCATGCCCATTCATTCTCCTCATACCTGAACACTTCTCTCTCTCTCTCTACTGCTCCATTTCCAAGTGAATCTCGAACCAGAGTTTCGAATTGAACATTTTTCTTAACCTTGGAAGGAGAGGTCGAGCTCTTTAGAACCGAGGAGAAGACAACTATCTAATAGCAAACTCCAGTCAATACGAGAATCGCTGGAGAAGTGTCGGCATGATGAAACAGTGAAGTAGCTCCGGCAGACCGAAACTACCCTATTTCGATGAATCTAAAATTGGCCATTTTGAGCCCTCCTCAGACCAAACCAAGCCCTCCCAACACCTCCTCAGCCCTCTCACGGCTAAATTAGGACTGAAAGGTAAGCCAATTCGGCTCCCCTCTACAATTTCTGCCCGGTGCTAGAGAGAGAACCGATAGAATTTTAATGATGAAATTCTAACTCAATTTCGCATCAATTGATGTGATTCTTGATTCTAAGATGATCCTCAAGATGAGAGCCATCTGCCTAGATCAAAAGCTCGGACCATCGTGCCCTCACTGGAGAGAAATCGAAGCATTCTCTCTCTAAAATCTATTTTCCAGCAAAGCTCCATTTGAGTTCGTTCCGACATTAAAATCTATGATTTCAAAGTTCCTTAGAATTGTATGAACATGTAGGAACTCAATTTCAAATCCAACTTCAACAATTAGAGGTGTTTGATCGGTCAATTTAATAAAATCAAATTCTGTAGTGTTGAAAAGTTGAAATTAGGGGAAACATTGGGGAAAATTTGGCGATTTTCGAAATTTGAAGGACTAAAATGAAATTTTATGAAATTGAGGGCCAATTAGACATGAAAATAATGTTGGAGGACCAATTGAGAAATTTTAGAATTTTTGGGGCAAAACTTACCATTTTTGTAAAGGAAGGGCAAAATGGTCATTTTGGAATAGTTGGAGGAGCAAATTGAAAATTTGAGAAATTAATCCCCTTTTAGTGAAATGGAATAAATTGAGATCCTATGATAAATTTTAGAAGTTTCGGGACTCAATATGAGGAAAATCAGCATTTGGGACTTAAAGTTAAAGAGAAATAACTTTAGGGACCTAATTGCAAATAAATGAATTTGACTTTCTCATTCATTTGGAATTAATGAAGGCAATTAGGCTGAATGATAATGAACCAAGATGTTCATATCGTGTAGGAACACGAACTACCGGGAACGCCAGCAAGGACAAGCTTGCGTGAATACCAAGAATCGGTCTAGTGGAATTCACGGCATTAACGAGTGAGTGGGTTTACTAACATCATACCCGATTGGGATGATGAGCACACCTTATAATTTAAAAATCACTTATCGGTTGTGGATGGGTTTACTAAAATCATACTTGGTTGGGATGATGAGCACTGAGTAATCGTACTCACCCCCTCCCTTATATCCCTTTTAGAAAATCCCGGAAAGCCTACCCTTAAAGACCGTCAACTAAGATGCCTGTAAGACAGGTATGTAAAGTTTTAAATTTCATGCAGTTTTGATTATGCTATTCCAGCAAAAGGTGCAGGTTAAAGGATGCCTTACTCTTTACGATTTACAATAAGGGGAAACCCTTTAATAAACCGGGAGAGTGGCAGGTTGATCACGGGGATCCGACCAAACTGGGTCGAGGCGTGACAAATGGTGTAAGCTACAGAAGGGAGACCAACCCATGTCATCTTACTTGTCAACTATATCTAACTTAAAATGAGTTTCGCTCAGATTGGAAGGCCAAAACTCGACCATGAGATCAAAGATAAGTTGTTCGACATGTTAGATCGGGAATGGGAGGCACTTACCTTGACAATGTCACCAGTACTTGAAGCCATGACATTGGATTCTCTCAAAGCCCTCTGCCTTACTCAGGATGCCCGAAGACTCCAAACATATGACCCCGATAATGGCACTCCACCTCTTTTTGGACTCCTTCATCAGACAGGTAATGCTCCAATTACTGCCATCTCTTGTGATCATGGTCTCTTGCCAGCTCCCATCGCAACTCGTGCTCAAACTCCAGGTTCTGATCGTCCTTCCCTTTGTGTTCCTACTCACCTCAATCACAAGATGGAAGGAAATGTTGGACAAATGCATACATGAAGTAGGCTTGCATAATTTGGGCCTTTTGTTGCATCTTCCTATTATGGGCTTTCCTATGAATATCGCCATCGACAAACTGGGCATCGTGTTAGGCCACTCCACCTTGCTCCTTGACAGCATCATTCGGGCTTCAGTGAACAATGTGGGTTCAAGCCCAATTCTTGTGTTTCCATACCCATTTGCCATCTTTGTGGCTTACTTGGACATTTAGCCACTCATTGCCTATCATATGAGCTAAAGCCTACTTCACTTACTCCTCAAGTCCACTCTACTTATAGAAATGAAGCTAACCCTGATCATGAGGTGTGTTGATTCCAAGTGCTACCACTAATATCACTAATGATTTATCTCATATGACTATTCAGGAAGAGTTTTACATTCATGTGTATTTATTGATTGTAGACAGGACATGTTTACCCATTTTATCGTCTGGTTCTATCTATCTCACCTCTCCTACTCGTTGCTTCACTCTCATAAATACTTATTATATTCCCTAAATCTCTTTTAATTTACTTTTTATCTCTCAATTCACAAAGTATAATGCATGCTATTTTGAATTTTACCGTAGCTATTTCCTTATCAAATATATTGTTTCTCATCAGGTGCAACTGTGCGGGAGTCATAAGGATGGATTGTATTGTTTGTGCACCAGTCGTACTTCCTCCACTATTTCTCCAGGTACTTATGCTAGTCATGTTGAGTCTATTTCTTTATGGCATCAACATTTAGGGCATCCCACCTCTTCTATTGTTAGTCATGTGCATTCATATCATTTATCAATACTTGTTGTATCAATGCCCGATGTTTCTCCTTTATCATTCTGTGAATCATCTTCATGTGGCAAGATTACACAACAACCATTTCCTTTAACTTATCATAAGAGCATTTATCCTCTCAAACTTATTCATATTGACATCTAGGGGAATGCTCTCATCACTTCACATATAGATCATCTTTACTATGTTCATTTGCTTGGTAATTATAGTAAATTTTCTTGGTTCTTTATCATGAAACATCGTTTTGGTATTCTTTCCATTTTTCTTGCGTTATGCTTTCAAGTTGAAAATATGCTTGATCATAAAATTTAATTCTTTTAATCTACTGGGGCCAAAAAATTTGTATCTTCTTCCTTCTTGTATGAAATGCAGCTTGTAGGAATTATTCACCACCTCTCTTGCCCCCATACCCCTCAACAAAATGGATCGGTTGAATGAATGCATCGTCATATTGTCGACATGGGGCTCTCACTCTTTTGATCCATTCTCATGCTCCTACTAAGTTTTGGGATTTATCCATTGAAATAGTTATTTATCTTATCAATCACCTCTCCACTTTTTCACTAGGGTTTCGCTCCCCCCATGATGTACTTCATCGTACTCACCCTGATTATAAATCTCTTTATGTGTTTGGTTGTCTTTGTTTTCCTTATCATCGACCCTACCACTTACATAAACTTCAATCCCGCTCTATACCCTGTATCTTTCTTGGTTATCCATCTAACTATGTTGGTTATCGAGTTCTTGATCCTTGCATCAATCGTATCTTCATTTGTTGGTCTATTCATTCTCATGAAACTGTCTTTCCCTACTCTGCCACTAGTACATCCCCTTCTTCTCCTGTGGAGCACTCCAATACACCCCTCCCCCTCCCCCTCCCCATCCCATGTCACGACTCCTCCAGCAGACTCAGTTATGATTCCTCTCTCTCTCTTGTACATGAGCACTCTCTCTCTCACCTATGGTACCTCTTGAGCTTGTTTCTTCGGCTAGCTCTTCTACCTCATCTCCAGTGATGGTACCTCCTCCCCTTTGCATGATCACTCGATCATAGGATAGTTCTTTGACCCCTCGGTATTTTACTATTGGCCCCTCTATATTTATTACTAGCTCATAGAAACCTCATACCTATGCTCAAGCTAGTTGTCACCAACCTCGGATTGATGTCATGTGCACTGAATTCTCTACGCTTCTTCACAATCATACGTGGAATTTGGTGCTTGCTCCTCCTCGTTGATCCATTGTAGGTTGTAAATGGGTTTACAAAATCAAGGAGCATCATGATGGCTCTATTGCTCGTTATAAGGCTCATCTTGTTTCCAAAGGTTTTTCTCAGCAACTGGGCATTGATTATGATGAGGCCTTTAGCCTTGTCATCAAGACCGATATCATTTGGGTTGTTCTCTCTTTTGTCGTCTCCCTATAGTGGCCCATTCATCAACTAGATGTTAACAATGCCTTTCTTCATGGTCATATTCATGAGGAATGGCTCAACCACCTGGTTTTGTTGACTCTCTATTTCCTCATCATGTTTGTCATATTTGCAAGTCTTTTTATGGTTTTAAAAAAGCTCCATGTGCTTCGTTTATGTGCCTTAATTCCTTTCTACAGTGCTTGGGGTTATGTGGATCTGTTGCAAATACCACTCACTTTATCTATCACACACCCAAGTTTGTAATCTTCTTACTCATTTATGTTGATGACCTCATTATTGGCTCTCCGACTGCCCCTATCTCTACCATTATTTATGAGCTTCAAGGTGAAATTTTCCTCAAAGACTTGGGACCCCTGCACCATTTTCTCGACATTGAGGTTCATTCTCATTCTAACGGGCTCTATCTCACCCAACATAAGTATAATTGTGACATTCTCTCTTGCGCGACTATGAGTACTTGTCAGCCCATCTCTACGCCCATTGCTCCTAGTTCTCGCCTATCTATCTCTACTAGCTCTCCACTTGCCGATTTGACTCTGTATCATCAATTTGTGGGGTCCCATTAGTATCTCACTCTTACTCATCCTGATCTCCCATATGTTTTAATATCGAAACTTTCGAAACCCGAGTTAAGCCTAAGTGGACTAGAAATCAAGTGTGAATCAAAAATAGAATCCTGAACTATGAATAAAACCCTAACTAGGGAAATGGGATCCCAAAGTCAAAATAAGAAACAAATCCGAGAATGAAATTCTAGACCTAGGATGGGATTCAAAGTTGGGAATGGAAGTCTCTATTCAAAGATAAAAGCCAAAACCGAGAATGGGACACCGAACCAAGAATGGAACCCGAGTTGGGATTTGGCTCATAACCTCATGATGGAAATGGGATAGAAACCCCGATGTTGGAACTAGGGATCCAATCAAATTTGGGATCGGGTGTCTGGGCACGAAAACCAAGATATTTGGCAGAAGCATGTTTTTGCTTGAACATGGCCGAGATTTAGAATTTAATTACCAAAACGACATTGTCACTCCCTGAACTGGTTTGGTCGGATCCCCGTGAGCAACCCACCACTCTCTTTGGTCTATGAGGGGTTTTCACCCCTTTCTAAACTGTGAATAGTCATACGTCATTTTTTTTATTTTTCTTGGAATAGCATTATGCAAAATTGAACATGGTCGAGATTTAGAATTTAATTACCAAAACGACAATGTCACTCCCCGACCTGGTTTGGTCGGATCCCTGTGAGCAACCCACCACTCTCTTTGGTCTGTAAGGGGTTTTTACCCCTTTCTAAACTGTGAATAGTCATGCGTCCTTTTTTTTATTTTTCCTGGAATAGCATTATGTAAAATTGAATATTAAATTTCCATACATATCTTATTGTTCAACTGAGAGGGGTCTTTAAGGTTGATCTTCTTCTTTTACCTAAAAAGGGGTAAAAGGGAGGGGGTGAGTTTCTACAACTCAGTGAGCAGGTGTTGGGAGTGAGTTTTCAAGATATCTTTAGTTTATCAAAAACCATGCCAAGGTTAATATTTCCTTTTTAAAAGGGTTTCCTCAAATTCAATTTTTCCAAAACCTTTTTTCATCTCCATAGTAGGTGTGTTTTGCTCTCTTAGCCCATTCTCTTGACTCAGGAGTTGTTTAGCAAACAAACACACATCCTTCATCATGAAGTGTACACACATTCACAAGTGCAGCCCGTCCACTACACCCACTTGTAGATCAATGCGACTTTGCTGTCCACCTTGATAGAAGCTCATCCACTTCTACCCTAAGTTTGAGTGAACATCCCAGACATCTAACCCTCAGACCTGAATGCCACTTTGTGTCTGTATGAGGACAGAGATATCATCCAGACCCCACCTCGGTCTCATGCGCAAGAAGCTCCCAAAGCTTCATGACTGACTGGCACAACAAACTGCCCTTATCGCCCCCCAAGTCGTCCAACAACCATTGGGTCCCACTACCCCTCTTGGGCATTTTGATGGTCTCGATCTTTAAGTGCATGCACAAACAAAAGTTTTCATATAATTATCCATCCTCTTTAGTGCCAACGTCCCCAACACTCAACCTGACCTACAGTTGTTTGTCTAGTCTGGTCCATCAACCTAGCCCAGACACATTGTCGCCAGTCCATCGAGCATTGTCTATCCTGACTCGATATCATGGCGCATCACACAACAATTCCATTTTAATTAGAAGTTTTCATAGCTCATCCTAATCATGTTTGTTTACGAGCTTCTACCCATGCCCACTAGCCTTGGGCCCACTGCACGTGTTTTTCCAAATTGGGTATTTAGCCCTATAAGTTCAAAAATCGGGGCCCCTAGCCTATTTGAACTATTCTAGCTCCTGTCAAAAAGGTCTCCCAAATATTTCAAGTAGTTTTCACACAATCAAGGGAGAACACTTCTGACAAAATTCTCTTTTAAATTCATTACACCAATCGGGTATAATGATAATTCTGCTTACAACTGATATGCGAGTTTTTCCTTTCCTAAAGAGGTCTCATCATACCACCCAGATATGATGTTTGTTTATTCCTACTTATAATCGGTAAGTAGGTTTTAGCCTTTTAAAATAATCCTCATCATCCAAACCGGTATAATGTATAAAATTCCCCCTCACTTGTTGACGGTGACGCGTTCATCCCCAATCATCTTCCAAATCCACACTAGCTTTTTATTGTTGGGGTTCCGGTTTCACGTGTCCCTACTCGATTTGGGTATCATTATCAATAAGGGTTCGGCATAACAGTCTTCGTTTTCTCACGTGTGAGCGACTACGCCCAACTTTTTGGTTTATTTCTCTTAGATCCCTGAAGTTCATTTTTCTTGACTTTAGCTCCCTAATGCTAACGTTTTCCCCAATCTGAATCTCAAGGCTTCTAATATCCTCTTTGGATCCTCAATTTACTCAAAATTGTGTAAGGGGCTCAAGTTTTGGAAATTTCCAATTTGGTCCCCAATTTTCCAAAAATTACAATTTTGCCCCTACATTTCAAAAATAGCCATTTGGCCCCAAATCATTCAAAAAGTGACCAATTGGTCCCCTAACATCTTTCTCATTTCCAATTGACCTTCAATTTTCAGAAATTGCATGGAGGTCCCTCAATTTTTTGAAATTTACAAACTTTCCCCAATTTCACCCCTTTATACTGATCGAAATTTATTTTTTCAAACTTTCCATTCAATCGAGGTTAATTGCTCCAATTTATGGCATGGATTAGTTCCTACACTTCCATACTATCAAATGGAGCTTTGAATAGCAGAATTTGAGTCTGAAACGAGCTCAAATGGAGCTTCGCCAAAAAATGTTTGTAGATAGAGAAAGCTTTGAAAGCTTACCGTCAGAGGTGTAGTGGTCCGAGCTCTCAATCTATGGAGGTAGATCTCATCCCCAGGTTCCTTCTAGGATCAAGAATTGCTATAATTGTTAGTGAAATTTGGTACTTTCTCTCTCTAACACCGATCTACAACAACAGAGGAGGGCCAAATTGGCTTACCTTTCACCTTTGTGGAGGTCATGGGGACATTGGGGAGGCTTGGTTTGGCTGGAGGATGTCTGAATTTGGTTGAATTCAGCTCTGCCAAAATAGGGCAACTTCAGTCCGTCAGAGCTACTTCACTATTTTATTCTGCCGGCAGTCCTTGGGTCGAAGGGAGGTTGCCATTAGGTAGTTGAATTCCCCCAGAGTCTGTAGGACCCAACCTTGCCATCTAAGGCTAAGAAAATTGCCCAAGTCGGAGCTCTGGTTCAAGCTTCACCGAAAAATGGAGCACTTGAGAGAGAATGGCGATTTGAGGTGAGTGAAGTATGAATGGAGGGGAGCTCTTTATATAGGGAGCTTGGGGACCCTCTGCTATGTAAACCCCACCCTTTTGAGTTAAAGAAAACTCGAAAAAGAACCGGTCAAATCGAGTGAGAAACACGAAATCGGTTCACAAACCTGATCACCCGAGAATGGGCAATTTGAGAAATTTACAACTTCTAAGTGACTCAAAGGGTTCATAAAGTCTTGGAAAAGAACCTTAGGACAATTTTGAAGAGAAAAACCAGACTAGTTTCGATGAACCAGATCTAACTGGATTGAACCGGTTATGAACTGAGTTGGTTCATGAACCGGAACCGATAGAGAAAGGGCAAACCGGGAAATTTATGGATCCCGAGTGATCTAAAGAGTCACCAAAGTCATGAAAAAGGACTTAAGGATGAATTGGAGATGAAAACCAAACTGGTTCAAGTGAATCGGATCCGAACTAGATTGAACCAATTTGAACCACTATTGAATCGGATTCTAAATTCATTTTTCTAGGTGGATTAAAAAAATTCAAATTTGAGATTTGAGGCCACCATTGGATAAAAAATGAATTCCGATAAATTTAGAAATTTTTAAATTTGAAAAAAATTAAACTATATAAAATTAAAAATATAAATTTAATTAAATATTAATTTAAATTAAATATTAATATAGTATTTTACGATTCAAATAGTATTTTACGATATTGATATATACAACTTTAATATATACAACTTTGATAAGCAATCCTATTTAGATAAAGAAACGGCTCAAAAGAGATATTTCGAACAAAAAAAAAGAAGAATAGCTCTTTTCCGAAAGAGTTTTTTTTTATTTTCTTTTCACGGCCTGGCCGGGTCAGTACCTAGCCGGGCCCTTTTTGTTTTTGTTCCAAATAAAATCGTAGATAAAATGATTTTGCTTTATTTAAAATTTTAGTTTAACTAATAAATACTTGATTTAAATACTTGATTTGTTATTGAAATAAGAACGGACTATTTCCATATCTATGGTATAGAATTAAATTATATAGAATCCAAGTTTCATTTCATATTAATTATTATTCTCTTTTTTCTTTGTTTTTTTATCAAGGGTGAACTGGCCGGATTTACCTTTGAACCTGGTTCGGAACAATGTCGTCTCCTTCCTTCAAATGACAGCACTGTTCACTCACCGAAAAATCGCACAACGCCGGCAAAGCTGAAAAGTGTCTCACCAGGGAGTTTCAGGCAATGAATGACCGCCATTAAGGCACCAATCGAATGGCAAAGAAGTCTCCGAACTTCCTATATAAAGGGCCAATCCCATTCATCCTCTCCACATCTAAAAACTCCATTCTCTCTCAACCACTCTATTTTTCGGTGAAGCTCAAATCTGAGTTTCGACTTGGGCACTTTTCTAAGCCAAACAACACAAGGTTGGGTTGTTTAGAACTAGGGAGAAGTCAAACACACCTATAGTCTCCATTTGCTCTGAGGGTCGTCGAAGAAGCGCTAGCGTGATCGAATAGTTAAGCAGCTCCAGTGGACCGAAGCTCCCCGGTTTCAGTCAAGCTAAAATCGGCCAATTCGAGCCCTCCTTAGACCAAACCAAGCTCTCCCAACACGTCCTCAGCCATTCCATGGCCGAATAAGGATTGAAAGGTAAGCTAATTCGGCTCTCCTCTACAATTTCCTACTGGTGCTAAAGAGAACCGACAGAATTTTGATTAAGGAATTCTAATCCAATACAGCATCAATTGATGCAATTCTTGATACTAGGAGGAACCTTAGGACAAAGCTACCTACCATATCAAAAGCTCGGACCATTGCACCTCCAACGATGAGCAATTGAAGTTTTCTCTTTCTACATTTTATTTTCCAGTGAAGCTCCGTTTGAGCTCGTTTCGATGTTAAAATTTACGATTCAAAATGCTATTAAATCGTATGAAGATGTAAAAAATTAATTTTAACTTCAATTTCAACAATTAGAAGTGTTTGATTAGTAATTTTATAAAATCAAATTTGATTGTGTTAGAAAGTTGAAATTAGGGGAAATTTTGGGGAAAATTGAGGATTTTAAAAAATTCGAGGGCCAAAATACAATTTTGTAAAATTGAAGGTCAATTGGGAATGATAAGAGTGTTAGAGGACCAATTTAGCTAATTTTAGAATTTTTTGGGTAAAACTTACCATTTTTGTAAACGAAGGGCAAAATGGTAATTTTGGAAAATATGAGTGCCAAATTGGGAATTTGGGAAACTTGAACCCCATTTTATGAAATTGAGTAAATTGAGGTCCCAAGAGGAATTTTAAAAGTTTCGGGACTCAATTTAAGGAAAACCGGCAATTGTGGCCTAAAGTAAAAAAGGAAAAATAACTTTAGGGGCCAATTTGCAAATATTGGAAAAGTTGTGAATTAAGTCATTTATATTGAATGAGGTGACCAAGTTAGATGATAATGAACAATGATGTTCATTTTGTGTAGGAACACGAGAAATGGGAATACCAGCTGTGGTTAAGCTCGCAAGGGACAAAAATCTACTTAGTGGAATTTCACTGCACAATCGAGTGAGTGGAATTTTTATATCATACCCAGTTGAGATGATAACTACCTTATAAATGAAAACCCACTACTTAGTGGTATTTTTAAACATCACAACATAGAGGAGTGGTGTGAAAATGACACAGAAAAACTACATAATGGTTATAAGTAGATCATACTCAATTGGTATGATGAAACTTCCTTGGAGGAAGTGGAAAACACGTTCATTGGTGATGAGCAGAGATATCCTCATACTCGGTTGGTATAATGGATAGTTAAAAATATATTTTTATCGGAAGTCCTCTCCCCTTATTGTGTGTCATTGCTTAAACGATTTGGGAAACCTTCTTGACGGGAGCTCGAATAGCTCTGTTAGGCCGAAGGCCTCGGTTTTGGAACTTTGGGGCTATTATGCCCAATTTTGAAAATCTCGAATAGTGGGCCATAGGCCAGTTGGCATGAGCAGGAGCTCGTAAACAAAGATGAATTATATGCCATGAAAACTTGAATAATTGAATTGCTTGGCCATGGTACCAAGACAAGACCAACATACTTAGTCAATTAGCGGCAGTGCGACATGACAGATTTTCAGACTAATCAAGACAAACGGTTGCAAGTTAAGTTGAGGGTTGGGGCCATTAGACCAATGGCGCCACAAATTATATGGCATGATGTGAAAATACTGATTGTGCATGCACTGTGATTATGGGACCTTCAAGATGCCCAAGAAGGGTAGTGATGCGTCCTAGGGCCTTGGATGACCTGGTGGATATAAGGGCAGTTAGTCGTACTAGGTGACCTTGTGAAGCTCGACGTAGCTTCAAGCGCACGAGACCGGGGTGGGGATGGGATGAGGTCTTTGTCCTTATACAAACATGGAGAATTGTTACAGGATTGAGGGTCGGGTGTTGCGAACATTCACTCATTCTCAAGGTAGAAGTGGACGTGTTTCTATCTAAGTGGCCGATAGAGTCGCTATGACGCCACAAGTGAGTTTAGTGGACGTACTGGCCTGTAATTGTGTGTTTGACCTTCATGATGAACGATGTATGCTGAGTGATGACACACCGTAGTTAATAAGAAATGGTGATAAAAACCAAAATTTGAAATGAAAGGTTTTTAAAAGAAAATAAGGAGTCTGGCACACTCCAAATCAAATATTTTTCCTAAAAATTTAATTTTGAAAACCCATTAATTGAGTTGTTGTACTCACCCCACTCCCTTATATCCCTTTCAGGAAATTCCAGAATGCCTACCCCAAGGACCATCAACTAATACGCCTATGAGACAGGTATGATCAGTTTAAAATTTTATGCAATTTTGATTTATGTTATTCCAGGAAAGGTGCAGGTTTAAAGGACGCCTTACTCTCTATGGTTTAGAAATAAGAGAAAATCCTTAATAAAACGAGAGAGTGGCGGGTTGATCACGGGGATCCGACTAAACTAGGTCGGGGCATGACATGCCCAACACATTGGATGAGCTTATCCCTTTCATAAAATGTTGATGCTTGATAGAATATTCCTTCATCGGAGAAGGAAAGATTTTGAAACGATGAACAGTGATGTCACCCTAAGGAAGAAGATGACATTGTTCCAAACTGAACCAGTCTAGTCCGACCGGGTTCAATGGAAAAAATCAGTCGGTTCATGCCCGATTCGACCGATTTTCTCAAATCTAAAAATTTCTAAATTCATTTCCTATTCAATGGTGGCTTCAATTTTCCAATTTTATCACTTTAAGCCATCAAGAAAAATGAATTTAGAAACCGGTTCATGTATGGTTCAAAGTGGTTCAATCCGGTTTAATCTGGTTCACCCAGAACCGGTCCGGTTTTCTTTTCCATGATTTTTATGACTCTTTGAGTCACTTGGGATTTTCCAATTTCCCATTTATCCTTTCTTTATTGGTTTTAGTTTGTTAAATGGGTCGATTTTCTCTTTCAAATAGACCGGTTCTTTTCCTGGTTTTCTTATCGTTAAAGAAATGGGGTTTACAGGCAAAATGGTAATTTAAAAGTTCAAAAATGGAATTAAAAGAAGAAAGAAATGAGTTGGGTTGACTTGACTCACTCGACTCACCTAGAGCCACCGAACACCGACCAATAATTTTTGGTGCACTGCTTCAAGATGTTGGTCTAATTGACTCAATTTTTTATCAAATTAAGTGTTAAAAATTGGATGGATCACCTAGGAACTAAGTCAACAGCATCCTTATGGATTTAACAGCATCACCTCCCTATGGGTAGCTCGATATTGTCATACAAAATGAGAAAAATGTTATTGAGTTGCTCCCCAACCTCCAGTTAGTTAAATGGGCATATCTCTCTTGTCCGACCACCAAATGAGATGCTTGTGATGTCCAATTGATGTTAATTGAGTCCTCTAAAGATCCATGGATGGGACTAGAACTAGTGGTGGCCGAACAATGGCCGCTTTTGCGATCCCCTATTCTGGACAGAAGAATCGGCGACTGCCAGCGGCCTTTTCGGGGGCCATTTCTCCATCCTCTAGCCACCACTCTAGCCCTTACCGGTGCCAAATTATCGGCCTCCCTCCCCTCTACACCTCCATGGCCAAGGTCGACCTCCAGAAAGGGAGAAATCTGTTGGGAGGAGCTAATATATGTCGGTGGGTCTGTGCAATTCAGCTCAATCGTGACCAGTCGATGACCAATTCATCCCAACTTTGGCGACCACTTGGTTGGCCACCACCACAGAAAGTTTCGCATGCCTTGGCTACAAAACTCCTAAGGTGTGGTCAGCTCTCGAACCACCTTTGGTGAGAATTTTTGTCAATACCCTTTGTTGCTCGGTTTTGGCCAATTTTGGCAAACGGCTAAATTTGGTTGTGATTGGCTGGGGTAAGGCACCCACTCCTTTCACAAGCCATTAGGAGTATGATAAGAGTGATTTTTGGTACATTATTAATTTAGAAGTTCATTTTATTTGAATTACAAAGTTTAGGGAGTAAATTGCAATTATTGAACGTTTAGGGACCGAATTGCAAATATGGAAAAATATGAAAAATGTCCCTATGAGTAGCTTAAGAGGCTTAGAAGTGATTTTAAGATATGAGGATGTCTAAAGTCATTTTCGAAAATTAAAGGGCAAAATCGTAAATAAGGTGTAAAGGAGGGGGAAATGGTATTTTTTTTCCCCAAATATGGGAAATTTGGTTAATTTTCCCAAATATTGGCAAAATGGTTAATTTTGCCCAAAGTGATGTCAAATAGTTTATTTTGAACTATAGAGGGTAAAATAGTAATTTTGTCAAAATAAATATATTTGCAAATAAGGGCAAAATGGAAATTTTGCCAATTTTAGGGACCAAAATGTAATTAATACATTTTTGGGGCCCAAGTATGTTTAAAGGAGTTATGGGGACCCAAAGAGGCACTTGGGAAGTCTAGGGTCCAAATTGATAATCTTTTGATGAGTAGTGACAAAATGGTAATTTTGCCTAACTTAAGGACCAAAATGAAAACTTTGGAAAAGTTGGGTTATCTAAGTGGAGGTGTCACACCCCAACTCCATTTGGTCTAAACCCCGTGGTCAACCCGCCACTTCGTCTGCTCTAGAGGGATTTACTTCTCTGAAATCGTGCGGAGTTAGGCGTACTTCTTCTCATTGTTTCCCTAGAATGACATCATCAAAACTATTAAATTAAGAAAATCTTGCACGTAAAGCACCTAAAGTTGGTTGGGGTTCTCGTGGGCGGCTTTAGAAATTCTTCCTTCTTGAAAAAGGAGAAAGGGGGTGGGTTTCTAAGCTCAATGAGTGGGTATCATAGGAGACAGGTTGATTGGATTTCATGTTTTTATTAGAGCCAGACTCATGATTAGGCCACATTATCTATTTCATTTCCCTTTTAAATCACAAAGTATTCGGTTTATATCACCCAGTTAACCAACAACACATACCCATTTATCATCAAAAGGGATCACACATTTACATAATAGTCCCCGACTAATCCACTTGTGGACTAGAGCATCTTTACCGTCCACCCTAGTAGAAGTTCACAACTTCTACCAATGTCTGTGTAGGCATCAGTCGTTCAATGCCTAGACTCGAGTTCATACTTGGTGTCTACAAATATGGGATGAGAACTCTCTCCCTCCAACCTCGGTCTCAATGCGCATGAAGCTCCTTAAGCTTTTCGACATACTGGACAACAAAGCTTCCCTTATGCTTCCTGGGTCGTTTAGCGGCCCTTAGAACCACCATTATCCCATACTGGGTGACTCGATGGTTCTGTATCTCATGCATGCACAAACAACAAGTCTTTTTAATTAGTAGCTTTTATCTTTGGTGCTACCAGCCCCTATGAACTTATTAACCTGACTTTGGCTTGGTACTATCAACCCAACAGGTTCGACGATCTGAATTCAGCTTAGTGACCACTAGCCCAACGAGTTTGACAACCATGGTCATGGCCTAGTAGCTATCACACAATTTACCCATTATATGACTTTTCATAGGTTCATTCCTCATCTATTTTTCTACAGGCCTAAGCTCGTGCCCATCAGCCTTGGGTCCACTTGAGCAAGACCAGCTCTAGTTATTTCATGCTTTCTTTGGTAAAGTCTCCCAAATATTTTAAGTTAATTCAAGCAATCAGGGGAGAGCATTTGCAAAAACTAGTTTTCAATCAGGGAAGGTACGTTCATCAGCCCAACCAGATGTGATGTTAAAACCCACTCACCCGGTACAACGTGACTCATGCCGGTTGGATCTCAGCCAGCTACTAGATCCTCTACATCGGTCCATGAATCGCCTGTCCTACATGTTCGAGCGTTCACATCAGTACGATTGACATGATCCTCATATTTGTACTTATTGGCATTTAGGTCCTTAATCATGTCTTAACCGTACTTAGGTCCCTAAAGTTCATAATTTTTTTTCTTTAACTCCCTAATGTCCAATTTACCTCCAATTAGGTCCCTAATGTCCTCAATTTCCCTCTTAGGTCATTAATTTCCTCTTATTTTCTCTCAAGTACTCAATTTTCCTTTAATTACAATTTGGCCCCCAATTTTGCCCAATTTTCTTATAACATTGCACTTTGGCCCTTGAATCTTTGTTTCATCAAATTGCCCACTCAAACTTGGTTAATTGTTCCCTATCATGCTACTAATCCCCCCCTTCTCTCTACGATAATTTAGGCCTTTGAATCACTTCATTTAGTGAAGATTCGAGCTCAAATGGAGCTTTGCCAGAAAAAGTTCTTAGAGAGAGAAAGCTCAGCTTTCTTATCGGTGAGGAGGACAACGACCTAAGCTCTGGGTTGGGGCGGCTAGTGCTCTTCTTAGGGTTCCTCCTAGGATCAAATTGCGAGTCAATTGGGTGCCTAAGGATAGAGAGTTTGATGAGAGAAGTTCTAGTGTTCCATTTTATGCGACTTCACTGTTCCAACGTAATGGGCCAGAATTGGCTTACCTTGAGGGTTCTTGGAGGTTGAGCATAGATTGAGGAGGGTCGTGGGAGGTTCGGCTTGGTTGTAGGAGGGCGGAGGTGGCCAAAGTTCAACTAGAGACTTTATGTAGTTTTAGGAGCGCTAGAGTGACGTTACTGTGCGAGCTTCCCAGCACTTCTCCAATGATCCTCGAGCTAAAAAGAGGTGGTAGTGAGGTAGGGGACTTCTCCCCAGTTCCAAAGAGCTTGAATGCAACTTCTAAGGTTGTAGGAAAGGCCCCCGTTTGAGCTCTAGTTTTTGTCTCACCGGAAAATGGAGTACCTCTCCTTCTTCACTCCTTTATGGGATGGGAAAGTTGAGGATAGTAGTGCTCTTTATATAGGAAGCTCGGCAACTGACAGGGCTACCAGACAGCATATGACTCAACCCTAGTCTCACCCACTGACAGCCAAATCAAAGAGCTTTCTGGGTCGCTAGAGATTGCCCCTCTCTCCCTCCTCTCTCTCTGCCAACTTTCCAAAGGAGGAAGATGACACTGTGTCGCACGTGCGAAGAACGCACCTAAGGGATTGCCATGTGGTGCCCTATAATTGGTTGGCTTTCCTAATGCAACTTCCTACTCAGCAGCCTAGTTAGCCTTTGACTCACTGACTAGACATGTGGTGGCCTCGCATTGGTTGATCATTCCAATGTGAATGTTGACCGTATTTCTGTCGACCATTGACCGTGACACGTGGCATCCTCTTATTGTCCTATTTGAATATGTCAAATTTCCCCTTGACACACAGTGTCACTACCACGTGTCAGTCTCTAATTGGTCAAGGCTATCTGATATGGCTCTGCCATGTGTCGACCTCTGATGGGTCAACCATTTCTTAGATATCCCAATCAAATGTTGACGTGGCACTTTTCCACATGTCTGCTTCCCATTGGTCAGTCCAACTTACTAGGCTTCTCCGACATTGTCCACTGACTAGGGAAACATGTTGCTCACCTATTGGTCAGTTGTCGTTGATGTGGATTTTTCCTCCACTGACCGTTGACCAAGGATAAGTGTCACTTTCGGATTGGCCAGCGCTTCGAGGCACTAACCAAGCGGCTGATGGGTTGCGCTTTGCCACGCATCACACACTGATTGGTCACGCCTTCTAACTGGTCTTTGACCTGGCAGGGGGTCCACTGACCGGTTGGACCATTGATCGATCTAAATGGACTAGGTTCAGTGACCTGAATGTGAAAATCGGTCGATTTAGGCTCGATTTGACCGATTTTTTTAATTTAAAATTTTTTAAATTCATATAAATTCATTTTCTATCAAATGATAGCTTCAATTTTTTAAATTGATGCCTTTAAGCCACCTAGAAAAAGGAATCTTTCAACCAATTCTATGCGGTCCATCCTAGTTCAATTTAATTCAAGTTTGATTCACCCTGAACCAGACCAGTTCTCACACCCAATTTCATCCATAGTTCTTCCCATGATTTTTGGGTATTTATTGGTCACTTAGAATTTTTCAAATTTTTCGTTATGGCTCTTATTTACCATTTCCGGTTTGTTTCAACCTCGATTTTCTTCAAAATTTTCTAGTTCCTGATTTCGACTTTATTATTATGTGAGATCGAGGTTTACCGGGGGACTTAGAAACTTTTGGGGCATTTTGATGAATAAGACCTAACGTGGTATAACCTTGATTTTGAAGGAAATCATGGGTGGGGTTAGTAATCATAAAGGGTCATCAACACATTAGTCGATAGAACTCGGTCCAAGGGGCAAAACTGTAAATTGTGGAAATTTATAGGACAATAGTTATGAGTATTTATTTAGTAGACCTCTAAACTAACTCGGTTGTGCAATTTTATTCATGTAGAATGAATCTTGTAGTGGATCACATGATAATCGCACAACTAGAGATAGAGGAAATAACAGTCGGAATGAACAAGTCCCAATGAAAATGTGAGTGGGTTATGTTTGACGGTGCATCCTATTGGACCAATCGAGCTCAATAAATTAAAGTTGTGTGACCTTGTGTGTTAAGATAGTAAGTTGAACTTTTAGAACTAATATAAGAAGTGTGAACTGATAAAAAGCATGCCCGCTAAATCAAAGATCATTTTGAAATCAAAACAAGAACCGACATGAGAACTGGGGTATGAGATAAACATCGATTTTTGAGAAACCGAGGAAAACCATGTTTTGGCTTAGAGAGTATGCGTGGATTGGGGGAGAGGGACGCTAAGGTTTGAACTCTTGATTTGTGTGTATTGCTTTGCTGTGATAGTAATTGGGTCGGGTTATGCGGTGAAACCTAAGTCCGGGGTCATTGGGCCAGTTGTTTAAAAAGGGAAGTCAGCTCTTGTAGAGTCGAGCTCCTAGTATTTGTGCATGCATCCATAAAGGGGAGACAACTAGTGAGGGTATGAAGTGCCATGTTTATCCATGTTTTAGCATCTTGATTATGGTGTGCATTTCTTGTGTGTAAAGTAATGGGAAGTTGAGCATGTGTTGCGCTGAGCTCCCGGTAACGCAATGCTCATAGCTCCGTTACATGTAATGGCCATGAGCGCCACATTTATGACATGAAAGCATGTTTGTTTTCATTGCAATATTGGTATATATACCCGTGATTGTGAAAATGAGTGTCATCAGCACGCCCGAATGAGTAGGAACGACAACTAGGGTAAGACCGGAACTGGAGTAAGGAGGGTATAAGTGATACTTTCATATTGTATGGGATCCATGTATACTTCTGTGCATGGCATCAAAGGAAAATCAAGGTATACGTATACTCGCGTGCATGGCAGCAGGGGACAGACGGAGTATACGATGTGATGGGTGAGGATACATCATTGGTATCCACGAATCAGGTATGAAAGTGAAAAGGGGGTCGAGAGTAGCCGCATGCGTGTGTTGTTTGGGGGCCTAAGTAGCCTAGGGTGCTGAAGCAGCGAGCGGTGAGGTGGCACAAGTGAGGTGTCAATTGTGGGAAGAGAGCCTTGAGGCCTCCCACACTTCAGCTCTTAGTATGGGATCACACAAGGGGCTATCCATTCCGAGCGAAATGTGATTATGTGTTTAGGGTCATGAGTGCCCCTTTGTTTTGTGCTAATGCCTAAGTTGTTGGGTTGAGGCGCAGGCTGTATGTAACCTAGAAGTATCGCCCGAGCATATGACATGCTTTTATTTAAGCATGAGTTGTCGGGTCAAGACACGGGCTGTGAGTAGCCCGGTAGTGTCGCTCGAGCGTATGTCATGCTTTTGTAAGGCCTAAGTTATCAGGTCAAGGCACAGGCTATGAGTTACCGGTACCACTCAAGCATAGACCGTGCGTGAGTGCGGGATTGAGTCCTAGTGTTTGTGTTTAATGCACTAGAAGTGTAAGAGGGAAAAGGGGGAGATCGAGGATAATCGGGCCGTCGCTTAGACTACGAGTCGGATAGCCCGAGATGTGCGTATCAAGGGGCAAAAATAAATCATGGGACCCGGATAGGCAAATCCGAGTGAAGAAAATAGTATAACATTCTAGGTTGTTTATGGGAAATATCTAGGTCGTAAGCTATGTAGTGACGCGATGTCAGTGTCCCACTAACTGAGTTGTGAGATCACCCCTCTCCCCCAAACTATTAGAGATGGAAGTCAAGGAGACTAGGGACGAAAGCGGGAAAACATTCCCAAGTCACTTATTATCTGAGGTAGCCTCCTACCCTACTCACGAAAGTTGTAATTTACTACTTATCAATTGTTTTATTATCATGTCATTATTAAACCATTTTTGGACACCATACTTTAAAGAAAAGTTTCAAATCTCTGCTGAAAAACAAATAAGTGTTTTATGCTCTGAGTATTTGTTACGCCTTGACCCGGTTTGGTCAGATCCCCGTGAGCAACACGCCACTCTCCTGGTTTATTAAGGATTTTTCCCTTCTTTAAACTGTGAGAAGTAAGGTGTCCTTTAAACATATACATTTCCTGGTATACCATAAATCAAAACTGCATAAAATTTTAAACTTTCACATACCTATCTTGCAGGTGTTGTTATCAGGGATCTTTGGATAGGTTTTTCCTGGGTTACCCAAAAAGGGATATAAGGGAGGGGTGAGTACAACGACTTAGTGAATGGGTTTTCAAAACTTAACTTTAGGAAAAATGTTTAAATCGGAATGTGCTAGACTCCTTATTTTCTTTTTTTAAAACATTTCATTCTCAAATTCAACTCTTATAACCATTTCTTATTACCATGGTGTGTTATCACCCAACACACATCCTTCATCATGAAGGTAAAACACATAATCATAGGCCAGCCCGTCCATTGAACCCACTTGTGGCGTCGGAACGACTTTACCAGCCGCCTATATAGAAGCACGTCCACTTCTACCCTGAGAATGAGTGGATATTCACAACATCCGACCCTCAATCCCGTAACAAATCTTCGTGTCTATATAAGGACAGAGACCTCATCCTGTCCCCACCCCGGTCTCATGTCCTTGAATCTACGTCAAGCTTCGCAAGACTTCTGGTACGACTAACTACCCTTATATCCATCAGGTCGTTCAGAGCCTTGGTATGCATCACTACCCCTCTTGGGCATCTTGAAGGTTCCGTAACATAGTGCATGCACAATCAACAGTTTTTCACATAATGCCGTATAATCTGTGGTGCCACTAGTCCAACGGCTCCGACCCTCAACTCGACCTGTAGTTGTTTGTCTTGACTAGTCTAGACACTTGTCATGTCGCACTGTCGCTAGTTGACTGAGTACGTTGGTCATGTCTCAGTACCATGGCCAAACAACTCATTTACTTAAGTTTTCATGGCATACTAATCATATTTTTTTACGAGCTCCTGCCTGTGCCAATTGGCCTAGGGCCCACTATTCGAGATTTTCAAATTCGGGCATATTAGCCCCCAAGTTCCAAAACCGAGGCATCTGGCCTAACTGAGCTATTCGAGCTCATATCAAGAAAGTCTCCCAAAATGTATAAGCAGTGGCACACAGTCAGGGAAGAGCACTTCCGACAAAATATACTTTTCAACTATCTATCATACCAACCGAATATGAGAACATCTCTGCTCATAATCGATGAACGGGTTTTCCACTTCCTTCGAATAAGTTTCATCATACCTACCGGGTATGATCTACTTACAACTGGTAAGTAGTTTTTCCGCTTGATTTCCACATCACTCCTATCAGGTGTGATGATTAAAATACCACTTAGCAATGGGTTTTTCATTTTAGAGGTGCTTATCATCCCAACTGGGTATGATATTAAATTCTCACTCACCCATTAATGTAGTGAATTCCTCTCGACCGATTCTTCGTATTCACGTGAGCTTGTCCTTGCTGGCATTCCTAGTACTTCGTGTTCCTACACGATATGAACATCTTTGTTCATTATCCCTCGGCCTAATAGCCTTCGTTCATTCCAAATGAATGAGAAAATCAAACTTTTTATTTATTTACAATTAGGTGTCTAAAGTTATTTTTCTTTAACTTTAAGTCCATAATGCTGGTTTTTTCTCAAATTAAGTCCCAACACTTTTGAAATTTACCTTGGGATCTCAATTTATTCAATTTCACAAAAAGGGGTTCAATTTCCCAAATTTCTAATTTGGTCCCCCAACTTTTCCAAAATTACCATTTAGCCCCTACTTTACAAAAATGGTAAGTTTTACCCCAAAATTTCCAAAATTGCCCAATTGGTCCTCCAACATCTTTATCATGCCCAATTGGTCCTTAATTTTATGAATTGCTCTTTAGTCGCTCGAATTTTCAATCCCAAATTTCCCCCAATTTTTCCCCAATTTCAACCTTCTAACTCAATTGAATTTGATTTTATCAAATTGACCAATTAAATGAGTTTCATTGTTGAAATTAAAGTTAGATTGGAGTTCCTGCACATTCATATGATTCAATTACACTTTGAATCACACGATTTGATGCCAGAATGTGATCAAACAGAGGTTCGCTGGAAAACTAGACTTAGAGAGAGAAAGCTTCAAAAGCTTACCATTGGGGGCGCGGTGGTCCGAGCTTTTGATCTGGACAGATAACTCTCGTCCTAAGGTTACTCCTAGGATCAAGAAGTGCATCAATTGATGCTGAATTGAATGAGAATTTAGTCATCGAAGTTCTGCCGGTTCTCTCTCTAGCACCGATCGGAATTTACAAAGTGGAGTCAAATTAGCTTACCTTTCTGCTCTAATTTAGTTGTAGGAGGGTTGTAAAGGTGTTGGGAGGGCTTGGTTTGGCCTGAGGAGGGCGCAAATTGGCCGTTTTCAGCTTGACCAAAATAGGCCAGCTTCGGTCCGCTGGAGTTACTTCATTGTTCCATCACGCCGGCGTCTCTCCCGTAACCCTCGAAACAAATGCAGATTACCGTCGGGTAGCTAACTTCTTCCCGGTTCTAAAGAATCCGACCATACCTTCTTTGGCTCAGAAAAGACCCTATATTGGAGCTCTGGTTCGAGTTTCACCGAAAAACTAAGCAACTGAGAAAAAGTGAGCTTTACAAGTGTGGAGAGGATGAATGGTGAGGGGGTCTTTATAAAGGAAGCTCAAGGACTTCTTGGCCGTCCGATTGGCGCCATAATGGCAATCACTAATTGCCTGAAACTCCTTGTCCAGAGACTTTTCAGCTTCGCCGGCGCTACTCGATTTTCCAGTGAGTGAATAGTGTTGTCATCTGAAGGAAGAAGACGATACTGTTCTAAATCGAACCGAACCAGTCTGAACCGGGTTCAAAGCTTAAACCGGTCGGTTCAAACCCAATTCGACTGAGTTTTTCAAAATTAAAAATTTCTAAATTAATTATCTATACAATGGTGGCCTCAAATCTCAAATTTGAATTTTGTAAGTCACTTAGAAAAATAAATTTAGCATCAGGTTAAATAGTGGTTCAAACCGGTTCAATCCAGTTCAGATCTAGTTCACCTGAACCGGTTTGGTTTTCATCTCCAATTCATCCTAAAGTCCTTTTTCATGACTTTTGTGACTCTTTAGGTCACTCGGGATCCATAAATTTTTTGGTTTGCCCTTTCTCTATTAGTTTTGGTTCATGAACCAACTCGGTTCATAAACCGATTCAATCCAGCTCAGATTTTGTTCTCCTAAACCGGCCTGGTTTTTCTCTCCCAAATTGTCATAAGGTCTTTTTCCAAGGTTTTATGAACTCATTAGGTCACTAAAGAGTTGTAAATTCCACAAATTGCCCATTCTCTAATGATTGGGTTTGTGAACCGATTCAGTTTTTCTCACTTGGGTTGATCGGTTCTTTCCCCGATTTCCTTATTTTAAAGGGACATGGTTTACAGTATTAGTCCCGTCGGTTTTACTTTGGTGAAGGATCTCATCATTATAACATTTAGGGGAATGGCAAGTTACACAGGACCATCGACCGAGAAATCGGACTGGGGCATGACATATGTTGTTCACCAAGTTTGTCAATTTATGCATCAACCCACTGATACTCACTAGACAGCAATCAAGTGGATTCTTCACTATCTTCAAGAAACTCTTCATCTCGGCCTCCCTCTTTGGCGCCTCTCCTACTCCACCCTTCATTATTTCTCTAATATTGATTGGGCTAGTAATCCTAATAATCGTTGTTCTATCAGTGAATTTGCTATTTTTTCAGCAAAAATTCCATATCGTAGAGTTACAAGAAACAATGTATTATCGTTCAATCCAGTACTAAAGCTGAATATAAGAGTATTGGTAATGCCACTAGCAAACTTATCTAGGTAAGTTCTCTTCTTTAGGAACTCGATATTCCCTTATATTACATTTAATACCGTATTTTATACTTGCATCAAGCATATTGAGATCGATTATCATTTTATTCGTGAGCAGGTGATGGTGATATTTATATCGGTTTCATTGACACTAATGCTCAACTTGTTAATCTAATTATTAAAGTTCTCTCGTCTACTCATTTTCGCCTTTTTCAAACCAATCTCAATCTCTATGACCTTCCCTTCAATTTGCAGGCTACTCACTCACCTTTGCTAGCCAAATAAGATGGACCACCATTTTGCATAACGGTACCTAAAAAAAAATCATACCTAGTTGTCACACATCTACTCAAATGAAATACGTACATAATTATAGAAATATCTATAATTGTTCTTATTAATTCTCTAAATTTCTTTATTGACAATGTAATGACACTCGGTGATATTTCTCTTTTTATATGCACTCATCAATACTAATAAAATAGATGAAACTAATGGGAAGGATGGCACCAAATATTGGAGTGCCCACTAAAATGTGCTCATCTCTCTTATTCTTTTAGGGTCAAAGCTGCCTAAGTTCACCAACTTCTTGCTTCTCTTGAATATTCGTCTTCCTTAATTTGGTGCATTGAATTTTTTAGATTCTTAAACTTGAGTTAATCTATTTTTCACCTACCCAGCCAATCCGACTTCTCTCCGGGGAACCCATAACACCTGAGAGCAACAGCTATTCATTCTTCCTCCTCTATTCTTTCCTATCATTAGACACATCTTCCAAGCTTTACTAATTGATCATGGAAGTCACCAAGAATGATGCCATCCACGTCAATGGAAACGGAGTGTCAATTGGGTCGATGGACGGGCTGTGCATCAAGAGTGCAGCAAGACGCCTATTCACGAACGGTCATGATCCGTTGAACTGGGGAGCAGCGGCAGAGTCCATGACCGGGAGCCACCTGGATGAGGTGAAGAGAATGGTGGAGGAGTTCCGGAAGCCGGTGGTCCGTCTTGGGGGTGAGACGTTGACAGTATCCCAGGTGGCGGCTATTGCTTCTCGGGATGTCGATGGGCTTAAGGTGGAGCTTGCCGAGTCGGCCAGGGCTGGTGTGAAAGCCAGCAGCGACTGGGTGATGGAGAGCATGAACAAGGGCACTGGCAGCTATGGAGTCACCACTGGGTTCGGTGCTACATCTCATCGGAGGACCAAGCAAGGCGGTGCTCTCCAGAAAGAGCTCATCAGGTGCGCAAATTTACTTGGTTCCCTTCTCGAACTTGTTTAAATGATGGCAAAAATAAATACTAAGAATGTATCTATCTGCATGGATTTGAGCGTTTTGGCAATGCTTTTCAGGTTTCTAAATGCTGGTATATTCGGAAATGGAGCGGAATCAAGCCATAGACTGCCTCTTTCCGCTACCAGAGCGGCCATGCTCGTGCGGATCAATACCTTACTCCAGGGCTACTCTGGGATCAGGTTCGAGATCTTAGAAGCGATCACGAAGCTCCTAAACCACAACATCACCCCGTGTCTTCCTCTTCGTGGCACCATCACCGCTTCTGGTGACCTCGTCCCCCTCTCTTACATCACCGGACTCCTTACCGGCAGACCCAATTCTAAGGCTGTCGGTCCAGAAGGAGAGACACTCAATGCAGAGGAGGCCTTCGAAGCTGCCGGAATCGGCTCGGGGTTCTTCGAACTGCAACCCAAGGAAGGGTTGGCTCTTGTCAATGGCACCGCCGTGGGGTCTGGCCTCGCCTCCATGGTTCTCTTCGAAGCAAATATTCTGGCGGTGTTGTCCCAAGTGTTATCGGCGATATTCGCAGAGGTTATGCAGGGGAAGCCCGAGTTCACGGACTACCTCACACACAAACTGAAGCACCATCCCGGCCAAATCGAGGCTGCCGCCATCATGGAACACATCCTGGAAGGAAGCTCCTACGTTAAAGCTGCCAAGAAATTGCACGAGATGGATCCCTTGCAGAAGCCGAAGCGAGACCGGTATGCACTTGGGACATCTCCACCGTGGCTCGGTCCCCAAATTGAGGTCATCCGGTTCTCCACCAAATCCATTGACCGGGAAATCAACTCTGTCAATGACAACCCTCTCATTGATGTATCGAGGAATAAGGCCCTCCATGGTGGGAACTTCCAGGGCACACCCATCGGAGTTTCAATGGACAACACCAGGCTTGCGCTTGCAGCAATGGGCAAGCTGATGTTCGCACAGTTCTCTGAACTTGTGAACGATTTCTACAACAACGGGCTGCCCTCAAACCTCACTGCCAGCCGCAACCCAAGTTTGGACTATGGCTTCAAGGGAGCTGAGATTGCCATGGCCTCGTACTGCTCCGAACTGCAGTTCCTTGGCAACCCAGTGACCAACCATGTCCAGAGTGCCGAGCAACATAATCAGGATGTCAATTCATTGGGATTGATCTCTTCTAGGAAGACTGCTGAAGCTGTAGAGATCCTGAAACTCATGTCCTCGACTTTCCTAGTTGCACTTTGCCAAGGGATCGATCTTAGGCACTTGGAGGAGAACTTACGGAGTGCAGTGAAGAGCACGATCGGCCAAGTGGCCAAGAGGACCTTAGCAACTGGGATAAACGGAGAACTCCACCCTTCAAGATTCTGCGAGAAAGACCTCCTCACGGTGGTCGACCGAGAGTACGTCTTCGCATACGCTGATGACCCGTGCAGTGCCACATACCCCTTGATGCAAAAGCTAAGGCAGGTTCTTGTTGACCATGCTCTCAAGAATGGTGAGAATGAGATGAACCCCAACTCATCAGTGTTTCAGAAGGTTGGAACTTTCGAGACTGAGCTCCAGGCAGTACTTCCAAAGGAGATTGAAGCCACCAGGGCAGCGTTCGAGAATGGAACTGCGGCAATCCCTAATAGGATTAGGGAGTGTCGGTCCTATCCGCTGTACCGTTTCGTGAGGGAGGAGCTCGCAACTGGACTACTTACCGGAGAGAATGTCCTGTCCCCAGGACAAGATTTCGACAAGGTTTTCACGGCGATGTGCCAGGGTAAAGTCATCGATCCGATGCTGGAGTGCTTGAGCAGCTGGAACGGTGCTCCTCTCCCAATATGTTAGAGAAGTTCGCCGGTCTTGCAATCTTCCAACACGTTTCCACGCCCATTAGATAATTTTTAATATAATATCCATGTAAAATTGGAAGGATAAATCCAAAATGTGTTACAAGGTCAATTATACGACAAGTTAAGCTATTAGTGTTTATGCAAGATTTTGAGGAGGGGCTTACTTATTCTAATGAAGGGTTGGTACGTATCAATATATAATGAAGAAATATAATTATTTTAATAAATTATTATTTTATTAATTTATCAAATTTAATATTTATACGACAACAAGATTAAAATAAAATAATTTTTTTATTATCAATAATATATTTAATATTATAAAAACGTTTTAATTAATCTTCATAATAGTTAATTATTTAAGTAGTGTTACTTTACCTTCTATAAATTTTATTTAATAAAATAATTAATTAATATAATAATGTACAATACATAAAAATTATATTTGTTACTTATAAAGTATAATATATAATATAATATATAATAGTTAAATTAAAGTATAATTTTAGGTTATATTTGTTGTTGTTCAAATTTTAATATTTTAATTTATTTTACTGTATATAATAAATTATATAGTGTTTTTAATTACTAACTATAATTTTTATCACTTTATTTATTGTAAATAGATCAAATAAATTATGAAAATTCATTTTTACCTATACATACTAATTCAATTTTTTTTAATAAATTTGACTAATTTATAGTACAACTTTTATCATTATTAACAATCGAAATCACTATTTTATCTATCAGATCTTTAAAACATATATCCTATAAATTAAATTGTATTCCGTTTATTACATGGCACAGCAGATTGTTACAAATTTGTACTTAAATGCTAAAAAGAGAAATTAGTTATATGAAAAACAACACATACCCAAAATAAGCTATAATTCTTTTTTAGTCATATGGCGTGTACCTGACCATCGTGAATTTCTGACCAAAAGGAGAGGTAGGATGGCGCTAGTAAATGGCACTGCTATCGGGTCTGGCCTTGCCTCGATGGTTCCATTCGAGGCAAACATCATGGACAAATCGAAGCTGCCGCCATCATGGATGATGTGAATCTGACAAAAGAGTTTACAAATTCACAAGTCCAATCAACCGAACGTGGAATGGAGCTAAACACTTTGCCACCAAATGGGATAAATGATTATTTGAGACTTCAAGAGGGCCCAATCACAAGATCAAGGGCTAAAAGATTTAAAGAAGCTTTATATAGGCTGATTAAAGAGATTGCTGAATATTCAAATAGAAGCCCAAATGAAGAGCCCAAGATGAGCCCAAGAGAAGGTTCAGATTTAATTAATAAGGAGAGATTTATTATTTATAAATATAATAAATCTCTTAGGATAATATTAGGTGGTTAGATTAGATAAGGTTAGCTTATTATGTGGGTCATTTGGTTATTTTCTGAGCCTATAAAAGGCATACTCCACAGCATTGGAGACACACACTTTAGAAATTATATCTTGTTAGGTTTTGTCTTCTTTCTATCTTGAAAGAGCTTTTTGAACTTATCAGGTTTTTACCTGTGGCGTTCAAGCAATCAAGACTTATCACCCGGGGTTTTCTAAGAGTTCTTCTTAGAGGATTTGGGTGTGGCGTCTACATATCCCATACCTTGTTTCTCACATAAACAAGGTATATTCCACCTTTTCGCACTTGCATCGTGAAAGTATTAGGATCGTTGCCATATTTGGTGTAGGGTGTCGTCAGCATATTGGCGAGGTTCGCATCAGTTGGTATCAGAGCACACAGTTGCACGGCAAGTTCCATACCATTTTTTTTATCTAGTTCTTTTTTTATCTTCTCTACCTATTTCTATTCTCTATAAAAAAATTATCATATTCTTCTATCTATCTTCTCTTCAGTAGGTTAAAAAAAAGAGAAAAAAAGCCAAAAAAAATTCGTGCAAAAAAAAAGAGCAAAAAGAAAGTTCGTGCTAAAAAAAAGAGCAAAAAAAATTCGTGAAAAAAAAGGCAAAAAAAAAAGGAGACACACAATTCTATCTTATATCTTATTCTTATTCTGCTCTATCTAAGTCTATTATTTCATTCCATCTTAATTTCTTTCTTCTCACTTAAATTCTTTGGAATTACTTTTTTGAAAACCTTTATGGATTTGTCTTGATTGTTCCTTAAGTTGAACTGCTTCATAAAAATGATTTGTTTTTAAAGTTCAATTTAGATTGAAAGAAGACCTTCGAGAGGAAAAAGGCAATTGAGTGTGAAAACACGAGTGATTGAGAGAAAAAGGCAACGTTCTTCTGTTAATTTTATCAGTTGTAGGAACTCATGGCACAGCGACGAGGTGATACGCCAAATGAAGAAGACTCCCAACAACCGATTCCAAATTTACAAATGCAAGCCATAATAAGCGAAATGAGACGAATGCTGAAGTCCGAGTTGGAACCGCTTCATGAGCGAATGGATCAATTGGAAGAAGGAGTGAGGGGTTCGCGTCAACATACCCCTACTGAACAGCGACCTCGAAGCTTTCAGCCAAGACGTTTTGATCCACAAGAACCTGAGGAGTTCGATCGATATGCTCATAGAGAACGACCCCGAGTTGATGATAACTTGGATAATATCAAGTTGAAGATACCCTCTTTTCAAGGAAAAACTGATCCAGAAGCGTATCTTGAATGGGAAAAGAGGATGGAGATGGTCTTTGACTGTCATAATTACTCGGAGATGAAAAAGGTACAACTTGCAGCTGTCGAATTTACTGATTATGCTATAATATGGTGGGATCAGTTAGTGAAGGAAAGGAAACGAAATCACGAATGCCCTGTGGAGTCTTGGGATGAAATGAAAGCGATCATGCGACGACGATTTGTTCCCAGCCACTATCACCGGGAGTTGTTCAATAAACTCCAAAGGCTTACCCAAGGATCAAGAAGCATCAACGAATACTTCAAGGAGATGGAAATTGCGATGATTCGAGCAAATGTGGAGGAAGATAGAGAGGCAACAATGGCAAGATTTTTGCATGGTCTAAACCATGAGATAGCTGACGTGGTGGAAATGCAATATCATGTTGAGCTGCAAGATATGGTACATCAAGCTATCAAAGTTGAACAACAATTGAAAAGAAAGAGTTTACACAAAAGGAGATTAAATAATGGTTCCTCGAACTCATGGAAACCATCCTCAAGGCGATTTGAGAGTCAGTCAACTCAACCTCAGCATGCTCCACTAAAAGAGACAACCAAGCAGGCTGTGGCCCAAAATCAAGGTAACACCCATATCACAACTCCCAAAACTCGTGATATTAAGTGTTTCCGATGCCAAGGCAGGGGTCACATTGCAAGTCAATGCCCAAATAAGCGGGCAATGGTGATCAATGCTAATGGTGAGATTGAGACCGATGATGAAAAAGAAGATATCGATCCGGGGATGCCATCACTTGAAGATGCTGATGAATATGCAGAAGAAGGGGAATTGTTGGTTGCACGGCGAACTCTCAGTGTTCAAGCCCAAGAAGAAGAAAACAATCAGCGTGAGAACTTATTTCATACTCGTTCTTGTGTGAAAAATAAGGTTTGCTGTGTTATTATAGATGGGGGAAGCTGCACTAATGTAGCTAGCACTGAGCTGATGGAGAAATTGGCATTACCAACCTTAAAGCATCCGAAGCCTTATCGACTAGAATGGTTGAACGACCAAGGTGAACTCAAGGTAACCAAACAAGTATTGGTTGCATTTTCTATTGGAAAATATCAAGATGAAATACTATTTGACGTGGTACCAATGCACGCGTGCCATATACTTTTGGGACGACCTTGGCAGTTTGATCGTCAAGTTATGCATGATGGATTCACTAATAGGTACTCTTTTGTGATGAATAAGAGACCAATATCTCTTGTACCATTGACTCCAAGGCAAGTTTTTGAAGATCAACTGAAAAAGAAAAAGGCAAATGAACAGAAATTATAAGAAAAAAAGAAAGGAGAAATATCAGATTTGAAAAAAAAGAGGGAAAAGCTAGAAGTGGAAAAAAAAGAGAGTAAAAGCAATTTTATTGCAAGAAAAAGTGAGATCAAGCGAGCTTTACTTTCACATCAGGCTCTTATTGTACTTCTGTACAAGGACGCCTTTTTTAGTACTAACGATCTTGACGGATCTTTGCCAAGCAATATTATTACTGTTTTGCAGGAATTTATCGATGTCTTTCCTGATGAGATACCACCAGGTTTGCCACCAATTCGAGGAATTGAACATCAAATTGATTTAATTCCTGGGGCGACGATTCCCAACCGACCAGCATATAGAAGTAACCCTGAGGAAACAAAGGAACTCTAACGCCAAGTCCTAGAGCTGATGGAAAAGGGGTATGTTCGAGAGAGTATGAGTCCATGTGCTATGCCAGTGCTACTTGTACCTAAGAAAGACGGAACATGGCGAATGTGCGTGGATTGTCGAGCCATCAACAACATCACGGTAAAGTATCGCCACCCTATTCCTCATTTGGATGACATGTTAGATGAGTTGCATGGATCTTGTTTATTTTCAAAAATAGATCTTAAGAGTGGATATCATCAAATTCGAATGAAAGAAGGGGATGAATGGAAAACTGCATTTAAAACTAAACAAGGATTATATGAATGGTTAGTTATGCCCTTTGGATTGACTAATGCACCAAGCACTTTCATGAGATTAATGAATCATGTATTACGTGCTTTTATTGGGAGATTTGTAGTGGTATATTTTGATGATATTCTAATCTACAGCAAGACCATGGATGAACATGTAGCACATTTAAGAGATGTGTTAGAAGCATTAAGGCAACATAAGTTATTTGCCAACTTGAATAAATGTGTCTTTTGTTCGGATAAACTTGTGTTTCTTGGATATATTATAAGTTCAGAAGGGATTGGAGTTGACGAGGAAAAGATTAAGGCAATTCGCGACTGGCCGACACCTAATTCGGTAAGTCAGGTAAGAAGTTTCCATGGATTAGCTAGTTTTTATAGACGCTTTGTTCCAAATTTTAGTAGTTATGTTGCACCTCTTACTGCTGTTATAAAGAAAAACGTACCTTTTAAATGGGGTAATGAGCAACAAAATGCATTTCAATTGATAAAGGAAAAATTAACTACTGCCCCATTGCTCTCATTGCCTAATTTTTCGAAAACATTTGAAATTGAGTGTGATGCATCAGGAGTAGGTATTGGAGGTGTATTAATGCAGGAAGGAAGACCAATTGCATATTTCAGTGAAAAGTTGAGTGGAGCAACCCTTAACTATCCTACCTATGATAAGGAGATGTATGCCCTAGTTCGAACTCTTCAAACATGGCAGCACTACCTATGGCCGAAAGAGTTTGTGATTCACACAGATCATGAATCTCTTAAACATCTCAAAGGACAACACAAGTTGAACAAACGCCATGCAAGGTGGGTGGAGTTCATTGAAACATTCCCTTATGTGATCAAGTGTAAGCAAGGTATGATAAATGTAGTTGCTCGTACATTATCTGGAAGGTACGTTTTGTTTTCAATCATTGATACTAAATTGTTTAGTTTTACTTGTAATACTTTGTTGGTTACAAAACTTCTATTTTCAACTGCATGTTTACCACATATTGTGTTTGCATATAATCATTATATTTATTTAGTAACTAAGTTATCACCAATGGAGATTATCTATGGTTTTAATCTATTGGATAGAAAACAGCAGACTCAAGAAAATATTAATCTTTACAACAAGAGTTTCATAAAAGTTGTTTTTGATATAGGGGTTTGGGTTAGTTTACATATGAGGAATGAATGGTTTATGAATAGAAAACTATCAAAATTTCTTAGATTAGAGGGATTATTTAAGGTGTTAAAACTCGGTAGTAATAATTATAACAGGAAGTTATCTAGCAAATATATTGTTAGTAATAGCATAAATATTTATAAGTTAATGTCTTTTGATGTAGGTGATGAAGGAAAAGAAGATTTGAGGACAAATCATTTTCAAGAGGGGGAGAATGATGTGAATCTGACAAAAGAGTTTACAAATTCACAAGTCCAATCAACCGAACGTGGAATGGAGCTAAACACTTTGCCACCAAATGGGATAAATGATTATTTGAGACTTCAAGAGGGCCCAATCACAAGGTTAAGGGCTAAAAGATTCAAAGAAGCTTTATATGGGTTGATTAAAGAGATTGCTGAATATTCAAATAGAAGCCCAAATGAAGAGCCCAAGATGAGCCCAAGAGAAGGTTCAGATTTAATTAATAAGGAGAGATTTATTATTTATAAATATAATAAATCTCTTAGGATAATATTAGGTGGTTAGATTAGATAAGGTTAGCTTATTATGTGGGTCATTTGGTTATTTTCTGAGCCTATAAAAGGCATACTCCACAGCATTGGAGACACACACTTTGGAAATTATATCTTGTTAGGTTTTGTCTTCTTTCTATCTTGAAAGAGCTTTTTGAACTTATCAGGTTTTTACCTGTGGCGTTCAAGCAATCAAGACTTATCACCCGGGGTTTTCTAAGAGTTCTTCTTAGAGGATTTGGGTGTGGCGTCTACATATCTCATACCTTGTTTCTCACATAAACAAGGTATATTCCACCTTTTCGCACTTGCATCGTGAAAGTATTAGGATCGTTGCCATATTTGGTGTAGGGTGTCGTCAGCATATTGGCGAGATTCGAATCAATGGAGCACATCATGGAGGGAAGCTCATATGTTAGAGCTGCCAAGAAGTTGCATGAAATGGATCCCTTGCAGAAGCCGAGGACGGATATGCCCTTCGGACTTCACCGCAATGGCCCGGCCCTATTACTTGTCAGCCTCCCAGCATCTATTCTTCATGATCTGATCCGTCATTGATCTCATTTACCTGAATCTTCTCGGCCTCGAGGGAACAACGACCGATTGCCTCCTCCTTGTTTTCATCCTTCCGGAACCGCCAGTGATAGTAAATCATTATTGGCTTACGACTGGCTATTATAATAACCCTCGGCCATTGTGCAGTCCCTCCAGAAAGAACCAGAAGTGATCCTTCACAAAGAGAAAATGCGCCTAGAACCCAAAACTAAAGCCTTCCCATCTTTTTTCGCCTCGTCTACATATGTTGATGGAATAACGGGAAAGTGATGAGATTTCTTATAATTAAAGTTTGGATCAAGTTTTCTAGTTTTGGCTGCAACGTTTTATTCTGTTTATAAACTTCATTCCTTAAAATAAGACAAATTGAAATAGAGAATTGAAATTATTTTTAAAAAAATTAAGATTCAAAATAAATTAAAATTAATATGAATAAATCAAAATAAAAATTTAAGTAATCTTAATTAATTAATAAAAATTCAAAAATAAAAAATGTGATATGAGACCTGATATGTTAAAGGTGAAAAAAACGGTTGAACAGGTTCAAAAATTAATTTTTAGAAATAATTTTAAAATATTAATTTAAAAAATTAAAATTATCATCTATAATTTTTAAAAATTTAGTCGAATCGAAACTAAAATGACTAATTTTCAATTTTAGTTCAGTAAACTAAAGTATAGTTAAAATATTTAACTGTTCAGTGGGTAAACAGAACGCATATCAAGTAAACGTAGAATATGTTACGAAATACGTATTACAAACAGCTAGATCTAACATTTTAAATTACTGTACAATAACAGTGTTACACGTGTTTCCGGAACCAGGTGTGGCGTAGTCGTACGTGTGTGCTCGATGTCCTATCTGACTGGTTGATCACTGTACTTAAACTAATTTTTAGTGATTTTCTCCACTTATTTAATTATTAAGAAAATAAAAATATATAAAAATTAGATATTTAATTTTTTATTAAATAAACTCAATAATCAATATATTTAAATTTGTTTTAACCAATTAAAATTTTAAATAATTTTATAACTTTTCCAAATCCAATCCTGATAATCATTGTTTATTAATAAATGTTCTTTTCAACTTTTTACTAAATGTTCTAAAACACTTATAATGATTTCTATTAACCCTTATCACCCTTGATCAATTATTCTCTTTTTTCTGAATAAATTTTATTTCATTGTTCAATTCTAATTCCCTATTTAACTTAATCATGTTATTTATTTTGAATTTATTACTATTAATAAAATAATTAATTATTTTATAAATAAATTACAAAAAATTGATATAAAAAATCTAAATTAAACAAAAAACCTAATTAATAAAAAATTAGTTTAACCAATATTTTATAAAACTATTAAATTAGATTGATTAATTCCAGAATCAATAATAAACTAAGTAGAATATTATATTAAATTAAACTAAATTGGATATAAAAAGAATTATTAATTCAAGCGCACGAGTTATAAACTCGAAAGTTAAATCGGATAAAGATATAAATTGAAATTAGGTTTACAAAACTCGAATATAAACAAATTCGAATTTCGAATATATTTAATTGAACCAAACTCAATCCAAATTTAAATTTACAATAATTGATTTGCACTAATCCAAACCTTACAAATGAAAAATAGTTAGTTTTAATTCGAATTTAACTAAAAATAAACTTATAAAAATTTAAGTTCAATTTTATATAAATTAATTCGAATTCAAAACCTAAACAAACTTATTTGTGCAATTACACTCTTAACCCGATTTGGCTCAAATTCAATTTTATATTAGGATCACATTTCATTATTATAATAATTCAATTTTAATTTTTTAATTATACCTTTTAAGCGTAAACAAAAAAATTTATATATAAATTATAAGTAAATGATTTAAAATTTTTTTAGAAAATAAAAAGCAGAAAATTATTTAAATTAAATTTGAACCGACCCATCAATAAACCAAATCTAAGACGTTAATAACCATTTAATATATTAATATATACGTGAACAATTATCACCCCACACGGAACACCTATACGGCAAGGGGAGATCCATGAGATAGTGACACCAATTACATCCAAATAAGTTAAATATATTAACATACAAGACGGATACGAGTAATTTGCATAAACACATATTGAGTGGAGTATTGAAAGTCGTTGTAACAAGAATGTTAGTAAGTGAATTAATGTGTAATTTCTAGAGAGTATAGAAGAAATGAAGAGCAGCAAGAATATAGGATATGAGCAGAAGAAGACGTATCAAATTGGCCCCTTGTTCTCCTACTTCATCGGATTCAATCCACGCAGGGAAGGAGGAAGAGGTCCAGCAATAGTGGTGCGGCTGGATGCAGGAGGAGTTTGGGGGTGGCTATCGGGGATCAGGAGGAACGTAGGAGAGTAGTGGTCGGCGGGTTGGAGGAGAAACATCCGGGGCAGCAGTCCATGTTGGGCCTTCTCATTGCTCGGAAAAATGCAATGAAAGATGTGTGACAGCTTCCTACTGGGTCGCAGTACCAAACAAATTTCCCATAATTTAACCATACCAACCGCAGATCCTTTTCATGGTAGACGAAAGATGGGATGACGTGCGGATTTTGGTCTACTAAGAAAGAGAGGGGTGACAAAGATGGTGAGCATTATAATACATTCAGAATTTACATTGTTATTCCATATGGCATTGAAGACATACATCAACTAGGAAAACAATATCCATTTAGAGATGCAAAGAACTCTCCACTCTTCTTCTATTGACATCTGAAGGTTGATAATCTTGCCCAGGATCATCATTTATATGAGCGGGGAATCTGGGATCTAATCTCATCAGCACTTCATTTTTCCTCCTACTTTTACAAGTTGTAAAGCATAATGGTGCCTCCTTGGAATCTCCATCATGGTTAACATAGATAGGGAGAAGCAGAAGACCAGCCAGAAAGTCTACTCATCACCTAATCACAGTCCTTCCAAGAAATGACAATCCCATCTCGCTATTAGAGTTCTGCACAAAAACCGCCAACAGATCTCAGGATAGTCCTAGAGTTTCTAGAGATGCTAGTAAACTAATAATGGAAGAAATGGTTCGAATTTATATGGTCGGAGAGAATGCTCCTTACCTGTGACTTTAGAGATGGGAATACATTCCAAAATCTGAGTGTCTCATCTCCAGCACCTGTGACGATTGTCTGAAGAAAGAAGAAAAATGTAAGAATCAAAGGCGGAATATTTATAGTATGACCCAAAGGGAAAGAGAAGTGAATAGATGAAGAACAAATTACTTGTCCATCAGGTGAAACTGCAAGATACAGAACCCGGCATGTGTGGCCTGTAAGTGCTGCCAACTGCAAATTTTAAAACGAAAATTTCAAGCAGGAAACCTTCACATAAAGAGAAGACTAGGAGAAGCAACAGGAACATGGTTACCTTTGACATTGAAGGATATCTCCAGACATTTATCTGATTCTGGGAGTATCCATGAGTGCTAACAAGTTCGTTTACATTTTTTGACCAGACAAGATTACAGACCTGCATTCATCAATTGGAGAACAGTAAACCTCATGATTCAGTATGAATGCAGGACTCCAACAGGGGTAGGCATTGAAGTAAAGTATTCGAGTTATGTGCTGATGGGTCACTAAAGAATTATCACAGAGGTTAAATTTTCTGAGTAATGATCCAATAAATAAAGCACAAGGTAACTGGTTCAAAGCTGGGAGATCTGCTGATAGACAGCCACTTAGATGTTCATATCCAGAGTATGGCAGACTATGTCAATTCTTGATACCATGTAAACACCATACAAAATCCAATTATCTTTACCTGACTTCCAGTGTCAATGCGACTCAGTTGCGAGTTTGTGGATGTGTTCCAGAAACAAATGCTGCGATCTGCTGTTCCACCTCCCGAGGCAAGTAGACCATGAAGATGGGGTGACCAAGCAATTGCCTTTACAGCAGCAGTGTGCTCACAGTACTTGAGCACTGGTTGAGTTGAATGTTGATTCCAGACAAAAAGCTGAGAAAAAGATTAACATCATCTAATCAACACCAGTTAATTAAATTACAGTTCCACAACTGTTGGATTTGCTTTGGCAAGTTCACTCTAATGGTTTAAGCTAAAGAGAGAACCAATTACTCACTCTATTATCATTTCCACCCGAAGCTAGTTCATGATTATCATGAGACCACTTCAGTCCACAAACCTGTGGTGGAAGCAAAAGGACGATTATTAATCAATTCTTAGAGATACATAGATTTCCAATTTATTGTAGTTCATTGCACTTAATCTGAATGAATGCAATCACAAATAAATTAACCAGTAAAATCTTGAATCAATTTGAACATAATATTGTCAATGATCCTCGTAATAGCATCGTTATATACAACAGAATAAAAAATTGGGTCCCCCTTTTCATTACATGAACCCAACATCGAACAGGAAGTTATCAAACACTATATGTTACCTCTCCTTTTTGCCTGAATCCAAAACCAATGTGAATTGTGTACTTTCATTGAAATCATTTTTGTTAAGGAGCTGATGAAAATGCCATATAATACTAGAACATACCAATATCAATTCAGAGAAGATAAGAAAAGTTGACATGCAGCTGATGAAAAACTAACCTCTGATCTGTGTCCTGTGAGTTTACTGACAAAGTCTTCTGGTACTCGTATGTCTCGCTGGAGGATGCTTTTGTCCCGACTACCTGAGGACAGTAAGGATGAACTCCAAGCTAAGGCACTAACCCTTAGTCGATGGCCTTCCATTGTCCTTATTCTCTTGCAGAAAGATGTATCCCACACCTGAACAGCATAGTGAAGACACTATATCTTAACAAACAAGAATAAATTTGAGATATCAGTCTTCTAACAACCAAACGCAACACAGCTCTAGTGAGAAACTTCAACCAGTGAAAACGCTTGGATCACTGAGCAAATTTCTGGCATGAATGTGCACAACTGTAGACCATACAAATCAACCCATCTATTGCAGATTCCTATCATCCACACCAATCAGATAGATGTCTATGCTAGCATGAAATCAATGACAGACTAGAAACCACACAGCCACTAAAGACCCACATTAGCATTCAAGTAAAACTTAGCAAACCTGGAGTTTCCCGTTGTTAGTTCCGACAGCAAGATGTGCTCCAGGCTGAGCCCAATGCACTGAACAGACACTGTCATCTATTCCCAAGTCGCATAACTTTGTTACCTGTTTGATATGTACACATGAGTTATAGAAAATTCCAGAGATGCAGAGTTTGTCCAAACTGTAGTGATTTTCAGCAAGGAGACGATACGCAAAAGAAGACCTGATTGATGATGACTCACCTTACTGCTGCAAGCATTCCACAAATAGACACAGTTTCCCAATCCAACCGCGAGCACATTGTGCGGAGACCAGTCCACCAGATTCAGGTAGAAATCATCTTGCAGTGCTGGGGCGTCCAAAACCTTTATCACGAGAAAGAGAGGAAAAATTATACCCCCTGAATTAACGAAAGCACAAGAAATACCCGGAGAACAAATTTCACCTTGTAGGGCGATCTCGGGACCTTCCTAGGGACCTTCACAGGGACGCGATTGGCCGTCAATGCCGCCTCGTCCTCTTCAAACCCGAGAGGAGTTATGGAGTGCAGGGGACGCTTAGTCTCTGACTTGTACCGGAAAATATTCCGGGAAGCGGAGAAAGTTTCCTCCTTTCTATCCGGGGTGTCGGGACCGAAGAGTGCCGTCCTCAGGAGCGAATTGTAGGCGGCAAAGTAGGAGACGTCGTCCTTGCCCTCAGCAGAAGGGTGCTTGTCGGAGGGGCTAAGCCCAAAGAGGGAGAAATTGGAGCCAGACCGGGAAGGGATGAACCTGTCGGAGTAAATGGGCTTCGACGGCGACCTGGTGCTGGAGGGATTAATCATGCGGCTGATGTGAGCCTGATCGGAGGGCTTCTGTGGGGTGTCGAAGACGACGGAAGGGGCGGAAGGCATTGTCGGAGGGATGTAAAGACGAGGAGGTTGCAGCTGCTGCGACCTACTCGTGGGATTCAAATTCTGAGGAAGGATCGATCAAACACAGAAAGATCCGGAATTTCTTGATGGATTATAGACTGTTTTATCAGTCGACTTCAAGAATCTGACGACGAGAGGCTTTTGATTGCATTATTTCTTATTATATATTTTATTTCCTTTTCTGTTTATTTGTTTCCCGGGCAAAGTCGGTATGCCAGTTCAACGCCGGGCAAGACACCAGTGGAGTTTGTACATTTTTATCTTTACTTATTTCTTTAAATATTTTTAAAATTCAAAATTATATATTTAATAAAAAAATTATTTGTATATAAAGTTTATAAGATTTTATCACTTATAAATTAAAATTTTTAAATAAGTATAAATTTAATATTTTATCAACTTATAATATGTTATTGGATGATGCCATGTAAATTTCCATATGTATATCCAGTAAGGACTGAGTCAATCAACTCATCAACAGCCTATTATGGTTTTTCAAGGGAAATTCACTCTGGCTTGATAAGTGAGGTCCAAGTTACAGTTGCATAGCTAGGTAGTGGTGGTCTGTGTTCTGTTTCTGGTGTGGTAAGTGAGCCCAAAGGAGATGATGGCTTGGTCTCTCAAGGCAGCAAAGGACTCGTACGAATCACCTCAATTGTCGTTCATCCTGATCTGATCCAACTCGTCTCTCACTTTCACCCAGATGCCCCCATGTCGTCGACATCGTCCAAGTTCATCATGTACACCAGCAACTAGTTGTGGTTCCCATCCATCTGGAACTAGACCCCTTATCCTCAGTGATGCCACGCTGTAGTGTTTTAGATAGTTAGAGACAAATCGGTTTGGAGTGTATTAATGGCCTAAAAAGGACAACAGAAATGTGAGGCCATGTGGGTAATCATTGTTTCCAAGAATTGGAGCAGTAGGCCGAAGTCTATGCTGCCGAAGGTGGTGGTCCAGACTGATGCTGAGTCAGAGGTACTCCTCCTAAAGGTGGTGGTACATACTAAGTTGAGAATGCCCATGAGGTGAGTGACATGTTTCAATAATTACAAAAAGCTCAAGTGAGGTTAGAACATAAAAAGGGAAACCAATGAAGCACACTTAGATGAGATGGTGACTAACATGGAGTAAATCTCCATATGTCTGGTATTAGTAAGAAATACAAGATTATTTGTGAAGTAAATTACATATAGGTTATCACATTAGAGGTAGAACAACAAGATAATAAGTTGTTAAAAAAGAGATCGAGTTTAAATAAGTTCAAGAGTTGTATCAATGTTTATATAGGAACTATGAACTATATGAGAGTCAAATGAGTAGGTAATGAGTAGGTACCCAAAATATTTGTACTGGAGTTGTGTTGACGTGACGAGGCTAAGGAAAAAATTATTGTATAATATTTTCAAAAGAACATGGATTAAGGACGAAAGTTTTTAGATATAATATGACTTATAGTTGAAAAGACCGATTCTCCAAAATCTTAGTCCACACCAAATTATTAACACTATTACATACATAAGCATAAGGAAAGATAGTGGGAGGAGAGAATTTCTTGGAATTAGTTCCTTATATAGGTGTATAGATTCTTAATAAGGAAATAAGCTAGTATGATATTAAAAATAACAAAAAATATTTTTTTTATAATTTGTTAAACATATAATAGATTCATATATATTTAGTTTTCTATTGTATTACTCTACTCATCCTTCCTAGTCTCATGGTTTACTTTGTCTCTATAGACACCAGTCTCGTACCATTCGACTTGTAGTTTACACTATGGTCGGGTTATATTTAATTTTCCCATTTAGTTTTACACGTCTAGTAGTTTATATGGAAATATGAGGACTTACTCCCGCACACACAAGTATGACATATGCTTGGGTGGCACTTCCGAGCTATTTAGAGATTGCGACTCGACCTAGCTACTTAGACCCCAAATAGTGGGCTACTCAAGACCTTAGCAAACATCGGTAACTCACATCCAGCACATAATGTATGGCCTATGCTCGAGCATCACTTCTGTGCTACTCACGTTCCGCGTCTTTACTAGTCAACTTAGACTTTAATAAATCAGGGGTAACTCATGGCCCTAAAGCAAATAATTATACGCCCAAAATGTATTGCCACTTGGGCAATACCAGATTGAGAAATGGAGTGTGAGAGGCCTAATGCACTCTTCCCACAACTGACACCTCACTTGTGCCATCTCGTAGTTTGGTGCCTTAGCACCCAGGGTCCTGGCGAAACTCATGCCACTCTCCCACACACTTTAGGCACTCAGGCCTACACACAAAATGGGTTACTTAGGCCCTACATATATATATATCACATCCCTAGAATGTACCGCCCTTCTATGACGATACCGGACATGGAACTGGAGTGTAGGGGTCGCGAACCCTCTAATCGTAACCGACACCCTCACATGTCGTCTCATAGCTGGATGTCTAAGCATCGGATCATGGTCGCTTAATAGCCTCTCAGTGACCCATGCCCCTTACAAATGTGACTCAAGTCCACCATTATCTCGTCATAGCAATGTACTAGAACGATACCCGTATATCATTCGGGTGTCTCGGAAAAACATGGAAGATTACACTATATCTCCCTGATCTCCTTTCCTTTTTCCCTCGAGCGACGACACAACCTCTTAGGCGTCCATCCATTGCCTCGCTCTCCTATACCGGTATTCAAAAAAATAAACAACATGACCCATGGTCATAACCATGTCACCCATGGCCACTCTCATAACGTTGCTAAACACATCTCATTACCAGGAGCTCGACACGTATCTCATCCGACTTTCTCCAAATCACTCACACATACAATAATGCAGCAATTCAAACATGCTCTACATGGATAATGCTGGGGAGTCCGGACCTTCACTCGTCGCCCCGACATGGGCCCGTCTAACCATATCATATAATTTGGCCATCCGACCTTAGACTTGGGTCTCTTGGCATATCTTGGAACTCGGTCATTCAAAACAACACACTAAGCATGCTGGGAGCCAGACTTCTCAACAACCATCTCACCAATTCACACAAGGCTTAAAACAACACCTTTTTTCCCAGTTTCTCAAAATTGGTTTTTCACATCACATGCCCCAGTATTATGACCAATTCTTATTTATCCTTTAGAAAACTCACATTTGATTTAGTGGGTATGATCTTATTCATTTACACTGCTTATATGAGTTATAAGGCCATCTTTCTACTTAGAATCACACAATCACACATGCATGTTATAATGCCCTGATCGGTCCAATAGGACTCACTGTAAAAAAATCCGCTCATAGTTTTCACTAGAACTTATTCGCCCCGACCGTTATTTCCTCTATTTCTAGTTGTGCGATTCTCATGTTATCTGATGCAGTATTCATTTTACATGAATTAAATTGCACAATCAAGCCAGTTTAGAGGTTTACTAAATACTCATAATTGTTATCCCGTAATTTTTCACAAATTACGATTTTGCCCTTTGGGTTGGATTCTCTTTACTAACATGTCGATTATCCTTCATAATTACTAACCCCACCTATGATTTCCTTCAAAATCAAGATTAGACCACATTAGGTCTTATTCACCAAAATACCCCAAACATTTCTAAATTTTTACTTAGACAACCTTTGTAAACCCTGTCACTTCGAAGTAAAAAAATAAACCGGGGAAAGAAACCTCAAAATTTTGAAAGAAAATCGAGTATCCATCGGGACCAAAAATGGTAAATAATGATTTAAGACGGGGATTTGGACATCCCAAGTGGCAAAAAAATCACCAAAGTCAAGAAGGTGAAAAATGAAGTGGATTGAATGTAAAAATCGGACCAGTTCAAGATGAACATGACCTGAACCGGATTGAACCAGTTCAAAAATTCATTTTTATAGGTGGCTTAAAAATATCAAATTGGAAAATTGAAGCCACCATTAGGTAGAAAATGAATTTATAAATTTTTAATTTTTGAAAAACCGGTTGAATCAGGCTTAAACCAGCCGATTTATGATTTCGGGTCACCATACCCGATCAAACCGAACCGGTCAACAGACTGCTACTAGGTTAGCGCCCAGTCAACAGGCGTGACATGTGGCGAAGTGTGCCTAGTCAGCCACTCAGTCAGCATCTAGAAATATTGGCCAATCAACAAGTGACACGTGTCCTTAATTAACAGTCAGAGGAGGAAAAGCCACATTAGTGATGATCGACTAATAGGGGAGTGACACGTGTCCCAGTGATCAATGTCGGAAAAGCCCATTAGCAAAGATCGACCAATGAGGAGCTGACACGTGGCAAAAGTGCCACGTTAGTGTCTGACTGGGATGTCTGAGAAACGACTGACCAATCAGAGGTCAACACGTGGCAGAGCCACGTCGGATGACCTCAACCAATCAGAGGTGGACACGTGGCTGTGGCATTGTGCGTCAAGAGGGAAATATGACGCACTTAAAATAATCAATCAGGGGATGCCATGTATCACGGTCTAAAGTAAACCAAAATCGATCAGCAGCCACGTAGAAAGGAAAAGCTAATGGGAGGCTTCCACATGTCCGATCAATGAGTCAAAGGCTGACTAGGCTGCTGATGAGGATGCTACATTAGCAATTCCAACCAATCACGACGTGCCATGTGGCAAGCCAACACGTGCGAAGCTCACACGCGCATCACAGTGTCGTCTTCCTCAGTTGGCTGATAGGGAGAAGAGGATAAGGGAGAGGAGAAAGTCTCTGGCGACTCGGAAAAAGCTCCAATCCGGTCATCGACGAGCGAGGCGAGGGCCGAGTCTTACGCTGGTATGTAGCTAGGACAGTTGCCGAGCCCCCTATATAAAGAGCACCCTCCCCTCACATTCCTCATCCCACCAGCCATTGAAGAACTTGAAGAGGACTACTTTTCAGCAAGACATAAATCAGAGCTATGACAAGGACCTTTCCTCCAACCTCAAAAGGTGCATTTAGGCTTTGTGGAACCGAGAATAAGTCTCCTGCCTCGTTACCACCTCCTTTCGGTCCGAGGATCATCAAAAAAGCATCGGGAAGTTGGTACATTACTATTACCCCGATGGCTCCGAAACAACAGAAAATCTTGAGATGAATTCCAACCACCTCCGACCTTAGGTGATTGGGCCAAGCTTCCCATAGCTCCCCACGACTAAGACCTCTAGGAACCTTCGAGGTAAGCCAATTCCGCCCCATTTCACCGGAATACTAAAGTTGTAGAAAATGAAACACTAAAACTTCTCTCCTTGAATTCTCCATGCTCATGCAGCCAATTGACCCGAAGTTTATTCTAGGAGACTCCCCCCGAAGAGCACCAGCCACCCCTATCCAGAGCTCGGACCACTGCCTCCTCACCGGTAAGGAAATCAAGCTCTCTCTCTAGAAAATTTTTCAGATGAAGCTCAATTTGAGCTCAAAAAATGGATCAATTGAAGTCGTTGAAAAGCCATGATGATTGTAGAAAGATGGGAGAAGTGATTAGCAGCATGAAGAAGGGTAATTGAACAAGTTTAGGTGGTCAATTGGAGGAAGTGAGAATTTGGGGGCTAAAGTGCAATTTTGGGGATAATTGGGCGAATTAGGGATTTTTGGAAAAATTGGGGGTCGAATTGCAAATACTAAAAAGTTGAGGATTTAAAGGGAAATAGAGAGAAATTAAGGACCCAAAGGGGAAATTAAAAACTCTAGGGACCTAATTGATAATAAATGGACATCAGGGACCTAAGAGCATATATTTGAAACTCTAGGGACCTAAGCACAATTATGGCATAATTGGGGATTAGATTGCCGATCTGGTAACTACAGAATTTTTTTTCTTATAAATTGTACTGATATGAATGCTTGGGCTGTACAGGACGAGCGATTCAAGGATCGTGCACGAGGACGCGTGGCCGTCCAAGACACCACTAGGAATAAGTGACACCGCCCTGGGTGAGTGGGTTTAGCATCATGCCCAGTTGGGCTGATGAGCACATTACTCCTGCATTAAAATTTGGTTTTTCAGGACTGACCTCCCTCGACTGTTTGAACAAGCCTAAAACTTTTGGGAGGCGGTTCTGATATTGCGTGGAGCATGAGATGGTTGAGTAATACTGTTCAAGTGGGTCTAAGGCCAATGGGCACGGGTGTAGGCCTATAGACAAGATAAGGTCTATGTGAATGAAAACTCTCATAAGAATCAGTGAATTGTGTGTCATTTACTTACAGTGCCAAAGTTGGATAGACAAATTGTCACACCCCGACATGATTTGGTCAGGTCTCCATGAGCAACCCGCCGCTTCCTTGGTTCAAGAGGGGTTTCCCCTTCTTTTAGTCAAGAGGATCCAGACAAAATTTTGAAATCTTGTTCCCTAGAATAGCATAAATCAAACTACATCAAGTTTAAAAGAACTTCAAGTGTACCTAACAGAGGATACATCTTTTTGAGCTCTCTTAGTTGATCTTCTTACTCCTAAAAATGGGTAAAAAGAGGGGGTGTGTTTCTACAACTCAATGAGTGGGTGTTGGGAGTGAGTTTTCAAAAAAACACATGCTTAGTTTATCAAAAACCATTTCCAAGGTTTGCCATTTCTTTCTCAAGGATTTTTCTCAAATCTCAAATCTCAGGACTTTTTCCATTTATATATTAGGTGTGTTTAGCTCATTTAGCTCATCCCCTTACCTTGGGAGTCGTTTAACAAATAAACACACACCATTCATCAGGAATGGTACAAACATTCATAGGACAGTCCCAGACTGCTCCCACTTTGGGATCAACGCGACTTTGCTATCCACCCAGATAGAAGTCCCAAACTTCTACCATAAGTCTGAGTGGAAGTCATAGATGTCTAACCCTCATAACCGAATTCCACTTTGTGTCCATATGAGGATGGAGACCTCATCCTGACCCCACCCCAGTCTCATGCACAAGAAGCTCCCAAAGCTTCATGAGTAATTGGCACAATGAACTGCACTTATCTCCACCATGTTGTTCAGCAACCCTTGGAACCCATCACTACCCCTAAGGTGTCTTGATGGTCTCATACCAAGAGTACATGCACAAACAAGAGTTTTCATGATTAAGCCATTCTCTTTGGTGCCAACGATCTAACAACCTCGACACTCAACCTGACCCGTAGCTATTTGTCTAGGCTGGTCTGTCGAACTGGCCTTGATGCACTACTGCTAGCCCATCGAGCATTATCGGTCCTGACTCGATACCGTAGCAAATCACAAAATCATTTTTCCATTTTAAATAGAAGTTTCCATGGCTCTTCCTAATTATGTTTGTTTACGGGCTCCAGCCTATGCCCACTAGCCTTAGGCCCACTGCATGTGTTTTTCCAAAATTGGGTCTTGAGCCCTATGAGTTCAAAAACTGACACCCCTGGCCTGTTAGAGCTGCTCTAGCTCCCATCACAAAGGTTTTCCAAATTGTTTAAGTAGTTGTCACCAATAGGGTGTGATGATGGATCCGCTTACAACCAGTATACGGGTTTTTCCTTTCCTTAAGGAAACACATCACACCAACCTGGTATAATGTTTATTTAATCCTATTCACAACCGATAAGTAGGTTTTTAGCTTTTAAAACGGTGCTCATCATCCCAACCGGTATGATGTATAAAAGTCCCACTCACTAGGTGACTCTGACGCACTCGTCCCTAGCTGGTTCTCCAAGTTCGAGTCTAGCTCCCCTGTTAGCGTTCTAGTCTCAAGAGTCCCTACAGGGTTTGTCCACTCTTATATGTTAGGGTTTGGTGTAAAAGCTTCTTAGCTTTTCAGTATTGGCTACTAGGCCCAAATTTTCTAGTTTATTACACTTAGGTCCCTAAAGTTCATCTTTTGATTTTAGGTCCTTAGTATTAAATTTCCCCCAAATTAAGTCCTAAGGACTTCCAATATTCTCTTTAGGTCCTTAATTTACTTAAAATTGTGTAAGGGGCTCAAGTTTTCCAAATTCCCAATTTGGTCCTCAATTTCTCAAAAATTACAAATTTTCTCCTATTTTCCAAAAATATCCATTTTATCATGCCTCGAACCGGTTTGGTCGGATCCCCGTGAGTAACCCACCACTTTCCCGGTTTATTAAGGGTTTTCCCATTCTCTAAACTGTGAGGAATAAGGCGTCCTTTTTCACATATGTCTTTCCTAGAATAACATTAAACAAAACTAAATATATTAACCTTACATACTTGTCTTGTAGGTTCAACTATTAGAAGGTCTTTAAGTGAGTTTTCCCTAGGTTACCTAAAAAGGGGTAAAGGGAGGGGGGTGAGTTTGACAACTTAGTGAATGGGTGTTGGGAGAGAGTATTCAAAACATCTTTAATCGGAGTGTGCCATACTCCTTATTTCTTTCAAAAATATTCTTTTCCTTAAATTCTTGATTATTCAAAACCATTTTCCTCATTTCCATATCAGGTGTGTTTTAACAATCAACACACGCTCTTCATCAGGAAGGGAGTCACACATTCGTAGGGCATCCCATCCACTGCACCCACTTGTGGTGTCGGGCGACTTTACCGGCCACCTAAATAGAAGCTCGTCCACTTCTACCCTAGGAATGAGTGGATATTCATGACATCCAACCCTCAAACCTGCAATGAACTCCGTGTCCATATGAGGACAGAGACCTCATTTCAACCTCACCCTAGCCTCATGCACATGAAGCTACGTCGAGCTTTCCTGACCGCTGGCATGACAAACTGCCCTTATCTTCACCATGTCGTCCAGTAGCCCTTAGGACAATCACTACCCCTCTTAGGTGTCTTAATGGTCCTGAACCTCAAGTTTATGCACAAACAAAAGTTTTCCACAAAGCCATTTATCTTTGGTGCCACTTGTCCAACGGGCTTGACCCTTAACTCTACATGCAGCTGTTTGTCTAGACCAGTCTGTCGACCTGATTCTGTCACACTACCACCAACCCATCAAGTATGTCGGTTTTGTCTTGGTACCATGGCGAGATCACACAATTCATTTATTAAGAATTTTCATGGCTTAAAATCATGTTGTTTATAAAGTCCTGCTCGTGCCAACTGGCCTTGGGCCCACTGTACATGATTTTCCAAAACCAGGCATTTTAGCCCTTAAGTTCCAAAAATCGAGGCCTCTGGCCTATCTGAGCTGTTCTAGCTCTCGTCAAGAAGGTCTCCCAAAATTTTTAAGCATTGGCACACATTCAAGGGAGAACACTTCTGACAAAAATAAACTTTCCATCCATCACACCAACCGGGTGTGATGACATATCCGCTTATAACCGGTAAGCAGGTTTTCTACTTCCTTCGAGGAAGTCCATCATACCAACCAGGTATGATCTATTTACAATCGGTAAGTAGTTTTTACGCATAGTTCTTACATCACTCCAATCAGGTGTGTTGTCAAAATTCCACATATAAGTGGTTTTTCATTTCTGATGTGCACATCATCCCAACCGGGTATGATGTGAATAAATCCCACTCACCCTTTAACCGTGACGTGTTCATCCTCGGTTGATTTTCCCAAATCGACGCAAGCTTCTCTTACTAGTGTTCTAGTCCTTCATGCTCCTACACAATTTGGACAACCTTATCTATTAATACTTGGCATAACAGCCTCCATTCCTCAAGTATGAATGGCTAAACTCAAAATTTCCATTTAATTGCACTTAGGTCCCTAAAGTTCATTTTCCTTAGCTTTAGGTCCCTAATGCAAACTTTTCCCCAAATTGAGTCCCAAAACTTCCAAAATTCACTTTAGGCCCTTAATTTACTCAAAATCACTTAAGGGGTTCATGTTTTCCACATTTCTAATTTGGTCCCCAACTTTTCAAAAATTACCATTTTACCCTTACTTTACAAAAATGGAAATTTGGCCCCAATTATTTTAAAAAATTGACCAATTGGTCCTCCAACATCCTTTTCATGGCCAATTGACCCTCAAGTTTTGGGAAATTACAATTTGGTCCCTCAATTTTTCGAAATCCCCATATTTCCCCAATTTTCCCCATTTAAAACTGGCCATTTCCTCCTATGTCTCAAGCATTGGGGGTCTTCTAGGGGTTTGCTGGTGGGTTTTGTGCTTCACCATCCTTGAACCTGAATATCTTGACGTTTTTCTTGTCTAGTCTTCCTTGCCCAATAGTTCCTCCAAGAGTTCTCCTAGACTCCTAAATCCCCTCGTTCATTTCCTTATTTGGGATGGGATTCTCCCAGGTCTCCATGGTGTCTAAGGTAACGCGGGTTTGTTTGGTTACTTTTCTTAGGGCAATCTTCCTACAGCTAATGCATAAGATCACATCATTTTTTAGAGATATGGTTTTAGGAATTTGGAGTTCTTCATTAATGGAGAAGGAGTACATTATGTTGGGGTCTTAGCCCTATTACAAAAAGGTGGTTACGAAATAGATAGGGAGCTACAGGGTTCTTGATAAGTGTCCTCCTTGGTAAGGTTATAAGCCCTTGCTGGCGTTCTTGGCTTCAGGCTTGACTCCCTTCGTACTCAGGGCTGTGACCTCAATAGGTCCTGGCACCATCCTTCTCGATACTTACCCCTAATGTCTCTTGGTTCTTTGGGACTTTTACTATACCTTAGGCATTGGAGAGCTTTTAGGGTTATCTTCCTATGATGACAAAGTGTTGGGTAGTGTTGGTGACGGAAGTCCTAGTTTTCTTGGTTCCTCTCTTGGGAGCCTTCTAAAAATTTTAAAACTTTTCTCTTAATTTTTATGTTATATAGTCTTGATAATGTATTTGAGGAAACAAGCTTTGATACAACTGAAGTTTCCATGCTCCGACCCGGTTTGGTCGGATCCCCATGAGCAACTCGCCACTCCTTTTGGTTCAAGAGGGTTTCACCCCTTCTAAACTGCGGGGAGTCAGGTGTCCTTCTTCTCTAATTTTCTTGGAATAGCATTATACAAAACTCAATATATTTAGTTAGGTACTTATCTTAAGGATAAACTGTGTAGGGGTATTTAAAGTTGGTCTTCCTTTCTCCTAAAAAGGGGTAAAAGGAAGATGGTGAGTTTTCACAATTCAGTGAGTGGGTGTTGGGAGTTAGTTTTCAGAAACATGTTTAGTTTCACTATTCCTTTTTCAAGGATTGTTCCCAAATGCAAATCTCAGAACCTTTTTTCATTTTCATATTAGGTGTGTTTAGCTCTCCTTAACCCATCCCCTTGCCTTGGGAGGCGTTTAGCAAACAAACACATGCCCTTCATCAGGAAGGGTACACACATTCGTAGGGCAGTCCTGGACTACACCCACTTGGAGATCAATGCGATTTTGTTGTCCACCTAGATAGAAGTCCCAGACTTCTACCCTAAGTTTGAGTGGACGTCCCAAATGTCCAACATTCAGACTCGAATGCCACTTCGTGTCCGTATGAGGACGAAGACCTCATCCTGACCCCACCTTGGTCTCATGCATAAGATGCTCCCAAAGCTTCATGACTAACTAGCATGACAAATTGCCCTTATTACCGCCATGTCGTCCAACAACCTTGGAACCCATCACTACCTCTTAGGGCATCTTGATGGTCTCATACCATAAGTGCATGCACAAACAATAGTTTTGCATGATTAAGCCATTCTCTTTGGTGCCAACGGTCCAACGGCCTCGACACTCAACCCGACCTATAGCTGTTTGTCTAGGCTGGTCCCTCGACCAGGCCTTAACGCACTGCTGCCAGCCCATCGAGCATTGTTGGTCCTAACTTGATACCATGGTGAATCACATAAACATTTCCATTTTAATTAGGGGTTTTCATGGCTCTTCCCAATCATGTTTTTTACTGGCTCCAGCCTATGCTCATTGTCCTTGAGCCCTATGAGTTCAAAATCGAAGCCCCTAGTCTATTAGAGAAACTCTAGCCCCCCGTATAGAAGGTCTCCCAAATAGTTTAAGCAGTTGTCACATAGTCAGGGGAGAACACTTCTAAAAAAACCACTTTTTAACTTATCACACCAACCGAGTGTGGGGATAGGTCCGCCTACAACCGGAATGCTGGTTTATCCTTTCCTTAAGGAAGCTCATCATACCAACCGGGTATGATGTTTGTATATTCCTACTCACAACCGATAAGTAGGTTTTAACCTTTAAAATAGTGCTCATCATTCCAACCGGTATGATGTATAAAAGTCCCACTTATGGTGGCCTCCAATTTATAAAAGGTGCTCATCATCCCAATCGGGTATGAAGTGTAATCCCACTCACAATTGGTCTTTCCTTTCAATTAAAATATTCTCATCATCCTAACCGGGTATAACATTAGTAAAACGTACTCTCACGTATGAGCGACTATGCCCAAATTCTCGGTTTATTGCACTTAGGTCCCTAATGTTGACTTTTTCCTCAAATCGAATCCTAAGGTTTTCAATATCCTCTTTGGATTCTCAATTTACTCAAAATTTTGTAAGTGGCTCAAGTTTTCCAAATTTCCAATTTGATCCCCAATTTTCCAAAAATTATGATTTTGTCCCTACTTTCCAAAAATAGCCATTTGGCCCCAAATCTTTCGAAAATTGACCAATTGGTCCCCCAACATCTTTCTCATTGCCAATTGACCTTCAAGTTTGAGAAATTGTATGGAGGTCCCTCAATTTATCGAAAACCCCAATTTTTCCTCAAATTTCTTCCCCTTTTCTAACCGAATTTGATTCATTCAAATTGGCCATTCAATTGGGGTGAATTGATCTAATTGATGGCATGGATCAGTTTTTACACTTCCAAACGATCAAATGGAGATTTGAATTGTAGAATTTGAGTCTGAAACAAGCTCAAATAGAGCTTTGCTAAAAAATTGCTCATAGAGAGAGAAAGTTTCGAAAGCTTACCGTCGAAGGTCTGGCGGTCTAAGCTCTCGATCTAGGGAGCTAGCTCTTGTAATCCCCGACCTTTAAAGATAAGAAAAACTGGGAAAAGAATTGGTCAATTCAAAAGAAAAAATTGAGTCAGTTAACGAACTCAAACTGGTAAAGAAAGGGAAAAAGGGGAAATTGGCAAATCCCAATGACTCAAAGAGTTATAAAAATCATGGAAAATAACCATGGAACAAATGGGAAGAGAAAACCAAATCGATATAGTGTGAACCAGACTTGAACTGGATTGAACCGGTTTGAACTATACATGAACCAAATTCTAAATTCATTTTTCATAGTGGCTTAAAGTGTTCAAATTGGGAAATTAAAGCCACCATTGGATAGGAAATGAATTTAGAAATTTTTAGATTTTAGAAAACTGGTAAAATTGGGTCTGAACCGGCCAATTTTTGCCATTGAACTTGGTTAGATCGGTCCGGTCCTGTTTGGAATACTGTCATCTTCTACCTCAGGATGACAACACTGTTCATTAATGTAGAAAACTTTCTTCTCTGGCGAAGATGTAACCACTCTGATCCGACCATTTTCGGGAGACAATAAGCTCGACCAAAATGGAAAGTGGTTGGGCAGAGAGTCCCCAATCTCCCTATATAAAGAGCTCCTCTTCATCCATCCTCCATACACCTTATGTAAAACCCGCCCTTTTGAGCTAAGGAAAACCAGAAAAAAAAACCGGTCAAACCAAGTGAGGATTCAGAATCGGTTCACAAACCCGATTATTTCTGAATGGGCAAGTTGGGAATTTACAACTCTCGGGTGATCCAAAGGGTTCATTAAACCTTCTAAAAGAAACTTCAGACAAATTAGAAAACAAAAATCAAAGTGGTTCAGGTGAACTAGATTTCATAAGAACTTTAAAGTTCAATGTGCTTGCTTGAGAGTAGTGTGAGGATGGGTGACCTCCTGGGAAGTATGCATTTTTTTGTAACCCGAAATTTCAGTCAAAAATTTGTATGTACTCCTTATCATAAATTAATATATATTTAATTATTATAATTAATACAAATAATTTAATACCTAAATTAAATTATTGGAATTAATACAAATAATTTAATTCCGAAATTAAATTATTGGAATTAATACCGAAATTTAATTTATTAGAATTAATACTGAAAATAAATTTTTTTCCAATTAATACCAATAATTTATGGCAATATTAATACTAGTAATAAATCTCGCCCATTTAATACACGGGTTTTACGCCTATATAAAGAGGTCATCCCCATTTCATTCTCCTCACACCTAAACACTTCTCTCTCTCTCTATTGCTCCATTTCCCGGTAAAGCTCGAACGAGAGATTCGACTTGAACAAAGGTCGGGCTCTTTAGAACCGGGGAGAAGACAGCTATCTAATAGCAAACTTCAATCAATCCGAGAATCGTTGGAGAAGCGTCGATATGATGGAATAGTGAAGCAACTCCGGCGGACCAAAGCTGCCCTATTTCGGCCAAGCTGAAATCGGCCATTTCAAGCCCTCCTCAGGCCAAACCAAGCCCTCCCAACACTTTCTCAGCCTTTTCACGGCCGAATTAGGACTGAAAGGTAAGCCAATTCGGCTCCCCTTTACAATTTTTGATCGGTGCTAGAGAGAGAGTCGATCGAATTTCAATGACGAAATTCTAATCCAATTCGGCATCAATTGATGCAATTCTTGATTCTAGGATAAACCTCAGGATGAGACCTATCTGCCCAGATTGAAAGCTCGGACCGCCGTGCCTTCACCGGTGAGAAATCGAAGCTTTCTCTCTACAGTCTATTTTTCGGCGAAGCTCCGTTTGAGCTCGTTCCGGCGTTAAAATCTGTGATTCAAAGTTTCTTAGAATCGTATGAACATGTAGGAACTCAATTTCAACTCCAATTTCAATAATTAGAAGTGTTTGATCAGTCAATTTGATAAAATCAAATTCGGTAGTGTTGACGAGTTGAAATTGGGGAAAATTGGGGATTTTCGAAATTCATACAATTTTATGAAATTGAGGGTCAATTGGGCATGAAAATAATGTTGGAGGACCAATTGAGGAATTTTGGAAATTTTGGGGCAGAACTTACCATTTTTGTAAAAGAAGGGCAAAATGGTAATTTTGGAAAAATTGGGGGACCAAATTAGAAATTTGGGAAATTAAACCCCTTTTTGGTGAAATTGAACAAATTGAGGTCCCAGGATAAATTTTAAAAGTTACGGGACTCAATTTGAGGAAAAACCGACATTAGGGACTTAAAGTTAAAGAGAAATAACTTTAGGGACCTAATTGCAAATAACTAAAAGTTTGGGTTTTCTCATTCATTAGAAATGAATGAAGGCTGTTATGCCGAGTAATAATGAACAAGGTTGTTCATATCGTATAGGAACACGAAGTACCGGGAACGCCAGCAAGGACAAGCTCGCGTGAATACCAAGAACCGGTCTAGTGGAATTCACGGCATTAACGGGTGAGTGGGTTTACTAACATCATACCTGGTTGGGATGATTAGCACAACTTAAAATTAAAAACCATTTACCGGTTGTGAGTGGGTTATTCACATCATACCCAGTTGGGATGATGAGCACAGTTTAAAGTTAAAAACCACTTACCGGTTGTTAGTGGGTTTACTACTAACATCATACCCGGTTGGGGATGATAAGTGCCTCGATATAAAAAACCCATTGTTTAGTGTTATTTTAATCATCACTACTTAGAGAAAGTGATGTGAAAGTTATGCGAAAAAAAAACTACTTATGGGTTGTAAGTAGGTCATACCCGGTTGGCATAATGAGACTTTCTCGAAGGAAGTTGAAAACCCGTTCATCGGTTATGAACGGAGATGTCCTTGTACCGGTCGGTATGATGGACAGTAAAAACCTATTTTTGTCAGAAGTGCTCTCCCCTGACTGTGTGCTAATGCTTTAACAATTTGGGAGACCTTCTCGACGGGAGCTCGAATAGCTCTAATAGGCCAGGGGCCTCGATTTTGGAACTTGGGGGCTAAATGCCCGATTTTGAAAATCTCGTACAGTGGGCCCAAGGCCAGTTGGCACGAGTAGGAGCTTGTAAATGAACCTGATATATGTGCCATAAAACTTAATAAGTGAATTGTTTGGCCATGGTACCAAGATAGGACCGACATGCTCAGTCAACTAGCGGCAGTGTGACATGACAGGTCAACGGACTAGTCAAGACAAACAGCTGCGGGTTGAGTTGAGAGTCGGGGCCGTTGGACTAGTGGCACCACAGATTACATGGCAATATAAGAAAACATTGTTTGTGCATGCACTGTGAGTACGGGATTATCAAGATGCCCATGAGGGGTAGTGATGCGTCCTAAGGGCACTGGACGACCTGGTGGCTATAAGGGCAGTTCGTCGTTCCAGGTGTCTGTGCGAAATCTGGAGTAGCACTAAGCGCATGAGACCGGGGTGGGGACAGGATGAGGTCTCTATCCTCATACGGACACGAAGAAGTGATTTCGGGATTGTGGGTCAGATGTCATGTATATCCACTCATTCCCAGGGTAGAAGTGGTCGTACTTCTATCCGGGTGGCAGGAAAAGTCGCTCCGAAGCCACTAGCGGGTTCAGTAGTGATACTGACTTGTGAATGTGTGTAACCTTCATGATGAAGGATGTGTGTTGGGTGATGACACACCGTGGTAACTAAGAAATAATGGAAAAAAATCCAAATTTTTAAATGATGGAAATTTTGAAAACAAAGGAGTCTGGCACACTCCATATAAATATTTTTCTTAAAAGTCAAGCTTTTAAAAACCCATTCACTGAGTAGTCGTACTCACCCCTTCCATTATATCCCTTTCAGGAAATCCCGAAAAGCCTCCCCTTAAATACCGTCAACTATGATGCCTGTAAGACAGGTATGTAAAGTTTTAAATTTCTTACTGTTTTGATTATGCTATTCCAGGAAAAAGGTGCAAATTAAAGGACGCCTTACTCTTTATGGTTTACAATAAGGGGAAACCCTTTAATAAACCGGGAGAGTGGCGGGTTGATCACGGGGATCCGACCAAACCGGGTCGGGGCGTGACACCTTAAATCGCCATTCTCTCTCAACTACTCCATTTTTCGGTGAAGCTCAAACCAAAGCTCCGACTTGTGTAGTTTTCTTACCCTCAAAAGTTAAGGTCAGGTCCAATAGACTCTGGGGGAAGTCAGCTACCTGATAGCAACTTCCTTTCGACCCGAGGATCGCTAGAGAAGCGCCGGAGGAATCAAACATTGAAGAAGCTCTAACGGACTGAAGCAGCATTATTTTGGCTGAGTTGAATTCAAGCCAATTTAGCACTCCTCCAGCCAAACCAAGCCTCCACGACACCCCCATGACCTCACACGGTCTTAACAGAGCTGAAAGGTAAGCAAATTTGGCCCTCCTCCGTTGTTGCCAGTTGGCGTTAGAGAGAGAAAGTACTGAATTTTTCTAATAAAATTCACCCTCAATTGGACATCAATTATAGAAATACTTGATCCTAAAAGGAATTTCAGGATGAGAGCTACCTTGCTAAATGAAGAGCTCGTAATGCTGCACCTCCGACGGTAAGCTTTAGAAGCTTTCTCTCTCTATAAACCATTTTCTGTCGAAGCTTCGTTTGAGCTTGTTTTGGACCCAAATCATGCAATTCAAAGCTCAATTGAATCGTATGAAGTGTAGGAACTTATGCATATAATCAATTGGAGAAATTAACCCTAATTTAATAGCCAATTTGAAGAAATCAAATTTGTTTTGTTTGAAAATTAGAAATTGGGGAATTTTTTTTGGGAAAATTGGGGATTTTGAACAATTGAGGGATCTTTATGCAATTTCCCAAAGTTGAAGGCCAATTGAACATGAGAAATATATTAGGGGACCAATTGGTCAATTTTCGGAACATTCGGGGCCAAATTGCCATTTTTGGAAAATGGGGGCAAAATTGTAATTTTTGAAATGATAGAGAAAAGGATCCAGAATGGAATGATTTTGACTATCGATTCATTAGTAAAAAAACCTCCCCCACCTTTGAATTGCCGAAGCAAGAACTATATGTAAGAGTTGAAGCCCCAAAGGGGGAATTGGGAATTTTTTTAATAGGAGATCAGAGTGGTTTTCCTTGGAGATGGAAAATTCGCCCACCCGGATTTATCAATTTACAAATTCTTCCTCAGTTAGTTAAAAGAATGAAATTGGCTGATATTATGACAATATTAAGTAGCATAGATATCATTATGGGAGAAGTAGATCGTTAAAATGATAATTGATACAACAGAAGTACAAGATATCAATTCTTTTTCCAGATTGGAATCCTTCAAAGAGTTCTATGGAATCATATGGATGCTTGTACCTATTTTGAGTCTTGTATTGGGAATTACAATAGGTGTACTCGTAATTGTGTGGTTAGAAAGAGAAATATCCGCAGGAATACAACAACGTATTGGTCCGGAATATACTGGTCCTTTGGGAATTCTGCAAGCTCTAGCCGATGGTACAAAATTAATTTTCAAAGAGAATATTCTCCCATCTCGAGGGGATACTCGTTTATTCAGTATAGGACCTTCCATAGCAGTTATATCCATTTTACTAAGTTATTCAGTAATTCCTTTTAGTTATCACCTTGTTTTATCCGATCTCAATATCGGTGTTTTTTTATGGATTGCTATTTCAAGTATTGCTCCCATCGGACTTCTTATGTCAGGATATGGATCAAATAATAAATATTCCTTTTTAGGTGGTCTACGAGCTGCGGCTCAATCAATTAGTTATGAAATTCCATTAACTCTTTGTGTATTATCAATATCTCTACGTGTGATTCGGTTAAACATAAACTTTTCTTTCCTTCTTTCTTTTTAGGAAAGAAATTGAATAGATGTATCTTCATTTTTTTATTCATTATTTAGGTTGATGAACTAAATCAGATAGTTATATGAGTGAAAGAAAACAGCTTCTAAATTAGCAGTAAAAAAATTGAGTCTCATCTCCTATGTACAAGAATTAAAAGAAAATAAAAATAAACAAGACCTTTATCCCCAAGATCGGTTGATTAATCAGCCAAGCTTGAAGCGGGCTCAAAAGCTCAACCAACCATATATAGTTTTTATTATCCTTTCTATGTAGTACTATAATGGACCATTGAGTAAAAATGAGTGGATGGTTAGGAACACAAAAATACATAAAGGATTAGTAATGGAGATTTTTATGTAAATTATACAAAAGGGTATTTTTCATAACATAAAAAGAATACTAATTGGGGCTTTACGTTGGTAGAAATGATCAAGCAGTACTCCTCATGATTCCGATCCAGAGTATGCTCCTATCCACAGATTAAAAAAAATGACTATCGGGAACGAAATAATCCTTTTTTTTTTAAACTCCCTTTTTAAGAAAGAAGAAGAGAAACGAAAAAAATCCTTTTTTTTTCTTTCATATATTCATAGAGATATTGTGTCATGATTCATGAAATACTGAATTCTATAATTTTTTTTTTCGTAATAAAAAAGGATGGATTGAAATATCTATTGATATTTCTACAAGGAGTATTTTAATGAAGGATTAAGTTATTACTCACAACAAAGAAAAATTAAAATTATTAAGGGACAAGATCAATTCAGAAGCGTTTTTTAGTTATTATTATAGCATCTAGCAGACAGAATTTCATTGGTTTAATTCGGGATCTTCCAATAGGTTTTTACTTTAAAATCTATATTTATATTACAACCATATTAAGATAAATAGTATTGGAATAATATTGGTTTGGTCCTTTTAAATTTATTTTTGGCCCCCGAGGAGCCGTATGAGGTGAAAATCTCATGTACGGTTCTGTAATAGCGATGGGAACAGTGATGTTATCATCGACTATGATTATCTAACAGTTCAAGTACAGTTGATATAGTTGAGGTCCAATCAAAATATGGTTTTTGGGGATGGAATTTGTGGCGTCAGCCTATAGGATTTGTTGTTTTTCTAATTTCTTCCCTAGCAGAATGTGAGAGATTGCCTTTTGATTTACCAGAAGCAGAAGAAGAATTAGTAGCCGGTTATCAAACCGAATATTCTGGTATCAAATTCGGTTTATTTTACGTTGCTTCCTATCTAAACTTATTAGTTTCTTCATTATTTGTAACAGTTCTTTACTTGGGTGGTTGGAATATCTCTATTCCATACATATTCGTTCCTTCCATTTTTGATATAATCAACATGTTTTTATTTCCATTTTACTATTTAATATTTAACAATATTTAACTTTAACATAGTATTTCAAAATTCTTTAATTTTAATTATGTTAAATAAATATAAGTGTTAAATAAATATAAGGTATATGCGTGAGATACAATCTAATTTCAGACAAATACTTCATACAAATACTATGTATAATAGAACTATGTATAATAGAACTATTATCTTATAATACCTCAGGAGCTAACACCAAAAACTCGAGTTCCTTTTGGATTTCCTTCTTGATCAATAACAACTGCAGCATTGTCATCATATCGTATTATCATACCGTTGTCATGTTTTAGTTCTTTACAAGTGCGTACAATTACAGCTCTGATCACTTCTGATCTTTCTAGCGGTGTGTTTGGTAATGCTTCCTTGATTACAGCAACAATAATGTCACCAATATGAGCATATCGGCGATTACTAGCTCCGATGATTCGAATACACATTAATTCTCGAGCCCCGCTGTTATCGGCTACATTCAAATGGGTTTGAGGTTGAATCATATCATTTTTTAATCTGTTCTTTCAATGCAAAGAGTGAAGGAAAAAAAAGAAATATTGTTTGTCAAAAAAAAAAAGAAACCCGCAATTTTTTTATCCCAAGACTTTTTTCTTTGGTTTTACGTCCCTATTTATCCTGAAATAATGAATTGAGTTCATATAGGCATCTTTGAGGCCGTTCAATAGCCTTTCTGGCTATATTTTCTGCTACTCCACCCATTTCATAAATTATTCTACCTGGTTTAACGATAGCTACCCAATATTCGGGAGATCCTTTACCCGAACCCATACGTGTTTCTGTAGGTCTTACTGTAACGGGTTTGTCTGGAAATATACGTACCCATATTTTTCCACCACGCCGCACATTTCGTGTCATTGCTCGTCGCCCCGCTTCTATTTGTCTAGATGTGATCCAAGCCGGTTCAAGTGCCTGAAGAGCATATTTACCGAAAGAAATACGATTGCCTCGATAAGATATCCCTTTCATTCTTCCTCTATGTTGTTTACGAAATCTAGTTCTTTTGGGGGTTATAGTTGATGCTTCTTTTTCAATTCCATCTCTACTACAAAACCGGACATGAGAGTTTCTTCTCATCCGGCTCCTCGCGAATTAAAGTATTCAAATGAAATGAAAATATACTGAATTTTTTATTCTTTTTTTTTTTGAGATTTCATCTAATCTATTAGAAATTTCTATATCTTGTTTGGATATCTACTTAAAACATGTATTTTAGTTTATTTAAAATGTATTTTAGTTTATTTCTAGATAATTTTTTTTCTTTTTATTAATATAATTAATGTCTTTTTTTTTTGTCTTTTATCATATTGGATCAAACAAGATTAACTAATCTAATAAAAACCTTCGCAGGGGAATATTTACTCTAATTCAATATTTATATTTATAATTCAATATTTATATTTATTTCCGTTCTAGGGTTAGCTCATAATTTCTCGGAATAAATGAATTGGTCTCGGTTCGTTCCGCCATCCCACCCAATGAATTAGTAGAGTTCGTTTTTCAATAAAATCCTCTGTATTCATAGGTTCCGTCGTTCCCATCACTTCTCAATTAATGGTTAGGTTTGAATTCTACAATGGAGCTCTCATTAAATTTGTTCTTGAGTCAATCTTCTCAGTCTTTATTGGCTCGAGGCTCTGGATTTGTTTATGAACAGTTTTATCTAGTTATGGGTGAATCAGTATTAATGCGCTCTAACACTGCCTTTTCTGAGATGACTCGTAAACCTTACATATATTGGAATGGTTGATATATCATTGATATTCTTTTTCTTTCTTTCTCTCCCTCTTCCATTTATCTGCATACTTTTCTATCAAAAGCAGATTGGTTTTTCTTTTGTTTTTTATTTTATGCAAAAAAAAAAATTCAGTTGCTACAATGATATGGCCAATATATCATATCTTGATTGGTTTTTTTGTATCCAGATAATGTGAAGTAATGAGTTGATTATTAGTTCTATAATTATTAGTTCATAGTATGGGTAGGTCCATTTTATTTTTGAATCCTATCCTTTCTAAAAAAAATCAACGAGTCACACACTAAGCATAGCAATTAAATAAACTGATCAATCAAATTTTTATTCAACCCTATAGAATTGAGAATTGCTCATTTTCTTTTTTTTTTCTTTAAGAGAAAAAGAATGAAAGGAAAGAGTTTATTATTTTTTATTCTATTTTTCAATGAATATAGTGTAAAGACAGGTAAAGTATTCTTATTCCTCTTCTAAAAATATCCAAATTTTGATGCCCAATACCCCATAGATAGTTCGGACTGTATAGCAACAATAATCAATTTTAGCTCGAATGGTTTGTAGCGGAACCCTACCTTCTCGGACCCATTCGACACGTGCAATTTCTTTTCCGTCGATATGCCCCGCAATTTGTACTTGAATTCCTTTTGTATCCGCATGCTCGGTTAATTCAATAGCCTTTTTCATTGCTTTGCGAAATGAAACTCTATTCTTTAATTGTCCAGCTATAAATTCTGCAAGAATATTAGGGTCCCCATAAGGGTTTGTAATTCTTCTAATAGTAATGTTGACTTTTCGGTTGACTTGGGAACCAAATTGGAACTTTGGAAAACATGAGCCCCTTACATAATTTTGAGTAAATTGAAGACCTAAAAGGAATTTTGGAAGCCTTGGGACTCAATTTAGGGAAAAGTTAGCATTAAGGACCTAAAGTTAAGGAAAATGAAATTTTGGGACCTAAGTGCAATAAACCAACAATTTTAAGCATAGTCGCTCGTATGTAAGAAAATGATGGCTTTCATGCCAAACCTTAATTGATAAGGATGCACAAATCATGTAGGGACACGTGTGACCAGAATGCTAGCAAGAGAAAGCTCGCATAGACATGGAAAACTGACTAGGGACGAACATGTCATGGTAATCGGGTGAGTAGGACCATTTATACCTCATACCCCGTTGGGATGATGAGCACTACTTTTAAATGGATAAAACCTACTTATGGATTATAAGCAGAGGTAGTCATACCCGATTGGTATGATGAGTTTCCTTGATGAAAGGAGAAACTCGCATGTCAGTTGTGTGATGAAGTGGAAAATAATTTTTTTTCAGAAGTGTTCTTCCCTGACTGTGTGCCAATGCTTAAAATATTTGGGAGACCTTCTTGAAGGGAGCTAAAATAGATCAGATAGGCTAGGGACCTCAGTTTTTTTTACTTATGGGGGCTAAATGCCTAGTTTTGGAAAAACACGTGCAGTGGGGCCAAGGCTAGGGAGCACGAGCAGGAGCTCGTAAACAAACACGAATTAAGAAAGAGCCATGAAAATTTCTAATGAAATTGGTTGTATGATTTCTCCACAGTACCATGTTAGGACAGATAGTGCTTGATGGACTCGTGGCAATGCATCAAGGCCAAGTTGATGGACCGATCTAGACCAACAGTTGTAGGTCGGATTGAGCGTTGTAGCCGTTGAACTGTTGGCACCAAAGACAATGGCTAATATGTGGAAATTCTTGTTTGTGCATACACTTGTGGTACGGGAGCATCAAAATGCCCTAGGGGTAGTGATGGGTCCTAAGGGCTACTGAACAACATGATGAAGATAAGGGAAGTTTGTCATGCTAGTTAGTCTTGAAGCTCGAAGTAGCTTCTTATGCACGAGACCGAGGTGGGGGTTAGGATGAGGTCTCTGTCCACATACAATCATGGAGTGGCATTCAAGTCTGAGTGTCGGATGTCGAGAACATCCACTCAGACCCATGGTAGAAGTGGACGGGCTTCTATCTTGGTGGACGATAAAGACGCTCTGATCCACAAGTGCGTACGGTGGACGTGCTACACTTGCGAATGTATGTACCCTTCCTAATGAAGGTCATGTGTTTGTTTGCTAAATGCCTCCCAAGGTAAGGGGACGGGCTAAGAAACCTAAACTTCCCTAATATGGAAATGGGAAAACGATTTCAAAATTTGAGGTTGAAAATCCTTGGAAAAAGGAATGGTAAACCTTGGAAAAAGGTTTTGGAAAAGAAATTGAATTTGAGAAAATCCTATATAAAGAAAATGTTAACCTTGGCACGGTTTGGTTAAAGTTATTTTGAAAACTCACTCCCTCCCTTTTACCCCTTTCAGATGACCAAGGAAAAACTAAACTTAAAGACCTCCTTGTACGAGAACTATAAGACAAATATGTCTATTTTAAGATATTGAGTTTTGTATAATGCTATTCTAGGAAATACAGGAAAAAGGACGCCTTACTCCTCGCGGTTTAGAAAAGGGTGAAACACTTCATGGACCAAAGGGAGTGGCGGGTTGCTCATGGGGATCCGACCAAATCGAGTGGTATTAGAGCCTATTTCCTCGAATACATCATCAAGACTATATAACATAAGTGTTAAACAAAACTATCTACCTTGTAGGAAGATGGCCCCAAGAAAAGTAGCTAAACAGACCCACGCTACCCTAGCCACCCCGGAAACGGGGAAGAATCCCATCCCAAAGGAGGAAATGAACCAGGGAACTAAGAAGTATAGGAGGACTCTTGGAGTAACCACTGATCAAAGAAGACTCAACAAGAAAACCTTCAAGGTTTTGGGCTCAAGGACGATGAAGCACCGAACCATCAGCAATCCCTTATAGGGGTCCTACAATGCTCAAAGTATAGGAGGAACCACAAAGGCCCACACAAGGACATGGCCTGTTATAGATGTGGACAATGGGGATATTACATGAGAAGGTGCCCAACGTTATGGAGGACAAGTCCCAAGAGAACCTATTGTGCGTGTAGAAGTGTAGGACATATTAAAAAGGATTGTCCCACACCGTTAGGAATCAAAGCGATACGTTCCAATAAGGATACCTCCTCACCTATAGAAGATCGAAGGGATAACATCATAAGAACCACGATTTTGGCTAGGGATTTCAGCCTCAACCAAGAAGAAATTCTTCTAGACAGCATAGTAGTTAGTACTTCCTGACCCGTCATTGTAATAATCTTCCTTAAGATAAGTTAAAACCCCAAACTATATTCCTACTTCAATGATGAATAAATAAAATTCAAAGTTCCTAAAAATTTTTCTATCTCACAATGATGCGATTGTGTGCCTCAATTACATGAGGAAGGATCACGGGAAGAAGACCAAGGGTAGGAACTTTAGAAAACCCAAACGGAGCCAAATGTAGAGAAAGGGAATTTTCCCTTAAAGAGCAGGTTAAGTAAGAGGTTTGCAAAGAGGTCAAAAAATAGCAAGGTAAAATTTGAACTTCTTCTTAAGAAGGTCAACCAGAGAGGAATACCACAAGAATAGAGGTAAGGTACATGAGAAGTACACCTAAAACCCCCTCAGAAAGGGAAAACGCAGAAAACATCCTCCAACAACTCTAGGGTAGAACACAGTAAGAGTGAAGAGGGGAAGAAATGTGCTAGGAAAGGCACTCCGGAGGGATGTATACAGCTATGTACCCCTCTAAGGGACCATTAATGGGCGGCTGGACATAACATGGAGTGCTAGGAACCAACCCATAATCAGAAGCACCTCGAAGGAAGGATAAGGAACAAAAAGGGAATTGGAGGATAGGGAAGGATTAAGGGCGGATAACCATACCGATATCAGAAGGGTGTAAGAAAGGAAAGAAGGAAAAACCTTCAAGGAGCATTCAGGAGGTTGAACGTGAAAATCCCAGGACAAAAGTCCCTAAGTAAGAGGATAAATGTAGGAAGTGAGACCATAAAAAGGAAATTCTCAAGCTAAGGAACTGACAGGTGGATCATAAGAGGCTTAACCAGAAATAAGGAATCTCAAAAGGGGCATAAGTGGTGAAGGATGTCTTGGGATGGCAAGTGTGACTTGCTTTGGAAAAATGAGAGTAGGCAAGTAGGAAGCAACTAATAACAACAGAAATGAAAATCTCTACTTTGAAGGACATAGTAGAGAATGGAACCATAAAAAAGAGAACTCCCTCAAACAAAGCAATCAACACGTAGACCGAAAGAGATCAACTTGGAATAAGGAATCGTGAAATGGTCACAAGCGAGTAAGAGTGGATTGAGGAAAGGGAAAGTTCTTGAGTAAAGAACGCCTCTAGAAATGAGGAAGGACATAAGAAAGGAAGAATCCCAACGTGTCAGTAAGTCATCGAGAAACTCGATGGTTGGAACTAGGGAAAAACCAATAAGGAAGTTAGTAAAGGACGAATAGATAAGGAAAACCTACACCATTATGAAAGACATGACGCCAAAGGTAAAAGGATGATTACATAGAAGTGAAGGTCGTTGAGGAATACTACCAGATGAAAAGAAAGGATGATATGATATGATCCCCGAAAGGTTAGAAGGTTGAGAACAACCATCTAGGAAATGCTTTAGAATTATAATAGACAAAGATAAGTTCCAGAACAGGTCATGCCGTAAGGGACATGTAGGTCCAACAGTCCCAAGAAAATGTGGCTACAGTAAGAAAGAGTCAGTTAGTTGGGCATGACAAGGATGAACATAAAACTTGGACCAGAGTTGTAATAAACAAAGGATGGATGAAGGACCAAATAAGGTAAAAAGGGAATCACATCAAAACCCATGGTGTTAAGGATGAAGAGTTTGAAAGGATGCTGAGCTAAAGAGCATCAACGATCAAGGAAATAAATGGAAATGAGGAAGATCGAACATTTATGGAACATCCAACCCGATAAGAACCCAAAAGGAAAAGTCTTAACCTAAGTTGAGTAAGAAGTGGACCTAAGGATGTACCTTGGGATTAGTGGGTAGGATATAACTGATCGTGATACACTCCATGGAGTGAATGTAAAATGGAAAGGAAGAAATATTTCTCAAGTGCATGGCTAAAGGACTAAGTGAAGGAAACAACCAAAGTGATAGCATGTCGTGTAGACCCCAAGAGAATATAAAGGGAAGTTACTCCCAATGCAAAGGATTGTTGACTTAGTTTTAGGGACAAAACCCCTAAAAGGAGGGGAGAGTTGTAAACCCTATCCTTTAAAGATAAGAAAAACTGGGAAAAGAATCGGTTAATTCAAAAGAGAAAACCGAGCCGATTACCGAACTCAAACTAGTAAAGAAAGGGAAAAAGGGAAAATTGACAAATCCCAAGTGACTCAAAGAGTAATAAAAATCATGGAAAAGAACCTTGGAACAAATGGGAAGAGAAAACCAAACTGGTTCAGGGTGAACCAGACTTGAACCGGATTGAACTTGTTTGAACCATACATGAACCAAATTCTAAATTCATTTTTTGTGGTGCCTTAAAGTTATCAAATTGGAAAATTGAAGCCAGCATTGGATATGAAATAAATTTAGATGAATTTAGAAATTTTAAGATTTTAGAAAACCTATTGAATTAGGTCTGAACCGGCTGATTTTTGCCATTGAACTCGGTCAAATTGGTCCGGTCCGGTTCAGAACAGTGTCATCTTCTTCCTCAGGGTGACGACAATGTTAATTAATGTAGAAAACTTCCTTTTCCGACAAAGATGAAACTGCTCTAATCAGGCTGTTTTTGGGCGAGGATAAACTCGACCAAAATGGAAACTGGTCGGGCAGAGGGTCCCTAAGCTCCCTATATAAAGAGTTGCTCTCCATTCATCATCCACACACCTCAAATCACCATTCTCTCTCAACTGCTCCATTTTCTGGTGAAGCTCAAAGTAGAGCTCCAACTTGGGTAGTTTTCTTAGCCTCATAAGGCAAGGTCGGGACCTCTAGACTCCAGGGGAAGTCAGCTACCTGATAGCAACTTCCTTCTGACCCGAGAACTGGCAGAGAAGCACTGGCGAAATCAAATAGTGAAGCAGCTTTGATGGACCAAAGCTACCCTATTTTGGCCGAGTTGAATTTGGAAAATTTAGCCCTCCTCAAGCCAAACAAGCCTCCTCGACACCCCCACAGCCCTTACACGGCCTCAACAGAGCTTAAAGGTAAGCTAATTTGGCCCTCCTCCGTTGTTGCCGATCGGCGTTAGAGAGAGAAAGTACTAAATTTTACTAATAAAATTCACCCTCAATTGGATATCAATTGTAGTAATTCTTGATCCTAAAAGGGACCTCAGGATGAGAGCCATCTCCCCATATTAAGAGCTTGGATTGCCGCAACTCCCACGATAAGCTTTATAAGCTTTCTCTCTCTACAAATAGTTTTCTGGTGAAGCTCCGTTTGAGCTCGTTTCAGACCCAAATCAACCAATTCAAAGCTCAATTAAATCATATGGAAGTGTAGGAATTGATCTATATCATCGATTGGAGCAATTAACCTCAATTGAATGGCCAATTTGAAAAAATCATTTTCGATCAGTTTGAAGAGGAAAAATTGGGGGAAAATTTTGGGGAAAATTTGGGATTTCAAAAACTTGAGGGACCTTTATGCAATTTTCCAAAATTGAAGGCCAATTGGCCATAAGAAAGATGTTAGGGGATCAATTGGTCAATTTTTGGAACATTTAGGGCCAAATTGCCATTTTTGGAAAGTAGGGGCAAAATTGTAATTTTTGAAAAGTTGGGTACCAAATTGGAAATTTGTAAAACTTGAGCCCCTTACACAATTTTGAGTAAATTGAGGACCCAAAGGGATTTTTGGAAGCCTTGGAACTCAATTTGGTGGAACGTTAGCATTAGGGACCTAAAGTTAAGGAAAATAAACTTTATGAACCTAAGCACAATAAACGAACAATTTTGAGCCTAATCGCTCATACGTGAGAAAACGATGGCTGTCATGCCAAATCTTAATTGATAAGGATGCCCAAATCATGTAGGGACATGTGTGACCAGAACGCCAGCAAGAGAAAGCTCACGTAGACTTGGAAAACCGATTGGGGACGAACACGTCATGGTCATCGAGTGAGTTACCATTTATACCTCATACTCAGTTGAGATGATGAGCACTACTTTTAAATGGATAAAACGTACTTACAGATTGTAAGTAGAGGTAATCATACCCGGTTGGTATGTTGAGTTTCCTTGAGGAAAGGAGAAACCCGCCTACCAATTGTAAGAGAAGATATCATCACACTTGGTTGGTGTGATGAAGTGGAAAATAAATTTTTGTGAGAAGTGTTCTCCCCTAACTGTGTGCCAATGCTTAAAATATTTGGGAGACCTTCTTGATAGGAGCTAAATTAGCTTTGATAGGCCAAGGGCCTTAGTTTTTGAACTTATGGGGCTAAATGCCCGGTTTTGGAAAAACATGTGTAGTGGGCCTAAGGCCAGCGGGCATGAGCAGGAGCTCGTAAACAAACTTGAATTAAGAAAGAGCCATGAAAATTTCTAATGAAATTGGTTGTATGATTTCGCCACAGTACCAAATAAGGACTGATAGTGTTCGATGGACTGGCGGTAGTGCGTTAGGGCCATGTCGACGGACCGGTCTAGACAAATAGTTATAGGTCGGATTGAGCCTCGGGTCGTTGGACCGTTGGCACCAAAGACAATGGCTAATACGTGAAAACTCTTGTTTGTGCATTCACTTATGGTACGGGACCATCAAGATGCCCTAAGGGGTAGTGATGGGTCCTAAGGGCTATTGGACGACATGGTAGAGATAAGGGTAGTTCGTCGTGCTAGTTAGTCTTGAAGCTCAGAGTTGCTTCTTGCTCATGAGACCGGGGTGGGGTTGGGATGAGGTCTATGTCCTCATACGGACACAGAGTGGCATTTGAGTCTAAGGGTCGGATGTCGAGAACTCCACTCAGACCTAGGGTAGAAGTGGACGGGCTTCTATCTTGGTGGACGGTAAAGACGCTTCGATCCACAAGTGGGTGTAGTGGATGTGATACACCTGCGAATGTGTGTACCCTTCCTAATGAAGGGCATGTGTTTGTTTGCTAAATGCCTCCCGAGGCAAGGGGACTGGCTAAGAAAACTAAGCACACCTAATATGAAAATAGGAAAAGGTTTCAAAATTTGAGGTTGAAAATCCTTGTAAAAAGGAATGGTAAACCTTGGCTAGGTTCTTGAAAAGAAATTGAATTTGAGGAATACCCTTTATAAAGAAAATGTTAACCTTGGCATGGTTTGGATAAAGCTATTTTGAAAACTCACTCCTAACACCCGCTCACTAAGTCCTAAAACTCATCCCTCCCGTTTACCCCTTTCAGGTAACCAAGGAAAAACTAAACTTAAAGACCTCGCTATACGGGAACTATAAGACATATATGTCTGTTTTAAGATATTCAATTTTGTATAATGTTATTCCAGGAAAGATAGGAAAAAGGATGCCTTACTCCTCGCGGTTTAGAAAAGGGTGAAACCCTTCATGGACCAAAGGGAGTGGCGGGTTGCTTATGGGGATTCGACCAAACTGGGTCGGGGCATGACAACTCTCATCCTTAGGATCCTTTTAGGATCAAGAATCGCTACAATTGAAGTCCATATGATGATGAATTTTGTTAGTGAAATTTGGCACTTTCTCTCTATAGCACCGATTTGCAACGACGAAGTATGGCCAAATTGGCTTACCTCTCACCTTTGTAAAGGTCATGTGAGGGTCGTGGAGACTTTGGAGAGGCTTGGTTTAGCTGGAGTAGGTCTGAATTTAGCCAAATTCAGCTCAACCAAAATATAGCAGCTTCGAACTGACGGAGCTGCTTCACTGTTTGATTATATCGGTGCTTCTTCGGGGATCCTCGGGTCGAAGGGAGGTTGCTGCCATGGACGCTATTAGGCTAAGGGATATTGAATAAGGATGTTCATATCATGTAGGAACACGAAGTATCGGGAATGCCAACAAGGATAAGCTCGCGTGAAGGCAAAGAACCAATCAAGCAGAAATCACTGCATTATCGAGTGAGTGGCATTTTTATATCATACCCGGTTGGCATGATAAGCACATTGGAAATGAAAAACCCACTACTAAGTGGTATTTTAACCATCACACCTAAGAGGAGTGATGTGAAAATTCTGTAGAAAAACTACTTAGTGGTTGTAAGTAGATCATACCTGGTTGGTATGATAAACTTCTTGGAAGGAAGTAGAAAACACGCTTATCGGTTTAAGCAGAGATGTCCTCATACCCGGTTGGTGTGATGGACGACTAAAAGTTTATTTTGTCGGAAGTGCTCTTCCATAACTTTGAGCCACTGCTTAAACTTTTTGGGAGACCTTCTTGATGGGAGCTCGAATAGCTTAGAGGGGCCGGAGGCCTCGATTTTGGAACATGGGGGCTAATATGCTCAATTTTAAAAATCTCGTACAGTGGGCCCAAGGCCAGTTGGCATGAGCAGTAGCTCGTAAACAAACATGGAGTTTAAGCCATGGAAACTTTGAATGAATGATATGTTTGGCCATGATACCAAGATAGGACTGACATACTCGATGGACTAATGGCAGTGCGACATGACAGGTCGACGAACTAGTTGAGACAAACAACTGCAGGTCGAGTTGAGGGTCGGGGCCGTTGGACCTGTGGCACCACAGATTAAATGGCTTATGTGGAAAATTGTTGTTTTGTGCATGCACTGAGTTATGGGACCTTTAGGACAATTTGGGATAGAAAACAATACCAGTTCAAGTGAACCAGATCTAAATTGGATTGAACTGGTTTGGACCAGTTTGAACCATCATTGAACCGAATGCTAAATTCATTTTTCTAGGTGGCTTAAAATATTAAAATTGGAGAATTAAACCACCATTGGATAGAGAACGAATTTAGATGAATTTATTAATTTTTTATTTTGAAAAACACGGTTGAATCGGATTGGAACCGGCCAGTTTAAGCATTGAACCTGGTTCGGTCCATCCGGAACAATGTCGTCTTCTTCCTTCAGATTACAACACTGTTTACTTGCCAGAAAAATAAACAGTGATAGAGGAAAGGAAATGTTTTCTTTCAGGACATTTTAGGACATCAATTAGTGTCATTTATGTGCCAAATGGATGGCCAAAGAGTCCTTGAGCTCTCTATATAAAGAGCCCCTCTCCATTCATACTCCACTCACTTGAAAACTTCACTCTTTCTCAGCTACTCGGTTTTTTTATGAAGCTCGAATAGAGCTCTGACATAGGGGTTTTTCTGAGCCAAAGAAGGTGAGGTTGGGTTCCATAGACTTGGGGAGAAGTCAGCTACCCAATGGTGGTCACCATTCGATCTGAGGATCACCAAAGAAGTGGCGGCATAATCAAACAGTGAAGCAGCTCCGGCGGACAAAAGCTGCCATGTTTCGATCGAGCTAAAAGCAACCAAATTGAGCCCTTCTCAGGCCAAACCAAGCTCTCCCAACACTACCTCAGCCCTCATACGACCTAATTAGAGCGGAAAGGCAAGCCAATTTGGCTTCCCTTTGTAATTTTTTATCAGTGTTAAAGAGAGAACCGATGAAACTTCACTGACCGAATTCTCCTTCAATTTGATATTAATTGATGTGATTCTTGATCCTAGGAGTAACCTCAGTATGAGAGCTACTTGGCCCGATCGAAAGCTTAGACCGCCACACTCCCGACGGTAAGCCTTCAAAGCTTTCTCTCTCTAATTCAATTTTCCGGTGAAATTCCATCTTAGCTCGTTCTGGCCTCAAATCATGCGATTCAAAACTCAATTGAATCATATGGATGTGTAGAAACTCAATTTTACCTTCAATTTCAACAATTAACATCGATTGAATGGTCAATTTGATGAAATCAAATTTGGTCAGTTTGAAAGGGGAGAATTGGGGGAAATTAGGGATTTCATAAAATTGAGGGACCAAAGTGCAATTTCCCAAAATTGAGGTCCAATTGTCCATGAAAAAGATGTTGGAGGACCAATTGGTCAATTTTTAAAATTTATTAAGGTCAAATTGCCATTTTTGTAAAGTAGGGGCAAAATAGTAATTTTTGAAAAGTTGGGGACCAAATTGGAAATTTGGGAAACTTGAGCCCCTTTTTATGATTTTACATAAATTAAGGACCCAAAGTGGATTTTAGAAGTTTTGGGACTCAATTTGGGGAAAATTAGCATTAGGTACCTAAATGAAAATAAATAAAAAGTTTGAACATTTTATTCATACGTAAGGAATTAGGGCTATTATGCCAAATGTTAATAAACAAGGATGTCCGAATCATGTAGGAGCATGAAGGACTAGAAAAGTCAGCAAGGATAAGCTCAAGTGGAGGCAAAAAGTTGATTAAGATGAATACACAACACTTATCAGGTGAGTGGGATTTTTCACATCATACCCGGTTGGGATTATGAGTACATCTAAAATGAAAAACCACTACTATGTAGAATTTTAACATCACACCTAGTTGGAGTGATGTGAGAACTATGCAAAAAAACTATTTATCGGTTGTAAGTAGATCAAACAACTGTAGGTCGAGTTGAGGGTCGGGGTTGTTGAACCAATGGCACCAAAGATTAATGGCTTTATGGAAAACTTTGTTTGTGCATGCATTTGAGGTTCAGGACCATCAAGATGCCCAAGAGGGGTAGTGATGCGTCACAGGGGCTACTGGACAACATGGTGGAGATAAGGGTAGTTTGTCGTGCTAGTAGTTAGGGAAGCTCGACGTAGCTTCATGCGCATGATATCGGGGTGGGTCGAGAAGAGGTATCTATCCTCATACAGACACGAAGTTGCTTTTCGAGTTTAAGGGTCGAATGTCGCGAACATCCACTCATTCCCAGGGTAGAAGTAGATGGGCTTCTATCTAGGTGGCCGGTAAAGTTGCTCTGATGCCACAAGTGGGTGCAGTGGACTGGCTGCCCTACAATTGTGTGATCTCTTCATGATGAAGTGTGAGTGTTGATTGTTAAACACACAGATTTGGATAATAAGGAATTATGGTTTTGAAAATCGATAATTTGAAGGAGTAATAATCTTAAAGGAAATAAGGAGTCTGACACACTCAAATTAAAAACTATTTTATTGAAACTCTTTTTCAAACACCCGTTCATTAAGTTGTAGAAACTCATTCACCTTTTCTATCCCTTGTTTAGGAGTAGAAAAAATGACTAGGGATAACAACAGGATTTACCCTCTATCAGGTATGCTTAATGTCTTTTTAAGCTTGCATTTTTATTAATATATGTTATTCCAAGGAACACAGTTGAAATTTCGTCTCGCTTCTCTTGATTAAAGAAAGGGGAAACCCTTCTTGAACCAAGGGAGCGGCGGGTTGATCACGGGGATCTGACCAAACCGGGTTGAGCCGTGACAATCCTTCTACCTAGGAACTTCCATCCTGGGTGTTTCATGTTCAACCTCCCTAACGCTCCTTGAATGCTTTTCCTTCTTTTATTACACCCTTCTAACATAGGTATGGTTATTCGCCCTTGATCCTTCCCTGTCCTATTACTACTCTTTTAAGGTTACTTGTGTATTCCTCCAGAATTCTCTTCCTATCACACTTCTTTTCCTCTTCCTCTCTTCGTGTCTTATCCTAAAGTGTCAGTAGCACTTTCCGCGCTCCCACATCTTCCTTGTACCTTACTTTCCTCTTGGTTATCTTCCATTCCACTACTTTCTCTTGGGACAGCCCAATTCTTCTTGGTTTCCTAACTTTTGTATGGGGTCTCTTCTTTAACTCCTTATGGTCCTTAGGTTTTTCCTCTACTACTCCTGCATCTTTTGATGCCTTCAACTCAATCCCAAACACACTCTTTCCCTTCTTCCTACAGATGGTTAGGGTGTGTCCTTTCTAGTGATTCAAGGCAGACTCTTGGTCCAGACTTGTTGCCTTGTTACTCCACGTTCCTAGTTCTTGTAGGGGAACTTATTTAGGCTGACTATCTTAGGGTTAGTGTTTAATTAGAGGTGACATGTAGTTTTCCTCTTTAGGTGATCCTTTCTCCATTTACTACCCCGGTCATGATTAGTATACCTACAATCTATACTTGTCATTATCAGGGAGATTAATTTATTAATTAAGGAAAACTGATCTTTCATTAATTCAAAGAGATAGTTTCTTGTCGTACTCGACTTATTATAGGAACTCACTACTTCCTAGTCCCTTGGAGTCATAGGTCGGGAGTTAGTCTCTGGTCTGAATATTCTAATGAACTGGTTGAAGTCCATACATATTCCCTTTGGATTTCCCTAATAGGACGAACTTCATGAATGGCCTTGAGTCCGTACCTTCTCAACACCTCAGCCCTTGCACTCGTATGTCCACATCATCCATTAGGAAGGATAGAAGTTGGATTGAACTGGTGGGGGTACTTGGTAGACTTTCATAAAGGTGGTGTGGGCATCCCAATAATTGTCTTAGGCCTCCTTAGTGGGAGTCCTTTTTGGTTGTTATGGGGTTGCAGGAGGTGTTGGGCTCCTTGGGAGAGGGATAGGTTCTTCCTGCCTGAGAGGAGGATAGGTGATGCCTTTTGGCTCTAATAGGGCTCTGACCAGTTTCCTACAGTCCTTGACCATGTCGTTGATCACCCTCTTCTCACCCTCTAGGAATCATTGAACGGCTACCTCTCTGGAGGTAGGCATCTTTTTCATGATTTCATGTGGGGGTTTGGATCACACGATAAATTTCCTAGGAACTCTCCTTCCTACACAGTAATTAAGTTTTCATTAGTATCGAGTCATAGTATTGATAATGCTTCAAGGGAACCAGGCTCTGATACCACTAAAGTTGTCACACCCCGACCCTGTTTGGTCGGATCCCCGTGATCAACCTACCGCTCCCTTGGTTTAAGAGGGGTTTCCCCATTTCTTTAATTAAGAGAAGTCAGACGTAACTTTGACCTTATTCCCTGGAATAACATAAATTAATAAAAATACAAGTTTAAAATAACTCTTAAGCATACCTGACAAAGGGTAGATCCAGATGTTTTCTTTTGTCATATATTCCCTTACTCATGAAAAGGTATATAAAAGAGGAGTGAGTTTCTACAACTCAGTGAATGAGTGTTGGGAGTGAGTTTTTATAAACAAAATAATTTTAATCAGAGTGTGCCAAACTCCTTATTTCCTTTAAGAATGTTCTTTCCTCAAATTTCAGTTTTCAAAACTTTTTTCTTCATTTCCACATTAGGTGTATTTATCGGTCAACACACACCCTTCATCAGAAAGGGATCACACATTCGAAGGGCAGCCCATCCACTACACCCACTTGTGGCTCGAAGCATATTTACTGGTAACCAAGATAGAAGCCCGTCCACTTCTACCCTAGGAATGAGTGGATGTTCATGACATCCGACCCTTAGACTTGAAATCAACTCCATGTTCATATGAGGACAGAGACCTCATCTTGACCCCACCCCGGTCTCATGCGCAAGAAGCTATGTCGAGCTCCCTGACTACTGGCACGACAAACTACCCTTTTCTCCACCATGTCATCTAGTAGCCCTTAGGATGCATCACTACCCCTCTTGGGCGTCTTGATGTTTATGTGCCTTAAGTGCATAAACAAACAATAGTTTTTCCACATAGCCATTTATCTTTGGTGCTACTAGTCCAACGGCCCCGACCCTCAACGTGACCTATAACTATTTGTCTAGGCCGGTCCATCAACCTGGCCCTGACACTTTGCCGCCAGTCCATCGAGTATGTCAGTCATGTCTTGGAACCATGGCAAAATCACATATTCATTTCATTAAGAGTTTTCATGGCTTTCATATATCATGTTTGTTTACGAGCTCCTGCTTGTGCCCACTGGCCTTGGGCCCACTATAGGTGATTTTGCAAAATTGGGCATTTTAGCCACACAAGTTCAAAACCGAGGCCTCTGGCCTATCCGAGCTCTTGTCAAGAAGGTCTCCCAAAAACTTTAAGCATTGGCACACAATCAGAGGAAAAAACTTCTGACAAAACACATTTTCACTTCATCACACCAACCGGGTGTGATGATCTCTCCGCTTATAATTGGCAAGCGGATTTCTCCTTCCTTAAAGAAAGTCCATCATACCCACCATGTATTATTTCCTCTACTTACAACTATTAAGTAGGTTTTAACTTCATTCGCCCATCACACCAACCGAGTATGATATCAAAATTCCACTTCAAGTGGTTTTTCTTTTCTAAAGTGCTCATCATCACAATCAGGTATGATGTAAATAAGCTCACTCACCCGATAACCGTGGTGTATTCATTCCTAGTCGGTTTTCACCTCCACGCTAGCTTATCCTTGTCGGTGTTCCGATCTCTCATGTTCCTACATGATTTGGTCACTCTTATCTATTAGATTTTGCCATAACAGCATTTGTATCTCACATATGAGTGACTAGGCTCAAAGTTATTAGTTAATTGCACTTAGATCCTTAAAGTTTATTTTCCTTTAACTTTAAGTCCCTAGTGCTAACATTTCCCCAAATTGAGTCCCGAAACTTCCAAAAATTCTCTTTGGGTCCTCAATTTACTCAAAATTGTTTAAGGGCTCAAGTTTTCCAAATTTCCAATTTGGTCCCCAACTTTTCAAAAAATGACTATTTTGCCCCTACTTTCCAAAAATGGCAATTTGACCCCAATTTTTTCAAAAATCGACCAATTGGTCCTCCAACATCTTTTTCATGTTCAATTGGCCCTCAATTTTGGAAAATTACAAAGAAGTCCCTCAATTTTATGAAATCTCCAATTTTTCCCCAATTTCCCCTATCAAACTGGCTGAATATTATTTTATCAAATTGACCATTCAATTAGAGTTAATTGATTCAATTGGAGATATAAATTAATTCCTATACTTTCATACGATTCAATTGAGCTTTGAATCACATGAATTGAGGCTGAAACGAGCTCAAATGGAGCTTCACAAGAAACCTATGCGTAGAGAGAGAAAGCTTCAAAAGCTTACCGTCGGAGGTGTGGCTATCCGAGCTCTCTATCTGTGTAGGTAGCTCTCGTCCTGAGGTTTCTCCTAGGATCAAGAATCGCTACAATTCATATCAAATTGAGGGAGAATTCTATCAGTGAAATTTTCACAATTTCTCTCTTTAAGGTCGTTCGAAAATAACAGATAGGGGCTATGGGGATATTGGGAGGGCTTGGTTTGGTTGGAGGAGGGCTTAATTTGGCCGATTTCAGCTCAACCTAAACAGGGTAGCTTCAGTCCTTCGAAGTTGTTTCATTGTTTGATTTCGTCAGCGCTTCTCTGATGGTCCTCGGGTCGAACGGAGATTACCGTCAAGTAGATGACTTCCCCGAGAATCTAAAAAATCTAACCTCACCTTTTGAGGCTTAGAAAAACCTATATGTCAGAGCTTTAGTTCGAGATTTTCCAAACAATGGAGCAACTGAGAGAGAATGGAGATTTCAGGTGTGAGGATGATGAATGGAGAGGATCTCTATACATAGGGAGCATGGGGACTATCTGCCCAACCGTTTAACATCTTGGTCAAGCTCATTCATGACCTAAAATGCCCTGAACAAAGGTGTTTTCTCTTCGTCGGCGCTGTCCATTCATGCATTGAATGAACAATGTTGTCATCTTAAGGAAGAAGATGACACTAATCTGAACTGGACTGAACTGTACCAGACCGGTCTGACCGGGTTCAATGCTTAAAACCGGCCTGTTCAGGCTCGATTCGACCGATTTTCTCAAAATTAAAAAATTATAAATTCATTCTCTATCTAATGGTTGGTTCAATTCCCCAATTTGAATATTTTAAGCCACCTAGAAAATTGAATTTAGCAAACGGTTCAATAATGGTTGAAACTGGTCCAAACTGGTTAAATCCGGTTCAGGTCCGGTTCAACTGAAGCGGTCTGGTTTTCTATTCCAATTTGTCTCAAAGTCCTTTTTCATGATTTTTATGACTCTTTAGGTCATTTAGGATTTGTAAATTTTCCATTTTGCCCTTTCTCTATCGGTTAAGGTTCATGAACTGGTTCGATTTTCTCTCTTAAGTGAACCGATTCTTCCTCTAGTTTTATTTTCTTTAAGGGACGGGGTTTACATGCCAGGTAGCTGACTTCCCCCAGAGTCTGTAGGACCCTACCTTGCCTTCTAAGGATGATAAAAGTGCCCAAGTAAGAGCTTTGGTTTGAGCTTCGTTAGAAAATGGAGCACTGAGAGGATTTTAGGTATGTGGAGAATGAATGGGGGGAGCTCTTTATATATGGATCTCAAGGACCCTCTGCCCTACTAGTTTCCATATTGGTCGACCTTATCCTCTTTAGAAAATACCCAAATCGGAGGGAATATTCTCTCGCCAGAGACAGAAAGTTTTTCTGCCATATGAACAATGTTGTCATCCCAAGGAAGAATACGACACTATTATAGACCGGACCGGATCAGTCCGACCGGGTTCAATGGCGAAAATCAGTCGATTCAGGCCCGATTCGACCGGTTTTCTCATAATTAAAATTTTCTAAATTTGTCTAAATTCATTTTCTATCTAATGGTGGCCTTAATTTTCCAAATTGAGATTTTTAAACCACCTAGAAAAATGAATTTTCTAATCCGGTTCATTATGATTCAATCCAGTTCAGGTCCGGTACACCCTAAACCGGTCCAACTTTCTCATCCAATTTACTTTATGGTTATTCCCCGTGATTTCCATGACCTCTTGGTCCCTTGGAATTTTCCAATTTCTCATTTTTACCCATCTTTATCATTCTCGGTTCCTTAAGTGGTCGGTTTTCTCATTTAATTGACTGATTTTTTCCCGATTTTCCTTGATCAGAGATAATGGGTTTCACAATCAGTCCTATGCACTCTATTTCTGTTGACCGATATGTCATTAGAATTCTAAGACTCTCTCAGTTGCAAGGCGTTTGTCAATGTTGGCATTTCCTTTGCCGCTCTCATCCCAATGATCCTAAGGTATGTTTCCCTACCGATTTCCTCTCCATTAATATTCTTAATTTTGTTGCATGTCATTTCCGCCCTTGACATTCTCTACTCAAGCTTAGATGACCAAGGCTTCACCCTTTGAGGAGATAAGCTCTAGCCAGCATCGTTCCTTAAATCGTCCTTTTGATTCATGTTATTTGTTCGGGTAATTCCTATCATTTTTTTAATTTATGTTTTGTAGACAAGGTTCTACTTCCCCTAAGGTACATCCATAGTTGCATTGTTTGCAAATTGCCTCTCTTCCCCAATTCCACCCACTTCATCAAGCTCGACCGACGCTCACCCGAGTTCGGTTATCAGTCTCCTCGTTCATTGGTTGCTCTGGTGAGTCCCCATCTTCATGGAATTTTGCTCAATTGCAGCTAATGCTCCCCTGTAAGTTCATCTGAGGTCCTAAAGTTATTTAGTTTGGCTTCATCTCTTACCTTCAGGTACACCCACTCTGGCCTTCTATTTTATATTCCTCAATTCAGAGTCCTTCTACAATCCTATTAGTAATCGTTTGACTCCATTTCTCCTACATGTATAATGAGGCATCAATTAGATTTTCCTTTCTTGGTTGCATGGGAGTGGGGTTCTCTTTTAGTCATCACCTAAATTTCCCTTGCAGGTTGTCTAAGGTCGTCCACCTCATTTTTGTTCAAGTGACTATATCAACACTACATCTCACTCTACTGAATTTCTATTTGCTTATTACTTTGATGAATGCCTCCATTGTAGGTTCCTTAGTGTTTCTTTTATAGCAAATACATAATTGTAACATATGAAATTCTCAAAGTTGTGTGGCTGTAGAAATTCTCCTCATTTATTTCCTCATTAATTTTTGTCTATTGAATTATCCCTTTATGGTTTGCATGTAAAACAATCGATGATGGGCATGGATAAGGGTTATCCACAATTCCCTTCCGTCCAAACCATCTCAATGAGGTTTGATACTTATCCAAGCATGTGTAAATTGGGAAATTAAATTCACTGAGCCTTTAATCAGTAAGGGATGACCCACATTGGACCACCTTTAAATCCATACATTATTTTCTCTAAATCGTGGATTTAGCCCATTAGGTTAGCCTATCATGTTCCAATTTTACCTTATAATATGATTAGTTATAGGTTACTCCCTACTGATTCTCAGAGTTGCTAGTTATCCCAGCTTGTGACTGAGTTTCATATATGATGCCCGTTTGAACTAAATCAACTACAACATAGTCTTCTAGACATGAAAATGATTGAAGTTCTCAGGTAAATATTATCTCTGAAGTTAATATCCTTACTATTTTTATTTAACTCCAATTTATTAAAAACTAAGTTCAAATTTTTTAGAGGAATTAACTTGTCTACTTTCTTTTGATTGGAGGAGACAACTATCAAGTTCTCTCTCTTGTCCGAGCTTCCTTCCATTGCTCCACAACAACCCCATACTATTGAGAGGTTTTTAAGTTAGGTCATCTTCCCAATTTATTCTAGCTCTTTGTGAGTCTGTTAAATATTCACGCTACTCAATTTTGTCTCATCATTAGAAGACATGTTTTGAGCACTTAGGATTTGGTTGTTTGATTTCTAACTTAGGTAGAAGACTACTAAATCTTTCTTTAGGCCTTCACCAGTCACTGCCTCTACATAGCTCCATGGTAAACTTGGTAGAGGTTGAATACAATCGCATAGCTCTCAATTTAGGTATATGTGAATTTCCGTTATTTAGTATATGACCTCATTTCAACTGACTTTATTCTTTTATAAGTTCCTATATATAGTGTCAAAGTAGTTTGGAATTTTTTATCTCAATAGTTGGTAATTACTTCCTTTCATTTACATGTTTTAGAAAAATTGTCCAGGATGTAAAACGGGGTTTTTTGTTGATCAGCATGTGAGTTTCAGATAAAAGTTAGATGTTTAACTTGATCCTTTAAGTATATAGGCTCTGATCTCTATGTTTGGTTAACTTCTGTCTATTTTAACATGCCTTGAATCAACAGAAGTCACTTTACTTCCATGGAGCATGGAATTGCTTAGTTATGGCTTCTCAGGCCCCACCCGTTCAACATATGCCTACTCCAAGCCAAAACATTATAAATTTAATTGGCCCATTATGTTTTGGTTGTATGTCCATGTTGCCTCTTCTAGCTACAATTGTACTTTGTTCACTAGATGAGTACAATTTGAGCCCAATTTTTCATACGCTTTAAAGGAAACCATTAATATGTACAATAGGAGATTCCGTAAATCTTACTCTTCACTTATGCTCGAGCGATCCTTTGTGTTTTCTACAGTATTTATTATTAAAGAGTTAGTTCCACTTCTGGTGCTTCTTAGATTTGACTTATCATGCATCTTCATGCTAATCTACGATTTAGCCCTCATGAGCTTGGCTACTCGACTCATTAGTCGGTAAACCGACCCATTTTTCCTAAACTCCTCTAAGGTTAATTCCTTGGGCTTAAAGTAATTCTTTTTCCATTTAGCACTTATCGAAATACTCATCTTTCCTTTATCTACCACCTAGTGATCCAATTCTCCTTATATCATCGTTTGATCCATAACTTAGGTAAAATTACCATTTTACCCTTTTGTTTTAAATCACTTCTTTTCGTACCTTAAACTTTCATAAGTCTTCTAATTGGGTCCATAAGTTTCCTTGATTCTCTGGTCCCCAATATGCTATGAAAATAATTTCAAGCCCCAACTCTTATTAATTACCGAATAGTCTCTAAGTTTGGGAAAAATTACCATTTTGCCCCTCTTCTTTATAACTTATCTTTTGGGACTTCATTTCCCTTCATTTTTAAAATGCATCTCCCTAACTTTCTTTAATTATGTTTAGGTTATTGAACTGCCCAAAAGTTTCCTTTTGGCTGCCTAAACACTCCTATTTGCACTTTAACCCTTAATTTTTCCTTTATTGCAAATAGATCCCTATACCTTAATAAGTATCGTAACCTAGTCCTAGAAATTTATCAAACTTCCAAATTAGTCCCCACATTTATTTAACCACTTAGGAAAACCCTATAGAAGGCTCATTCTGAAATGGGTCCCCCTAACTTTGGATTATTTGCATGTTAGCCCCCAACCTTTGACCCACAATTAAAGCATCTCTAAAAATGACCAAATTAAGTGTCAAGGTTCCAACTGGCCTCCCTCTAGGCCATCGTAAGCTTAGTTTGTCCAAAATCGGCATACATTGCTCTTATCAGGCTTGGTCAGAAACTTTAATAAAAACGAGTAACAGTGGGGTCAAAGTCGGGAACTCACCAAAAACAGCATGTCGGTTTTCAAGACTAGTGAGGTTGGGAAGCTGACTTCCTCGGGAGTTCATGACCACTTGAATCACCTTAATTTGTGGTTTGTATCTCCTTCATGGTCCATTTTAGTCAATTCGACCACAAAACCTAAGGTTCTTAACTTAAAAGATTTAATTCTCTTTCAAAACTTACTTAAGTCAAGTAATGCTAGTGGTTACGAAGCTTGGAGTGTGAGGGACATGCTAAATTTTTCTCAGCTCGACAGGGTCTTCGTGACCATCCAAATTGGCTTCTGAAATAGGTGTTCTATTTATGGTCACAAGAGATCATGTATTGTGCAATCTCTCAAATGGTTGTAGATGCGGAGTTGAGGGCTAAGAAGAGTGACAATGGAAAGCTGACTTTCTTAGCTTTCCAGGGATACCAAGATCGTTGTCAGAGATGGTCGAACGGAGGTGCTATGGTATTTGGTAGTCGGGTCGCCGAAGTTGGGAGCAGTTGAGCTTCAAATGGAATTCTAAGTGATTTCCAATAGAGGAGACATGCATACTTATATATGGACGTGTTTTAAACTCTTGTAACTACCTATCCATATCTTTATTATGTCATTCCATGGTTTGTGGCTCTCTATATGGATTAATTTCTCCAAAAGTTAGATTTAAGTTGTCTATCAAGGTCCATCGGGTTTTTTAGGCAAATTCGCATCGGAACTCGGGCGTATAAAATGACACGCGTGCGTGTGTGACATCGGTGTCACACACCAACTTGTATACACTCTAGCGAAGTGATTTCCAGCAATTTTTGGACTGTTTCACCTCTTTTCCAATCGGCTCTTGGAAAAATAAAAATATCTAAAAATTCTATATTCAATTTCTTAATGTATGGACTAAATTTGGGGGTTTTTGTGACTCCCCATAGCCCGAACCTGGTTCAAGTCTATTTTTTCATGGGTTTCTCCCAATCTTGACTTTGTATTCCATCACACTTCTAAAGGTCCCTTATGACCTATTTTCCCCTCTCTTGACATCTCCATCAATTGTTCCTCTCATTTCTAGTTTCAATTCTATTTCACATTTTAGTTCTACTTTCCCGATCCTATTTCCCAGTTTAACCCGATTCGATTATCAAATTTGGAATTCTCAGTGTTACAATTTCGCTTCAAATGGGCTTCACTTGTATTAAACAAAGTATATTTATGACATTTTGTATCGTGCTAATATGAACAATTACAAATATATCTTTATTCTTGTGACTATTAGACATCGTCTATAAGATAGTGTGTGATGATAATCATCTTTATGGTCAATTTGTTGGCTCTTTGTAGTATTTTATAGCTCACCCTTACTTGTCCAAATATCAAGTAGGTTGTTCCAAGTATTTCAGTATTTTATATATTATCCAACTATACCTAACTCGATGTTAGGCATATAATACGATATATTAAGAATATGCCTAAATATTTGCAATGATCTTAATCACAATATTCATTACTTTATTGATATTGATTGGGTTGATAATACTAATAAATGTAATCACATTTAAAATTTTGTAATATATTTTAGAATAAATCTTATATCATAAAATTAACAAAATTAAAATATACTGACAAGCACTTCAACATAATACAAAAATCTAGTAAAAAGAATTGTTGAACTCACCTTTATTGAATTTTTGTTACATGAACTTTGGTATCAACCTATTAGATCCACCAACTATGTATAATAATCTATAAATTAGATATCTTATCGATAATCATATATTTTATACAAGTATAAAATATATCTAAATTAATTATCATTTTTACTTGAAAAAGTTCAAAAATTTATTTATAAATATAAGTTTTATTACTAATGAAAACCAATTAATATTCTAAATAAAAAAAAACCTATTCACTTGACATTTTAATCCTCTCATAAACTTGTCAAAAGAGCATTAACAAGTACTTTTCTAACCATTTTTCCCTCTCTCAAAACCTTACATCTCAACCAAGATCTTATTATTCTACAAATCATTCTTCTACTTAACTTCTTATCAGGTGTGATAATTAAATTTTTTATTGTTGTTACCCCCACACCTCAACCAAGATCTTATTATTCTACAAATCATTCTTCTACTTAACTATTTATCACATGTAATTTATTATTGTTACATACTCTACGTACCCCTTTATTTTCTTATGAGATATGGTAATGAAAAATAATTGATGGAACTTTATCTCATCCTAGAATGTTAACACTAATAATGCTAATACTCTTATACGTAAGAGTCGCATCACATCACTTAAGAGTTTGGAAGACATATTTTTAAATAGTTTTCAACGTCAAAAAATAAATCTCATAAAAGATATTCATTAATGGTATTTTAGAAAAAATAATATACCTATAATAAATATAATTGTTGAATAATCAAATGGGACATTTCTTACGCTATTTACCTTTTTATCAAAAAAAATTATTTTTTTATAATATTAGAGTTAGTAAATTCATACTAATATCGTCGACTTCAAATTAGAAAATAGAGAAAAATGTTCAACTTTTATTGTTATCATTCTCATCTAAAATATAAAAATTGATACACTATTTGTAAATAGTTGGAAATAGTTGACAAGTATCCAAGTAAAAAGTGTATTTAGATTGTAGATGTTGAAGTTATATTTAATAAAATAAAAATTATTTTAAATATATAATATTAATAGGTTGAAACACTTATAAATTATTTATTTTAATTAAATATGAGTTTTTAACAACACTACTCTAATAGAAAAAAATAAAACTCTAATAGAAAAAATAAAAAGATATTTTTTTCTCCGTTGCAAGACAATACATGAGGCATGAACTTGGGTTGCCTTCCTTTTACTTAACATTTCTTCAAATGGGTTATGTAATAGGGGAGAGGGATGAGGAGGGATGGTATTGGTACCCCCACACGTTACGGGAGATGCTAATCCTGCATGGACACGAGTAGATTTGATTATGTACGACATTAAGGTGTCTTAAGACCCGTGTAGAGCATTTGCATGTGGGAGTTGCCAGCTTAGCTAACATGGAGATATTCAAATGAACAATCGATCAGGATCTTACAGATTACAAGCTTTGCTCATTTAAGAGATAACTGGAAATTTTTATTTAGGTTTGTAGGAGAAATAGAGGGGGGAAACGAGATGAAGGAAAGAAGAGAAAATTTGCATGTTGGGCATATCATGTGACTAACAATTGCAAGCAGATTTGCAATCCTTGGTAGGACAGCTGCTCCACGAATCCGGACACCATTCGGCTTTTCAGAGCCTCAGCGGCCGTTTGCCACTGTTCCATTCTCACAGGAAGCGTCCTTAGGCTTCTTGGAGTAAAATCTCCGATACATAGTATCGACCTTCGTCAGGTAGTAAGTGCCTGGAGCAAGGAGGCTGCAGTCCATGCTCGTCACAAAGTCTTTGGCGCCGTACCTGTGCTCCATCAACTTCAGTGTTTCCACGAATTTCTCAGGTTGGATCTGTTGGGAGAAGGTCTCATAGTTAGAACCACGACAGGATGATGCATACATTTAAGTGTGGATCTGTCGTGAATGGATCCATCGAGGTGTGCCAGGTCAGGTTCTTGTATTGGAATATTGATCAGCAAAAGGAAAAAAAGATGCTTTCTACAAGGAGTCCAAGATAATGTACCTCATGCCTTGACTTTAGCTTTTCTTCAATGTTCATAATGCTTGCAATGTTGGACAAGCTAAAGGGCTCTTGACCTTCACGGAGTCGGAGCGAGAACATTGTGGCAGTTAAACCGCTTCCATACGAGAATAAGATCACCCGTTTGTCATTCTATGAGGAGTTATTGCAAGAGGAAAGGTATTTTAGAAACAATAGTAAAGTAGATTGCACATGTCAATGTGTAATAGTAAGAGCTAGGAATCAAATGGATCCTAACATCAATAGCAAGCACCAATTGAAGAATATAACCTAAAAGCTTACCAGTGTGCTATGCTTGTTGTGAACGAGAGAAGCAAATGCTGCATAAATTGATGCAGTATACATATTTCCGACTTGCTTTGGAATAAGAGTTGTGGGTTGAATTTTTGCATCATAAAGTGGCTTTGCTACTTGTTGAGCTGCCTGTAAAAAAAAATTCCTCATCAGATTTATTAAGACTGATTGAACATTATACAAATTCGAAATTTCTTCAAAAGATTAAGTACCTTCTCGAGATCACGGCTCTGGTAACTCTCATCACCAGTCAAGGCTGCGAAAGGAGCCAACTTTTCTTTAGCAGAGTCATCTATGGAGCTGTGGAAAGAGAATATATTCCATGAATCAGTTCAATAAGAACAACAAGTGAGTCATCTGTAGATTTGTTCAATGTATGGAAAGGTTGGAAACCTGGCATTCCTGATGAAGTCATTGAATAACAATCTGGCAAAACTTTTCTGAACAAGCTGAAAACATCAAAGCCACAAACTGAGAATACTGAAAAATTCAACAAGAATTCTTCATATACGCATGTAATAAGTGTAATACCTTATTATAGGGAGAGTGAAAAACAAAGTATTCAGCATCATTAACTGAGAATTGCTTGCCTTCAAACTTCTCAAACCTGTGAATAGTACAAGTAAAATGGCATGAGTAATAGATGAAACACATTGGAGAGGGATTTAAATTCTTTTTTCCTGGCCACTTTCACTCACTTGTGGCAAAAGTACTTGTAACAGGAGTCAAGAGCCATTAAATAACATGTTTGTGATAGCTTTCCATCAACAACCTATAAAAATATTTGAAGATCCAGTGAGTGAACAGCTTGCAGTTTATCAAAGAATACAAATAGCATAAACAAAGAAAAATGTTATGGAAAACTTCAGATTATTATGCCACTGAATAAAATATTTATAAGGCCCTTCATAAGTTTGGCTTCTTTAACCCATTACTAGGACTAATTACATAAAGAAGAGATATATCTAGAGCTTATACCAAGTCCACTGATAAGCACTAAAATTATCAAATACACTGAACACTAGTAGTCAGTTTTAAGAGAAGAATTACTGGATATTCACTAGCTAAATTAGGCTTGTAAAAATCATAGGCATGAGCCATGTGACTTCCACGTAATTTGCTTTCAAAGGCGATAGGAGCATCAGGCCCTATGAGCAAGGCAATAGCAGCAGCACCTCCAGTGGGCCGTGCTGGTCCTTCAGCATATACCTGAGATAAGAGAAACATATCATGCAAATGTGGTAAAAAACTTTTCTTACAAAATAATCCACCTTAATTTGTCTGTATTAACCAAGTTCTAACAAACCCTAAAATCCATATTCCTTCAAGGAGACATGCTTATAAGAGTGCTGGATTCTCCAGGAAAAGAAATTATCATACCGCACTGTCTGTACAGACAACAAGTCCATACCGGCCATCCCATGAAGCACTCTCCACCCAATTGACACAGTTAAAAAGAGCTGCGGTGCCTCCATAGCATGCATTGGTTGAGTCAACACCTTCTATATCAGTATTCCCACATGCCTGCTTAGACAAGTAAGATAAACTCGATCCAGATATACTATGAAGTGAAAAGGCTATGTCCTTAAGAATAAGATAGTGAAATCCAATATTTTAACAAGGTTTATGAAAAGTTAATGGAATCATCCTTTCTGTGAGTAGCTTTGGAATGATGTTCATTAGTTGAGGAGAATAAATTCCTTTCCATTAGAAAGCGGAATGCTAATTTTTTATGATCATATTTTACTTCCTGAATAGAGCTGCCTCGTGTGGAAAACTAAGAGACAACATATTAACAACATACCTCAAAGATTTGCATGATGAATGTCTTGATAGATTTACTCTTGTCAATAACAGTCTCACTGCCAACTTCTAACCGGCCAATTTGTTTGGGATCAATTCCATACTTGTCAAGAAGGGATGTAACAACTGTCAAACTGCAAACACAAAAAAAAATGGGATGAGAAATGAAAAGAGAAAATGTAAGTGTTATTATTCTAGAGTCCTGATAATGGCATAAGAGATGGAACAGAAGAAACCACTCATGGATGGAGAAATGGAAGCATTAATTTTAAGAATTTTAATGAGGCAGAAGAAGTGTGAGGATGATAAGATGACTATCCAATAGAAAATGAAAAAATGAGTTGAGAATATAACCTCATGGAGATGACATCTTCAACCTCCGTGCAGAACCCCATGCAATCTTGTCCAAGCCCAATGGTGTACTTTCCTTTGCTTGCACCATCATGAGTCTCAAGTGCTTCCTAAGCGTTCGAAAAAGAACAAGATTAAGAGGGTTACTCGAGAGATTTTGGCAACCAAAAAACTAAGGGTAAAAATGCAAACGCTTCAAATGAGTTGCTTTTATGAATGGATAAATTTTGGGGGAGTGTGTGGATCACTTATAGAGCCATTCAATATTTAACTTTTCAAATCTGGAGTTGCCAAAGATTCTCCGCATTTGATGAATCAATTAGAGCAAGAATAAACCAAAACAAGCAAGGTAACTTATGGAAAACCTTACTTTTCCCCTTTCAATATAGCCATTTTTTCTTTTCTTAAACGGTATTGCATCTAACTACTCATATCCCTTCCCAGAACTAAAAAAATAAGCAGCATTCACCTCTCTCTGTTATGAAATTTCAGAAACAAGCGTAATCAGCAATTTCAAAGAAAAACTAATAGAAGAACCATTCAACACGACGAATTTAATCACTGAGAAGGGACACGTTCTGTCTTACTCATGTTCTCCTAATCCTTCTTTGTATTTGGGTTAGCTCTACCAAGTTCCAGATAGGGGAAGAGTACCAATAAAAGATATATAAAGCTTCCCAACACTAGAACAAAGGATCAATTTTCGATAGGTAGGGACCATTCTCGTAATTAATACAGTGAGATAGCCAAAGCCGAAGATATGAGGCGTAGGCTTAAGCAATAAAGAACAAGCATTAAGGAATATGTATAAGGGTGGTTATAACCAGTGGCCAACGGAGACATATCCCAACGATCTAAAGGGATCCTTTCACGGCCGCAAAAAATCACCACTGGAAAAACAACAGAATGTTCTTACAGTAAAAAAAAATCCACATAGAGAAACAGCTAGTTATCACGCGCTTCCTTTTACAAGGATCGATTGAAGAAGCGAAGTGAATGAAGAGAGAGGGAATCTCGGACAGGCTTTCAGCTGAAATTGAAACAGAGGCGTTGAGTATCCAATTTCACCCATTTTCTCCTCAGGAAAACAGAGGCTCCAGACTACTAGAAACAAAATCACGAGACAGACCTGTTGGACGCAGGTGGGAGGGAAGTAGATGTCCATAGCGAGGATTCCAACATTCTTCGCCATTTTCCTCCTGTCAGTAAAAGCTCCGGACGACTGCAGAAATCGAACAAGGATCCGCGGGTACGGCAGCGATCCCTCTTCTCAGAGACTCCGGAGAGAGCAAAGAGGAGAGACTTCAGGGGGAGTTCACACACCACCACCACCACCACAGAGAGAGCTGAAGAATGAACCTTTCTTTTGGGAGAGAAGAGAGCGTTGCAGCCCGCAGGAGCCTTACAAGCCCCATGGAGGGCGTATATATATATATATATATATTAAATATAAATAAAATATTTAAATGTATTTATTTTTTTATTATCTCTAATTCTCCCGACAACCAAACCATATTTTCAATATAAATATTTGATATTAAGCAAAAAAATATAAATATTTGATATTAAAATTTTTATTGACCTTAATTTTAGTTCACAGGATAAAATATTGACAATTTATATATATATTAAAGATCATTCTCTTAATTTTTTGAATTACTGTTTAAAATTTAGAAAATAATATTATATATACATTGAGAAATTGATGTATTATATTATTTAAATAATCCGGGAGAGAAGCTTAAATGTTGTGATTTGTCGGATGGCGAGATTACCCCTAGCTATAGCATTATATTACAGAGCTGCCACCACGTGACAGACATGGTTCATAATGGAGTATCTTGGAGGCATGTATAATCATGTTATATCATATAACACTATAGCTTTAGCTTTACTTAGAAATGTAATGATGATACTCGCAAGTATTATTGTGGTTTGTATATGGCACCATTCAAAATGATTAGCCGTGTAGGAGTTGGAAGAATAAGCTGAAGGGTGTTTGACAAGGGTGGCATGTCACTTATGTGGCATAATTGTGCATTGGAATTTAAGTGTTATCCATGTACTCACTTGAATTAGCATACTTATAGAGACATAGAGACGGATGTGTGGTGAATATACTATGAGTGCACTACGGTTGAACCTCAATATTATATGTGCCCTTAAAATAATTTAGTATAATTATGTATAGTTAAAAAGTCATTTTATTTACAATTTTATCTATTTAACATTTAATATAATAAAATTATGAAATTTATGTAAAATATTATGTTTAATAATATAAATTTATGTAAATAAAATAATTTACTATAATTAAAACTTTTTAATTTTATGTATAGTAGTGATGCTGTAAAATTAATTTATATATGTTAAATAATTTAATATAATTATGTTTAATGTATTAAATTATAATACGAGAAATATTTCATATAAATAGAAAATTATAATTTTATATATAATTTATTTTATATTTAATCATATTAATTTATGTGCGGTAAATAATTTACTCTAATTAATTTTTAAATTTTATGTATAGTAGTTATTTTATTATAATAAAATCAATTTGTGTAAATTAAATAGTTTAAAATAATTATGTATCATATAATAATATATGAAGTTATATATAATACATATTTTGTACAACTAAAAAATTGTATTTTTACGTACAACAATATGTTCACAAAATAATTTATTAAAATTATTTTTTTTATAATTTTAGGTACATTATTCATTTTATACTAAATAAAATCAATTTATTTAAATTAAATAATTTAATATAATTACGTACTTATAATATAATAAATATTTTTTATAAGTAAAATTTATTATTTTATATACAAAATATTTTAACTAAACAAAATAGTTTATTATAATTAAAACTTTTTAATTTTATACATACAAAATAATTTAATATAATTATTTTTAAATTTTATATATAATATAATTTATTATAAATATTAATTTATACATTTTTTCTCAAGAGAATAAAAACTATATCATCATTTATCTCTTCCAATAAAAAAAAATAATCTGTCCCAAATCCGAACGAGTATATGCGTACGGACCTCAATACCGGGTTTAGTAGTTTTCCTAATCACGATTATCAGGTTCAATTTCGAGTGGAAAGAGCGGGCACCGGGTACCGGGCATGCCGGGTAGACCCGAACTCGAAAAATGTCGGAATACTCGCCAATGTGTGCTAGTGGACATTTTATATTTCATTCACGCTTGAGGGGCAGATCTTGACTGCTGGCTGGATCCATCAGTCAAACAGAGCCAGCTACGCGCTGGAGTCAACCGCTTAATGTCTGTAGGTTGGTTGGTGGGCACGCATTTGTCTTGTCTTGGTATAAATCCAATTCTGACCGATCCTATATTATGCATAGGATGGTAAAATGAGTAAGTGGCGGCCTTGCTTGATGTTGATTTTTCGTCATTTCAGGAAAAAAGGACTGTTATTAGAATTGAGACGGAAGGCACCCGCAAGAGCATAAGGTTGAACGGGAGATGCGTCTTTGATATGACCCTCATGCACTAAACAAATGAAAAACATTGATGTCAAAAACGTGCATATTGTCCACTTTAATGGACAAGCAAAACCACCAAGGGATCTCTTTTCACCGTCAATGGCCTCTATCTTCAGCAACGGAGTGGAGCTCTACCTTCACGTGATTTATTGGAGACGTCAATTGTGTGCTTGGTTGGCGGTTTGGTTTCCAACATGTAGGGAGGGCACGCGAGCACGTGAAGATCTCTAGTTGATTGCCTAAACTAGCTGTTGCTTTACTTTGCCCGAAGAAGGCCAAGTTTTGACTATTTATCATTATTATTCGTAGATTGCCTAAACTAGCAGTTTAATGATTGGAGTTAAAATATTTTCGAAAAATATTATGCTAAAACACCATACAATACTAAGTATAAATGATTAAAATGATATAACTAATATAAGAAAAAATCGTTTGTCAAATAATGATAATGTAAAAGGAAACTATTGTTGTAAATCTGAATTATAAGAAAAAAAATATACCTCTAAGCTAGTGAACTATAAATAAGTAAACTTGTGAATTTCAAATGCCGGAACATAGTATCTTATTATAAAAAGGATTATGATAATAAATTATTTAAGTTAAATAACTAAACCCTTAAGATTAGATAAGCAATTAAGATCAAACATAAATAAGATTTTACTCACACCAAGCGAGTGAAAATGGAATAAAAGGAATCCCGAACATTTATTAAGGATCATGTTATCATGATTACAGTAGGAGCGAATACTCATATAGATTTGAGTACGCAGATTACACCCATATTGAAATATCAGTTAAATCGGAAGGGGAGATCCCAAAATGATCGAGAGATAAAAAATGTATGAAAATATCCTATGAGGGATCTATGGTGGTGGTCGACCATATGGTGGTGGTATTGACCATATGGTCATCAGAGTTAGGTGAATTTTAGCCTTGATTGTCTACGGTCGGATGAAGCCGAACGAGCTTATCGGTGGAAATATGCTTGTGGCAGCCAATTCTTCTCTTGCCGGAGGTCGGTCCTTGATAGTAGCAGGTAGATGGAGGCAAGTGGGCACTTTGGCACCATTGCCCATTGGAGTGATGGCCGGAGGTGGCCAAAATTTGGCCCCAAAAAAGCGGTGGCCACCGACAGTTTTTTTTGTTCCAAAATGGGGTCGTCCAAAATAACACAAAAATTAAGAGGATCCCTTAGCAACATTTTAACACAAAAAACACCTCATTTGGTGCTCGGGTGAGGGATAATTTTGATCCCAATCACTTAAGTGTCGAGAGAGTTTTCGGTAATGTGTTTTTTGACTTTGGATGTAAAATTCGATATGTTGAGTGAGAGTTAATACAAATAATCTCATAGAGAGACCTATATGAGACTTGTTAGTTTATTCTTGCATTTTGTGGCATGCAATGTGCTAAAAAATCTTATCAATTTGATCCTCACTTATGATGTTGTGTGACCGAAATCATTCGAGTAGAAAAGTGGGTTGTACATAATTTTGTGAGCCGGGTCAACCCGACTCGAATTTGAGCAACCCTAGACCTTTTTTTTTAAATTAAATTAACATTTTTTCCTTCTAGGCCCCCTTCAATAATTTAACTTGAAATCCTAATCTTGACTAGTTAAAAACTAAGTTTTTTAAAATCTCGGTTTCTTGCTTGGGAAATCAATCTCTAATTTGACCGAATATCTATTCCTAGTTATGGTTCACATTCCCATTTTCAAACTTGCTTTCTTGTCCAATTTGATCTCAAATCCCAACTCGGGTTTTCATTCCTGGTTCAACCTAGGTTTCTAGCCTAATTGTGCTTAAACTTAATTTTATAAAATTCTAGTATTACAACTACTCCTATCTTTTTTAAGAGTTTTGTCCTCAAAACTTTTATTCACTAGGGAGGGGGTGAGTTCTACAACTCAATGAACAGATATTGGGAGTGAGTTTAAAAATATCTTTAGTTTACCAAAACTATGCCAATGTTAACATTTCCTTCTTTTAAAGAATTTCCTCAAACTTAAGTTTTCAAAACCTTTTTCCATTTCCATATTAGGTGTGTTTAACTCTCTTAGCCCATCCCCTTGCCTCAAGAGGCATTTAGCAAACAACACATGCCTTTCGTCCGGAAGGGTACATATTCGTAGGGCAGTCCTAGACTGCACCCACTTGGGGATCAACGCGACTTTGCTGTCCACCCAGATAGAAGTCCCAGACTTCTACCCTAAGTCTGAGTGGACGTCCTAGACGTTCGACCTACAAACCTGAAATCCACTTCGTGTCTGTCATGCCTCAACCTAGTTTGGTCGGATCCCCATGAGCAACCTGCCACTCCCTTTGGTCCATGAAGGGTTTCACCCTTTTTCTAACCTACGAGTAGTAAAGTGTCATTCTTTCCTGTCTTTCCTAGAATAGTGTTATACAAAACTGAATATCTTAAAATTGACATACTTGTCTTACAGGGAGGTCTTTAAGTTTGGTTCTCCCTTGGTTACCTAAAAGGGGTAAAAGGGAGGGGTTGAGTTCTACAACTTAGTGAGCAGGTGTTAGGAGTGAGTTTTCAAGAAAACAACTTTATTCAAATGTGCCAAGATTATTGTTTCCTTTAAGAGTGATCTATTCCTCAATTTCGGTTTTAAAAACCTTTACCTTGCCAAGGGTGACATTTTCTTTCAAAAAGGTTTTCTCAATTTCAATTTCTTTTCCAAATCCTTTTTCTAAGGTTTACCATTCATTTTTCCAAGGATTCTCAAATCCTTTCCAAGGTTTTTAAAAACCTTTTTTCCCATTTCCATATTAGGTGTGTTTAGCAAACAACACACGCCATTCATCAGGAAGGGTACACACATTCACAGGTGCAATCCGTCCATTGCACCTACTTGTGGCTCGTAGCATCTTTACTGGCCACCAATATAGAAGTCTATCCACTTCTACCATGGGTTTGAATGGATGTTCTCGACATCCGACCCTCAGACCCAAATTTCACTCCATGTCCGTATGAGTACAGAGACCTCATCCTGACCCCACCCCGGTCTCATGCGCAAGAAGCTACCCCGAGCTTCTCGATTAATTGGCACGACGAACTGCCCTAATCTCCACCATGTCGTCCAATAGTCCTTAAGACCCATCACTACCCCTCTTGGGTGTCTTGATGGTCCTGTACCACAAGTGTATGCACAAACAATAATTTTCACATATATGGCCATTATCTTTTGTGCCGATGGTCCGACGGCCCCGACCCTCAATCCAACTTGCAGCTGTTTCTCTTGGCCGGTCCGTCGACCTGGCCTTGACGCACTACCGCTAGACCATCGAGTATTGTCAGTCCTGACTCAGGACCATGGTGAAATCACACAATAATTTCATTAGAAATTTTCATGGCTTCCTTTACTCAAGTTTGTTTACGAGCTCCTCCTCGTGCCCATTGGCTTTGGGCCCACTAAATGTGATTTTCCAAATATGGGCATTTAGCCCCATAAGTTAAAAAACCGAGGCCTCTAGCCTATCTGAGCTATTCAAGCTTCTGTCAAGAAGGTTTCCCAAATCTTTTAAGCATTGACACACAGTCAGGGGAGAACACTTCTGAAGAAAAATGTATTTTCAACTTCATCACACCAACCGGGTGTGATGATATCTCTACTTACAATCGGTAAACGAGTTTCTCATTTCCTTAAGGAAGTTTGTCATACCAATCGAGTATGATCATCTCTACTTACAATGTCACGCCCCGACCCGGTTTGGTCGGATCCCCATGATCAACCCGCCACTCTCCTGGTTTACTAAGTGTTGCCCCTTGTTTATAAACTATGAAGAGTAAGGCGTCCTTTAAACCTGCACATTTCCTGGAATAACATAAATCAAAACTGCATACAAATTTTAAATTGATCATACTAGTCTTACAGACGTATTAGCTGGTGGTCTTTGGGGTAGGTTTTCTGGGATTACCTGAAAAGGATGTAAGGGAGGGGGTGAGTACAACTTCTCAATGAATGGGTTTTAAAAAATTATCTTTTAGAAAAAATATTTGATTCAGAGTGTGCCAGACTCCTTATTTTATTTTAAAAACCTTTCATTTCAAATTTTAATTTTTATCACCATTTCTTATTAACCATGGTGTGTCATCACCCATCACACATCCTTCATCATGAGGGTAAAACACACAATCGCAAGCCAGCCCGTCCATTGAACCCACTTGTGGTGTCGAAGCGACTTTACTGGCCACCTAGATAGAAGCACGTCCACTTCTACCCTAAGAATGAGTGGATGTTCACGACATCCGACCCTCAATCCCATAACAAATCTCCATGTCCGTATGAGGACAGAGACCTCATCCTGACCCCACCCTAGTATCATGCGCTTGAAGCTATGTCGAGCTTTGCAAGACTTCTAGTACGACAATCTGCCCCTATATCCACCAGGTCGTCCAGAGCCTTAGGACGCATCACTACCCCTCTTGGGCGTCTTAAAGGTCCCTAAACACAATGCATACACAATAAACATTTTTCACATGATGCCATATAATCTGTGGTGCCACTGGTCCAATGGAACCGACCCTCAACTCGACTTGTAGCTGTTTTTCTTGACTAGTTCAGAGACCTGTCATGTCGCACTGCCGCTAGTTGATTGAGTATGTCGGTCTTGTCTTGGTACCATGGCCAAACAATTCATTTACTTAAGTTTTCATGGCATATAAATTATGTTTGTTTACGAGCTCCTACTCGTGCCAACTGGCCTAGGGCCCACTGTTCGAGATTTTCAAAATTGGGCATATTAGCCCCCAAGTTCCAAAATCGAGGCCTCCGACCTAACAGAACTATTCGAGTTCCCGTCAAGAAGGTCTTCCAAAATGTTTAAGCAGTGGCACAGAATCAGAGGAGAGCACTTTCAACTAAATATATTTTTCAACTGTCCATCATACCAAATGAGTATGAGGACATCTCCGCTCATAACTGATGAACGAGTTTTCCACTTCCTTCGAGAAAGTTTCATCTTACCAACCGGTTATGATCTACTTACAACCATTAGGTAGTTTTTCTATGTGATTTTCACATTACTCCTCTCAGGTGTGATGTTTAAAATACCACTTAGTAGTGGATTTTTATTTTCGAGGTGCTTATCATCCCAACCGGGTTTGATATATAAATCTCACTCACCCGATCGTGTAGTGAAATTCCTCTTAGTCAGCTTGTTGTCCTTACTTGAACTCATCTTAGCTAGTGTTCTCGGTATATCATGTTCTTACACGATATGAACATTCTTGTTCATTAATCTTTGGTCTAATAGGCCTCATTCATCCCAAATGAATGAGAAACCCAACTTTTCGTTTATTTGTAATTAGGTACCTAAAGTTATTTTTCTTTAACTTTAAGTCCCCAAATGTAGGTTTTTCCTCAAATTGAGTCCCGAAACGTTTAAATTTCATCTTAGGACCCCAATTTATTCAAATTCACAAAAAGGGGTTTAATTTCCCAAATTTCCAATTTGGTCCCCCAATTTTTCCAAAATTACCATTTTGCCCCTACTTTACAAAAATGGTATGTTTTGCCCCAAAAATTCCAAAAATTGCCCAATTGGTCCTCCAACATCTTTATCATGCCCAATTGGTCCTAAATTTTATGAAATTGCACTTTAGTCCCTCTAATTTTTTAAATTCCCAAATCCTCCCAAATTTTCCCCAATTTCAACCTTCTAACTCTATCGAATTTGATTTCATCAAATTAACCGATCAAATGAGTTTAATTATTGAGATTAAAGTTAAATTAAAGTTCCTACACCTTCATACGATTCAATTACACATTAAATCACACAATTTGGTACCGGAATGAGCTCAAACGAAGTTTCACTGGAAAATTGGACTTAGAGAGAGAAAGCTTTGAAAGCTTACCGTCGGGGGCGCGACGGTCCGAGCTTTCTATCTAGGTAGATAGACAACACTGTTCCGAACTGGCTTCAAAGCTTAAATCGGCCGGTTCACCTCTAATTCGACCGAATTTTTCAAATATAAAAATTTCTAAATTCATATAAATTCATTTTCTATCCAATGGTGGCCTTAAATCTCAAATTTGAATTTTTTAAGCCACATAGAAAAATGAATTTAGCATCTGGTTCAATAGGGGTTCAAATCTATCCAAACTGGTTCAATCCAGTTTAGATCCAGTTCACTTGAACCGGTTTGATTTTCATTTCCAATTCACCCTAAAGTCCCTTTTCATGACTTTTGTAACTCCTTAGGTCACTCAGAATCCATAAATTTCCCGATTTACCCCCTCTCTTTGGGTTCTGGTTCATAAACCGACTCGGTTCATAAATCGGTTCAATTTGGTTAACCCGAATTGGTCTGGTTTTTCTCTTCCAATTTGTCCTAAGGTTCTTTTCCAAGGTTTATAAACTCTTTTTGGGTCACTTAGGAGTTGTAAATTTCCTAATTTGCCCGTTCTCCTTTTACCGGGTTTATGAATCAGTTCAGTGTTTCTCACTTGGTTTGACTGATTCTTTTCCCAGTTTTCCTTAATTCAAAAGGGTAGGGTTTACATATAACCAGTAAGTAGGTTTTCTTTTCATAAAAGTAAGCTCATCATCTCAACGTTGTATGATGTGATTAAGCCCACTCACAAGTGATTTTTCATTTCTAAAGTGTTCACCATCTCAACCGGGTATGATGTAAACATGACCACTCACCCGATGATCATGACGTATTCGTCTCTAGTCGGTTTTCGACACCATGCTAGCTTTTCCCTGTTGGCGTTCCAATCTCTCGTGTTTCTACATGATTTGGGCATCTTTATCTATTAAGATTTAGCATAACAGCCATCGTTTTCTCACATATGAGTGACTAGGCTTAAAATTGTTAATTAATTGCATTTAGGTTCCTAAAGTTCATTTTTCTTAACTTTAGGTCTTTAATGCCAACTTTTCCTCCAAATTGAGTCTAAGGCTTCCAAAATTCCCTTTGAGTCTTGAATTTACTCAAAATTGTTTAAAGGGGCTCAAGTTTTTCTAAATTTTTAATTTGGTCCCCAACTTTTCAAAAATTACAAATTTGCCCATACTTTCCAAAAATGGCAATTTGACCCCAAATGTTCCAAAAAATTGACCAATTAGTCCCTCAACATCTTTCTCATAGCCAATTGGTCTTCAATTTTGGGAAATTGCAAAGAGGACACTCAATTTTTTGAAATTCCCAATTTCCTCCCAATTTCTTCCCTTCAAACTTACCAAATTTGATTTCTTCAAATTGGCCATTCAATTGGGGTTAATTACTCCAATTAAAGGTATGGATCAGTTTCTACACATCCATACGATTCAATTAAGCTTTGAATCACATCATTTGAGTATGAATTGAGCTCAAATGGAGCTTCGCTGGAAAATTATTCGTTGAGAGAGAAAGCTTTGAAAGCTTACCGTTGGATGTGCGACGGTCCGAGCTCTCAATCTGGGGAGGTAGCTCTTGTCCAGAGATTTCTTCTAGAATTAAGAATTGCTACAATTGATATCCAATCTAAGGAGAATTTCATTAGTAATGTTAAACACTTTCTCTCTCTAACTCCGACCGGTAATGATAGAGGAGGGCCGAATTGGCTTACCTTTTAGCTCTGTTAAGATTATATGAGGTTATAAGGTGTTGGGGAGGCTTGGCTTGGGTGGAGGAGGGCTGAATTTGGTCGAATTTACCTCGACCAAAATAGGGCAGCTTCGGTCCGTCAGAGCTGCTTCACTGTTTGATTCCGTCGGCGATTCTCGGGTCAAAAGGAAGATGCTATCAGGTAGCTGACTTCCCCTAGAATCTATAGGACCTGAACTTGCCTTCTAAGGCTAAGAAAAAGGCCTATATCGGAGCTTTGGTACAAGCTTCACCGAAAAATGGAGCAGTTTAAAGAGAATGGAGATTTCATTTGTGTAGATGTTGAATGGAGAGGAGTTCTTTATATAGGGAGCTCGGGGACCCTTTCCCTAACAACTTTCCTTATCGGTCGAGCTTATCCTCATCCTGAAATGGCCTAATCGAAGCCATTTTTCCTTCGTTGTTGTTATCCATTTTCTGCATTGAATGAACAGTGCTGTTATCCTAAGGAAGAATATGACACTATTCTAAACCGGACTGGATTAGTCCGACTGGTTAAATGCATAAATCGGCTGGTTCAGGGCCAATTCGACCATTTTTCTCAAAATTAAAAATTTCTAAATTCATCTAAATTCATTCTCCATCTAATAGTGGCTTCAATTCCCCAATTTGATCATTTTAAGCCACCAAGAAAAATGAATTTAGAAACCAGTTCAAGTATGATTCAAATCGGTTCAATTCGGTTCAGGTCCGGTTCGCCCTGAATCCATCTGGTTTTCTCTTCCCATTTATCCCGAGGTTCTTTTCCATGATTTGTATGACTGATTTAGTCACTCAAGATTTGTCAATTCCTCAATTTACCCTTTTCTTATCGGTTATGGTTTGTGAACTAGCTCAGTTTTCTCTTTTGAAATGATCTGTTCTTTTCCCGATTTTCTCAACTATAAAGGGACGGGGTTTACATTGTTCGTATGAGGACAGAGGCCTCATCCTGTCCCTACCCCGGTCTCATGCACATGAAGCCCATCAAGCCTTGTCGATCCTAGATTGGTATTGTGGTGAATCACATAATTAATTCCACTTTTAATGAGAGTTTTCATGGCTCTTCCTATTCATATTTGTTTTCGGGCTTCATCTTGTGCCCATTGGCCTTGGGCCCATTGCACATGTTTTCAAAACTAGGCCTTGAGCCCTTTGAGTTCGAAACTGAGTCCCCTAGCCTATTAGAGTTGCTCTAGCTCCCATTAAGAAAGTCTCCCAAATAGTTTAAGTAGTTGTCACACAATCAAGGGAGAACACTTTTCACAAAATCACTTTTTATCTCATCATACCAACTGGGTGTGATGATGGATTCGCTTACAACCAGTAGGCGGGTTCTTCCTTTCCTTAAGGAAACTCATCATACCAACCGAGCATGATGTTTGTTTATTCCCACTCACAACCAGTAAGTAGGTTTTATCTGTTAAAAATAGTGCTTATCATCCCAACTGGTATGATGTATAATAGTTCCACTCACCCGTTGAATGTGACATGTTCGTCCCTAGTCTGTTTCCTGTCCACGCTAGCTCTCTCTTGCCTGTGTTCCAATCTCATGTGTCTCTACACAGTTTTGGATATCATTATCAATGAGGGTTTGACATAATAGCCTTCGTTTTCTCACATATAAGCGACTAGGCCCAAATTCTCGATTTATTGCTCTTAGGTCCCTAAAGGTCATTTTTCTTGACTTTAGGTCCCTAATGCTAACCTTTTTCCCCAAATCGAATCCCAAGGTTTCCAATATCCATTTGGATCCTCAATTTACTTAAAATTGTGTTAAGGGCTCAAGTTTTCCAAATTTCTAATTTGGTCCCCAATTTTCCAATTTGGTCCCTGATTTTCCAATTTGTCCCCAATTTTCCAATTTGGTTCCCAAATTTCCAAAAATTATGATTTTGCCCCCACTTTCCAAAAATAGCCACTTGGCCCCAAATCTTTCAAAAATTGACCAATTGGTCCCCCAATATCTTTCTCATTGTACATTGACCTTCAATTTTTAGAAATTGCATGGAGGTCCCTTGATTTTTTCGAAATCTGCAATTTCTACCAATTTCTTCCCCCTTTTCTTTATCGAATTTGATTTCTTCAAATTGGTCATTCCATTGGGATTGATTCCTCCAATTGATGGCATGATCGGTTCCTACAATTCCATACGACCAAATGGAGCTTTGAATGGTAGAATTTGAGTCCAAAATGAGCTCAAATGGAGCTTCGCTAGAAAATTGGTTGTAGAGAGAGTAAGCTTCGAGAGCTTACTATTAGAGGTGCGACGGTCTGAGCTCTTGATCTGAGGAGGTAGCTCTCATCCTTAGGTTCATTCTAGGATCAAGAATTGCTACAATTAGAGTCCATATGAGGGTGAACTTTATCAGTGAAGTAGGGCCAAATTGGCTTACCTTTCAGCTCTGTGGAGGTCGTGTGAGGGTTGTGGGGGCATCGAGGAGGCTTGGTTTGGCCGGGGGTGGTCTGAATTTGGCCAAATTCAGCTTGGCCAAAATAGGGCAGCTTTGGTTCGTCGGAGTTGCTTCACTGTTTAATTCAGTCAGCGCTTCTCTGGCCATCCTCAGGTCAAATGGAGATTGTTTTCAGGTAGCTGACTTCCCCCAATGTTTGTAGGACCCGATCTTGCATTCTAAGGTTGAATAAAGTACCCAATTTGGAGCTCTAGTTCGAGCTTCACCCAAAAATGGAGCACTTGAGAGAGAAAGGCGATTTGAGGTGTGTGGAAGATGAATGGATGTGATCTCTTTATATAGGGAGCTCGGGAACCCTCTACCTGACCAGTTTCCATATTGGTTGAGCTTATCCTCTTTAGAAAATGCCCAAATCGGAGAGCATATTCCTTCACCGAAGAAGGAAAGTTTCTGAATCGATGAACAGTGTTGTTATCCTGAGGAAGAAGACGACACTGTTCCGAACCGGACGGGTCCAGTCCGACTAGGTTCAATGACAAAAATCGGTGGTTCAAGCCTGATTCGACCAGTTTTCTCAAATCTAAAAATTTCTAACTACTTCTAAATTCATTCCCTATCCAATGATGGCCTCAATTTCCCAATTTAATTATTTTAAGCCACCAAGAAAAATAAAATTAGAAACCCGTTCGTGTATGGTTCAAATTGGTTCAACCTAGTTCAAGTTCGGTTCACCCTAAACCCGTCTAGTTTTCCCATCCAATTAACTTCATGGTTCTTGCCCATGATTTTCATGACTTTTTGGCCACTTGGGATTTTCCAATTTCCCATTTTAACCCCTCTTTATCATTCTCGATTCCTCAAGTGGTTCGGTTTTCTCATTAAAATGATCGGTTCTTTCCCGATTTTCCTTGATCCGAGATGACAGGTTTCACAACTCTCCCGTGCTTTTAAGAGTTTTGTCCACATAACTAAATTATGTATCCTTTATATTGGGAATAGTTTCCCTTGATGTCAACTTGGGGTTTGCTTTGACATGCTATCGCTTTTGTTGTTCCTTCACTTATCCCTTTAAACCACGCACTTAAGGAATTTCTCTTCTTTTCCATTATCCACTCACTCCATGGAGTGTATCATAATTAGACATGTCTTATCCATTAGTCCAAATGCACATCCTTAGGTTCATTTCTTACTCTGCTTAGGGTAAGACTCTTCCTCTTGAGGGTTCTTGTTTAGGATTTCAGAATTGTGAGTTCCAAAATGATCGATCGTCCCCATGTTTATTTATTCTCTAGATCGTTGAGACCCATAGCTCGATTTCTTTTTGAGCTTTTCATACTTGTTTTCACAGGTTTTGGTGTTATCACCTTTTCATCCTATATTGACCCTTCCTCCATCCGTTGTGCATTACAAATTTGGCCCAATTTGTTTTATGTTTGACCTTGTCATACTTAACTAGCTGACTCTTCCTTACTTGAGTCACATTTTTCTTGGGACTGTTAGACCTACATGTCCCTTACAGCATGACATGTTCTAGAACTTGTCTTTGTCTATAAAAATTTTAGAACATTTTCTTGATGGTTGTTCTCGACTTTCCAATCTTTCAGGGATCGTATATTTTCATCCCTTATTCCCTATCCGAGGGACTTTTGATTATCGAGACTTATTTCATGTACTCCACACTATGCCTAGCCGTCCATTCATTAGGCTCCATTAAGCGAGCGTGGACTACAACAAGTGGTTATTTCCCTTAATCCCTTCACAATTGAAAGGTTTGCTTCTCCAAGTTTCTCAGAAATCCTTTTCTTTATTTCCTTATTATGGGTATTCCAACCATTTTTACTAGTTATGACATCTTTTGATGCTATCTTCCGACTTACTATTCCTTGGGTTAATCTTACCCCTTGGGCCCTCCTGGTACGCTTCCCTTGGTCTTTTCACCTTAATATGCATTTCATTTGCAAGTTTATCTTCTCATCCCTCTTCACTTGGTTCCATTACCTCTCCGGTGGGATATGTATACTTCCCCAAGGTTTCCTTCCTTGGGAGGATTCTTCCCCTATCTCCCGGAATTCCTTTTTCATTGGCCCTCGAGGGTATCTAACCTTAAATCTACTTCATGACATCCTTTGATGCCATCCTCACCTGCTTATCCTTACTTTCAAAATCTTACAGGCACATCCTTTAGATTTTCTCCTACTCATCACAAATTTATTTTTGTAGGGAATAGAACTTTCATTTATTATAATGTTAACGAATTACATGGTTTGGGCTACATTTGTCTAGGGGGTTTTGGTAAGCACTAGCTACGATATTAGGATCTTTTCGGGCTTCCTTCTGTGTGAGGTTGTATGCTCTAGTTGGTACCCTCAAGTCTAGTGCCCTTGGGTTTCCTTGAGGTGGTCAGAGGGTACTTCGTTGTGTATTGCCCCGAAGGGCTGGGTAGTTCTTCACAAAGTGTCCGAGCTGTCTACATTCGAAGCATACTTGGCTTGGCCCTTCATGGCTTTTCTAGCAACTGGGGCAATAGGGGCTTCTCCTTTGAGGGGTTGTACTTGCCTACCTTTGGGCATCATAACCTTCCATTGTCCTAAGGAACCCCATTCTTGTCCCCCATTTCTACCCACCTGGCTCCTTTTGACCTCCCCAACTGTTCTGGCCTCCTTCCTCCTTCTTGCCGGTTTGATCTATCCGACAACGTCTCGTGTAAGCCCCGTCCTTTGATAATGAGAAAACCGAGGAAAGAATAGTCAATTTCAAATTTAAAACCGAGTTGGTCTACAAGCTTGATTATCAGGAAACAGGCAAATTTGTGAATTTAAAACTCCCATGTGACTCAAAATGGTTCATAAACCTTGGAAAAGAACCTTTGGATAAATTGGGGGAGAAACACCAGACCAGTTCGAGTGAACTGGGTTTAAACCGGATAGAACTGGTTTATGAACCGAGTCAATTCATGAACTGGAACCGACAGAGAAAGGGCAAACCAGGAAATGTATGGATACTAAGTGACCCAAAGAGTCCCAAAAGTCATGGAAATGGACTTGAGAAGGAATTGGAGATGAAAACCAAACTAGTTCAGGTGAATTAGATCCGAACCAGATTGAACTGGTTTGAACCACTATTGAACAAGATTCTAAATTCATTTTTCTAGGTGGCTTAAAAAATTCAAATTTGAGATTTGAGGCCACCATTGGATAGAAAATGAATTTAGAAATTTTTTATTTGAAAAATTCGGTCGAATGAGAGGTGAACCAATTGGTTTAAGCTTTGAACTCGATTTGGACCGGTCCGGTCTGGTTCAGAACAGTGTCGTCTTCTTCCTTCATATGACATCACTGTTCACTCATCGAAAAATTGTGCAGCGCCAGCGAAGCTGAAAAGTTTTGGACAGGGAGTTTTAGGCAATGAATGATTGCCATTAAGGCACCAATCGGATGACCAAGAAGTCCTTGAGCTTCCTATATAAAGACCTCCTCCTCATTCACCCTCTCCACACCTGAATAGCTCACTCTCTCTCAGTTGTTTAGTTTTCCGGTGAAGCTCTAACTAAAGCTCCAATATAGGGTCATTTTTTAGCCAAAGAAGGCGAGGTCAGGTTCCTTAGAACCAGGGAGAGGTCAGCTACACAGCTATAGTCTCCGTTTGCTCCGAGAGTCACCAGAGAAACGCCGACGTGATAGAACAGTGAAGCAGCTCCAATGGACCGAAGCTGCCCTATTTTGGCCGAGTTGAAATTGACCAATTTGAGCCCCCTTAGGCCAAACCAAGCTCTCCCAACATTCCCTCAGCCATCCCACGGCTGAATTAGCGCTGAAAGGTAAGCCAATTTGGCTTCCCTTTGCAATTTCTGACCGATGTTAGAGTGAGAGTCGGTCGAATTTCAATGACAGAATTCTAATCCAATTTGACATCAATTGATGTCATTCTTGATCCTATTAGGAACCTCAGGAGGAGACCTATCTGCCCAGATAGAAAGCTCAAATTGCCGCACCCTCACCGATGAGCAATTGAAGCTTTCTCTCTCTACAATCTATTTTCCGGTGAAGCTCCGTTTGGGCTCGTTCTGATGTTAAAGCTTGCAATTTAAAGTGCTATTGAATTGTATGAACATGTAGAAACTTAATTTCAACAATTACAAGTGTTTGATCGGTCAATTTGATAAAATCAAATTCGACTGTGTTAAAGAGTTGAAATTAGGGGAAATTTTGGGGAAATTAGGGATTTTTGAAAATTTGAAGAACCAAAATGCAATTTTATAAAATTGAGTGTCAATTGGGCATGCTAAGAATATTAGAGGGGCAATTGAGTAATTTTAGAATTTTTGGGGAAAAAATTACTATTTTTGTAAAGGAAGGGCAAAATGGTAATTTTGGAAAATTTGGGGGCCAAATCGGGAATTTAGTAAACTTGATCCCCATTTTGTGAAATAGAGTAAATTGAGATCCCAAGAGGAATTTTAAAAGTTTCGGGACTCAATTTGTGGAAAAATCGACATTAGAGACTTAAAGGAAAAATAACTTTAGGGACCTAAATGCAAATAAAGGAAAAGTTAGCTTTTCTCATTCATTTGGAACGAATGAGGGCTGTTAGGCCAAATTGTAATGAACAACCATGTTCATTTCATGTAGGAAAATGAGAGATCGGGAACACCAACTGAAGTTAAGCTTGCTAGGGATGGACACTGACTAAGTGGAATTTCACTACACGGTCGAGTGAGTGGGATTTTATATCATACCCGATTAGGGATGATAAGTACCTCGTTATGAAAACCCACTACTTAGTGGTATTTTAAACATCACAACTTAGAGAAGTGATGTGAAAATCATGCGAAAAAACTATTTACCGGTTGTAAGTAGATCATACCCGGTTGGTGTGATGAAACTTCCTCGAAGGAAGTGGAACACCTGTTCATCAGTTATGAGTGGAGATGTCCTTATACCCGGTTGGTATGATGGACAGTTGAAAGTATATTTTGTCAGAAGTGCTCTCTCCTAACCATGTGCCACTACTTAAACGATTTAGGAGACCTTCTTGACAGGAGCTCGAATAGCTCTTATAAGCCAGGGGCCTCAGTTTTGGAACTTGGGGGCTAATATGCCCAATTTTGAAAATCTCGAACAGTGGGCCATAGGCCAATTGAAATGAGCAGGAGCTCGTAAATAAACATGAGATATATGACATAAAACTTTAAATAAATAAATTGTTTGGCCATGGTATCAAGACAGGACCGACATATTTAGTCAACTAGTGGTAGTGCAACATGATAGGTCTCCAGACTAGTCGAGACAAACAGTTGCAGGTTGAATTGAAGGTTGGGGCCATTCGACCATTGGCACCATAGATTATATGGCATGATGTAAAAATACTGATTGTGCCTGCATTGTGTGTATGAGACCTTCAAGATGTCCAAGAGGAGTAGTGATGTGTCCCAGGGCCCTGGACGACATGGTGGATATAAGGGCAGTTCGTCGGACCAGGTGACCTTGCGAAGCTCGACGTAGCTTCAAGTGCATGAGATCGGGGTGGGGTTGGGATGCGGCCTCTGTCCTCATACGAACATGGAGAATTGATTTTGGGATTGAGGGTCGGATGCCGTGTACATGCACTCTTTCTCTAGGTAGAAGTGGACGTGCTTCTATCTAGGTGGCCGGTAAAGTCGCTCCGATGCCACAAGTGGGTTCAGTGGACGGGTTGGCCTACGATTGTTTATTTTTTTTACTTTCATGATGAAGGATGTGTGTTGGGTGATGACACACTATGATTAATAAGAAATAATGATAAAGACAAAGATTTGAAATGAAGGTATTTTTGAAAGAAAATAAGGAGTCTACCATACTCTAATACAAATCTTTTTCCTAAAAATTATATTTAGAAAACCAATTCACTGAGTAGTTGTACTCACCCACTCCCTTATATCCATTTTAGGAAATTTTGGAAAGCCTACCCTTAAAGACCAACAACTAAGATGCCTGTGCGACATGTATGATAAATTTAGAATTTTTGTAGTTTTGATTTATGTTATTCCAGGAAAGGTGCAAGTTTAAAGGACGCCTTACTCTTTGCGGTTTATAATAAGAGGAAACCCTTTAATAAATCGGGAGAGTGGCAGGTTGATCATGGGGATCCAACCAAACTGGGTTGGAGCGTGACAACTTGAGTGGTATTAGAGTCTATTTTCTCAAATATATAATCAAGACTAGAAAATATGAGAACAAATAGGATTTATTTAAAATTTTCAGAAATGGCTCCAAAGAAAGGAACCAAGAGAACTAGGGCTGCCATCTCCAAAACTGCCCAGTCATCCCTACCTGTAGAAACACCCAAAGAAGCCTAGACAACTCATCTTGGACTCAGCAGGGAGTACCAAATATTGTACGAGGAGTTCACCTGTGTATTTGGAAAACCTAACCTCATCTCCGAGGCTAGCACCAATTCTCGGGTTAAGCCAAAGGAGGTGCAATTTCACCCTCTTCCTATCTACCATCCCGCTCAAATAGACATCCCCAGAAACCTCAAGACTCTTCGACAACTTGGATGTAAGACTTTCCTTGGAGAAAAGGATGTGGGAGCTGCCATGGATTGGCTGGCCAGCATCAAGAAACTGATGGGGATTGTTAGGATACCATAAGAGGATATGGTTACCCTAATAGAGTTTTTCCTAGAGGGAAGCACTAAACGATGGTGGGACAATGTTCAAAACCTGTATACGACCATCCCCAATTGAGAACAATTTGAGGAGAAACACTCAAACGAGTACTTGGCACCCCATCTGATAAACAAGAAGAAGCAAGAATTCATCTGGCTTCGACAAGGGCTTAACTCCATAGTGGAATACGAGACAAAGTTCAATGAGTTAAGACCCTTTGCCCCTGATCTAGCTGGGCCGGTTGACATATGTTAGAGGTTCATGGACGGTTTCAATATGGACATTAGATACCGTATGGGGGTACTGGGACGCCCCACGAACCTGACAACCGTAATCAGTATGGCTCATGAATGTGAGCGATTGGTGCAAACCTGACATCGTCGAATAGAGCAGACGACCAAAAAGGAGGATAAGGGTCCAAACCGTTAGGGAGGACAGAAGGAACCTAATGCTCCAAGATGGGGAAACAGAACAACTTTCCAAAAGAGAAGAGACATGCTACCACCTCTCAGAGTAGTCCCCACCTTACCCCAAGGAAACCTGCGTTGTCCAAAGTGTCAAAGGAACCATGAGGAAGCATGCCTTACCTACTTTGCATGCGGGCAATTGGGGCACTTTGCGAGGGATTGTTCCACCCTTAGGGAGAACATACATAGGAATACTCTTAGACCACCTCAAGGGAGTCCCAGAAACCCCAGGCCAGACGCTACAGCAAGAGTACTAGCTAGAGTATACAACCTCACTCAGGAGGAGGCTAGAGGAGACCCTAGCACTATAGCGGGTACATCCCAAAACCCTACAAATTAGTTCAAGGGAGTCATGTAAACTAAACATCTTTTGATCTAATAAAGGGAATTCCTTTTAAACCATATGTTTCTTAAATCAGGGTATATGCAACTATGGGGACAACAAGTCTATGCCCTCTTTAACTCTGGAGCAGAGAGATCATTCATCAAGGAAGAGTTGGTTTTGAAAGTACCCCTAGAGCTCACACCACTAGTACAAAGCCTTAATATCCTTACACCTTTAGGAGAAGGTTTAAACATGAATAATCAATTAAAGGGATGTGAGATAAAAATTGGAGGAATCTAACTTGAAGCTGACTTGATCCCATTACCCCTAAAGGAGGTTGAAGTAATCCTGAGAATGGACTGGCTAAGTAACCATCAGGCAAAGATGGATTGTAGGAAGAAGACGATAACCTTCCATACTTCCAAAACGAAAGGACTAAAGTTCTAGGGAGATAGAAGGAAAAGTGAAGTACAATTGGTGTCCCACTTGAAAGCTCAAAAGATGATACAGAAAGGCTGTATAGCTTTTTTGGCCATGGTTGTAGACGAAAAGTCTAAAGAAAAGAAACTCGAAGACATTCTGGTTGTTAGACATAATCCAGAGGTTTTTCTGGAAGAGCTACCTGGACTACCTCCAAGTCAACAAGTGGGGTTCACCATAGAAATAACCCTAGGAACAAACCCCATATCCCAGGCCCCATATCGCATGGCTCTAGTAGAGCTGAAAGAATTAAAGGAACAACTGGACAAATTATTGGAAAAGAATTTCATATGTCCAAGTCAGTCTCCGTGGGGTGCTCCTGTTCTATTCGTCAAGAAAAAGGATGGAAGCTTGAGATTGTGCATCAACTATAGAAAGTTGAACCAGGTCACCATCAAGAATCGATACCCACTCCCAAGAATAGATGATTTGTTTGACCAGTTAAAGGGAGCAGCTTACTTCTCTAAAATAGACCTTCGGTCGGGCTATCACCAACTCTGGATTAGAGAAGAGGACATCCCTAAGACAGCATTTTGATCCAGATATGGACACTATGAGTTCAGAGTGATGCTGTTTGGATTGACGAATGCCCCTACAGCCTTCATGGACTTAATGAACTGCATGTTCCAACCTCATTTGGACATGTTCGTGATAGTATTCATAGATGACATCCTTATATACTCACGAACCAGGTCGGAACATGAAGAGTATTTGGCAACTACATTGGAAATATTGAAGGAAAACCAATTATACGCTAAATTTTCCAAGTATGAGTTTTGGCTGCAGGAGGTAGGATTCTTAGGGCACATCGTATCTAAGGACAGAGTTAAAGTAAATCCAACTAAGGTGGAAGCCATATCAGATTGGAAGGCTCCAAGGAATGCTACAAAAATAAGAAGTTTCTTAGGATTGACAGGATAATATAGATAGTTTGTGCAAGACTTTTCTAAAATAGCAGCTCTGCTAACTTGACTCACCTAGAAAGGAGTTGAGTATAAATGGAATGAGAGTTGTGAGAAGTCTTTTCATGAGTCAAAAACTCGACTAACAACAGCATTAGTACTCTTCTTACCTAATCCTAATGCAAGAGAGTACACAGTCTATAGTGATGTCTCTGGACAAGGGCTTGGGTGTGTCTTAATGCAACAAGGGAAGGTTATCGCGTATGCCTCGTGACAAATGAAGGTACATGAAAGATATTACCTGACTCATGACTTAGAATTAGCCGCAATAATGTTTGTCCTAAAGATATGGCGACACTACCTTTACGGGGTTTAGTGTAGGATATACATAGATCACAAGAGTGTTAAGTACATGCTAACTCAAAAGGAGTTAAATCTCCGTCAGAAGAGATGGCTGGAATTGGTGAAGGATTATGATCTTATGATAGAATATCACCCCGAAAAGACAAATGTGGTAGTAGATGCCTTAAGTCGCAAGTATCAAACTGAGGAGGCACAAGTAAAGACAAGTTACCTACCCTTGTTGCAACAATTGGGAAGGATGGAGGTGGACCTGATGATAGACAAGCAGGAAAAATGCTTGGTGGCTAATGTGGCGATTAGGCCCAGTCTAACTGAGCATATTAAGGCTAAACAAAGGACTGATAAAGAACTCCAATCTTATTTGGACATGGTAAACATAGAAAGGAAACTAGACTATGATTTGCGAGGTGACGGAGTACTAACTTATAAGGGTAGGGTACGTTTGCCTCAAGATAAGGAGTTGAAAAGATTAATTTTGGAAGAGGCACACGATTCGTTGTATGCAATGCATCTAGGCAGTACTAAGATATGCCGCACCATCAAACAAGGATACTGGTGGAAGAGTATGAAGAGGGATATTGGGGAATATGTAGCCCGATGTTTGTCCTATCAACAGATAAAAGTAGAGCATTAGAAATCGTTAGGACTACTACAACCCTTACCAATTCTGGAATTAAAATGGGAGCACATCACCATGGACTTTGTCACGAGTCTATCAATGACTAGAAAGGGTCAAGATGCGATTTGGGTCATAGTGGATAGATTGACCAAATCAGCTCATTTCCTTCCTATAAAGGTGACGAACACGGTAGAATAGCTGGCTGTCTTATACATGAAGGAAATCATAAGACTCCATGGTGTCCCGGTGAGTATAGTATCAGATAAAGATCTGAGATTTATTTCTAGGTTTTGACCAAGTTTACAAAATGCTATGGGGACCAAGCTTCATATGAGGACGACATTTCACCCTCAGACAGATGGTCAGTCTGAGCGAACCATGCAAACCTTGGAAGACATGCTGAGAGTGTGCGTACTTACCATGAATAAAAAACTAGAAGAAATACTTGTGCCTGATGGAATTTGCTTACAATAATAGTTATCAGGTCAGTATTCAGATGGCTCCTTAAGAAGTCCTTTATGGACAACATGTCGTACCAGACTTATTTGGACCTGGTAAACAGAGAAAGGAAACCAGACTACGATTTGCGAGGTGACGAAGTACTAACTTATAAGGGTAGGGTATGTGTGCCTCAAGATAAGGAGTTGAAAAGATTAATTTTGGAAGAGGCACACGATTCATTGTATGCAATGCATCTAGGCAGTACTAAGATATGCCGCACCATCAGACAAGGATACTGGTGGAAGAGTATGAAGAGGGACATTGGGGAATATGTAGCCCGATGTTTGTCCTATCAACATATAAAAGTAGAGCATTAGAAATCGTCAGGACTACTACAACCCTTACCAATTCTGGAATTAAAATGGGAGCACATCACCATGGACTTTGTCACGAGTCTATCGATGACTAGAAAGGGTCGAGATGCGATTTGGGTCATAGTGGATAGATTGACCAAATCAGCTCATTTCCTTCCTATAAAGGTGACGAACACGATAGAATAGCTGGCTGTCTTATACATGAAGGAAATCATAAGACTCTATGGTGTCCCAGTGAGTATAGTATCAAATAAAGATCTGAGATTTATTTCTAGGTTTTGACCAAGTTTACAAAATGCTATGGGGACCAAGCTTCATATGAGGACGACATTTCACCCTCAGACAGATGGTCAGTCTGAGCAAACCATGCAAACCTTGGAAGACATGCTGAGAGTGTGCGTACTTACCATGAATAAAAAACTGGAAGAAATACTTGTGCCTGATGGAATTTGCTTACAATAATAGTTATCAGGTCAGTATTTAGATGGCTCCTTAAGAAGCCCTTTATGGACAACATGTCGTACCCCTCTATTTTGGGAAGAAGTGGGGGAAAGGAAATTAGAAAGGGCAGAACTAATTGAGGATGCTACTGAGAAGATAAAATTAATAAGAAGTCATCTTAAGATCGCACAGGATAGGCAAAAGAGTTACGCAGACAATCGAAGGAAAGATCTGGAGTTTGAGATGGGAGATCAAGTATTCCTCAAAGTATCCCCATGGAGGGGAATACTTAGGTTTAAGCAAAGAGGAAAGTTGAAACCAAGATATATCGGTCCTTATCCCATCATTCAAAGGATAGGACTGGTAGCTTATAAATTGGAAATACCTTCTGATCTGCAGAGAATACATGATGTATTCCACATCTCAATGCTTCGGAAATATCAGCCTGATCCTAGTCATGTATTAGTCCAATCTCCAATGGAACTAAAAGAGAACCTGACTAATTAGATAGAACCGGTACGAATAATCAATCGGAGAGACAAGAATTTGACGAACAATAAAATTCCTATGGTCAAGATTTTGTGGCAGAACAGACCCCCGCAAGAAGAGACATGGGAAACTGAGAGTATGATGAGTGATAGTTACCTTCAATTATTTAACGTGTAACTGTTTTGGGGATAAAATCCAATAATGAGGGGAGAGTTGTAAACCCCATCATTTGATAATGAGAAAACGGGGAAAGAACCGGTTAGTTTCAAATTTAAAACCGAGTAGGTCTACAAGCCCGATTATTAGGAAACAGGCAAATTTGCAAATTTACAACTCCCATGTGACTCAAAATGGTTCATAAACCTTGGAAAAGAACCTTAGGACGAATTGGGGGAGAAAAACCAGACTTGTTCGAATGAACCGGGTCCAAACCGGATAGAACCGGTGTATGAACCAAGTCGATTCTTGAATCGGAACCGATAGAGAAAGGGCAAATCGAGAAATTTATGGATCCCAAGTGACCCAAAGAGTCCCAAAGGTCATGGAAATGGACTTGAGAAGGAATTGGAGATGAAAACCAAACTAGTTTAGGTGAACCGAATCCGAACCGATTTGGACTGATTTGAACCACTATTGAACCAGATTCTAAATTCATTTTTCTAGGTGGCTTAAAAAATTCAAATTTAAGATTTGAGGCCACTATTAAATAGAAAATGAATTTAGAAATTTTTAGATTTGAAAAATTCGGTCGAATGGGGTGTGAACCAGTCGGTTTAAGCTTTGAACCCGATTCGAACCGGTTCGGAATAGTGTCGTCTTCTTACTTCAGATGACAGCACTGTTCACTCAGCGGAAAAGTGTGCAGCGCCGACAAAGCTGAAAAGTCTCTCGCCAAGGAGTTTCAGGCAATGAATGACCACCATTAAGGCACCAATCAGACAACTAAGAAGTCCCCGAGTTTCCTATGTAAATATCCCCTCCTAATTCACTCTCTCCACACCTGAAAAGCTCACTCTCTCTCAGTTGCTTAGTTTTTCAGTGAAGCTCAAACCAGAGCTCCGATATAGGGTCATTTCTAAGCCAAAGAAGGCGAGGTCGAGTTCCTTAAAACCAGGGAGAAGTCAGCTACATGCTTGTAGTTTCCATTTGCTTCGAGATTCTCTAAAGAAATGTCGGCGTGATAGAATAGTGAAGTAGCTCTGGTGGACCAAAGCTGCCCTATTTTGGCCGAGCTGAAATTGGCCAATTCGAGCCGTGCAGCTGACTTCTTCGGTGGCCTTCAGAGTGAATGAAGCTACCATCGTGTAGCTGACTTCTCCCCAGTTCTAAGGAAACTGACCACGCCTTCTTTTGCTAAAAAATGACCCTATATCGGAGCTCTAGTTCGAGCTTTGCCAGAAAACTAAGCAGATGAGAGAGACTGAGGTTTTCAAGTGTGGAGATGATGAATTGAGAGGGGCTCTTTATATAGGGAGCTCGAGGACTCGTCGGTCGTCCGTTTGGCACCTTTATGCCTGTCATTGATGTCCTGAAATGTACTGAACAAAAACGTTTCCTCTTCGCTAGCACTTCTTCAATTGTTCGGCGAGTGAACAGTTCTATCATCTGAAGGAAGAAGATGACACTATTTCGAACTAGACCGAACCGGTCTAAACCGGGTTCAAAGCATAAACTGGCCGGTTCAGGCCCGATTTCACCTAGTTTTTCAAAATTAAAAATTTTTAAATTCATCTAAATTCATTATTTATCAAATAGTGGCCTCAATTCTCAAATTGAAAATTTCTAAACTACCAAGAAAAATGAATTTAGCATCCAGTTCAATAGTGGTTCAAACCGGTTCAATCCGATTCAGATTCGGTTCACCTGAACCAATTTGGTTTTCATCCCCCATTCATCCTAAAGTCATTTTTCATGACTTATGTGACTTTTTAGGTCACTTGGTATCCATATTTTCCTTGGTTTGCCCTCTCTCTATTGGTTCCAGTTCATAAACTAGTTAGGATCCAGTTCACCCGAACCGGTCTAGTGTTTCTCTCCCAATTGGTTCTAAAGTTTTTTTTCTAAGGTTTATGAACCTTTTTGGGTCACATGGGAGTTGTAATTTCTCTAATTTCCCCATTCGTCAATAATCGGGTTTATGAACTGGTTCGATTTTCTCACTCGGTTTGACCAGTTCTTTCCCGATTTTCCTTTACTCCAAGGAGTGGGGTTTATAGATTGTGTGTTGCACCACATTACCAAGTCAGATCCTACAATGCTTGATGGACTGGTGATAGTGCTTTAGGGCTAGGTTGATGGACCGTCCTAGACAAACAACTGCAGGTCGAGTTGAGCATTGGGGCCATTGGACCGTTGGCACCAAAGAGGTTGGATAACTATATGAAAACTCTTGTTTGTGAATGCACTTGTGGTACAAGACCATCAAGACATCCTAGGGGGTAGTGATGGGTCCTAAGGGCTATTGGACGACATATTGGAGATAAGTGTAGTTCATCGTGATTGTTAGTCTTGAAGCTCTAGGAGCTTCTTGCGTATGAGACCGAGGTGGGGTTGGGATGAGGTCTCCGTCTTCATACGAATAAGGAGAGATATTGAGTTTGAGGGTCGGACGTTTGGGACGTCTACTTAGACTCGGGATAGAAGTGGACGGGCTTCTATGATGGTGGACAGTAAAGACGCTCCGATCCACAAGTGGGTGCAATGGACGGGCTGCACTTGGGGATGTATGTACCCTTCCTAATGATGGGCGTGTGTTTGTTTGCTAAACACCTCCTAGGGCAAGGGGATGAGCTGAGAGAGCTAAACACACCTAATATGGAAATGGAAAAGATTTCGAAAAGCTAAATTTGAGGAAAATCCTTTTAAAAAGGAAGGATAACTTTGGCATGGTTTTTATAAACTAAAGACATTTTGAAAACTCACTCCCAACACCTGCTCACTGAGTTGTAGTACTCACCTCTCCATTTTACCCCTTTTCATGTAACCGAGGAAAAACTAACCTTAAAGACCCTCTTGTAGTGGAACTATAAGACATGTATGTTTATTTTAATATATTTAGTTTTGTATAATGTTATTCCAGAAAAATAGAAAAAAGGACGCATTACTCCTCGTGGTTTAGAAAAGGGTAAAACCCTTCATAGACCAAAGGGAGAGGAGGGTTGCTCACGAGGATTCGACCAAACTGGGTCAGGGCATGACAACTTGAGTGGTATCAGAGCATGTTTCCTCAAATGCATCATCAAGACTATATAACGTAGTAAATAAATGGAATAATTTTTAAAATTTATAGATGGCCCCCAATAGAGGAACTAAGAGAACTAGAGTCGCATTCACTAACATTACCTAACACCCCATCCCTGTGGAAACTTCCCCAACAGCCCAGACAGTTCCACCTGGACTAAGGTCGGAGCATCAGAGGCCGTACGAAGAGTTTACCCGAGTATTTGGATGGCCCAACCTCACCCCTGAGGTGGACACCAACTCTTTAGGTGATTCCGAGGAAGTACAATCCCCTCCTGTTAACATCCCCCTCCAATTGACATCTCGAAGTACGTCAAGACCATCCATCAGCTGGGATGTAAACCCTTCCTAGGAGAGGAGAATGCTGGAGTTGCTATGGACTGGCTGGCCAGTATCAAGAAATTCATGGGGATAGTGAGGATTTCACCAAAGGATATGGTAATTCTAGTAGAGTTTTTCTTGGAAGCCAGCGCAAAAAGGTGGTGGGATAACATTAGAAGCTTGTATACTACCATCCCCACCTAGGAGCAATTTGAGGAGATGTAGATGGAGGAATACCTAGCTCTGCATCTGATCAACGAGAAGAAGCAAGACTTCCTTTGACTCCGACAGGAGCTTAACTCTATCTCAGAGTATGAAACCAAATTCATCGAGTTAAGACCCTTTGCCCCCGACCTAGCTGGACCTGCAGATATTTGCCAATGATTTGTGGATGGTCTTAACATGGACATACAAGACCAGATGGGAGTGCTAGTATAAACCCCGCACTTTTAAGTTAAGGAAAATCGGGAAAAGAACCGGTCAAACCGAGTAATAAAACCGAGACGGTTTACAAACTCGATCATTTGGGAATAAGCTATTTGGAAATTTACAAATTCTGAGTGATCCAAAGGTTTTATTAAACCTTGTAAAAGAAACTTAACACAAATTAGAATAGAAAAACCAAATTGGTTCAGGTGAACGAGAATCCATGAGAATTTTAAAGTTAAGCTTGCTTGCTTGAGATTAGTGTAAGGATGAGTTACCTCCTGGGAAGTATGATTTTTTTTGTAACAAAAATTTCGATAAAAACTTTTTATGCGAAGGTACCCTTATCATAAATAGCCATAAATTAATATATATTTAATTATTATAATTAATACCAATAATTTAATACCAAAATTAAATTATTGGAATTAATACAAATAATTTAATATCGAAATTAAATTATTGGAATTAATACCAATAATTTATGGCAATATTAATACTAGTAATAAATCTCTCTCATTTAATACACGATTTTTACACCTATATAAAGCTGTCATCCCCATTCATTCTCCTCACACCCGAACACTTCTCTCTCTCTCTCTACTGCTCTATTTCCCGGTGAAGCTCGAACTAGAGCTTTGACTTGAACAGAGGTCGGGCTCTTTAGAACTGGTAAGAAGACAATTATCTGATAGCAAACTCCAGTCAATCCAAGAATCGTTGGAGAAGTGCCGACATGATGGAATAGTGAAGCAGCTTCGGTGGACCGAAGCTACCCTATTTCAACCAAGCTGAAATCGACCATTTCAAGCTCTATTCAGGCCAAACCAAGCCCTCCCAACACTTTCTCAGCCTTTCCATGGCCGAATTAGGACCGAAAGGTAAGCCAATTCGGCTCCCCTTTACAATTTTTGATCTGTGCTATAGAGAGTCGACCGAATTTCAATGACAAAATTCTAATCCAATTCCACATCAATTGATGTGATTCTTGATACTAGGATGAACCTCAAGACGAGAGCTATCTGCTCAAATTGAGTCTCAAAACTTTTAAAATTTATCATAGGACCTCAATTTATTCCATTTAAAAAAAAAGGGTTTAATTTCCCAAATTTCCAATTTGGTCCCCCAACTTTTCCAAAATTACCATTTTGACCTTCCTTTACAAAAATGGTAAAGTTTACCCCAAAAATTCTAAAATTCCTCAATTGGCCCTCTAACAGTTTTATCATGCCCAATTGACCCTCAATTTTAGGAAATTGCATTTCGGTACTTCGAATTTTTGAGAATCCCTAATTTTTCCCCCAATTCCAATTTCTTAACACAGATGAATTTGATTTCATCAAATTAACTGATCAAACATTTCCAATTGTTGAAATTGCATTAAAACATGTTCATACAATTCTTTAGCAATTTGAATAGCAAGTTTTAATGTCAGAATGAGCTCAAATGGAGCTTTGTCGAAAAGTGAACTATAGAGAGAGTAAGCTTTGTTTACTCACCGGAGAGGGCACGACGGTCTGAGCTTTCTATTAGGGCAAGTAGTTCTCCTCCTGAGGTTCTTCCTAGGATCAAGAATGACATCAATTGATATAAAATTAGATTAGAATTTCATCATTGAAATTTGGTCGACTCTCTCTCTAACACTGATCGAAAATTGCATAGGGGAGCTGAATTGGCTTACCTTTCCATCCTAATTCGGCCGTGGTAGGGATGAGTAAGTGTTGGGAGGGCTTGGTTTGGCCTGAGGAGGGCTCGAAATGGCCAATTTCAACTCGGCCGAAATAGGACAGCTTCGGTTTGCCGAAGCTGCTTCACTGTTTCATCACGCCGGTGCTTCTTCGGCGAACCTCGGAGCAAACAAAGACTACAAGCATGTAGCTGACTTCTCCCAGGTTCTAAAGAACCCGACCTCACCTTCTTTGGCTCATAAAAGACCCTATATTAGAGCTCTGGTTCGAGCTTCATCGGAAAACTAAGCAACTGAGAGAGAGTGAGCTTTTCAGGTGTGGAGAGGATGAATGGAGAGGGGCTCTTTATATAGTTAGCTCGAGGACTCGTTGGCCGTCCATTTGACACCTTTATAATAGACATTGATGGCCTAAAACGTATTGAACAAAAACATTTCTTCTCCGCCAGTGCTGCTTCAATTTTCTGGCGAGTGAACTGTGCTGTCATCTGAAGGAAGAAGACGATACTGTTCCAAACCTGACTAGACCGGTCCGAACCGGGTTTGAAGCTTAACCCAACCGATTCGCCCCTCATTCAACCGAGTTTTTCATATCTAAAAGTTTCTAAATTCATTTTCTATCCAATGGTAGCCTCAAATCTCAAATTTGAATTATTTAAGCCACCTAGAAAAATGAATTTAGGATCCGGTTCAATAGTGGTTAAAATCGGTCCAAACTGGTTCGGATCTGGTTCACCTGAACCAGTTTGGTTTTCATATCCAATTCCTTCACAATTCCATTTCCATGACTTTTGTGACTCCTTAGGTCACTTAGGGTCCATAAATTTCCCGATTTACGATTTCTCTATCGGTTCTGGTTCATAAACCAGCTCGCTTCTTAAACCGGTTTAATCTGGTTTGGGTCCAATTCACCTGAACCAGTCTAGTTTTTCTCTCCCACTTTGTACTAAGGTTCCTTGGCAAGGTTTATAAATCTCTTCGGATCACAAGGGATCCATAAATTTCCCTGTTTTCCCTTTCTCTATCGGTTCTGGTTCATCTAAACTAGTCTAGTTTTTCTCTTCCAGTTTGTTCTAAGGTTCTTTTCCACGGTTTTATGAACCCTTTGGATCACCTGGGAGTTGTAAATTTCCAAATTTCCTGTTCCCAATTGATCGGGTACATGAACCAGTTCGGTTTTCTTGCTCGGGTTGACTGGTTCTTTTCCCGGTTTTCCTTAACTAAAAAGGGTGAGGTTTGCAGTAAGGTAGGATCTACTTTAGAAAAATAGAGGTGCCAAGAAGGGTTGTAGACTAACCTAGCAAGGAAGAGAGAAGTGGAAAGGCCAAACAATGGAATGAAAGGATGAAGAAAACCCTTGAAGAAATAATGGCCGAAAAGGAAATGAAGACTACACTCAAGCCATAAGTAGGACTTAGTAAGTCCAACACAAAGAGGACTTGGAGCAAATAAATGCCCGAACTTTCCCAATGAAGGAGACCGTAGGAAGGCATACATGTTCCAACTAAGAAATAATAAACCAAGTGACAAAGGATGAGAAGATGAAGTACACGCTGAGGTGAAAGAACCAAGTGAAGCACAATAAGAGCACCCAAGGGGAAAGTTAAACTCAAGGAATGGGTAAGTAGGAAATAGCATCAAATGACACAATGACAAGTGAAAATGAGTGGGCTACCCATCATAAGGAAAATGAGGAAATAACATCCAAAAAATTTAGGAAAAGTAAGCCTTTCAATTCGGAAGGTGGTAAGGAGAAAACAACCAATGGTATCAAGACTGGACGTGGCCCACACTCACTTAATAGAGCCCAATGAGTGTATGGCTAGACATAAAGGGTGTTAGGAACCAATCTATCAGCTGAAGCTCTTCGAAGAGAGGATAAGGAACAAAAAGAAAATGGAAGATAGTGAAGGATAAAGAACAGGAAACAATACCGACCTCAGGAGGGTGTAAGAGGGAAAGATGGAACAACCTTCAAGAAGCGTTAAGAAGTTGAAACAGGATGGGAATCCTTAGGTTAAGGATACAAGTAGGTAGTGAGACCTAAAAAAAGGTAAGTCCCAAAGCTAAGGAACCACCAAATGGATCCTAAGAGGTTTAAACTGACAAAAAGAGTCTCATAAAGAATCATAATTGGTTTAGGATATGTCAGGATGGCCAAAGTATTACCTAATTTGGAAGAGCAAGGAAGCCTATTTGAGATTTTTGATAAACCTAGAAAAGAAGGAAGCAACTAGTAACAATAGGATGGTCAAGGAGAATAAATGAAACTATGGGAAAGATTGGGGAATAGTGAGACTCTAAACAAGGATGATAGAGTGAGCATAGTATTGAATACACAAAATAAGACCCGACGATTGGTAAATTATTCAAGGTCGACAAAAACCCAAATTCAAAATGGGGTGTAAGAATGCGAAGGAAGGAAAACCTTCAAAGAGTAGTGAGAAATTTGAAAATTTAGCACCTCAAGGGAAATCTCTACTTTGAAGGACAAAGTAGAGAATGAAAATCATTAAAGGAGAACTCCCTAAAAACAACAGAATTGTGAAATGGTCACAAGTAAATGAGAGTAAGTTTAGGGAACAAGGAAAATCCTTGAGTAAAGGACGTCACCACAAATGAAGAAAGACATAAGAAGGGAAGAATCCTAGCGTGTCGGTAAGTTATCAGGAAGTCCAATGACTTGCACTAGAAAGACCCAACAAGGAAGTTGGGAAAGGACGGGCGAGTAAGGAAAGCTGACATGGTTATGTAAGACATTTTGTCATGGCATGAGGGATGACTGGATAACGGTAAAGGTAGTCGAGAATTACTACCAAACGAAGAGAGAGACAAAGCTATACAATCCCTAAAAGGATGGAAAGTTGGGAACAACCCCAAAGGAGATGTTATGGAAATCTAATGGACATATAGATAAAATCTAGAAAATATCATGTTGTAAGGGGCATGTAAGCCCAACAGTTCTGAGGAAAAACATGACTCAAATTAAGGAAGAGTCAGATAGTAAGAATGACAAGGTCAAACATAAAAATTGGACATAAATGTTAATGAACAACAAATAAAAAAGAGTCAAAATAGGATGAAAAGTTGATAACAAGGAAACCCATGAAAACAAGTATGTAACGCTCTAAAGAACATCGAGCTAAGGGTTTCAACGACCAAGAGGTTACTAGACATGGGAATGGTTAGGTATCTCGGAACTCACAATCCTGAGTACAAGATGCCAAAGGGAAAAGTATTGCTCTAAGCAAAGAAAGATGTGAATCTAAGGATATACCCTTAAGTAAGGTATGTCTAGTTATGATAAACTCCATGGAGGGAGTAAATAATATAAAGGAAAAGAAATTCCTTAAATGAATTATATAAAGGGCTAATAGAAAGAACAAGAGAAGAGTTGTATGTTAAGCAAACACCAAGTTGATATCAAGGGAAATTGTTCCTCATGCAAAGATTGCTAAATATGTTTTGGGGACAAATCTCCTAAAAGGAGGGGAGAGTTATAAAGCCCACCCTTTTGAGTTAAGGAAAACCGGGAAAAGAACTGGTCAAACCGAGTGAGAAAACCGAACTGGTTCACAAACCTGATTTATCATGAAACGGGCAATTTGGGAAATTCACAACTATAAACCCCGCTCTTCGGAGTCAAGGAAAAATCGGGAAAGAAAAGTCAAATCGAGTGAGAAAAATTGAACTAGTTTACAAACCCGATTATTGAGGAAAAATTGAAGCAGCGCCAACGAAGAAGAAACATTTTCGTTTAGTACATTTCAGACCATGAATGACTATCATAAAGGTGCCAAACAGACGACCGATGAGTCCCCGAGCTCCCTATATAAAGAGCCCCTCTCCATTTATCCTGTCCACACCTGAAAACCTCACTCTCTCTCAGCTTCTTAGTTTTTCGATGAAACTCGAACCAGAGCTCTGATATAGGGTCATTTCTAATCCAAAGAAGGTGTGGTCAAGTTCCTTAGAACCGGGGAGAAGTCAGCTACACGATGGTAACATCCATTCGCTTAGAGGGTCGTCGAAGAAGTTCCTACGTGATAGAATAGTGAAGCAGCTCTGGTGGATCGAAGCTGCCCTATTTCAGCCGAGTTGAAATCGGCCAATTCGAGGCCTTCTCAGGCCAAACCAAGCTCTCCTAACACCTCCTTAGCACTCCTACTTCCAAATTAGAACTGAAAAGTAAGCCAATTCAGCTCCCCGCTGCAATTTCCGACCAGTGCTAGAGAGAGAACCGGTAGAATTTCGATGATAGAATTCTCACCCAAATCGACATCAATTGATTCTATTTTTGATCCTAGGAGAAGGGAGGAGAGCTATCTACCCAGATTGGAAGCTCGGACCGCCGCGTCCCCGACGATGAGCAATTGAAGCTTTCTCTCTCTACGTCCTGTTTTCCAGTGAAGCTCTATTTGAGCTCGTTTTGGCGTCAAAACTTACTATTCAAAGTGTAATTGAATCATATGAAGATGTAGAAACTCAAATTTAACTTTAATTTCAACAATTAGAAGTGTTTGATCAGTCAATTTGATGAAATCAAATTCAACTGTGTTAGTAAGTTGAAATTGGTGGAAAATTGGGGATTTTCAAAAATTCGAGGGATCATAATGCAATTTTATAAAATTGAGGGTCAATTGGGCATGATAAGAGTGTTAGAGGACCAATTGAGCAAATTTTAGAATTTTTGGGGTAAAACTTACCATTTTTGTAAAGGAAGGGTAAATGATAATTTTGGAAAATTGGGGGCCAAATTGGGAATTTGGGAAAATTGAGCCTCTTTTTATGAAATTGAATAAATTGTGGTCCCAAGGGGAATTTTAAAGGTTTTGAAACTCAATTTGGAGAATAACCGGCAATTGGGACCTAAATTAAAGGAAAAATAACTTTAAGGACCAAATTGCAAACATTTAAGAAGTTGAATTTTTGGTGAATACGATCAAGCCAAATGATAAGGAACAAAAATGTTCATTTCGTGTAGGAACACGAGACATCGGGACCACCAACTGAGATTAAGCTTGCAAGGAACGAAAATCGACTAAGAGGAATTTTACTGCACAATGGAGTGAGTGGGATTTTTATATAATACCTGATTGGGATGATAAGTACCTCGAAAATGACAACCCATAGTAAGTGGTATTTTAAACATCACACCTGAGAGGAGTGATATGAAAATTATGCAAAAAAACTACTTATCAGTTGTAAGTAGATCATACCCAATTGGTATGATGAAACTTACTCGAAGGAAGTGGAAAACCCGTTCATCGGTTATGAGCAGAGATGTCCTCATACTCAGTTGGTATGATGGATAGTTAAAAGATATATTTTTGTTGGAAGTGCTCTCCCTTGACTGTGTGCCACTGCTTAAACAATTTGGGAAACCTTCTTATTGGGAGCTTGAATAGCTCTGTTAGGTCGGAGGCCATGGTTTTGGAACTTGGGGGCTATTATAACCAATTTTGAAAATCTCAAACAGTGGGCTCTAGGCCGGTTAGCCCGAGTAGGAGCTCGTAAATAAATATGATTTATATGCCATGAAAACTTAAGTAAATGAATTGTTTGGCTATGGTACCGAGATAGGACCGACATACTCAGTCAACTAGCGGCAGTGTGACATGACAGGTCTCCGGACTAGTAAAGACAAACAGCTGGAGGTCGAGTTGAGTGTCGGGGCCATTAGACTAGTGGCACTACAGATTATATGGTATCATGTGTAAAATGTTTACTGTGCATGCACTGTGTTTACGGGACCTTCAAGACGCCTAAGAGGGGTAGTGATGCGTCCTAGAGCACTGGACGACCTAGTGGATATAAGGGCAGTTAGTCGTATCAGAAGCCTTGCAAAGCTCGATTTAGCTTCAAGCGCATGAGACTAGGGTGGGGTCAGGATGAGGTCTCTATACTTATATGGACACAGAGATCTGTTACGAGATTGAGGGTCAGATGTCGTGATCATCCACTCATTTTCAGGGTAGAAGTGGACATGCTTCTATCTCGGTCGCCATTAAAGTCGCTCCGACTCCACAGTGGGTTTACTGGAGGGGCTGGCCTGTGATTGTGTGTTTTGTCTTCATGATGAAGGATGTATGTATAGTGATAACACACTGTGGTTAATAAGAAATGGTGAATAAAATTAGAATTTGAAATGAAAAGTTTTTAAAGGAATTAAGGAGTCTGGCACACTCCAACTTGAAAACTATTTTTATAGAAACTTCATTTTTTTTAAAATATCCATTCACTGAGTTGTAGAAACTCACCCCTCTTTTGTATCCCTTTTTAGGAAAAAAATAATGAATAGGAATAACATCGAGCCTTACCCTCTGTCAAGTATGCTTAATTTCTCTTAAGCTTGCATTTTATTTGATATATGTCTTTCTAGGGAACAAGGTCGAAAGTACACCTGGCTCCTCCTGAGTTATAGAAGGGGGAAACTCCTCTTGAATCGGGAAAGTGGCGGGTTATTCATGGGGATCCGACCAAACCGGGTCAGGGCGTGACAACTAGAGTGGTATCAGAGCCTAGTTCTCTTGAAACATGATCAATATCATGCCCTAACATTAACCCAACTCTAAACTATCATGTAGGAAGGAAGGTCCCTAGGAATTTCGCGATGAAATCCAGTCCTCCACCTATAACCCCAAAAAAGACATCCAACCCAAGGGAAGAAGCTGTACAAAGGTTTCTAAAGGGTGAGAAATGAGTGCCCAAGGACATGGTGAAAGACTACCGGAAACTAGTAGGGGCCTTACTAGAACTAGAAGGCATCATATACCCTCCTTCTAGACAAGAGGAACCAATATCACCTCATAGAAGTCCAACCCCTTCTCCTCTAGTCCCACAACAACCGGAAGGGAATCTAACCAAGAAGGAGGCCTAGGATAATTATTGGGATGCGTATGCTACCTTCATGAAGGTCCACCAAGTACCTCCACCTACTCAACCTGGCTTCAATCCCTCCAAATGGGTGAAGTGGACTTATGAGTGTGAGGTTGAGGTACTAAGGCGGTACGGATTGGAGGCTATACATGAAATTCATCCTATTAGGGAGGGCGAATGGACCCCAATTAGTTCCTCAGATCCTTCTGATCAAGAGTCTCACAATCATTCTAGGGTTAATTCTAGTCCTATGACCCCAAGGGATTACGGGTTAGAAAATTTTTGTAATAAGCCAAAGTATGGCAAGAAAAAAATATTTCTTGAATGAATGAAAGTAAAAGTTTTATTAAAACTTCTGAGTTATTTAAATTCAAAACAAAAGAGTAAGATAATAATCTAAGTAGGAAATCATCTAAGGAAGAAAATTTGAGTAAATCTCAATCCTTAAGACTTACCCTTGGGAATACGATAAGGAAGAATCCATCTAAGGGAGATCTTAAGAAAAAAGAAAAGTGGAACGAAGGAAAGTAAACATTAAGGAGTACAAAATCATGGAAAGCCCAAGGAGTTAAAAAATAAGCTCAGAGAATGAAGAGTAAAGAAAAACAATGAGGAGTAAAACCTTCCAAAGGGAACCAAGAGAATAGAATCTAATTAAGAAGAAAAAGAAAAAGTATACAAGGAAAGATGGGAAGAAAGTAGAATAGTAGGAAGGCCCTGGTATAACAACTACTTAATAAACTAAGATACAATTCCTTAGGAACTTCGTAAGAGAGAAAGACTTGTGGAAAGCAAAGGTATGGATCAAAAGAGGAAGAAAAACAGGAGTGGATAAGTCATACAAGACCCTTAAGTCGGGAGAAGATTTAAAGGAAAGAATTTCTAAAGAATGGTAAGGTGATCAAACAAAAAGGGAATCCCATAATAGAAGATACTAGAAGGAGGATAAAAATAGGAAGTTGGATCGAGGAAGGAGAAAGCTCTAGGTCAAGACAATCAATCAAGGAAAAGTTGCGAAATCAAAGTTGAAAAAATGTCCTCGGTAAGAAGTACGAGTGGCTAAGTGATAGTGTTGGGAGGTTGAGCGTGATCTAATGCAAGGAGACCTGGAAACCTAAATAGAAATTTTAGATGGATCCGATTTAAGGAAATAACTTACATGGACCAAATCATTTGGAGGAGCAAATGAAGTCTATAAGAGATGGGGGTAGTAAAAGAATACACCCTAACCAAGACAAAGGGGGAATACCAAGGACACGAAGATACGGAAGGTTTGGACACAATATGGATGAGAGGTCTACCTCAAAGGAATAAACAAATGTTGGAATAAGTGGGAATGAGGCAAGATAAATGAAGGTATTCATGGATCCGAAGAGTAAAAGTAAGCCGGTGAAGATATCAGCCAAAGACATTCCAGAATTTAATGATTTCAATGATAAAACTAAAAGGAAATTCCGAGAGAGAGGGACTGTGAAGCTCACCAAAGAAAGGAATCTTGGGAAAAACATGGGTGTATCAATGAAAAGGAAATGGAACCAACGGAATAAGAAAGAGAGTAAGCCCTCAAGAACAAGATGCTGGAGATGAAAGGATCAAGTACAAAGGGGAAGAAAATTGTAAAGATGTAAAGGATAAGTCAAACCCAAGTAACGTGCAAGTAGGAGGATGACATCAAAAGATGCCAAACGAGTAAGAACATATTTAGAAAGGGAAGATATCTTTAGGAGGAAGGACACCAGTGGGAATGAGGAATGAAGTAAAATATTAGGAATTTTAATATGTTAGTAAGTATCAAGAAATTCAAGGATTTGAAGGTTGAATGACCGAATAAAGAATTTCAAAAAAGACGAGCAAGTACGAAAACCAATATAGTTATAGGGACGTGAAGTTAAAGACATCACGAAGAATGTCATGCGGTAATGGGGCATGTAAATCCAACTGACTCAGGGAAATACGACTTAGGCAAGGAATGGTCTATGAGTAAGGCATAACGAAGTCAAGCATAAAGGTGATAACCAAAGAATAAGGAAGGAATCCATGTAGGATGAAAAGGCAATAAATGCCAAAATTCGTGGAAGAAAAATGACTGGAACTCATAGTTCTGAAATTTTGGGTAAAAGAAGCTTGGAATGGCAAATGGTGCCTTGGGAAGGAAGGATGTAACTAAAGGAAATGATCCTAGATCTTTAAGGAAAATATTCTAGGCTAAGGTATGTTCCATGGAATGAGGAAAGGATGAGAATGAGATGAGAATCTTAGATATGTGATGAAAGGGATGAACGAAAACAACCGAGAAGGTTGTAGGACGATAAAATAGAAAATTTCATAACAATAAAAAGTTTAAGCTAACACGCAAATAATGTGAAATACGTTTTGGGGACAAAACTCCTAAAAGGAGGGGAGAGTTGTAAACCCCGCTATTCGGAGTCAAGGAAGAATCGAGAAAGAAATGGTCAAACCAAGTGAGAAAAACCAAACCAGTTAATAAACCCAATTATTGAGGAATGGGCAGATTGGAGAAATTACAACTCCCATGTGACCAAAAAAGATTCATAAACCTTGGAAAAGAACTTTATAACCAATTGGGAGGGAAAAACAAGACCGATTTGGGTAAACCAGATCCAAACCGGATTGAACCAGTTTATGAACCAGAACCGATAAAAAGAAGGCAAACCGGGGAAATTATGGATCCCAAGTGACCTAAAGAGTTACATAAGTCATGAAAAAGGACTTATGGATGAATTGGAGATGAAAACCAAACCGGTTCATGTGAACCGGACCCGAACCGAATTGAACCAGTTTGGACCGGTATGAACCACTATTGAACCGAATGATAAAAGTGTTAGATGACCAATTGAGAAAATTTTAGAATTTTTAGGGTAAAACTTACCATTTTTGTAAAGGAAGGGCAAAACGGTAATTTTGGAAAATTGGAGGCCAAATTGTGAATTTGGGAAACTTGAACCCCTTTTTATGAAATTGAATAAATTGAGGTACCAAGGGGAATTTTAAAAGTTTCAGGACTCAATTTGGAGAAAAACTGACAATTGGGGCCTAAATTAAAGGAAAAATAACTTTAAGAACCAAATTGCAAATATTTAAGAAGTTGAATATTTGGTGAAGGCGATCAAGCCAAATGATAATGAACAAAAATGTTCATTTTGTGTATAAACATGAGACATTGAGAACACCAACTGAGATTAAGCTCGCAAGCGACGAAAACCGACTAAGAGAAATTTCACTGCATGATCGAGTGAGTAGGATTTTAATATCATACCCAGTTGGGATGATAAGTACCTCGAAAATGAAAACCCACTACTAAGTGGTATTTTAAACATCACACCTAAGAGGAGTGATGTAAAAATCATGCAGAAAAACTACTTATCGGTTGTAAGTAGATCATACCTGATTGGTATGATGAAACTTACTCGAAGGAAGTGGAAAACTCGTTCATCGGTTATGAGCAAAGATGTCCTCATACTTGGTTGGTATGATGGACAGGTGAAAGATATATTTTTGTCAGAAGTGCTCTCCCCTGATTATGTGCCACTGCTTAAATAATTTGGGAGACCTTCTTAATCGAAGCTCGAATAGCTCTGTTAGGTTGGAAGTCTCGGTTTTGGAACTTGGGGGCTATTATTCCCAATTTTGAAAATCTCGAACAATGGGCCCTAGGCCGGTTGGCACAAATAGGAGCTCGTAAACAAACATGATTTATATGCCATGAAAACTTAAGTAAATGAATTGTTTGTCCATGGTACTAAGACAAGACCGACATACTTAGTCAACTAACGGTAGTTTCACATGAGAGGTCTCTGGACTAGTTAAGATAAATAGCGGCATGTCGAGTTGAGGGTCGGGGCCATTGGACTAGTGGCACCACAGATTATATGGCAACATGTGAAAAATGTTGATAATGCAGGCACTGTGTTTACGGGACCTTCAATACACCCAAGAGGGGTAGTGATGTGTCCCAGGGCTCTAGATGATCTGGTGGATATAAGGGCTATTAGTCATACCAGAAGTCTTGCGAAGCTTGACATACCTTCAAGCGCGTGAGACCAAGGTGGGGTCAGGATGAGGTCTCTATCCTCATACGGACATCATGATTTGTTACGGGATTGAGGGTTGGATGTCGCGAACATCCACTCATCACCAAGTGGATGTGCTTTATCTCGGTGGTCAGTAAAGTCACTCTGACACCACAAATGGGTTCCGTGGACGGGCTAGCCTGCGATTGTTTATTTTGCCTTCATGATGAAGGATGTGTGTTATGTGATAACACACTGTGGTTAATAAGAAATGGTGAATAAAATCAGAATTTGAAATGAAAAGTTTTTAAAGGAATTAAGGAGTCTGGCACACTCCAACTTGAAAACTATTTTTATAGAAACTCCATTTTTTTAAAATACCCATTCACTTAGTTGTAGAAACTCACCCCTATTTTCTATCCCTTTTCAGGAAAAAGAGATAATGACTAGGAATAACACTGAGCCTTATCCTTGGTCATGTATGCTTAATTTCTCTTAAGCTTGAATTTTATTTGATATATGTCTTTCTAGGAAACAAGGTCAAAAGTACGCATTGCTCCTCCTGAGTTATATAAGGGGGAAACTCCTCTTGAATTGGGAAAGCGGCGGGTTATTCATGGGGATCCAACCAAACCGGGTCGAGGCATAACAACAACTCCCAAGTGACCCAAAGTGTTCATAAAACTATGTAAAAGAACCTTAGGACTAATTGGAAGAGAAAAACTAGACCAATTTAGATGAACCGAATCCAACTAGATGGAACCAGTTTATGAATCGAAACGAATAGAGAAAGGGTAAACCAGGAAAATTGTGGATCTCGAGTGACCTAAATTGTAACAAAAATCAAGAAAAAGGACTTTAGGATGAATTGGAGATGAAAACCAAACGAGTTTAGGTGAACCAGATCTGAACTAGATACCGGTTTGAACAACTATTGAAGTGAATGCTAAATTCATTTTTCTAGGTAGCTTAAAATTTTCAAATTTGAGAATTGAGGCCACCATTGGATAGAAAATGAATTTAGATGAATTTATAAATTTTTAGATTTGAAAATTTTGGTCGAATTGGGGGTGAACCGGCTAGTTTAAGCTTTGAACCTGGTTCGGACTAGTGCTTTCCGATTTAGAACAGTGTTGTCTTCTTCCTTCAGATGACAGCACTTTTTACTCGCCGGAAAATCGTGCAGCGCTGGCAAAGCTGAAAAGTCTCCAGCTAGGGAGTTTCATGGAATGAATGACAGCCATTAAGGTGCCAATAGGACGGCCAAGAAGTCCCGAGCTTCCTATATAAAGAGTCCCTCCTCATTCATCCTCTCCACACCTGCAAACTCCATTCTCTCTTAATTGCTCCAATTTCCGACGAATCTCGAACAAGAGCTCCGACATGGGCATTTTCTTATAAAAACAAGGTGAGGTCAGGTTCTTTAGAACTGGGGAGAGGTCAACTACACTCTTGTAGTCTCCGTTTGCTCCAAGGGTCACCGGAGAAGCGCCAACGTGATCGAACAGTGAAGCAGCTCTAGCGGACCGAAGCTGCCCTATTTTGGCCGAGCTGAAATTGGCCAACTCGAGCCTTTCTCAGGCCAAATCGAGCCCTCCCAACACCTCCATAGCCCTCATACAGTTGAATTAGAGCTGAAAAGTAAGGCAATTCAACTCCCCTCTATAATTTTTTATCGATGCTAGAGAGAGAACCGACAAAACTTTGATGATGAAATTCTCACTCAATTTGGCATCAATTGATGCAATTCTTGATCCTATAATAAACCTCAGGACATGAACTATCTACCCAGATCGAAAGCTCGGACCGCCGCACCCTCGACAGTAAGCTTTCGAAGCTTTCTCTCTCTAAGTCCAGTTTTCCGGCGAAGCAATGTTTGAGCTCATTCCGACACCAAATCTTGCGATTCAAAGTGCAATTGAATCATATGAAGGTGTAGGAACTACAATTTAACTTTAATTTCAACAATTAAACATATTTGATTGGTCAATTTGATGAAATCAAATTCGACAGAGTTAGAAGGTTGAAATTGGAGGAAAATTTTGGGGGAAATTTGGGAATTTCGAAAATTAGTAGGACTAAAGTGCAATTTCATAAAATTGAGGACCAATTGGGCATGATAAAGATGTTGGAGGACCAATTGGGCAATTTTTTGGGCAAATCTTACCATTTTTGTAAAGTAGGGGCAAAATTGTAATTTTGGAAAAGTTGGGGAACCAAATTGGAAATATGGGAAATTAAATTCCTTTTTCTGAATTTGAATAAATTGATGTTCTAAAATAAATTGTACAAGCTTCAGGACTCAATTTGAAGAAAAACTGGCATTAGAGACTTAAATTTAAAGAAAAATAACTTTAGGGACCTAATTACAAATAAAGGAAAAGTTTGATTTTCTCATTCAATTGGGATGAATGAAGGCTGCTAGGCTAAAGAATAATGAACAAGAACATTCATATCATGTAGGAACATGAAGTACCAAGAACACCAGCTGAGACGAGTTCGAGTAAGGACAACAAGCTGGCTAAGAGAAATTGAACGATCGGGTGAGTGGGATTTTTATATCATACCGATTGGGATGACAAGCTCCTCGAAAATGAAAACCCACTGCTAAGTGGTAATTTAAACCTCACACCTGAGAGGAGTGATGTGAAAATTACGCGAAAAAACTACTTACCAGTTGTAAATAGATCATACTCGATTGGTATGATGAAACTTACTCAAATGAAGTGGAAAACCCGTTCATCGGTAATGAGCGGAGATGTCCTCATACTTGGTTGGTATGATGGACAGTTGAAAAATATATTTTGTCGGAAGTGCTCTCCCCTAACTGTGTGCCACTGCTTAAACAATTTGGGAGACCTTCTTGACGAGAGCTCGAATAGATCTATTAGGTCGGAGGCCTCGATTTTGTAACTTGGGGGCTAATATGCCCAATTTTGAAAATCTTGAATAGTGGGCCCTAGGCCGGTTGGCACGAGCAGAAGCTCATAAACAAACATGATTTATATTCCATGAAAACTTAAGTAAATGAATTATTTGGTCATGGTACCAAAAGAGGACCGACATACTTAGTCAACTAGTAGCAGTGCAACATGATAGGTCTCTGGACTAGTCAAGACAAACAGTTGCAAGTCAAGTTGAAGGTTAGGGTTATTGGGCCAGTGTCACCATAGATTATATGCTACCATGTGAAAAATGTTGAGCATGCACTATGTTTATAGGACCTTCAAGACGCCCAAGAGGGGTAGTGATGCGTCCCAGGGCTCTAGACGACCTGGTGGATATAAGGGCAGTTAGTCGTACCAGAAGTCTTGCGAAGCTTGACGTAGCTTCAAGCACATGAGATTGGGGTGGGGTTAGGCTGAGGTCTCTGTCCTCATACGGACACAGATTTGTTATGAGATTGAGAGTCGGATGTCGCAAACATCCACTCATTCTCGGGGTAGAAGTGGACGTGCTTCTATCTAGGTGGCCAGTAAAGTCGCTCCGACGCCACAAGTGGGTTCAGTGGACGGGCTGGCCTGCGATTGTGTGTTCTACCTTCATGATGAAGGATGTGTATTGGGTGATGACACACCATGGTTAATGAGAAACGGTGATAAAAACTGGAATTTAAAATGAAACATTTTTTTAAGGAGAATAAGGAGTCTGGCACACTCCGAATCAAACATTTTTCCTAAAAGATAAATTTTGAAAACTCATTCACTGAGTCGTTGTACTCACCCCCTCCCTTATATCCCTTTCTGGTAACCCCAAAAAGCCTACCCCAAAGACCACCAGCTAATATGCCTTTAAGAAACGCATGATCAGTTTAAAATTGTATACAGTTTTGATTATGTTATTCCATGAAAGATGCATGTTTAAAAGACGCCTTACTCTTCACAATTTATTAACAAGGGACAACCCTTAATAAACCGGGAGAGTGGCAGGTTGATCACAGGGATTCGACCAAACTAGGTTGGGGCGTGACATTACCGGCCACCAAGATAGAAGCTCGTCCACATCTACCTTGGGTTTGAGAGGATGTTTGTGACATCCGACCCTTAAACCTGAAATCAACTCCATGTCCATATGAGGACAGGACTTCATCCTGACCCCACCCCGGTCTCATGCGCATAAAGCAACGTCGAGCTTTTCTGACTGTTGGCACGACAAACTGCCCTTATCTCCACCATGTCGTCCAGTAGCCCTTAGGATGCATCACTACCCCTCTTGGGCATCTTAATGGTCCCAAACCTCAAGTGCAAGCACAAACAATAGTTTTCCTCAAAGCAATTTATCTTTGGTGCCACTAGTCCAACGACCCCAACCCTCAACTCGACTTGCAGCTGTTTGTCTAGGCTGGTCCATCGACCTGGCCCCGACGCCATGCCGCTAGTCCATCGAGCATATTGGTTCTGTCTTGGTACCTTGGCGAAATCACATTATCCATTCATTAAGAATTTTCATGGCATTAATATCTCATGTTTGTTTAAGAGATCATGCTCGTGTAAACTAGCCTTGGGCCCATTGTACGTGATTTTCCAAAATCGGGCATTTAGCCCCACAAGTTCCAAAACTGAGGCCTCTGGCCTATCTATGCAGTTCTATCTCTTATCAAGAAGGTCTCCCAAAAATTTTAAGCATTGGCACACAGTCAGAGGAGAACACTTCTAACAAAATCGTCTTTTAATTCATCACACCAACCGAGTGTGATGATATCTCTGCTTATAACCAGTAAGCGGATTTTCCTCTTCATTCGAGGAAATCCATCATACCAACCGGGTATGATTTTCTCTACTTACAACCGGTAATTAGTTTTTCGCTTACTTCTCACATCACTCCAAACAGGTGTGATATTAAAATTCCAAATATAAGTGGTTTTTCATTTTCGAGGTGCTCATCATCCACACTTGTATGATGTGAATAAACCCACTCACCCAAAATGTAAACCTTGCTCTTTGGAGCTAAGGAAAATTGAGAAAAGAACCTATCAAACCGAGTGAGAAAACTAAACTGGTTCACAAACCCGATCATCAAAGAATGGGCAATTTAGGAAATTTACAACTCCTAAGTAAGCCAAAGGGTTCATAAAAAACATGGAAAAAGGACCTTAGGACAAATTGAAAGAGAAAAGCAGATCGATTCAGGTGAACAGGACCCGAGTCAAATTGAACCGGTTTATGAACCGAGTTGGTTTATGAACCGGAACCGATAGAGTAAGAGCAAACCGGGACATTTATGGATCATGAGTGACATAAATAGTCACAAAAGTCATAAAAAAACTTTAGGATGAATGGGGGATGAAAACCAAACCAATTTAAGTTAATCGGATCCGAATCAGATTGAATCGGTATGGACCGGTTTGAACCACAATTGAACCAGATGCTAAATTTATTTTTCTAGGTGGCTTAGAAAATTCAAATTTGAGAATTGAGCCACCATTGGATAGAGAATGAATTTAGATGAATTTAGAAATTTTTAATTTTGAAAAACTCAGTTGAATCGGGCTTGAACCAAGCTTTTAACTCAGTTTAGACTGATCTAGTCCAGTTCGGAACAGTGTCATCTTCTTCCTTCAGATGACAACACTGTTCACTTGCCAAAAAATCGAGTAGTGCCGACGAAGATGAAAAGTCCCCGAGCTTCCTATATAAAGAGCCCCTCCTCATTCATCCTCCTCACACCCGAAAACTCCATCTTCTCCCAACTGCTCCATTTTTCGGTGAAGCTCGAACCAGATCTCCAACATAGGGTATTTTCTAAGCCAAAGAAGGCATGGTCGGGTCTTTAGAACTGGAGAGAAGTCAGCTACCCGAAGGTGGTCTCCATTTGCTTCAAGGTTCACCAAAAAAGTGTCCATTTTGAGCCCTCCTCAGGCCAAACTAAGCCCTCCCAACACCTCCACAACCCTCCTACAGCTGAATTAGAGTGGAAAGGTAAGTTAATTTGGCTCCCCTTTCCTCTTTACCCTTTCTTTATCGGTTATGGTTCGTTAACCAGCTCAGTTTTCTCTTTTGAAATGACTAGTTCTTTTACCAGTTTTCTTATCTTTAAAGGGATGGGGTTTATAGGTCAGTCGTCATTGATGTGAATTTTCCTCCTCTTATCATTGACCAAGGACATGTGTCGTGCTCTAACTGGCCAACACTTCCAAGCACTAATTGAATGGCTAATTGGGCGTGCTTCGCCACATGTCGCGCGTTGATTGGTTGTGCTTATTAACTGGGCGCTGACCTCCCAGTGGTCTGTTGACTGGTTAGACCGTTGACCGGTCCGATCCGACCGGGTCCGGTGACCCAAAATCGTAAATCGGCCGGTTCAGGCCCGATTCGACCGATTTTCTAAAAATTAAAAAAATATCCAAATTCATCTAAATTTATTTTCTATGTAATGGTGACTTCAATTTCCCAATTTTTTATTTTTAAGCCACCTAGAAAAATGCATATTTGAATCAGTTCTTCACGATTCAACCGAATTCACTTCGATTCCATCTAGTTCAAGTTCGGTTCGCCTTGAACCAATCTAGTTCTCACACCCTATCCTGTTCATGGTCCTTTGTCATGATTTTTTGTGATTTATTGGCTACTTGGGATTTTCCAAATTCCCGATTTGACCCTTCTTGACCAAATTTTGTTTCATTTAAGCCCCTAGTTTCCCTCTCTCTTGAAGGCTCCCAGTTCCTCTTCCCGGTTCTCTTGGTCCTAAGGGACAAGATTTACAACTCTTCCCTATTGCATTAGGATGCAACTCAACCCTTGTCTGGATGCATCATTGTACACCATATATTCTCCCATAGTTGGATCCGGTAATGCTAGTACCGGGGCTGACATTAATCAAGACTTTAACTCTTTGAAGGAAGTTGCACACCTTTCATCCCATTTATACTTCGCTCCCTTCCTTGCTAAGCGGGTCAATGGTGTGGCAGTTTTGGATAAGTTTTCCAAAAATTTCTAGTAGTACCCTGCTAAACCTAAGAAGTTACAGATTTTTGTCAAACTAGTGGGGGCTTTCCAATTTAATATTGCTTTTATTTTAGCGAGGCCTACCTTAACTCCTTCCTTGGAGATGATATGTCCTAAAAATCCCAATTCTTGTAACTATTCACATTTCGAAAACTTGGCATATAGTTCATTTTCCTTCAGAACTCTCAAGGTGGTCTCCAAATGTTCTTTGTGTTTCTCCTTAGTTTGAGAGTATATAAATATGTTGTTGATGAACACTATCACGAACTTATCCAAATAAGGTTGGAACACCCGATTCATTAGATCCATAAAAGTTGTGGGAGCATTTGTTAGTTCAAAGGGCATCACTCTAAACTCATAATGCCCATAACGTGACCGGAAAGCTATCTTTTGGACATCCTCCTCCTTTAGCTTGAGTTGATGATATCCATATCGTAAATCTATTTTTGAGAAATAGGTAGCTCTTTTAGTTGATCAAATAAATCATCAATCCTTGGTAGGTGATACTTGTTCTTGATGGTTACTCAATTCATCTTCCAATAATCTATACACAATCACATGCTCACATCCTTTTTCTTCATGAACATCACCGGTGCCCCCCGCGGAGATTGGTTGAGTTGTATAAAGCCCATTTCTAGTAATTCATCCTGTTGTTCCTTCAATTCCTTTAATTCTGTTGGATCCATACAATATGGTGTTTGAGATATGGGATACCTCCCATGTATAATCTCTATAAAGAATTCCAATTGACGGACACGGGGTAGTTCTGGTAACTACTCTGGAAATACTTCCATATAGTATTTTACTATTGTAATCTCTTCTTGTCTCTTTCTTTCGTGGGTTTCATTTGTGATGATTGCTAGAAATGGCTGGCATCCCTTCTTTAGCATACTCTTAGCTTTAAGGTTGGACATCAAATTTAGTCCTTTCTTGCTTCTCTCTCCATTGAACACCCATTTAGCTTTCGTGGAGTGTAATGTTACTGTGTTATCATGACAGTTCACCCTCGCATAATGTAATAATAATCAATCCATAACAAGGATCAACTCTACTTCTTTTAGTGGTAAGGGCATCAGATTTGCTTTCAATTTTCTTCCCAAAATTTCCATTTCACAGTTTTTCAAGACTTTATCCCTAATAAATTCCCCTCCCAATGGTGTAAGGACATTAATCGCTGGATAGAGGGAAGTTGCTTCCTTGGAAATTTCTTGAATTAAGGATTGCTTAATAAAAGATTAATCGACTCCAGAGTTGATGGGGCAAACGTTTTTCTTCCAAATAATTGAACATTTCATAATTAAGAGGTAGAGGTTTATTAATTGGGAACTTGGCAAGATATTTTATTAATACTTGAAAGGAGTAAATTTCTTTTTGGCCTTTCGTCCCAACTAAAAGAGATATTCTTAAGTAAAAGATTGGGAAGTACCCACTACTACACTAGGATCCTAATGAGATTACTCTTAGGTGAGTTTGTAAACTTTTACTGGAATCCTAGGTGTTGTGGTGGCTCCTCTTCCTCCACTTTCTTGTCCTCTCATGGTTAGAGGAGCATTGTTCCCCCGGAGGTGTTACCATATTCCTTGGCGATAATGGACAATTTCTCGAGTAGTGTCCTAATTGCCCACACCTGTAGCAAGTTACCTGCTTACATGCTCATTCATGATTCTTTCGACATCTTGGACATTGGGGAATCTTTCTTTGTGGATTTTTATTGCACATTTCCTTGTTTGGCCTAGTGGATTCCATCATTTTCTCCACTCTTAACTTAGCCCCTTTGTGGAAGCACTTTTGAGATTTAGGGAAATTCTAAGTTTCCCGAGAATGATTAATTTGATCTTCCTTACTGCTCAAGTCACCCATCCTTTGATGTCTGCCATGACCAATCGTTCGCACTCATGTGCCATGCTAATGATAGTAGCAAGATTAGTGGGCCTCCTAAGTACCCCATCCTATCTCGTATATCCAAGATAAGACCATCCACAAATTTTTGGCATATGTCATCGGGTCCGGCCAAATCTTGAGCAAAAGGTCTCAACTCGTTGAAGTAAGTTTCGTACTCAGAGATAGTACTTGAGCCTTTACGAAGTCAAAAGAACTTCCGATTCTTCTTGTTTATTAAATGAGGAGCCATATATTACTCTGTGAACCTCATTTCAAACACCTCACAAGGTGATATAATGGTGGTGAGGTTCCTTACGTTCTCCCACCACCTCCTAGCACTTCAATCAAGGAAAAATTTTGTCATGGTTACCATTTCTTTCAATGGAATTCTGATTTAGCCCATAAATATTTTGTTATCAACAAGCCAATCCATAGCAGCTCCAACATCTTTTCTCCCTTGAATGTCTCGCACCCCAATTTACGGGGTGTCTATAGGTGCATAGGGATATCGAAAAGAGGAAGGGTTATGTTGGTAGTATTTTGAGATTGTAACTCTTCCTCCTTGAGATATGAACTTCCAACAAGGTAAGGGCTTTCTGTTTGAGTAAGATTTGGTTACTCAAACATCTTGACAAATTCCTTATATAGTTTCTTTTATTTGGTTACTCAATGTAGTGGGTTGAGTTCCTATAGACTTATGTGCTCCTGTGTTAATTCTCTCATTAGGAATAAAGTTTTACACTGGTTCAGTGGTGGGCTCAGATACGATAGTGTGAGTTCATTTGGTTCATTTCCTGTCATATCTATATACAAAGGGTTACTATTTGCTGAGTTCTAAAAAATTTTGGATTTTTTTAGTTTTGAAAACTTTATTTTATAAAACCTTGTTTTACTACCACTAAAGTTACCACGCCCCAACTTGATTTGGTTGGAACTCCGTGAACAACCCGCCACCACTTCCTGTACTAGGACATCTCTACCATAATAGATCATGAAAGGTAAAAGTTTATAAATATAAGTGTTGTCCATAACAAAATTTACAAAACAAGTTAATATGAATTATCTTTTCTAGGTAATCTTAATTACTTTTCTCATGAGGTGGAGGTTTTCTTAAAATGGGTTTATGGAGAGTGGTTAAGTTTGTAACTTAGTGAGTAGAGTTTAAATGAGATCATGAATTTTTGTTCACAATTCAACATATACTCAAAATATGACCTTACTACTCGTTTAAAATAAGGGTATACATGACTTGATAAACAAACTACAACTTATTTTATCTTTTAAAAACGAATTCTCATTTAAATTTTTTTTCTGTGATTAAGATAGGTACATTTCTCGTTGGAAGAATTTTCATAATTAGTCATAATAATCCTACCATGAATTTGTATCACACAAACACACAAATATAATTTCTTATTAAATTGATTAAATAATCGCATAAGAGGCACTAAAAGCCTACAACCTCAATATGTTTCACTAGTAGCCCTTAATGCATTTACCGTCCACCCCAATGAGAGGTCACAACCTCCACCTTAGTGAGAGCCCACAACTTCCACCACATTATATGTGTGAGCACAGCCTAACCCCTAGACATTATCAATTTTTTTGTCCACTATTAAGTGATGAGACATCTCCCTATTTTTGCTTATCTCAATGCGCATGAAACTTTATGAACTTTACAATATACTGGAGCAACATAACTTCCTTTGTGCCAATATTAATGTTCGGCAATCCTTAGAACTAACACTAATTCATACCGAATGTCTATTTAGTTTTGCACTATTGTAATCACAACAAATATATTTTGATTTAAGATAGTTTTTTTGCTTTGCTAGCCCAATATGTTTCGACTTGGTTTCCGTTTAGCATGTTAAGCAAACACATATCTCCCAACTCATACGCAGTCTTATCTGATTATCATTTATTGCATAACTCATAATTTGTCCTATTTGATTATCATTTATTGCAGAATTTGGGATATGCAAGGTTGTTCTTCCTTGCTTATGGTTGGGAATTGAACTCACTGGCCACATAAAGGGACATGATAGAACATAATGGGAAGTAGGCAAGAGACGGAATCTTGTTGCTGTGCAAAAATATGCTGATGTATGTTAGGGAAGAATGTGGTTTTAGAAAGAGATTCTGAAAAAGTAAAAGTGGAATGAATGTGTGTTACCTTTTTGGTACCTTATACAGGATATGTTATCTTAAGTTGGTTAGTGTGTAATGCCACTGGTGAAATCTTGGGGAGATTTCTCCAGCCATCATAATATGATTTATTTGATCTTGCACACCATGAACTCATGACTTATGGCCGATTGAGGTATTATATCTTGCACTGGTTGATCATTACTTTGGATAAGCATCCTTCGATCTTTCAGAGTCGGCTGGTGAAATATTTGAGACTACATCCATGTTTGCTACAAGAAGAGCAGGAGAAGTTGGTACACTTCCTGAGCACGAGATGTCACTCAAAATCAATGGGCTACATACAATGTCTAAAACGAAGAACGGTCATCTTTATATTGTTGAAACCCAACCTAATATTCCCCAAAAGAAAAGGGAAAGGAAGAACAAAATATGTAAACAGATAGCTACAGCTACTCTCATGAGCTCGGTGCGCATTCCTGGATTGCTGCAGCTAACTTATTTCGATCCTCTTCCGATTTAGTCCTGATTAAGAAGGTTCTTGCAACAACATTATTGTTGGCATCATCCTGCAAAGGTCAGATCCCAACCATCTTTTAGAGTGATTTATTTTGATTTCATATCAAATACATATACTTTCATATGGCGCCCAAAAAATGATGCAGAAGCACAAGGTATATAATAGACCATTCTTAGCAGCAGCAATAAACTTCAGCTCTATCTCTTCTACTTATACCTAACTGTGAACTTCCATATTATGTAGAGATTGATCTAGGAAAGCATTTTTCCTGAACCACACCGTGTGTGTGTGTGTGTGTGTGTGTGTGTGTGTGTGTGTGTGTGTGTGTGTAGAGAGAGTTGTGTCCATATTGTTGCAAGACAAGTAGGCATATTACCACAGTGTGAAATATAGCAACAATTGAATTCTTCTGCAAGCTTGTTTTGATGCCAGGGTATATCAAAGCATTGAGCAAGATCTTTCCCACCTGCATCAAAATATCAAAATATTAACAATCTACAAACTCTAGATAATGAACTCACATGAAAAATAATACCAACTTCTATGTTTCCCACAAAGCTAGGAGAAGAGAGAAGACCTGACCAATTGCAAGTAGATAAGGAAGTTCAAAGAGAAAGGAAACATACATCATTCCGAACAAGAACAGTTGGTTTAGATTCCTTGGAACCCTTGCTAAAACCCTCTTTGCACTTAATATAAAGCTGCCCAGCCCCTCTGTCTTTCCATGCATCTGCATCGGCTGGATCACTGGACTGAAAACACAACATAGGAGATGAAAAACTGAAGATTATATTACACTGAATTATTGCATACTGGCAGTTGTAGGAAAATAGCTTCTTTGATGATCAAGCAGCGCACTGCTGACTGGCAATGCTATGAACATATGCCTAAACAAACCATGATGATCCTAATGATGTATAAATAAGATAGATAATACATCTGCTAAGGCATTGTTATAATACATCTGCTAAGGCATTGTTAACCAACACTATTCCAAGGAAGTAAGCACATAAGCTTCTGGTAATGTCGTACCTTCACATAAATTTTGCACTTGACTTCATGGACAACAGTAACTCCATGTTCTTCTGATCTCTTAACCGATGGGCTGCTAGGTTGCTCTGCTTCTCCTGCCCAAACAGAAAGGAAGAACTTTTGGTACACTCCAAACAGGTTTTCCTCTTTTAGCCAGTAAAACAATAGATACAGAACCTTGTAAAGGCCAATTCATTTGTTAAAACTTCCGAGAGAAAATAGACAAAGTTATATCCAATGAAGCTAGCAAATTCTATAAATTTTCTATTTACCATGCTTAAAACAATAATATCAAACACACATTCAAGTGGATAACAGTTAAAGTGCTTGAAAATCAAAACATCAATGGGTAGGAGAATAATGTACCATCACCCTCCTCAGATGCATCTTGATTAGCAGGAGCTGAAGTTTGAATCCCCGAACCTAATTTAAAGACAATGTAAAAAAAACAAGACTTTAGGATTCTTTCAAACAAAAATGAGCATCTGAACAATCCTTCAGACAAATCCTACACAGAACATTATTGCTGGTTCAGAAATACACAATCCAATAAATAAAGATAAATAAAAGGTGTTGAAACAGGCAGGGGACATATATCTCATTTCGATTTGAGGATCCAGGACATGGAAAATAGAAATATGTTAATAAAGTTGCAACAAATAATTCAATCTCTTGAAAACAGTTTTAGGTGTTTAATAAGCTGGTCACAAAAATTTAATAGAACTGATAAAATTTCTAGAAATAACACTTATCCAGACATCCATTCTCCCTTGATTATCTTCATTGTTCACTTCTACAACCTACATTTTCAAGTATTGTTCTTATAGTCCAAATATCTCAAGGCTTAATTGCTTTATAAAATTCAAAATTTGTAAACAACAAACCTACCAGAAAACACAGGAGTCTGGCCTCCGGAGAAGACCGAACTCCATGGACTTGAAGAGCTGGCATTTGTAGCAGCACTAAATGTCAGAAAAGCTGGTTTTTCAGAAGACTTTGCCTCATTGCTATTGATTTCAGGCAACCCTTTCTTTTCAAGGTTAAAAATTCCCTTGGTAGGTTCACTACTGTTAAATAATCCAGAGCTCCATGAAGCTGGGAAGCTCGAAATCACGCCAGATGTAGAATTTGTTGGGTTCTGAGATAAACTTGAAACATTTTCATTGCTTTCCAGTACAGGTTTAGTGGTTTGGCTATTGTTCCAAATTCCTGAGGTCCGTGGAACTGAAGTACTACCAACTGGAAAGGAACTTAATATAGTCTGAGGAAAACTTGGAGCAGCATCCTTTTGTTTTGGCACGGACTCCTTTTCACCATTAGGAGGTCCAGCAGAAGACAAGGACTCCACTTTTGAGGTGTTTTCCTTGAGCCAATTAACAACATCACTGAATTTCTCCTACAAGAGGATGAGATGTTCTCTATCAGAAAATTACAATTTTCTATTGAATCTGATGCAATAACTGAATGAAAACAACCGTCTAACAAAATAAGAAACACAGAAATTGCACCAAAATGCCTGACGCATGGGTAATATAGTCCCGGACACCATCTTCCCAAAGTTCATCGGGATGATTCTTCAACTGTGTCTGCACCCAGCTGATAGAAACCACACACATGAGCAACAGCAGAAGACAATTTATCGAATTCACTGAAAACACTCAAGTCCATCTCATGCAGAAGACATAGAAAGCAGGATTTTAAACTGGCCCGAGAAGAGAATGCAAAGTGCAATTCCTCATACTGTATTATGCAACAAAAATTCTACCTTGCGAATTGGACGTTGAGAGCTCTCACATGCTGTCTAGATGTCTCCGCGCGCTTGGTATCCAAAGTTGGTGTGGCCAGCTTTGCAATCTGAGCTGGTCCCGATCTTGGAATGTCAAAAGTAGACTCTGCTACTCCTCTCTTATTCCAGAACTGCATTGCATCAAAGGAAGTTACCACTAATAATATTTAATACAGATGAATTTCCTTTCTTCAATGGAGGTCAACTCTTCCTAAAATAAACATCAAATGAAGTGAAGCATTCACTCAAACGATTAAAATTCTTAAGAGAAATTCACTCAAATTCTTCACGAGAAGATTTATTCCATAAAGCATCCAACTGGATAAATGCATATGCGGGACTACTTGCTGAATTCATTAGCAAACCCTCGAAGACGACAAAAGCGAAAACTTGGGCAGAATATAATGAAAGCCCACTAATTTAATACAAAAACCAATGAGAGAAGCTTAGCTTTCCCGGTCGACAGCGCGAGAAGCAGCAAGCAATACAACACAATAGCAGTGAGCACTTGAACGGAATCAATCAAACCAAACAAACGAAAAGGGCAGGAAGGAGGGAGCTAGGGCTCTGCAGGACCAATTAACAACGGCTTACCGAAGAGTCAGAGGAGTCGGGGCTGGGATCCGATGCGGCGAGACGCTTCCTGCTCATGGCGTTGATCTCTGCTCTCTGGTTCTCGGATGGGCTCTATTATTAGTCTCAATGCTTTCAAATTATTCAAGGGATGTGGATAGTGAAAAAAGTGGGGGTCATTCTAAGCAAAACAAAAAGTGAGGGTTACTCACACAGAAATTTGGGGGTCAATTTGTTAGAGCAAAAATATAAGGTGGATACCTTAACGAAGGATTGAGTGAGTTTTTTTTTTTTTTTGCTCAATAAATTTTGAGTGAGTTAGGTAATGAGCTCTGTGCAAAAAAAAAGTTAAGTATTGAGAGGAAAAAAAAATTAGTTAGGGCGTTTTTTAGCTTTCTAATTTAAAAAAATTACTTTTTATTATTCTATTATTATTATTTAATTTTACTCTAAAAATAAAAAATAACTGAAAAATTAAAGACACTTGTAGATATAATTTGTATGTCTCGATGGGATGAATTCATATGACCATCGAAATCAACTAAATAAGAAAATTTTTATATTTTTTATTTAAAGTGATGTTATCAAATATTTATAAAAATATTATTTTAATATTTAATCTTCTAAAATGGTTTTAGTAAAATCTTGATAAAATAAATTTATATAATATTAAAAATATTTTTATTATATTTTACATGTATGTTAAACCATTTGTTATATGGAGTTTTACTAAATGATTTATTTAGTATATTAAATAAGAATATTTTATTTAAAAAATGTTATAAAAATAGCATTGATGAAAATAAAAGTGTTGTAAATGGGCTACTTTCCATTGATATGTTAGACCAATAACAAATTACTTGTATCAATGATTATGGAAACTCGAGCTAGTACAATTCCATAATTATTAATAACTATCTAGTATGCATTTATGTAAAAGAGGTAAATAAAAAATTTTGAGTTGAAATGGGAATGAGAAAAAAAATAAAACATATCATTCTTTGAATTAGGATTTTAGGGCGATTAAATAAAGTTGAACAAAATTCAAGAATTAATAATTGTAAAATTGTTGTTCTAAATCGAATTAAAATAAATTATATTATAAACAAAATTAATTTTTAGAAAGAATTTGATAAGAGTTAAAAGGTATTTTTTTATTATAAAATAAATAAAATGATTTTATTTTTCTAAAATAAATTATATTATAAAATAATTAAATTAGGAATAAACCAACCAAATAATTATTAAAATTTATCGAACCGGTAAGAAAAGTCACCGGAAGTTAGTTCAAACATGATCGGTTAATGCATGGTTAAATAAGCCACGCCAACAAAAAGTGTAGGGGTGGCAAAAGACTTAGGTCGGGTCTGCATGAACATGTACCTTGACCAGGGTCCTTGTCATCAAACTCGAACCTAATTGGACCCGGGCTCTAGGTCTAGTAGTTGGACTTGGACTCGATAGGACATGATCATTAGGTCTTCAGGTTTTATCGAGTTTGGACCTAGTGGGATCCGATCGGATCTAATCGGACATGACCACCCGAACCCAAGATTCAATTCGAATCAAACTTGTATTCCCATAATTCGATTCAGGTTATGATCCTCCGAATCTGATTCGAATCGGGCCTGATTTGAGTTATGGTCACTCTGATACAATTCGAATCAAATTAGGATTACTAAGACCTGATTTGTATTATGGTTGTTCGAGTTAGATTCTAATCAATCTCGATCAAATCATTTTAAATACACTTATTTTAAAATTATATTATAATTAAAATACAAATAATTATTTTAAATTATTTAATTTATGTTAGCCGGGCATGACTAATTATGGTGTATCACGTGGTAATCTACATGTGTGAAGCACACGGTGCACACAATATCATCTTTTTTATCAGATCACTACTATTGTAATACAGATAAGAAAAATTGGTGGCAATGATATGAATGTCATTCGAATGAAGGAAAATTTTATTCATAAGCGCTAAATTCGAGAAATTTCAATATCGTGTGGGCATGAATGGATAGCGATGGATTTCTCTATATGTTATGGATTGATGAAAAAGAGTTATAGATAAATTACCATATAAGTTTAGAATTTAACCAAATAAATATCAGGTATTCCCTCATTGGAATTCGATCGAAATTCTCTCTAAAATACCGATAGCTTCCAACTCCGGTGACCCGACTTAAAGAGAGCCTAGCTCCGTCGTCTAACCAACTCAAAGGGTGATTTAGTGTCTCCATAAAGCTAAGAAAGTTAGTTTTTCAACTCCTACTCTCCCAAACCTCAACTCTCAGTCTATTGGCATCGGCATGATTGCACAATATCGGAGCTCCAGCGGCTGGGAACAAAATAGTTGCTTCGAGTACCAATTTCAATGACCTCAATATCCCTCAATGGCTAAAAAATTTAGTAGAATTCTTAGACTACCAGCTTTTCATAGCCATCAACCTTGCTTGATTTCATTAAGTATAGAAGGAGAATTAAATCATTCAACTTCCAATTTACATGTTAAGTGAGAGAGATGACTAAAATGGACATTTCAGAAGCTACAGTCCACTAATCAAGGTGATTCAAGCAACCACAGACTCTTTGAATGGTCATCTTTTAAACCTCACTGGCCTTGATGGCCGATGTGCTGTCTCCGGTGAGTTCCCGACTTTGACCTAACTTTTACTTTATTTCAATTAAGTTTCCGATCAAGCCTGATCGGAGCAATTCCGACCAACTTCAACCAAACCAAGTTTATGATGGCCTAGAGGGAAGCCAAGGGACCTTAATAATTAGTTTGAGAATTTTTGGAGATACTTTTTAGTCATTGATTAAAGGTAAAAAATTAGAATGTAAACAAGTGAAACTTAGGGGACCCAAATAGGAATTAACTTTTTGTAGGGTCTTCCTAAGAGGCTAAATTAAGTTTTATGGCTGATTGGAAAGTTTAGTGAGTATAGGAAACTTTGTTTGCCTATTGTAGAAAGTCTAGGGACCTATTTGTAATAAAGATAAAATTAAGTACTTAAGTACAAATAAGAGTATTTACATTACCAAAATGTACCTTTTGGGCAATACAATGGCCTAAACATAATTTGAGAAAGTTTAGGGACCCAAATGAGAAGAATGACGATAAATAAATAAAAAAAACCTACGTTATAAAATAGAGAGACAAAATGGTAAATTTTCCTAAACTTATAGACCAATTGGTAATTTGAAAGAAATAGAGTTTGGAATTGTTCCAAAGCCTATTAGGGACCAAAATAGAACTAATGAAATTTGGGGGACCAAATGGAAGGTTTGGGAAGTCTAAAGGTCTTGAAAAAATAAGTGTAAAAGAGTAAGGCAAAATGGTAATTTTGCTCAACTTGGGGACTATTGTGCAAATAGTGGAAAATGAGACATAGGAAGGTCCAATGGTATTTTGAGAATCCAATTAAAAAACTTTTAAAATAATAGGGTCCAAAATGAATGGTTGTTAGATGAGTGGGTTGAGTGAACCAAGTCCGATGAGCAAAATCATAATTTTCGAAGGAAATTTTGGTTTATGTTTATAGAATTATTGGGGTACTTTAACTGACCCCAAATATTTACTCTAACTCTTGTAGAGAAGTACAAGAATGTCCAAGTAAGGATCACCAACTCAGAGACAAGAGGAAAGTACGTGGAACAAACAAGTTCTGACGGAAATGATGAGTGGGATTTCCGACTTTGCATCTGATTGAACCTGTCACGCCCAACCCGATTTGGTCGAATTCCCATGATCTACCTGCCGCTCCCTTAGTTTAAGAGGGTTTCTCCCTTCTTTTATCCAAGAGGAGACAGACATAAATTCAAACCTTGTTCACTATAATCACATAAATCAATCTAATGCAAGCTTAAAAGGAGCTTTAAGCATACCGAACGGATAATACATCTTCATGCTCTCTTTCATTCTAACCCTTATTCCTGAAAATGGGAAAAAGGGAGGGGGTGAGTTCTACAACTCAGTGAACGGATGTTGGGAGTGAGTTTTCAAAATAACTTTTATCCAACCAAGGTTATCATTTTCTTTATAAAAACATTTTTCCTAAATTTTGGTTTTCAAACCTTTTTTCTTTTCCACATTAGGTGTATTTAGCTCCCTTAGCCCATCTAAATGCCTCGGGAGGCATTTAGCAAACAAACACACGCCCTTCATTAGGAAGGGTACACACATTTGCAAGTGCAGCCCATCTACTGCACCCACTTGTGGATCGAAGCGTATTTACCATCCACCAAGATAGAAGCCCGTCCACTTCTACCCTGGGTCTGAGTGGAACGTCCCAGATGTCCAACCCTTGGACCCGAATACCACTTCATGTCCATATGAGGATGGAGACCTCATCCTGACCCCACCCCAGTCTCATGTGCAAGAAGCTCCTAGAGCTTCATGACTGACTGGCATGACAAACTGCCCTTATCGCCCCCATGTCGTTCAACAGTCCTTGGGACCCATCACTACCCCCGAGAGCATGTTGATGGTCCCGTACCATAAGTGCATGCACAATAAGAGTTTTCTACATATAGCCATTTTCTTTGGTGCCAAAGGTCCAATGACCCCAACGCTCAACACGACCAGCAACTGTTTGTCTAGGTCGGTCCGTTGACCTGGCCTTGACGCACTGCCGCCAGTCTATCGAGTACTGCTAGTCCTGACTTGGTAACGTGGTGAAATCATGCAATTAATTTTATTAGAAATTTTCACGGCTCTTCATAGTCAAATTTGTTTACGAGCTCCTACTTGTTCCCACTGGTCTTGGGCTCACTACACGTGTTTTTCCGAAATCGGGAATTTAGCCCCATGAATTCAAAAAAATAAGGCCTCGGACCTATCTAAGCTGTTCTAACTCTCATCAAGAAGGAATCCCAAATATTTTAAGCATTAGCACATAGTCAAGGGAGAACACTTCTGAAAAAAAATATTTTTAACTTCATCACACCTACCAGATGTGATGATATATCTACTTATAACTAGTAAGTGAGTTTCTCTTTTCCTCATGGAAACTCATCATACCAACCAGGTATAATTATCTCTACTTACAACTAGTAAGTAGATTTTATCGGTTAAAGATAATACTTCTCCAACAGGGTATGAAGTTAGATAATCTCACTCACCCAATGACCGTGACGTGTTTGTCCCTAATCGGTTTTCTAAGTGAACGCTAGCTTCTCCTTGTCGACATTTTGGTTTCTCATGTCCCTACATAATTGGTGCATCCTTATCAATTAAGGTTTGGCATGACAACCATTGTTTTCTCATGAGCGACTAGATTCAAAATTGTTGGTTTATTGCACTTAGGTCCCTAATGTTCATTTTTTTTAACTTTAGGTCCCTAATGCTAACTTTTCCCTAAATTGAGTCCCAAGGCTTCCAAAATTCCCTTTGGATCCTCAATTCACTCAAAATTTTGTAATGGGATCAAGTTTTTCAAATTTACAATTTGGTCCCCAACTTTTTAAAAATTATAATTTTGCTCCTACTTTCCAAAAATGGCAATTTGACCCCAAATATTCTGGAAATTGACCAATTGGTCCCTCAATATCTTTCTCATGGCTAATTGGCCTTCAATTTTGGGAAATTACAAAGTGGTCCCTCAATTTTTTGAAATCCCGAATTTTCCCAAAAATTTCCCCTAATTTCTCCCCTTCAAACTAATTGAATTTGATTTCTTCAAATTGGCCAATCAATTGAGGTTAATTGCTCCATTGATGGTATGGATCAGTTCCTACACTTCCATACGATTCAATTGAGATTTGAATTGCATGATTTGGGTCCGAAACGAGCCCAAACGAAGCTTCACCGGAAAATTGTTCGTAGAGAGAGAAAGCTTCGAAAGCTTACCGTCGGAGGTGCTACGATTCGAGCTCTCGATCTGAAGAGGTAGCTCTTGTCCTGAGGTTCCTTCTAGGATCATAAATTGCTATAATTAATGTACAATTGAGGGTGAATTTGGTTAGTGATATTTAGGACTTTCTCTCTCTGACACCAATATGTGACGATGGAGGAGGGCCGAATTGGCGTACCTTTTAGCTGTGTTGAGGCCATGTGAGGGCTATAGAGGCCGTGTGAGGGCTATTGAGGTGTCGGGAAGGCTTGGTTTGGCTAGAGGATGGCTGAATTTGGCTGAATTCAGCTCATCCAAAACAGGGCATGTAAACCCCGCCCTTTTGAGTTAAGGAAAACCAGGAAAAGAACCTGTCAAACCAAGTAAGAAAACCGAACCGGTTCACAAACCCGATCATTTAGGAATGGGCAATTTGGAAAATTTCAACTCTCGAGTGATCCAAAGGGTTCATAAAACCTTGGAAAAGAACCTTAGGACAAATTGGAAGAGAAAAACTAGACCGGTTTAGATGAATCGGATCCAACTAGATTGAACTGGTTTATGAACTGAGTCGGTTCATGAACCGAAACTGATAGAGAAAGGGTAAAAAAGGAAATTTATGGATTTTGAGTGAACCAAAGAGTCCCAAAAGACATGGAAATGGACTTGAGAATGAATGGGAGATGAAAACCAAACCGGTTCAGGTGAACCGGATTCGAATCAGATTGAACCGGTTTGAACCGATTTGAACCACTATTGAACCGGATTCTAAATTCATTTTTCTAGGTAAAAATTCAAATTTGAGATTTGAGGCCACCATTGGATAGAAAATGAATTTAGAAATTTTTATATTTGAAAAACTCGGTCGAATGGGGGGTGAGCTAGTCAGTTTAAGCTTCGAACCCGGTTCAGACCGGTTTGAACAGTGTCGTCTTCTTCCTTCAGATGACAGCACTGTTCACTCGCTGGAAAATCGAAGTAGCACCGACAAAGAAGAAATGTCTCCTTTCAATATGTTTTCGGCCATCAATGCCTGTCATAAAGGTGCCAATCGGATGGCCAAGAAGTCCCCGAGCTTCTTATATAAAGACCCCCTCCCCATTCATTCTCTCCACACATGAAAAGCTCACTCTCTCTTAGATGCTTAGTTTTCCGGCAAAGCTCGAACCAGAGCTCCGATATATGGTCTTTTTTGAGCCAAAGAAGGCATGGTCGGGTTCTTTGGATTCGAGGAGAAGTCAGCTACACGCCTGTAGTCTCCATTTGCTCCGAGGATCGCTAGAGAAATGTCGGTGTGATAGAATAGTGAAGCAGCTCTAGCGGACCGAAGCTGCCCTATTTCGGCCGAGCTGAAATCGGCCAATTCAAGCCCTTCTCAGGCCAAACCAAGCCCTCCCAACACCTCCACAGTCCTCCTACAGCTGAATTAGAGTTGAAAGGTAAGCCAATTTGGCTTCCCTTTGTGAATTTCGATCGGTGCTAGAAAGAGAATCGATAGAACTTTGATGACTAAATTCTCATTCAATTTGGCATTAATTAATGTAATTATTGATCATAGGAGAAACCCCAGGACAAGAGCTATATGCCTAGATTGAAAGCTTGGACCGTCACACCTCCGACGGTAAGCTTTCTCTCTCTAAATCCAGTTTTCTAGTGAAACTCCGTTTGAGTTCATTCCGGCACCAAATCATGCGATTCAAAGTGCAATTGAATTGTATGAAGGTGTAGGAACTCCAATCTAACTTCAATTTCAACAATTAAACACATTTGATCAATAAATTTGATGAAATCAAATTCAGTTGAGTTAGAAAGTTGAAATTGGGGGAAAATTGGGAATTTCAAAAATTTGAGGGACTAAAGTGAATTTCATAAAATTGAGGACCAATTGGGCATGATAAAGATGTTGGAGGACCAATTGGGTAAATTTTGGAATTTTTAGGGTGAAACTTACCATTTTTTAAAGTAGGGAAAAATGGTAATTTTGGAAAATTGAACCCTTTTTTGTGAATTTGAATAAATTGAGGTTACAAGGTGAATTTTAAAAGTTTTGGGAATCAATTTGAAGAAAAACCAGCAATAGGGACTTAAAGTTAAAGAAAAATAACTTTAAGGACCTAATTGCAAATAAATGAAAATTTTAGTTTTCTCATTCATTTGGGATGAAAGAAGGCTTTTATGCCAAATGATAATGAACAAGAATGTTCATATCATGTCGGAACACGAAGTACCGGGAACATCATATAAGACAAGTTCACGTAAAGGCAACAAGTTGGCTAAGAGGAAATTCATTGCACTATCCGGTGAGCGGGATTTAATATCATACTCGGTTGGGATGATAAGCACCTCGAAAATAAAAACCTACTTCTAAGTGGTATTTTAATCATCATATCTGAGAAGAGTGATGTGGAAATCTCACGGAAAAATTACTTACTAGTTGTAAGAAGATCATACCCATTTGGTATGCTAAAACTTTCTCGAATGAAGTGGAAAACCCGCTTGTTCGTTATAAGCGGAGATGTCCTCATGCCCAGTTGGTATGATGGACAGTTGAAAATTTTATTTTGTCGGAAATGCTCTCCCCTGACTGTGTGCCACTGCTTAAAATTTTTGGGAAACTTTCTTGACGGGAGCTCGAATAGCTCATATAGGTCGAAGGCCTCGGTTTTGGAACTTGGTGGCTAATATTCTCGATTTTGAAAATCTCGAACAGTGGGCTGGCTAGTTGCCATGAGCAGGAGCTTGTAAACAAACATGATTATTTTGCCATAAAAACTTAAGTAAATGAGTTGTTTAGCCATGGTACCGAGATAGGACCGACATACTTAATGGACTAGTGGTAGTGTAACATGACAGGTCTTCGGACTAGTCAAGACAAAGAGTTGCAGGTCGAGTTGAGGGTTGGGGCTGTTGCACCAGTGGCACCACAAATTATATGGATTATGTGAAAAACTGTTGATTTGTGCATGCAATGTGTTATGGGACCTTCAAGATGCCCAAGAGGGGTAGTGATGTGTCTCAAGACTCTAGACGACCTGGTGGAAATAAGGGCAATTAGTCATACTAGAAGTCTTGCGAAGCTCGACATAGCTTTAAGTGCATGAGACCGGGGTGGGGATGAGATGAGGTCTCTGTCCTCATACGAACATGGAGTTTTGTTACAGGGTTGAGGGTCGGATGTCGTGAACATCCACTCATTCTTAGGGTAAAAGTGGACGTGTATCTATCTAGGTGGTCGGTAAAGTTGCTCCGACACTACAAGTGGGTACAGTGGATGAGCTGGTCTGTGATTGTGTTCCTTCATAATGAAGGGTATGTGTTAGTTGATAAACACACCATTATAATGATAAATGGTTATGGGAACCAAGAATTGAGAATGAAATATTTTTTAAAAAAAATAAGGAGTTTGGCACACTCCAAACTCAAACTATTTTTTCAAAAGTAAATCTTTGAATACCCATTCACTGTGTCGTTGAACTCACCCCCTCCTTTATATCCCTTTCAGGTAACCCTAGAAAGCTTACCCCAAAGACCACTAGCTAACGGACTTGTAAGGCAGGTATGATAAGTTTAAAATTTTTGAAGTTTTGATTTATGTTATTCCAGGAAAGGTGCGAATTTAAAGGACGCCTTACTCCTTATGGTTTATAAAGAAGGGGCAACCCTTAGTAAACCAAGAGAGCCTGTTTCCGTGGATCCGACCATGTGACTCAAGTGGGTACAGGGTTGATCGCAAGGATCCAACCAAACCGGGTCGGGGCGTGACAACTTGAGTGGTATTAGAGCCTGTTTCCTCGAATAAATAATCAAGACTAGAAAATATAGTAACTAATAGGATTAATCTTAAAATTTTCAGAATGGCTTCAAAGAAAGGAACCAAGAGAACTAGGGATGCAGTCGCCAACCCTACCCAACCACCCCTACCTGTATAAACTCCTAGAGAAGCCTAGACACCAGCACAAAGCACTAGACATTGTATGAGGAGTTCACACGTGTATTTGGGTAACCTAACCTCGTCCCTAAGGCAGGCACCAATTCTCGTGTTGAACTAGAGGAAGTACAATCCCATCCTCCCCTTGTTAACCATCCCCCTCCAATAGACATTCCTAGAAACCTCAAGACTCCTTGGCAACTAGGGTGTAAACCCTTCCTCGGAGAAAAGGATGCTGGTGCCACCATGGATTGGCTAGCAAACATTAAGAAACTGATGGGAATCATCAGGATACCACCTGAGGATAGGGTGATTCTGACAGAATTCTTCCTGGAGGGAAGCGCCAAATGATGGTGGGACAATCTCTGAAACCTACATACCGCCATCCCCACTTGGGAACAGTTCGAGGAAAGGTACTCAGAAGAGTATTTGGCACCTCATTTAATAAATGAGAAGAAGCAGGAGTTCATCTGGCTTTTGCAAGGGCTTATCTCCATATTAGAGTACGAGACGAAATTCAACGAGTTAAGACCCTTTGCTCCTGACCTAACTGGGCCGACAAACATATGCTAGAGGTTCATGGACGGTCTCAATATGGACATTCGAGACCGTATGAGAGTACTAGGACACCCCACAGACCTGGCAGCAGTAATCAGTATAGCTCATGAATGTAAGCGATTAGTATAGACCTGACGCCGTGAGATAGAGTAGACGACCCGACAGGAGGATAAAGGTCCAAATCATCAAGGAGGATGGAAGGAGCATAACAGCTAAAATGGGGAAATAGAATGGAATTTCAAAGGAGAAGAGACATGCCACCACCTCTCCCACAGAGTGGTCCCCACCTTACCTCAAGGAAACGCTCGTTGTCTAAAGTGTCAAAAGAACCATGAGGGACCATGCTTTACCTACTTTGCATGCAAACAAGTGGGACACTTTGCAATGGATTGTCCCACTATCAGGAAGAACAGGCAGAGGAATTTTCTTGGACCACCTCAAGGGAACCCTAGGCTAGACACTACAGAACGTGTAAACCCTGTCCTTTGATAATGAGAAAACCAGGAAAAGAACTGCTCACTTTCAAATTTGAAACCCGAAATGGTCTACAAGCTCGATTATTAGAAAACGGGCAAATTTGACAATTTTCAACTCTCATGTAACTCAAAATGGTTCATAAACTTGGGAAAAGAGACTTAGGATGAAATGGGGAAGAAAAACCGGATCGGTTCAAGAGAACCGGGTCCGAACCAAATAGAACCGGTTTGGAATCTAAGTTGATTCATGAACCGGAACCGATAGAGAATGGGTAAACCAAGAAATTTATGGATCCCTTATGATCCAAAGAGATTTATAAACCTTGGGAAGAAATATTAGAAAAAAGTGGGAGAGAAAAACCAGATCGGTTCGGATGAACCGGACCCGAACCGAATTAAACCGGTTTTAGAACCAAGTCGGTTTATGAACCAGAATCGATAAAAAGATGGTAAACCGGGAATTTTATGGACCCTAAGTTACCTAAGGAGTCATAGAAGTCATGAAAATGGACTAGAGAATGAATTGGAGATGAAAACCAAATCGATTTAGGTGAACCAGATCCAAACCAGATTGAACCGGTTTGCACTGGTTTGAACCAGATTCTAAATTTATTTTTCTAGGTGGCTTAAAGAATTCAAATTTTAGATTTGAGGCCACCATTGGATAGAAAATGAATTTAAATGAAATTAGAAATTTTTAGATTTGACAAATTCGGTCAAATGCAGGGGGTGGGGGGGGGGTGTGAATCGACCGGTTTAAGCTTTAAACCCAGTTTGGACCGATCCGGTCTAGTTCAAAACAGTGTCGTCTTCTTCCTTCAGATGACAACACTATTCACTCACCGGAAAATCAAAGCAATGCCGGCGGTGAAGAAACGTTTCCATTCGATACGTTTCAGGCCATCAATATTTGTAATAAAGGTGCCAAACAGACGACCAACGAGTCCCCGAGCTCCCTATATAAAGAGCCCCTCTCCATTCATCCTCTCCACACTTGAAAAGCTCACTCTCTCTCAGTTGCTTAGTTTTCCGGTGAAGCTCGAACCAGAGCTCCAATATAGGGTCATTTTTTAGCCAAAGAAGTTGAGGTCGGGTTCATTAGAACCAGGGAGAAGTCAGCTACACGGTAGTGACTTCTGTTCATTTTGAGAGTCGTCGGAGAACCGCCGGCGTGATCGAACAGTGAAGCAGCTCCGACGGACCGAAGCTGCCTTGTTTCGGCTGAGTTGAAATCGGCCAATTTCAGCCCTCCTCAGGCCAAACCAAGCCCTCCCACGACCAAATTAGGACCGAAAGGTAAGTTAATTCGGCTCCACTCTACAATTTTCGATCGGTGTTAGAGAGAGAGTCGACCAAATTTCAATCACAAAATTTGAATCCAATTCGACATCAATTGATGTCATTCTTGATCCTGGAAAGAACCTCAGGAGGAGAGCTACCTGCCTAGATAGAAAGCTCAGACCGTCGCTCCCTCACCAGTGAGTAATCATGCTTTCTCTCTCTATAGTTCATTTTCTAGCGAAGCTCCGTTTGAGCTCGTTCCGACGTTAAAACTTTTGATTCAAATTTCTAAAGAATCATATGAACATGTAGAAACTCAATTTCAACTTCAATTTCTACAATTGGAAGTGTTTGATTAGTCAATTTGATGAAATCAAATTTGGCTGTGTTAAAAAGTTGTAATTAGGGGAAAATTGGGGAATTTCAAAAATTTGAAGGTCCAAATTGCAATTTTCTAAAATTGAGGGTCAATTGGGCATGATAAAAATGTTAGAGGGCCAATTGAGAAATTTTAGAATTTTTGGGGTAAAATTTACCATTTTTGTAAATAAAGGGCAAAATGGTAATTTTGGGAAAGCTTGGGGACCAAATTGGAAAATTGGGAAATTAAACCCCTTTTTCTGAAATTGAATAAATTGAGGCCCTAGGGGAAATTTTAAAAGTTTTGTGACTCAATTTGAGGAAAAATCGGCATTAGGGACTTAAAGTTAAAGAAAAATAACTTTAGTGACCTAATTGCAAATAAATAAAAGTTTGGTTTTTCTCATTCATTTAGAATGAATGAAAGCTATTAGGCCAAGAGAGAATAAACCAAGATGTTCATATCGTGTAGGAACACGAAGTACCAGGAACACCAACAAGGATAAGCTCGCATGAATATAAGGAACCAATCTAGTGGAAATTCACTACTTTAACGGATGAGTGGGATTTTCTATCATTCCCGGTTGGGGATGATAAGTGAAATGAAAACCCACTACTTAGTGGTATTTTAAACATCACAACTTAGAGGAGTGATGTGAAAATCATGCAAAAAATCTACTTACCGGCTGTAAGTAGATCATACACAGTTGGTATGATGAAACTTCCTCGAAGGAAGTTGAAAACCTGTTCATCGGTTATGAGCGGAGATGTCACTCCGAGCCACAAGTGGGTTAAGTAGACGTACTGGCCTGCGAATGTGTGTTTAACCTTCATGATGAAGGATGTGTGTTGGGCGATGACACACCGTGATTAATAAGAAATGGTGATAAAAATAGAAATTAGAAATAAAAGGATTTTTTAAAGAAAATAAGGAGTTTGGCACACTTCAATACAAATCTTTTTTCTAAAAGTTAAAATTTTGAAAACCCATTCACTAATTAGTTGTACTCACCCATCCCTAATATTCCTTTCAGGAAATCCAAGAAACCTATCCTCAAGGACCACTAACTAATATGCCTGTGAGACAGGTATGATTAATTTAAAATTTTATGCAGTTTTGATTTATGTTATTTTAGGAAAGGTGTAGGTTTAAAGGATGCCTTACTATTTACGATTTATAACAAGGGGAAACCCTTAAATAAACCGAGAGAGTGGCAGATTGTTCACGAGGATCCGACCAAACCGGGTCAGGGTGTGACACATAATGTCTTCAAGTCTCTTCTCTTCAGACTATTCATCGATAACCATTGCCAAGAAAGTCGTACAACCTTTCTGTATCATCTTTTGTGCTTTCAGGTGGGACACCATATGTACCTCGCTTTTCTTTCTATCTCCATGGAACTTCAATCCATTCATCTCAAGAGTGTGGAAGGTCACCGTCTTCTTTCCATAGTCCATCCTAGCCTGATGGTTACTTAACCAATCCATTCCAAGGTTTACTTCAACCTCCTTCAATGGTAATGGAATCAAGTCAGCTTCAAGTTTGATCCCTCCAATCTTTATCTCACATCCTTTTAATTGTTTATTCATGTTTAATCCTTCTCCTAAAGGTGTGAGGATATTGAGGCTTTGTTCTAGTGGAGTGAGTTCTAGGGGTATACTTGAAATCAACTCTTCCTTGATGAAGGATCTCTCAACTCCTAAGTCCAATAGGTCATAGACTTGTTGTCCCCATAGTTGTATATATCCCACTATAGTGCTAGGGTATCTTCTAGCCTCTTCCTGGGTGAGGTTGTATACTAAGGTGGTATGGATTGGAGGCCATACATGGAATTCGTCCTATTAAGGAGCACGAAAAGACCCCAATAAGTTCCTTAGAGCCTTCTAATCAAGAGTCTAATAATCGTTCTAGGGTTAACTCTAGCTCTATGACCCTAAGGGATTAGGGGGTAGAGAATTCCTGTAATAAGCCAAATTTTGGCAAGAAACTATTTCCTAAATAAATGAAACTAAAGTTCATTAAAACTCTTAAGTTTCCTTGAGAAAAATCAAGTGTAAGATAATAAGAGTTTAAATAAAAAGGGAACCGCCTTAAGGAAGAATGGGTTATGGATAGTTAAACTCAACCCTTAAGACATACCTTAAAAACACAATAAATTCATCTGATAGAGATCCTAAGAAATGGAGGAGCAACCAGGAGTACGTGACTTTTTGAGAGACTAAGAAGTTTTGAGAATTGAGGATATGGGAAGAAGTATAACATCCCAAAAGGAACCACAAGAATAGAAGCGGATCGATAAGGAAAAGAAATTAAGTATAGAGTCCACCACGGAAGGATGGAGAGAAAGTACAACAAAAAGTCCCAAGTGTAACAAACTACAGAACTAAGATACAAATTCCTTAGAAATTCCAAAGGATAAGAGACATGTGGAAGGTAAATTATGTGTCAAAGAAGGAAGAAAAATAAGAAGTAGATGAATCGTACCAGGTACTTAAGTTTAGAAGAAAGTTTCTAAAGGATAGGGCGATCAAACACCAGAAAGTACAAGTAGTTAGGTGAATGTATAGGGAGGTTGAGCATGATGTACTACAAGAGGGCCTAGAAAAACTCAAAATAGGAACTTCAATAGAATCCTATATAAGGAAATAACTTATTTGGACCAAATTATTTAGAGGAGTAAATGTAGTCTAACCAGATATGGGGAATAGTGGAAGAATACACCCTAACCAAGGCAAAAAGAGAAATACTGGGGGATATCGGCAAGGTTTGGACACGATGAGGAGGAGAGACCCACCTCAAAGGAATAGCGAACATTGAAGCGAGTGGAAATGAGGCAGGATCAATAGAAAGTACTCTTGGATACAAAGAGTAAGAATAGGTTGGTGAAAATATCGGCAAAATATACTCCAGAAATTTAAGAATTTCAATAGTAGATCTAGAAGGAAATACGGAGGGAAAAGAGAATGAAAAGCTCATCAAAGAAAGAAATCTTGGAAAGACATTGGCGTACCAAGGAAAGAAAGTGAAATAAACGGAATAATCAATAGGATAATTCCTCAAGAACAAGATAATGGGAAGGAAAGAATCATGTACAAAGAGAAACAAATTACCCGACTCATTACTGAGAAATTGCTGCAATAGTGTTGCCCTAAAGATATGGCAATACTACCTTTACGGAGTTAACTGTAGGATATACACATATCAGAAGAGCCTTAAGTACTTCCTAACTTAGAAGGAGTTAAATCTCAGTCAGAGGAGATGGTTGGAATTGGTGAAGGACTGTGATCTTGCAATAGAATATCACCCTGGAAAGGCTAATGTGGTAGCAAATGCCTTAAGTTGCAAGTATCAAACTGAGACGACACAAGTAAAGACAAGTTACCTACCCTTGTTACAACATTTGGGAAGGATGGAGGTTGATCTAAGGGTAGACAAGCAGGAAATGCTTGGTGGCTAATGTTGTAGTAAGACCTAGTTTAACCGAGCATATTAAGGCTCAACAAAGGACTGATAAAGAACTCCAATCTTATTTGGACCTGGTAAATAGAGAAAGGAAACCAGACTATGACGTGCGAGGTGATGGGGTACTAACCTATAAGGGTAGGGTATGTGTGCCTCAAGATAAGGAGTTGAAAAGTTTAATTCTGGAAGAGGCACACGATTCGATGTATATTATGCATCCGGGCAGTACTAAGATGTATCGCACCCTCAAACAAGGATACCGGTGGAAGGGAATGAAGAGGGACATTGTGGAATATGTATCCCGATGTTTGTCCTGTCAACGGATAAAAGTAGAGCATCAGAAACTATTACCAATTCCGGAGTGGAAATGGGAGCACATCACCATGGACTTTGTCACGGGCTTATCGATGACCAGAAAGGGTCGAGATGCAATTTGGGTAGTTGTGGATAGATTGACCAAATCAGCACATTTCCTTCCTATAAAAGTGATGGACACAGTAGAACAGCTGGTTATCTTATACATAAAAGAAATCATAAAAATCCATGGTGTCCCGGTGAGTATAGTGTCGAATAGATATATAAGATTTACTTTCAGGTTCTGGCCGAGTCTACAAAACGCCATGGGGACCAAGCTTCATATGAGCTCGGCATTCCACCCTCAAACAGATGGTCAGTCTGAGCGAACCATCCAAACCTTGGAAGACATGCTAAGAGCGTGCGTAATCAATATGAACAAAAGCTGGGAGGAATACTTGTGACTAATGGAATTTGCTTACAATAATAGTTATCATGCTAGTATTCAGATAGCTCCCTATGAAGCCCTTTATGGACAACCTTGCCACACCCCTCTATTTGGGAAGAAGTGGGGGAAATGAAGTTAGAAAGGACAAAAATAATTGAGGATGCCACAGATAAGATAAAATTTATAAAGCGTCATCTTAAGACTGCCCAGGACAGGCAAAAGAGTTACGCGGATAATCGAAGTCTAGGGTTTGAGGTGGGAGATCAAGTATTCCTCAAAGTATCCCCATGGAGGGGAATACTAAGGTTTCAGAAAAGAGGAAAGCTGAAACCAAGATATATTGGCCCATATCCAATCATTTAAACGATAGGACCGGTAGCTTATAAATTGGAACTACCACCTGATTTACAGAGAATACATGATGTATTCCACATCTCCGTGCTTCGAAAATATCAGTCTCACCCTAGTCACGTACTGGACCAACCTCCAATGGAACTAGAAGAGAACTTGACCTATCAGAAAAAACTGGTACGAATCATTGAACATAAAGACAAGAATTTAAGGAACAAGAAAATCCATATGGTCAAGGTTTTATGGCAGAATGGACCCGTGTAGAAGGAGACATGGGAAACTGAGTGTATGTTGAGGGATAGTTACCCTCAATTATTTAACGTGTAACTGTTTTGGGGACAAAACCCCTAAAAGGAGGGGAGAGTTGTAAACCCTATCCTTTGATAATGAGAAAACCGGGAAAAGAACCGAATACTTTCAAATTTTAAAATCGAATTGGTCTCCAAGCTCGATTATTAGGAAACGAGCAAATTTGAGAATTTTAAACTCCCATGTGACTCAAAATGGTTCATAAACTTGAGAAAAGAACCTTACGATGAAATGGGGAAGAAAAACTGGAGCAGTTCAAGAGAACCAGGTCCAAATTGGATATAACCGGTTTGGTAACCGAGTTGATTCATGAATCGGAACCGATAGAGAATGAGTAAACCAAGAAATTTATGGATCCCTTGTGATCCAAAGAGATTTATACACCTTGGGAAGGAACATTAGAACAAAGTGGGAGAGAAAAACCAAATCGGTTCGAGTGAATCGGACCCGAACCAGATTAAACCGGTTTAAGAACTAAGTCGGTTTATGAACCGAAATCGATAAAAAGATGGTAAATTGGGAATTTTATGGACCCTAAGTGACCTAAGGAGTCATAGAAGTCACAAAAATGGACTAGAGAATGAATTAGAGATGAAAACCAAACCGATTCAGGTAAATCGGATCCGAATTAGATTGAACTGGTTTGAACCACTATTGAACCGGATTCTAAATTCATTTTTCTAGGTGGCTTAAAGAACTCAAATTTGAGATTTGAGGCCACCTTTGGATAGAAAATGAATTTAGAAATTTTTAGATTTGAAAATTTTGGTCAAATGGAGGGTGAACCGACCGATTTAAGCTTTGAACCCGATTCGAACCGATCCGGTCCAATTCGGAACAGTGTCATCTTCTTCCTACAGATGGTAGCACTGTTCACTCACTGGAAAATTGAAGCAGTGCCGACGGAGAAGAAAAGTTTATGTTTGATACATTTTAGGCCATCAATGTCTGTCATAAAGGTGCCAAACGGACAACCAACGAGTCCCCGAGCTCCCTATATAAAGAGCCCCTCTCCATTCATCGTCTCCACACATGAAAAGCTCACTCTCTCTTAGTTGCTTAGTTTTCCAGCGAAGCTCGAACCATAACTCCAATATAGGGACATTTTTTAGCCAAAGAAGGTGAGGTCGGGTTCATTAGAACCGGGGAGAAGTCAGCTACATGGTGGTGACATCCGTTCATTTCGAGAGTCGATGGAGAAGCGCCGACGTGATCGAACAATGAAGCAGCTTCGGCAAACAAAAGCTGCCCTATTTCGACCGAGTTGAAATCGACCAATTCGAGCCCTCCTCGGGCTAAACCAAGCCCTCTCAACACTTCCTCAGCCCTCCCACGGCCAAATTAGGACCGAAAGGTTAGCCAATTCGGCTCCCCTCTACAATTTTTTATCGATGTTAGAGATAGAGTCAGCCGAATTTCAATGACAAAATTCTAGTCCAATTCAACATCAATTGATGTCATTCTTGATCCTAGGAAGAACCTCAAGAGGAGAGCTGCCTGCCTAGATAGAAAGCTCAGACTGCCACGCCCTCACCGGTGAGAAATCGAAGCTTTCTCTCTCTACAGTTCATTTTCCGGCGATACTCTGTTTGAGCTTATTCTGGCGTTAAAACTTGCGATTCAAATTGCTAAAGAATCGTATGAACATGTAGAAACTCAATTTCAACTTCAATTTTAACAATTGGAAGCATTTGATGGGTAAATTTGATGAAATCAAATTCGGCTGTGTTATGAAGTTGGAATTGGGGGAAAATTGGAGAAATTTGGGGAAATTCAAAAATTCGAAGGACCAAATTGCAATTTTCTAAAATTGAGGGTCAATTGGGCATGATAAAAATGTTAGAGGGCCAATTGAGATATTCTAGAATTTTTGGGGTAAATTTTACTATTTTTGTAAAGAAAGGGCAAAATGGTAATTTTGGAAAAGTTTGGGGGCCAAATTGTAAAATTAAACCCCTTTTGTGAAATTGAATAAATTGAGGCCCCAGGGAAAATTTTAAAAGTTTTGGGACTTAATTTGAGGAAAAACTGGCATTAGGGACTTAAAGTTAAAGAAAAATAACTTTAGGTACCTAATTACAAATAAATAAAAGTTTAGTTTTTCTCATTCATTTAGAATGAATGAAGGCTATTAGGCTAAAAGATAATAAACTGAGATGTTCATATCATGTTGGAACACGAAGTACCGGGAACACTAACAAGGACAAGCTCGCGTGAAAAAAAGGAATCAATCTAGTGGAAATTCACTATATTAACTGGTGAGTTGGATTTTCTATCATACCCGGTCGGTGATGATAAGTACCTCGAAATGAAAACCCACTACTAAGTGGTATTTTAAACATCACAACTTAGAGTAGTGATGTGAAAATCATGCGGAAAAACTACTTACCAGTTGTAAGTAGGTCATACCCGGTTGGTATGATGAAACTTACTCGAAGGAAGTTGATCCTCACATTCACAGTTGTAAGTTATCCTCACACCTTTAGGAAGTTCATATTGAAAAACTGATGAATGGGTTTCTACTTCCTCCGAGGAAGCTTCATCATACCAACCGGGTATGATCAACTCACGACTTGTAAGTAGTTTTTTCGCATCATTTTAACATCACTCCTCTATGTTGGGATGTTTAAAATACCACTAAGTAGTGGGTTTTCATTTCGAGATACTTATCATCCCCAACCGGGTATGATATAAAATCCCACTCACCCGTTAATGCAGTGAATTCCACTAGACCGGTTCTTTGTATTCAATTGAGCTTGTCATTGCTGGCGTTCTCGGTACTTCGTATTCCTACACAATATGAACATACTTGTTCACTATCCCTCGGCCTAATAGCCTTCATTCATTCCAAATGAAGCAGAAAACTAAACTTTCTATTTATTTGCAATTAGGTCCCTAAAGTTATTTTTCTTTAACTTTAAGTCCCTAATGTCGGTTCTTCCTCAAATTGAGTCCCAAAACTTTTAAAATTTATCTTAGGACCTCAATTTATTCAAATTCACAAAAGGGGGTTTAATTTCCCAAATTTCCAATTTGGTCCCCCAACTTTTCCAAAATTATCATTTTGCCCTTCCTTTACAAAAATGGTAAGTTTCACCCCAAAAATTCTAAAATCCCTCAATTGGCCCTCTAACATTATTATCATGCCCGATTGACCATCAATTTTATAAAATTGCATCTTGGTCCTTTGAATTTTCAAAAATCCCCAATTTTCCCCCATTTTCAACTTCCTAACACAGCCGAATTTGATTTCATCAAATTAGCCGATTAAACACATCTAATTATTGAAATTGAATATAAAATTGAGTTCCTACATCTTCATACAATTCAATTGCACTTTGAATCGCAACGAGCTCAAACGGAGCTTCGTTAGAAAATAGACTATAGGGAGAGAAAGCTTCACTTACTCACTGTGGGGGCACGACCATCTGAGCTTTCGATATGGGAAGATAGCTCTCGTCCCAAGGTTCATCCTAAAATCAAGAATTACATCAATTGATGCCGAACTGAGTTAGAATTTCATCATCAAAATTCAGTCGGTCCTCTCTCCAGCACCGGTCGGAAATTACAGAGGGGAGCCGAATTGGCTTATCTTTCAACCGTAATTCGGCCGTGGGAGGGTTGAGGAAGTGTTGGCAGGGCTTGGTTTGGCATGAGAAGGGTTCAAATTGGCCGATTTCAGCTCAGCCGAAATAGGGCAGCTCTGGTCTGCCAGAACTACTTCACTATTCCATCACGTCGGTGCTTCTCCGGCGACCCTCGGAGCAAACGGAGACTACATGCATGTAGCTGACTTCTCCCCAGTTCTAAAGAACTTGATCTCACCTTGTTTGGATCAGAAAAGTGCCCAAGTTGGACCTCTGATACAAGCTTCACCGAAAAATAGAGCAGTTGAGAGAGAATGGAGTTTTCAGGTGTGGAGAGGATGAATGGGGAGGGGGTCTTTATATAGGAAGCTCAGGGACTTCTTGGTCATCCGATTGACCCCTTAATGGCAGTCATTCATTGTCTGAAACTCCCTGGCCGGAGACTTTTTAGCTTCGCTGGTGCTGCGCAATTTTCCGGTAAGTAAACAGTGCTGTCATCTAAAGGAATAAGATGACACTTTTTCGAACTAGACCGGACCGGTCCAAACCGGGTTCAAAGATTAAACTAGTTGGTTCACCTCCCATTCGACCGAATTTTTCAAATATAAAAATTTCTAAATTTATTTTCTATCCAATGGTGGCCTCAAATCTCAAATTTGAATTTTTTAAGCTACCTAGAAAAATGAATTTAGAATCTAGTTCAATAGTAGTTCAAACCTATCCAAACCGGTTCAATTTGGTTTGGATATGGTTCACCTGAATCGGTTTGGTTTTCATCTCCAATTCATTCTCAAGTCCATTTCCATGACTTTTGAGACTCTTTGGGTCACTCAAGATCCTTAAATTTCTCGGTTTGCCCCATCTCTATCGGTTCCGGTTCATGAACTGACTTAGTTCATAAACCGGTTCAATCTAGTTGGATCCGATTCATCTAACCATTCCCACATCTAATTAACATCTTGCTCGTTGAAACCCTTAGTTCGATGTCCTTTAGAACATTACATACCTATATTTACAGGTTTCCTTATTATCACCTTTTCATCCTATTTCAACTCTTCCTTCGCACGTTGTTCATTACAATTTTAGTCCAAATTTTATATTTGACTTTGTCATGCTTGCTAACTGACTCTTCCTTATTTTGAGTCATGTTTTCCTCGAGACTATTGAGTTTACATGCCCCCTTACTACATGACATTTTCTAGACCTTGTCTATATATCCATTATATTTCCAAAACACCTCTGTTAAGTTTATTCCCAATTTTCCAACCTCTCAGAGATTGTATAACTTGATCACTCTTTTCTTATGCTAGCATTCCACGACTACCTTCACCGTTATCAAATCAACTTACACAACTGTGTCATATTTCCTTACCCATTAGTCCTTTATCAACTTGCATATTGAGTCTTTCTGGTTCCAATGATTAGGTTTTCCAATAATTTACTGACAATTTGGGATTCCTTCCTTCTTAACTCCTTGGTATTCTTTATTCAAGGATTTTTCCTTTTTCCTTAATCCACTTTTACTTACTCGTTATCATTCATGATTCTTTGTTCTTACAATAATCATTTTTTATCTATGTGTTGATTCCTTTACTTAGGAAGGTTCCCTTCTTTTCGATTTTTTTTCTCTACTATTTCCCTCACAATACAGATTTCCATCTTAGGAGTTACATGTTCAATCTTCTTATAATTCCTTGTAGGGTTCTTTGCATCCCTATCTATGTTATGGCATTTGTATGCTTTGGATCCTTCTCTATTCACAACTTCTGTTTCATCCCTTATTCTTTACTTGGGATACTTCCAATTATTTATTTTATTCCGTACATTCCACACTATGTTTAGTCATCCACTCTTTAGGCTTCATATGCACGTGTGGACAATGACTTGTCTTACCAATTGTGATTATTTCTCCTTAGCCACATCTTATTTGGAGGGCTTACTTTTCCAATATTTTCTCAAACGTTCTTCTTTATTTCCTTATTATGGGTATTCCACTCATTCTTACTTGTCACAACATCTTTTGATGCTAAATTCCTGTTTCCCCGTTCCTTTTAACCTATTTCCTTGGGTCATCCCAGTATGCTTTCTTGATTCTTTCACCTCAGCTTGCGCTTCATTTGTAAGTTTATCTCTTTATCCCTTTCACTTGGTTCAATTATCTCTTAGTTAGGATACATATGCCTTTCCAAGGTTTCCTTCCTCAGCAGGACTCTCCCCTTTTTCCTTGGTTCTAGGGAATATCTACCTTTAAATGGCATCTTTTGATGTAGTCCTTTAAAAATCATCCCAGGAACAAACCCCATATCCCAAGCCCCATATCGTATGGCTCTGGCGGAACTAAAGGAATTGAATGAGCAATTAGATGAATTGTTGGAGAAGGATTTCATACGTCCTAGCCAGTCTCCATGGGGTGCACTCGTTCTATTTGTTAAGAAAAAGGATGGAAGTATGAGACTGTGCATAGACTATAGGAAGCTGAACCAGGTCACCATCAAGAACTGATACCCACTTCCACAAATAGATGACCTATTCGATCAATTAAAAGGAGCAGCTTACTTCTCCAAAATAGACCTTCGATCAAGCTATCATCAACTCAAGATTCGTGAGGAAGACATTCCCAAAATGGAATTCTAATCCAGATATGGATATTACGAGTTTAGAGTAATGTCATTCGTACTAACGAATGCCCCTGTAGCCTTCATGGATTTGATGAACTACATGTTCCAACCACATTTGGACAAGTTCGTGATAGTATTCATAGATGACATTCTTATATACTCATGAACCAAGTTGGAACATGAAGAGCATTTGGCAATCACCTTGGAGATATTAAAGCAAAATCAATTATATGCAAAATTCTCCAAGTGTGAGTTCTGGGTGTAGGAGGTAGGATTCTTAGGACATGTAGTGTCCAAGGATGGAGTTAAAGTAGACCCAGCCAAGGTAGAAGACATATCAGATTGGAAGGCTACAAGGAATCCTACAAAAATAAGAAGTTTCTTAGGTCTGGCAGGATACTATTGATGGTTCGTGCAAGACTTTTCTAAGATAGCAGCTCCTCTAACTCGACTCACCAAGAAAGGAGTTGAGTATAAGTGAGATGAAAGTTGTGAGAAGTTTTTACTATAGTTAAAGACTCGATTGACATCTGCACTAGTACTCTCCTTACCTGACCCTAATGCAGGAGAGTACACCATCTATAGTGATGCATCTGGACAAGGACTCGTATGTGTTTTGATGCAACAAGGGAAGGTTATCGTTTATGCCTCGTGACAACTTAAGGTATATGAAAGAAACTACCAAACTCATGATCTGGAATTAGCTGCAATAGTATTTGCCCTAAAGATTTGGCGACACTACCTTTACAAGGTTAAGTGTAGGATATACACAGATCACAAGAGTCTTATTTACTTCCTAACTTAGAAGGAGTTAAATCTCCACCAGATGAGATGGCTGGAATTAGTTAAGAAGTATGACCTTGTGATAGAATATCACCCTGGAAAGGCAAATGTGGTAGCAGATGTCTTAAGTCACAAGTACCAAATTGAGGCAACACAAGTAAAGACGAGTTACATACCCTTGTTGCAACAATTAGGAAGAATGGAGATGGACCTGAAAATGGACAAGCGGGAAAGGTGCCTGGTGGCTAACGTGGTAGTGAGGCCCAGTCTAACTGAGCAAATCTAGGCTCAACAAAAAGTAGATAAGGAGCTTCAACTCTACTTGGATCAGGTTAATAGGGAAACTCGATGATTGGAATCGGGAAAACCCAATAAGGAAGTTGGTAAGGGATGAGTAGATAAGGAAAATCGACACGATCATGAAAGACATGATGTCAAAGGTAAAGCCATGATAGGATAATGTTGAACATAGATGAGGACTACTACCAAATGATAATAAGGGATGAAATCATACGACCCTAGATAAGTTGTAAAGTCAAGAACAACCATCAAGAAAATGCTCTAGAATTATAATGGACAAATACAAGTTCTAGGACATGTCATGTTGTAAGGGACATGTAGGTCCAACAGTCCTAGGAAAATGTGACTCAAGTAAGAAAGAGTCAATTAGTTAAGCATAACAATGTCGAACATAAAAATTTGGACCAAAGTTGTAAACAAAGGATGGAGGAAGGACCAATATAGGAAAAAAAAAAGGGATAGCACCGAAACCCATGAAAACAAGTACGAAATGCTCAAAAGGACACTGAGCTAAGGGTTGCAACGATCAAGAGAATAACTAGACATGGGAACGATTGGGCATTTTGGAACTCCCAATCTTGGAATTCTGGATAGAAACCCACAAGAGCAAGGATCTTACCCCTAAACGACAAGAAGCATTGGATCTAATAAATTACTTGGACACAGGGATAAGACTAAACAAAAGGACTAAGTCCAAAGGAGTAAATGAATGATCGTAAAGGAAGGAAAGTCCTCAAGTATGTTGCAAGCGGAACTAAGTGAAAGGGGTAACCAAACTGGTAGCATGTCAAAGAAAACCCCAAGTTGACATCAAGGGAACTTATTCTCAATGTAAAGGATACGTAATTTAGTTTTCGGGACAAAACTCTTAAAAGGAGGGGAGAGTTGTGAAACCCATCACCTCCGATCAAGGAAAACTGTGAATGAATAGGTCAATTTAATGAGAAAACTGAACCACTTAAGGAACCAACAATGATAAAGAGAGGTTAAAATGGGAAATTGGAAAATCCCAGGTGACCAAAAAGTCATAAAAATCATGGGTGAAAACCATGAAGTAAATTGGATGGGAAAACCGGACCAGTTCAGGGTGAACCGAATTGAATAGTGTTGAACCATAGATGAACCAATTTCTTAATTCATTTTTCTAAGTGGCTTGAAAATCTCAATTTGAAAAATTGAGACCACCATTAGATAGAAAATGAATTTAGACTAATTTAGAAATTTTTAATTTTGAGAAAATTGGTCGAATTGAGCCTGAACCAGCCAATTTTCATCGCCGAACCTAGTCAGACTAGACTGGTCTGGTCTAGAACAGTGTCGTCTTCTTCCTTGGGATGACAGTACTGTTCATCAATGCATAAAACCTTCCTTTTCCGGCGAGGGAATATTCCCTCCAATTTGGGCATTTTTTGAAGAGGATAAGCTCGACCAATATGGAAACTAGTAGAGTAGAGGGTCTTTGAGCCTCCTATATAATGAGCTCTCCTCCATTCATCCTCCACACACCTCAAATCGCCTCCATCTCCAAAGTGCTCTGTTTTCCAGAAAGGCTCAAACCAGAGCTCCGACTTGGGCACTTTTCTCAACCTTAGGAGGCAAACTCGGATCCTACAGACTTTAGGGGAAGTCAGCTACCTGACAGCAACCTCTCTTTGACCCAAGGATCGTTGGAGAAGCGTCGATGAGATCGAACAATGAAGCAGCTCCGTCAGTTCAAAGCTGCCCTATTTTGGCTTACCTAAATTCGGCTAATTCAGACCTCCTACGGCCAAACCAAGCCTTCTCTTAGCCCCCAATGCCATCACACGACCTCTCCAGAGGAGAAAGTTAAGCCAATTTGCCACCCCTCTCCCCCCGTCGTTCCAATTCGATTCTAGAGAGAAATTGTTAAATTTCACTAACCAAATTCACACTGATCCTAGCATCAATTGAAGCAATTCTTGATCCTAGCATCAATTGAAGCAATTCTTGATCCTAGAAGGATCCTAAGGACGAAAGCTATCTTCCCGGATTGAGAGCTCAAATCACCGCACTTCTAACTATAAGCTTTCGAAGCTTTCTCTTTCTACGTATAGTTTTCTGGTGAAGCTCCGTTTGAGCTCGTTTCGAATCCAAATTCTATAATTCAAAGCTCAATTGAATTTCTGGAAGTGTAGGAATTGATCCATACCATCAATTGGAACAATTAACCCTATTTGAACAGCCAATTTGAAGAAATCAAATTCGTTCAGTATAAATGGGTGAAATTGGGGGAAGAATTTGGAGGAAATTGGGGATTTCAAAAAATTGAATGACCTAAATGTAATTTCTCAAAATTAAAGGTCAATTGGCAATGACAAAGATGTTGAAGGACCAATTGGTCAATTTTTAAAAGAATTGGGACCAATTGGCCATTTTTTGAACTTAGGGGCAAAACAGTAAATTTGTAAAAGTTAGGGGACCAATTTGGAAATTTGGGGAATTTGAGCCCCATGTACCATTTTGAGAAAATTAAGGACCCAAGAGGGATATTGGAAGCCCCAGGGGCTTGATTTAAAATAAATGAGTATTTGGGGACCTAAAGTCAAAGATTTTGGACTTTAGGGACCTAATTGCAATAAGACAAAAATAAGGGTCCAAATGTAAATACCTGGAAATAGAGGGGTTATTCATGCCAAGCCATTCCTTATAAGGATATTCAAACCATGTAGGAACAAATTTGGATAAGCACATGAGCAAAGAAGCTCAAGCAAGACTTGGAAAGTTGATTGGGGATGAACGCGTCACAGTCATCAGGTGAGTGGGATACTTTAAATGTCATTCCTAGTTGGGGTGATGAGCACACCTTTATTAAACAAAAAAAACTAGCTTACCGGTTGTAAGTAGACCTACATCTATCATCACATCTAGTTGGTGCGATGAGTACCATGAGTTAAAAGAGATTTTGTCAGAAGTGTTTTCCACTGACTATGTGCCATTACTTAAACTATTTTGGAGACTTTCTTGACGAGAGCTAGAATAGCTCTAATAGGCTAGGGGCCTCGAATTAGAAACACATAGGGATCAAGGCCCAGTTTTAAAAAACTCATGAAGTGGGCCCAAGGCTAGTGGGCACGGGCTGGTGCCCATAAACAAACATGAATAGGAAGAGCCATGAAAACTCTCATTAATAGTGGAAATGTTTGTGTAATTCACCACGGTACCAAGTTAGGACCAACAAGGTTCGATGGGCTAGTGGCAGTGCACCAGGACTAGATCGACGGACCGCTCAGGCAACAAGTTATGATAAAACAGGTGAGTGGGATTTTGACAGTGAATCCTATTAGACTAACCAAGGCACTAAATAAATATGCTTGTGTGATTGTGTGTTTCTAAGTAGCATAATGGCCTTACAACTCATATAAGTAGTGTAAACGAATAAGATCATGCCCATCAAATATGAATTTTCTAAAGGATAAATAAGAGCCGGTCATAAGAGTGGAGCATGAGTGTGTAAACCGGTTCTAAGAAACTAGACAAAAAATATGATGTTTTTAAGCTTGTGTGAATTGGGGAGATAGGAGTTGAGGGGTCGGGCTCCCAACAAGATTAATATGCTATTTTAAGTGACCAAGTTCTGAAATGAGCCATGAGACCCGAGAGTATGGCTAAATTGTGTGATACGGTGTGACGGACCCACATCGGGTCGAACTCTCAGGTTTGTTTGCATGACATGGGGGATTCAACTAGTGAGGGTCTGGATTCCCAACCATCTACATGTATAGCATGTTGAATTGGTGCACTATTGCATGTGTGTGATTTGGGGAAAGTCGAGCGAGATACGCATCGAGTTTTTGGTAACGAGATGCATATAACATCGTTACGAGAGTGGCCATGGGTGTGACCATGGATCACACCATTTATTTTATTATTGTGAATGCTGGTATAAGGGAAAGGGGGCGTGGATGGATGCCCAAGGGGGTGGTCGTCACCTAAGGGAAAAATGGAAAGGAGATCGGAGAGTGTAATAGTGATATCTTCCATATTTTCCTAAGACATCATAATGATGTATGGGTACCGTCCTAGTACACCGTTGTGACGAGAAGATGGTGGAATTGAGTCATATGTGTAGGGACCATGGGCCACTGAGATGCGGTTAAGAGACCATGACCTAGGGTGCTGAGTCACCCAACTGTCAGATGACACGTGAGGGTGTTAGTTGTAGTTAGAGGATTTGTGACCACCGTACTCCAGTTCCCTGTCTAGTATCATCCAAGAAGGGCAGTACATCTTAGGGAGTGTAATGTATATATGTGGGGCCAGGTAGGCCATTTGTGTTTGGGCCTAAGTGCATAGTGTGAGTGTGAGCGACATGAGTTCTGCGAGGACCCGGTGGGTGCCAAGGCACCAAACTAGGAGATGAGGCAAGTGATGTGCCGATTATGGGAAGAGTGCCATGGGCCGCCCACATTCCAGTTTCCTGACCCGGTATTGCCCAAGAAGAAATACATTTTGGGGGCATGACACCCACTCGAGTTATGCAATTATTGCATTGTTGTTTGTTAGACTGTTACCACTCACTCAAACTCGTGTTATCATAACATGCCACACTGTGTCAGAGATTCACTATTGAACTAAAAATCAAGTATAGGTGGTCTTAACACTGATTCTGGTGATGCAATCATTGCATCATGGTTTGGTATATGGTTACCAGCCACTCAAACGTGTGTTATCGTAACATGTCACAATGTTCAAAGATTCACTATTGAACTTAAAATTGAGTATAGGTTGCACCGTTAACACCCACACAAGAATGCAAATCATTGCACTCTGGTTTAGTACTTACTTATCAACCACTCATTTGAATGTAGTACATTGGTGAGAATCGGGTCGGGTGTTACATTTGGAGCTCAGTGAGTAGGATCAACTTGAACTGAGATGTCATGTTCACGAGTCAGCATATACTCAAAATATTGATACAGGATATTCTTGATATGCTTCATAAAAATAAGCCCTTTGACTTTTTTCTCTTTCTTTTACAAAGACTTAAGTTTCAAGCCTTCCAACTTCTCATTAAGTTTTCAAAAATTATGCTTGAGATTCCATGTCCTCAAGCTTGAGACTACATGTCTTCAAGCTTTGTATTATTACTTTAATGATGTTGTATCTTTTAAAAGTTTTCACAATTAACACACAAGTATGTATGGAATATGTTATCTATTAGAGATATATTTGTTCTATCATAAAAGGATATCACACATGCATGGCATGGATTAATCTACCATCCACTTGTGGTTAAGAGCAGTTTTACCAACACTTTGGTCACCTACACCACATGTCTATATAGTTCAAGTTAGCCATACAAGATGATCCATCTACCATGGAAGGATTAGATATATCTGCCATCACTAGGCCATGCGTAATGGACCTCTCTAGGTCCTAGCATACTTGGAACTTAGAATCCCCTTTTATCCAACAATTTCATTAGCTTCCCCAGATTATCACTACCCCATAGCATCTCATGATCTGTCATGCCTCGACACGGTTTGGTCGGATCCCCGTGAACAACCCATCACACTCCCGGTTTATTAAAGGGTTTCCCCTTATTATAATCCGTAAAGAGTAAGGCGTCCTCTAAACCTGCACCATTTCCTGGAATAGCATAATCAAAACTGCATGATATTTTAAACTTTACATACCTATCTTACAGGCATCTTAGTTGATTGTCTTTCAAGATATGCTTTCCGGGATTTCCTAAAAGGGATATAAGGGAGGGGGTGAGTACGACTACTCGGTGAATGGGTTTTTAAAGGTCTACTTTTAACTTTTAAGAAAAATATTTATATGGAGTGTGCCAAACTCCTTTCTTTTAAAAAATCCCTTCATTTAAAAATTTGAGTTTTTCCATTATTTCTTAGTTACTGGTGTGTCATCACCCAACACACATCCTTCATCATGAAGGTTACACACATTTGCAAGTCAGTATCACTACTGAACCTGCTAGTGGCTTCGGAGCGACTTTTCCTGCCACTTGGATAGAAGTATGACCACTTCTACCCTGGGAATGAGTGGATGTACACGACATCTGACCCACAATCCCAAAATCACTTCTTCATGTCCGTATGAGGACAGAGACCTCATCATGTCCCCACCCCGGTCTCATGCGCTTAGTGCTACTCCAAATTTCACACAGACACCTGGAACAACGAACTGCCCTTATAGCCACCAGGTCGTCCAGTGCCCTTAAGACGCATCACTACCCCTCATGGGCGTCTTGATGATCACGTACTCACAATGCATGCACAAACAATGTTTTCTTATATTGCCATGTAATCTGTGGTGCCACTGGTCCAACAGCCCCAACTCTCAACTCAACCCGCAGCTGTTTGTCTTGACTAGTCTGTCGACCTGTCATGTCGCACTGCTGCTAGTTGACTGAGTGTGCCAGTCCTATCTTGGTACCATGGCCAAACAATTCACTTATTAAGTTTTATGGCACATATATCATATTTGTTTACGAGAACCTGCTCGTGCCAACTGGCCTTGGGTCCACTGTACGAGATTTTAAAAAAAAACTGGGCATTCTAGCCCTCAAGTTCCAAAATCGAGGCCTCCGGCCTATAAGAGCTATTCGAGCTCCTGTCAAGAAGGTCTCCCAAATAGTTTAAGCATTGGCACACAGTCAGGGGAGAACAATTCTGACAAAATAGATTTTCACTATCCATTATACCAATCGGTATAAGGACATCTCCGTTCATAACCGATGAACGGGTTTTCAACTTCCTTCGTGGAAGTCTCATCATACCAACCAAGTATGATCTACTTACAACCGACAAGTAGTTTTTTTCGCATAATTTTCACATCACTTTCTCTAAGTGGTGATGATTAAAATACCACTAAACAGTGGGTTTTTATACCGAGGTACTTATCATCTCCTATCGGGTATGATATAAAATTTCCACTCACAACCGGTAAGTGGTTTTTATATTATAAGGTGTGCTCATCATCCCAATCGGGTATGATGTTTGTAAACCCACTCACAACCGGTAAGTGGTTTTAAATTATAAGGTGTGCTAATCATCCCAAACATGTATGATGTTTGTAAACCCACTCACCCGTTAATGCCGTGAATTCCACTAGACCGGTTCTTGGTATTCACGCGAGCTTGTCCTTGCTAGCATTCCCGGTACATCGTGTTCCTACACGATATGAACATCTTGGTTCATTATCCTTCAGCTTAATCGCCTTCATTCATTCCAAATGAATGAGAAAGTCAAACTTTCATTTATTTGCAATTAGGTCCCTAAAGTTATTTCTCTTTAACTTTAATTCCCAAATGTCAGTTTTTTTCCTCAAATTGGGTCTCAAAACTTCTAAAATTTTTCATAGGAACTCAATTTATTCCATTTCACAAAAAGGGGTTTAATTTCCCAAATTTCCAATTTGGTCCCCAAACTTTGCTAAAATTACCATTTTGCCCTTCCTTTACAAAAATGGTAAATTTTGCCCAAAAATTTTCAAAATTCCAACATTATTTTCATGCCCAATTGACCCTCAATTTCATAAATTTTCATTTTGATCCTTTGAATTTCGAAAATCCCCAATTTTCCCCCAATTCCAACTTCTTAACATAGCCGAATTTGATTTTATCAAATTGACCCATCAAACATTTCCAATTGTTGAAATTGAAGTTGAATTTGAATTTCTACATCTTCATACGATTCTTTAGAAATGTGAATCGCAAGTTTTAACGTCGGGATGAGCTCAAACGGAGCTTCGCCGGAAAATGAACTATAGAGAGAGAAAGCTTCGATTACTCACCGATGAAGGCATGGCGGTTCGAGCTTTCGATCTAGGCAGATAGCTCTCATCTTGAGGTTTATCCTAGAATCAAGAATTGCATCAATTGATGCGGAATTAGATTAGAATTTTGTCATTGAAATTCAATCGATTCTCTCTCTAGCACTAATAAAAAATTGTAAAGGGGAGCCAAATTGGCTTACCTTTCGGTCCTAATTCGGCCGTGGAAAGGCTGAGGAAGTGTTGGGAGGGCTTGGTTTGACCTGAGGAGGGCTTGAAATGGTCGATTTCAGCTTGGCCGAAATAGGGCAGCTTCGGTCTGCTGAAGTTACTTCACTATTCCATCATGTGGGCGCTTCTCCAACGATTCTCGGATTGACTGGAGTTTGCTATCAGATAGCTGTCTTCTCCCCGGTTCTAAAGAGCCCAACCTTTGCTCAAGTCGAAGCTCTAGTTCGAGTTTTATCGGGAAATGGAGTAGTAGAGAGACAGAAGTGTTCAGGTGTGAGGAGAATGAAATGGGGATGACCTCTTTATATAGGCGTAAAACCCGTGTATTAAATGGGTGAGATTTATTAATAGTATTAATATTGCCATAAATTATTGGTATTAATAGCACGCTTAACTTTAAAGTTCTTATGGAATCTAGTTCACCTGAAACACCTTGGTTTTTGTTTTCTAGTTTGTCTTAAGTTTCTTTTTCAAGGTTTAATAAACCCTTTGAATCACCCGAAAGTTGTAAATTCCCAACTTTCCCGTTCAGAAATAATCGGGTTTGTGAACCGGTTCTGAATCCTCACTTGGTTTGACCGGTTCTTTTCCTGGTTTTCCTTAGCTCAAAAGGGTGGGTTTTACACTCAAACCCTAATCACTTCATCATATCCACTTAGTGGGAGGAGACCTCCTTTCCCCTACTGCCTTGGGCTTCGTATGCAAGAAGCTTCTCGAGCTTCACAACCTACTGGACGACATTCCGCCCTTATGCACCCTAGGTCGTCCAGCAGTCCTTGGGCTCCATCACTACCTCATGCGAGATATCCTGATGGCCCAAACATCAAAGTGCATGCACAATCAACAGTCTCTTGATTATAGCATTTATCTTTGGCCCTCCAGCACAACGGTCTATCGGCTTGGCTTTGGCCCATGCGTACTGGCCCAATAGGTTCGATGACCAGGCTTTGACAAAGTAGCGGTTTGACCCAACAAGCTCGATAACTCAAACTTGGCTCGACGGGTGTCACACACAATTTCTCATTATTCGGGTCTTTTCACATCAATCTTCATATACTAGTTCTGGACGTATCCGTCAACCTTGGGCCAATTGGCATACCAAGCCTAAGCCCCGGAATCAACTCCCAAATATTTTATGTAGAGTCACCCAGTTAGGGGAGGCCAATTTCGATATAATCATTTTCAAAGTTTAATCGTCATTCCAACCGTAATGGATGTTATAGCAGTTCCCACTCACCCAGTGATTTCGGCGGGGTTTTGCCGACGTAATATAGCTCCTCGGTCTACTTCTGCGGTTGGCGCTCAAGTAGTCAGCTCCTACCTAGCACGAGTGTCCGTGTTAGGACATTTTGACTAAGAGGTCGTATAATTTCTCGTATTTGCACATAGGGCCTCGTACTTTGCCTTAATTACATCTAGGTCCCTGATTTCCCTTTAATCTCTATTAGGCCCCGGGGGTTTCCCATCATTCTTCTTGGGTCCTTAATTCTTTTAATTTCACCAATTAGCCCTTATTTTACCAAAATTGCCCTCTAGTCCTTAATTTTCCAAAATTACAATTTGGTCCCCAACTTTTTGAAATTTCCAATTTGCCCTCTATTTTGCCCAAATTGCCAAATTGGCCCTCAATTGGGATGAATTTCATGAGAACACCTTCAATTTCAAAAAATTGCGGTTCGGTCCTTCAATTTTTTGAAAATTGCACAAAAGTCCCAAAATTCCCAAAATTGAACTTCATCTTCTTCCCCAATTAAAGTTTATGAACCTTTAGATCTTACCTCGTCCAATTTGCGGTTTGTAAGTTTCTTTGATTCTTGGCACAATTCGTCTCCTCCAACTCCCCTCGATTGTCTTACACTTAGAATTTCTGAATTTGGTTGAGTTTTAAGCCTCGTCAAAGCTTCGCCAGAAAATTTATAATAGAGAGAGAAAGCTTGCGTATCTTACCGACGAAGGAGCAGTGGTCGGAGCTTGAGGTGGGGGCAACTAGTGCTAGTTGAGGAGAACCTACCAAGACTAATTTCCGTTGCAATTCACCGCTATCCTACAAGAATTTGAAGAGAGAAGTTTCGGGGGGTGTAGCTGTCACGCCCTGACCCGGTTTGGTCGGATCCCCGTGAGCAACCCACCGTTCTCTTGGTTTATTAAGGGTTTTCCCCTTTCCTAAACTGTGAGGAGTAAGGCGTCCTTTAAACCTGTACCTTTCCTAGAATAACATTAATCAAAACTGCATGAAATTTTAAACTTACATACATGTCTTGCACGTGTAGCTAACTTGAGGTATTTAGGTAGGCTTTTCCCCTAGTTACCTGATAAGGGGTATAAGGGAGGGGATGAGTTCAACGACTCAGTGAATGGGTGTTTGAAACTTGATTTTCAGAAAAAATAGTTTGAATTGGAGTGTGCCAAACTCCTTATTTTCTTAAAACCATTTTGTCATGCCCAGACCCAGGTTGGTCAGATCCCCGTGATCAACCCGCCACTCTCACGGTTTATTTAAGGGTTCCCCCTTTTTATAAACCATAAAGAGTAAGGTGTCCTTTAAACCTACACCTTTCCTGGAATAATATAAATCAAATTGCATAAATTTTTAAATTTATCATACCTGTCTCACAGGCATATTAGTTGGTGGTCCTTGAGGGTAGGCTTTCCGAGATTTACTAAAAAGAGATATGAGGAAGGGGTGAGTACAATGACTCAATGAATGGGTTTTTGAAATTTAACTTTTAGGAAAATGATTTGTTTGGAGTGTGCAAAATTTCTTATTTCCTTTAAAAAAATCCTTTCATTTCAATTATCTATTTCATCACTATTTTTTATTAATCGCATTGTGTCATCACCCAACACACATCCTTCATCATGAAGGTCAATCACACAATTGTAGGCTAGTATGTCCACTGAACCCACTTGTGGCATCGAAGCGACTTTACTGACCACCTAGATAGAAGTACATCCACTTCTACCCTGAGAATGAGTGGATGTTTGCGACATCCGACCCTCAATCCTGTAACAATTCTCCGTGTCCATATGAGGACAGAGACCTCATCCCGTCCCCACCCCGGTCTCATGCACTTGAAGCTACTCCGAGCTTCGCAAGGTCACGTGGTCCGACAAACTGCCCTTATACCCACCAGGTCGTCTAGGGCCCTAGGACACATCACTACCCCTCTTGGGCGTCTTAAAGGTACCGTAATCACAGTGCATGCATAATCAGTATTTTCACATCATGCCATATAATCTATGGTGCCACTGGTCCAATGGCTCCAACCCTCAACTCAACCTGCAGTTGTTTGTCTCGACTGGTCCGTTGACCTATCATGTCACACTACCACTAGTTGATTGAATATGTTGGTCCTGTCTTGGTACCATGGCCAAATAATTCATTTATTTAAAGTTTTATGGCATATAACTCATATTTGTTTACGAGCTCCTGCTCGTGCCAACTAGCCTATGGCCCACTGTTCAAGATTTTCAAAACCGGGCATATTAGCCTCCAAGTTCCAAAACAAAGGCCTCTGGCCTATCAAAGCTATTCAAGCTTCCGTCAAGAAGGTCTCCCAAATCATTTAAGCAGTGACACACAATCAGGGGAGAGTACTTCTGACAAATATATATTTTTAACTATCCATCATACTAACTGAGTATGAGGATATCTCCGCTAATAACCGATGAATGGGTTTTCCACTTCCTCCAAGAAAGTTTCATCATACCAACCAAGTATGATCTACTTACAAACAGTAAGTAGTTTTTCTGCGTTATTTTCACATCACTCCTCTAAGTTGTGATGTTTAAAATACCACTAAGTAGTGGGTTTTCATTTCGATGTGCTTACCATCCCAACCAGGTATGATATAAAAATCTCACTCATCCGATCGTGTAGTGAAATCCTATCGACAAGTTCTTTGTATTCACGCGAGCCAGTCCATGTTGGCATTCCAGGTACTTCATGTTCCTACATGATATGAAAATTCTTGTTCATTTTCTCTCGGCCTAATAGCCTTCATTCATTCCAATGAATGAGAAAACTAAACTTTTTATTTATTTACAATTAGGTCCCTAAATTTATTTTTCTTAACTTTAAGTGCCTAATGTCGGTTTTTCCTCAAATTGAGTCCTAACACTTTTAAAATTCATCTTAGGACCTCAATTTATTCAAATTCACAAAAAGGGGTTCAAGTTTCCTAAATTCCCAATGTGGCCTCCAAATTTTCCAAAATTACCATTTTGCCCTTCCTTTACAAAAATAGTAAGTTTCACCCCAAAAATTCTAAAATTGCTCAATTGGTCCTCTAACATTCTTATCATGCCCAATTGACCTTCAATTTTACAAAATTGTATTTTGGTCTCTCGAATTTTCAAAAATCCCCAATTTTCCTCCATCCCCCCCCCCCCCCCCCGCCCCCAATTTCAACTTTCTAACACAGCCGAATTTTATTTCATCAAATTTGCCAATTAAACACTTCCAATTGTTGAAATTAAAGTTAAAATTGAGTTTTTACATCTTCATATGATTCAATAGCACTTTGAATCGCAAGTTTTGACATTGGAACGAGCTCAAACGGAGCTTCGCCGGAAAATAGACTATCGAGAGAGAAAGCTTCAATTACTCACCGTTACGGGCACGGCGGTTCGAGCTTTCAATCTAGGCAGATAGCTCTAATCCTAAGGTTCATCCTAGAATCAAGATTTGCATCAATTGATTCCGAATTGAATGAGAATTTTATCATCAAATTTCTATCGATTCTCTCTCTAGCACCGGTTGGAAATTGCAAAATATAGCCGAATTGGCTTACCTTTCAGCTCTAATTCAACTGTAGGATGGTGGTGGAGGTGTTGGGAGGGCTTGGTTTGGCCTGAGAAGGGCTCAAATTGGCTGATTTCAACTTGGCCGAAATAGGGCAACTTCGATTCGCCGGAGCTGCTTTACTGTTCGATCACGCTGGCGCTTCTCCAACGACCCTCGGAGGAAACGGAGACTACATGCATGTAGCTGACTTCTCCCCAGTTCTAAAGAACCCGACCTCACCTTGTTTGGCTTAGAAAAGTGCTCAAGTCAGAGCTCTGGTTCGAGCTTCACTGGAAAATGGAGCAATTGAGAGAGAATGAAGTTTTTAGCTGTGGAGAGGATGAATGAGGAAAGGTCTTTATATAGGAAGCTCGGAGACTTCTTGATCATCCAATTGGTGCTTTAATGGTGGTCATTCATTGCCTGAAACTCTCTGGCTGGAGATTTTTCAGCTTCATCGGTGCTACGCAATTTTCCGGCAAGTGAACAGTGATGTCATCTAAAAGAAGAAGACGACACTATTTCGAACCAGATCGGATCGAGTTTAAAGCCTAAACCGGTTCACCCCCAATTCTATTGAATTTTTCAAATCTAAATGTTTCTAAATTTATCTAAATTCATTTTCTATCCAATGATGGCCTCAAATCTCAAATTTAAAAATTTTAAGCCATCAAGAAAAATGAATTTAGCATTTGGTTCAATAGTGGTTCAAACTGGTCCAAACCAGTTCAATCCGGTTCAAATCCGATTTTCCTGAATCGGTTTGATTTTCATTCCCCATTCCTCCTAAAGTCCTTTTTCATGAATTATGTGACTCTTTGGGTCACTTGGGATCCACAAGTTTCCCAATTTGCCCTCTCTCTATCGATTTTAGTTCATAGATCGGCTCGGTTCTTAAACCGGTTCAATCTAGTTTGGGTCCAGTTTACCCAAACGTTTTTCTCTCCCACTTTGTTCTAAGGTTCCTTCCCAATGTTTATAAATCTTTTTGTGTAACAAGGGAGTTGAAATTTCTCCAATTTGCTCATTCCCCAATAAACAGTTTAGGAACCAGTTCGGTTTTCTCACTTGGTTTGACCGGTTCTTTCCTAGTTTTCCTTAACTCCGAAAAGTGAGGTTTACACATTTCCTCAATTTCTTGGTTTTCGAAACCATTATTTCTCGTTAACCACAATTAGTGTGTTTAACAATCAACACATGCCCTTCATCATTCGCAGGGCAGCCCGTCCACTATACCCACTTGTGGAGTTAGAGAGACTTTACCGACCACCTAGATAGAAGTATGTCCACTTCTACCTTGAGAATGAGTGGATGCATGCGACATTCGACCCTCAACCCCAAAAGGAAACTCTATGTCCATATGAGGACAGAGATCTCATCCTGACCCCACCCCAGTCTCATGTGTATGAAGCTACGTTGAGCTTCCCTGACTATTGGCACGACAAGCTGTCCTTATCTCCACCATGTCGTCCAATAGCCCCTAGGATGCATCACTACCCCTCTTGGGCGTCTTGATAGTCCCGAACCTCAATGCATGCACAAAGCAATAGTTTTCCTCATAAGCCATTCAATCTTTGGTGCCACTGGTCCAACAGCTTCGACCCTCAACTCGACATGCATCTATTTATCTCGACTGGTCCATCGACCTATCTTGTCGCACTATCACCAGTCCATCAAGTATGTCAGTCCTGTCTTGGTACCATGGCCAAAGCACATAATTCATTCATTTAGAATTTTCATGGCTTATCATCATGTTTGTTTACGAGCTCCTACTTGTGCTAATTGGCATTGGACCCACTGTACGTGATTTTCTAAAATCAGGCATTTTAGCCCCAAGTTCTAAAACTGAGGCCTCTAGCCTATATGAGCTATTTTAGCCCCAAGTTCTCGTCAAGAAGGTCTCCCAAAATTTTTAAGCATTGGCACACAGTTAGGGGAGAGCACTTCTGATAAAATAACTTTTCAACTTGTATATCACACCAACTAGGTGTGATGACATCTCTGTTTATAATCGGTAAGCGGGTTTTCTACTTCCTTCCAGGAAGTTTAGTCCATCGAGTATGTCGGTCCTATCTTGGTACCATGGCCAAACACATCATTTATGAAAGTTTTCATGGCTTAATCTCATGTTTGTTTACGAGCTCCTGCTCGTGCCAACTGGCCTAGGGACCACTGTACAAGATTTTAAAAAATCGGGCATTTTAGCCCCCAAGTTCCAAAATCGAGGCCTTCGACCTATTTGAGCTATTCGAGCTCCCGTCAAGAAAGTCTCCCAAAAAGTTGAAGTAGTGGCACACATTCAGGGAACAGCACTTCCAACAAAATAATCTCTTCATTCGTCTATCACACCAACCGAGTGTGATGACATCTCCGCTTACAATTGGTAAATGGGTTTTCCACTTCCCTTCAGGAAGTTCATCATACCAACTGGGTATGATCTACTTACAACTGATAAGTAGTTTTTTCGCGTAATTTTCACATCACTCCATCCTGATGTGATGTTAAAAATTCCACAAAATAGTGGATTTTAAGTTATGAGGTACTCATCATCCCAACCGGTTATGATGTGAAAATTCCCACTCACCTGTGAATGCCCTGAATTCCTCTTAACTAACTTTGTGCCTACACGCGAGCTTGTCTTGGATGGCGTTCTCGGTACTTCGTGTTCCTACACGATATGAACATCCTTGTTCATTATCCTTTGGCCTGATAGCATTTCATTCATCACAAATGAATAAAATACTCAAACTTTTTAATTAATTGTAATTAGGTCCCTCAAGTTCTTTTTCTTTAATTTTAGATCCTTAATGCCAATTTTCCCCCAATTTGAGTCCCGGAACTTCAAAATTTTACTTTGGGACCTCAATTTATTCAAAATTACAAAAAGGGGTTCAAGTTTCGCAAATTCCCAATTTAGTCCCCAACTTTTACAAAATTACCATTTTGCCCCTACTTTACAAAAATGATAAATTTCTCTCCAAAAATTGATCAATTCGTCCTCCAACATATTTTTATGTTCAATTGGTCCTCGATTTTGGAAAATTGCACTTTAGTCCCTCGAATTTTTGAATTCCCAAAATTTCCCCCAATTTCAACCTTTCAACATGACCAGAATTGATTTCATTAAATTGATCGATCAATCGAAGTAAATTGGTGAAATTGAAGGTCGATTTGAGTTCCTAAACATCCATATGATTGAATTGCACTTTGAATCGCATGAATTGACGCTAGAACGAGCTCAAACAGAGCTTCGCCGGAAAACTAGACATAGAGAAAGAAAGATTCGAAAGATTACCATAGGGGAGCGGCTATAAACTCCGCCCTTTAGGGTTAAGGAGAACTGAGAAAAGAACCAATCAAACCGAGTGAGAAAATTGAACTAGTTCACAAACCCCGATCACTAGAGAACGGGCAAATTGGGAAATTTACAACTCCTGAGTGACCCAAATAGTCATAAAAACCTTGGAAAAGGACCTTAGGACAATTTGGGAGAGAAAACCAGACCAGTTCAGGTGAACCGGTTTGAACCACTATTGAACTGAATGCTAAATTCATTTTTCTAGGTGGCTTAGAAAATTCAAATTGGAGAATTGATACCACCATTGGATAGAGAATGAATTTAGATGAATTTAGAAATTTTTAATCTTGAAAAACTTGATAGAATCGACCTTGAATCGATCGGCTTAAACTTTGAACCTGGTTCGTACTAGTCCGTCCGGTTCGGAACAGTGTTATTTCCTTCCTTCAAATGATAGTACTGTTCACTCACCGAAAAATTGAGCAGCATCGGCGAAGATGAAAAGTCTCCAGCCAGGGAGTTTTAGGTAATGAATGACCGCCATTAAGGCTCCAATCGAATGACCAAGAAGTCCCCGAGCTTCCTATATAAAGAGCCTCTTCTCATTCATCCTCTCTACATCTAAAAACTCCACTCTCTCCCTATTGCTCCATTTTTTAGTGAATCTTGAACAAGAGCTCCGACTTGGGCATTTTTCTAAGCCAAAGAAGGTATGGTTGGGTTCTTTCGATTTGAGAAGAAGTCAGCTACACGCCTGTAGTCTCCATTTACTCCGAGGGTCGTCGGAGAAGCGTTGGCGTGATAGAACAGTAAAGCAGCTCTGACGGACCGAAGCTACCCTATTTTGGTTGAGCTGAAAATGGCCAATTCAAACCCTTTTGAGGCCAAACCAAGCCCTCCCAACACTTCCACAACTCGCATACAACTGAATTAGAGCAGAAAGGTAAGCCAATTTGGCTCCACTCTATAAATTCCGATCGGTGCTAGAGAGAACAAATAAATTTTCACTAACTAAATTCTCCCTCAATTCAACATCAATTGATACAATTCTTGATTTTAGGAGGAACCTAAGTACAAGAGATATCTGCCCAGATCGAAAGCTCAGACCACCGCACCTCCGATGGTAAGCTTTCGAAGCTTTCTCTCTCTACGTTCTATTTTTTGATAAAGCTCCGTTTGAGCTCATTTTGGCATCAAATCGTGCGATTCAAAGTGCAATTAAATCGTATGATGGTATAGGAACTCCAATCTAACTTCAACAATTAAACTCATTTGATTGGTCAATTTGATGAAATCAAATTTGGCTGAGTTAGAAGGTTAAAATTGGGGGGGGGGGGGGGGGGGGGGGGAATTGGGGAAAATTTGATGGACTAAAGTACAATTTCATAAAATTGAGGACAATTGGGAATGGAAAAGATGTTGGAGGACCAATTGGTCGATTTTTAGAATTTATGGGGTGAAACTTACCATTTTTGTAAAGTAGGGGCAAAATGGTAATTTTGAAAAAGTTGGGGACCAAATTGGGAATTTGGGAAACTTGAACCCCTTTATGTAATTTTGAATAAATTGAGGTATCAAAGTCTAATTTTGAATTTTTTAGACTCAATTTGGGGGGAAATCGACATTTGGGACCTAAAGTAAAAGAAAAGAACTTTGGGACCAAATTGCAAATATTTGAAAAGTTGGAAATTTCTATTCATTCATAACGAATGAAGGCTATTAAGCCAAAGGATAATGACGTGTAGGAACACGAGGTATCAGAAACGCCAGCAAGTACAAGCTTGCGTGGAAGGCAAAGAGCCAAATAAGAGGAATTTACTGCACGAATAGGTGAGTGAGATTTAATATCATACCGGCTGGGATGATAAGCACATCAGAAATGAAAACCCACTATTAAGTGATATTTTAACCATCACACTTGGGATTAGTGATGTGAAAATTATGCGGAGAAACTATTTACAAGTTGTAAGTAGATTATACTCGGTTGGTATGATAAACTTCTTGGAAGGAAGTAGAAAACCCGCTTATCGGTTATAAGCGGAGATGTCCTCATACCCGGCTGGTGTGATGGACAAATGAAAAGTTTATTTTGTCAGAATTGCTCTCCCCTGACTATGTGTCACTGCTTAAAATTTTTGGGAGACCTTCTTGATAGGAGCTCAAATAGCTCAGATAGGTCAGAGGCCTTGGTTTTAGAATTTGGGGCTAATATGCCCGATTTTGAAAATCTCGTACAGTTGGCACGAGCAGGAGCTTGTAAATAAAAATGAATTAAACCATGAAAATTTTAAATGAATGATTTGTTTGGCCATGGTACCAAGACAAGACTAACATACTTGATGGACTGGCGGTAGTGCGACATGACAAGTCGACGAACCAATTGAGACAAACAGCTGCCAGTCGAGTTGAGGGTCGGGTCTGTTGGACCAGTGGCACCACAAATTAAATGGCTTATGTGAAAAAAAAATGTTGATTTGTGCATGCACTGAGTTACAGGACCTTCAAGACACCCAAGAGGGGTAGTGATGCGTCTTAGGGCTACTAGATGACATGGTGGAGATAAGGGCAGTTAGTCATGCCAACAGTCTTGGAAGCTCGGTGTAGCTTCATGCGCATGAAACTGGGGTGGGGTCGGGATGAGGTCTCTATCCTCATACAGACATGGAATTTTATTTACAAGATTGAGGGTCGGATATTTCATACATCTACTCATTCTCAAGGTAGAAGTGGACGTGCTTCTATTTAGGTGGTGGGTAAAGTCGCTCTGACGCCACAAGTGGGTGCACTGGACGTGCTACCCTGCGAATGTGTGTTCCCTTCATGATGAAGGGCATGTGTTAAATGATAACACACCATTGTGATGAGAAATGGCTATTAAAATCAAGATTTGAGGATGAAATGTTTTAAAGGAAAATAAGGAGTCTAGCACACTCTAATGCAAACTATTTCTGAAAGTCATACTTTAAACACCCATTCATTGAGTCGTTGAACTCACCCTCTCTCTTATATCCCTTTCAGGTAACCCGGGGAAAACCTACCTAATGACTATGAGTTAATCTACACCTGTGAGACAAGTATGATAAGTTTAAATTTATGCAGTTTTGATTTATGTTATTCCAGGAAAGTACAGGTTTAAAGGACGCCTTACTCCTCCTAGGTTAAAGAAAGGGGAAACCCTAAATAAATCGGGAGAGTGGCGGGTTGCTCACAGGAATCTGACCAAACCGGGTCGGGGCGTGATAGCAGCGATCCGAGCTTTCAATTTAGGCAGATAGCTCTTGTCCTGAGGTTTCTCTTAGGATCAAGAATCACATCAATTCATGTCAAATTGATGAAGAATTTGTTCAGTGAAGTTTTGTCGATTCTCTCTCTAACACTGATCAAAATTTACAGAGGAGAGCAAAATTGGCTTACTTTCTGCTCTAATTCAAATGTATGATTATTGTGGTGGTGTTGGGAGAGCTTGGTTTGGCATAAAAAGGGCTCGAATTGGCCGTTTTTAGCTCGGCCGAAACAAGATAGCTTCGGTCCGCCAGAGCTGCTTCACTGTTCTATCACGTCAGCGTTCCTCTATTGATCCTCGGAGCAAATGGAGACTACCGTCAGGTAGCTGACTTCTCCCTGAATCTAAAAAACCCGACCATGCCATCTTTAGATTAGAAAAATGCCCAAGTCAGAGCTTTTGTTCGAGATTGGAAAATGGAGCAGTAGGGTGAGAGTGGAGTTTTCAGGTGAAAGGAGGATGAATAAGTTGGGTGTCTTTATAGAGGAAGCATGGGGACTTATTGGCCATCTGATTAGCGACTTTATGACAGTCATTCATTTCCTGAAACTCCCTGGCTGTCCGATTAGCGAAGAGTGAATATTGCTATCATATGAAGGAAGAAGACGACACTGTTCCGAACTGGACCGGTCCGAACTGGGTTCAATAATTAAACCGACCAGTTTAGGCCCAAATCGACCGAGTTTTTCAAAATTAAAAATCTATAAATTTATCTAAATTTATTCTCTATCAAATGATGGCCTCAATTCTCCAATTTGGATTTTCTAAGCCACGTAGAAAAATAAATTTAGAAACCAGTTCAATAGTGGTTCAAACCGATTCAATCTAGTTCAGGTCCGGTTCACCTGAATCGGTTTGGTTTTCACCTCCAATTCATCCTAAAGTCCTTTCTTATGACTTTTGTGACTCTTTAGGTCACTTGGGATCCATAAATTTCCTGATTTGCCCTTTCTTTATCGGTTTGGCTTTATAAACCAACTCGGTTCTCTCTTTGGAAATGATCGGTTCTTTTCCCGATTTTTCTTATTATCAAAGAACGGGGTTTATAACTCTCCTCTCCTTTTAGGAGTTTTTTCCCCAAAATTATTACATGTTGAATAATTGAGGGTAGCCTTTCCTCATTACACTTTCAGTTTCCCATGTCTCTTCTTGCACAGGTCCATTTTGCCAAAGAACTTTGACCATAGGAATCCTCTTATTCCTTAAGTTCTTATCCCTCCGGTCGGTGATTTGTATCAATTCTGTTTGATAGGTCAATTTCTCTTCTAGATCTGGTGGAGGTTAGTTCAACACATGGCTCAGATCAGGCCAGTACTTCTGTAGCACAAAGATATGGAATACATCGTGTATTCTCTACAAGTCTGGAGGTAGTTCTAATTTATAAGCCATTGGTCCTATTCTTTGGATGATAGGATAAGGACTGATATACCTTGGTTTCAACTTTCCCTGTTGTTGAAACCTAAGTATTCCCCTCCATGGGGAGACTTTTAGAAATACTTGATCTCCAACATCAAACTCCAGGCCTTTCCTCTGATAGTCAGCATAACTCTTTTGCCTATTATGAGTTGCCTTAAGACGACTCCTGATTAACTTAATTTTCTCTGTGGCATCCTCGATTAGCTCGACCCTTTCCAATTTTCTTTCTCCCACTTCTTCCTAAAATAAAGGGGTATGACAAGGTCGTCCAAAAAGGGCTTCATAAGGAGTCATCTGAATACTAGCTTAATAGCTATTATTATAAGCAAATTCCATTAGGCACAAGTATTCTTCCCAACCTTTGCCCATGGTGAGTACGCATACCCTTAGCATGTCTTTCAAGGTCTAAATCATTCACTCAGACTGTTAATTGGTCTGAGGATGAAATGTCGTGCTCATGTGGAGTTTGGTTCCCATGGCACTTTGTAAGATTGGCCGAAACCTTGAAGTAAATCTAGGGTCTCTATCTAATACTATACTCACTGGGACACCATGTAGTCTTACTATCTCTCTCATGTATAAGATGACCAGTTGTTTCACTGTATCCGTCACTCTTATAGGGAGGAAATGAGCGGATTTGGTCAATCTATCCACAATGACCCAAATTGCATCTCGATCCTTCCTTATCATAGGTAGTCCTGTGACAAAGTCCATAGTAATGTGCTCTCATTTCCATTCCGGAATTGGCAAGGCTTACAGCAGTCCTGATGGTTTCTGATGCTATACTTTAATCTACTGACAGGACAAGCATCGGGCTACATATTCTGCAATCTCCCTCTTCATTCCTTTCCACCAATATCCTTGTTTGAGGGTGTGGTACATCTTAGTACTGTTTGGATGCATTGCATACACAGAATCGTGTGTCTCTTCCAGGATTAATCTTTTTAGCTCCTTATCTTGAGGCAAACATACCCTGCCCTTGTAAGTTACCACTCCATCACCTTGCAAGTTGTAGTCCAGTTTCATTTCTCTATTAACCAGGTCCAAATAAGATTAGAGTTCCTTATCAGCCTTTTGTTGAGCCTTAATCTGCTTGGTTAGACTGGGCCTCACCACCATATTGGCCAACAAGCACTTCTCCTACTTGTCCATCCTCAAGTCCACCTCCATTCTTCCCAGCTATTACAACAAGGGTATGTAGCTCGTCTTTATTTGTGCCGCCTCAGTTTGATATTTGTGACTTAAGGCATCTACCACCACATTCGCCTTTACAAGGTGATACTCTATCACAAGGACATAATCCTTCACCAATTCCAGCCATCTCCTTTGGCGGAGATTTAACTCTTTCTGAGTTAAGAAGTATTTAAGACTCTTGTGATCATCCCTTTCCCGACTAGTTCTTGAAAAAATAAAAATATTAAAATTTTCTACATTCAATTTCTATTTAATGAACTTAAAAACCACCTCATTTTGATTTGTTTAGCCCCTTCTAAAATTTATGGGGTGTTACCGCTCTAAGCCGATTCGATCGATTTTAGTCATTTTAGGGTCGGTTTACCTCTGATTTAACTTGTTCTTGGACCAATCTATTTTCTAAATATTTTTCTTCTCATCCTCTATTGACTAGGATCAAGATCCTCTATTTTTTACATTGTTTAGATTCTCTTAAAAAATGGAGCATTTTCTAGTAAATCGTTTTGACTCTGATTTGGGTCGATTTTTCACTCGGCATTTTCCACTTCTCGATACATGGTCCTTATGGCTCATTTGAGGGTATTTCTAGGGGTCTCACCCACATTCTCATATTCTTGGGTTTGAACTGATTTACAAGTCGATTTCACCTTAACCTTCTATTCTCAATTTTTTCGGACTAAACGGGCTTAACCTTAGATTCGGAACTTCTGGTGTTACACCCCCTTTCGGACCCTCATTAGTATCGTTAGATTTTTGGATCACTTCAGTATTTGACCTTCACGCATCCTAATCTTGCTTATGTCATCAATCAAGTTAGCTATGTATCATCTCACATCTGCTCATTGGACTATTATTAAGCGCATACTATGCTATCTTTAGGTCATTTTACATTATGGGCTCTCTATCTAGCATGATTCACCTAACACATTATATTGTTTCTCTAATACCGATTGGGCTGGTAATCCTAATTAACGTCATTCCATCAGTTATTTTTCCATCTTTTTAGGGCCTAACCTCATTTTTTGGATTTCTAAGAAGCAACGAACTGTTGCTCAATTCAACACTGAATCTAAATATAAAAGTCTTGCTAATGGTGCAAGGTTTGGTTGCTCTTTTGCTTACTCCATACATATTTGAAGATATTTAAGTGAGAGTTTTCTTATAGTCTTTCAGGAGTCATCTTTGACAAGCTAAATATGAGATGAGATCCCTCTTCCTCTTTTTTTCCCACCAAGGAGATGTTGAGAATATTTTTCTTTTATGAATGCATTACCTTTATCTCATTTTTGCAAAGATGTTGAGATGTCATCTTTTTTGTTAGAATGGTTGTGCATTTGTGCCTGATTTTTTTTTTTTTGTTGCTGGTCTTAGTTTCTTACATCATAACTAAAGTGTTATTGTCTACTTTTCTTTTTTCTCTTTTGCTTACTTAATACATATTTGAAGATATTTAAGTGAGTTTTCTTGTAGTCTTCAAGTATTACTCTTTAACAAGCTAAATATGAGATGAGATTCATCTTTCTCTTTTTTTCCCACAAGGAGTTGTTGAGAATATTTTTTTATGAAGGCATTACCTTTATCTCATTTCTACAAATATGTTGAAATGTCATATTTTTTTGTTAGAAACTGTCCTAGTGGTTGTACATATGTGCCAAATTTTTTTGTTGCTGGTCTTAGTTTCTTGCATCTTAACCATCTATCTTCAAGTATTTAGAAAAGCTTGATCGGTTAAGTGATTGCACAGGCTTTAAAAAGCCTATGGGCAAATATGGCTTCTATCAAACTTGGATTCCCAAGAGGATATTGTCTACCCGAATGACCCAAAGGTTCAAATTAAGATGGATGATAAGCTAAAACAGCTCTTCCAAGGGATTGTTCTGCCCCGAGATATGCTGCAACCAATAGGATGAAGCCTGCAACCAACACTGCCAAGAGGAGGGATGCAACCTAAGTGCAAGACATCCGCTCCAAACCTAAGCAGAAGAAGAAAAGGCATGGCATCAGTAAGAGGACCAAGCTCATGAACGTACATCTACCCGAGCTCTTTCAAAATCTCAGCAATTCTTGAAATATCTGAACTAGAGGATCTCTCCCTGCCGAGGAAAGAGTTGTCATTTACCAAGCAAGAGATTTTCTTTCTTCTCGTGTTATGTTCAAAGAGAGATGAGGATGAATGATAACAAAGTGACAATACCTTAGGGGATCACATCACTTTCCAGCTCATCCCCAGCTATCTTAGCCCTACCCCTACCACAATAACATCACTTGGCTGCTCTACCATCTCACCCCATACATTAGTGGTTGTACACTGTAAATTATAAATTTATCTTTAGTGTGTTTATTTTATTATCAGATCAATTGTATAAATATGTAAATAAATCAGCAATAGAGATCACACAACACAATATTGAAATACCTTACTCTCTCATTCTTCCTTCTCTTCATCACTTGGTTCTTTATGGTATCAGAAGCACTTCTTGTTCTTGTAGCAAAATTACTCAACGTCCATTTCCCTCAACTCACCACAGAAGCACTTCTCCTCTCCAACTTATTCATACCGATATTTGAGGACCTGCACCCATTGTATCTCACACCGAACACACTTATTACATTCATTTCCTCGATGATTACAGTAAATTTTCTTGGTTCTTTATCTTGAAAAATTGATCAGATGTTCTAGCTGTCTTTCGAGCTTTTCGTCATCGTGTTAAAAACACCTTCGACTGTAAAATTAAAATATTACAGTCTAATGGTGCTCGTGAATTTCTTTTAAATGTATTTCAAACAGAACTTCAATCTAATGGCATCACTCATCAAATCTCTTGTCCTCATACCCCTCAACAAAATGGGTCCGCCAAATGCAAACACTGTAATATTGTTGACACGGGCCTCACTCTTCTTGCTCACTCTCATCTCCCCCACAAGTTATGGGATTTCGCATTTGAATCTGCTGTTTTTCTCATCAATCGTCTTCCCACACATTCTTTGGGTCTAAAAGCTCCTTACTAACTTCTCTATCATAACTCCCCTAACTATCAAACTCTTTGTGTTTTTGGGTGTATTTATTTTTCCTATCTCCATCCCTATCAAACTCATAAGCTCTAACTTCGCTCTACTCCTTGCGTCTTTCTTGGGTACCCCACTGACTATCTAGGATATCGATGTCTTGACTGTCGGACTAGACATATCTTTTTATGTCGCATTGTCCACTTTAATGAATCTGTCTTCCCATTTTCCTCTCCCATAAGCAGTACAACTCCCGTCTCACCCGCGGCAGTAACATCGCCTTCTCTCTCCTTACCCGTTCTTGTTCCTCCCTCCCCGGCAGACCCAGGTATGTCTCCTTCTCTAAATACTCCTATGAATTCCTTATCATCAGATGACCTAGGTACAATGGCTGCTGACTCTCCTCCTAATGACCCGCTCTCTTCATGCCCCTCAGCTGAGTCCCCCCTACTAGCCCCTACTGCTCGCATGATCACTCACTCTCAAGATGGGTCTCTACCTCCTCGATGCTTTGTTATTAACCCATCATTTTTTCTCACATACTCTTCTTAGGAACCTAAGACATATGCCCAGGCCTCTCGTCACCCTCACTGGGTTGATGCCATGATTCCAGAAATTTCAGCCCTTTAGCAGAATTAGACTTGGGATCTAGTTCCTGTTTCGTCTGATCGTCACATTATTTGCTGCAAATGGGTATATTGCATTAAGGAACACTCTGATGGCTCTATTGCTCATTATAAAGCTCATCTTGTCGCCAAGGGCTTCTCTCAACTACGGGGTATTGACTATACTGACACTTTCAGTCCTGTTATCAAACTTGTCACTATTCGGGTCATTCTCTCCCTTGTCGTCTCCCAGAATTGGCCCATTCGGTAATTAAACATCAACAATGTCTTCCTTCATGGCACTATCACTGAAGAAGTCTACATGGTCCTCCTGGTTTTGTCGATCCACTTTATCCTCACTATTTTTGTTGTCTCCATCGCTCTCTCTATGGGCTCAAGCAAGCCCCCCAAGCTTGGTTCTTCCATCTCAGCTCATTTCTCATAAATATGGGCTTTTAGGGATCTATTACGGACACTTCTCTTTTCATCTACCACACTAAAGACTTTATTGTCTTTTTACTCATTTACGTGGATGATCTCATTATCACCAATTCTCCTCATTTTCCTCTTGAATCAATACTTGCTTCTCTGAGTCAGGAATTCTCCATTAAGGATTTGGGCACTCTTCATCTCTTCCTTGGTATTAAAATTTATACTTACCCACATGTACTCTATCTTACGCAGACCAAATACATCCGTGATTTGCTTCAAAAAGCTGTCATAAGCTCATGTTGGCCCATCTCCACCCCTATCATAGCAAGTGCTCGACTTTCTTTTAATGATGGATATCCACTCCCTGATCCCACACTCTATCGTAAGATTGTTAGGTCTCTACAGTACCTTACTCTCACTCACCCTAACCTGGCATATGCTGTTAATTAAATTTTTCAGTTCATGCATCAATCTCATACCACTCATTGGGCGTCCGTTAAGCGCATACTTCGCTATCTTTAGGGAACACTCCACTTTGTTCTTTCCCTTTGGCGTCATTTCTCTTTCAAGCTTCATTGTTTCTCTAATGCTGATTGGGCTGAGAATCCTGATAATCGACATCCCGTCAATGGATTTGTTATCTTCTTGGGTCACAATCTTATCTCTTGGAGCTATAAGAAGTAATGCACTATTGCTCATTCCAGTACCAAGGCCGAATACAAAAGCCTCATCAATGCCACAATTGAACACATTTGGCTTTAATCACTTCTTCAGGAACTCTGCCTTCCTCTCCCCTAACTACCAACCGTTTGGTGTGATAATTTATCAGCATTATCTCATAGCTAATTCTATTTTTCACACTCGTACCAAACATATTGATATCGAATATCATTTTGTGCGTGAACGAATTAGCCATCATATTCTTCGTACTCGTTTTATTGGCATCGATGATTAGCTCGCCAACCTTTTCACTAAATACCTCTCTACTCTACTCGATTCTTGCTCATTTCAATATTTGTGAACTCCCATTAACCTTGTAGGAAACTGATAATAAAGTGACAATATCTCAAGATACATATCACTTTAGAGCTCATACCCAACTATCTTAACCCTTAGGACCACATCACTTGATTATTTCACTATCTCACCCCATATATTCTTCGCTATCTCACATCATACATTAGTTTGGTGACTGCATACGGTAAATTATAAATTTACTTTACTCACTCATTTTTTATTCTATTCATTACTTGGTTCTTTACAAGGAAAAACCTGCCTGTGTGCATTCTCAAGATATGGCCACTGAACGGTGATAGCAGCTTGGTTCTGTGGTTTGTTTTGTGTCAAGTTCCTGGATCGCGTTGAGATTTGTATGACTCCATTTCATCGAACACTCGATTGTATTCTCAGATATGGCCTTAAATTGACGACGAATCTGCAAGTACATGCAACAGTAACTACGGAAATGATCTTCCAAGGCCTGCATTCGATGTCCACCGCTCGTCGCCTTCACTCTCTTTCCCGCCATCAAGATCATATCTGCACATCATGGAAGGGTGAGCACTGATTCTCTAATCGCACCATCTTCTCGCAATGTGAACGATCCTATATGTTTTCTCGGCATCTAAGATATCATCCAAGCAAAGCTTGCTTTGGGCGGGGGAAGAAGAGGACACCGGTGGCAGCGTCAGCATATTCTGAGCAGAGCTGGGTTCAGTTCTTGGATAAGCATTTAGGATGAAACGTCACCTTGTCGGCCAACGTGTTGACGTACTGTTGCTTTTTTATTGCATTTTCACTGGATCTGTGAGAGAATGAAAGGAGCTTGAAATGGCACTGAGCGTTGAGTTGATGGTTATTTTGCTGAAATATGAACTTTAGAAGCTGACACAAAACATCCTGGGCAAGTAGAACTGATGCTAACCTGGCAGGAATGGACTGGTGAACATTGATTATGGAGCCATGGTCATCATATGCTTTTCCATTGCAAGGGACTGTTGAACATTGATTATGAAGCTTAAGTAAAAGATGATATGCTTCCAAGAGGTGCGAACCAATACCTTTTTCTCATTAAAATCATGCTACTAATAGAAAGCCATGGTTGTAATACTTGACCAAGTTCTTGTAGTAAATGATGGAGTCTGTGCAGCTTGTGGCAACAGGAATTCAATTTCCCATCTGAAATTCAGGCAACAATTTTTTGGAGGATATAGTCCTCAAATCTATTCCATTCTCAAAGATGTTGATTGTGAAAAAGCATGCAACCTGCTCTAGTGGAATATACTTACATCTTGGACCCATGGAACCATCAATCAAATGAGGAAGAATTGCAGTCATCTCTATGCCTCTTGTTCTTATCAATTATCTGCTCATATCCTTCCAAATGCATAGTTTGAAATCTTAGATTGGAAGCAGGAGCATCCCATTATAATATATGGGAATCTTGATTCTCTATCCATGATGTTCCTTTTAAATCCTTATAACCCCATGATGTTCATTGGTATGCTTGGCTTTGGCTTCTGCTCTGAAATACTACAGTGCTTAATGTTAATGATCCCGTGCTCTCTGGCTTGTTTCTGAACTTCATGAATAATACTCTAATTTTTCATCCTTCAATTCACAGTATTCCTGCCTGAAATCCCACTTCTTTGAAAACCCTCTTGAATCTTTTCTGTTTCAAATTAATAAGGGTTAGACACATGTAGAGTTTTCTTTTGTATAGATTTTGAATCCTTAGCATCATATGATACATTCAAATGAATTTTGCGGCAAGATGCTATAGTTTTATTTCTTCAAAGTTGAAAGTACACTGACCTGACATTTTGCTTTCTACTTGTGGCAAGATGCTACAAACTGCAAAACTTTGTATACATATGACATTGCCATTCCCAACTGAGGCCGATGGCCATAATCAATTAGTTGTGAAGCGGGTCAGGCCCTCCAGGAGTCACCCTCTCCCGAACTCCATAAATTGGGTCTGTCTCCGCTTCAATCCATTGGTGTCTTGTGACATAGAGGTTTGCAGGGAGCTGCTGCCCAAATCTGGAGTAGAATTCAGCTGTTGGAGACTTGACAGATACTTCAGTTCTTGCGATGATACTTCTGCAACTTGCCAGGTGAGCAGAGATTATAAAGGAGCTTATTAAGAGCAGAAATGGAAATCTTCCACTGAGCCAGAGATTAGTGCTTCCTCTCCCCATGGTGTTAATGGTGGGAAAGAAGGCAAGGGATTGGCCAAAAATGATTGATGACAGAGGCAGAAGTTGAAAATTAATGCTATCATGTGTGATGGTAGGATGAGACAATTCTTAAATGATGGATCAGAGAATTTGTGGTCAAGAAAATGCCAAGGGACTTCAAGGAGCGCCTGCCTTCCAAGTGACCCAGGTGCCCTATCTTCCCATCAATATTCTGATCTGCATCACATTGGAAAATGACCATCAAATAGCCACTACTGCTGCATGTTCATCTGAAATTGGATTTTTACAAATGATAAACTCAAGAAGTTGGGATCATGTGCTCATTGACACGCTGTCTCCATCCTTTTATCACCTCTAGGTCAAATACAGCAATCAATACTGAAAATACCATAGTTTGGAAATTTCTTGGTCAACTTTCTCATATCTTAAATAAATAATTTAAGCTCCAAAAAGTCAGATTTTTGTTATTATCGGCTCAAATAGTATTGGAAATTTCAGAAAATTCATTATATTTTTCCTCCATGCAACTAACTCCATGATTGCCATATTATCTCCCAACACATCTCTTCCTAACCAGTTAAGGCATTCCCCACGCAAGTCCCTTGCTATAACTCCCAGCCCTCCTCTACCAGTATCCATACAGACTGCAGCATCACAATTTAGCTTAACAACCTATTGCTCAAATAGTAAGATCCACTTCTCAGGGCCCCCACTCTTCCTAGAGCTCAAATTAGTTCCACTTCTTCACAATCTCTTCTTTCACATAAGATAGTTCTGGTGTTTAAATGTAGCTCACCTCCCCCTTCCAGATATGCCATAAAGTGAAAAATATCATGGTCATGACCTCATCTTTCTGCTACCCTTTGACAGATAGCAGCTCAAGAAACAACCACTGGTCAAGAGTAGATACCGAATCAGTATTAATTTTGATATCCCATAAACAAATCCACGCACATTGCACCCAATCACACAACAGCAACATGTGTTCACTATTCTCAAGTTCACCACAAAGAAAGAGCTTTTATCCCATTTCCAAGAAAAAGTATTAAATTATACACTAATTTTGTGGTGTGTGTGAAGTACTGTTTGTTGTGCAGGGAGAGTTGAGGATGAAAAGATGTTCATATGCATATCACAAGAAAATGACCATATATCAATCAGTCTAAGGAAGATAACCATTGTTGGATTGTGACATGAAAGACTTGGTTTATCATCTCAGGCCATGAAGTTTCTATATTTAGCATTTTTGTGATTTTTTTTATTTTTATATATTTTTGTGTATTTTTCTATTAAAAATAGTATATTTAATATAAAATGAAAAATATCACGGTTATTAACCTGCCAATTGCATCATCATCTTCATCGGGCAGGTACTCTCCTCCATTTCTCTCTCCCTGTCTGTAAAGTGCAGAAGGAGACAAAGCCTCCATTTTTGTTGTTCCTCGGGGCAAAGGAAAGGTTGCCTCCATTTAGTTTTTTGTTTATGCCTCGTAATCCGGAACATCTTCCTTTTGCCTCTCCTCTCCTTCTCCGTATCCTAATCATGGTCGTGCGGCTAATAACCTGACCCAACATTCGAGAACAACTGGCTGGAAGGAGCCATTGAATTTTCTTTTAGATGAGGTGCAAGAAGCACCCCGCCGACCTCAGCAGCTCCGTCGGGGTCTGCGCCACTTGCCTCCGGGAACGCCTCTTCGTCCTCATCGCTACCCAGGCCCGGGCTCAGCCACCCCAGCCTCCACCTCAACCTCCTCCCGCTCCTTCGCATCACGCCTTTCCCTGTTCCGTCTCTCCCTACGTCGCTCGCCGGAAATCCGACGGCTCCCGCGACCTCCGCTTCTACAGCACGCCTCAGGTCGGCCCTGGAGCGGCCTCTGGTTGCATCCCTCCGTTGAGAAAGAAGAAGAGGAACCGCGGGCTCTCCGTCCTCCTTCATCTGTTCAGATCCAGATCAGAGAAGTTCGATTCGGATCCCGATCCTAGGGTTACGTCCTCTCCGCATCGCCAATCGTGCAAGACCTTTTCTTTGTCGTCGTCGTCGTCATATTCATGGCTCTCGTTCATCCCCGGCCGGAGGAGAGACCCTTCGAGGCTTTCATCCATGGCGGATTCCACTTCAATGTCAGCGAGCGATAATAAAAAGAGCTCCTGGGTATCGGGTCGCGGATTGTCTCCGGTGCAGAGAGCGGACTCCGATGCCGACGTCGACGACCGATCTCAATCGGGAAGCGCCTGTTCTTCCGAATCCCCCCAGGGATGGAGAAAGACGCCGACCGCCGGAATCACTCTTGCCTCGACGGCGGTGGGGAGGCGTACGCGGCCTCTGTATGCGAGGAACATGTCCGGGCTAGCCTTCTGCCTGAGCCCGCTCGTGAGGGCAAGCCCAGTCCAGCGATGGAAGCAGAAGAAAGGGAGCTGCCTGCACCAGGAAATCGGATTCTCCGGCGATATCAGGGCGTCCCCGCGGCCCCACATCTCAATGGCGGCCTCCGCCTGCGCGAACCGCTCTCGGAAGCTCGCCGATTTCGGGAGGAGGATAAACCACAACAATTGATAATCTATTTATTTATTCACAATAAATTCATCAGCTGTATATATTCATTCCTATGATAATTTCACCAGCTTGGAATGTATTGCATCGTGCTTATATCCCAATAGAACATGTCAAATATATCAAAATTGGCATAAATTAGCTTAACTTCAATTGATAATGCTAATGAGGCATGACAGCATATAGGCAGAGGCCATCTCAACGGGTAGAAAACAAGCACAAGCACAAGCACAGCAGCATAGTATAGACAGGTGCATGCATTTCACTACAAACACCATTGATCAAAACATAGCATCCAACAAAGTATACCAATATGACTGGTGTCATGAAAAAAGATGAAGTATGCATGTAATTTGAAAGCGGAGATAGAAACCTTGTACTTGTTTGAAAAGTGGGTACAATCCTCAGGCTTCACAAAACTTTTCAGCCGGTTCTAATTATAGGTATTGTTCAGCTGTCCACCAAAGTACCCATTTGGTTCTTGATCAGAATGAGACAATAGATTCTTACCTCAACAACAGCCATAAATGAGTCATAACATCTTGTGAAACATCACTTCTCTGATCTTCGACCACTTACATTATGTTCAGATCCTGCATTTGTCACAATAAACCTGAATTTGTAACAAACCCGAGTATTAGACGCTGAAATTTACTATCAAGTTCAACAATTATGCCAAAACTTGAATACCATGTTCTATATTTTTCTACACCCTTATTATGAACATCAATTTAAATATTGTGTTCCATATACTTGGGCAAAAGTGTAAAAACAAGGATTGCTACCAATATGAAGCACATGGCTATAAGATACTGCAAACAGAAGTTTGAGTAAGATTCAGATACACCCAATAACTGATAGATGAAATAAAGAGAACAGAAACACAAACTACTTTGGTAAAATATTAATATTATGATGGGGGTGGGAGAAGGATACAATCTACAAACAGTAAGGAGTTATTCTTCCAAGCACCTAAAAACCCAATCATGGATCTGAAAAACCAATTGAAATAAGATACTGGCCGGTCAATAAGAAAAGCTTGGAATAAAAGTTGAAAAGGGAAAATGAATCCAGTATTATTACAATAGCCAACTTAAGAAAAAAAAATCTCCATTTTCTTGTGTCCTTCTGTCTATCAGTTCAAGGATTGTTCTAATGAAAAGAGAACCAAAATAAAATACATACTTGTACAGCGAGGTATTTTTATAGCCAAATCTAGAGGAACTGAGATGACTCCACCACCAAAGAATGAAACTTGAGAACAACCACTGGGAAAATGCCAACATTTTCACAACCATACACCATGAACTTGGGTAAAAGAAACAGATGAGCAAGCTGCTGATCTTTCAGCCGAGTGAACATCTAAAGGAAATGCGCCGCACTTGCATTGCAAGGAAAGGAAAGGGGGCAAAGCCCGAGCAACAGTGGCGAACTGAGCTGATGAAGCAAAGCAACCGGGATGAGAAAGGGGGTTTGGTATTAATATAGAACTAGTTATACTATTTAATAGACGCAATTAACTTAATTATTACTTAAAATATTTGAACTTGTTCAAAAATCCGTTATAGTACATTTGCTTTTTTTTTTTCACAATTTCATACGTATAATTATAACATTTTACTAGGAGATTTGCTTTGAGAGGAAATACTTACGTATATCATACAATTTTTTTTCTCAAAATAAATTCTCATATTTTGTTATTGTCTACTGTTTTTATCTTTATATTTTTTTAATATTTTACTAATTATTTGATATATTTATAATCGATAGTAACCTAATAAATGTATTATATACATGTATAATATATGCATTTAATATATAATCACATATATTATTTCCAAAATAATACTTATTTAAATAAATAATTAAAAGGTTATGAATATTTAAAGTAATAGATAAATTATTGTTATATATAATTATTATTATATGATAATCACCTATGAAAAATTAGTTGTGATATAAGTATTTATTCTTATTTTTCACTATTATTTAACTTATATTTTATTTATTATAATAATATTTTTTCTCTTTTTAATTAGCTATGGTATAAGTATTTATTCTTATTTTCACCATTATTTAACTCATATTTTATTTATTATTATAATATTTTCTTTGATGTTATGTGCACATAATTACTATTATAATAATATTTTAATACTTTATTTATTGATAATTTTTTTTATTTTTGATCATATATAAAATATTAACAATTGTTATAATACTGTTAAAAACTACTTAGGTATCATAGATCTCACCCATGTATAACATAACTTTGCCTTAGTAATTTTATGCCCATATTATCTAATTATAATATATTTAAATGGATAAAATGTATTAATATTATTTATGAGATATGATACTTTTTCATTAGTATTAATCTTAATTCACGAGATTTTTAAAACTTGAGGTCCACTTATCTTTTTAAAACTATGATCTTAGTCCCACTAGTGTATCAAAATTCACGTAAAAAATATATTACACAAAATAGTTTTTACCTGAGTTCTGGTAGTTAAGGGGAATTATATTCTCAAAAATACTTTTAATTATTAAGAAATAAAAATGTAACTAATATCGAATCATCGGTATAATCGGTACCGATGTAATATTGTATTATCGGTACAATCAGTACAGATGTCAGAAATCTCACTTAACTTTTATCTAGAGATATGTTCGTCTTGTATTGATTCCCGAGTATTCATATTACTCTTGCACGATCATGTATTTTTTTAACTCCTTTTTATCCCATTTGAATGAATACGAATTGGTTAGATAGTTTTTTACTAAATTCCCAATCTTGGGACATTCTAATTTATTTTACTCCTAAGCCAAAAGTTTAAAGACATAATTTATCTACCCATCCAAACATATTCTTAGTGGCATGTTTAAAATTTTTATCATTATGTAAAGGTATTATTATAAATTTTTTGAGTCTAATGTCACACTCATTAATAATCTTAGTGGTGGGTAAATTCGTAATAATAACATTCTTATAATTGGTTTAAAAATTTTTTTTTTTTATTTTTTAAGGTATTTTAGGATCTGAGGTTGCCATTTTATATTCAAGGTACTCGCTGTACTTACTTCACTAGATCAGGGCATTTTCGTCCTTGAGTCCGTCAGGTTCTTAAATCCCCAAATTAGCTCAATTGGAGATTTCATCCGACGTTCTTATTCATTCGTCCGATCATCCTTGTCTGTGCGTCTTCCATGATCCGGTGCTGATGATGCAATTGCCGACTTCCTCCTACTCTTCCTTTAATGATTCAAATCTCCAGCTTCGTTTCCTGACTCTTCCCCTTGTAGGGTCCTTTAATCGTGTCTCGAGCTCCCGCGGCTTCTCTCTCCTCTCTACTCTTCTAGTAAGTTCACTTCATCCTTCATCTCCTTTCAATTTTTAAATTTTCTATTATCCATTGCACTCGTCGTCCTTCATGTTCTCCATCGTACTCATTGTCATTTTGTTTAAGGAGTTCCCAGCTTCGCTCAAGCTCCAAATGCTAATTATGGGATTGAGGTAATGATATTTGATGTTAGGAATTGTGGAGTTTAGTTCTCCTCCTCCCTTCACCGACGCTCTTTTTGTCGAGCCCGTGTTTGTACCGATGTTCCTCAACTCATCAAGAGGTAAGTCCCTTATGCTTTAATTTTATATTGTCTTGGAATATTTCGGTTGAAGGTTTTGCTAGGTTTTGTTTGCAGTTGCTAGGTTCATGGTTCAATGAGAGTCTTGAGTGCTGCATTGTTCAGATCTAAAAGGGAGAGGAAGAATGAAGAAGTAGAATATGTAGGTAATTTTTCTGTGGTGGTTGTCATTCTTCACTTTTATATTAATTTATATAAGTTTTGTATATAAGATGACAAATTATAAAAGATAATATATACAATACATAGTCCTAATAGCATATTTCTGTAGCTGGTGATGTTGTTCTAGCAGGTAATATAGTGGTTGGAGGTGCAGGTATGCTCACTTGGCTTTTACTCTCCGCAAGCTTAAGGGGAGATCTCGGATATTGAGCTTGGACTGTAGAAAGCAGAAACATGAAATAGATGAGCCTTTGGTCAGAATGTCAGCCAATTGAGAATCGATACCAATAAAATGAACACGAAGATGTTTATTGCTAACTTGTTCACGAATAAAATGATAATTAATTTCAATATATTTGATGCGGGCGTGAAAAACAGGGTTATTTGTGAGATAAATGATCGAGAGATTATCATACAAAAATATAGAAGGGCTAGAGAGAGGTAGATGAAGTTCTTAAAGTAGGGATTGAAGCCAGATAATCTCTGTAGCAACATGGCCAATATTTTTATATTTAGCTTGTAAACCCCGTCCTTTAGTAATGAGAAAACTAGGGAAAAAATCGGTCAATTTGAATCTTTAAATCGAATTGGTCTAAAAACCCGATTGTTAGGGGACGAGCAAATTTGAAAATTTCTAACTCCCATGTGACTAAAAAAGGTTCATAAACTTGGGCAAAAGAACCCTAGGACAGAATGAGGAAGAAAGACCGAAGCAGTTCAATAGAACCGGGTCTAAATCGGATAGAACCGGTTTATGAACCGAGTTGATTCATTGAATCGGAACCAATAAAGAATGGGTAAACTAAGGCGCTTATGGATCCCTTATGATTTAAAGAGGTTTATAATCCTTGGGAAGAAAACTTAGAACAATGTGGGAGAGAAAAACTAGATCGGTTCGGGTGAACCGGACCCGAATCGGATTAAACCAGTTTAAGAACCGAGCCGGTTTATAAACCGGAATTGATTAAGAGATGGTAAACCATGAATTTTATGGACCCTAAGTGACCCAAAAAGTCACAAAAGACATGAAAATAGACTTGTGAAGAAATTGAGGATGAAAACCAAACCGGTTCGGACCAGTTTGAACCACTATTGAATTGGATCCTAAATTTATTTTTCTAGGTAGCTTAAATGATTCAAATTTTAGATTTGAGGCCACCATTGGATAAAAAATGAATTTAGATGAATTTATAAATTTTTATATTTGAAAAACTCGGTCGAATAAGGGGTGAACCGGCCGGTTTAAGCTTTGAACCCAGTTTGTACTGATCCGGTCCGGTTCAGAACTGTAAACCCCACACTTTTGAATTAAGGAAAACCGAGAAAAGAACTGGTCAAACTAAGTAAGAAAATCGAGCCGGTTTACAAACCCGATCATATAGGAACAAGCAATTTAGAAATTTAAAACCTACAGGTGATCCAAAGGGTTCATTAAACCTTGGAAAAGAAATTTAAGACAAAATAAAAGACAAAAACCAAATCGGTTCAGGTGAATGAGATTCCATAAAAACTTTAAAGTTAAGTGTGCTTGCTCAAGATTAGTGTGAGGATGGGTGACATTTTGGGAAGTATGATTTTTTTTGTAACCCGAAATTTCGGTCAAAAAATTTTATGCGAACCCTTATCATAAATGGCCATAAATTAATATATATTTATTTATTTGAATTAATACAAATAATTTAATACCAAAATTAAATTATTTAAATTAATACCAATAATTTATGTTAATATTAATACTACTAATAAATCTCTCCCATGATTTTACACCTATATAAAGAGGTCATCCCCATTCATTCTCCTCACACCTGAACACTTCTCTCTCTCTCTACTGCTCTATTTCCCGATAAAGCTCGAACCAGAGTTTCAACTTAAACATTTTTCTTAACCTCGGAAGGAGAGGTCGAGCTCTTTAGAACCGAGGAGAAGACAGCTATCTAATAGCAAACTCCAGTCAATCCGAGAATCGCTGGAGAAGCGCTTGCATGATGGAATAGTGAAACAACTCCGGCGGACCGAAGCTACCCTATTTCAGCGAAGCTAAAATCGGCCATTTCGAGCCCTTCTCAGACCAAACCAAGCCCTCCCAACACTTCCTCAGCCCTCCCACGGACGAATTAGGACTAAAAGGTAAGCCAATTCAACTCCCCTCTGCAATTTTCGGCCGGTGCTAGAGAGAGAACTGTCAGAATTTCAATGATGAAATTTTAACTCAATTTGGCATCAATTGATGTGATTCTTGATTCTAGGATGATCCTCAAGATAAGAGCTATCTGCCCAGATCGAAAACTCGGACTGTCGTGCCCTCAACGGTGAGAAATTGAAGCTTTCTCTCTCTACAATCTGTTTTCCGGCGAAGCTCCATTTGAGCTCGTTCCAACGTTAAAATCTGCGATTCAAAGTTCTTTAGAATCGTATGAACATGTAGGAACTCAATTTCAACAATTAGAGGTGTTTGATCGGTCAATTTGATGAAATCAAATTCGTTAGTGTTGAAGAGTTGAAATTGGGGGAAATTTGGGGATTTTCAAAATTCGAAGGACTAAAATAAAATTTTATGAAATTGAGGGCCAATTGGGAATGAAAATTATGTTGGAGGACCAATTGAGAAATTTTAGAATTTTTGGGGCAAAACTTACCATTTTTGTAAAGGAAGGGCAAAATGGTAATTTTGGAAACGTTGGAGAACCAAATTGGAAATTTGAGAAATTAATCCCCTTTTTGTGAAATGGAATAAATTGAGGTCCTATGATAAATTTTAGAAGTTTTAGGACTCAATTTGAGGAAAAACCGGCATTTGGGACTTAAAGTTAAAGAGAAATAACTTTAGGGACCTAATTGCAAATAAATGAAAGTTTAACTTTCTCATTCATTTGGAATGAATGAAGGTGATTAGGTCGGAGGATAATGAACCAAGATGTTCATATCGTGTAGGAACACGAAGTACTGGGAACGCCAACAAGGACAAGCTCGCGTGAATACCGAGAACCAGTCTAGTGGAATTCACGGCATTAACGGGTGAGTGGGTTTACTAACATCATACCCGGTTGGGATGATTAGCACAACTTAAAATTAAAAACCACTTACTGGTTGTGAGTGAAAATTTTATATCATACCCGGTTGGGAATGATAAGTACCTTGGTATGAAAACCCACTATTAAGTGGTATTTTAAACATCACTACTTAGAGGAAGTGATATGAAAATCATGAGGAAAAACTACTTACCAATTGTAAGTAGATCATACATGGTTGGTATGATGAGACTTTCTTGAAGGAAGTTAAAAACCCGTTCATTGGTTATGAACGGAGGTGTCCTTATACCCGGGCGGTATAATGGATAGAGAAAACATATGTTTTGTCGGAAGTACTCTCCCCTGACTATGTGCCAATGCTTAAACAATTTGGGAGACCATCTCAACGGGAGCTCGAATAGCTCTGGTAGGCTGGGGGCCTCGGTTTTGGAACTTAGGGGAAAAATGCCCAATTTTGAAAATCTCGTACAGTGGGCCCAAGGCCAGTTGTCACGAGTAGGAGCTCGTAAACGAACAAGATATATGTGCCATAAAACTTAATAAGTGAATTGTTTGGCCATGGTACCAAGATAGGACCGACATGCTCAGTCAACTAGCGGCAGTGCGACATGATAGGTCGACAGACCAGTTAAGACAAACAACTGCGAGTTGAGTTGAGAATCGGGGCCGTTGGACCAGTGGCACCACAGATTACATGGCAATATGAGAAAACATTGTTTGTGCATGCACTATGAGTATGGGATCATCAAGACGCCCATGAGGGATAGTGATGCGTCCTAAGGGCACTGGATGACCTGGTGGCTATAAGGGCAGTTCGTCGTTCCAGGTGTCTGTGTGAAATCTGGAGTAGCACCAAGCGCATGAGACCGGGGTGGGGACAGGATGAGGTCTTTGTCCTCATACAAACACGAAGAAGTGATTTCGGGATTGTGGGTCGGATGTCGCGTACATCCACTCATTCCCAGGGTAGAAGCGGTCATACTTCTATCCGTGTGGCAGGAAAAGTCGCTCCGAAGCCACTAGCGGGTTCAATAGTGATACTGACTTGCGAATATGTGTAACCTTCATGATGAAGGATGTGTGTTGGGTGATGACACACCGGTAACTAAGAAATGGCGGAAAAACCCAAATTTTTATATGAAGGGATTTTTGAAAAATAAAGGAGTCTGGCACACTCCAATAATAATTATTTTCTTAAAAGTCAAAAGTTTTTAAAAACTTATTCACTGAGTAGTCGTACTCACCCCCTCCTTTATATCCCTTTCAGGAAATACTGGAAAGCCTACCCTTAAAGACCGTCAACTAAGATGCCTGTAAGACAGGTATGTAAAGTTTTAAATTTCATGCAGTTTTGATTATGCTATTCCAGGAAAAAGTTACAAGTTAAAGAACACCTTACTCTTTACAATAAGGGGAAATCCTTTAATAAACCAGGAGAGTGGCGGGTTGATCACGGGGATCCGACCAAACCAGGTCGGGGCGTGATAGGAACAGTGTCATCTTTTTCCTCAGGATGACAACACTGTTCACTCGCCGAAAAATTGAAGCATCACTGGTGAAAAAGAAACCTTTATGTTTGATACATTTCAGGTATTTAATGCCTATTATAAAGGTGCCAAACGGACGGCCAACAGGTCCCCGAGCTCACTATATAAAGAGCCCTTCTCCATTCATCCTCTCCACACTTGAAAAGCTCACTCTCTCTCAGTTGCTTATTTTTCTGATGAAGCTCGAACCAGAGCTCCGATATAGGGTCAATTCTAAGCCAAAGAAGGTGAGGTCGGGTTCATTAGAACCGGGGGGGAAGTCAAATACACGGTGGTGACTTCCGTTCGTTCCTAGAGTCACCGGAGAAGTGTTAGCATGATCGAACAGTGAAGCAGCTCCAGCGGGCCATAGCTGCCCTGTTTTGGCCGAGTTCAAATCGGCCAATTCAATCCCTCCTTAGGCCAAACCAAGCTCTCTCAACATCTCCTCAGCCCTTCCACGACCGAATTAGGATCGAAAGGTAAGCTAATTCAACTCCCCTTTACAATTTCCGATGAGTGTTAAAGAGACAGTCAATCGAATTTCAATGACGAAATTCTAATCTAATTCGACATCAATTGATGTCATTCTTGATTTTAGGAAGAACCTCTAGAGGAGAGCTACCTGTCTAGATAGAAAGCTCGGACCGCCGCTCTCACCGGTGAGAAATCGAAGCTTTCTCTCTCTATAGTCCATTTTCTGACGAAGCTCCGTTTGAGCTCGTTCGAACGTTAAAACCTACAATTCAAAGTCCCTTAGAATCGTATAAACATGTAGAAACTCAATTTCAATGAATAGAGGTGTTTGATCGGTCAATTTGATGAAATCAAATTCGGTTGTGTTAAAGAGTTGAAATTGTGGAAAAAATTAGGGATTTTCGAAAATTCGAAGGACCAAAATGTAATTTTCTAAAATTGAGGGTCAATTGGTCATGATAAAAATATTAGAGAGCCAATTGAGAAATTTTAGAATTTTTGGGGCAAAATTTACCATTTTTGTAAAGGAAGGGCAAAGTGGTAATTTTGGTAAAATTGAGGGACCAAATTGAAAATTTGGGAAATTAAACCCCTTTTTTGTAGAATTTAATAAATTGAGGTCCAAAGATAAATTTTAAAAGTTTATGGACTTAATTTGAGGAAAAACCCGGCAATGGGGACTTAAAGTTGAAGAAAAATAACTTTAAGTACCTATTGCAAAGATATATAAAGTCGGGTTTTCTCATTCATTGGAATGAATGAGGGCTATTAGGCCAAAGAATAATGAACAACTATGTTCATCTCATGTAGGAGAACAACACATTGAGAATGCCAGTTGAGGTCTAGCGTGCAAGAGACGAAACTCGACTAAGTGGAATTTCACTTCACGATCGGGTGAGTGGGATTTTAGATCATACCCGGTTGGGGATGATAAGCATATCGAAATGAAAACCCACTACTATGTGGTATTTTAAATATCACGACTTAGAGTTGTGATATGAAAACCATGCGGAAAAACTACTTACCTATTGTAAGTAGATAATACCCGATTGGTATGATAAAACTTATTTGAAGGAAGTTGAAAACCCATTCATCAGTTATGAACAGAGATGTCCTTATATCAGATCGATATAATGGATAGTGAAAACATATGTTGTCGGAAGTGTTCTCCCCTAACTGTGTGCCAATGCTTAAACAATTTGGGAGACCTTCTTGATGAGAGCTCGAATAGCTCTTATAGGTCAGGGGCCTCAGTAAGCCCGATTTTTTAAAATCTCGAACAGTGGGCCATAGGCCAATGGGCACAAGCAGGAGCTCGTAAACAAACATAATATATGTGCCATAAAACTTTAATAAGTAAATTGTATGGTCATGGTACCAAGGCTGGTCCGACATTCTCAATCAACTAGCAACAGTGCGACATGACCGATCTTCAGACCAGTCAAGACAAACAGCTGTAGATTGAGTTGAAAGTCGGGACCATTGGACTAATGACACCATAGATTACATGACATAATAAGAAAATATTGTTTGTGCATGCACGATAAGTAAGGGATCATCAAGATGCCCATGAGGGGTAGTGATGTGTCCTAAGGGCCCTGGATGACTCGGTGAGTATAAGGGTAGTTTGTCGTTCCAGGTGACTGTGCGAAATTTGGAGTAGCACCAAGCGCATGAGACTGGGGTAGGGATAGGATGAGGTCTCTGTTCTCATATGGACACGAAGAATCGATTTCGGGATTAAGGGTCCACTCATTCTTAGGATGGGTGTCACGCCCCAACCCGGTTTGGTCGGATCCTCGTGATCAACCCGCCACTCTCTTGGTTTATTAAAGGATTTCCCCTTATTGTAAACCGTAAAGAGTAAGGCATCCTTTAACCTGCACCTTTTACTGGAATAGCATAATCAAAACTGCATAAAATTTAAAACTTTACATACCTATCTTATAGGCATCTTAGTTGACGGTCTTTAAGGGGAGGCTTTCCGGGATTTCCTCAAAGGGATATAAGGGAGGGGATGAGTACGACTACTCAGTGAATGGGTTTTTAAAGGTCTACTTTTAACTTTTAAGAAAAATATTTATATGGAGTGTACCAGACTCCTTTCTTATTTACCACAGTATGTCATCACCCAACACACATCCTTCATCATGAAGGTTACACACATTCACAAGTCAGTATCACTACTGAACCCGCTAGTGGCTTCGGAGCGACTTTTCCTGCCACCCGGATAGAAGTACGACCACTTTTACCCTGGGAATGAGTGGATGTATGTGACATCCGACCCACAATCCTGAAATCACTTCTTCGTGTCCATATGAGGACATAGACCTCATCCCGTCCCCACCCCGGTCTCATGCGCTTGGTGCTACTCCAAATTTCGCACAGACACCTAGAACGACGATCTGCCCTTATACTCCCCGGGTCGTCCAGGGCCCTTAGGACACATTACTACCCCTCATGGGTGTCTTGATGATCCCGTACTCATAGTGCATGCACAAACAATGTTTTCTCATATTGCCATGTAATCTGTGGTGCCACTGGTCCAACGACCATGACTCTCAACTCAACCCACAGTTGTTTGTCTTGAATGGGTGGTCGAGCTGTCATGTCGCACTGCCGCTAGTTGACTGAGCATGTCGGTCCTATCTAGGTACCTTGACCAAACAATTCACTTATTAAGTTTTATGGCACATATATCATGTTCGTTAACAAGCTCTTGCTCGTGCCAACTAGCCTTGGGCCCACTGTACGAGATTTTCAAAATCGGGCATTTAGCCCCCAAGTTCCAAAACGAGGCCCCTGGCCTATGAGAGCTATTCGAGCTCCCGTCGAGAAGGTCTCCCAAATTGTTTAAGCATTGGCACACAGTTCGGGGAGAGCACTTCCGACAAAAATAGGTTTTTACTGTCCATTATACCAACCGGTATAAGTACATCTCCGTTCATAACCGATGAACGGGTTTTCAACTTCCTTCGAGGAAGTCTCATCATACCAATCGGGTATGATCTACTTACAACCCGTAAGTAGTTTTTCCGCATAACTTTCACATCACTTTCTCTAAGTAGTGATGATTAAAAATACCATTAAGAAGTGGGTTTTTATACCGAGGTACTTATCATCCCCAACTGGGTATGATATAAAATTCCCACTCACAACCGGTAAGTGGTTTTAAAATTTTAAGTTGTGCTCATCATCCCAAACGGGTATTATGTTAGTAAACTCACTTACCCGTTAAAACTGTGAATTCTACTAGACCAGTTCTTTGTATTCACGCGAGCTTGTCCTTGCTGGCGTTCCCGATATTTCACGTTCCTATACGATATGAACAACCTTGTTCATTATTACTCGGCATAACAGCCTTCATTCATTTCTAATAAATGAGAAAATCCAAACTTTTAGTTATTTGCAATTAGGTCCCTAAAGTTATTTCTCTTTAACTTGTCCCTAATGTCGGTTTTTCCTCAAATTGAGTCCCGTAACTTTTAAAATTTATCCTGGGACCTCAATTTATTCAATTTCACCAAAAAGGGGTTTAATTTCCCAAATTTCCAATTTGGTCCCCCAATTTTACCAAAATTACCATTTTGCCCTAAAATGGTATGTTTTGCCCAAAAATTCCAAAATTCCTCAATTGGTCCTCCAACATTATTTTCATGCTCAATTGACCCTCAATTTCATAAAATTACATTTTGGCCCTTTGAATTTCGAAAATCCCCAATTTTTCCCCCAATTTCAACTCTTCAACACTACCGAATTTGATTTTATCAAATTAACTGATCAAGCACTTCTAATTATTCTAAGATTCTAAGAAATTAAGTTCCTGCATGTTCATATGATTCTAAGAAACTTTGAATCGCAGATTTTAACGCCGGAACGAGCTCAAACGGAGCTTCGCCGGAAAATAGACTGTAGAGAGAGAAAGTTTCGATTTCTCACCGGTGAGGGCATGGCGGTCCGAGATTTTGATCTAGGTAGATAGCTCTCATCTTAACGTTCATCCTAGAATTAAGAATTGAATCAATTGATGCAGAATTGAGTTAGAATTTCATTATTAAAATTCTGCTAATTCTCTCTCTAACACCGGCCAGAAATTGTAGAGGGGAGCCGAATTGGCTTACCTTTCAGTCGTAATTGGGCTGTGAGAGGGCTGAGGAAGTGTTGGGAAGGCTTGGTTTGGCATGAGGAGGGCTTGAAATGGCCAATTTCAAGTTGGCCGAAATAGCACAACTTCGGTCCACCGGAGCTGCTTCACTGTTCCATCATGTCGGCGCTTCTTTAGTTATTTTCGGATTGACTGAAGTTTGCTATCAGATAGCTGACTTCTCCCCGATTCTAAAGAGCTCAACCTCTCCTTTCGAGGTTAAGAAAAATGTTGAAGTCGAAGCTCTGGTTTAAGTTTCACCGAAAAATGGAGTAGTAGAGAGAGAGAGAGAGAAGTGTTCGGGTGTGGGGAGAATGAATAGGGATGACCTCTTTATATAGGTTTAAAATCCATGTATTAAATGGGCGAGATTTATTACTAGTATTAATATTGCCATAAATTATTGGTATTAATTCCGAGATTTATTACGAGATTTTTCTTGAAAGTAAAAAGATTTGAAACCCATTCAGTGAGTAGTCGTACTCACCCCCTCCCTTATACCCCTTTTAGGTAGTCCCAAAAAGCCTATCCTTAAAGACATGCAAATTTAAACGCCTGTAAGATAGGTATGATTATTTTAAATTTCTATGGAGTTTTGATTTATGTTATTCTTGGAAAAAGGTGCAAAGAACACCTTACTCTTTACAGTTTAGCAAATGGGGAAACCTTTTAATAAATTGGGAGAGTGGCAGGTTGTTCATGGGGATCCAACCAAATCGGGTCGGGGCGTGACAACTAGAGTGATATCAGAGTCTATTTCCTCGAATACATAGTTAAGACTAGAAAATATAGTAACTAATAGGACTATTTTAAAAAATTTTTATAGAAATGGCTCCAAAGAAAGGAACCAAGAGAACTAGGGCTGCCGTCTCCAATACCGCCCAGCCACCCCTACCTGTAGAAACTCCTAGAGCAGCCCACAGAACTCCTCCTGGACTCAGTAGGGAGCATCAAAGATTATACGAGGAGTTCACCCGTGTATTTGGCCAACCTAACCTCACTCCTGAGGCAGGCACAACTCGCGGGTTGAACCAGAGGAAGTGCAATCTCCCCCTCCCCCTACTAATCCAAGCACTCCAATGGACATTCCTAGAAATCTCAAAACTCTCTGATGTAAACCTTTCCTCAGAGAAAAGGATGCTGGGGTCGCCATGGATTGGCTGGCCAATACCAAGAAGTTGATGGGAATTGTCTGGATACTGCTAGAGGATAGGGTGATCCTGATGGAATTCTTCCTGGAAGAAAGCGCTAGACAGTAGTGGGACAATGTCCGAAACCTACATGCCACCACCCCCACTTGGGAGCAATTTGAGGAAAGATACTCAGAAAAGTACCTGGCACCCCACCTAATAAATGAGAAGAAACAAGAGTTCATCCGACTTCGGCATGGGCTTAGTTCCATAGCAGAGTATGAAACAAAATTCAACGAGTTAAGACCCTTTGCTCCCGACCTAGCTGGACCAGCTGACATATGCCAGAGGTTTGTGGATGGTCTCAACTTGGACATTAGAGACCATATGGGAGTATTGGGATGCCCCACAGACCTGGCAGCTGTAATCAGTATGGCTCATGAATGCGAGTGACTAGTATAGAGCCGACGTCGTCGAGTGGAGCAGACGGATAGAAAAGGGGATAAGGATTCAAACCGTCAAGTAGGACAGAGAGAATATACTGGCCCAAGAGGAGGAAACAAAAAGGTATTCCAATGGAGAATGAGTATGCCTCCACCCCCTCCAAGAGTAGTCCCTACCTTACCCCCAAGGGAACCCTCATTGTCCGAAGTGTCAAAGGAACCATGAGGGAGCATGCCATACATGTTTCTCCTGCGGACAAGCGGGACACTTCGTAAAGGATTCTCCTACTCTTAGGGAGAATAGACAGAAAAATAGTCTTGGACCACCTCAAGGGAACTCTAGGAACTCCAAATCGGAAGCTACAACAAGCGTACCGGCTAGAGTATACAACCTCACTCAGGAGGAGGCTAGAGGAGACCCTAGTACTATAGCGGGTACATCCCAAAACCCTACCAACTAGTCCAAAAGAGTCATGTAAACTAAACATCTTTTGATTTAATAAAGAGAATTCCTTCTAAATGTACATTTCTTAAATCAGGATATATACAGCTCTGGGGACAACCAGTTTATGCTCTTTTTTACTCTGGAGCAAAGCGATCATTTATCAAGGAAGAGTTGGTTTCTATGATACCCCTGGAACTCACTCCACTTGTACAAAGCCTTAACGTCCTCACACCCTTAGGAGAAGGTCTGAACAGAAATAAACAACTAAAGGGATGTGAGATAGAAATTGGAGGAATCAAACTTGAAGCTAACTTGATCCCGTTACCTCTAAGAGAAGTTGAAGTAATTTTGGGGATGGACTGGCTGAGTAATCATCAAGCAAGAATGGACTATAGAAGGAAGACAGTAACTTTTCATACTTCCAAGACTAAGGGACTAAAGTTCCAGGGAGATAAAAGGAAAAGTGAAGTACAATTTGTGTCCCACCTGAAGGTTCAAAAGATGATACGGAAAGAATGCACAGTTTTTCTGGCCATGGTTGTAAATGTAGATTTTGAAGAAAAGAAATTAGAAGATATTTCGGTAGTCAAACATTATCCAAGAGTTTTTCTAGAAGAGCTACCTAGACTACCTCCAAGTCGCCAAGTGGAGTTTACTATAGAAATAACCCCAGGAACAAATCTCATATCCCAAGCTCCATATCACATGGCTCCGGTAGAGCTGAAAGAACTAAAGGAACAACTGGACGAATTACTGGAAAAGGATTTCATACGTCCAAATAAGTCTCCATGGGGTGCTCCTATTTTGTTCGTGAAGAAAAAGGATGGGAGTATGAGACTATGTATTGAATACAGGAAGCTGAATCAGGTCACCATCAAGAACCGATACCCACTCCCAAGTATAGATGATTTGTTTGATAAGTTAAAAGGAGTAGCCTACTTCTCAAAAATAGATCTTCGATCAAGCTACCACCAATTAAGGATTAGAGAAGGGGACATCCCTAAGATGGCATTTCGATCCAGATATGGACATTATGAATTCAGAGTGATGATGTTAGGATTGACGAGTGCCCCTACAGCTTTCATGGACTTAATGAATCATGTGTTCCAACCTCATCTGGACAGGTTCGTGATAGTATTCATAGATGATATCCTTATATACTCACGAACCAGGTCGGAACACGAAGAGCATCTGGCAATTACATTGGAAATCTTGAAAGAAAACCAATTATATGAAAAGTTTTCCAAGTGTGAATTCTAGTTGCAAGAAGTAGGATTCTTAGTGCACATCGTATCCAAGGACGGAGTTAAAGTGGATCCAACCAAGGTAGATGCCATATCAGAATGGAAGGCTCCAAGGAATCCTACAAAAATTAGAAGTTTCTTAAGATTGACAGGGTACTATAGGCGGTTTGTGCAAGACTTTTCTAAAATAGCAACTACTCTAACTCAACTCACCAGAAAGGGAGTTGAGTATAAATGGGATGAGGATTGTGAAAAGTCTTTTCAGGAGTTAAAGACTCGACTAACAACCGCACTAGTACCATCCTTTCCCGACCCTAACGCAGGAGAGTATACAGTCTATAGTGATGCCTCTAGACAAGGACTGAGATGTGTTTTAATGCAACAAGGGAAGGTTATCACATATGCCTCGCGACAACTGAAGATACATGAGAGAAATTACCCGACTCATGACTTGGAATTAGCCGCAATAGTGTTTGCCCTAAAGATATGGCGACACTACATTTATGGGGTTAAGTGCAAGATATACACAGATCACAAGAGCCTTAAGTACTTCCTAACTCAGAAGGATTAAATCTTCGTCAGAGGAGATGGCTAGAGTTGGTGAAGGATTATGATCTTGTGATAGAATACCACTACGGAAAGGCAAATGTGGTAGCAGATGCCTTAAGTCGTAAGTATCAAACTAAGGCGACACAAGTGAAGGCAAGCTACTTACCTTTGTTACAACAATTGGGAAGAATGGAAGTGAGCTTGAGGATGGAAAAACAGGAAAAATGCTTGGTGGAGAATGTAGCGATAAGGCCCAGTCTAGCCGAGCATATAAAGGTCCAACAGAGGATTGATAAAGAACTTCAGCTCTATTTGGAATCAACTAATAGAGAAAGGAAACCGAACTACGATATGTGGGGTGACGGAATACTAACCTATAAGGGTAGGGTATGTGTGCCTCAAGATAAGGAGTTGTAGAGATTAATATTGGAAGAGGCACACGATTTAGTGTATGCCATGCATCCGGGCAGTACTAAGATGTACCACACCCTCAAACAAGAACATTGGTGGAAGGGTATGAAGAGGGACATTGTGGAATATGTAGTCCAATGCTTGTTCTGCCAATAGATAAAAGTAGAGCATCAAAAACTATCTGGACTACTACAACCCTTACCAATTCCGGAGTGGAAATGGGAGCATATCACCATGAACTTCGTCATAGGCCTACCAGTGACCAAAAAGGGTCGAGATGCGATTTGGGTAATAGTGGATAGGTTGACTAAATCAGCTTATTTCCTCCCTATAAAAGTGACAGACACAGTAGAACAACTGGTCGTCCTATACATGAAGGAAATAATAAGACTCCATAGTGTCCCGGTGAGTATAGTATCAGATAGAGATCCGAGATTTACTTCTAGGTTTTGACCGAGTCTACAAAATGCCATGGGAACCAAGCTCCATATGAGTATGGCATTTCACCCTTAGACGGATGGACAATCTAAGCGAACCACCCAAACCTTGGAAGACATGCTGAGAGAAAGTGTGCTCACCATGAACAAAAGTTGGGAGGAATACTTATGCCTGATGGAATTTGCGTAAAATAATAGTTATCAGGCCAGTATCCAGATGGCTCCCTATGAATCCCTTTATGGACGACCTTGTCGTACCCCTTTATTTTGGGAAGAAGTGGGGGAAAGAAAGTTAGAAAAGATAGAGATAATAGAGGATGCCACCGAGAAGATAAAATTAAGAAGGAGTCGTCTTAAGACTACACAGGACAGGCAGAAGGGTTATGCAAACAATCGAAGGAAAGATCTAGAGTTCGAAGTGGATGATCAAGTATTCCTCAAAGTATCTCCATGGAGAGGAATACTTAGATTTCAGCAAAGAGGAAAGCTGAAACCTAGATATATAGGTCCATATGACAATATTCAAAGGATAGGACCAGTAGCTTATAAATTAGAACTGTCTCCTAATCTACAGAGAATACATGACGTATTCCACATTTCAGTACTTTGGAAATATCAGCCTGATCTGAGTCACATACTGGACCGACCTCCAATGGAACTAGAAGAGAACCTGACTTATCAGATAGAGCCGGTATGAATCATCGATAGGAGAGACAAGAATTTGAGGAACAACAAAATTCCTATGGTCAAGGTGTTATGGCAGAACAGACACATGCAGGAAGTGACATGGGAAACTGAGTCTATGATGAGGGATAGTTATCCTTAGTTATTTAATGTGTAATGTTTTGAGGACAAAACCCCTAAAAGGACGGGAGAGTTGTAAACCCCGTCCTTTTGTAATGAGAACCCCATGGAAAGAACCGGTCAATTTGAATCCTTAAACCGAATTGGTCTAAAAACCTGATTGTTAGGGGACGAGCAAATTTGAAAATTTCTAACTCCCATTTGACTCAAAAAGGTTCATAAACTTAGGCAAAAGAACCCTAGGACAGAATGAGGAAGAAAGACCGAAGCAGTTCAATAGAACCGGGTCTAAACCAGATAGAACTGGTTTATGAACCGAGTTGATTAATTGAACCAGAACCGATAAAGAATGGGTAAACCAAGGTGCTTATGGATACCTTATCATTCAAAGAGGTTTATAATCCATGGAAAGGAACCTTAGAACAACGTAGGAGAGAAAAACCAGATCGGTTCGGGTGAACAGGACCCGAACCGGATTAAACCGATTTAAGAATCGAGCTGGTTTATGAACCGTAATCGATTAAGAGATGGTAAACCATGAATTTTATGGACCCTAAGTGACCCAAAGAGTCACAAAAAACATGGAAATGGACTTGTGAAGAAATTGGGGATGAAAACCAAACCAATTTGGGTGAACCGGATCCGAACCGGTTCGGACCGGTTTGAACCACTATAGAACCAGATCCTAAATTCATTTTTCAAGGTGGCTTAAATGATTCAAATTTGAGATTTGAGGCCACCATTGGATAGAAAATGAATTTAGAAATTTTTAGATTTGAAAAACTCGGTCGAATGAGGGGTGAACCAGTTGGTTTAAGCTTTGAACCCGATTCGTACTGGTTCAGTCCAGTTCGGAACAATGTCATCTTCTTCCTCAAGATGACAACACTGTTCACTCGCCGAAAAATCGAAGCAGCACTGGTGAAAAAGAAACATTTCCATTTGATACATTTCAGGTCTTTAATGCATGTTATAAAGGTGCCAAACGAACAGCTAACAGGTCCTCGAACTCCCTATATAAAGAGCCCCTCTCGATTTATCCTCTCCAAAGTTGAAAAGCTCATTCTCTCTCAGTTGCTTAGTTTTCCGACGAAGCTCGAAATAGAGCTCCGATATAGGGTCAATTATGAGCCAAAGAAGGCGAGGTAGGGTTCATTAGAACCAGGGGGAAGTCAGCTACTTGGTGGTGACATTCGTTCATTTTGAGAGTCACTAGAGAAGCGCCGACGTGATCGAACAGGGAAGCAGCTCCAGCGGGCCGGAGCTGCCCTTTTTCGGCCAAGTTGAAATCAGCCAATACGAGCCCTCCTTAGGCCAAACCAAGCTCTTTCAACACCTCCTCAGCCCATCCACAACCAAATTAGGACCGAAAGGTAAGCCAATTCGGCTCCCCTTTACAATTTCCAATCGGTGTTAGAGAGAGAGTCAGTCGAATTTCAATAACAAAATTCTAATCCAATTCAACATCAATTGATGTCATTCTTGATCCTAGGAAGAACCTTTGGAGGAGAGCTACCTGCCCATGTAGAAAGCTCGGACCGCTGCACCCTCACCGGTGAGAAATCGAAGCTTTCTCTCTCTATAGTCCGTTTTCCAGCGAAGCTCCGTTTAAACTCGTTCCGGCGTTAAAACTTGCAATTCAAAGTTCCTTAGAATCGTATAAATATGTAGAAACTCAATTTCAACTTCAATTTAAATTAATAGAGGTGTTTGATCGGTCAATTTGATGAAATCAAATTCGTCTGTATTAAAGAGTTGAAATTGGGGAAAATTTTAGGAAATTTTGGGGATTTTCGAAAATTCGAAGGACCAAAATGTAATTTTCTAAAATTGAGGGTCTGATAAGAATATTAGAGGGCCAATCGAGAAATTTTAGAATTTTGGGGGCAAAATGGTAATGTTGGGAAAATTGAGGGACCAAAACGTAATTTAATAAATTGAGGTCCCAAGATAAATTTTAAAAGTTTCGGGACTTAATTTGAGGAAAAAACCCGACAATAGGGACTTAAAGTTGAAGAAAAATAACTTGAAGGACCTAATTGCAAATATATATAAAGTTGGGTTTTCTCATTCATTGGAATGAATGAGGGCTATTAGGTCAAAGAATAATGAACAACTATGTTTATTTCGTGTAGGAGAATGAGACATCGAGAATGCCAGTTGAGGTCTAGCATGCAAGGGACGGAACTCGACTAAGTGGAATTTCACTAGGTGAGTGGGATTTTAGATCATACCCGGTTGGGGATGATAAGCTCATCAAAATGAAAACCCACTACTATGTGGTATTTTAAACATCACGACTTAGAGTGGTGATGTGAAAACCATGCGGAAAAACTACTTACCGGTTGTAAGTAGATCATACTCGATTGGTATGATAAAACTTTCTTTAAGGAAGTTGAAAATCCCTTCATCGGTTATGAACGGAGATGTCCTTATATCGGATTGACATAATGGATAGTGAAATCATATTTTGTCGGAAGTGTTCACCCCTGACTGTGTGCCAATGCTTAAACAATTTGGGAGACCTTCTCGACGGGAGCTCGAATCGCTCTTATAGGTCGGGGGCTTCGGTTTTGGAACTTGGGGGCTAATAAGCCCGGTTTTTTAAAATCTCAAATAGTGGGCCATAGGCCAATGGGCACGAGCAGGAGCTCGTAAACGAACATAATATATGTTCCATAAAACTTTAATAAGTAAATTGTATGGTCATGGTACCAAGGCTGGTCCGACATTCTCAATCAACTAGCAATAGTGCGACATGACCGGTCTCCGGACCAGTCAAGACAAACAGTTGTAGGTTGAGTTCACAGTCAGGACCGTTGGACTAATGACACCACAGATTACATGGCATAATAAGAAAATATTGGTTGTGCATGCACGATAAGTATGGGATCATTAAGACGCCCATGAGGGGTAGTGATGTGTCCTAAGGGCCTTGGACGACCCGGTGAGTATAAGGGCAGTTTGTCGTTCCAGGTGTCCGTGCAAAATTTGGAGTAGCACCATGTGCATGAGACCGGGGTGGGGACAATTTGAGGTCTCTGTCCTCAAATGGACACAAAGAATCAATTTCAGGATTGAGGCTTGGATGTCAAGTACATCCACTCATTCTCAGGATGGGAGTGGTGGTACTTCCATCTAGGTGGCTAATAAAGTCGCTCCAAAGCCACAAGTGGGTTCAGCGGTCGTGCTGGCCTGTGAATGTGTGTAACCTTCATGATAAAGGATGCGTGTTGGGTGATGACACACCGTGATAATAAAAAATGGTGGAAAAACCCAAAATTTTTTTAAAATGAACGGATTTTTTTGGAAATGTGAGGAGTCTGGCACACTCTAATATAAATATTTTTCTTAAAAGTCAAAAGATTTAAAACCCATTCACTGAGTAGTCGTACTCACCCCCTCCCTCATACCCCTTTCAGGTAGTCCCGAAAAGCCTTTCCTTAAAGACCTACAAATTTAAACGCTTGTAAGACAAGTATGATTATTTTAAATTTTCATGCAGTTTTTATTTATGTTATTTCTGGAAAAAGGTGCAAAGAACGCCTTACTCTTTACAGTTTAGAAAAGGGGGAAACCCTTTAATAAACTAGAAGAGTGGTAGGTTATTCACGGGGATCTGACCAAACCGAGTCGAGACGTGACACAGCCCCAGTGCTAGAGCGAGCAACAATACGTTGCTTACAGGAGCTCCATGAGATTAAATTACAACCTAGAAAAATGGCAAATCCACTAACAAAGCGACAATTATCAAGGTTGCCAGCCCAATCGACATTAGAAAAATAATGCAGATCATTAGGTGAGTGATGCCAAAAAGTTAAGCCAATGTGGGTAGTAGTACCTTGGAGATAGTAGATGATATGCTTGATGGTAGTCCAATTAGAATCCATGGGTTGATGCATAAACTAACATGCTTGGTGAACAACATAAGTGATATTAGGTCGAGTAAGAGTGAGATATTGAAGAGAACCCACAATTTAACGATATTGGGTTGGATCAGAGAGTAAATTACCCATAAGAGTATACAAACGGGGGCCAGAGCTAATGGAAGTAGAGACTGGCCATGTACACCCCGCTCCTTGGAGCTAAGGAAAACCGAGGAAAGAACCCGTCAAACCGAGTGAGAAAAACCAAACTGGTTCACAAACCCGTTCTTTAGAGAATAGGAAAATTGGGAAATTTAAAATTTCAGAGTGACCCAAATGGTCATAAAAACCTTGGAAAGGAATTTTAGGACAATCTGGGGGAAGAAAACCAAACCAGTTCATATTAATCGGATCCGAATAGGATTGAACCGGTTTGGACCACTATTGAACTGGATGCTAAATTCATTTTTTCTAGCTGGCTTAGAAAATTCAAATTGGAGAATTGAGGCTACCATTGGATAGAGAATGAATTTAGAAATTTTTAATTTTGAAAAACTCAGTCGAATCGGGCCTGAACTGGCCGGTTTAAGCATTGAACCCGGTTCAGAATAGTGTCATCTTTTTCCTTCAAATGACAACCTATTCACTCACCGAAAAATCGAGCAGCGCCCGCGAAGATGAAAAGTCTCTGAACATGGAGTTTTAGGAAATGATTGACCACCATTAAGGTGCCAATCAAACGGCCAAGAAGTCCTTGAGCTTCCTATATAAAGAGCCCATCCTCATTCATCTTCCTCACACCTAAAAACTCCACTCTCTCCCTACCGCTCCATTTTTTGGTGAAGCTCGAACTAGAGCTCCGACTTGGGCACTTTTTTGAGCCAAATAAGGTGATGTTGGGTTCTTTAGATTTGGGGAGAAATCAACTACACGACGGTAGCCTCCATTCGCTTCAAGGGTCGTCGGAGAAACGCCAATGTGATAGAACAATGAAGCAGCTCCGGCAGACCGAAGCTGCCCTATTTCAGCCGAGCTGAAAATGGCCAATTCGAACCCTTCTCAGGCCAAACCAATCTCTCTCAACACTTCCACAACCCTCATATAGCTGAATTAGAGCTGAAAGATAAGCCAATTTGGCTCCCCTTTGTATTTTTCGATCAGTGCTAGAGAGAGAAAAGGTGAAACTTCACTAACCAAATTCTCCCTCAATTTGACATCAATTGATGCAATTCTTGATCCTAAGAGTAACCTTAGGACAAGAGCTATCTTCCAGATCAAAAGCTCGGACCGTCACGCCCCCGACGGTAATCTTTCAAAGCTTTCTCTCTCTAAGTCCAATTTTCTAGCGAAGCTCCATTTGAGTTAATTCTGGCGTCAAATGAATTATGTGTTTGGCCATGGTACCAAGACATGACCGACATACTCGATGGACTGGCAGTAGGTCGATGGACCAGTCGAGACAAACAACTATAGGTTGAGTTGAGGGTTGGGACCGTTGGACCAGTGGCACCAAAGATTAAATGGCTTATGAGGAAAACTATTATTTTGTGCATGCACTGAGGTTCAAGACCATCAAGATGCCCAAGAGGGGTAGTGATGCATCCTAGGGGCTACTAGACGACAGTTTGTCGTGCCACCAGTCAGGGAAGCTCGACGTAGCTTCATTCGCATGAGACCCAGGTGGGGTCGGGATGAGGTCTCTGTCCTCATATGACACGAAGTATTTTTGGTATGAGGGTAGGACGCTAGCGACGTTCACTCAGACTTCGAGTAGAAGTCAGAGACTTATATTAGGGTGGATGGTAAAGACGCTCCGATCCACAAGTGGGTGCAGTCGGCATAACTGCATCTCATGGATGTATGTGATCCCTTCATGATGAATGGCATGTGTTGTTTGTAAAACACACCGAATATGGAAATGGGAAAGAGGTTATGAAAACTGTGGAAAGGATTTAAAAATCCTTGGAAATGAATTGGGAAACCTTGGAAAAATGTTTTGATAAACCGAAAGTTGAAGAAAAGCATTTTTTATGAAATAAGGAGTCTAGCACACTCCAATTAAAAAAATTGATTTTTATGAAAACTTTCACCCAACACCCATTCACTGAGTTGTCGAACTCACCCCCTCCCTTTACCCATTTTCAGGAAACCAAGGGAAAACCCACTTAAAGGTCTTCCAATAGTTGAACATGCAAGACAGGTATGTAAGGTTAATATATTCAATTTTGATTAATGTTATTCTAGAAAAAATACAGGTGAAAAGGACGTTTTACTCCTCACAGTTTAGGGAAGGGGAACACCCTTAATAAATTGGGAGAGTGGCGGGTTGTTCATGGGGATCTGACCAAACTGGGTCGGGGCATGACAATTTAAGTGGTATAAGAGCCTATTTTCTCAAATATATTATCAAGGCTATATAGCATAGTAACTAAGAGAAAATTTTAAATTTTTCATATGGCTCACAGGAGAGGAACAAAGAAAACTAGGACTGGCATTACCAACACCACCCAACACTCTGTCCCCGTAGGGAGATCACCCTAAAATACCCGAGAAGTCTCAAAGAATCAAGAGACATTAGTGGGAAGTATCCAGAAGGATGGTGCTAGGATTTGTTGAGATTACAATCCTAAGTACGAAGGAAGACAATCCTAAAGCCAGGAACGCCATCAAGGGCTTATAACCTTACTAAGGAGGATGCTTGTCAAGAACCTAGTACCTCTCCATCTGTTTCGTAAACACTTTTTGTATGGGGGCTAAGACCCCAACCTATTGTACTACCTCTCCAATAATAAAGAATTCCAAGTTCCTAAAATCATATCTCTCAAAATGATGTGACCTTGTGCCTCAGCTGTAGGAAGATTTCCCACGAAAAGTGACCAAACAAACCCGCATTACCTTAGACACTATGGAGACCAAGGAGATTCCCATCCCAAATAAAGGAATGAATCAAGGGAATTGTTGGACAAAGAAAGCACAACATGAAAATTTGTCAAGGTAATTAAGGAGCCTAGGAGAACTCTTGGAGTAACTAAGCAAGGAAACAGCCTATTACAAGTGTAAGGAAATAGGACATGAAGTGAAGGACTGTCCCACACCATAAGGATTTAAAACAATATTATCCAAGAATAACGCCCCCATAGCTATAGGAAACCTGAAAGGATACCATCCCTAGAAATACAACTCTTGCTCAAAATTTCAACTACATCTACGAGAAAGCTCTTCAAGATCCTAGCATAGTGACAGGGAGGAAAAAGGACTGAAGGTAGGACCTCGATAATCTGCAAACAAGAACAAAGTATAGCTAAAGAAAATTTTTCCTTAAGAAGAAATTTCTAGCCATTTAGGAGCAAAGAAGGGAGCGCCTCCACGAGAGAAGACCAACCGAGCATTTGAAGACAAATGAAATGTCTCAAGATGGCAAATACGACTCACTTTGAAAAAAACAGTGAAGCCAAATAGAAGTTTCGGACAAACATAGCGGAAGGAAGCAAGTCGTTACAACAAGATAGTCAAGGGCAATAAACGACGCTCTAAGGAAAACCGAGAAGTAGAAAGGACTACTCCCCAAAAAGGGTAGTAGGTTGGACATTAGGGACAAGAAGACTTGAGAAATAACTGCCCTAATAAATTAGACCAAAGGAATGGTAGAGACGAGGTAGTTAACGAACTGATACTTGTAAAAGCCATAATTTAAACTCCAACAAAGAATGAAGAGGTGGAAAGGCCAAATATTTGGAAAAAGAAGGATGAAAGAAATTCTTAAAAAGACCAATGGCCAAATTCGACCAAACTCAAGTCAAGAGAGGAGTAGGCAAGCCTCCCACATTATCAAGAGATCTTGAAATAAGGAGGATTTGAGCTCTCCCTAAAAGAAATAGACATGTACTAGGGTAAAAGTGAGGATGAGGATGGAGTACAAAAGATGTGCCCGCAAGATTTCAAGAGTAAAGGTAAACAGGAGAAGACGACATCAAAATATGTCATTTAAGGGTAGATATTCCCTAGAGCAAATAAAAAAGGAATTTCGGGAGGAAGGGAAAGAGTCCTACCAAGGAAGGAAACACTGGAACGTCATATGTAACCCAACTGTGAGGTAATGGAACCAAGTGAAGAGGGATAAGGAAATAAACTTGCAAATGAAGTGCAAGCTGAGGTGAAAGAACCAATGAAGCATACTAGGAGGACCCAAGGAATAAGTTAAACCAAAGGAATGAGTAAATAGGAAGTTAGCATCAAAAGATGATGTGACAAGTAAGAATGAGTGGAATACCCATAATAAGGAAATTAAGGAAAGAACGTCCGGGAAATGTTAGGAAAGTAAGCCCTCCAAATAAGATGTGGCTAAGGAGGAATAACCACAATTAGTAAGACGAGTTATAGTCCACACGCACATAATGGAGCCTAAAGAATGGACGGTTGAGCATAGTGTAGAGTGCATGGAATAAAATTGATAATCGGAAGTATCTCAAGTATGGAATAAGGAATGAAACAGAAGTTATGGATAGAGAAGGATCCAAAGCGGGCAAATGCCCTAACATGGAAAGGGGTGTGAAGAAAGGAAGAAAGAACCCTACAAAGAATGATAAGAAGGTTGGGCATGTAGCTTCTAAGATGGAAGTCTCTACTGTGAGGGACATAGTAGAGAATGAAACCGGAAGAAGGGAACCTTCCCAAGCAAAGGAATCGACACATAGACCAAAAGTGATTAATTTGGAATAAAGAATCATGAAATGATCACGAGTAAGTAAAACTGGATTAAAGAAAAGGAAAATCCTTGAATAAAGAATGTCAAGGACTTAAGAAGGAAAGAATTACAGTTTGTTGGTAAACCGTTGGGAAACCAAATAATTGGAATCAGAAATACCTAATAAGGAAGTTGGGAAAAGACGAGTGGGTAAGGAAAACCGACACGGTTATGTAAGACATGACATCAAAGGCAAGATGGATGAGTGAATAATGGTAAAGGTAGTCAAGAATATACTACCAAACGAAGTTATACAACCCTGAAAGGTTCGAAAGATTAGAACGACCCTCAAGGAAGTATTCTAGAAATCTAATGGACAGAGACATGTTCTAGAAAATGTCATGACTGTAAGGGGCATGTAAGCCCAACAGTTCCGAGGAAAAATGTGACTCGAGTAAGGAATAGTCAATGAGTAAAAATGATAAGTTCAAATATAAAAATATTGACCGAAGTTGTAATAAACATCAGACGAGGGAAGGATAAAAATAAGACAAAAAAGTGATAATACCAAAACCCGTGAAAGCAAGTAAGTAGCACTTGAGAGAACACAGAGATAAGGGTTTCAATGACCAAGAGAATAACTAGACAAGGGAACGATTGGGCAGCTTGGAACTCCCAATCCTGAAATTCTAAGCAAGAACCCTCAAGAGGAAGAATCATGCCCTAAGTAGAGGAGGAAGTGAACTTAAGGATGTACATTGGAATAATGGGTAAGACATGCCTAATTATGATAAACTCCATGGAAAGGAGAAAGAAATTCCTTAAGTGAATGATATAAAAAGGGCTAACTGAAAGAACAACCGAAGAGTTAGCATGTCAAGCAAACCCCAAGTTGACACCAAAGGAATTTATTCCTAATGCAAAGGTTGCTAATTAAGTTTTGAGGACAAAACTCCTAAAAGGAGGGGAGAGTTGTAAACCCCGCTCCTTGGATCTAAGGAAAACCGGGGAAAGAAGCGGTCAAACCGAATGAGAAAAACTGAACTGGTTCACAAACCCGATCATCAGAGAATAGGTAAATTGGGAAATTTACAACTCCCGAGTGATCCAAAGGGTTATAAAACCCTTGGAAAGGGACTTTAGGAAAATTTGGGTAAGAAAACCATACTAGTTGAGGTGAACTGGATCAAAACTGGATTGAACCGTTTTGAGCCACTATTGAACCGTATGCTAAATTAATTTTTCTATGTAGCTTAGAAAATTCAAATTGGAGAATTGAGGCTACTATTGGATAAAGAATGAATTTATATAAATTTAGACATTTTTAATTTTGAAAAACTCTGTCGAATCGGGCCTAAATTGGGCGGTTTAAGCATTGAACCAAATTTGGTTCAGATGACAGCACTGTTCACTCACCAAAAACTCGAGTAGCATCGGTGAAAATGAAAAGTCTCCGACCATGGAGTTTTCAAAAATTCAAGGGACTAAAATACAATTTCCTAAAATTGAGGGCCAATTGGACATGAAAAAGATGTGGGAGGACCACTTGGTCAATTTTGGAATTTATTGGGGTCAATTTTACCATTTTTGTTAAGTAGGGGCAAAATGGTAATTTTGGAAAAGTTGGGGACCAAATTGGGAATTTGGGAAACATGAACCCCTTTTTGTGATTTTGAATAAATTGAGGTCCCAAAGTGAATTTTAGAAGTTTTGGGACTCAATTTGTGGAAATTTGGCATTAGGGACCTAAAGTTAAAGAAAAAGAACTTTAGGAATCTAATTGCAAATAATTGAAAAGTTTGGGTATTTACTTCATTCGTGATGAATGAAGGCTATTAGGCCAAAAGATAATGAGCAAGGATATTCATATCATGTAGGAACATGAAGTACCGGGAATGCCAGTCAAGACAAGTTCATGTGAAGGCAACAATCTAGTTAAGAGGAAATTCACTGAACTATCCGCTAAGTGAGATTTTTATATCATACCCGGTTGGGATGATAAGCACCTCGGAAATGAAAACCCACTATAATGTGGGATTTTAACATCACACTTGGATGGGGTGATGTGAGAAAACGCACGGAAAAACTACTTACCGGTTGTAAGTATATTATACCCGGTTGGTATGATGAACTTCCTGAAATGAAGTAGAAAACTCATTCATCGATTATGAACGGAGATGTCCTCACACCCTATTGGTGTGATGGACAGCTGAAAGATTATTTTGTTGGAAGTGTTCTCCCCTGACTATGTGTCACTACTTAAACTTTTTGGGAGACCTTCTTGACGGGAGTTCGAATAGCTCAGATAGGCCGGAGGCCTCGATTTTGGAACTTGGGGGCTAATATACCTAATTTTGAAAATCTCGCACAGTGGGCCCAAGGCCAATTGGCACGAGCAGGAGCTTGTAACAAACATGAGTTTAATCCATAAAAACTTTAAATGAATGATGTGTAGTGCGACAAGACAGATCGATGGATCATCCGAGATAAACAGCTACAGGTCGAGTTGAGCATGAGGCCGTTGGACTAGTGGCACCAAAGATTAAATGGCTTATGAGAAAAACTATTGTTTTGTGCATGCATTGAGGTTCAGGACCATCAAGATGCCCAAGAGGGGTAGTGATGCGTCCTAGGGTCTACTGGATGACATGGTGGAGATAAGGGCAGTTTGTCGTGCCAACAGTTAGGGAAGCTCGACGTAGCTTCATGTGCATGAGACTGGGGTGGGGTCAGGATAAGTTCTCTGTCCTCATATGGACACGGAGTATTTTTGGTCTGAGGGTAGGACGTTAGAGACGTTCACTCAGACTTCGGATAGAAGTCAAAGACTTCTATTAGGGTGGATGGTAAAGATGCTCCAATCCATAAGTGGGTGCAATCAGCGTAACTGTGTCTCACTAATGTGTGTGATCCCTTTATGATGAAGGGTGTGTGTTGTTTGTGAAACACACCAACCATGGAAATGGGAAAGAGGTTATGAAAACTATGGAAAGGATTTGAGAATACTTGGAAATGAATTGGGAAACCTTGGAAAAAGGTTTTGATAAATCGAAATTTGAAGAAAAGCATTTTTAATAAAATAAGGAGTCTCGCACACTCTAATTAACAAATTATTTTTTGTGAAAACTCACACCCAACACCCATTCATTGAGTTGTCCTACTCAACCCCTTCCTTTACCCCTTTTCAAGAAACCAAGGGAAAACCCACTTAAAGATCTTCCGATAGCTGAACCTACAAAACAGGTATGTAAGGTTAATATATTCAATTTTGATTAATGTTATTATAGGAAAGATATAGGTGAAAAGGATGCCTTACTCCTCACAGTTTAGGGAAGGGGAAAACCCTTAATAAATCGGGATAGTGGCGGGTTGTTCACGGGGATCCGACCAAACCGGGTTGGGGTGTGATAGGCCAATTTGTCATGGCAGCTTTTGAGAGAAGATCATGAATATATTTGGTTAGGGTAAGGTGGATACCTTTTGAATAGTGCTTGACTTCATTTTCGAGGAAGTAGTGTAGCAGACCCAAATCCTTGTTGGAAAATTCAGCCTGAATAGCATGAATAATTGACTCAACAGGAGCATTGGGTGAGCCTGTGATGAAGAGATCATCAACATAGACAAAAAGAAATATAACAAATTGAGTAGTGCGGTAAATGAAAAGAAAGTTATCGGCAATGGCGCCACAAAAACCCAGAGTTTGAAGGAATGAGCTGAGTTGGAGGAACCATGCATGTGGAGCCTGTGTGAGTCCATAGAGTGACCTTTGAAGTCGACACACATGATGAGGATAAACGGGGTCAGAGAACCCAAGTGGTTGAGACATATAGACTTCCTTGGTAAGGTGACCATGCAGGAAAGTATTATTTACGTCTAATTGATGGATAGGCCAATTGGAAGAGACCACAATGGAGAGTATGGCCCAAATAGTGACACGCTTGATGATTGGACTGAAGGTGGCATCATAATCCAGACCTGGTTGCTGGGAGAAACCTTTAACAATGAGGCGAGCCTTATGTCAAGCAATTCTACCACTAGAATTTTTCTTAAGTTGTAAACCCACTTGTAGCCAATAACTGGATGATTAGGAGGGGCAGGAACCAAATCCCGCGTATGATTGTGAAGAAGCACAGAGAGTTTAGCTTTCATGGCATCCATCCAAAGAGGGTGATGACGAGCTTGAGCAAAGGTGCGAGATGTCTATGCCGCAAAAAAGGAGGGTTGATAGTAAAGTGCAGGGGAGGGAGAGAGCCTGTTGGGTGAGGTCATGGATGGTCGAAGGAGTATGAGAGAAGGGAAAAATAGACTCATTAAAGTGGACGGTACGAGAAATAAAAATGCGACCAGTTTGAGGGTTAAGAACTTGGTAACCTACATAATTAGAGGGATATCCGAGAAAAATATAAGGTGAATAGCAGGGTTGTAATTTGTGGGAAAGATAAGGATGAAGGTATGGAAAACAAAGATAACAAAAAATACGAAGAGATTTATAATGAGGAAGAGTATGGGTGAGTACCACAAGAGGAGAACGAAACCCAAGAGACCGAGTAGGAAGACGATTGAAGAGGTATACAGTCGTTTCAAAAGTAAAATCTCAGTATTTAACAGAATCATGAAAATGACTTAGGAGAGTAAGGCCCATATCGACTATGTGGTGATGATTATGTTCAACAGAACCATTTTGTTGAGGCATATTAGAACATGAAATACGGTGAGAGATTCATGTAGCCTGCAGTTCTAACTAGAAAGATTTGGACAAAAATTCTTTGGCCCCATCAGATTGTAAATATTTGGTTTTTGAATTGAGTTGATTTTCAACTTGTAAACAAAATGCTTGAAAAACAGAGATAATGTCAGAACGGTACTTAATTACATAAAATCAGGAAAACTTATTGTAATCATCAAGAAAGTGTACATAGTAGGTATGGCCGGTGTGAGAGAGAATGGGAGCAGGTCCCCATATATTGGTATGAATGAGATCAAGTGAAGCAAGACTCTTATGATGAGTGAGAGTAAATGGTTGCTAAACAATTTTACCACAAGAGCAAGCTTCACAGAATGGAAACGGAGATATATTTTTCATAAAAAAATGATTAGAAAACACATGATTAAAAATGGGAAAAGTAGGATGGCCCAAATGTTGATGCCAAATAGAAGCAAACACAACATGACTGACATAAGCAGTAGGAAAAATGGGAAAAGATGTACAACTTATGTGAAGATAGTAGAGTTCATCCTTACAACTCTTGTGCAGCAACTCCTGATGAGAGAATAGATCTTTGATAAGAAAATAGGTAGAATAAAATTCAAAATAACATGGGTTATCTCGAGTAAATTGAGAGACAAAAAGAAGATTTAAAGAAATTTGGGAAACATAATAGATACGATTGAGAAGAAATTTATGAGGTGGAGAGTGAAGATAAGTAGAACCAGAGGATAAAATGGGTAATCATATCCCGCCGCCAATCATTAGATGCTCAGGAAGGGTCGGATCATCCTGAATAAACATGTGAGACAAGGTGTTAGTGATATGTGTGGTAGCATCAAAATCAATGTACCAATCAACTTGATGGGAAGTGGGCTCCGAATTGTAAGAGGAATGAGCCTAAGGTGGTACGTGCTTGAGCTCGTAGGATGGACAATAGGTGGCCATGTGATCCATTAATCCACAGAGTTGGCATATAGACTTGGAAGGCTATAAGGCGGGCCCTTTAATGGAGACATCAGATTGGCTGCTTTTTCTTTCCCGTGGACGTCTTGTGTGCCCCAATTTACAAAAGAGCGAATGAAGCCTATAGCATGACATCTAGCAATTGGATTGGACAGAGGGAAGTGAGGCTGGGACGGGGCTTGCTTTTGCCTTTTGAAGGTTGTAGTCGGCAGTGCTGTGGAGACAACGGCGAGTGCTATCATGGAGGCAGTGACACTTCTACCATGGAGGACCTCGACCTGCTCGAGCCCTCCATGTACTGTACAAAATTCTACTGCGACAACTCGAGGGGTGGGGAGATGAAGCGAATGGCGGAGGAGGTTGAGAAGTCGTAGGGCTGGCCACGGGCGGCGGCGGCGCGCTCACGCTTGTGGGCATTTTGGTGACCGTCAAGGGCCTTGGAGGTGTAGAATTTGCAGGAACAGTATTGGCATGGAAAGAGTCGAGTGAGGCCACCGGAAGAAGGGTGGTGGTGGTAGGGAGGAAACTAAGGAGGCAGCAGCTAGGTCTGCTTCTGCCTCTTGTAGGTCGTGGCTCGTTGTTCGTCGGCGAGTTCTGTCGGGGAGGGAGGCCACTGTTGCTGGCTGAGAAAATCATAGATGTAATGGTTCTCCTCCATTGATGAAGAGGATGTAGAGAGTAGAAAAATGAGAGAAGGATGAGGAGGGTTAGACATGTGAAGTTGAAGCTTGCAAGATTGCTGATGATATTCCAGGAGAGGGCCCTACAGAAGAGTATTAAGGGTAGGTATATGTTTGAGAAAATGTTTGAATGAGAAATAAGTATGCTTATGCAGAAGCCAAACTTCCAGGAGAAGGAAGTTATTGAGCAATTAGCTCTGATACCATAAAAGGCAGAGAGAGAATGAAAAAGTAGAATATGTAGGTAATTTTTCTGTGGTGGTCTTCATTCTTCATTTGTATGTTAATTTATACAAGTTGTGTTTACAAGATGACAAATTATAAAAGATAAAATATATAATACGATGGTTCTAATGGAATATTCCTGTAGCTAGTAATGTTGTCCTTGCAGGTGATGTGGTGGTTGAAGGTACATGTATGCTGACTTAGCTTTTAGAATCTTTGGCTAATTGTCTTTGATTCTTGATTTGCTTAAACTTACAGGATGTGGCCTTTAGATGGGTGATGACATTATCACTCCCCCATCACTCATGGTTTTTTCTTTCAATTGTTATTTGGATGTCAGCCTCTCCCTTCTGCCAATGTCTTTCTCTTGGTGAGCATGTAGTTGAGTTCTCCATAATCCATTCAGAATAACTCGTGTTTGTTCTTTTCAGATTTAGGCATTCTAGTACTCTTCTATGAATCTCATAAGTCCCTGTTTCCTTCTTCCTTTTGTCATTGTCTTAACAAGAGAACTATAAAATTCACGAATGGTGATGGATTCTAGGCTTGTTGGCAGGTTTCCACATTCCCACCAATGAAACCCCTTACCCCTCTAAAACCTTGCCATTTTTTCTCTATGAAGTTTTTGTTTATGCATCATAGATTCCTTAGCCTTCCTTTTTACAGTGAAGGCATGATAAGATTTCTATCGTAACATATAGAAGTTTTGTTGAGAATAAGATCCCACATTAGATAAAATAAAGAAATGTTGTGGGTTTATAAGGTTGAAAGGTTCCACTACTTACAGGTCATGGCTTTTAAGTAGACATGGGCTCGACCCCTTATCGGTACACAATACCTTCTCACATAGTATCAGAGCTAGTGGGCTCGCACCCGTACTTGACCCGAGACTAGAAATCCGACTCGTGGTCTACCCGAGTATGGATGGGGTAGTAAAAAAAATACCCACTCGAGGTAATTGTCCCCCCTCGTCCGAGACCAGAAGGGTAATACCGGCTCCTAGACAAGTGTTGAAGGCGGGTGTTGAGAATAAGATCCCCCATTAGATAAAATGGGTAAGTGTGCACCATATAATGAGTTTAGTAAGTCTCTTTTATTTCATTTATTTGTAATGAGTTTAGTAAGTCGACTTTATTCCATGTTACTCTATTATTAATCTTTGAATATTGTTGAGTTATAGGTGTGTTCTTTGGATATCTTACATAGGAGAACATTTGAAGTTTTACTAGGCTGACATAAATTAGATGACATGACCCTACATAAGTTTAATCTGAGTCCAAGTTCACAATTGTTATTTGGAAAGCTTTTATTAAGCCCCGTCCTCTTATAGTTTTTTAATTAGCAATATTTGAGTTTATACTTAGGATTAACTTAGTGATTAGGCCCTATGGATTGAGCAAAAAAAATGGCTATGGTCCTTTTTATTGGATTGTTTATTTAAGACAGGTTTATTTATCATGTCTATATAGTTAGCCCATCTAATTGGGATTTATGTCAAATTTTAATTTACTTATAAATTATATCTTATTTTTGAACTCTTAATACATTTGGGCGTACTTCATGGTTATATGGCCTGGTGCCTTGGTTTATAGACTTGTATAGTACTTTATTTAGTCAATCCAGTACTTTAAATTCGGGTCGGTTAGAGGCACCCTATTTGATTGTGTATTATGTATGAATATATATATATATATATATATATATTTTTTAATGCCTTAAATATGTAAAGGATTCATGCATCATAAATATTTCTGCCGCATTTCTCATGTATATTATATATATAGATGTATAATATATATATATATATCTTGTTAACACAAAGGCAATTAATATGAAAAGTAATTAAGAAACATTCTAAATTAAATTTTTTTTGCACAATTTAAATTAACTTGATTTAGAATTTAGAACACTTACTATAAAAATTTTTAAGAACTTTACTGTTTATTTTTCAAAATTTATAATCATTTTAAAAAGTTAAAGAGTTTTACAGTTATAATTAATTCGATTCGATTATTATTATAATTTATTTTTAAAAAAAATCATTATATTTTATATTGATTAATCCCAATAATTGACATTTTTTATTTATCTAATTTTTTTTAAATCGAGAGCTTTTTATCTTATTTTGGTTTTATTCCTATTCAAATTAACTTTTATTATTACTTGTTCTGAATTTTGAATTAACTAGTTTTTGGTAAATTTTGAATTGTGGGTGATAAAAAATTAAGTTTTAATCCGAGATTCAAAATAATTTCTAACAAAATTACTATAATTATAAAAAAAATTATATATATATATACCTACAATTATACTATTATCTCATTAATTTTTTCCTCTCACAAAATCTACCATCTTCCATAAGGGAACTTATCAAAAATAAAATAAAGCACAATCTTGTGCCGGTACAATAAATATGAAAATATGCAAATGTAATCCAATAAATGAGTGACAATATTTTACCCGGCTCAAGCTCGCTTCTTGCTTGGCCCCTTCCTTTTGGTTGTCGCTGATACGAGGGCCCAGATCGTCCGGTTAAGTACTCGGGTCAGATCCATCCCTTCCCTTCAATCGGTCATCCTTTGTATTGTTTGTCCCTCATTCTAAGGAATTTCTTCCCATTACCCTTATCCAAAATGGTCAAAAAACTTTATGTGTGATATACAGATGAGTCTGGAGTACATCAACACCATTAGCGTATTCACAGAGTGTACGAGAGGATGAGAGGTGCAATGAAGTGTGATTTTTCAGTTGATCTTGCAATAAAATTTACACCCAAAGCCGGAGAATCATATCTTGGCGTCACAAAATGAAACTCAGCTATAGGAAGCCAGAACCGTGGGAGTCATCGAGAAATAGTGCAGAACAGAGATAGATGGGGTAGCAAAAGAGGAATAAAAAATGGAAAGAGATGAAGTCGGGTCGAGTAAGTTGTTTATTCAGTAGGATCTTTCTCGACCACCTCCGATTCTTCTTCAGGTTTTGATTCACCGACAGCCTCTGGTTCCACTTCCGGAGGTGGGATTGCGGCCAATGCCTCCGCCGCGATCTTCTTCATCGAGGAAGTCTTGTTGAGGTTGGTGTAGCTGCCCTTCTCCTTGAAGAGCTGGGCAAAGTGAGGCTTACAGTAGACAATGCCATCCAGAGCAGCATAGGAAGATGGCGTGAGGAAGCAGCCTCCATGGGAGCACCTGAAGCAGGATTTGTGGTATGAAAGTCCCTCCACTGTGAGCTGCAATCGAGAATAAATGGTCATCAAGGTTCGCTTCGATCGAGACTTGGAACCGAAGATTCCATCATATGCACTGCATTTTTTCACACGCACAAAAAATGACCTTTTCCAATGGGTATGCCGTCTTTTGGCAGACGGAGCATTTGTCCTGCGTTCCAGAAAATAGGTGGGAGAGCTTGCTAGGAGCCCTGGTCTGAAAGTAAGACAATCCAATTATGATTGCATTTCCATCCATCATCAGACAAAGGAGAAATAATTGATCCATCAAGGGGATAGGGATGAGGATGAGATCTACTCACCAGAGCATTTGCTCGGTCTGGAGATTTTCCAGTTGAGAAGGGAAAGGAAAACAGAGATGGCGCAGTTAATAAATCCCGGGTGGCATGCATAATATTCATAGGGGTTGTGAAGGGGCCTTGACAGAGGGACAACATAGGAAACTTACCTGCATTCGGTTTGTTGGTGAAGCCTCTCTCCTTCAAAGTCTGCTCAAAATGAGGCTTGCAGTACAGCGCTCCATCCAGATGAGAGTAATTGCTATTCTGCAGGCACGAATAAGAGCTCGAGAAATGAATGGAAGATGAGGTTGATGAATGTAGAAATCTCTAGGCGGCAGCTTTCCGGCAGAGAAAACCCACCGTGAGGAGGCCATTGCATTGGCTGCACCTGAAGCAGGTCTTGTGAAAGGGAACTCCATCAGCAGATACCATCTCTGCAAAATAGACGGTCTTCTCACAGGCCTTGCATTTCTCCGTGGTCCCAAATGGCATCTTGGCGGTCTCCTTCTCTCGTAGCTTGATCAATGTCTTGAGGGTCGATTCAGCTCCAATGGAGGTCCTTTTTCTCTCACGGTATGTGATCTTGGATGCGGGTGTTTTAACTTATTAAGGCCACGTGGTTGTTTTTGTAGATATGTCAATGGCAGATACTGAAATGGTGAAAGAAATTAACAGCTAGTGGAGCAGGAGGAGAAGGAGGAATCCACCATCAATTCTTTAGGGAAGGAAGGTCCCTTCTTTGTCATGGAACATGTGTACCAAGTTATCCCATAAAAGGAGGGCTCCCAAGTACTTGTCTAATTGAGGTTTCTGCAAGTTGACCGGTTCCCCTTAAGATTGGAACTGTCTCGTCTGCCTAATGGAGCATATACTGTCTGCATAAGCATAAGAAGAGATCATGGCAGGTCTTCCTACATATAAGGAATGCAAAATCAAAAGCTATAAAATGATACACAACTTGTGAAGCTATCTACTGGCAAATCCAAATCTTCCCTTGTTCTTGCACCATGTGATTCATTCATGCTCCCTTCATTCCATAAATGAGTGAAAGAATAAAATGATAAATGGTTGCATCAATATTCACTTAAAATATAATACTTTTAATATTATATACCTAAAATAAGAACATCATATATCGTCTTCAGGAAAAATGTGGGCCGATGCTCCATAATTTCAGTGCATATGCACGTAAAGAATGTCTCTTATCATGTGCACTGCAGGCATAACCAGACGAAAAAAGGGGTCATCTTATAATTCATTTCTTTGGAGAAAGGTACCTTTGCGCCCCAACTTTTTTCCAAACATGTTTACCCTCAACTAATATGTTCATGGACGAAAATATTCACCCCTCTATTCATTCTCTCTGCTTCAATTTATATGTTAGTTTTGAATTAATTGAGCTTTATCATTTAATTATTTTGGCAATTTTTTTAAATAATATAATCACATAAAAATATTATAAATTTATAAGATGGTAAACATTATACTAATTATAAATAATAATTTTTAAGTAAATATATATTTAATATATTATCAGTTAATAATATATTATCTTATAATATAATATTCAGTGTGTTCACACTCGTATTCAACCCATAAGAAAAAATACTAAACTCAAAATAATTATTTTCATTTATTGAGTGTGAGTTTAAAATTATAGGTGTAAGGTGTATTCACAATTTTATGAGAAATATGTACTTATTTTTTAGAATATGAAATATTTAAATTTTTGTTAATTTTTTATAAATCAAACGTGATATTTTTCATCCGCTTACATGTGTCTATGCCAAATGTCACTGGTATTGAATACATTCTCTTTCATGACAATTTGACTCAATCAACCTTTAGTTGACATTAAATTGTTACGTGGCATATGCTTATTGGTCATTTATGTGATGCACTTTGATTGTTTATTCTAGTTAATATAATTTGTTAATAGAAATTTCTTTTCGTTAACCGTTTATAATTGCTACATATTATACGATGATTAGCTAGTGTATTATGCCACCTTATATGATTGTAAATTAGGTGTGTTATCCATGAAACACTCGTTGGTTGGTTGCACTTGCTTAATTGATATCCTATCCATTTTTACCATATTTACTTGATTGAAATATTAAATGGTTCAATTGTATTAGATTGTGGTGATCTAAAATTATTTTCTAGTAGTTTGACATCTTATTCGACTAATACTATAATTTTTAAAAAATTTTAAATTTATATTATAGATAGTGATGAGCTGAAATTATAAAATTCCTATTTTATATCACCATTAAAAATAAATTTTCAAATTAGTTACCATTCATTGGTTTGGTATTATTTATCTCTAATTCACACTAATTTAGTCTACTCCCTTTTAACTTTTCAATAAAATACTTACCATTAAAGTTTGTATAATTTTATTTTACTTTAAGTCACATCCAACTCAAGCTAGCTAATTATTGTAATTTCTGTTTAAACTAATTCTTATTTTTCTTATAAATTTTCTAATGATTAATTTTTTTATAAAATTCAAGTATTACAATTTTAGTAATTGAGTACATTGAGGGTATTTATAAAATATTTTCTTAAAATAAAATTTTATACGGGACATATTTTTAATAAGATAATTCATAATTATATTATTAAGTACAGGTAATGACTCAATAATTTATATAGTGAAGTCCGTGTGACTTTTGACTTAGAAATGATACATATATACAAGTTGTTATAACGATATATTTTGTATTAAATTATTGATTGTGTATATGAAGAGTATATATTGAGCTTTTCATTGGTAATGGGATGAGAAGTTGAATGGTAGCATAAGACTTACATGAGAACATACCATTATAATTTAGTGTTTTGCCAAAGTTCTCTAATAAGCCGAGCTAGTAGCATCACTGATGGTCCATTCCATGACCACAGAGTTAGTTGGGGGTCTTTTGTTATATATATAAAAGTTTTTTTCCTTGATGTAAATCCGGATAGTTCAAGAAAGAATTTTCGAAAGAAAAATATTTTAAAGAAAATGAGAAAATTATATCTATTATGTTGTGAGTATTTTTCTATTTTTTAGTGGCACTGAAATTTAAGTTCATAAATGCTCGCCAATATTACTACTATTCTCCAAAATATTTTAGTTTAAAGAGAAGATACGAAAAATTAGACAAAAGTAAAGAATAATGTTGAGCAAATAAGAGAACTTGGGATAAGAAAGTTTCTCCATTAAAGCTTGTGATGGGATTTTTCAAATTTTATATAAATGGTGTTATTATTTATAATATTTGTAAGTTATATTTATTTTTGAAAATATTTTAAATTTGAGTTTTACGTAAGTGTAGTAGGGGATATACCTTCCATGGTGACTTATTAGTTCTTATAGGACACTAAATAGGCAAATCTTGTAGAATTGTATAGAACTTTATTGATTTATTAAGAGTTTTCTAGGACATAAAATTGGAAAAAGAGTTCATTATTATGAAATGGTACATTTATACCGATGAATAGTATCCTAACATTTTGTAACTCTTTTGAAAGATTTGAAACAGGTGAGTTTGGAACAGTTAATTAATTTCTTATTTGATAAAATAAAATTAATGTGTTTGAAATTTCTACAAATTCTTTCATTTACAAATTACTCTAATTTTTTGGATTTGGAAAGATGGTGACTTTGTAATTAAATTTACTTAAATATTATTTTATATATTTATTTTATTATTATTTAATTCAATTTTTATATATTGTAAATATTTTTTTATTATTAATAATAGTTTATACAGAGTTATATGATATAATTATATAATTAAAATATTATACATAAAAATATATGTTAGACATATATAATATAATTTATTTTTTATTTTTTATTTTTCTTATTATAATTATATAATATATATAGGCATTAATTGATTTTTTATTGTACAATTATTCATTTATGTTATATGGTATTATTATATAATAAAAATGAGATACATCAAAATAAATATAACATATATATTATATTTTATCATACACATATTTTTGTTCATATTATAAAATATTTTTATATAATTAATAGTTATTTACTTTTTAATGGTAATAATAATTTATTTATATTATATTATACAAATAAAAAATATTATATAAAATGTATATTTTATATTTATAACAAAATTTATTATATATTATTTTGTATTCATATTATTCATTTAATATTGATATATTTTATTATTGTAAAAATAACTTAATTATATTTATATAATTTAATAATATAATATAATATAATATAATAAATATTATTTTATTTTATTGTTATAACAATAAATTATTAAATTCAATTAAGAATGATAAATTCAATTTTTTAATTCCTTCTCGTCATCCAAACGATGGATTCCCTCTCCAAACCCTTCACTTCCCCCTCTAAATTCATACATTCCAAATTCATCCAAATGTAAGATATTGTCTTACAAAACAAACACAGTGTGGAGGGACTGAGCATATATTATTCTCCATCATAAACTCACTGTCATATTTGAAATTCAATACAAAGGGAGAAAACTTTTTAGTAGGTCCAGAGTGACAGTTCAATGCAAATATCACAAACTGAACGACTAACGAGCAGAGTGGCTTCAGAGAGCTCCTGCAAAGCATGTCTGCATCTCCAAATCCTCAATCGGGAGCTTCTCCTCCGGGAAGGCACACATCACCGGTTTCTCCCTGCCTTGGTCTGGCAACAGATTGCACGGCATAGGAACCACCTCACTCGAAATACCTATCACATCAGTGCAGTTCCACTGGAGCTTCTTCGGCTTCTGACTCAGCCCAATGGTCACATTCGATATGCAGATGCCTGTGAACGCGTCTCCGGGAATCCCCTCCAGCCTGGCAGCCATGGTCACATTCTCAGCAACCATGTCCCGGTAGTTTATGTTCTTAACTATGGGAATGGCATTGGGGTCATATTTGTTGTCGGGGTGGGAGCCATAGTTTCCTGTCATCCAGAACACCCACTTCATGGTCTTCATGGTCATGCCTCGAACATAGATGTCCTTCACGTACCCGCCTCTCCCAATGGACGTCTTGATCCGCACACCGGACTCAGAGTTGATGGCCACGATGTCCTCTGCCCGGACATCCTCGATCCCACCTGACATCTCACTGCCTAATGCAATTACTGCACTAGTGGGAGAAATGCATGTCAGCCGCCTGATGATGAGTTGCTTGGTCGGCATCCCAAAGGATATTCCGTACTCGTCCCAGCCGCTCTTGACCGCCACACAGTCATCACCAGATACAATGTAGCAATCCTCAATTCGGGTGTTCGTGCAAGAGTCTGCATTGACACGGATCAAGTCAATGGATTAAGCACAGGCGGTAGGTAGCATTTGTTTATATTAGCAGGACAATCTACATCTACTCACCGGGATTGATCCCATCGGTGTTGGGGGAATGCACCGGTGCTAAGATGGTGATGCCTTGAACAATGACATTGCTGTATAATAATTAACCCAGGAATAATAATAATCAGCAAGACGCATGTATACTTGATAGTGTTCCGGTCAATTAAAAATGGCATGCTGAGGGGCAGAGCTGAAGAACCTGCTGTAAACAGGATGGATATTCCAAGAAGGAGAGTTGATCAGAGTGAGGTGGGAGATCTGGACCATATCGGAGTACAAGATCTCAATGAGATAAGGTCTCGTGTAATTCAACTGCTTATTGTGGAACCTGTCCCACCAAACAGCCCCCTGACCATCGAGCGTACCATTGTCCCCTGCAAGAAGATTAATCCAAGATCAAATATATTGCATAGTTGGTCAATACGGCCGTGGGCGTACGCATTCCATTCCGAGCATTTTTTGGCTCAATATGGTCAAATATAACGTACCTGTAATGATGACATCGGTGAGATTGGTTCCGAAAATGAGACTAGCGTATCTGCTGCCAGTCGCATCCCTTCCATAGCCGTAGGATGGTAGCGGCTCGATCACATGCCATTCGCTCTTCACCTGCATCAGATTGCAGGTGACTACCATATAAGGAAGAGTTTAATAAGTCAATGAAAGATATTGATTGAGGGAAGACGGACCTGAGAAGCCAGAATTACGGCGTCACGGTGGAGGAAGAGGGTGAAGTGGCTGGTGAGGTTGAAGCTTCCAGTCAGCCACCTGCCCGGCGGGACGAAGAGCTGTGCGCCGCCATTGTTGGCGAACTGGCTCAGGTGGTTGATCGCTGCCTGGAAGGCCGCAGTGTTGGAGGTGGTTCCATCTCCAACTGCACCGAAGTCCGCCAGGGAAGCGCTATGGGCGCGGCAGCGGATGGCCTTGTACTCTATGCCGTCAGACTTCTTCTTCTCCCTCTGCCCCTCGGTTCTCCCAGGGAATACCAGAAGCAGCACGATCGCCATATTTAACAGTGTCATCCCCAAACTCTGAGATTTGCATTGGAAGGAAACAGAAAAATCAGAAATGTCACATCGATGATTAAGAACGCTATTCGCTTGTTCTATTTTCATTTGCGGAAGGAAGAGTGGACAAAGCCTTGTTGTACAGTACTTCAAAGGATCAACAGAAACACAAAATACCAGTTGGACAGCAGTCTAATTGAGATTAGACAAATTGCAACAAAATGCACAACTTCGGCAGAGAAGAAAAACAGGGGAGATCGGGCGTAGGATAATGTAGAAAAACAGGGGAGATCGTCTTCAACCAGGATCTAGCACCATGACTCGAGACTCAAAGAAGTCGTCATCTTTACTAAGCTCGGTTAGCGGACTTTAACTCGGAAATCGAGCACCATGACTTCAGGGCCTCGCCTCCATTACCGCGTCTTCATTCACTGAGGACGGGAGGTCGGTGACGATTGAGCTCGGCACAAAACCTTTCTGGAGGAGGGACGAGACCCGTGAACCATTGAAGGAAGACTATCCGCAGTTGATGCCCAATGCATTATTGCGTGGGAAGTGAAAAATAGGAGCTTTTGATGCATACAGAGACAGACAAGCATAAAGAGAGATATGACGTTCCCTCCTTGCTGTGATCGGAGGGAGTGGTAGAGGAGGCAGAAGGCCAGATTAGGGAGTGGAAGTAGGGGCAGTGGAAGGCTACACCTGGACTGGCTCGGTAAACAAATTGCAACAAAATGCAGAACTTCAACGGAGAAGCAAAACAGGGGAAATCTTCTTCCGCCAAGAGGAGCCTAGGATCATTTAGAAAATTCAAGCACATTCTCATTCAATACGGAGGGAAATAGGCATTGACCTGAGTTCGCCATTTGCGACCCGACTGTAGAGATTCCATTTTGGCGTTGCGGGGAGAGGAGATGATGGAGAGGGCAGTTTTTTCTGCTTTGCCTTTCTGTGTTGATGGAAAACCAGTGGAAAGCCCAGTATTTATAGTTAGTGAGGCAGTCAGCCTAGCCTGTCGCATCACACCACACGGCATACTTTGTTATATGTGCATCATATTTTTTTCTTCTTTTTAAATATAAATATATATTTAATTAATTTACACATAAATATTTAATAATAACTTAATATAAAGATATATTTACAAAATTTTATCTTCACTTAAATATTTATCTATAAATTAAATTGAATTATTATATATATTTATATATTTATATAAATTAAATTGCTTCCCACAAACATATTATGATGCTCAGCAGTGCAACAACATTCAAGGTAAGCCTTAAATTTCTTAATGTTCAATATTAATATTAGAGGGATTTAACAAACAAACTGATTTGCTTTGCTTGGTCTCACGATTTGGTGCCAACGAGCTTAGTAAAGTCCGTTGAAGATGGCAAGAGGGTCCGCTAACCGATTATTAAGTATGGATCCAATGGACACAACAAAAGAACCAGTAGAGGATAAGGTTATACTCAATATAAATAATAAGTAAGTCAATTTATGATTGTATAGGAGATTGGAGCAAAATATTCAAGTGCGAGAGAAGTCTACGAGAAGAGTAAAGAGATGGTTGGAGATGTTCGATCATTATTCTTGCATTTTAGACGTGATGAGCGGTCAAGAAAATCATTGGCATCATACACCAAAAACTCTCTTACATTATGTGAAACTACATTACATCAATGTCAATTTGTAACTTAATTTTATACAACATTTGTAATTGTTTCTATTTACATATTATTTGCCTTCGGTTGAGTTTCATTTTGTAACATAGGTTGAGAATTATTTTCAATTGGAAAGTAATTCATTCTTTGTATATCTACATAACTTTTTTCTTAATCTCGAAAATATTTCTCCACTTAATGGTTTAAAAAAAATATTAGATATATGTTCTTAAGAATAACGGTCCTCCGCCGTTATTTCATTTAGTGTAAAGTTATCTTAGAAAATAAAAATATATGTCTATATATTTACTTATATTATGTAATGCTCGTTTTTTTTTCATTATGGGCTCGGTCATCTAGTTGTTTCAAAATATTTCGTAACTATACACATGCACAGTCACTAAGCCATAACATATTATGTCTTTATTGTGTATAATGAGACAACGGATTGTTCTTCCATGACACACAACTTCATTTTTTGTCTTTTGTGTCTTGAAAAGAGTCATTGTCGGAAAAAAATAATCAAATATCCATTATTCACATTTTCATAGAAAATTCCTAGTTCTACATATCCTCTTAGATATATCTCAATACTCACTGTGTTGTTTGAAAATGTTCTTTTAGTCGTTTATTCAATCGTTCATTCATGTATAAACTAATTAAACTCACAATATACATTATATATATTTAAAAAAATATTACATTTACATATTTTACATTTGCTTATTTTACATTTGCTTATTTGGCTAACTTACTCCTTATAACTACTAGATTATTTACTACTTTACATTCATTCATATCAAACTTACATAACCATTCTTTCACATATTTTGTTTAATTTATAAAAATATGTTTTTAGTTTGCACAACTTATACTACAAGAAAATTGTTGAAATAGTATAAGTTATATAAGGTAATTATGATATAATCTTGTATATTAAGATTATATCATATATTCTATTTAAAGTAGTTAATAAATAGACATGTATATAATTGAGTTAGGGTTTGGATAAAATAAGAAGGTTTAAATTTCTCATCCCCAATGCCTCTCTATCAATATATTCGTTTTCTCTTTCTCGAATTCAGTTTTGTAACATGGTATCAGAGCTAAGGTTTTCTGCTATTTTCAAGGTTTTTTGATCTGAAGGCTCAAAACACGACATAATTGAATTGTCGTAGAAGATGGAAAAAATGGATGCAGCATTAACAGGAAGGGAGTTGAAGGAAATTTTAGAAGGTATGGCCAAATTGCTTGTAGGAAGAGAAGATGTATCGCCTCAACATAACAATACTCTCAATCGAGATTTGAAGTTGGAATTACTCCCAATAGAGCAGAGACTTGAAGGAATGAAAAACTATTTGAGTTGGTCGAGAAAGATGAGACTCATACTAGAGTCAAAATATTTGGAAGATTACATTGACGACTCGTATGAAGAACCCACTGATACTACCAGCACATCATGGAAGGTGTGGAGGGCGACTAATTCTCTGGTGGTTGCATGGATAATAGGATCACTTTCTCCTTCTATCGCGGGGTTGGTAGAAGGTATTAATAAAGCATCTGATATATGAAAGATTTTGGCTACTCAATTCTCTGGTATTGGGAATATGATGACTGTGATTGAGATTGAAGATAAGTTGGACGCACTAAAGCAGGGGGAGCGAAGTATAATAGAATACAGTACTAAGCTGAAAAGGTTATGGTCCGAACTTGATTATTATGATCCATTAATTACATCTGATCCTTCAGATACAACTTCTATTAGAGCATGGATGGAGTGACGACGTGTGATTCGCCTCCTGAGGGGACTAAATCTAGAATATGAAAACAAGAGAGCAATGATATGTCATCAGTCTCCAATTCCTCCGATGGAAGATGTTATTGCTGCACTAATTCATGAGGAGTCAAGACAAAAGGTTATGAACACTTCTAAGATATCAGCAATACCAGTTCGCTCTACTCTAGTAAAACTGATTATTGACAACCGATAATGCTATAATTGTGGGAAGAATGGACATATTAGCTGGAATTGTTCCTCGACACGTATTCATGCATGGGGTGGAACAAGTCATAGCATCAGAGGACGTGGAGCCCGAGGTTAAGGTCGAGGTTGTGGACGATTTGGGGGACAAACCTATCGTGCTAAAGGTGCTGACATTTTAAACAACGACATGCGTTATGCTAATGCTGACTCAGGTACTATTGCATATGCATTTTCTTCTAAACCATCTTCCACAGAATGGATTATTGATTCAGGCACATCTAGACATGTGACAGGAACATCAGTAGAGTTTATTACATATACTGGTTCTCCACCTTTTTCCCATAATAGAGTTCAAACTGTTGATGGCACATTTCAACCGCTTATGGGATTCGGCTCGATTAAATGCACTTCATCAATTACATTATCATCAATTCTACATGTCCCATCATTTCCGGTTAATCTATTATCAGTTAGTGCAATTAGTGATCAATTGAACTGTCAAGTAATCTTTGATCAAGATTCATGTGTCATTCAGGAAAGGAATACCAAGAGAACAATTGGGACTGGACGGAGGCTTGATGGATTGTGGTATCTTATGAGAGATGAGTCTAGCACAGCTTTAACCACTACTTTGTCTGAACGAGCAATGAATGAAGTCATATTGGAGCATCGTCGTCTTGGTCATCTATTGTTTGAGAATCTTAAGAGGGTAAGGCCTGACTTGATGAATAATGTAGAACGTAGCAAGCTTGTATGTGATGCTTGTGAGTTTGGAAAACATACAAGAACACGTTATTCTCCTACTAGTTTAAGAAGTATTTCACCATTTTCGTTGATACATTCTGATGTTTGGGGACCATGTCCAGTTACTTCGATTGGTGGATTCAGATGATTTATTACATTTATTGATTGTTACTCAAGGATGACATGGGTATATTTGATGAAAAATAAATCTGAGACACTGGTTTGCTTTAAAGATTTTTTAGCTTTGGTGCAAACACAATATAATGCCAAAGTGAGTACTCTCCGTACAGATAATGGTACTGAATATGTTAATAGAGAATTCTCATCGTATTTATCTACAAAGGGGATTCTGCATCAGACCACATGTCCAGATACACCAGAACAGAATGGAGTGGCAGAACGGAAGAATCGACACTTGTTAGAGGTAGCTTGCACACTTCTATTTACAATGAATGTTCCAAAATATCTATGGAGTGAAGCAGTATTGACGGCAACATATTTAATTAACCGGATGCCTTCTCAGATATTAAACTTTCAATCTCCTTGTGAACTTTTGATGGGACGCAATATATATGCAATCCGTCCTCGTGTATTTGGTTGCGTATGTTTTGTGAGAGATCATCGTCCCACAATAACTAAACTTGATCCACGTGCATTGAAGTGTATTTATGTGGGCTATTCTAGCACTCAGAAAGGTTACAAGTGTTGGTGTCCAAGCGAGATAAGACTTTTTGTGAGTATGGATGTAACATTTCGTGAGAATGAACCCTTTTATGGTGAATCAACAACGTCATCCACAGTGCTAGATGATTTGACTGAAGCACAACATGAAAATGAAGAGAGAATTAGTGATAATAAAGAAGATGATGTCATTGTAGGTATAATCCCATGTCCTAAGAGATTGAGTAGCAATGAAGGAGGGATCAATGAACCAGAATTGAAGGTTTATAGTAGAAGGAACAAGAGTTGTGCTCAGGGGGAGGAAGATAAAGAAGATGATGGAGAGCGACAAGAACAGATACTTATACCACACTCATTGCCCACATATGTCCCAGATACCCATCAATTTTCTGACGATTCCTCATCATCACTAGATGTCCCAGATACCCATCAATCTTCTGACGATTCCTCATCATCACCATATGTCCTAGATACCCATCAATCTCCTGACGATTCCTCGTCATCACCAGATGGTAATGAATCTCTGCCCATTGCTATTCGTAAAGAATCTAGAGCTAATGCAGGAAAACCTCCAATTAGATATGGTTATGAATATGATATATCTAATTATGTCTCATATGAATCTGTCCCATCTACATACAAGACCTTTATTGTATCATTACAGTTAGTGCACATACCAAGAAATTGGCAAGAGGCTAAAAATGATCCAAAGTGGCTTGCAGCGATGCATGAGGAGATGCGTGCATTAGAGAAAAATAAGACATGGGAACTGACATTACTTCCAAGTGGAAAAAAGGTTGTTGGATGCAAATGGGTATTCACTGTTAAGCAAAATGCTGAAGGAAAGGTTGAAAGGTATAAATCAAGATTGGTAGCAAAAGGCTACAGCCAGGCGTATGGAATAGATTATGATGAGACATTTGCACCAGTTGCTAAAATGAGTACCGTCAGAATACTTATATCATGTGCTGCCAACTTTGGATGGAAATTACATCAATTAGATGTAAAGAATGCATTTTTGCATGGAGACTTATAAGAAGAGGTATATATGGAAATTCCACCTGGATTTGATACAATGAAGACCACTGGGAGGGTATGTAAACTTAAGAAGTCTTTGTATGGACTCAAGCAATCACCAAGAGCTTGGTTTGACCGATTTTGACATGCAATAGTTAGAATGGGATATCAACAATGCAATGGAGATCACACAGTTTTCTATCGACACTCAAATAATCAAGTTGCTATCCTTGCAGTATATGTAGATGATATTATTATAACTGAAGATGATAACGATGAGATATTGCGACTAAAGCAAAGATTGAGCAAAGAATTTGAAGTGAAAGATTTGGGTGCACTTAAGTATTTTCTTGGTATTGAGATAGTTAGGTCTAGGACGGGTATAGTGCTTTCCCAGAGAAAATATCTATTGGATCTACTTACTGAAACAAGGATGTTGGGTTGTCAAACTGCTGCTACTCCAATTGAACCAAATCATAAGCTATGTGCTCAGTCAGGGGACCCAGTGGATAAAGAACAATACCAAAGAATTGTGGGACGACTTATCTACTTGTGTCACACACGACCAGACATAACATATGCGGTTAGTATTGTAAGTAGATATATGCATGATCCTAGGACAGAACATTGGGAGGCAGTTATGCGAATATTGAGATATCTAAAGAGTAGCCCGAGAAAAGACCTTTGGTTCAAGTCTCAAGGTCATACTAAAGTTGAAGGATTTTGTGACTCTGATTGGGCTAGTTGTGTAGATGATAGAAGATCGACATCGGGTTATTGCGTGTTTTTTGGAGATAATCTTGTATCTTGAAGAAGTAAGAAACAGGAGATGGTCGCAAGATCAACAGCAGAGGCAGAATACAGAACTATGACTCAAGGCATATGTGAGATAATATGGATAAAGAACTTATTGATAGAGTTATGTTTATTCAGGAAAGAACCCATTAAGTTATGGTGTGATAATAAATCAACGATCAGCATTGCTAACAATCCAGTTCAACATGATAGAACCAAACATATTGAAATTGATCAATTCTTCATCAAAGAGAAACTTGAGAGCAAGATCGTGGAGCTACACTACATGAAGACTGGCGAATAATTAGCAGATTGTTTAACTAAAGGATTAGGAACTAAAGAGTGGATTAATATTTGAAACAAGATGGGAATGATAGATATTTATCGCCCATCTTGAGGGGGAGTGTTGAAATAGTACAAGTTATTTAAGTTAATTATGATATAATCTTGGATATTAAGATTATATCATATATTCTATTTAAGGTAGTTAATAAATAGACATGTATATAATTGAGTTAGGGTTTGGAGAAAATAAGGAGGTTTCAATTTCTCATCCCCAATGCCTCTTTATCAATATATTCGTTTTCTCTTTCTCGAATTCAGTTTTGTAACAAAAATATTTCATTTTAGCTAATTTTGTTGCGTCAAATTCAATCTTAATAGGATTAGTAAACTTATTTTTTTTTGCACAAGATTAGTAAACTTATTTAATACACATATTCATTCTACTATGGAGGGTAGCACATAATTAAAATAGAGAATGCTTTAATAAACAATTCATAGAGTTATTCCTAAGAAATTGAAGTTTTCACGAGGGGTGTTTATATTATACAATTATTTACATGCACATTCTCTCCATGGAGTGATCACAAAACATAATATTTTTACCAACCACCTTCTGTACAGACCAAAGTATAAAACATATCTTTGTGAAGAAGAAAATAAACACAAATATAATCTAGTTGCTAAATGTGAGATGAGAACCTCAATTAGCAGAATTATTAACAAAAGATTTATGGTCTATTGAGATGCTATCCAAGATGGGCTTGAAAATAGTATTGAAATATTATATACAATTTGTGAATACATTTGTAATTATTTTTACATTTTACTTTTGTGTAAGAATTTGTTAAAATTGTAAAAATGTAGAAGTTATTAGGATCGTTATAAGAGTTTGGGATGTAATTACAGCTTATATATTTGAAATTTAATGGAAATCACATAAAATTTCTATGCATTTTTTTCCTTTATTTCTTCTCTATAATAAAATATTTTTAAAATTTTATTTTCTCCAAATTACTTATCTTCTTCCCTCAATCTCCCAAGATCAACTAGTTTTCATTATAATTTGTCAATAATTAGTATTATGATTTTGTTGTTGCTTATAACACCTTAATATGTTAAGATATTTTTCAAGAGTTCGTCATAATATTTTATTTGATTTTTCAATAAAATTTCTAATTTTCCAAGAGGTCAATCAAGTTATATTCTTACTTTAATGCATTTTATCAAATTATTCAAATAACCCTAAATATATATTTATGATAGAGTTTACCTAAACGTGTTTTGAAATATTGACTCATTAATTGTAATATGTAAAATATTTTAATGATTTATCCATTAATAATAAATTTATATTATATAAATATAATCATACGCTAATCTATTATAAATATATAATACCTTATTTATTTGTCTAAATATACATTAACTTAATGGTTGATATAATGCTCATGTGCAAAACTTGATATAAGACAAATGTGTTGAATTTTTCCTAGCAAAAGAGGTTGTTGACTAATGAATAAATCTTTTTTTAAAAAAAAATTAACTAATATTTTTCCAAGGTCAAACTTTGTTTTAATTTTGATTCCATTTATACAATTATGTCAAACTTTGTTTTAATTTTGATTCCATTTATACAATTATGTATTTTATGGTGTTCGACTCCCAAGAATATTTGTATTTGTTAAACGCTACATAGATCAATTTTGGTGCAAAGAAATAAATAATTTATCATGAATATTGACGTATTAAATTAATTTGATTAAACAATACACAATTTTCAAGAATTCTATATTTTCAACTTCAACTATTATTAAGAAGATAATGGTACAACTTTCAAGAATGCTATATTTTCAACTTCAACTATTATTAAGAAGATGAATGATATTACATTGCATGAATGAAGATCTTGAACTCTTAATTAATTGCATACTTGAGATTCACTTAATTTATTGAACAATGTGAAATGAAACTCATGAAAAAAAATTAAGTGGGTATCAGTGGAGTACATGATTGAATAAAATGGGATAAAACTCATCTAGTAAAACGTTTTATTAGATTGTCCAACTTCTAGTTGTTAAAAAATAAGACTCCATCAAATAATATGTAAACAAAAATATTTATAAAAATAGTATAAAATTAAGTTGTTAATTGAAATTGATGTATGGAACTTTGACCGAGTAAGAATGAGTAAGAGAGTTTGTTGACTGCTCCCTATTTTTATTTCCTTGAGTTTTGAACTACATAAGTGATCTTCTAGAATGTCATTTTTTTGGATGCTCATCACGTCTAAAATGGAAGAAGAATGATTGAATTTTCGTGGCTATTATTGATTCTTATGCATACAAAACCAAAGATAACTTACTGATTAATTCAGGCAACAAAAAAAAAATATAAAAAGCTTACATTTAGGGCAAAATTAAATACTAAAGACTCAAAAGAGAAATATTATGTATAAGAGCTGGTTAATGTGCATTTGATAGCAAAGGAAATTTGAACGGACGATGATGTGAGGATCTTCAAAAGATTATTAACATAGAAGGTATGGATATTGTTCACTTGCACAAAATAACACAAGGAAAAGGTTATTTTTTAGAGAGAAGATATTCCAGCATCTTTATAGTGTGAGACCATATTCTAGAAAGTTAAAAATTTTAATCAGAATTTGAAAAGTAAATTTAATTAATTTGAGTAAATTAAGTAGAAATATTCGAGCTAAATTAGTAAGATTAAATATATTATAAATAAATATACATTTATAAATATGAAGTTGAATTTAAGAAATGGTGCTTATACAACACATTAATATGACAAATAAAAAATAAAATCTAAACTATTGGGTTAAACAATTTTATTAAGAAATATGAGTACATGAAAGATGACCTAAAATCTACTAACAACTAACTACAACTCAATCGACCTAATTATAATAAAAGCACTAAAGTCTAAATAAAAATTGTAGCCCAAAGAACAAAAGTATGCCAAGTTACATGACTCCACAACACAAATATGGACTACAATAAATAGGAATTGAAACATATGAGGAGCAAGAGCATCGGCTTGAACGACACCACTCCGATTGAAATGGACGAGCCAAGGAAGAGTGTCTCTTTTCACCCATCTATCAATTCTAGAGTACCAATGGATTCAATAAGTTTAGGTAAAGGTGAATGAAATATTAACTAATCAAGTTTCCTACATTTTAACACTTTAAGAACCAAATGTGAATTATTAAGAGAACTTTTAAAAACAATTTATTAAGAGCTAATATACTAATACTTCAATATTATATCCGATGATTAAGAATAACATATAAGGGCATTGTTTACTTTAATATACAATGACATCAAGTGTAGGCTATCATGACGAACTAGCTATATTTTTATCATCCAATAACAAACAACTAAATTTCAGAAGGTTTAACATTAAGCTGCATATAAATCAAATGCACAATTACAAATAAGCTTATGATTAATATACAATAGAATTAAATCGATTTGAATACTTACTAAAAAATGAGCGCGAAACTGAAATATTAGGCTAGGCTAAGTCTTGATTAGCAATTGAGAAGATAAGTAGACTCATTAATATTGCATCCAATCACTAGACAACTTCAAAGTTTGTCTACAACAAAAACTAAAACTTATCAAATACTAACCACTGGTTAGCTTTGGACCGAAAGAAAGGGCTCACAATTCAATTAAGGAATTAGGCATGGGTTGGACTAGGAAAATGGTGAGTAGGGTTTATCCTCATTCCTAACCCCCATGGCCCAATCATAAGCCCTCAAAATCACCCAAGATCAAATAAGATTTTCTACGACATAAAAAGAACTTACAAACATTGTAAACCAATATACATATCCAAATTAATTTAACGGAAGGAAGTGAAAGAATTATCCTAAAGAATCGTTAGGAATGGCTAGGAAGAGATAAGCACGCACCTAACTTAGATGATGAAGATTTAGCGGGATCACTAGACGTCCGTTATGGGGTAGTGGTGGTTCCAAGGTGTCACATCCCGACCCGATTTAGTCGGAGTCCTCTGATCAACCTGCCACCCTTCCCTGAGCAGCAAGGGTATCTCGACACTATTTAGTGCGACCATTCCTAAAAGGAGGTTAAGAGAAGGAAATGAATTCATGACTTAGTGAGAGGAAATTTATACAGTATATTTTTAGTCAAGCATTTTATTTGTTCACAATCATAGCCCATATTATTTTTTATTCAACATTCGTCATTTATTCATAAAAGGGTTCATTTAGTCGCATAGCAGTCTCCGACTACTCAACTTGTAGTTTAGAATGTCTTTACCGACCATCTTGGTAGAAGTCCATGACTCCTACTAAGAGTTTAAGTGGGCCTCAACAACTTGACCCTCAGACCCGCATTATACTTCGTGTCCGCGAATGTGGGACGAGACCTCTCCTTCTCCGACCTCGGTCTCAACGCGCATGAACTCCATGAGTTTCTTGACTCCCTGGACAACATACTTCCTTTATGCTCTATAAGTTGTCCAATAGCCCTTAGAACCACCACTACCTCATACCGGTGCCTCGATGGTTCTGTATGTCAGCATGCACAACCACAAATCTTTTAAAGTATGACCTTTATCTTTGGGGTACTGGCCCCACGGTTCTATTGGAACGACCCAGATTCGGTGCGATAGCTACTAGCCCAACAATTCGGCCTTGGCTCAGTAGCTGTAACATACAATTTATCCATAATGAAAATTTACGTAGGCTCATTACTCGATAGATTTTCAACGGGTTTGAACTCGTGCCCATTGGCCTTGGGTCTATTGGAGTAGCTCTAGCTCACCCCCGAAAATAGCTCCCAAATCATTTAAGCAGGTTCACGCAGTCAGGGGAGACTAATTATGAGGAAATGGTTTTTAATATAAGATCATGACCATCATCCCAATCGGGACTTATGCTGGAAGTTCACACTCACCCAATAATCATGGCGTGTTCATCCCGAGTAGATTTCCAATCTAAGGCATGCTCCACTACACAAGTACTCGGACACTCAATTTCTACATGATCCGATAATTCACATAAGGTGATGTGGTAGGTAAGACCTCATTCTTATATATATGTCCTTCAATTTTACCTAAATTGCTAGAAGTTCCTACTCACTCAATAATCGTGACGCTTCATCTTGGGTAGATTTTCAATATAAGGCATGCTCCACTAAACAAATACTCGGACACTCAATTTCTACATGATCCGATAATTCAAATAAGGGGATGTGATCGGTAAGACCTCATTCTTACATATATGTCCTTCAATTTTTCCTAAATTGTATTTAGGTCCCTAAATTTTGAAATATTTGCATTTAGGCCCTGATACCCCTTCTTCCTCGGTTAAGTCCTTAAGGTTTTATCATTTCCACATAAGTCCTAAGTTTCCTATTAATTTTAGTTCAGCCTCCAAATTTTCGAAAATCCCCTAAATTTTCTAAAATTTGTATTTTGACCCTCGATTTCTTATCTCCTCCAATTAACTGCTTAAACTCTATTAATTCCCCCTATCATGCTACTATTAGATTTCCCTGACTTCCTATGATGTCACTGAACTTTGAATTTCTAAATTTGACTTAGTTTTGAGCTTCAACGGAGTTTTATCGGAAAACAGGTTCTAGAGAGAGAAAGTTTGGATTGCTTACTGGTGAGGGGGCGTCGATTAGAGATCTGGATAGGGGTGGCTAGTACTTTTCCTAGGGGTCCTCTTAGGATCAGAGTGTGGGTCAATTGGTCACCTCAGCACAGATAATTCGATGAGAGAAGTTTCCAATGCTTCAGTTCTAAAGTAAAAAACTTTCGACGAAGTAGGGTGAAATTGGCTTACCTGTAAGGTCTCTAGAGGTCGAGTGTCGATCGAGAGGAGCTGGGAGAGGGTTGGCCTAACTACAGGAGGTCGGGGGCGACCGGAATTTAGCTCGAGGTGAGTTGTTAGTTTTGTGACTGTTAGAGTATCAACACTCTACGAGCCTTATGATGCTTCTCCGGTGGTCTTTAAATTGAGTGGAGACTGCAGCTATGCAGAGGACTTCCTTCCGGTTCTAGGGACTCCCGGTTCACCTCTTGAGATCTCTGAAATTCCCCTTGTCGAAGCTTTGGTTCACGACTTGCCGGAAAGTGGAGTCATGTTTCTTTTGGGGCTGCCCGAGCGATGGGGAGGTCGAATGGGAAGGCGCTCCTTATATAGAGGCATCAACAACTCACAGGGCTACCAGCCGGTGCAAGACTCAACATCAGACTCGCCCGATTTTGGCAGTTGTGGCAAATTTTTGGGGCATCAGAGACTCACTCTCCGTCTGACACTTGCGCTCTACTAATATTCCCAAGGTTGAAGACAACATTATTCTGCACGTACGAGCTTCACACGTGCAAATTGCCATGCGGTGCTCCGTGATTGGTTAGCCTTGCTGACATGGTGTCCAACTCAGCGTTTGAATCACTCTTTAACTCGCTGACCAGCCACGTGGCGACCTCCCATTGGTCGCCTGTTCCAACGTGGCCGTTAACCATAATCGGTTAGTCTTTGATTGAGACATGTGGTGTCCTCTCATTGGCTTATTTAAATGAAGCAGATTTCCCTATTCGCGCACTGCGTGATTGCCATGCATCAGCCCCTGATTAGCTGATTTAAATAATCTTATTTCTCTCCCAGCACACTATGCAACTGCCTCCTGTCAACTGCTGATTTGCTGAGACCATCCGACGTGGTTATGCCACATGACAACTTCTGATTGGTTTATCATTTCTCCGACATCCAAAATGGATGCTGACGCGGCATCTCTACCACATGTCAACTTCCCAATGGTTGGTCTAGTTGACTAGGCTTATCTAACATTGACCGCTATTTGGGGACACATGTCGCTCTCTTATTGGACGACCGTTACTGAGTGGATTTCCTTCTTTTTACCATTGATCGAGGACATGTGTCACACTATGATTGGTCAACACTTCTAAGCGCTGATGGGGCACGCTTCGCCATGCGTTGCTCACTAATTGGTCACACTGCTGACTGGGCGTTGACCTGGCGGTGGTCCATTGACCGACTGGATCGTTGAATGGTTCGGTCCAACTAGGATTGGTGACCCAAATTCAAAAATTGGTCGGTTCAGGCCCAATTTGACCGGTTCTCTTGAAATTAAAATTTTCTAAATTTATCTAAATTTATTTTCTATTTAGTGATGACTTTAGTTTTCCAATTTAATATTTTTAAGCCTCATATAAAAATAAATTTTTGAACCGATTTTTTACAGTTTAATCTGGTTCATGTCCGGTACACCTTTAACTTGTCTGGTTCTCACATCCCATCCCTATTATAGTTCTTTTCCATGGTTTTTTTAGTATTCATTGGCCACTTGGTACTCTCCAAATGCCTATTTTGACCCTCATTTACCAATTCCGATTCACATAGGTCATCGGTTTTCTCTTAAAATTTTTCAGTTCCCTTTTTTTCGATTCCTTGTTTCGATAGAACAGTGTTTACATAATGGTTGTTGGATAGTTTGGTTGGAATCAGGGAAGTTAATATTAGTACATTATATCAAGGGCTAAGGGAATTCTATGCACACCAAAACTTGGCTAATGGGAAAATATCTTATCTCTCCATAGTGAACAAACTCGACGAGTCTGTGTACTGAATAATGGTGCTCACACATACAGTATGATATGTATAAAATCTTAACTATCACAAAATAATAACACATAATAAATTAAGTTAGTACTTATATCCATCAACATCTCATCAACATGTGATGTAACCATATTATGTGGCTATTATTATATCATTATACTCTACATGGATGGTTGATCGACAATAAACTCTTTGTTTGACTTCAATGAAATTAGCCAATAACTTAAAAACATACAATATATTGAAGTGAATCCTCTAGAATCTTTACATAATGCTCAATGTGCATTCATAAAAACCTTAATATATAAAAAAGAAGATGAAGGGAACAAAACACTTTGTTCTACAATACTGTTCAAATATCTTAGAACTCTTACTATTGTATCAAAATGACATTACTTTCCATAATACACATATTGTAATAATTTATTTACTACATAAACCTCATATTGTTGAGATTTTTATAGTACATATATCTTCTACCCATTTACTAAATTTATCATTTTGGCTAGAGGAACTAAGTGGCTAACCTTCTAACATACATCTTTTATGTAATATCTATAAAAATAGTTTATTTGTGAAATATATATACCTATATTTTTTTAGAAATATTAATACTAATAAATAATTTACATAATACTCTAGAATCCTTTAGAATCTTTACATAATGCTCAATGTGCATTCACAAACACCTTAATATATAAAAAATAAGATAAAGGGAACAAAACACTTTGTTCTATAATACTCTTCAAATATCTTAAAACTCTTACTCTTATATTAAAATGACATTACTTCCCATAATACATATATTGTGATAATTTATTTACTACATAAACTTCATATTGTTGAGACTTTTACCGTACATATATCTTTTACCCATTTACTAAATTTATCATTTTCGCTAGAGGAACTAACTCGCTAACCTTTTAACATACATCTTTTATGCAATATCTATAAAAATAATTTATTTGTGAAATATATATACCTATATTTTTTTAGAAATATTAATACCAATAAAGAATTTACATAATGGTCTAGAATCCTCTAGAATCTTTACATAATGCTCAACGTGCATTCACAAAAACCTTAATATATAAAAAAGAAGATGAAACGAATAAAACACTTTGTTCTACAATACTCTTCAAATATCTTAAAACTCTTACTCTTGTATCAAAATGACATTACTTCCCATAATACACATATTATGATAATTTATTTACTACATAAATCTCATATTGTTGAAACTTTTATAGTACATATATCTTCTACCAATTTACTAAATTTATTATTTTGGCTAGAGGAAATAAACAGCTAACCTTCTAACATACATCTTTTATGCAATATCTATAAAAATAGTTTATTTGTGAAATATATATACCTATATTTTTTTAGAAATATTAATACCAATAAAGAATTTAAGCCATAAGCATTCTAAGCTTAAAATTTGATCACTAAACAATTATAATATTGTTAACATATAAAAATCAATACTATAAAATATGAATTATTTAACTTTCCTTTGGTAAATAATGCAATATGTATTTTAGAAAAAAATTTCATTTCATTCCCTAATACTTTCTTTAATATATAAATTGATCATTTTAAACAACACATAACATTGCACAATATATTCTCCATGTCTATAATACCTTAGGTAATTACATGTACACTTCATTCAAATCACTATTAAATAATGCATTTCTTATGTCTATTTGCAACAATTGTGATTTCATTATACTAGATAATGCAATAAATAATTTAACAAAGAAAATATTTCTAAATAATTTTAATTTATACATCCATTTACAACATATTCCTCATTTTTAATCATGACATAAGCTGTGTTTGGATTGAGTGATTTGGAGGAATAAGGGTTTGGAATGATGAATAAATCACTTATTTGGTAAAAAACGGAGTGGTTTGGAGGTGTGGAGAATCACTCAACTCTTACAAATCTCACCATTTACATTAGCACCCAATACCCAAAAAATGGGGTTATTTAAAGGGATTGTATACTTAAATTACTTTAATACCCTAGTTTATTATTTATTATTTATATTATATTATTTATTTTTATTCTTATATATTTTAAATAAATTAATAATATTTTATATAAAATTATATAATATAAATATTATACATAAAAAATTATTATACAAAATGTATTTAATATAATTTAATTATATATATAGTAGATAATAAATTATTTAATTTAATTAAAATTCTAAATTTATCTTTCAAATTTTTTATTAATAATCCTACACCTCACTTCACCTCCATCTAAATGACAGATTATTAAAAAATTTTAACACCTCCAAATCCATCACTTCACTTACTCAACAACTCTGAATAACTCCGAATACTTCACCTTCAAATCCATTCGAAACACTCAACCAAACATAACCTAAAACTTATATTTCTTCCCTAATAGCTTCACTCAATTTTTATATTTAATAGCATCTTCATATGTAGGGGTTCTATTTGTGTATCTAAAGCAAAAATATATTCACTCTATTCATAAAATCTAATGTAAGATACATACTTATTCATACGATGCTTAATCTCACAATTAGAGTTAATATTGAGTGATAATAATTACTTCCGACCTTTTTATTTTTCATCCAAATTTTGTACTCAATTTTGAATCAAGCTCACCTAAATCATTATTATTAACTAAACTATATATAGAAAATACATCTATAGAGATATTTTTCCTTATATCTAATAATAAAAATAATCATGATAGAAAATCACATTGCTAGATATTGATATGAAATTACTCTATAAATTCAAAATTTTATAACTTTTATATCCCATGTCCCATGTGATAGATGATTTGAATGGAGGATTAAATTTGTTATAACACAAACACCCAAAAATAGGTAAATATTGATAAATTGATATATTCTTATATAATTTCTCAAATAATATTTTATTATTTAATCATGATGATAGAGACCTATTAATAGAGTAAAACAATCAAAACTCACTCACCATAAAATTTATAAGATGGACTTAACTAAAACATTAACGTATAAGCTACATTAAATAAATATATATTTATTTTCGTATAATGATTTTTCTTCATGAGTTTCTATATGGATGAAAATACTTAATTCCTTTTTTTTGAAAAAAATATTTCTAACCTTAATTTTTATCTAATTTAACATAAAAAAATTTATATACAAACTAAGTTTCAAAGAATACAAAATGTCATGCTTTGACCCAGTTCTCAAGTTCAACCATTGACGACTGTTGTATCATTGCCGATACTACATCAGTGTGGTCTATACTATCATAGTATCGACATGATACAATACCCATAATAAAAAAATTGAACCATAAATTTTATCCAAAATTTGTAACATTCTTAAATAAGATTTAACTCTTTAAAAATTATCATAAAATACACATGAATAACAATTATTGATATGTATATATTATTGTGACTTTTTTCGAGATCTTTATGTGGAGTGCACAGCTAGAGTTGGGACCTCAATCCAACTTAAGGGTCCTTCCATGCCCGCCATTGTCTTGAAAGGGAGTTAGGGAGGAGTGAGCTTAATGTAAAGTGTGTGAGGTTACTAACAACATGTAACACCGAAAATTTTAAAACTAGTTACAAACGATGATGAACTAGGAACGAAGAAATCAAGCTGAGATTTAAACTGTCATGCCCTGACCCGGTTTGGTTGGATCCCCGTGAACAATCCGCCACTCTCCTAGTTTATTAAGGGTTTTCTCCTTCCGTAAATCGTGTGGAGTATGACGTCCTTTTCACATGTATCTTTACTTAAATAACATTAATCAAAACTGAATATATTAATCTTACATACCTGTCTTGCATGTTCAACTATCGGAAGATCTTTAAGTGAGTTTCCCCCTTGGTTACCAGAAAAGGGGCAAAGGGAGTGGGTGAGTTCGACAACTCAGTGAATGGGTGTTGAGAAAGAGAATTCAAAATATCTTTAATCGGAGTGTGCCGGACTCCTTATTTCTTTCAAAAATATTCTTTTCCTTAAATTTCCAGTTATTTAAAACCAATTTTCCTAATTTCCATATTAGGTGTGTTTAACAATTAATACATGCCCTTCATAAGGAAGGGAATCACACATTCACAGGACAGGCCGTCCACTGTACCCACTTGTGGCATCAGAGTGACTTTACCAGCCACTTAGATAGAAGCCCGTCCACTTCTACCTTAAGAATGAGTGGATGTTCGCGACATCCGACCCTTAAACTCGAAATCAACTCCGTGTCCGTATGAGGATAAAGACCTCATCCCGACCACACCCTGGTCAGATGCGCATGAAGCTACGTTGAGCTTCCTTGACTGCTAGTATGACAAACTACCCTTATCTCCACCATGTCGTCCAGTAGCCCCTAGGACGCATCACTACCCCTCTTAGGCGTCTTAATGGTCCCAAACCTCAAGTGCATGAAAAAAAAAGTTTTCCACAAAGCCATTTATCTTTGGTGCCACTAATCCAACGACTCTAACCCTCAACTCGACCTACAACTATTTGTCTAGATCGGTCCGTCGACTTGGTCCTGTCGCACTGCCGCCAGTCCATCGAGTATGTCGGTCCTGTCTTGGTACCATGGAGAAATCACAAAATTCACTTATTAAGAATTTTCATGGCTTAATCATCAAGTTTGTTTACGAGCTCCTGCTCGTGCCAACTGGCCTTGGGCCTATCGTACGTGATTTTCCAAAACTGGGCATTTTAGACCTCAAGTTCCAAAATCGAGGCCTCTGGCCTATTTGAGCAAGTCCAGCTCTCATCAATAAGGTCTCCCAAAAGTTTTAAGCATTGGCACACAATCAGGGGAGAACACTTCTAACAATAATAAACTTTCCATCCAACACATCAATCGGGTGTGGTGACATCTCCACTTACAACCGGTAAGCAGGTTTTCTACTTCATTCCAGGAAGTCCATCATACCAACTAGGTATGATATACTTACAACCGGTAAGTAGTTTTTTTGCATAGTTCTCACATCACTCCAATAAGGTGTGATATCAAAATTCCACATAGAAGTGGATTTTCATTTTCGATGTGCTCATCATCCCAACATGGTATGATGTGAATAAACCCACTCACCCGATAACCGTGACGTGTTTGTCCTCGATTGATTTTTTCCAAGTCGACGTGAGCTTCTCTTGTTAGCGATCCGATCCTTTGTGGTCCTACATGATTTGGACAACCTCATCTATTAATACTCGACATAACAACCTTCGTTCCTCACAAATGAATGACTAAACTCAAAACTTTAAGTTAATTGCACTTAGGTCCCTAAAGTTCATTTTCCTTGACTTTAGGTCCCTAATGCAAACTTTTTCCCAAATTGAGTTCCGAAACTTCCAAAATTTACTTTGGTTCCTCAATTTATTCAAAATCACTTAAGGGGTTCAAGTTTCCTAAATTTCCAATTTGGTCCCCAACTTTTTAAAAATTACCATTTTGCCCCTACTTTACAAAAATGGCAATTTGACACCAATTATTTTAAAAAATTGACCAATTGTTCCTCCAACATCTTTTTCATGGCCAATTGATCCTCAATTTTGGGAAATTGTAATTTGGTCCCTTAATTTTACGAAATTCCTAAATTTCTCCAAAATATTCCTCAATTTTCTCCCTTTCAAACTGACCGAATTTATTATGAAAAAAATTGGTCAAATTTGATTTCACCAAATTGACCATTCAATCGAGGTTAATTGCTACAGTTGAAGGTATGGATCAATTCCTACACTTCCATATGATTCAATTGAGCTTTGAATCGTGTTATTTGGGTCAAAATTGAGCTCAAACGGAGCTTCGCTGGAAAACTAAACTTAGAGAGAGAGAGCTTCGAAAGCTTACCGTTGGAGTTGTGGCATTCCGAGCTTTCGATTGGGGCAGTGAGCTCTCATTCTAAGGTTCTTTCTAGGATCAAGAATTGCAACAATTCATGTCAAATTGAGTGAGAATTTGGTTAGTGAAGTTTTACCATTTCTCTCTCTAACGCTGATAAGAAATTATAGAGTGGAGCGAAAGTGGCTTACCTTTCAGCTCTAATTCGATCGTATGAGGGCTGTGAGACTGTTGAGAGAGCTTGGTTTAGCATGAGAAGGGCTCAATTTGGCCATTTTTAGCTCGACCAAAACATGGCAGCTTCGGTCCGCTAGAGCTGCTTCACTGTTTGATTATGTCGGCGCTTCTCCAGTGATCCTTAGATCAAATGGAGGTTGCTATCAAATAGCTGACTCCCCCCAAAGTCTAAAGAGCCTGACCTCGCCTTCCAAGGATGAGAAAAATGCCCAAGTCGGAGCTTTGGTTCGAGCTTTACCGGAAAATGGAGCAGTAGAGAGAGAGAGAGACGTTTTCAAGTGTGTGAAGGATGAATGGAGAGTAACTCTTTATATAGGGAGCACGAGTACTCTTTGGTTGTTCGATTGGCGCCTTTATGGTGATCATTCATGGCCTAAAATGCCATGAATGGAGACTTTTCACCTTTGTCGACACTATTCACTTTTTCGGCGAGTGAACAATGATGTCATCTAAGGGAAGAAGACAACACTGTTTCGAACTGGACCAGACCGGTTTGAACCGGGTTCAATGCTTAAATCGGCCAGTTCAGGTCCAATTCAACAAATTTTTTCAAAATTAAAAATTTCTAAATTCATTCTCTATTCAACGATGGCTTCAAATCCCCAATTTGAATATTTTATGCCACCTAGAAAAATAAATTTAAAAACTGCTTCAATAGTGGTTGAAACTGGTTCGGGTCTGGTTCACCTGAACCGGTTTGGTTTTCTCTTCCAATTTATCCCAAAGTCCTTTTCCATGACTTTTATGATCTTTAAGTCACTCGAGATTTATAAATTTCCCAAACTGCTCTTTTTCTATCGAATAAAGTTTATGATTCCACTTGGTTTTCTCTTTGGAAATAACCGGTTCCTTTTCCAGTTTTCTTATTATAAAAGGATGGGGTTTACAACTCTCCCCAGCTTTTAGGGGTTTTGTCCCCAAAATAGTTACATATCGAACAATTGAGGGTACCCATCCCTCATCACGCTCTCAGTCTCCCATGTCTCTTCTTACACGAGTTTGTTTTGCCAAAGAACCTTGACCATAAGAATCCTCTTATTCCTCAAGCTCTTATCACTCTGTTCGATGATTCGTACCAGCTTTGCTTGATTGGTCAAGTTCTCCTCCAGCTCTGGTGGAGGTCGGTCCAACACATGGCTAGGATTAGGTTGGTACTTCTGCAGTACCAAGATATGGAATACGTCATGTATTCTTTATAAGTCTAGAGGTAGTTCCAATTTGTAGGCCATTGGTCTTATTCTTTGGACGATGGGATAAAGACTGATGTACCTTGGTTTTATCTTTCCCCATTGTTGAAATATAAGTATTGTTACAACCCAACTTGGTTTGGTCAGATCCCTATGATCAACCTATCACTCTCCTAGTTTATTAAGGGTTTCCCCTTTTTTAAACCGTAAGGAGTAAGGCATCCTTTAAACCTTTACCTTTCTTGGAATAACATTAATAAAAATTGCATGAAATTTAAACATTCCATACCTATCTTGCAGATGTAGTTAACTGAAAGTCCTTGGGTTGGTTTTTCCTTGGTTACCTGAAAGGGGTACAAGGAAGGGGGGGGGGGGATTGAGTTCGACAACTTAGTGAATGGGGGTTTAAGACTTGATTTTCAAAAAGAATATTTTGAATTAGAGTGTGTCAAACTCCTTTTTTTTCCTTTAAAATATTTCATTATCAAATCTTGGATTTTATAGCCATTTTTCATTATCACGATGTGTTTATCAACCAACACACACACCTTCATCATGAAGGGAACACACATTCGCAGGGCCGCACGTCCACTACACCCACTTGTGGTGTCGGAGTGAATTTACCGGCCACCTAAATAGAAGCACGTCCACTTCTTCCTTGAGAATGAGTGGATGTACGCGACATCCGACACCCAAACCCGAAAAACAACTCCATGTCTGTATGAGGACAGAGACCATATCAAGGTCTCGTGCGCGTGAAACTTAAACGTAGTAGCTTTAGGAAGCCCCAAACATAGTAGCCTCGTGGAGTTCAAACATAGTAACTCCGTGAAGTCCAAACATAGTAATTCTATGACTAACTAGTACGATGAGAAACTCAAACACAGTGGCTTCTCTTTCCCTTATCGCCACCATGTCATCCAGCAGTCCTTAGGATGCATCACTACCTCTCTTGGGCGTCTTAATGGTCCTAAAATTCAAGTGCATGCACAAACAAAGTTTTCCTTGAAAGCCATTTAATCTTTGGCACCACTAGTCCAATGGCCCCGTCCTCAACTCGACCTTCAATTGTTTTCTTTATCTTCACGCAAGCTTATCCTTGTTGGCATTCCCGGTATTTCATGTTTCTACATGATATGAACATCCTTGTCCATTATCTCTTAGCCTAATAGCCTTCATTCATCGTGAATGGATGAACTACTCAAACTTTTCAATCTATTACATTTAGGTCGGTAAAGTTCTTTTTCTTTAACTTTAGGTCCCTAATGCCGATTTTCCCCAAATTGAGTCCCTAAACTTCTAAATTTCACTTTAGGACCTCAATTTATTTAAAATCACAAAAGGGGTTCAAGTTTCCCAAATTTCCAATTTGGTCCCCAATTTTTCCAAAATTACCATTTTGCCCTTACATTACAAAAATGGTAAGTTTTACCCCAGAAATTCCAAAAGTTGCCTAATTGGCACTCCAACATCTTTATCATACTCAATTGGCCCTCAATTTCATGAAATTGCACTTTAGTCCCTCAAATTTTTGAAATTCCCAATTCGCCCCCAAATTTTCCCTCAATTTCAACCTTTTAACTTAGTGAAATTTGATTTCATCATATTGACCAATCAAATGAGTTTAATTGTTGAAATTGAAGTTAGATTGTAGTTCCTACACCTTCATACAATTCAATTGCATTTCTAATCGCACGATTTGATGTCGAAATGAGCTTAAATGTAGCTTCGCTGGAAAACTGAATGTAGAGAGAGAAAGCTTCAAAAGTTTTCTATTGGGGGCGCGACGGTCCGAGCCTTCAATTTGGGCAGATTGCTCTCGTCCTAAGGTTTCTTCTACGATCAAGAATTGCATCAATTGATGCCGAATCAAGTGAGAATTTGGTCATTGAAAATCTGCCGGTTCTTTCTTTAGCACCGATCGGAATTTACAGATTGACTTACCTTTCCGCTCTAATTCGGCCGTAGGAGGGTTGAGGAGGTGTTGGGTGTGCTTGGTTTGGCCTAAGGAGGGCTTGAATTGGCTGATTTCAGCTCGGTCAAAATAGGGCAGCTTCGGTCTACTGGAGCTACTTCACTGTTCTATCATGCCGATGTTTCTCCAACGACCCTTAGAGCAAATGGAGACTACAAGCGTGTAGCTGACTTCTCCTCGAATCCAAAGGACCTGATTGCACCTTCTTTGGTTTAGAAAAGACCCTATATCGGAGCTCTGGTTCGAGCTTCACCAGAAAATGGAGTAGTTGAGAGAGAATGGAGTTTTCAAGTGTAAAGAGGATGAATGAGGAGGGTCTCTTTTTATTGGAAGCTTGGGGACTTCTTGGCTGTCCAATTGGTGCCTTAATGGTGGTCATTCATTGCTTGAAACTCCATAGTTGGAGACTTTTCAGCTTCACCGATGTTGCTCGATTTTTCGACGAGTGAACATTATTGTTATCTAAAGGAAGAGACGACACTGTTCTAAACTGGACCGGACCGGTCTAAACTGGGTTTAATGCTTATACTGGCCGGTTCAGGCCCGATTCGACCAAATTTTTCACAATTAAAAATTTCTAAATTCATCTAAACACATTATCTACTAAATAGTGTCCTCAATTCTCCATTTTAAATTTTCTAAGCCACCTAGAAAAATGAATTTAGCATATAGTTCAATAGTGGTTCAATCCAGTTTGGATCCGGTTCACTTGAACCGGTTTGGTTTTCATCTCTAATTCATCTTAAAGTCTTTTCATGACTTTTGTTATTATTTTGGTCACTTGGGATCCATAAATTTCCCAGTTTGCCCTTTCTCTATCGGTTCCGATTCATGAATCGACTCGGTTCATAAATTGGTTCATTCCGGCTCGGATTTGGTTCTCCTGAACCGGTTTGGTTTTCTCTTCCAAATTGTCCTAAGGTCCTTTTCCAATGTTTTATGAACCCTTTGAATCACTTAGAAGTTATAAATTTCCCAAATTGCCCATTCTCTAATTATCGGGTTTGTGAACTGATTCGATTTTCTCACTCGAGTTGACCGATTCTTTCCTCAGTTTCCTTGTCTTTAAGGGATAGGGTTTACAAGTATTTCCCTCAATGGGGTTATCTTTAGGAACACTTGGTCCCCCACGTCAAATTCTAGATCCTTTCTCCTTTTGTCTGCATTGCTCTTCTGCCTATCCTGGGCGGCCTTGAGTCGACTTCTGATTATCTTGATCTTTGTTGTGGCATCTTTGATTAACTCGACCCTTTCTAGCTTTCTTTCCCCTACTTCTTACCAAAATAAGGTGGTATGACATGGTTGTCCATAGAGGGCCTCATAAGGGGCCATTTGGATACTGGCCTGATAAATGTTATTGTACACAAATTTCATCAAGTATAAGTATTCCTCCTAACCCTTATCCATGGTGAGTACGCATGCCCTCATCATGTCTTCCAGGGTTTGGATTATTCGCTTAGACTGTCCATCGGTTTGAGGATGGAATGCTGTACTCATGTGGAGCTTAGTTCCCAAGGCACTATGCGAACTTGGCCAGAACCTTGAGGTAAATCTAGGGTCTCTATCTAATACTACACTCACTAGGACGCCATGGAATCTTACTATCTCCCTACTGTATAGGACGATTAGTTGTTCTACTATATCCGCCACTCTGATTGGTAGGAAATGAGTAGATTTAGTCAATTTTTCCACAATTGACTGAAATTGCATCTCAACCCTTCCTGGTCACAGGTAGTTCTATGAGAAAATTCATGGTAATGTGCTCCCACTTCCACTCCAGGATTGGTAAGGTTGTAACAGTCTTGATGGTTTCTGATGCTTCGCTTTAATTTGTTGACAGGACAAACATCGGGCTATGTATTGTAATATCCCTCTTCATTCCTTTCCACCAATATCCTTGTTTGAGGGTGCGATAGATTTTAGTACTGTCCATATGCATCGCATACACAGAGTCATATGCCTCTTCCAAAATTAATCTTTTTAGTTCCTTATCTTGAGGTACACACTCTACCTTTATAGGTCATAGTCCAGTTTTATCTCTTTGTTGACCGGATCCAAATAGGGTTGGAGTTCCTTATCCAATTTTTGCTGGACCTTAATTTGCTCTGTTAGGCTGTGTCTCCCTTTTGTCCATCTTCAGGTCCACCTCCATTCTCCCCAATTGTTACAACAAAGGTATGTAACTTGTCTTTATTTGTATCACTTCAGTTTGGTATTTGCGACTTAGGGCATCTGTCACCACATTGGCCTTCCCGGGGTGATACTCTATCACAAGGTCATAGTCTTTAACCAATTCCAGCCATCTCCTCCGGTGGAGGTTCAACTCCTTATGAGTTAGAAAGTACTTAGGACTTTTGTGATCAGTGTATATCCTACACTTAACCCTGTAGAGGTAGTGTCACCAAATCTTTAAGGCGAACACTATCGCAGCTAATTCCAAGTCATGGGTAGGGTAATTCCACTCATGTACCTTAAGTTGTCGCGAGGCGTAGGTGATAACCTTTCCTTGTTTCATCAGTACACATCTGAGTTCTTGTCCAGATGCATCGCTATAGACGGTGTACTCCCTCGTAGTTGGATTAGGTAGAGAGAGTACATAGGCGGTTGTTAAACGAGTCTTTAACTCCAAGAATGATTTCTCACAGCATTCATCCCATTTATGCTATACTCCTTTCCTGGTGAGCTGAGTCAAAGGGGCACCTATCTTAGAGAAATCTTGTACAATCTATCTGTAGTATCTCACCAAGACTAAGAAGCTTCGTATCTCTGAGGGATTCCTAGGTGCCTTCCAATTGGATATGGCTACCACCTTTTCTGGGTCTGCCTTGACTCCATCTTTAGACACTATGTGTCCTAAGAACCCTATTTCCTGCAACCAGAACTCACACTCGGAAAATTTTGCATATAAGTGGTTTTCCCGTAGTATCTCCAAGGTGATTGCCAAATGTTCTTCGTGTTCTAGCCTGGTTCGTGAGTATATAAGAATGTCATCTATAAATACTATCACGAACTTGTCCAAGTGTGGCTAGAATACTAGGTTCATTAAATCTATGAAGGCTGCAGGGGCATTAGTTAAGCCAAAAGGCATCACCCTAAATTCGTAATGTTTGTATCGAGACCGGAATGCGCTTTTAGGAATATCTTCCTATCTGATTCTGAGTTGGTGGTAGCTCGACTGAAGATCTATCTTGGAGAAGTAGGCTGCTCCTTTCAATTGGTTAAACAGGTCATTGATACATGGAAGTGGATATTTGTTCTTGATGGCAACCTAGTTCAACTTTCTATAGTCTATGCACAGTTTCATGCTCTCATCCTTTTTCTTTACGAATAGGACTGGTGCGCCCCATGGAGAGTGGCTAGGGCATATGAAATTCTTCTCCAACAGCTCATCCAGTTGCTCCTTCAATTCCTTCAGTTCTATTGGAGCCATCCGATAAGGGGCTTGAGATATGGGGTTTGTTCCTGGGATAATCTCTATGGTGAACTCCAATTGTCGGTTTGGGGGTAATCCAGGTAATTCTTCTAGGAATGCATCTGGGTAGTGTTAAACTACTGGAATATCTTTGAGTCCCTTCTCTTCGGAATTCTCATTGATTATCATTGCTAGAAAAGCCTTACAACCTTTTTGTATCATCTTTTGAGCTTTTATATGGGACACCATTTGTATTTCACTCTTCCTTCGGTCTCCTTGGAATTTTAATCCGATTGTCTCGGGAGTGTGGAAGGTTACTATCTTCTTTCCACAATCCATCCTAGCCTGATGGGTACTTAACCAATCCATTCTAAGAATTACTTCTACCTCCCTCAAAGATAATGTAATTAAATCCGCTTCCAATTTGATTCCCCCAATTCTTATCTCACATACCTTTAGCTGTTTGTCCCTATTTAACCCTTCTCCTAAGGGTGTGAGGATGTTGAGATTTTGTCCTAGAGAGGTGAGGTCTAGGGGTAGACTTGGGATAGGTCCTCTTTGATGAAGGATCTTTATGCTCCCGAGTCGAAGAGGGAGTAGACCTTTCATCCCACAAATGCACGTACCCTGGTTGGAGAAACGTATATTTTTAGAGAAAAAATTTCCTTTATTGAATAAGATTTCAATTATATGTTCTTTCTTAATCTAATTGGTAGTGTTTTGGGAAGTACCCGCTATGGTACTAGGGTCTTTCCTAGCCTCTTCTTGGGTGAGGTTGTATACTTTAGCTGGTACTCTCATTGTGGCGTCCTGTCGAGAAGTCCTTGGGTTTCCTTGGGGTGGTCCAAGCGTATTCCTTTGCTTGTTCTCCTTAAGAGTGGGGCATTCCTTTGCAAAATGCCCCACTTGTCCACATGCAAAATAGGACAAGCACACTTCCTCGTGGTACCTTTTGCACCTTAGTGGTGGTACGTCCTTTTTCTTTTGGAAACCCACCCTAATTCCCCATCTTAGGCCATTATGTACCCTCCGTCCTCCATGACGGCTTTGACCCTTGTCCTCCTTTTGGGTTGTCTGCTCCATTCGGTGGCATCGGGTCCACACCAGTCGCTCACATACGTGAGCCATACTAATCACTGCCACAGATTTGTGGGGCATCTTAGCACTTCCATACGGTCTCGTATGTCCATATTGAGACCGTCCACAACTTGCTAGCATATGTCCGCTCGTCCAGCCAAATCAGGAGTAAAGAGCCTTATCTCATTGAATTTGGTTTCATACTCCGATATAGAGTTAAGCCCTTGTCGGAGTCGGAGGAAATCTTGATTCTTCTCATTAATCAGATGAGTAGCCAGGTACTCCTCCGCGTACCTCTCCTCAAACTGCTCCCAGGTGGGTGTGGAGGTATGCAAGCTTTGGACATTGTCCCACCATCTTTTGGCACTACCCTCTAGGAAATATTATGTCAAGATCACCATGTCTTCTGGTGATATCCTAATTATCCCCATCATGTTTTTGATGTTAGCCAACCAGTTCATGGCGGCTCCCACATCTTTCTCTTCAAGAAAAGGCTTACACTATAGTTGTAAACCCCGCACTTTTGAGTTAAGAAAAACCAGGAAAAGAACCGGTCAAACCGAGTAAGAAAACCGAGCCGGTTTACATTTGAGAACACGCAATATGGAAATTTACAACTTCCGGGTGATCTAAAGGGTTCATTAAATCTTGAAAAAGAAATTTAAGAAACTTTAGAAAACAAAAACAAAACTGGTTCAGGTGAACTAGATTTTATAAGAATTTCAAAGTTAAGCGTGCTTGCTCGACAGTAGTGTGAGGATGGGTGACCTTCTCGGAAGTATTAATTTTTTTTGTAACCCGAAATTTCGGTCAAAACTTTTTATGTACGCCTTATCATAAATAACCATAAATTAATATATATTTAATTATTGTAATTAATACCAATAATTTAATACCTAAATTAAATTATTGGAATTAATAAAATAATTTAATACCGAAATTAAATTATTGGAATTAATACCAATAATTTATGGCAATATTAATACTAGTAATAAATCTCGCCCATTTAATACACGAGTTTTACGCATATATAAAGAGATCATCCCCATTTCATTCTCCTCACACTTGAACACTTCTCTCTCTCTCTTTCTACTACTACATTTCCTGGTAAAGCTTGAACCAGAGCTTCAACTTGAACAAAGGTCAGACTCTTTAGAACCGGGGAGAAGACAGCTATTTGATATCAAACTCCAGTTAATCTGAGAATCGTTGGAGAAGCGCCGACATGATGGAATAGTGAAGCAACTCCGGCGGACCGAAGCTGCCCTATTTCGGCCAAGCTGACATCGGCCATTTCAAGCCCTCCTCAGGCTAAACCAAGCCCTCCCAACACTTCCTCAGCCTTTCCACTGTCGAATTAGGACCGAAAGGTAAGCCAATTCGGCTCCCCTTTACAATTTTCGATCGATGCTAGAGAGAGAGTCGACTGAATTTCAATGACGAAATTCTAATCCAATTCCACATCAATTGATGCAATTCTTGATTCTAGGATGAACCTCATGACGAGACCTATTTGCCCAGATCGAAAGCTCGGACTGCTGTGCCTTCATCGTTGAGTAATCAAAGCTTTTTCTCTCTATAGTCTGTTTTCCGGCGAAGCTTCGTTTGAGCTCGTTCCGGCGTTAAAATCTGCGATTCAAAGTTTCTTAGAATCATATGAACATGCAAGAACTCAATTTCAACTCCAATTTCAATAATTAGAAGTGTTTGATCGGTCAATTTGATGAAATCAAATTTGTTAGTGTTGAAGAGTTGAAATTGAGGGAAAATTTGGGAATTTTTAAAATTTAAAGGGCCAAAATACAATTTTATGAAATTGAGGGTCAATTGGGCATGAAAATAATGTTGGAGGACCAATTGAGGAATTTTGGAATTTTTGGGGCAAAACTTACCATTTTTGTAAAAGAAGGGCAAAATGGTAATTTTGGAAAAATTGGGGAACCAAATTGGAAATTTGGGAAATTAAACCCCCTTTTTGGTGAAATTGATAAAATTGATGTCCCAGGATAAATTTTAAAAGTTACGAGACTTAATTTGAGGAAAAATCGACATTAGGGACTTAAAGTTAAAGATAAATAAGTTTAGGGACCTAATTGCAAATAACTAAAAGTTTGGCTTTTCTCATTCATTGGAAATGAATGAAGGCTGTTATGCGGTGTAATAATGAACAAGGTTGTTCATATTGTGTCGGAACGCGAAATACCGGGAACGCCAGCAAGGACAAGCTCGCGTGAATACAAGGAACCAGTCTAGTGGAATTCACGGCATTAACGGGTGAGTGGGTTTACAAACATTATACCTGATTGGGATGATGAGCACACCTTATAATTTAAAAATCTTTTACTGGTTGTGAGTGGGTTTACTAACATCATACCCGGTTGGGATGACGAGCACAACTTAAAGATAAAAACTACTTACCGGTTGTGAGTGGAAATTTTATATCATACTTGGTAGGGGATGATAAGTACCTCGGTATAAAAACCCACTATTTAGTGGTATTTTAATCATCACCACTTAGGGAAAGTGATGTGAAAATTATGCGAAAAAAACTACTTACCGGTTGTAAGTAGATCATACCCGGTTGGTATGATGAGACTTACTCAAAGGAAGTTGAAAACCCGTTCATCGGTTATGAATGGAGATGTCCTTATACCGGTTGGTATAATGGATAGTGAAAACCTATACTTGAGGGCTAGAATGCCCAGATTTTTGAAAATCTCGTACAGTGGGCTCAAGGCGAGTTGGCACGAGCAGGAGTTTGTAAACGAACATGATATATGTGCCATAAAACTTAATAAGTGAATTGTTTGGCCATGGTACCAAGATAGGACCGACATGCTCAGTCAACTAGCGGTAGTGCGACATGACAGGTCGACGGACTAGTCAAGACAAACAACTGCAAGTTGAGTTGAGAGTCGGGGCCGTTGGACCAGTGGCACCACATATTACATGGCTTGATAAGAAAACATTGTTTGTGCATGCACTATGATTACGGGATCATCAAGATGCCCATGAGGGGTAGTGACGTGTCCTAAGGGCCATGGACGACCCGGTGAGTATAAGGGCAGATCGTTGTTCCAAGTGTCTGTGCGAAATTTGGAGTAGCACCAAGCGCATGAGACTGGGGTGGGGACAAGATGAGGTCTCTGTCCTCATACAGACACGAAGAAGTGATTTCGGGATTGTGGGTTGGATGTCACGTACATCCACTCATTCCAAGGGTAGAAGTGGTCGTACTTCTATCCGGGTGGCGGGAAAAGTCGCTCCGAAGCCACTAGCGGGTTCAGTAGTGATATTAACTTGAGAATGTGTGTAACCTTCATGATGAAGGATGTGTGTTGGGTGATGACACACCGGTAACTAAGAAATAATGGAAAAACCCAAATTTTTAAATGAAGGGATTTTTGAAAAGAAAGGAGTCTGGCACACTCCATATAAATATTTTTCTTTAAAGTTAAAAGTAGACCTTTAAAAACCCATTCACTAAGTAGTCGTACTCCCTCCCTCCCTTATATCCCTTTCAGGAAATTCTGGAAAGCCTACCCTGAAAGACAATCAACTAAGATGCCTGTAAGACAGGTATGAAAAGTTTAAAATTTCATGCAGTTTTGATTATGCTATTCCAGGAAATGGTGCAGGTTTAAAGGACGCCTTACTCTTTACGAATTATAATAAGGGGAAACCCTTTATTAAACCAGGAGAGTGGCAGGTTGTTCACGGGGATCCGACCAAACCGGGTCAGGGCGTGATAATAGTTGATGGAGAGTCCTTAGATATTTGGGGATGTCAATTATAGGAGGATGGTTAACAAGAGGAGGATGAGATTGCACTTCTTCTGGTTCAGCCCGAGAGATGGTACCTACCTCGTTGATGAGGCTAGGTTGCCCAAATACTCGAGTGAACTCCTCGTACAACCTCTGGTGTTTTGAGCTTAGTCCAGGTAGGGTTGTCTGGGCTCCTCGGGGAGTTTCCATTGGAAGGGGTGGTTGGGTAGTGTCAGAGACTGCGACTCTTGTTCTCTTGGTTCCTCTCTTGGGAGTCATCTGAAATTTTAAAAATTATCCCTATTAGTTACTATTTTATATAGTCTTGATAATGTATTCGAGGAAATATGCTATGATACCACTCAAGTTGTCACACCTCGACCTAGTTTGGTCGGATCCCCATGAACAACCCACCACTCTCTCAGTTTATTAAGGGTTTCCTCCTTTCCTAAATCGTGAGGAGTAAGGCGTCCTTTTCACCTATATCTTTCCTATAATAACATTAATCAAAACTTAATATATTAATTTACATACCTGTTATGCAGGTTCAACTATCGAAAGATCTTTAAGTAAGTTTTCCCCTTGGTTACTTGAGAAGGGGTAAAGGGAGGGGGTGAGTTTGACAACTCAGTGAAAGGGTGTTGGGAGAAAGTATTCAAAACATCTTTAATTGAAATGTGCAAAACTACTTATTTCTTTCAAAAACATTCTTTTCCTTGAATTCCCAGTTATTCAAAACCATTTTCCTCATTTCCATATCAGGTGTGTTTAACAATCAACACATGCCATTCATCAGGAAGGGAATCACACATTCGTAGGACAGCCGTCCACTGCACCCACTTGTGGCGTCGGAGTGACTTTACCGGCCACCTAGATAGAAGCCTGTCCACTTCTACCCTAGGAATGAGTGGATGTTCGCAACATCCGAACCTCAAACCCAAAATCAACTCCATGTTCGTATGAAGACAAAGATCTCATTTCAACCCTACCTCAGTTGCATGCACATGAATCTACGTCGAGCTTCCCTGACCGTTAACATGACAAACTGCCCTTATCTCCACCATATCGTCTAGTAGCCCCTAGTACACATCACTACCCCTCTTGGGCATCTTAATGGTCCCGAACCTCAAGTGCATGCATAAGCAAAAGTTTTCCACAAAGCCATTTATCTTTGGTGCCACTGGTCCAATGACCCCGATCCTTAACTCGACCTGCAGCTGTTTATCTAGACTCGTCCGTCGACCTTGTCCCGTCGCATTACTACCAGTCCATTGAGTATGTCAGTCCTGTCTTGGTACCATGGAAAAATAACAAAATTCATTCATTAAGAATTTTTATGGATTAATCATCATGTTTGTTTACAAGCTCCTGCTTATGCCAACTAGCCCTAGGTCCAATGTACGTGATTTTCCAAAACTGGGAATTTTAGCCCTCAAGTTCCAAAACTGAGGGCTCTGGCCTATCTGCGCTAGTCCAGCTCTCGTAAAGATGGTTTCCCAAAAGTTTTAAGAATTACCATACAGTTAGGGGAGAACACTTCTGACAAAAATAAACTTTCCATCAATCACACCAACAGGGTGTGATGACATCTCCACTTACAACCGGTAAGTAGGTTTTCTACTTCCTTCCAGAAAGTCCATCATACCAACTAGGTATGACCTACTTAATTCACTCACTAGGTCATACCTAGTTTCCCAAATTTCCCAAATTGGAAATTTGAGTAGTTTTTTTCGCATAGTTCTCACATCACTCCAATCAGGTGTGATATCAAAATTCTACATAGAAGTGGGTTTTGATTTTTGATGTGTTCATCATCCCAACTAGGTATGATGTGAATAAACCCACTCACTTGATAATTGTGACGTGTTCGTCCTCGGGTTATTTTCTCCAAGTCGACGCTAGCTTCTCTTGCTGGTGTTCCGTTCCTTCATGCTCCTACACGATTTGGACAACCTCATCTATTAATACTCGATATAACAACCTTTGTTCCTCACATATGAACGACTAAACTAAAAAATTTCAATTAATTGTACTTAGGTCCTTAAAGTTTATTTTCCTTGACTTTAGGCCCCTAATGCAAGCTTTTCCCAAATTGAGTCCTGAAACTTCCAAAATTCACTTTGGGTCCTCAATTTATTCACTTAAGGGGTTCAAGTTTCCCAAATTTCCAATTTGGTACCCAAGTGTTCAAAATTTACCATTTTGCCCCTACTTTACAAAAATGGTAATTTGACCCCAATTATTTAAAAAAAATATACCAATTGGTCCTCCAACATCCTTTTCATGGCCAATTGACCCTCAATTTTGGAAAATTTCAATTTGGTCCCTAAATTTTATAAAATTCCCAAATTTCCCAAATTTCCCCCTTTCAAACTGGCCGAATTTGATTTCATCAAATTGACCATTCAATAAGAGTTATTGCTACAATTGAAGGTATGGATCAGTTCCTACACTTTCACATGATTCAATTGAGCTTTGAATCGCGTCATTTGGCTCCGAATTGAACTTAAATGGAGCTTCGCCAAAAAACTGAACTTAGAGAGAGAGAGCTTCAAAAGCTTATCATTGAAGGTGTAGTGGTCCAAGCTTTCGATCGGGGTAAGGAGATCTCATCTTGAGGTTCTTCCTAGGATCAAGAATTGCAACAATTCATGTCAAATTGATGGAGAATTTGGTCAGTGAAATTTCATCATTTCTCTCTCTAACACTGATCAGAAATTACAGAGGGGAGCCAAATTGGCTTACCTTTCTGGTCTAATTTAGTTGTATGAGGGCTGTGAGAGTATTGTGAGAGGTTGGTTTAGCTCGAGGAGTACTCAATTTGACCATTTTTAGCTCGGCCGAAACAGGACAACTTCGGTTCGTCGGAGTTGCTTCACTGATTGATTACGTCGGCGCTTCTCTAGTGATCCTCTGATCAAATGGAGGTTGCTATCAAATAGTTGATTTCTCCCAGAGTTTAAAGAGCTCGACCTCACCTTCTAAGTTTGAGAAAAATGCCCAAGTTAGAGCTCTGGTTCAAGTTTCACTAGAAAATGGAGTAGTAGAGAGAGAGAGAGAGAAGTTTTTAGGTGTGTGGAGGATGAATGGAGAGGAGCTCTTTTTATAGGGAGCTCGAGGAATCTCTGGCCGTCTGATTGGTGCCTTTATGGTGATCATTCATGGCCTGAAATGCCTTGAATGGAGAATTTTTACCTTCGCAGGTACTGTTCGCTTTTCCGGCGAGTGAATTGTTATCTGAAGGAAAAAGACAACACTATTCCGAATCGGCTAGTTCAGGCCCGGTTCGACCGAGGTTTTCAAAATTAAAAATTTATAAATTTATCTAAATTCGTTCTCTATCCAATGGTGGCTTCAATCCCCCAATTTGAATATTTTAAGCCACCTAGAAAAATGAATTTAGAAATTGGTTCAATAGTGGTTCAAACCAGTTCAATCCGGTTTAGGTCCAGTTCACGTGAATCGATTTGGTTTTCTCTTCCAATTCACCCCAAAGTCCTTTTCCATGACTTTTATGGCTCTTTGAGTCACTTGGGATTTGTAAATTTCCCAAACTGCTCTTTTTCCATCAGTTAAAGTTTATGAATAGACTCGATTTTCTCTTTCAAAATAACTGGTTCTTTTCCTAATTTTCTTATTATAAAAGGATGAGGTTTACACGAACCCACCCGTATTAGGGGACATATCAAGCTAATGATTCTAACTGATGTTTAAACTCAAGCAATCAACCATAGGGAACCCCACTTGATGAAAATTTGAGGATGGGAAATGTCTAAGTAGAAATTAGTCGAAAAAAAGTAAACTGGCAAGGTGCAAAGAGCCCCAACTATTTTGAAGAATTTGACCAACTTAGAAATGATAATCCATGAGCCCCAATCATGTGGAAATAGAGGAAAAGTACTTGGAAAAAAAATGGTGGTCAAAAAACCATTTGGGTCAAAGGTAAACTGACCAATAGACAATCGAAACCAATTGAGTTAACCCGGAGTAGTAAAATCACTCATTTTTTAGAAGGGAAATTATAATTCATAATGTGTCATTCTTGAGTCTCAATTGTAGATAATTGAATGAAGAATATTTAAAAAATAAATAAGGTAGAGAACTGTCAGAATTGGAGGTGAACTAGATGAAAAACTATCAAACTGATCAATTTATTCATGGTTTGCTACAATGCGAACATAACGACATGTTGTGTTGAGCACACACATGCGCTGCACGAGTAGGGTGCAAGGTGCACCCATGAGCGCGCATGTGCATGCATGATCGTCTTCGTCGCGTGACTTTTGACACATATACCTGATTTCAACTCGGAAATAACCCCATTCACAATGCAATTTCAAACATCATGTCCCTAAGTAAAATTAAATACAAAGTGAGGTCTTGGAGGCCCCATCTAACCAGTTATATAATGGCGTGATAGACCATTGGTTCCCCGACCTATCCATATAAAACTTGGCCTCTCCCTCGCCGATTGGTCGTGTCACACCCTGACTTGGATCGATCAGAGACCTATGATCAACCCGCCACCCTTCCTCATACTAATTTAGTATTTCTACCAATTAGATCGAGGAAGGTTGACACGCACTGGCCCAGTTTGGTTGGATCCTCGTGATCACCCCACCGCTCCCTTGGTTTAAGAGGGGTTTTCCCTTCTTTTTAATCAAGAGGAGCCAGGCGTAATTCAAACCTTGTTGTGTGGAATAACATAAATTGATAAACATGTAAGCTTAAAAGTGACATTAAGCATACCTAATGGAGGGTATATCCCCGTGTTTTCTTTGGTCATGTTTCCTTACTCCTGAAAGGGGTATAAGAGAGAGGGTGAGTTCTACAACTTAGTAAGCGGGTGTTAGGAGTGAGTTTTTAAGAAAGTAGCTTCATTTAAATTATGCCAAGGTATATTGTTTCTTTTAAATGAATTTCTCCTCAATATTCAATGTTCAAAACCCTTTTTCCCATTTTCATATTAGGTGTGTCTAGCAGACAACACACGCCCTTCATTAGGAAGGGAACACACATTCGCAGGTGCAGCCCATCCACTACACCCACTTATGGCTCGGAGCGTCTTTACTGGCAACCAAGATAGAAGTCCATCCACTTCTACCATGGGTATGAGTGAATGTTCTTGAAATTTGACCATTAGACCCGAATGTCACTCTGTGTCCGTATGAGGACAGAGACCTTATCCTTACCCCACCTTGGTCTCATGCGCAAGAAGCTACTCCAAGCTTCCCGACTGATTGGCATGATGATATGCCCTTATCTCCACCATATCATCCAGTAGCCCTTAGGACCCATCACTACCCCTTTTAGGCATCTTGATGGTCATGTACCACAAGTGCATTCACAAACAATAATTTTTCACATATGGCCATTATCTTTGGTGCTAGTGGTTCAACGGCCCCGACCCTCAACCCGACTTGCAGCTATTTGTCTAGGCTGGTCCGTTGACCTGGCCTTAATGCACTGCCGCCAGTCCATCGAGTATTTTTGGTCCTAACTCAATACCATGGCGAAATTACACAATAATTTCATTAGGAATTTTCATGGCTTTCCTTTACTCAAATTTGTTTACGAGCTCCTGCTCGTGCTCACTGGCCTTGGGTCCACTACAGGTGTTTTCCAAAGCTGGATATTTAGCCACGTGAGTTAAAAAACTGAGGCCTCTGGCCTATCTGAGCTGTTCTAGCTCCCGTCAAAAAGGTCTCCCAAATAGTTTAAGTAATGGCATTCAGTAAGGGGAGAACACTTCTAACAAAAATATCTTTTCCACTTCACCACACCTACCGGGTGTGGTGGCATCTCCAATTACAACCGGTAAATGGGTTTATCATTTCCTTAAGGAAGTTTGCCATACCAACCAGGTATGATCATCTCTACCTACAACCAGTAAGTAGGTTTTTTTCCCTAAAAGTAAGCTCATCATCCCAACCGGGTATGATGTGATTAAGCCCACTCACCTGATGACCGTGACGTGTTCGTCCTCGGTCGGTTTTGCAAGTCTATGCGAGCTTCCTCTTGCTTGCATTCTGGTTGCACTTGTCCCTACACGATTTGGGCAGCCTTATCAATTACGGTTTGACATAAAAGCCTAGGCTCTCAAATTATCGAATAATTGCACTTAGGTCCCTAAAGTTCATTTTTCTTAACTTTAGGTCCCTAATGCCAACTTTTCCCCAATTTGAGTCCCAAGGTTTCCAAAATTCCCTTTGAGTCCTTAATTCACTCAAAATTGTATAAGAGACTCAAGTTTTACAAATTTCCAATTTGGTCCCCAACTTTTCAAAAATTACCATTTTGTTCCTACTTTACAAAAATGGCAATTTGACCCCAAATGTTTCAAAAATTGACTAATTGGTCCTCCAACATCTTTCTCATGGACAATTGGCCTTCAATTTTGTGAAATTGCAAAGAGGTCCCTCAAATTTTTGAAATCCCCAATTTCCCCCATATTTCCCCCCAATTTTTCCATTTCAAACTGACCGAATTTGATTTATTAAAATTGGCCATTCAATTGGTGTTAATTTTTTCAATTAGAGGTATAAATCAGTTATTACGCTTTCATACGATTTAATTGAGCTTTGAATTGCATGAATTGAGGCCGGAACGAGCTGAATCGGAGCTTCACTGGAAAATCATTCGTAGAGAGAGAAAGCTTTGAAAGGTTACCGTCGGAGGTGCGATGGTCCAAGATCTCTATCTAGGAAGGTAGCTCTTGTGCTGAGGTTCCTTGTAGGATCAAGAATTTCTACAATTGACATCGAATTGAGGGAGAATTATATCAGTGAAGTTTCACACTTTCTCTCTCTAACTTCGACTGGAAATGATAGAGGAGGGCCTAATTGGCTTACCTTTCAGCTCTGTTACAGTCGTGTAAGTGTCGTGGGGGTGTCAGAAAGGCTTGGTTTGACCGGAGGAGGGCTGAATTTGGCCGAATTCAGCTCGACCAAAATAGGGCAACTTCTATCCTTCAAAGTTGCTTCACTATTTGATTCCGTCGACGCTTCTCCGACGATCCTCAGGTTGAAAGGAAGTTGTTGTCAGGTAGCTAACTTCCCTCAGAGTCTATAGAACCTGACCTTGCTTCATGAGGCTGAGAAAAATGCCTATATCAAAGCTCTGGTTTAAGCTTAGTCAGAAACTGGAGTAGTTGAGTGAGAATGGAGATTTGAGGTGTGTGGAGGAGTGGAGAGGAGCTCTTTAGATAGGGAACTCGGGGGCCCTCTGCCCGACAACTTTCCATTTTGATCGAGCTTATCGTCACCCTAAAATGGCCTGATCGAAGCAATTTAAGATTCGTCGGCGTTATCTGTTTCTACATTGAATGAGCAGTGTTGTCACCTTGTGGAAGAAGATGACACTGTTTCGAATCGGACTGGACCATTCTGTTCGAGTTCAATGCGTAAATCGACCAGTTCAGGACCAATTCGACTGTTTTTCTTAAAATTAAAAATTTCTAAATTTATCTAAATTCATTCTCTATCTAATGGTGGCTTTAATTCCTTAAATTGATCATTTTAAGTGACCAAAAAAATGAATTTATGAATCGGTTCAAGTATGGTTCAAACCAGTTCAATCCATTTTACCCTTAACCGGTATGGTTTTCTCTTTCCAATTGTCCCAAGGTTCTTTTCCATGCTTTTTATGACTCTTTGAGTTATTTGGGGTTGTCAATTTCCCATTTTACCCCTTTCTCTATCGGTTAAGATTCATGAACCAGCTCGGTTTTCTCTATTGAGTTGATTGGTTCTTTCCCCGATTTTCTTATCTTTAAAGGACTGGGTTTACAAAGGTAAAGGCGTTGGAGTATACCTGTTTTCCATAACAAAGTTTACAAAACATCTAAATAATGGTTTAAATGTTTGCGATACCTTTGACTTTCTCCCGTAGCTTCTGCTCTTCTTGGCGAGGTGGTTCTCTTGAAAAAGGTTTAATGGGAGGGGGTGGGTTTCTACAACTCAGTGAACGGGGGTTGAGAAGTGAGTTTTTAAAACAATTAATTTATCAAAACATTTTATACTTTTAGTTTATTGTAACAAGAGTTCATCTCTTCTTTAACACTTCCCATTGCTCAGGAGACATTTCAACAAACATTCACACGCCCTTTCTATCATGGAAAGTAATCACACGTTCGTAGAACGGTCCCCGACTATTCCACTTGTGGACCGAAGCATCTTTACCGTCTACCCGAGTAGAGGTTAACAGCCTCTACCTAGAGTTTGAGTGGAAATTATACGTCTGACCGTCAAATCCTAATCATTTTGTTATGTCTACTTTGTGGGACGAGACCTCATTTTCTCTGTTACCTCGATCTCAGTGCACAGGAAGCTCTATGAGCTTCATGACTAACTTGCATGAAAAACCCACCCTTATTGCATCTAGGTCATCCAGCAGCCCTTGGGACCCATCGATTACCCCTTTGGGGTGTATAGATGCTCTAGGATTCTCAAGCTTACATGACAACAATTTTGAATCATTAACCATTATCTTGGTGCCAATAGACTAACGACCCCGACACTCGACCTAGTCTGCTGCTGTTTGCCTTAACCGGCCCGACGACCTAGTCTTGGCACACTGCCACTAGCCCATTAAGCCTTGTCAGACCTGTCTTGGCCCCATGGCAAGTCACACAACATTTCTAGTTTTATGAGATTTTTCATGGTTATTATTATCATGTTTTTCTATGGGTTCTAACCCGTGCACACTTGCCTTGGGCCAACTTCACAAGTTTTCCAAAACTGGGCCTTCAACCCTATTATTTTTAAATCCGAGGCCTCGAGCTTATTAGAGCAACTCTAGCATCCATCAGAAATGTCTCCCAAAATGTTTAAGCAGTTTCACGCAATCAGGGGAGACCAATCCTGGAAAAATAATTTTCAAATTTAAAAGCGATTCTCATCACCCCAACTAGGTATGATGCTATAAATCCCACTCACCCGGTAATAGTGACGTGGCTGTCCCGGTGAGAACTCAATTTGTGGTGTGCTCACTTGCACCGGTACTTGAACAATTAGCTCCTACATTGTTCAAGTACCCTCATTAAGAGAATTGACAAAAGGAACCTCATATTTTCGGGTGTTTGTGCATAGGTCCTCACACTATGTCTTAATTGCATTTAGGTCCCTCAAGGTTTATGACCTTACATTTAGGTCCCTAGTCTTCATTTAATCTCAATTAAGTCCCCGGGACTTCCAATTTTCCTTCATGGTCCTTAGTTTTTCCAAAATCACCAATTGACGCTCAATTTTTCCAAAATTGCCAATTGGTCCTTAACTATCCATAAATTCCCAATTGGACCTTAATTTCTAAAAAAATTATCAATGGGCCCTCCATTTCATCCTATTGCCAAATTGGACATTAATTGGGAGTTAATTTCATGAAAATCCCCCACATTTTCTAAAATTACAATTCGGCTCCAAATTGGTCCCCAAATCAAAATTTTATTCAATTGATCCCTAAAACTCAATTAATTACCCCCATTCGTGATCTAAATCATCTTTCCTACATTTCCCTTGTAAACCTCGTCCTTTGATAATGAGAAAATTGGGGAAAGAACCAGTTAGTTTTGAATTTTTAAACTGAATCAGTCTAAAAGCTCAATTAATAGGAAACAGGCAAATTGAGAATTTACAACTTCCATGTGACTCAAAAATTGTTCATAAATCTTGGAAAAGAACCTTAGGATGAATTGGGGAAGAAAAACTAGACCAGTTCAAGTGAATAGGGTCCGAACCGGATTGAATTGGTTTATAAACCGAATCGACTCATGAACCAGAATCGATAGAGAGAGGGTAGACCAGGAAATGTATGGATTCCAAGTGACCCAAAGAGTCCTTAAAGTCATGGAAATAGACTTGAGGCGGAATTGGAGATGAAAACCAAACCGGTTCAGGTTAACCGGATCTGAACCGGTTTGGACTAGTTTGAACTAGTATTGAACCAGATCCTAAATTCATTTTTCTAGGTGGCTTAAAGAATTCAAATTCGAGATTAGAAGCCACCATTAGATAGAAAATGAATTTATAAATTTGTAGATTTGAAAAATTTGGTCAAATGAGGGGCGAACCGACCGGTTTAATCTTTGAACCCGGTTCAGATCGGTCCGATCTAGTTTGGAACAGTGTCATCTTCTTCCTTCAGATGACAACACTGTTCACTCAATGGAAAAATGAAGCAACGCCGGCGGAGAAGAAACATCTCTATTCAATACATTTTCGGCCATTAATGCCTCTCACAAAGATGCCATACGGATGGCTGATGAGTCCCCGAGCTCCCTATATAAAGAGCCCCTCTCCATTCATCCTCTCCATACTTGAAAATCTCACTCTCTCTCAGTTGCTTAGTTTTCCGGGGTAGCTCGAACCAGAGGTCTGATATAGGGTCATTTCTGAGCCAAAGAAGGTGAGGTCAGGTTCAATAGAACCGGGGAGAAGTCAGCTACATGGTGGTGACATCCATTCGTTCCGAAAGAAGCGTTGGCGTGATCGAACAGTGAAGCAGCTCTGGCGGACCAAAGCTGACTTGTTTCAGCCAAGTTGAAATTGGCCAATTTGAGCCCTCCTCAGGGAAAACCAAGCCCTCCCAACACTTCCTCAGACCTCCCACGGCCGAATTAGGATGGAAAGGTAAGCCGATTCGGCTCCCCTCTGCAATTTTCGGTCGGTGTTAGAGAGAGAGTCGACCGAATTTCAATGAATAAATTCTAATCCAATTCAACATCAATTGATGTCATTCTTGATCCTAAGAAGAACCTTAAGAGTAGAACTACCTGCCCAGATAGAAAGCTCGGACCGTTGTGCACTCACCGGTGAGTAATCGAAGCTTTCTCTCTTTACAATTCATTTTCTGGCGAAGCTCCGTTTAAGCTCGTCCTGGCATTAAAACTTGCGATTCAAATTGCTAAAGAATTGCATGAACTTGTAGAAACTCAATTTTAACTTCAATTTGAAACGTTCGATTGGTCAATTTCATGAAATCAAATTCGACTGTGTTAAGAAGTTAGAATTGGGGATTTTCGAAAATTCGAAGGACCGAAATGCAATTTCCTAAAATTGATGGTCAATTGGGCATGGTAAAAATGTTAGATGTCCAATTGAGGAATTTTGTAATTTTTGGGGTAAAATTTACCATTTTTGTAAAGAAAGGGTAAAATGGTAATTTTGGAAAAGTTGGGGGGACCAAATTGGAAATTTGGGAAATTAAACCCCTTTTGTGAAATTGAATAAATTGAGGTCCCAAGTGGAATTTTAAAAGTTTTGGGACTCAATTTGAGGAAAAACTGGCATTGAGGACTTAAAGTTAAAGAAAAATAACTTTAGTGACCTAATTGCAAATAAATAAAAGTTTGGTTTTTCTCATTCATTTGGAATGAATGAAGGCTATTAGGCCGAGAAGATAATGAACCAAGATGTTCATATTGTGTAGGAACATGAAGCTTCAGGAACGCCAGCAAGGACAAGCTCGCGTGAATACAAGGAACCGGTCTAGTGGAATTCACAGTAGTAATAGGTGAGTGGGGTTTTGTATCATACCCAGTTGGGGATGATAAGTATCTTGAAATGAAAACCCACTACCAAGTGGTATTTTAAACATCACAAATTAGAAGAGTGATGTGAAAATCATGTGGAAAAACTACTTACCGGTTGTAAATAGATTTTACTCGGTTGGTAGGATGAAACTTCCTTGAATGAAGTTGAAAACCCATTCATCGGTTATTAGCGGAGATGTCCTTATACCCGGTAGGGATAATGGATAGTTGATAATATATTTTTGTTGGAAGTGCTGTCCCCTGACTGTGTGCCAATGCTTAAACAAGAATGAGATATGTGTCAAAAAACTTTAATAAATGAATTGTTTGGCCATGGTACCAAGATAGGACCGACATATTTAGTCAACTAGTGGTAGTGTGACATGATAGGTCGCCAGACCATTAAAGATAAATAGCTGCAGGTTGAGTTGAGAGTCAGGGCCGTTGGACCAGTGGCACCATAGATTATATGGCATGATAAGAAAATATTGTTTGAGCATGCACTATGATTACGAGATCATCAAGATGCCCATGAGGGGTAGTGTTCCTTCCTAAGAACCCTGGACGACCTGGTGAGTATAAGGGCAGTTCGTCGTACCAGGTGACCATGCGAAATTTGGAGTAGCATTAAGCACATGAGACCAGGGTGGGGACAAGATGAGGTCTCTGTCCTCATACGGACATGGAGAATTGATTTCGGGATTGAGGGTCGAATGTCACGTACATCCACTCATTCTCAGGGTAGAAGTGGACGTATTTGTATCTGGGTGGCCGGTAAAGTTGCTCCAAAGCTACAAGTGGGTTCAGTGGATGTGCTGGCCTGCGAATGTGTGTTTGACCTTCATGATGAAGGATGTGTGTTGAGTGATGACACACCGTGATTAAATAAGGAAATGGTGATATGACCCAAGATTTTAAATGATAGGATTTTTTAAAGAAAGGAGTCTGGCACACTCCAATACAATGCTTTTCCTCAAAATTATTTTTTTTTGAAAACCCATTCAAGTAGTCATACTCACCCCTCCTTTCTATCCCTTTTTCAGGAAAAGAGAAAATGACTAGGAATAATATTGAGCCTTACCCTCTGTTAGGTATGCTTAAAGTTTCCTTATGCTTGCATTTTATTTGATATATGTCTTCCGGGGAATAAGGTCAAAATTACGCCTAGCTCATGTCGAGTTAAAATTGGAGGGAACTCCTCTTGAACCGAGAGAGCGACAGGTTGTTCACGGGAATCCAACCAAACCGGGTTGGGGCTAAGTTCCCTTGAAACATTATCAATATTATGCACTGATATTAACCCAACTCTAAACTATCGTGTAGGAAGGAAAGTCCCTGGGAAATTCATGGAAAAATCTAGTGCTTCCCTTATAATCGTGAAAAAGATATACAACCCAAGGGAGGTAGCCGTTCAAAGGTTTCTAAAGGGTAAAAAGAGGGTGCCCCAAGACATGGTAGAGGACTATCGGAAACTAGTTGGAGCCCTATTAGAACTAGAAGGTATCATATACCCTCCTCTCAGATAAGAAGAACCAACAACACCTCCTAGACTTTCTATTTTTGTTGGTGAAAATGAGGCAAGATAAATAGAAGGTACTCCTGGATCCAAAGAGTAAGAATAAGTTGGTGAAAATATTGGCAAAATATACTCCAAAAATTTAAGGATTTCAATAGTAGATCTAGAAGGAAATACGGTGGGAAAAGAGAATGAAAAGCTCATCAGAGAAAGAAATCTTGGAAAGACATTGGTGTATCAAGGAAAGAAAGTGAAATAAACGGAATAAGTAAGAGGATAATTCCTCAAGAACAAGATAATGGGAAGGAAAGAATCTTGTACAAAGAAAGAGAAATTACCTAACTCATGATTGAGAATTTGCTGCAATAGTGTTACCCTAAAGATATGGCGACACTATCTCTATGGGGTTAAGTGCAGGATATACACAGATCACAAGAGCCTTAAGTACTTTCTGACTCAGAAGGAGTTAAATCTCCGTTAGAGGAGATGGCTGAAATTGGTGAAGGATTATGATCTTGCGATAGAATATCACTCCGGAAAGGCTAATGTGGTAGTAGATGCCTTATGTCGCAAGTATCAAACTGAGGCGGCACAAGTAAAGACAAGTTACTTACCCTTGTTACAACAATTGGGAATGATGGAGGTGGATCTGAGGATAGATAAGCAAAAAAATTCTTGGTGACGAATGTAAACCTTGCACTTTTGAGTTAAGGAAAACCGGGAAAAGAACCGATCAAACCGAGTAAGAAAACCGAGCCGATTTACATTTGGGAACAAGCAATATGGAAATTTACAACTTCCGGGTAATCCAAAGGGTTCATTAAACCTTGGAAAAGAAATTTAAGAAAAATTAGAAGACAAAAACCAAATTGGTTTAGGTGAACAAGATTCCATAAGAAATTTGAAGTTAAGTGTGCTTGTGCGAGAGCAGTGTGAGGATGGGTGACCTCTTGGGAAATATGAATTTTATTGTAACCCGATATTAATACTAGTAATAAATCTGTCCCATTTAATACATGAGTTTTACACCTATATAAAGAGGTCATCCCCATTCATTCTCCTCACACTTGAACACTTCTCTCTTTCTCTCCCTCTACTGCTCCATTTCCCGGTGAAGCTTAAACCAGAGCTTTGACTTCAACATTTTTCTTAACCTTTAAAGGACAGGTCGGGCTCTTTAGAATCGAGGAGAAGTCAACTATCTGATAGCAAACTCCAGTCAATCCGAGAATCACTAGAGAAGCGTCGACATGAAGGAACAGTGAAGCAGCTCCGGTGGACCGGAGCTGCCCTATTTTGGCCGAGTTGAAATTGGCAAAACCAAGCCTTCTCAACACTCCCTCAGCCCTCCCACGACCGAATTACGACTGAAAGGTAAGCCAATTCGGCTATCCTCTGCAATTTCTGATCAGTGCTAGAGAGAGAACCGACAGAATTTCAATAATGAAATTCTAACTCAATTGGGAATCAATTGATGTGATTCTTTATTCTAGGATGAACCTCAAGATGAGAGCTATCTGCCTATATCGAAAGCTCGGACCGTCGTACCCTCACCAGTGAGAAATCGAAGCTTTCTCTCTCTATAGTTTGTTTTCCGGCGAAGCTCCATTTGAGCTCGTTCCGACGTTAAAATCTGCAATTCAAAGTTTCTTAGAATCGTATGAACATGCAGGAACTCAATTTCAACTCCAATTTCAATAATTAGAAGTGTTTATCAGTCAATTTGATGAAATCAAATTCGGTAGTGTTGAAGAGTTGAAATTGGGGGAAAATTTGGGAATTTTTGAAATTCAAAGGGCCAAAATGTAATTTTATGAAATTGAGGATCAATTGGGCATGAAAATAATGTTGGAGGACCAATTGAGGAATTTTGGAATTTTTGGGGCAAAACTTACCATTTTTGTAAAGGAAGGGCAAAATGGTAATTTTGGAAAAATTGGGGGACCAAATTGGAAACTTGGGAAATTAAACCCCTTTTTGGTGAAATTGAATAAATTGAGGTCCCAATATAAATTTTAAAGGTTACAAGACTCAATTTGAGGAAAAACCGACATTTGGGACTTAAAGTTAAAGAGAAATAACTTTAGGGACCTAACTGCAAATAACTAAAAGTTTGGGTTTTCTCATTCATTAGAAATGAATGAAGGTTGTTATGCCGAGTAATAATGAACAAGGATGTTCATATCGTGTAGGAACGCGAAATACCAGGAACGCCAGCATGGACGAGCTTGCATGAATACAAAGAACCGATCAAGTGGAATTCATTTCTTTAACCGGTGAGTGGGTTTACTAACATCATACCCGTTTGGGATGATGATCACAACTTAACGATAAAAACCACTTACCGGTTGTGAGTGGAAATTTTATGTCATACCCGGTAGGGAATGATAAGTACCTCAGTATAAAAATCCACTATTTAGTGGTATTTTAATCATCACCACTTATTGAAAGTGATGTGAAAATTATGCGGAAAAACTATTTACCAGTTGTAAGTAGATCATACCTGGTTGGTATGATGAGACTTCTTCAATGGAAGTTGAAAACCCGTTCATCAGTTATGAACGGAGATGTCCATATACCGGTTGGTATAATGGACAGTGAAAACCTATTTTGTCGAAAGTGTTCTCCCATGACCGTGTGCTAATGCTTAAACTATTTGGGAGACCTTCTTGACGGGAGCTCAAATAGCTCTTGTAGGCCGGGGGCCTCAATTTTGGAACTTGTGGGCTAGAATGCCTAGTTTTTTGAAAATCTCGTATAGTGGGCCCAAGGCCAGTTGGCACGAGCAGGAGCTCGTAAACGAACATGATATATGTGCCATAAAACTTAATAAGTGAATTGTTTGGCCATGGTACCAAGATAGGACCGACATGCTCAGTCAACTAGCGGTAGTGCGACATGATAGGTCGACGGACCAGTCAAGACAAACAACTGCAAGTTGAGTTGAGAGTCGGGGCCGTTGGACCAGTGGCACCACAGATTACATGGCTTGATAAGAAAACATTGTTTGTGCATGCACTATGAGTACGAGATCATCAAGACGCCCATGAGGGGTAGTGATGCATCCTAAGGGCACTGGACAACCTGGTGGCTATAAGGGAAGTTCGTCGTTCCAAGTGTCTGTGCGAAATCTGGAGTAGCACCAAGCGCATGAGACCGGGGTGGGGATTGGATGAAGTCTCTGTCCTCATACGGACATGAAGAAGTGATTTCAGGATTGTAGGTCGGATGTCACGTACATCCACTCATTCCTAGGGTAGAAGTGGTTGTACTTCTATCCGAGTGGCAGGAAAAGTCGCTCCGGTGCCACTAGCAGGTTCAGTAGTGATACTGACTTGCGAATGTGTGTAACCTTCATGATAAATGATTTGTTTTGGGTGATGACACACCGGTAACTAAGAAATAATGGAAAAAATCCAAATTTTTAAATGAAGGGATTTTTTTTAAAAGAAAGGAGTCTGGCACACTCCATATAAATATTTTTCTTAAAAGTTAAAAGTAGACATTTGAAAACCCATTCACTGAGTAGTCGTACTCACTCCCTCCCTTATATCCCTTTCAGGAAATCCAGAAAAGCCTACCTTGAAAGACCATCAACTAAGATGCCTGTAAGATAGGTATGTAAAGTTTAAAATTTCATACAGTTTTGATTATGCTATTCCAGGAAATGGTGCAGGTTTAAAGGACGCCTTACTCTTTATGGGTTATAATAAGGGGAAACCCTTTAATAAACCGGGAGAGTGGTGGGTTGTTCATCGGGATCCGACCAAACCAGGTTGGGGTGTGACAACGAATGTGGCAGTAAGGCCTAGTCTAACCATGGATATTAAGACTCAACAAAGGACCGATAAATAATTACAACCTTATTTGGATTTGGTAAACAGAAGAATAAAACTAGACTACGATGTGCGAGGTGACGAAGTACTAACCTATAAGGGTAGGGCATGTGTGCCTCAAAATAAGGAGTTATCTTATGAACGCTCAGGACAGGCAAAAGAGTTATGCAGACAATCAAAGGAAAGCTTTGGAGTTTGAGGTAGGAGATCAAGTGTTCTTCAAAGTGTCTCCCTAGAGGGAATACTTAGGTTCCAACAAATAGGAAAGTTGAAACCATGGTATATCGGTCCATATCCCATCATTCAAAGGATAGGACCGGTAGCTTATAAATTGGAACTACCTATTGACCTGCAGAGAATACATGATGTATTCCATAGCTCAGTACTTCGAAAATATCAGTCTGATCCTAGCCATGTACTGGACCGACCTCCAATGGAACTAGAAGAGAACCTGACCTATTAGGCAGAGCTGGTATGAATCATAGATCAAAGACACAAGAATTTGAGGAACAAGAAAATTCCTATGGTCAAGGTGTTGTGGCAGAACGAACCTGTGTAGGAAGAGGCATGGGAAATCGAGTCCATGATGAGGGATAGTTACCCTCAATTATTTAATGTGTAACTATTTTGGGGACAAAACCCTTAAAAGGAGGGGAGAGTTGTAAACCCCTTCTTTTGATAATGAGAAAACAAGGGAAAGAACCGGAAAGTTTTGAAATTTTAAACCAAATCGGTTTACAAGCTCGATTAATTGGAAACGGGCAAATTGAGAATTTACAACTTCCATGTGACTCAAAATTGGTTCATAAATCTTGGAAAAGAACGTTAGGATGAATTGAGGAAGAAAAATTAGATCGGTTCAAGTGAACCGAGTCCGAACCGAATAGAACCGGTTTATGAACCGAATGGACTCATCAACCGAAATCGATAGAGAGAGGGTAGACCGGGAAATGTTTGGATCCCAAGTGACCCAAAGAGTCCTAAAAGTCATGGAAATGGACTTGACAAGGAATTGGAGATGAAAACCAAACCGGTTTAGGTGAACCGGATTTGAACCAGTTTGGATTGGTTTGAACTCTATTGAACTAGATCTTAAATTCATTTTTCTAGGTGGCTTAAAGAATTCAAATTCGAGATTTGAAGCCACCATTAGATAGAAAATGAATTTATAAATTTTTAGATTTGAAAATTTTGGTCAAATGAGGGGCAAACCAGTCGGTTTAAGCTTTGAACCCGATTCGGAACAGTGTCGTCTTCTTCCTTGAGATGACAACACTGTTTACTCGCTGAAAAATTAAAGCAGCACTGGCGAAGAAGAAATATCTCCATTCAATACATTTCCAGCAATCAATGCATATTATAAAGATGCCAAATGGATGATCGATGAGTCCCCGAACTCCCTATATAAGGAGCCCCTCTTCATTCATCCTCTCCACACCTGAAAAGTTCACTCTCTCTTAGTTGCTTAGTTTTTCGGCAAAGCTCAAACCAAAGCTCCAATATAGGGTCATTTCTAAGCCAAAGAAGGTGAGGTTGGGTTCATTAGAACTGGGGAGAAGTTAGCAACACGGTGGTGGCATCCATTCGTTCCGAGAGTTGCTAGAAAAGCGTTGACGTGATCGAACAGTGAAGTAGCTCAGACAGTCCGAAGCTGCCCTATTTCGACCGAGTTGAAATCGGCCAATTTGAGCCCTCCTTAGGCCAAACCATGCCCTCCCAACACTTCCTCAGCTCTCCCACGGCTGAATTAGGACGGAAAGTTAAGCCAATTCGGCTGCCCTCTACAATTTCCGATCGGTGTTAGAGAGAGAGTCGGCTAAATTTCAATAACGAAATTATAATCCAATTCGACATCAATTAGTGTCATTCTTGATCCTAAAAAGAACCTCAGGAGGAGAACTAACTGCCAAGATAGAAAGCTTAGATCATCGTGCCCTCACTGGTGAGTAATCAAAGCTCTCTCTCTCTATAGTTCATTTTCCGATGAAGCTCCATTTGAGCTTGTCCCAACGTTAACACGTGATTTAAATTGCTAAAGAATCGTATGAACTTTTAGAAACTCAATTTCAAATTCAATTTCAAGAATTTGAAACATTTGATTGGTCAATTTGATGAAATCAAATTCAGATGTGTTAAGAAATTGGAATTGGGGTAAAAATTGGGGAGAATTGGGGATTTTAAAAAATTTCAAGGATCAAAATGCAATTTCCTAAAATTGAGGGTCAATTGGTCATGGTAAAAATGTTAGAGGGCCAATTGAGGAATTTTAGAATTTTTGGGGTAAAATTTACTATTTTTGTAAAGGAAGGGCAAAATGGTAATTTTGGAAAAGTTGGGGATCAAATTGGAAATTTGGGAAATTAAACCCCGTTTTGTGAAATTGAATAAATTGAGGTCCCAAGGGGAATTTTAAAAGTTTTGGGACTCAATTTGAGGAAAAACCGATATTAGGGACTTAAAGACAAATAAATTTAGTGACCTAATTGCAAATAAATAAAAAATTGGTTTTTCACATTCATTTGGAATGAAGGTTATTTGGCTGAGAAGATAATGAACCGAGATGTTCATATCATGTAGGAACATGAAGCACCCAGAATGCCAGCAAGGGCAAGCTCGCGTGAATATAAGGAATCGATCTAGTGGAATTCACGACATTAACGGCTAAGTGAGATTTTGTATCATACCCGGTTGGGGATGATAAGTACCTCAGAATGAAAATCCACTACCAAGTGATATTTTAAACATCACAACTTAGAAGAGTGATGTGAAAATCTTGTAGAAAAACTACTTACCAGTTGTAGGTAAATTATACCCGGTTGGTATGATGAAACTTACTCGAATGAAGTTGAAAACCTTTTCATCGGTTATGAGTGGAGATGTCCTTATACTCGGTAGGTATAATGGACAGTTGAAAATATACTTTTGTTGGATGTGCTCTCCCCCGACTGTGTGCCAATGCTTAAACAATTTGTTATAGGCTGGGGGCCTCGGTTTTGGAACTTGAGAGCTATTTTGCCCGGTTTTGAAAATCTCGAACAAGTGGGCCATAGGCCAGGGCACGAGCAGGAGCTTGTAAACAAACATGAGATATGTTCCATAAAACTTTAACAAATGAATTGTTTAGCCATGGTACCAAGATAGGACTGACATATTTAGTCAACTATTGGCAGTGTGACATGAGAGGTCACTAAACCAGTCAAGACAAATAGCTGTAGGTTGAGTTGAGAGTTGGGGCCATTGGAGCAGTGGCACCACAGATTATATGGCATGATAAGAAAATACTATTTATGCATGCACTATGATTACGGGATCATCAAGATGCCCATGAGGGGTAGTGATACTTCCTAGACGACTTAGTGGGTATAAGGGCAGTTCGTCGTACTAGGTGACCGTGCGAAATTTAAAGTAGCACTAAGCTCATGAGACCAGGGTGGGGACAAGATGTGGTCTCTGTCCTCATATGGACACAAAGAATTGATTTCGAGATTGAGGGTCAGATGTCACGTACATCCACTCATTCTAAGGGTAGAAGTGGACGTACTTTTATTTGGGTGGCCGATAAAGTCGCTCCGAAGCCACAAGTGGGTTCAGTGGACGTGCAAGCCTGCGAATGTGTATTTGACCTTCATGATGAAGGATGTGTATTGGGTGATGACACATTCTGATTAAATAAGGAAATGGTGATATGACCCGAGATTTTAAATGAAAGGATTTTTGAAATAAAGGAGTCTGACACACTCCAATACAACTCTTTTCCTCAAAATTATTTGTTTTGAAAACCCATTCACTTTGTAGTCGTACTCACCCCCTCCTTTCTATCCCTTTTTTAGGAAAAGAGAAAATGATTAGGTATAATACCGAGCCTAACCCTCTGTCAGGTATGTTTAAATTTTCCTTATGCTTGCATTTTATTTGATATATGTCTTCCAAGGAACAAGGTCGAAATTATGCATGGCTCATCTCGAGTTAAAGTCGGAGGAAACTCCTCTTGAACCGAGAGAGCAGTGTGTTGTTGATGGGGATCCAACCAAACCGGGTTAGGGCATGACATCCCTAATCATTTCAAGCTTTGAACTGCTTCATTTAGCTCATAAATGAGCTCAAACGAAGCTTCGTCAGAAAATGCTATCTAGAGTGAGAAAACTTCAATATCTTACTAATGATGGTCTGACAAGCGAAACTCTTGCCTTCTTTAAGTTGCTCTCCTTCTAGGGATCCTCCCTGGATCAAACCATGCGTCAATTGGTGGCCTATGCATTGCGAACTCCTCACTTTAAGTTTTTACAGAAACGTACTGTGAATAGTGTTTTTCGGAGAAGGGGCGTCAAAGGAGACTTACCCACTTAGCTTAGGGAAGGTCAGAGCAACTCTAGGTGTGGTATAGGGAGCTTGGCTTGGCCGAAATTGGTTCGGGGAAGGCTTGACTTGAGCTTGAGCAGCTCGGGTTGCTCACAGCTGAGGAGCGTCGGCACTGTGCAAGCTTCTCCACTCCTCTCTGATGGTCCTTGGGGCTGAAGGGAGGGTGTAGTTGGGTAGAGGACTTCCTCCTAGTTCTAATGACATTGAATGCAGCTTTATAGGTTGAGAAAAGTCCTAATGTCGGAGCTCTAGTTTGCTGCTCTCCAAAAAACGGAGCACTTCACCTTCTTCGCTCAATTGTGGGATGCTGAGAATGAATAGATGGGTGCTCTTTATATAGGGAGCTCATCAATTAACTAGGCTAATGGTCGTCATAGGACTGATCCTCTGACTCAGCCGCTGGCGGTCATACCAGACCTCTTCCTAGGTCGTTGGAGGAAGCGACCTCTCTCTCTCTCTATCCTTTCTATTAGCGGACTGAGGAAGATGATGGTGATGTGGCGGGGGTGCCACATGGTGCGCTATAAACCCCGTCCCTTTAAAATAAGGAAACCGGGGAAAGAACCGGTCAACACGAATGAGAAAAAAAATTGAACCTGTTCATAAACCTGATCATCAGGGAATGGGCAATTTGGGAAATTTACAACTCTCAAGTGGCCCAAAGGGTTTATAAAACCTTGGAAAAGTATCTTAGGATGATTTGGGAGAGAAAACCAGACCGGTTCACGAGAACCGGATCTGAAGCAGATTGAACTGATTTATGAGCCGAGTTGATTCATGAACCAGAATTGATAGAGAAAGGGGCAAACCGAGAAATTTATGTATCCCAAGTGACCTAAGGGGTCGCAAAATTCATGAAAAAGGACTTTAGGATGAATTGGAGATGAAAACCAAACCGATTTAGGTGAACTGGATCTGAACCGGATTGAACCGGTTTGGACCGATTTGAACCACTATTGAACCGGATGCTAAATTCATTTTTCTCTATGTCTTAAAAAATTCAAATATGAGATTTGAGGCTACCATTGGATAGAAAATGAATTTAGAAATTTTTAGATTTGAAAATTTTGATCAAATTGGGGGTGAATCAGCCGGTTTAAGCTTTAGACCCGGTTCGGACTGGCCCCCGCCGGTGAGTAATTGAAACTTTCTCTCTCTACAGTCTGTTTTCAGGCGAAACTCCATTTGAGCTCGTTTTGGCGTTAAAACTTGTGATTCAAAGTGCTAATAAGTCATATGAAGATGTAGGAACTCAATTTTAACTTCAATTTCAACAATTAGAAGTGTTTAATCGGTCAATTTGATAAAATCAAATTTAGGTGTGTTTGGGAGTTGAAATTGGGGATTTTCGAAAATTTGAAGGACCAAAATGCAATATTCTAAATTGAGGGTCAATTGAGCATGATAAGAATGTTAGAAGGCCAATTGAGCAATTTTAGAATTTTTGGAGTAAAACTTACCATTTTCGTAAAGGAAGGGAAAAATGGTAATTTTGTAAAATTTGGAGGCCAAATTGGGAATTTGGGAAACTTGAACCCCTTTTTATGAAATTGAGTAAATTGAAGTACCAAGATGAATTTTAAAGGTTTTGGGACTCAATTTGAGGAAAAACTGGCATTAGGGAGTTAAAGTTAAAGAAAAATAACTTTAGGGACCTAATTGCAAATAAGGGAATAGTTTGATTTTCTCATTCAATTAGGATGAATGAGGGTTGTTAGGCCAAAAAATATTGAAAAAGAACGTTCATATCGTGTAGGGACATGAAGTACCAACAATGCCAGCTAAGATGAGTTCAAGTAAGGACAACAAGCCGACCAAGAGGAATTTCACTGCACAAATGGGTGAGTTGGATTTTTATATCATACCCGGTTGGCATGATAAGAACCTCGGAAATGAAAACCAACTACTTATTGGTATTTTAAACATCACAACTTAGAGGAGTGGTGTGAAAATGACACAGAAAAACTATTTACTGGTCGTAAGTAGATCATACCCAGTTGGTATGATGAAACTTTCTCGGAGGAAGTGGAAAATTTATTCATCGATTATGAGCGGAGATATCCTCATACTCGGTTGGTATGATGGATAGTTAAAAATATTTTTTTTTCAGAAGTGCTCTCCCCTAACTGTGTGCCACTGCTTAAACCATTTGGGAGACTTTCTTGATGGGAGCTTGAATAGCTCTATTAGGTTGGAGGCCTCGATTTCGGAACTTGGGGGCTAATATGCCTAACTTTCAAAATCTTGAACAGTGGGCCATAGGCCAGTTGGCACGAGCAGAAGCTCGTAAACAAACATGAGTTATATGCCATAAAACTTTAAATAAATGAATTGTTTGGCCATGGTACCAAGACATGACCGACATATTCAGTCAACTAGTGGTAGTGCGACATGACAGGTCTCTGGACTAGTCAAGACAAATAGTTGCAGGTTGAGTTGAAGGTCAGTGCCGTTAGACCAGTGGTACCACAAATTATATGGCATGATGTGAAAATATTGATTGTGCATGCACTATGTTTACGAGACCTTCAAGACATCCAAGAGGGGTAGTGATGTGTCCTAGGGCCCTAGACGACCTGGTGGGTAAAAAGGGCAGTTCGTCGGACCAAGTGACCTTGCGAAGCTCGACGTAGCTTCAAGCGTACGAGACCGGGGTGGGGTTAGGATGAGGTCTCTGTACTTATACGGACATGAAGAATTGTTACGTGATTGAGGGTCAGATGTCGTGAACATCCACTCATTCTTAGGGTAGAGGTGGACGTGCTTTTATCTAGGTGGCCGGTAAAGTTGCTTCGATGCCACAAGTGGGTTCAGTGGATGGGCTTGCCTGCGATTGTGTGTGTTTTACTTTCATGATGAAGGATGTGTATTGGGTGATGACACACCGTAATAAATAAGAAATGGTGATGAAAATCGAAACTTTTAAATGAAAGGTTTTAAAAAGTGAATAAGGAGTCTAGCATACTCCAACTCAAACAATTTTCCTAAAAGTTAAATTTTGAAAACCTAGTCACTGAGTCGTTGTACTCACCCCTCCCTTATATCCCTTTTAGGAAATCCTAGGAAAAGCCTACCACAAGGACCATCAATTAATACGCCTATAAGATGGGTATGTTCAGTTTAAACTCTTATGCAGTTTTGATTAATGTTATTCCAGGAAAGGTACAGTTTTAAAGGATGTCGTACTCGTCACGATTTAGAGATGGGGAAACCCTTTAAGAAACCGGGGGAGTGGCAGGTTGCTCACGGGGATCCGACCAAACCGGGTCAGGGCATGACAACTTGAATGGTATCAGAGCCTGTTTCCTTAAACACATAATCAAGAATAGAAAATATAGTAACTAATAGGATTGATCTTAAAATTTTTAGATGGCTCACAGGAGAGGAACCAAGAAAACTAAGAATGACTCTACTCAACACCATGTCCTCGTAGGAAGACAACCCTAGAAGCTTCCTAATACCTGAGACATAGTAGAAGCCCCAGAGGACCAAATGGGGAAGTATCCAGTACCACCAAGAAGTACGGTGCCATGACATATTAGGCTCACAGTCCTGTGTACAAAGGGAGCCAAGCCTATATCCAAGAATGCTAGTATAGATGTATAATCTTACCAAGGAGGATACTTGCCAAGAAAACCGTAGCTTGCTATCTATTATGTGACTACTTTTTTTTAATAGGGCTAAAACCCCAACCTCTTGTATTACTCTATTAATGAAGTACTAAAAAATTTTTAAAATCCTATCTCTCGATGATGTGATCTTGCTAGGAAGATGGTCCCAATAATAATAAACAAACAAACCCCCACTACCATAGAAATTAGGAAGAATTCCATTCTAGTTAAGGAAGCTGAATCAAGGAATTAAGAAATGTAGGAGGAATCCTAGAGTGACCATTTGGCAAAGAAGAAAACTCTCAAGGTATTCAAGGATGGCAAAGCACCAAACCACTAATAACCCCTAGAAAGGCCCCACAATACTCGAAGGAAAGGGAACCATAACGGTCCATGCAAGGGAATAACCTATTACAAGTGTGAACGAGAGGGATACTATGTGAAGAAGTGCCTAACCCTACTAAAGACAAGTACCAAGATAATCTGTTATATGTATAAGGGAATAGGACATGTAAAGAAGGACTATTCTACACCTCATGGATATAGAGCAATACCTCCTCAAAGGTCATGAAAGACATGAAGGACCGGTGACCAATACCATGGAGCAGGTTAAGTAAGCTGTTCACAAAGAGGTCAAGAAATAGTGAGGTAAAAGCCAAATTAAACTTTTCTTAAGAAGGTCAAACTAAGAAGGATACTACAAGAATAGAGGTAAGGTACATGAACCCCTCATAAGGGGCAAATGCAGAAAGACATCCTTCATAAACTTTAAGGTATGACACGGTAAGAGTGAAGAAGAGAAGAAATACACTATGAAGGGAACTATAGAGAGATGCATACGAATAAGTACCCCTTGAAGGGATCATTGATGGGCGGACGGTCATGATGTGGAGTGCAAGGGACCCACCCTTAATTAAGAAATTTGTCAAGGAAGGATGTATTAGGATGACCTAGTGTGACCTACTTTGGAAGAGCAAAAGAGCCAAATAATGATTACAGGAGAAACTGGTGGAAATAAGTAACTAGTAAAAATAGGATGGGCATGAAAGAAAAGTGATACAACTATCTAGACAGTTGGACAAGAAAAATAGTGGGAACGAGGCAGTTAACGAGCTGGCCTTCGGGAGAATTATGGATTTAAACCACGACAAAGAAGGGAGAAGTGAAAAGGCCAAAATATTAGAAAAGAAGGACGAAGAAAAATCCTCAAAAAAAGAAATGGCCAAAAACCGAATTTATAATTAGAAGTCTTGAGATGGTTAAGTGAGCCTCGTGAAGGATGATCAAGAGATTTTGAAACTAGGAGGATGTGAGCCCTCCTTAAGGGGAAATAAGTTAATGGGTAAATAGGAGGTTAGCATCAAAAGATGCTAAGACAAGTAAGAATGAGTGGACTAACCATACTAAAGGTAATAAAGGAAAGAACGTATGAGAAACGTTGGGAAAGTAAGGCCACCAAATAATATGTGGCTAAGGAGGAATAATCACAATTGGTATGATGGGTCATAGTCCACACGCGTATATGAAGCCTAAAAAGTGGATGACTGAGCATAGTGTGGAATGCACAGAATAAAAACCAATAACTAGAAGTATCTCAAGTAAGGGATAAGGGATGAAACAAAAATTGTGGATAAAGAAAGATCCAAAATGGGCAAAGGCCCTAACATAGATAAGGGTGTGAAGAAAGAACCCTACAAGGAATGATAAGAAGGTTGAGCATGTAGCTCCCAAGATAGAACTCTCTATTGTGAGGGACATAGTAGAGAACAAAACTGGAAGAAGGGACCTTCCTAAGCAAAGAAATCGACACATAGATCAAAAGCAATTATTTTAGAATGAAGAATTATGAAATAATCATGAGTAAGTAAAAGTGGATTAAGAAAAAGGAAAAATCATTGAAATAAGGAATACCGGGGACTTAAGAAGGAAAGATTGAACCGAATTCTAAATACCAGGGATATTGAACCGAATTCTAAATTCATGTTCCTAGGTGGCTTAAAAAATTCAAATTTGAGATTTGAGACCACCTTTGGATAGAAAATGAATTTAGAAATTTTTAGATTTGAAAAATTTGGTCGAATTGGGAGTGAACTGGCCGATTTAAGCTTTGAACCTAGTTCGGATCGGTCTGGTCTGGTTTGAAACAGTGTCATCTTCTTCCTTCAAATGATAACACTGTTAACTCACCGGAAAATCGAGCAGCACCGATGAAGTGAAAAATCTCTAGCTAGGGAGTTTCAGGCAATGAATGACTGCCATTAAGGTGCCAATTGGATGACCAAGAAGTCCCCGAGCTTCTTATATAAAGACCCCCTCCTCATTCATATTCTCTACACATGAAAAATCCATTCTCTATCAACTGCTCCATTTTCTGGTGAAGCTCAAACCAGAGCTCTGACTTGGGCACTTTTATGAGTCAAACAAGGTGAGGTTGGGTTCTTTAGAATTGAGGAGAAGTCAGCTACACGCCTGTAGTCTCCGTTTGCTTTGAGGGTCGCTAGAGAAGCGCTATTGTGATCAAACAATGAAGCAACCCCGACGGATCGAAGGTGCCCTATTTCGGTTGAGCTGAAATTGGCCAATTCGAGCTGTTCTTAGGCCAAACCAAGCCATGCCAACACCTCTACAACCCTCCTACAGCTAAATTAGAGCTGAAAGTTAAGCCAATTCGGCCCCCTCTACAATTTCTGACTAGTGCTAGAGAGAGAACCAACATAATTTTGATGATAAAATTCTTATTCAATTATGCATCAATTGATGCAATTCTTAATTTTAAGATAAACCTCAAGACGAGAGCTATCTGCCCAAATTGAAAGCTCGGATCCCTATGCCCCCGACGATGAGTAATTGATGTTTCTCTCTCTTAAGTCTATTTTCTAGTAAAGCTCCGTTTGAACTCGTTTCAGCATCAAAACTTACAATTCAAAGTGCTATTGAATCGTATGAAGTTGTAGTAACTCAATTTTAACTTCAATTTCAATAATTAGAGGTGTTTAATCGATCAATTTGATGAAATTAAATTCAGTTGTGTTAAAGAGTTGAAATTGGGGGAAAATATGTGGAAATTGGGGATTTTAAAAAATGCGAAGGACCAAAATGCAATTTTCTAAAATTGAGGTCAATTGAGCATGATAAGAATGTTAGAGGGCCAATTGAATAATTTTAGAATTTTTGGAGTAAAACTTACCATTTTTGTAAATGAAGGACAAAATGGTAATTTTGGAAAATTTGGGAAACTTGAACCCCTTTTTTATGAAATTGAGTAAATTGAAGTCCCAAGATGAATTTTAAAGGTTTTGGGACTCAATTTGAGGAAAAACCAGCATTAGGGACTTAAAGTTAAAGAAAAGTAAATTTAGGGAGCTAATTGTAAATAAGGGAATAGTTTCATTTTCTCATTCAATTGAGATGAATGAGGGCTGTTAGGCTAAATAATATTTAACAATAATGTTCATATCGTGTAGGAACATGAAGTACCAAGAATGCAAACTAAGATGAGTTCAAGTAAGGACAACAAGCTGACCAAGAGGAATTTCACTACACAAATGGGTGAGTTGAAATTTTATATCATACCCGGTTGGGATGATAAACACATCGGAAATGAAAATTCACTACTTAGTGGTATTTTAAACATCACAACTTAGAGGAGTGGTGTGAAAATGACATGAAAAAACTACCTGTTGGTCATAAGTAGATTATACCCGTTTGGTGTGATGAAACTTCCTTGGAGTAAGTGAAAAACTCGTTCATCGATTATGAGCAGAGATATCCTTATACTCGGTAGGTATGATGGATAGTTAAAAATATATTTTTGTCAAGAGTGCTCTCCCCTGACTGTGTGCCATTGCTTAAACCATTTGGGAGACCTTCTTGATGGGAGCTCGAATAGCTCTGTTAGGCTGGAGGCCTCGGTTTTGGAATTTGGGGGGCTAATATGCCTAATTTTAGAAATCTCGAATAGTGGTCCATAGGCCAGTTGGCACGAGCAGGAGCTCGTAAACAAACATGAGTTATATTCCATAAAACTTTAAATAAATGAATTGTTTGGCTATGGTACCAAGACAGGACTGACATATTCAGTCAACTAGTGGTAGTGCGACATGACAGGTCTCCGGACTAGTAAAGACAAACGGTTGCAGGTTGAGTTGAAGGTCGAGGTCGTTGGACCAGTGGCACGATAAATTATATGGCATGATGTGAAAATACTAATTGTGCATGAACTATGTTTATATGATCTTCAAGACGCCCAAGAGGGGTAGTGATGTGTCCTAGGGCCCTGGACGACCTGGTGGGTATAAGGGCAGTTCGTCGGACTAGGTGACCTTGCAAAGCTCGATGTGGCTTCAAGCGCACGAGACTGGGGTGTGGTCAGGATGAGGTCTCTATCCTCATACAGACACGGAGAATTTTTACGAGATTGAGGGTTGGATATCCCGAATATCCACTCATTCTCAGGGTAGAAGTGGACGTGCTTCTATCTAAGTGGCCGATAAAGTTGCTTTGACGCCACAAGTTGGTTCAGTGGACGGGCTGGCCTGCGATTGTGTATTTTTTACCTTCATAATAAAGATGTGTGTTGGGTGATGGCACACCATAATAAATAAGAAATGGTGATAAAAACTGAAACTTTTAAATAAAAGGTTTTTAAAAGAGAATAAGGAGTCTGACACACTCCAACTATAACAATTTTCCTAAAAGTTATATTTTGTAAACCCATTCATAGAGTCATTGTACTCACCCCCTTCCTTATATCCCTTTTAGGAAATCTCGGGAAAAGCCTACCCCAACCTACACCTTTTTCCTGGAATAGCATAATCAAAACTGCATGAAATTTAAAACTTTACATACCTGCCTTACAGGCATCTTAGTTGATGGTCTTTAAGGGGAGGCTTTCCAGGATCAGTCAAGACAAATAACTGTTCTTGAGTCTGATCACTTTGATAGTTTTCTAGCTGAATCACCTTTGTTAAGGGTCATGGTAAGAGTCCTCCTAGATTTCCTGATTCATCTTCCATCACTGGGTTGCGACTCTTCCTTAGTTTCTAGGATAGTGCGGGTTTGTTTTATTTTCCTTATGCCATATTCCTAGTAAGATCACATCCTCAAAAGATAGAGTTTTGGGGAATTTGAATCTTTTATTAACATGGGGATACAAAAGGTTGCTCTCAGCCCTATCACAGAAAATGGTTGCAAAATAACTAAGGAGCTATGGAATTTTGATAAATGTCTTCCTCCATAATTAGAGTTGTGCCACCAATAGGTCCTAGCACCATTCTCCAGGATACTTCCCCATTTGGTCTTTTGACATTTCACCCCAGTCTCAAGCATTTGGGAAGCTTCTAGGGTTGTCTCCCTACAAAGGTAGGGTGTTGAGTAGAGCCATTCCAAGTTTTCTTGGTTCCTCTTCGGGAGCCATCTGAAAATTTTAGGATAAATCCGATTAGTTACTATATTTTCTAGTCTTGATTATGTATTCGAGGAAACAAGCTCTGATACCACTCTAGTTGTCATGCCCCGACCCGGTTTGGTCGGATCCCCATGATCAACCTGCCACTCTCTCAGTTTATTAAAGGGCTTCCCCTTATTGTAAACCGTAAAGAGTAAGGCGTCCTTTAACCTGCACCTTTTTCCTGGAATAGCATAATCAAAACTGCATGAAATTTAAAACTTTACATACCTGTCTTACAGGCATCTTAGTTGAACGGTCTTTAAGGGGAGGCTTTCCGAGATTTCCTGAAAGGGATATAAGGGAGGGGGTGAGTACGACTACTCAGTGAATGGGTTTTTAAAAGCTTTTGACTTTTAAGAAAAATATTTATATGGAGTGTGCCAGACTCCTTTATTTTAAAAAATCCCTTCATTTAAAAATTCAAGTTTTTCCATTATTTCTTAGTTACCACGGTGTGTCATCACCCAACAGACATCTTTCATCATGAAGGTTACACACATTCGCAAGTCAGTATCACTACTGAACCCGCTAGTGGCTTTGGAACGACTTTTCCTGCCACTCGGATAGAAGTACGACTACTTCTACCCTGGGAATGAATGGATGTACGGACATCCGACCCACAATCCTAAAATCACTTCTTCGTGTCCGTATAAGGACAGAGACCTCATCCTATTCCCACCCCGGTCTCATGCGCTTGGTGCTACTCCAGATTTCGCACAGACACCTAGAACGACGAACCGCCCTTATAGCCACCAGGTCGTCCAGTGCCCTTAGGACGCATCACTACCCCTCATGGGCGTCTTGATGATCCCGTACTCACAGTGCATGCACAAACAATGTTTTTTCATATTTCCATGTAATATGTGGTGCCACTGGTCTAATGGCCCCGACTCTCAACTCAACCTGCAGTTGTTTGTCTTGACTGGTCCGTCGACCTGTCATGTCGCACCGTTGCTAGTTGACTGAGCATGTCGGTCCTATCTTGGTACCAAGGCCAAACAATTCGTTTATTAAGTTTTATGGCACATATATCATGTTCATTTACGAGCTCCTGCTCGTGCCAACTGGCCTTGGGCCCACTGTACGAGATTTTCAAAATTGGGCATTTAGCCCCCAAGTTCCAAAACTGAGGCCCCCGGCCTATCAGAGCTATTCGAGCTCCCGTCGAGAAGGTCTCCCAAATAGTTTAAGCATTGGCACACAGTCAGGGGAGAACACTTCCGACAAAATAGGTTTTCACTGTCTATTATATCAACTGGTATAAGGACATCTCCGTTCATAACCGATGAACGGGTTTCAAACTTCCTTCAAGCAAATCTCATCATACCAACCGGGTATTATCTACTTACAACCGGTAAGTAGTTTTTCCGCAAAATTTTCACATCACTTCCTCTAAGTGGTGATGATTAAAATACCACTAAATAGTGGATTTTTATATCGAGGCACTTATCCTCCCCAATCGGGTATGATATATATAATCTCACTCACAACTGGTAAGTGGTTTTTTAAATTTTAAGTTGTGCTCATCATCCCAACCAGGTATGATGTTAGTAAACCCACTCACTCGTTAATGCCGTGAATTCCACTAGACTGGTTCTTTGTATTCACGCGAGCTTGTCCTTGCTGGCATTCCCGGTATTTCGCGTTCCTACATGATATTAACAACCTTGTTTATTATTACTCGACATAACAGCCTTCATTCATTTCCAATGAATAAGAAAACCCTAACTTTTAGTTATTTGCAATTAGGTCCCTAAAGTTATTTCTCTTTAACTTTACGTCCCTAATTTTGGTTTTTCCTCAAATTGAGTCCCGTACCTTTTAAAATTTATCCTGGGACCTCAATTTATTCAATTTCACCAAAAAGGGGTTTAATTTCCCAAATTTCCAATTTGGTCCCCCAATTTTTCCAAAATTACCATTTTGCCTTTCTTTTACAAAAATGGTAAGTTTTGCCCCAAAATTCCAAAATTCCTCAATTGGCCCTCCAACATTATTTTCATGCCTAATTGACCCTCAATCTCATAAAATTGTATTTTGGCCCTTTGAATTTCAAAAATTCCCAATTTCTCCCCAATTCCAACTTCTTAACACAGCTGAATTTGATTTCATCAAATTGACCCATCAAACATTTCCAATTGTTGAAATTGAAGTTGAAATTGAGTTTCTACATGTTCATACGATTCTTCAGAAATGTGAATCGCAAGTTTTAATGCCGAGACGAGCTCAAACGGAGCTTTGCCGAAAAATGAACTATAGAGAGAGAAAGCTTCGATTACTCACCGGTGAAGGCACGGCGGTTTGACCTTTCGATCTAGGCAGATAGCTCTCATCCTGAGGTTCATCCTAGAATTAAGAATTGCATCAATTGATGCAGAATTAGATTAGAATTTTATCATTGAAATTTGGTCAATTCTCTCTCTAGCACCGATCAAAAATTTTAAAGGGGAGCCAAATTGGCTTACCTTTCGGTTCTAATTCGGCCGTGGAAAGGCTGAGGAAGTGTTGGGAGGGCTTGGTTTGGCCTGAGGAGGGCTTGAAATGGCCAATTTCAGCATGGCCGAAATAGGGCAGATTCAGTTCGCCAGAGTTGCTTCACTATTCCATCATGTGGCGCTTCTCCAACGATTCTCAGATTGACCGGAGTTTGCTATCAGATAGCTGTCTTCTCCCTAGTTCTAAAGAGCCCTACCTTTGTTCAAGTCGAAGCTCTAGTTCAAGCTTTACCGGGAAATGGAGCAGTAGAGAGAGAGAGAGAGAGAAATGTTCAGGTGTGAGGAGAATTAAATGGGGATGACCTCTTTATATAGGCGTAAAACCCGTGTATTAAATGGACGAGATTTATTACTAGTATTAATATTACCATAAATTATTGGTATTAATTCCAATAATTTAATTTCGGTATTAATTCCAATAAATTAATTTCAGTATTAAATTATTTGTATTAAAAAATTCATACTTCCCAAGAGGTCACCCATCCTCACACTATTCTCGGGCAAGCACTCTTAACTTTAAAGTTCTTATGGAATCTAGTTCACCTGGACCACTTTGGTTTTTGTTTTCTAATTTGTCTTAAGTTTCTTTTCTAAGGTTTAATGAACCCTTTGGATCACCCAAGAGTTGTAAATTCCCAACTTGTCCGTTCAGAAATAATTGGGTTTGTGAACCGGTTCTGAATCCTCACTTGGTTTGACCGGTTCTTTTCCTAGTTTTCCTTAACTCAAAAGGGTGGGTTTTACATAAGGGTTTCAATGACTAAGAGATTAACTAGATATGGGAATGGTTGGGTATCTTGGAACTCCTAAACCTGAGTATAAGACTTCAAAAGGGAAAAATGTTGCTCTAAGCAAAGAAAGATGTGAATCTAAGAATATACCCTTAAGTAAGGTATGTCTAGTTATGATAAACTCCATGGAAAGAGTAAACAATGGAAGGGAAAAGAAATTCCTTAAGTGAATGATATGCAAATGGCTAACTAAAAGAACAACCGAGTAGTTACCATGTCAAGCAAACACCAAAGGAAATTGTTTTTGATGCAAAGGTTGCTAATTAAGTTTTGGGGACAAAACTCCTAAAAGGAGGGGAGAGTTGTAAACCCCGTCCCTTAAAGACAAGGAAAGCGGGGAAAGAACCGGTGAACCCGGGTGAGAAAATCGAACCGGTTCATGAACCCCAACCGTTTGAGAAAGGGCAAATCGAGAGATTTATAAATTCTAAGTTACCTAAAGAGAAAAAAAAAAGTCATGGAAAAGGGCTTTAGGATGAATTGGAAGAGAATACCAAATTGGTTCAAGTGAACCGGACCTGAACCAGATTGAACCGGTTTGAACCACTATTGAATCGATTTATAAATTCATTTTTCTAGGTGGTTTAGAAAATTCCAATTTGAGAATTTAAGCCGCCATTGGATAGAGAATGAAATTAGATGAATTTATAATATTTTAATTTTGAAAAACTCGGTTGAATCAGGCCTGATCCGATCGGTATAAGCATTGAACCGGATTCATACTAGTTCGGTTCTGAATAGTGTCATCTTCTTCCTTCAGATGTCAGCACTGTTTACTAGCCAAAAAAATCGAGCAGCACTGGCGAGGATGAAAAGCCTCCAGCCAGGGAGTTTTAGGCAATGAATGACTGCCATAAAGGCGCCAATCGGATGACCAAGAAGTACTTGAGCTTCCTATATAAAGAGCTACTCCTCATACCTAAAAACTCCTCTCTCCCCCTACTGCTCCATTTTTTAGTGAAGCTCAAACTAGAATTCCGACGTTGAGGTTTTTCTAAGCCAAAGAAGGAGAGGTTGGGTTTTTTAGATTCAGGGAGAAGTCAGCTACCCGACGGTAGTCTCCATTTGCTCCGAGGATCGTCGGAGAAATGCTAGCGTGATCGAACAATGAAGCAGCTTTGGCAGACTGAAGCTGCTCTATTTTGGCTGAGCTAAAAACAACGAATTTGAGCCCTTCTCAAGCCAAACCAAACTCTTCCAACACTTCCACAACCCCCATATGACTGAATTAGAGCTGAAAGGTAAGCCAATTTGGCTCCCCTTTGTAATTTTTTATCAGTGTTAAATAGAGAATCGGTGAAACTTCATTGACCAAATTCTTCCTCAATTCGGTATGAATTGAAGTGATTCTTATTCCTAGGAGCAACCTCATGGCAAGAGCTATCTACCTAGATCGAAAGCTCGGACGTCGCACCCCCGACAGTAAGCTTTCAAAGCTTTCTCTCTCTATGTCTAGTTTTCCGATGAAGCTCCGTTTGAGCTTAATTCAGATCCAAATGACACGATTCAAAGTTCCATTTAATCATATGGAAGTGTTGGAACTCAATTTTACCTTCAATTTTAACAATTAACCTCGATTAATCGATCAATTTGATTAAGTCAAATTCGGCTAGTTTGAAACGAGCAAATTAGAGGAAATGTTTGGGGAAATTTGGGAATTTCAAAAAATTGAGGGACCAAAAGGCAATTTCCCAAAATTGAGGGCCAATTGGCCATGAAAAAGATGCAGAGGATCAATTGGTTAATTTTTGGAATTTTTGCAGTCAAATTGCCATTTTTGTAAAGTATGGGCAAAATGGTAATTTTTGAAAAGTTTGGGACCAAATTGGAAATTTGGGAAACTTGAACCCTTTTTGGTATTTTGAATAAATTGATGTCCCAAAGTGAATTTTAGAAGTTTCGGGACTCAATTTGGGGAAAATTGGCATTAGGAACCTAAAGTTAAAGAAAAAGAACTTTAGGGACATAAATGAAAAATAATTAAAAGTTTGGGCATTTTATTCATTTGTGATGAATGAAGGCTATTAGGGCAAAGGTTAATAAACATGGATGTTCATATCATGTAGGAACACAAATTACCAGGAACGACAGTAAGGATAAGCTCGCGTGAGGCAAAGAGCTAGTTAAGAGAAAAAATACACTACGAATATCGGATAAGTGAGAATTTTCACATCATACTCGGTTGGGATGATGACTACCTTAGAATTTAAAACCCACTATTATGTGCAATTTTAAACATCACACCTGGTAGGGGTAATGTGAGAAAACATACGGAAAAACTACTTAACGGTTATAAGTGGATCATACTTGATTGGTATGATTGACTTCCTAGAAGTAGAAAACCGGCTTATCTATTATGAGCAGAGATGTCCTCACACCCGGTTGGTGTGATGGATAGGTGAAAAGTTATTTTTGTCAGAAGTGCTCTCCCCTGACTGTGTGCCACTATTTAAACATTTTGGGAGACCTTGACGGGAGCTCGAATAGCTCAGATGGGCTAGAGGCCTCGGTTTTGGAACTTGGGGGCTAGAATGCCCAATTTTGAATATCTTGTACAGTAGGCCCAATGCCAGTTGGCATGAGTAGGAGCTCGTAAACAAATATGATGTTAAGCCATGAAACTTTTAATTAATGATGTGATTTGGCCATGGTACCAAGGCAAGACTGATATACTCGATGGATTGGCGGTAGTGCAATGAGATAGGTCGACAGACCAGTATAGACAAATAACTGTAGGTCGAGTTAAGGGTTGGAACCATTGGACTAGTGGCACCAATAATAGGTTATCCTGACACAGGCTCCTACGTGGCTCCTCCGACATTTATGTTGTGGGGATATCTCCTTTTCCTTGTATGCCCTCTCTTCCTTCTTTCTTTCTTCATGTCCTCTTCCACCTGTGGTGGTAGTGCCCCTAAGAGTGGGCTCCACATCCCCTAGTGATTTTGGGCACTTTCATGCATAGTGTCCTGTTGTCCATAACTGTAATAGGTTATTTCCTTGCATGGACCTTTATAGCTCCATCTCAGACCTTGAGGAGTTTTTCTTGGTGGTTGTTGGTGGTCTATACGTTTCACCATCCTTGGGTGGGTACCTCCTACGGAACAGTCCCCTTTCCTTTGTATGAAGCAAGGTTTCCCAAATACTTTGATAAATTCTTCATAAAGTCTCCTCGACTCATGAGATATCCTTGGTCTAGTGGGTTGCTCCTTACTCGACGTAAGATCTCTTCTTAGTCCTGTGGTAGCTGTGACAGCGTAGGTTTGTTCGATTCCTCTAGGAGGGGTCATATCTGATTGACAGAGTTTTATCGGTGGTTAAGGTTTTAGGGCTTTTAGTATTGAAACTTTGTTTGGAAAACCATGCTCTAATACCACTTAAGTTGTCATACCCCGACTTGATTCAGTTGGAGTCCTATGATCAACCCGTCACCCTTCCTCGTACTAATTTAGTATTTCTACCAATTAGACCGAGGAAGGTAAAGGCGTCAGAGTACACCTGTTTTTAATAATAATATTTACAAAACATCTAAATAATGGTTTACTTGTTTGCGATACATTTGCCTTTCTCCCCTAGCTTCGGCTCTTCTTGGCGAGGTGTTTCTCCTGAAAAAGGTTTAATGGGAGTGATGAGTTTCTACAACTTAGTCAGCAGGGGTTGGGAAGTGAGTTTTCAAGACAATTAGTTTATCAAAACATTTTATACTTTTAGTTTATTGTAACAGGAGTTCATCTCTTCTTTAACACTTCCCCTTGCTGGTGAGGCGTTTCAACAAACATTCACATGCCCTTTCTATCATAGAAAGGGATCATATGTTTGCATAATAGTCCCTGACTGTTCCACTTGTGGACCGGACCACCTTTACCGTCCACCCGAGTAGAGGTTAATAACCTCTACCCAGAGTTTGAGTGGAGATCATACGTTCAACCCTCAAACCCTAATCATTTCATTATGTCCACTTTGTGGGATAAGACCTTATTTCCCCTGATGCCTCGGTTTTAGTGCACAGGAATCTCTCCGAGCTTCATGACTAACTGGCACGAAAAACCCACCCTTATTGCATCTAGGTCGTCTAGCAGCCCTTGGGACCTATCAATTACCCCTCTTGGGCATTTAGATGCTCTCGGATCCTCAAGCATGCATAACAACAGTTTTGAATCATTAACCATGATCTTGGTGCCAATGGTCCAACGACCTAAAACTCAACCTAGCCTACAGATGTTTGCCTTGACTATCCCGTCGACCTAGTCCTAGCGCACTGCCACTAGACCATCGAGCCATGTCAGTCCTGTCTTGGCCCAGTGGCAAGTCACACAACATTTCTAGTTTTATGAGATTTTTCATGGTTCTTATAATCATGTTTTCTACGGGTTCAAACCCGTGCACACTAGCATTGTGCCCACTTCACGAGTTTTCCAAAACTGGTCCTTCAACCCTATTATTTTCAAATCGAAGGCCTCCCTCTTGTTAGGGCAACTCTAGCTCCCATCAGGAACTTCTCCCAAAATGTTTAAGTAGTTTCACACAGTCACAGGAGACCAATCTTGGAAAAATGATTTTCAAATTTAAAAGCGATTCTCATCACCCCCAACCAGGTATGATGTTGGAAATCCCACTCACCCGGTAATAGTGACATGGTCGTCCCGGTGAGATCTCGATTTGTGGTGTGCTACCTTGCACCAGTACTTGAACAACCAGCTCCTGCATGGTTCAAGTAACCACATCAGGAGAATTAACATAAGGGACCTCATATTTTCGAGGATCAGTGCATATGTCCTCACACTATGCCTTAATTGTATTTAGGTCCCTCAAGGTTTATGACCTTACATTTAGGTCCCTAATCTTCATTTAATCTCAATTAAGTCCCTCGGGCTTCCAATTTTCCTTCATGGTCCTTAGTTTTTCCAAAATCATCAATTGGCCCTCAATTTTTCCAAAATTTCTAATTGTCCTTAATTTCTCAAATTTTTGCCAATTGGCCTTCCATTTCATCCTATTGCCCAATTAGACCTCAACTGTGAGCTAATTTCATGAAAATCCAACAAATTTCCTTAAATTACAATTCAGTCCCTAATTTTCCAAAAATCCCCAAATTGCCTAGTTTCTTAAAATTGCAATTTGGTCCCCAAATCACAATTTCATTCAATTGTTCCCCAACACTCAGTTAATTGCCCCTATTCATGATCTGAATCATCTCCCCTACATTTCCCTCATCATTTCAAGCTTTGAACCGCTTCATTTGTCTTAGAAATGAGCTCAAATCAAGCTTTGCTAGAAAATGCAATCTAAAGAGAGAAAGCTTCGATATCTTACTGGTGAGGGTCCGAAGACCGAAACTCCTGCTTTGTCTAAATTGCTCTCCTCCTAGGGATCCTCCCTGGATTAAACCACCCTTCAATTGGCAGCCTAAGGAGTGCGAATTTCTTAGTTTAAGCTTTTACAAAAACGTACTGTGAACAGCATTTTCTGGCAAAGGGGCGGTGGAGGGGACTTACCCACTTAGCTTAGGGAGGTTCGGGGCACCTCTAGGTGTGGTCTAGGGAGCTTGGTTTGGCCGGAATTGGTCCGGGGAAGGCTCAGATTGAGCTTGAGCAGTTCTAGTTGCTGACAGCCAAGGAGTGGTGACACTGTGAAAGCTTCTCCGCTCATCTCCTTTAGTCCTCAGGCTGAAGGGAGGGTGCAGCTGGGTAGAGGACTTCCTCTCAGTTTTAATGACATTGAATGGAGCTTCAGAGGTTGAGAAAGTCCTAATGTCAGAGCTCTAGTTTGCTGCTCACCGGAAAACTGAGCACTTCACCTTTTTTGCTCAATTGTAGGATGCTAAGAATGAATGGAGGGGTGCAATTTATATAGGGAGCTTAGCAACTGACCGAGCTACTGCCGGCATAGGACTCGGCTGCCAGCGGTCATACAGGAGCTCTTCTCAGGTCATTGGAGGAAGCAACCTCTCTCTCTCTATGCTTTCTATCAGTGGACTAAGGAAGATGATGATGACGTCGTGGGCATGCCATGTGGTGCACTAGGATTGGTTGGTTTTTCAGACGTGGCATTCCAACTCAGCCACCGCGTCAGTCGTTGACAAGTTGACTAGACACGTGGCAACCTCCTATTGGCTACTTGTGTCTGCATGGAAGGTTGATCGATCGTTCACTAACTGGTGATCGGACATGTGGCTGCCCATGCTTGCGTGGCTACTAACTAGGTGCCGTTGACCGTTGACCGGTCCGGTCCGACCGGGTTCAGTGACCCGAATTTAAAAAACAGCTGGTTTAGGCCCAATTCGACTGGTTTTCTCAAATTTAAAAATTTCTAAATTCATTTTCTATTTAATAATGGCCTCAATTTTCCAAATTGACATTTTTAAGCCACCTAGAAAAATGAATCATTGAACTGGTTCACTATGGTTCAATGCGGTTCGATTTAGTTCGGGTTAGGTTCACCCTGAAGCAGTCCAATTTTCCCACCCAATTCACTTCATGGATCTTCCCCATGATTTTTATGAATTTTTGGTCACTTGGGTTTTCCCAATTTTCCAAATTAACCCTTCCTTACTATTTTTGGTTCATTTATTGACTTAGTTTTCTATAAAAAAAATCACTGGTTCTTTTCCCGGTTTCCTTTGTCCGAGGGGACGGATTCCACAGGTGGCCTTAATTCTCTTTGATATCCAACTTACTCAGTTTTTTGTTGACCTCACTACCAAAGATTTCCATTTCTCCATCTGACCACCAAACTATCCCTTATTAGTGGCGTTAGAACCATGTTGAGATTAACTATCGAACTCCACCCCTTTCTGCCATCGACGTGCCCTCTACGAAAGTCGATGCGATGAAATAGTAACACAATTCCTTTAGCATAAAATAGGGTAAATTTTTTGAGCTTGCCCTGACATCCTCGGTGGCCAATCATGACCCAAATTTATTCTGAACACTCTTATTGGTCCCCTCTTGCCAACCCCAATGACAGTTCAAACTAAGGGTAAGCCTTGTGCCCATGAGAAATCTAAGAAGCTCCTCTAGCTCTCTATTTCTAACACTACTCTATAAATCAGGTGTTACAGGTTACTTAGGTCACCTTAGAGGGTGATCAAGGTGTCCACTTGAGGGGAAGTCAACAACCCAGCCCTATTAACTTCAGCCATCACCGCTTCCTCTCCATTGAGTTTTCAACCAAAACACGACTTTGTGTCTATTTTTTGGTGAGGGTCCAATTAGGGCCAAAATGACACTATTCTTGTCATGCCCCGACTCGATTTTTTCGGAACCTCGTGAGCAACCCGCCACTTCCTTGGTCTATGAAGGATTTCTCTTCCTTCTAAATTGCGAGGAGTCAGACGTCCTTTTCACCTAGTTTCCTAAAATAACATTATACAAAACTTGAATAATTTAAAATGACTATTGGTTCAACTTTAGAAAATCCTTGGAAGGTTTTTTCTTATTTCTAGAAAGGAGGTAAAGGGAGGGGTGAGTTTCTACAACTCAATGAACGGGTGTTGGGAGTGAGTTTTAAAAATATAAAGTTTATTAAAAACTATTTCATAAATCCTTCTTTGAAGCCTTTCATCCTTCTTAAAATTACTTCCTTTTACCATTTTCATTTATTATGTGTATTTAGCTCGTTTAGCACATCTCCTTTCCTTGGGAGGCATTTAGCAAACATACACATGCCCTTTATCATAAAGGGTACACATGTTTGTCAATGCAACACACCCACTGCACCCACTTATGGATCGGATCATCTTTACCATTCACCATGATAGAAGTCCTTGATTTCTACCTTGAGTCTGCATGACACCCAGGCGTGAGGCTCTCAAACTCAATATCTCTTCATGTCTGTATGAGGATGGAGACCTCATCCTGCCTCCACTCTAGTCTCATGCGTAAGAAGCCCCAACACAGTAGCTTAATGACTAACTGGTACGACGAGAAGCCCAAACATAGTAGCTTCTCCTTCCCTTATTGTCACTGTGTCGTCCAACAGTCCTTGGAACCCATCACTACCCCTTATAGGCGTCTTGCTAGTTCTGAATCAAAGTGCATGCACAAATAATAGTTTTCATATATAACCATTATCTTTGTTGCCAACAGTCCAACAGCCCCAACACTCGACCCGACATGTAGTTGTTTGCCTAACCGGTCCGTCGACCTAGTCCTGGCTCACTGCCACTAGCTCATTGAACCTTGTCGGTCCTAACTTGGTACTAAGGCAAATCACACAAACATTTCCATTTTTATGAGAGTTTTTATGGCTCTTCTTATTCATATTTGTTTATGGGCTCCAGCCGGTGCCCACTTTCCTTGGGCCCACTTCACAAGTTTTTCAAAACTGGACCTTGAGCCCTTTGATTTCAAATTCAAGACCTCAAGCCTATTAGAGCTGTTCTAGCTCTCGTCAAGAAAGTCTCCCAAGTAGTTTAATGACACACAGTCAGGGGAGAATAATTCTGACAAAATCTCTTTTAGCTTAAAGTAATCATTGCACCAATCGGGTGTGATGATAGAGGTAGGTCCACTTACAACCGATAAGCAGGTTTCTCCTTTCTTAAAAAAGGTGTCCATCATCCCAACCGATATGATCTATAAAGTTCCCACTCACGATCGGTAAGTAGGTTTTTAACTTTTTAAAACATGCTCATCATCCCAACCGGGTACGAAGTGTAAATAAGCCCACTCACCTGATGACTGTGACGTGTTCGTCCCCAGTCAACTTTCTATGTATTGCTTGAGCTCCTTTGCTCACGTCCTAATCTAAATTTGTTCCTACATGGTTTGAATATCCTTATAATGAACAGCTTGGCATGAATAACCCCTCTAATTTCAGGTTTGTACATTTGGGCCCTTATTTTTATTTTATTCAATTAGGTCCCTAAAGTCCAAAATCTTTGACTTTAGGTCCCCAAATGCTCATTTATTTTCAATCAAGTCACTGGGGCTTCCAATATCCCTCTTGGATCCTTAATTTTCTTAAAATGGTACATGAGACTCAAATTTCCAAATTGGTCCCCCATCTTTTATAAAATTACCATTTGGCACCTAAGTTCCAAAAATGGACAATTGGGCTCAATTCTTTCAAAAATTGATCAATTGGTCCTCCAACATCTTTTTCATTGTCAATTGACCTTCAATTTTGAGAAATTGCATTTAGGTCCTTTAATTTTTTGAAATTCTCAATTTCCCCAAAATTTCACCCCTTTCTACTGATCGAATTTGATTCTTCAAATTGACCATTCAAACGGGGTTAATTTCTCCAATTGATGGCATGGATTGATTTCTACACTTCCATACTATCCAATTGAGCTTTGAATTACAGAATTTGGGTACGAAACAAGCTCAAACGGAGCTTTGTCAAAAAATTGTACGTAGGGAGAGAAAGCTTCGAAAGCTTACCGTTGCAGGTGTGATGATCTAAGTTATTGATCTGGTGAGTTAGCTCTTGTCCTTAGGTCCTACTAGGATCAAGAATTGGGACAATTGCTGTCAGGATTAGCGGGAATTTGATCAATGAATTATGTTACTTCTTTCTCTAGAATTGAACTGCAACGACGATGGAGGGCCAAATTGGCTTACCTTTTGTCTCTAGAGAGGTCGTGTGATGGCCTTGGGGCTAAGGGAAGGCTTGGTTTGGTCGTAGGTGGTCTGAATTGGCCGAATTCAGGTCATTCAAAATAGGGCAACTTTGAACCGATGAAGTTGCTTCACTGTTCGATCTCTCGCGACACTTCTCTAGCAATCCTTGGGTCGAGGGGAGGTTGTTTGCAGGTAGCTGACTTCCCCCGGAGTCTGTAGGACCCAAGTTTGCCTTCTAAGGCTGAGAAAAGTGCCCAAGTCAAAGCTTTGGTTTGAGCTTTTCCGAAAAAGTAAGCACTTTGGAGAGAGAGGCAATTTGAGGTGTGTGGAGGATAAATGGAGGGGAGCTCTTTATATAGGAAGCTCGAGGACCCTCTACTCTACTAGTTTCCATACTAGTCGAGCTTATCCTCGTGCGAAAATGCCCAAATTGGAGGGAATAATCTTTCGTCAAGAAAGGAAAGTTTTCTGCTTTGATGAATAGTGTTGTCATCCCAAGGAAGAAGACGACACTGTTCTGGACCGAACTAGTTCGGCCCGACCGGGTTTGGTGACAAAAATAGGCCGATTCATGCCTAATTAGATCGGTTTTGTAAAAATTAAAAATTTCTAAATTAATCTAAATTCACTTTCTATCTAATGGTGGCCTCAATTTTCCAAATTGAGATTTTCAAGCCACCTAGAAAAATGAATTATCCAATTTGATTCATTATGGTTTAACCCAGTTCAATCCAGTTCAGGTTCGATTCACCTTGAACCAGTCTGGATTTTCCATCCAATTTACTTCATTGTTCTTCCCCATGATTTTTATGACTTTTTGGTCACTTGGGATTTTCCAATTTCCCATTTTAACCCTTCTTTACCATTTTCAGTTCATGTAGTGGTTTTGTTTTCTCATTAGAGTTGTTGGTTCTTTTCCCGGTTTCCTTGGACCAAGAGGACGGGTTTCACAACTCACCCCTCCTTTTAGGTGTTTTGTCTCCAAAACTTGATTATGTATCCTTTACATCATGAATAATTTCCCTTGATGTCAACTCTCCCCTCCTTTGGTTGTTTCTTCACTTAGCCCTTTATCTATTCCTCACTTTGGTTGCTTGACATGCTACCATTTAAGGAATTTCTATTCCTCTCCATTATCTACTCATTCCATTGATTTTATTACGATTAGGCATGTCTTACCCATTATTCCAAATGCACATCCTTAGGTCCACTTCTTACTCTACTTAGGGTAAGACTCTCCCTCTTGAAGGTTCTTGTCCAAAATTTCAGGATTGGGAGTTCCAAAATGTCCAACCGTCCCCATGTCTATTTACTCCCCTAGTCACTGTAATTCTTTAGCTCGTCGTCCTTTCAAGTTTTTCATACTTATTTTCACATGTTTCAATGTTATTACATTTTTGTCCTATATTATTCCTTCCTCCATCATTTGTTTATTACAACTCTGGTCCAAGTTTTATGTTTTACCTTGTCATGCTTAACTAACTGACTCTTTCTTACTTGAGTCACATTTTCCTAGGACCGTTGGACTACATGTCTCTTGTAGCATGACATGTTCTAGAATTTATCTTTGTCCATTATAATTCTAGAACATTTCCTCGATAATGGTTCATGCCTTTCCAACCATTTAGGAGTAATGTGGCTTTGTTCCTTGTTACCTAGTAGTGTTCCCCAACTACCTTCGATGTTATCCAATTGTCCCTTTACCTTTGACGTCATGATCGTGTCAATTTTTCATTATCTACTCGTCCCTTACCAACTTCCTCATTGGGTTTTCCCAGTTACTTCTTGACTTACGGACATGCTTGGGATTTTTCATTCCTTATGTCCTTCCACATCTCTAATGTCATCCTTTACTCAAGGATTCCCTTTCTTCATTCATTCCTTACTCACTTGTGACCATTTCATGGTTTCTTATTCCGAGTTGACCCCTTTCGGTCTACGTGTTGATTCCTTTGTTTGGGGAGTTCCCTTTTTTATGGTTTCATTCTCTACTATTTCCTTCAAAGTAGAGACTTCCACCTTAGGAGATACACGTTCAACCTTCTTGCCATTCCTTGAAGGTTCCTTTCCTTTACCTCCTTACATTCTTTTTATATTAATGCATTTTGTTCGCCTTTGATCCTTCATTGCCTTTAAATTCCCATTTTGCCTCTTATTTCTTATGCAAGGAAGTTCCGATCATTGGGTCTTATTTTGTGTACTCCTTGTTATGCCTAGTTGTCAAATCTCAAGCTCCATTAAATGAGCATAGACCTCAATCAGTCTTGATGCCCGCGGTTGTTTCCTTTAATCCCCTTAATTGAAGAGCATACTCTTCGATGGTTTCTCGAATATCTTTTCTTTTATTTTCTTTTCATGGGTATTCCACCCATTCCCACTTGTTACTGCATCATTTGATGTTATTCTACTACTTACCCGTTCCTTGCGTTTAACTCACTCCTTGGGTCCTCATGAGTATGCTTCCCATGTACTTGATCTTTCCACCTCAACCTGCATTCTATTTTTGAGTTTATCTTCTTTTTCCCCATTCAATTGGGTCCATCGCCTCTTTGTTGGGATATATATCTCCCTAGGACTCCCTTCTTTGGTAGGCTACTTTTGTTTCTGGAATTTCCCCTTTTTATTCGTCCTTACGATTATTTGACCTTAAACTTCATGACATCCTTTGATGCCCTCTTTGCTTGCTTACCCTTACCTTGGGAATCTTGCTGGCACATCATGTGTACCTTATCTTTATTTCTACTTATAATCACAAAAAAATATTCTATTGTGGAGGAATTTTAATCTCTTTTTGTTTTGATGTTTCTTAACCTCCTTCTAAGAGCTTGCTTGATCCTTCCAGTAGATTGAGTTTGGTTACTAGTCCATTTTTAGCTATTGATTTCTTTAAGGACTTCATTCATCCTTCTTTTCCGATGTTTGGCCCTTTCACTTCTCACTTCTTCACCTAGGTTTAAATCCATGATTCTCACAAGGGTCAGTTTGTTAACTGCATCATCCCTACTACTCTCCTTGTCCGATTGTTCTTGAGACAGTTGTCTCTCGAGTTCACTCGTCCTTGATGCCCATCCTACTGCCCTTTTTAGGGTGTAGTCATTGCTACTTCCCAGATCTTCTTAGGGCATCACTTATTCTCCTTGATCATCCTATTGTTACAAGTTTCTTCCTTCCACTTGGCTCGTCTTTAACCCTACTTGGCTCCTCTGCTTTTTCAAAGCAAGTTCACACTTTGCCATCCAATACATCTTGTTTTTCATCTAACGTTCAGGGGTTGTGTTCTCTGTGGAGATGCTTCCCTTCATGTACCTAAATGGCTTGTGTTCCTCCAAGGAAAATTCGTCTCTATGTTCTGTTCCATTTGCAACTTCTCAGGGTCCCTCCTTCAGTTTTTCTCGTGACCCTTCATTATGTAGTTGAGGCACATAGTCGCATCATCATTGAGGGACGGAAAATTTTTAGAAACTCAAAATTTTTATCTTTATTTATTTTTGAAATAGGATTACAATTTGGGGCTTTAACTCTTCTTAAAGGGAGATTGTTATAATGACGAGTCTGAAAGTATCCACTACTATGCTAGGATCTTAAAGAGCTTCCTCTTAGATGTAGTTGAAATTCTGAGCAGGAGTCATGTTTCTTGGGTGGTATCCTTTCGGACTGCTGTAGCTGAGGAGATGTTGTTCTTGGAAGATATTACCCCAAATCCTTTTGGTGTGGGACACTCATTTTCCATATGTCCTATTACTCTACACCTATATCAGGTTATCTTGGTACCTGTCCTCGGTAGTGTTGGACACTTTCTCATATAGTGTCCCCATTCTCCACACCTGTAATAGGTCATTTCCTTGTGTGAACCTTTGTGGTTACACCAATACTTCTAGCATTAGGGAGTCTTTCTATGGGATTGTTGGTGGATATGTATTTTGCCATCCTTGAACCCGAACACCTTGACAGTTTTCTTATTAAGTCCTCTTTGCCAAGGTGTTACTCTAAGAGTCCTCCTAGACTCCTTAGTTGTCACGCCCCAACCCAGTTTGGTTGGATCCCCGTGAGCAACTTGCCGCTTCCTTGGTTCAAGAAGGGTTCTGTAAACACCGCACATTTGAGTTAAGGAAAAACAGGGAAAAGAACCGGTCAAACCGAATAAGAAAACCAAATCGGTTTACATTTGGGAATAAGCAATATGAAAATTTACAACTTTCGGTTGATCCAAAGGATTTATTAAACATTGAAAAAGAAACTTAAGACAAACTAGAAAACAAAAACCAAATTGGTTCAGGTGAACTAGATTCCTTCTGGGAAGTATGATTTTTTGTAACCTAAAATTTCGGTCAAAAATTTTTATGCGAACGTACGACTTATCATAAATAGCCATCAATTAATATATATTTAATTATTAAAATTAATACCAATAATTTAATACCTAAATTAAATTATTGGAATTAATATAAATAATTTAATATCGAAATTAAATTATTGGAATTAATACCGAAATTAAATTATTAGAATTAATATCAATAATTTATGACAATATTAATACTAGTAATAAATCTCGCCCATTTAATACACGGGTTTTACGACTATATAAAGAGGTCATCCCCATTTCATTCTCCTAACACCTGAACACTTCTCTTTCTCTCTCTCTACTGCTCCATTTCCCGGTAAAGCTCGAACTAGAGTTTCGACTTGAACAAAGGTCGGGCTCTTTAGAACTGGGGAGAAGACAGCTATCTGATAGCAAACTCCAGTCAATCCAAGAATCGTTGGAGAAGCGCCGACATGATGGAATAGTGAACCAACTCTGGCGGACCGAAGCTGCCCTATTTCGGCCAAGCTGAAATCAGCCATTTCAAGCCCTCCTCAGGCCAAACCAAGCCCTCCCAACACTTTCTCAACCTTTCCATGGCCGAATTAGGACCAAAAGGTAAGCCAATTCGGCTCCCCTTTATAATTTTCGATCGGTGCTAGAGAGAGAGTCAACCGAATTTCAATGACGAAATTCTAATCCAATTTCATATCAATTGATACAATACTTGATTTTAGGATGAACCTCAGGATGAGACCTATCTGCCCAGATCGAAAGCTCGGACTGTCGTGCCTTCACCGGTGAGTAATCGAAGCTTTCTCTCTCTATAGTCTGTTTTCCGGCAAAGCTCCGTTTGAGCTCGTTCCGACGTTAAAATCTGCGATTCAAAGTTTCTTAGAATCGTATGAACATATAGGAACTCAATTTCAACTCCAATTTCAATAATTAGAAGTGTTTGATTGGTCAATTTGATGAAATCAAATTCGGTAGTGTTGAAGAGTTGAAATTTGGGGAAATTTTGGGGATTTTCGAAATTCAAAGGGGCCAAAATACCATTTTATGAAATTGAGGGTCAATTTGGCATGAAAATAATGTTGGAGGACAATTGAGGAATTTTGGAAATTTTGGGGAAAAACTTACCATTTTTTGTGAAAGAAGGGCAAAATGGTAATTTTGGAAAAATTGGGGAACCAAATTGGAAATTTGGAAAATTAAACCCCTTTTTGGTGAAATTGAATAAATTGAGGTCCCACGATAAATTTTAAAAGTTACAGGACTCAATTTGAGGAAAAACTGACATTAGGGACTTAAAGTTAAAGAGAAATAACTTTAGGGACCTAATTGCAAATAACTAAAAGTTTGGGTTTTCTCATTCATTAATGAATGAAGGTTGTTATGTCGAGTAATAATGAACAAGGTTGTTCATATCGTGTAGGAACGTTAAATACCGGGAACGCCAGCAAGGACAAGCTCGCGTGAATACAAAGAACCAGTCTAGTGGAATTCACGGCATTAACGGGTGAGTGGGTTATTCACATCATACCCAGTTGGGATGATGAGCACAGTTTAAAGTTAAAAACCACTTACCGGTTGTGAGTAGGTTTACTAACATCATACCCGGTTGGGGATGATAACTGCCTCGATATGAAAACCCACTGTTTAGTGGTATTTTAATCATCACTACTTAGAGAAAGTGATATGAAAGTTATGCAAAAAAAACTACTTACGGGTTGTAAGTAGATCATACCCAGTTGGTATGATGAGACTTCCTCGAAAGAAGTTGAAAACCCGTTCATCGGTTATGAACGGAGATGTCCTTATACCGGTCGGTATGATGGACAGTAAAAACCTATTTTTGTCGGAAGTGCTCTCCCCTGACTGTGTGCCAATGCTTAAACAATTTGGGAGACCTTCTCGACGGGAGCTCGAATAGCTCTAATAGGCCGGGGGCCTCGATTTTGGAACTTGGGGGCTAAATGCCCAATTTTGAAAATCTTGTACAGTGGGCCTAAGGCCAGTTGGCATGAGCAGGAGCTCGTAAATGAACATGATATATGTGCCATAAAACTTAATAAGTGAATTGTTTGGCCATGGTACCAAGATAGGACCGACATGCTCAGTTAATTAGTGGCAGTGCGACATGAAAGGTCGACGGACTAGTCAAGACAAATAGTTGCGGGTTGAGTTGAGAGTCGGGGCCGTTGGACTAGTGGCACGACAGATTACATGGCAATATAAGAAAACATTGTTTGTGCATGCACTGTGAGTACGGGATCATCAAGACACCCATGAGGGGTAGTGATGCGTCCTAAGGGCACTGGACGACCTGGTGGCTATAAGGGCAGTTCGTTGTTCCAGGTGTCTGTGCAAAATCTGGAGTAGCACGAAGTGCATGAGACCAGGGTGGGGACAGGATGAGGTCTTTGTCTTCATACGGACATGAAGAAGTGATTTCGGGATTGTGGGTAGGATGTCACGTACATTCACTCATTCCTAGGGTAGAAGTGGTCGTACTTCTATCCGGGTGGCAGGAAAAGTCGCTCCGAAGCCACTAGTGGGTTCAGTAGTGATACTGACTTGCGAATGTGTGTAACCTTCATGATGAAGGATGTGTGTTGGGTGATGACACACTGTGGTAACTAAGAAATAATGGAAAAATTCAAATTTTTAAATGATGGGATTTTTTAAAACACTAGAGTCCGGCACACTCCATATAAATGTTTTTCTTAAAAGTCAAAAGCTTTTAAAAACTCATTCACTAAGTAGTCGTACTCACCCCCTCCCTTATATCCCTTTCAGGAAATCCCGGAAAGCCTCTTCTTAAAGACCGTCAACTAAGATGCCTGTAAGACAGGTATGTAAAGTTTTAAATTTCATACAGTTTTGATTATGCTATTCCAGGAAAAAGGTGCAAGTTAAAGGACGCCTTACTCTTTACGGTTTACGATAAAGGGAAACCCTTTAATAAACCGGGAGAGTGGCGGGTTGATCATGGGGATCCGACCAAATCGGGTCAGGGCGTGACAGGTTCCCCCTTCTTTAATTCAAGAGGAGCCAAACGAAATCTCAACATTGATCCCTGTAATAACATATATCAATAATAATGCAAGCTTAAGAGAAATTAAGCATACCTCACATAGGGTAAATTTTGGTGTTATCCCTAGTCATTCTTTAATCCTGAAAAGAGATAAAAAGGGTAGGTGAGTTTCTATAACTCAGTGAATGGGTATTTTAAAAAAATAAATGAAGTTTAAATAAAATATTTTTGAATTGGAGTGTGCTAGACTCCTTATTTTCCCTAAGATATTTCATCATCAAATTCTCGATTTTCAAAACCATTACTCATAATTTACCATAAACGGTGTGTTTAGCCACCAACATATGCCCTTCATCATGAAGGGATCACACATTCATAGAGCAGCTTGTCCACTACACCCACTTGTGGCATCAAAGCGACTTTACCGACCACCTCGATAGAAGCCCGTCCACTTCTACCTTGGGAATGAGTGGATGTACATGACATTCGACCCTCAAACCAGAAAAGAAACTTTGTGTCGTTTGAGGATAGAGACATCATCCTAACCCCACCCCAGTCTTGTGCGCATGAAGCTACGTCGAGCTTCCCTGACTACTGGCATGACAAACTACCCTTATCTCCCTCATGTCATCCAGTAGGATGCATCACTACCCCTCTTGGGCATCTTAATTGTCCTGAACCTCAATGCATACACAAAACAATAGTTTTCTTCATAAGCCATTTAATTTTTGGTTCCACTGGTCCAACGGCCCCGACCCTCAACTCGACATGCAGCGATTTGTCTTGACTAGTCCGTCGACTTGTCTTGTCGCACTGCCGCTAGTCCATCGAGTATATCGGTCCTGTCTTGGTACCATGGCCAAACACATCATTTATTAAAGTTTTCGTGGCTTAATCTCATGTTTGTTTATGAGCTCCTGCTCGTGCCAACTGGTCGTAGGCCTCTGTATGAGATTTTCAAAATTGAGTATTTAGCCCCCAAATTCCAAAACTGAGGCCTCCAGCCTATTAGCGCTATTCGAGCTCCCGTCAAGAAGGTCTCCTAAAATGTTTAAGTAGTAGCACACAATAAGGGGAGAACACTTCTAACAAAAATATCTTTTCATTTGTCAATCACACCAACCAGGTGTGATGACATATCTGCTTACAACCGGTAAACGGGTTTTCCACTTCCTTCCAAGAAGTCCATCATACCAGCCAAGTATATATACTTACAATCGATAAGTAGTTTTCCGCATAGTTTCCACATCACCCCATTTAGGTGTGATGTTAAAATTCCACTTAGTAGTGGTTTTTAATTCTGAGTTACTCATCATCCCAACCAGGTATGATGTGAAAATTCTCACCCACGCGATAATACAATGAATTCCTCTTAACTGGCTATTTGCCTTCACGTGAGTTTGTCCTTGTTGGCATTCCCGGTACTTCGTGTTCCTACACGATATGAACATCCTTGTTCATTATCCTTTGGCCTAATAGCCTTTATTCATCACAAATGAATAAAATGCCCAAACTTTTAATTAATTGCATTTAGGTTCCTAAAGTTCTTTTTTTTAACTTTAGATCCCTAATGCCAATTTTCCCCCAAAATTGAGTCCCGAAACTTCTAAACTTTACTTTGGTACCTCAATTTATTCAAAATCACAAAGAGAGGTTCAAGTTTCCCAAATGCAATTTAGTTCCCAATTTTTCTAAAATTACCATTTTGCCCCTACTTTACAAAAATGGTAAATTTCACCCCAAAAATTCAAAAACTTGACCAATTGGTCCTCCAACATCTTTTCCATGCCTAATTGGCCCTCATTTTTAGGAAATTGCACTTTAGTCCCTTGGATTTTTGAAATCCCCAATTTTCCCATTTTAACCTGGCTAAATTTGATTTCATCAAATTGACCAACCAATCGAGGTTAATTGTTGAAATTGAAGGTAGATTTGAGTTCCTACACATCCATACGATTCAATTACACTTTGAATCACATGAATTAACGTTGGGACGAGATCTAACGGACCTTCGCCGAAAAACTAGACATATAGAGAGAAAGCATCGAAAGCTTACCATCGGGGGTGCGACGGTTTGAGCTTTTGATCTGGGCAGATAGCTCTCATCCTGATGTTACTCCTAGAATTAAGAATCACCTCAATTCATGTTAAATTGAGGGAGATAAAGTTTTGTCGGGTCTCTCTCTAGCACCTATCAGAATTTACAAAGGGGAGCCAAATTGGCTTACCTTTCCGCTCTAATTCAATCGTATGAGGGCTAAGGGAGTATTGGGAGAGCTTGGTTTGGCCTGAGGAGGGCTTGAATTGGCTGATTTCAACTAGATAGACATAGGGCAACTTCGGTCCTCCGGAGCTGCTTCACTATTCGATCATGCCAACGCTTCTCTGGTGATCCTCGGAGCAATTGGAGACTACCATCATGTAGCTGACTTCTCCCCGAGTCTAAGGAATCTGACCATGCCTTCTTTGGCTCAAAAAAACCCCCAAGTTAGAGCTCTAGTTTGAGCTTCACCGAAAAACTGAGTAGCTAAGAGAGAGTAAAGTTTTTAGGTGTGTAGATGATGAATGGGGAGGGGCTCTTTATAAAGGTAGCTAGAGAACTCTCCGGCCGTCCGTTTGGCAACTTAATGACAGTTATTGATGGCCAGAAATGTACTGAATGAAAACATGATTTTTTGACGAGTGAATAGTGCTGTCATCTAAAGGAAGAAGATGACACTGTTCCGAATCGAACTAGAGCGGTCCAAACCAGGTTAAACTTAGACCGCGCCTAAATTCGAATTTCCCCTTAGACAATATCGAATTAAAATTTTTTAATTTCATCTAAATTCATTCTCTATCCAATGGTGGCCTCAATTCTCTAATTTGAATTTTATAAGCCACATAGAAAAATGAATTTAGCATCTAGTTCAATAGTGGTTTAAACTGGTCCAAACCGATTTGATCCAGTTCGGATCCAGTTCACTTGAACTGGTCTGGTTTTCTTTCCCAAATTGTCCTAAAATCCCTTTCCAAGGATTTTATGACTCATTGGGTCACTCGAGAGTTGTAAATTTCCCTATTTGCTAGTTCTCTATGATTGGAGTTTGTGAACTAGTTCGGTTTTCTCACTCGGTTTGACCGGTTCTTTCCCCGATTTTTCCTTAACTCCAAAGGGCAGGGTTTACATTAGTTTTGTGGTTCATTTCCTTAATTGGGGTGACATTCTCCCTGGTTTCAATGGTGGCTAGGGTAGTGTGGGTTTGTTTGGCTACTTTTCTTGGGGCCATCTTCCTAAAAGGTAGATATTTTTCATTTAATTCTTATGTTATATTGTCTTGATAATGTTTTTGAGGAAACATGCCCTGATACCACTCAAGTTGTCACACCCCGACCTAGTTTGGTAAGAACCCCATGAGCAACCAACCACTCCTTTTGATCTATGAAGGATTTCTCTTCCTTCTAAACTACGAGAAGTCAGACGTCCTTTTCACCTAGTTTCCTAGAATAATACTATACAAAACTTGAATAATTTAAAAAGGCATACCTGACTATTGGTTTAGCTTTAAAAAATCCTTTGTGGATTTTGTCTTCTTTCCTGAAAGGGGGTAAAGGGGGTGGGTGAGTTTCTACAACTCAATGAGCGGGTGTTGGGAGTGAGTTTTAAAAATATAAAGTTTATTAAAAACCATTTCATAAATCCTTCTTTGAAGCCTTTCATCCTTTTTAAAATTCCTTTCTTTTACCATTTTCACTTATTATGTGTATTTAGCTCTTTTAGCACATCCCCTTTCCTTGGGAGGCATTTAGCAAACCTATACACGCCCTTTATCATAAAGGGTACATACATTCGTTGATGCAGCACACCCACTGCACCCACTTGTGGATCCAAGTGTCTTTACCGTCCACCATGATAGAAGTCCCTAACTTCTACCTTGAGTCTAAGTGACACTATGAGACCCGTCCCTTAGACCAAGGAAACCAGGAAAAGAACTAGTAATTTTTTTTTGAAAACCGAGTCAATAAATGAATTGAAAATAGTAAGGAAGGGTTGAAATGAGAAATTGGAACATTCCAAGTGACCAAACATTCATAAAAATCATTGGGAAGAACCATGAAGTGAATTGGGTGGGATAACCGAACCGGTTTGGGGTGAACCAGATTGAACCATAGTGAATCGGTTAAATGATTCATTTTTCTAGGTGGCTTAAAAATGTCAATTTGGGAAATTGAAGCCACCATTAGATAAAAAATAAATTTAGATAAATTAATAAAATTTTAATTTTGAGAAAATTGGTCCAATTAGGCCTAAACCAGTCAATTTTTGAGTTCGGGTCACCAAATTCGATCGGATCGAACCGATCAATGGTCAGCAAAACCAATCAGCAGCCACGCAGACATAGGCAACCAATGGGAGACTGCCACATGTCCGGTCAATGGTCAACAGATGACCGGTCAGCCTGCCATGCAAACATGAGCCGCCAATGGGAGGTCGCCACGTGTCCGATCAACCGGTCAACGATTGACGTGGCGGTTGAGTTGGAACGCCATGTTGGAAAAATCAGCCAATCACAATGCACCACATGGCACGCCTGCCACGCCATTATCGTCTTCCTCAGTCCGCTGGCATAAAGGATAGAGAGAGGGAGGTCAATTCCTCCAATGAACCGAGAAGAGCTCTGCATGACCCCTAGCGGTCGAGTTGGAGGCCGAGTCCTATGCCGGTCGGTAGCCTGGTCAGTTGTTGAGCTCCCTATATAAAGAGCACCCCTCCATTCATTCTTAGCATCCCACAATCGAGCGAAAAAGGTGAAGTACTTAGTTTTCCGGTGAGCAGCAAACCAAAGCTTCGACATTGTAACTTTTCTCAACCTCTGAAGCTACATTCGGTGTCTTTAGAATTGGAAGAAAGTCCTCTACCCAACTACACCCACCCTTCAGCTTGAGAACTGCTAGAGAAGAGCCAGGAAGCTCGCACAGTACCACTGCTCCTCAACAGTCTACAACCCGAGCTACTTGAGCACCATTCTAGCCCTCCACAGACCAATTTTGGCCAAACCAAGCTCCCTAGACCACACCTAGAGGTGCCCTGATGTTCCTTGAGCTAAGTTGATAAGTCCCCACCGCCGCCCCTCGTCAAAAAACACAATTCATAGTACGTTTCTATAAAAAAAAAAAACTTAAACTGAGAAATTCACACTACTCAGACCACCAATTGAGGCATGGTTTGATACAGGAAGGATCCGCACAAGGAGAGCAATCCATTGATGGTAAGAGCTCCGGTCACATGACCCTCACCGGTAAGATATCGAAGATTTCTCTCTCAAGACTAAGTTTTCTGGTGAAGCTTCATTTGAGCTCATTTCTAAGCCAAATGAAGTGGTTCAAAGCTTGAAATGATGAGGGAAATGTAGGGAAGAAGATTCAGATCACAAATGGGAGCAATTAAACTAGTTTTGGAATCAATTGAATGAAATTATTATTTGGGGACCAAATTGTAATTTTTAAGAAATTGGGCAATTTGGGAATTTTTGGAAAATAGGGGTCAAATTGTAAATTAAGGAAAATTGGTACATTTTCATGAAATTAACTTCCAATTGGCAATTTTTGGGAAATTAAGTATCAATTGGCATTTTTGGGAAAATTGAGGACCAATTGGTAATTTTGGACCCATGAGGGATAAATGGAAGTCCTAGGGACTTAGCTGAGATTTAATAAAGATTAGGGACCTAAATGTAAAGTTATAAACCTTGAGGAATCTAACTGCAATTAAGGCATAGTGTAAGGACCTATGCACAAATACCTGAAAGTATGAGTCCCTTATGTCAATACTGTTGATATGGATACTCAAAACATGTAGGAGCTGGTTGTTCGAGTACTGGTGCAAAGGAGCGCACCACAAATCGAGATCACACCGGGACGACCACATCACTATTACCGGGTGAGTGGGATTTTATGCATCATACCTGGTTGAGGGTGATGAGAACCGCTTTTAAAATTGAAAATAATTTTTCTAGGAATGGTCTCCCCTAACTGAGTGAAACTGCTTAAATATTTTGGGAAACATTCCTGATGGGAGCTAGAATTGCTCTAACATGCTCGAGGCCTCAGATTTGAAAATAATAAGGTTGGAGGCCTAGTTTTGGGACACTCGTGAAGTGGGCCCGAGGCCTGTGTGCACAGGTTGGAACTCATAGAAAAGCATGACTATAAGAACCATGAAAAATCTCATAAAAACTGGAAATGTTGTGTGACTTTTCATGGGGCCAAGATAGGACTAACAAGGCTCGATTGGCTAGTTGTTGTGCACCAGGACTAGGTCGACAGGCCAGTCAAGGCAAACAGCTACAAAAGAGGTCGAGTGTCAGGGTCGTTGGACCATTGTCACCAAAGATCATGATTGATGATTCAAAACTATTATTATGTATGCATGATGATCCGGGGGCATCTAGACTCCCAAGAGGGGTATTCGATAGATCTCAAGGGCTACTTGACAACATGGACGAAATAAGGGCGGGTTTATCATGTTAGTTAGTAATGAAGCTCGGAGAGCTTCTTGTGCACTGAGACCGAGGCAACAAGGGAAATGAGGTATCGTCCCACAAAGTAGATACAAAATACGATTTGAAGTTTGAGGGTCGAATGAGCAAGGTCCACTCAAACTCAGGGTAGAAGTCTAGGACTTCTATTTGGTTGGACGGTAAAGATGTACTGAACCATAAGTGGAACAGTCAAGGACTATTCTACGAATGTGTGATCCCTTTCTATGATAGAAAGGGCATGTGAATGTTTGTTATAACGCCTCCCGAGCAAGGGGAAGTGCTAAAGAAGAGATGAACTCATATTACAATGAACAAAAATGACAAAACACGTTGATAAACTATTTATTTTGAAAACTCACTCCCTAACCCCCGCTCACTGAGTTGTAGAAACTCATCCCCTCCCATTAAACGCTTTTTTAGGAAAAACCTCTCATCAACAAAATGTAGAAGCGAGGGGAGCAAGCCCAGGGTACCACGAACAAGTAAACCATTATTTAGATGTTTTTTAAACTTTGTTTTGGAAAATAGGTGTATTCTTACGCCTTTACCTTCCTCGGTCCATTTGGTAGAAATACTAAATTAGTATAGGGAAGGGTGGCGGGTTAATCACAGGGACTTTGACCGAACCGGGTCGGGATGTGTTAGAGCCCATGCGCTAGGCACTTTGACTCAACATCTCTTCATGTTCGTATAAGGACGGAGACCTCATCCCGCCTCCACCCTAGTCTCATGCGCAAGAAGCCCCAACACAGTAGCTTCATGACTAACTGGTACGACGAGAAGCCCAAACACAGAAGCTTCTCCTTCCCTTATTGCCACCATGTTGTCTAATAGTCCTTGGAACTCCCATCACTACCCCTTATGGAAGTCTTGATGGTTTTGAATTAAGGTACATGTACAAACAATAGTTTTCATATATAACCATTATCTTTGGTACAGACAGTCCAACGGCCCCGACACTCAACCCTGTCTGTAGTTGTTTGCCTGACCGGTCCATCGACCCCGTCCTAGCGCATTGCCACTAGCCCATCGAGCGACTTTCTACCATGGCAAATCACACAAACATTTCCATTTTTATGAGAGTTTTCATAGCTCTTCTTATTCATGTTTATCTATGGGCTCTAGCCCATGCCCACTAGCCTTGGGCCCACTTCATGTGTCACACCCCAACCCGGTTTGGTCGGATCTTTGTGATCAACCTGCCACTCTCCTGACTTACTAAGGGTTGCCCCTTCTATTTAAACTGTGAGGAGTAAGGCATCCTTTAAACCTACACTTTTCTGGAATAACATAAATCAAAACTGCATAAAATTTTAAACTTTTCATACCTGCCTTATAGGTGTGTTAGCTGGTGGTCTTTGGGTAACTTTCCAGGGTCACCTGAAAGGGATATAAGGGAGGGGTGAGTACAATGACTCAGTGAATGGGTTTTCAAAATTTAACTTCTAGGAAAAATGTTTGAATTGGAGTGTGCCAAACTTCTTATTTTCTTTTTAAAATATTTCATTCTCAATTTTAGTTTTTATAACTATTTCTTATTACCACAGTGTGTCATCACCCAACACACATCCTTAATCATGAAGGTAAAACAAACAATCGCAGGCTAGCTCATCCATTGTACCCACTTGTGGCATCGAAGTGACTTTACCGACCATCTAGATAGAAGTACATCCACTTCTACCTTGAGAATGAGTGGATGTTCGCGACATCCGACCCTCAAACCCATAACAAAACTCCATGTCCGTATGAGGACAGAGACCTCATCCTGTCCCCACCCCTGTCTCATGCACATGAAGCTACTCTAAGCTTCACAAGACTTCTGGTACGACTAACTTCCCTTATATCCACTAGGTCGTCCAAAGCCCTAGGATGCATTACTACCCCTCTTGGGCGTCTTGAAGGTCCTGTAAACACAGTGCATGCAAACTCAAAAATTTTTCACATAATGCCATATAATCTGTGGTGCCACTGGTCCAAAGGCCCCGACCCTCAACTCGACCTACAGTTGTTTGTTTTGACTAATTTAGAGACTTGTCATGTCGCACTATCCTAGTTGACTAAGTATGTCAGTCTTGTCTTGGTACCATGGCCAAACAACTCATTACTTAAGTTTTCATAGCATATTAATCATGTTTGTTTACGAGCTCTTGCTCGTGCCTACTGGCCTAGGGCCTATTGTTCAAGATTTTCAAAATCGGGCATATTAGCCCCCAAGTTCCAAAACCAAGGCCTCCGGCCTAACAAAGCTATTCGAGCTCCCATCAAGAAGGTCTCCCAAAATGTTTAAGCAGTGGCACACATTCAGGGGAGAGCACTTCTGACAAAATATACTTTTCAATTATCCATCATACCAACAGAGTATGAGGACATCTCTGCTCATAACCGATAAACGGATTTTTCACTTCCTTCGAGAAAGTTTCATCATACCAACCAGGTATGATCTACTTACAACCGGTAAGTAGTTTTTTCGCTTGATTTCCACATCACTCCTCTCAGGTGTGATGACTAAAATACCACTTAGTAGTGGGTTTTCATTTTCAAGGTAGTTTTCATCCCAACCGGTTATGATAATAAATTCCCACTCACCCGATAGCGTAGTGAATATCCTCTTAGCCGACTTGTTGTCCTTACTCAAACTTGTCTTAGCTAGTGTTCACGGTACTTCGTGTTCCTACACGATATGAACACTCTTGTTCATTATCCTTTGGCCTAATAGCCCTCATTCATCACAAATGAATGAGAAAATTAAACTTTTCCTTTATTTGCAATTTGGTCCCTAAAGTTATTTTTCTTTAACTTTAAGTCCCTAATGTCGATTTTCCGCAAATTGAGTCCTGAACTTTTAAAATTCACCTTGTGACCTCAATTTATTCAATTTCACAAAATGGGTTTAATTTCCCAAATTTTCAATTTGGTCCCAAACTTTTCCAAAATTACCATTTGCCCCTACTTTACAAAAATGGAAAGTTTTTCCCCAAAAATTCCAAAATTGCTCAATTGGTCTTCCAACATCTTTATCATTCTTAATTGGCCCACAATTTTATGAAATTGCACTTTAGTCCTTCGAATATTTGAAATTCCCAAATTTTCCCCAATTTAAACCTTCAAACTTAGTCGAATTTGATTTAATAAAATTGACCGAACAAATGAGTTTAATTGTTAAAATTGAAGTTAGATTGGAGTTCCTACACCTTCATACAATTTTATTGCACTTTGAATTGCACAATTTGATGCCGGAACGAGCTCAAACGGAGCTTCACCGGAAAACTGGACTTAGAGAAAGAAAGCTTCGAAAGCTTACCGTCCAGGGCGCGGCGGTCCGAGCTTTTGATCTATACAGATAGCTCTCATCCTGAGGTTCTTCCTAAGATTAAGAATTGCATCAATTGATGCTGAATTGAATGAGAATTTAGTCATTGAAGTTCTGTTGGTTCTCTCTTTAGCACCGATCGAAATTTACAAATAGAAGCCAAATTGGCTTAACTTTTCGCTCTAATTCAGCTGTAGAAGGGTTGTAGAGGTGTTGGAAGGGCTTGGTTTGGCTTGAGGAGAGCTCGAATTGGCCATTTTCAGCTTAGCCAAAATAGGGTAGCTTCGGTCCAACGGAGCTCCTTCACTGTTCTATCACGCCAGCGTCTCTCTGGCGACCCTCGGAGCAAATGGAGACTATCGTTGAGTAGCTAACTTCTCCCCGAATCCAATGAACCTGACCTCGCCTTGTTTGGCTCAGAAAAATGCCCAAGTCGGAGCTCTGGTTCGAGCTTCCCCAAAAATTGGAGCAAATGAGAGAGAATGGAGTTTTCAGGTATGGAGAGAACGAATGAGGAAGGGCTCTTTATATAGAAAGCTCAAGGACTTCTTGGTCATTCGATTGGCACCTTAATGGCAGTCATTCATTGCCCGAAACATTTTGGCCGGAGACTTTTCAGCTTTGTTGGCGTTGTTCGATTTTTCCCTTCGAGTGAACAGTGTTGTCATTTGAAGGAAGAAAACAATAATATTCCAAACCGGACCGGACCAATCTGAACCGGGTTCAAAGCTTAAACCGGCCGGTTCAAGCCTACTTTGACCAAATTTTTCAAAATTAAAAATTTCTAAATTCATTTTCTATCCAATGGTGGCCTCAAATCTCAAATTAGAATTTTCTAATCCACCTAGAAAAATGAATTTAACATCTAGTTCAATAGTGGTTCAAATCGGTTCATAAATTGGGGAAAATTTGGATCTAATTCACCTGAACCGGTTTGGTTCTCCAACATCTTTTTCATTGCCAATTGACCTTTAATTTTGAGAAATTGCATTTAGGTCCTTCAATGTTTTGAAATTCCCAATTTCCCCCAAACTCTTCCTCCAATTTCACCCCTTTCAACTGATCGAATTTGATTTCTTCAAATTGGCCTTTCAAACAAGGTTAATTGCTCCAATTGATAGCATGGATCAGTTTCTACACTTCAATGCAATCCAATTGAGCTTTGTATTGTAGAATTTGTGTCCAAAACGGGCTCAAACAGAGCTTCATCAAAAAATTGTACAAAGAGAGAGAAACCTTTAAAAGCTTACCGTCGGAGGCGCGACGATCCGAGTTCTTGATCTAGGGACTTAGCTCTTGTCCTCTGGGTTCTCCTACAATCAAGAATTGGGACCATTGCTGTCAAGATTAATGGGAATTTGATCAATGAATTCAGTCACTTTCTCTCTCTAGAACCAAACTACAACGATTGAGGAGGGCCGAATTGGCTTACCTTTCACCTCTGTAAAGGTCATGTGATGACCTTGGGGCTAAGGAAAGGCTTGGTTTAGCAGTAAGATGTCTGAATTGGCTGAATTCAGGTTAGCCAAAATAGGGCAGCTTCGAACCAATAGAGCTGCTTCACTTTTCAATCTCGTAGGCACTTCTCCTACAATCCTTAAGTCGAGGGGACGTTGTTGTTAGGTCGCTGACTTTTTCTAGAGTCTCTAGGACCTGAGTTTGCCTTATAAGGCTGAGAAAAGTGCCCAAGTCAAAGCTCTGGTTTGAGCCTTGTCAGAAAACAGAGCACTTTGGAGAGGGAGGCAATTTGAGGTGTGTGGAGCATGAATGGAGGGAAGCTCTTTATATAGGGAGCTCGGGGACCCTCTGCTCTACCAGTTTCCATACTGGTTGAGCTTATCCTCGTTAGAAAATTTCCAAATTGAAGGGAATATTCCTTCGCTAGGAAAAGAAAGTTTTCTACATTGTTGAACAGTGTTGTCATTCAAAGGAAGAAGACAACACTGTTCTAGATTGGACCGGTCCGGTCTAACCGATTTCGGTGACAAAAATCAGAGGGTTCATACCCGATTCGGCTAGTTTTCTAAAAATTAAAATTTTCTAAATTAATCTAAATTCATTTTCTATCTAATGGTGGCCTCAATTTCCAAATTTAGATTTTTAAGCCACCTAGAAAAAATGAATTATCTAATTTGGTTCATTATGTTTCAACCTGGTTCATGTCTAGTTCACCCTGAACCGATATGGTTTTCCCATCCAATTTACTTCAAGTTCTTCTCCATGATTGTTATAACTTTTTGGTAACTTGGGATTTTCCAATTTCCCATTTTAACCCATGTTTACCATTTTTGGTTCATTTAGTAGCCTGGTTTTCTCATGAGAGTTGTCGGTACTTTTCCCAGTTTCCTTGGTCCAAGAGGACGAGTTTCATAATTCTGGTCAAGGTTGGCTAGAATGTAACCATGGAGACCTAGGGAAGATCATGAGGGGCCCAAAAAAGGTTTTTGGAAGATTTATGGATTCATTTTGAAAGAGATAAAAATTTGGGGACTAAATCATAATTTTTGAAATGTTAAGGGGACAAATTGTAATTTTATAAAAATGGGGACCTGAATGAGACTAAATAGAAGTGTAAGGGTCTAAAAGAAAGTTGGAAAAAACTTAGGAACTTGATATGATTGCTTAAAAGAGGCTAAGGAACTAATTACCACTTTTAGAAAACTTTAAGGGACCAAATGGAAAATTTGAAAAGTTGGGTATCCAAAATGGGATTTATTAGAAGTTAGGGGCCCAAACTGAACTTAGGAAAAGTTAGAGGACTTAAGATAGAAATATATCTAAAGTTAAAGTCCAAAAAGGGGGTAAGGAGAAAGTAGAGGGGCCAACAAGTAATTTTGGAAATTTAGGTACTATTATGTAATTAGTAGAATGTAAAGGGACTTTAATGAAAGAGTTGATATATTTGGGACCCTAGTGAGCAAATGACCAAGAGAAACAAGGGAAAATATGAGGACTTGTGTAGCTTGAGTTGTATGAATGGATTGCCGATGCACGATCCGAGCAAACTCGAACCAAGGGGTAAAACCCTAATTTTGAGAGATTACAGGGTGATACAATAATATATCATTTAGAATCAAACCTGACCCATGTTGTATTATGTGAATTGTGTAGCTTGAGTTGATGTAAATAACCGTGTGGAATCTCTTATTAGGGACACTAAAAAAAACATTGGAACGAACACGTTACCATATACTCCAGTGAGTAGGTTTATAGACGATGAGTACTATTAAATCGGTCGTGGTTATTTACATGTTTTATTAAGCCAATTGAAAATAGGGAGTTTGATAGGACTCACTTAAATGAGAAATGGGATATGATGACTCTGAAAGGACATGAAATGGATCATGAATTCCATGATAACGATACTTGAGAAAACCGAGATTAAGACTCACATATGATTTTTCCAAAGGGGGCTACGACCTAAACTAAACATAGTAATAAGGCCAATAACACTGGGATTTCCAAATTAAAAATGGAGCTAGGCTCCCATGTGCTTTGATTAACCAAAGCCTTAAGAAGTGAATAATGAATGTGGATTAGTTAGAGAATCAAATCCTGTTAAGTTTAGCATAAAGCACATGAATACTTGAAATGGTGTTTTGAGAACACATGATTAGTGGGGTCAGTCATATACCATATTGAGTCCAGATGATGTGAACCTCGCCAATATGTTGACAAACACCCTACACCAAATATGGCAAGACCCCAAGACTTTCACGACGCAAGTACGAAAAGATGAAAATATACCTTGTTTATGTGAGAAACAAGGTATTAGATATGTAGACACCACACTCAAATCCTCTAAGAATAACTCTTAGAAAACCCTAGTGATAAGTCTTGATTGCTTAAACGCCACAAGTAAATACCTGATAAGTTCAAAGTTCTTTCAAGAGAGAAAGAAGACAAAACCTTACAAAATTGAATTTTCAAAATTGTCCTCCAATACTATGGAGTATGCCTTTTATAAGCATAAATAACAACTGAATAGCCTAAAAATAAGAAAAAATATATTTTATGGTTATATGCCAACCATATCTAATCTAAATATCTAGGATGTTTTAATAACTAATTTAAAAATATGAACTTGACTAATTAAATATCTAATATTATCGTTTAATATCCTAAAATATTTATTATATTAATAAATCTCTCATTATTAATTAAATATGCACCTTCTCTTGGGCTCTTCTATTGGGCTTCTACTTGAATTTTCAGCAATCTCTTTAATCAACCCATATAAAGCATCTTCTTTTAGCCATTAGTATTGTTATTGGGCCCTCTTGTAGTCTCAAATGATCCTTTATCTCATTTGGTGACAGACTATTCAACTCTATTGCATGTTCGATTGATTGGACTTGTGAATTCGTATTTTTTTTAGTCAGATTCACAACATTTTCCCCCTCTTGAAAATGATTTGTCCTCAAATCTTATGTTCCTTAATCACCTACATCAAAGGGCATTAAATACGTAACATTGAAACTTTTATTAACGTCATACTCACTAGGTAACTCCAACTTGTAAGCATTATTATTAATGCATTCCAACACTCGAAATGCTTCATCTCCTTTAGGAAGAAGTTTTGATCACCTTTGTTTCGAAAATCATTATTTCCTCATATGAAGCCAAACCCGATCACCAAGTTCAAAAAAGACACTTTTGCGACCCTTGTTTGCTTGCTTTTCATAAACTTTAGTCATCCGTTCAATGTACATCTTTGTCTTCTCGTGCATTTCTTTCACAAACTCTGTTGTTGTCTTTCCATCAAAATTCACTAACTCACCTATAAGAAGTGGAGTTTGATCTAGAGGGGTTAATGGATTGAAACCATAAACAATCTCAAATGGTGAAAACTTAGTTTTAGAATGAACAGAATGATTATAAGCAAATTCAACATGTGGTAAGAAATTTTCCCATGATTTCAAATTCTTTTTTATTATAGAACGTAATAAAGTACCTAATGTCCTATTTACTACTTCTGTTTGGCCATCAGTTTGTGGATGACATGTTGAAAACAATAGTTTGGTTCCCAATTTACCCCATAAGGTCTTCCAAAAGTAACCCAAGAATTTGGAATCACGATTAGAAACAATAGTTCTAGGCATACCATACAATCTAACAACTTCTCTAAAGAACAAATCAGCAACATTTGATGCATCATCAATTTTATGACATGGAATGAAATATGCCATCTTCAAAAACCTATCAACTACCACAAACACATAATCTCTTCCCTTCTTAGTTCTTGGTAATTCTAAAATGAAATCCATGAAAATATCAATCCAAGGTGCATTAGGAATCAAAAGAGGAGTATACAGGCTATGAGGTTGTTGCCTAGACTTAGACTCCTTACATGTAATGCATCGAAAACAAATTTTCTCAACATCCTTTTTCATGTGGGGCCAAAAAAATGCCCATGCATTATCGACATAGTCTTAGCTACCCTAAAATGTCCCATAAGTCCTCCAGCATGTGCTTCCCTAACAAGTAACTCATGCAAAGAAGATTGAGGGATGCATAATTTATTTTCCCGAAAAACAAATCCATTTTATAAATAAAAATTCCCAAACTTACCACTTCTACAACTTCTAAACACTTCACAAAATTAAGGATCATTTGCATACAAATCTTTGATATAATCAAAACCAAGCAATTTAGAATCAAGCATTGAAAGCATAGCCTACCTTCGGGACAAAGCATCTACAACTATATTTTCCTTCTTGTTTGTACTTGATCACATATGGGAATGTTTCAATGAACTCCAACCACCTTGCATGGAATTTGTTCAACTTATGTTGTCCTTTGATATACTTAAGAGATTCATGATCTATGTGAATCACAAACTCTTTCGGCCATAGATAGTTCTATCATATTTGAAGAGTTCGAACTAGGGTATACATCTCCTTATCATAAGTAGGATAGTTAAGGGTTTCTCCACTCAACTTTTCACTGAATATGCAACTGGTCTTCCCTCATTCATTAATACACCTTCAATACCTACTCCTGATGCATCACACTCAATTTCAAATGTTTTCGAAAAATTAAGCAATGAGAGCAATGGGGCATTAGTTAGTTTTCAATTAAAATGTATTTTGTTGCTCAATACCCCATTTAAAAGGTACGTTTTTCTTTATAACAGTAGTAAGAGGTGTAACATAACTACTGAAATTAGGAACAAAACACCTATAAAAACTAGCTAATCCATGAAGACTTCTAACTTATCTTACCGAATTAGGTGTCGGCCAATCGCGAATTGCCTTAATCTTTTCCTCGTCAACTCCAATCCCTTCTGAACTAATAATATATCCAAGAAACACAAGTTTATCTAAACAAAATACACATTTATTCAAGTTGGAAAACAACTTATGTTGCCTTAAAGCTTCTAATACAGCTCTTAAATGTGCTACATGTTCATCCATGGTCTTACTTAAATTAGAATGTCATCAAAATATACAACTACAAACTTCCAAATAAAAGCACGTAAGACATGATTCATTAATGTCATTAAAGTGATAGGTGCATTAGTCAATCCAAAGGGCATAACTAACCATTCATATAATCCTTGTTTAGTTTTAAATGCAGTTTTCTGTTCATCCCCTTCTTTCATTCGAATTTGATGATATCCACTCTTAAGATCTTTTTTTTAAAATAAACAAGATCTATGTAACTCATCTAACATATCATCCAAATGAGGAATAGGGTGGTGATACTTTACCATGATGTTGTTGATGGCTCGACAATCGACACACATTCTCCAAGTTCTGTCCTTCTTAGGTACGAGTAGCACTAGCACAACACATGGACTCATACTCTCTCGAACATACCCCTTTTCCGATAGCTCTAGGACTTGGCGTTGAAGTTCCTTTGTTTACTTAGGGTTACTTCTATATGCTGGTCAGTTGGGAATCATCGCTCTAGGGATGAAATCAATTTGATGTTCAATACGTCAAATTGATGGCAAACCTGGAAGTATCTCATCAGGAAACACATACATAAATTCCAGCAAAACAGTAATAATTTTGCTCAGCAAAGATCTGACAATATCAATAGTACTCAAAAAGGTGTCCTTGTACATAAGTACAATAAGAGCCTGATGTGAAAGTAAAGCTCGCTTGATCTCACTTTTTCTTGCAATAAAATTGTTTTTACTCTCTTTTTTTTCACTTCTGGCTTTTCCCTCTTTTTTCAACTATAATATTTCTCCTTTCTTTTTTTCTTCTATTTTTTGTTCATTTGCCTTTTTCTTTTTCAATTGATCCTCAAAATTTTGCCTTGGAGTCAATGGTACAAGAGATATTGGTCTCTCATTCATCACAAAAGAGTATATATTAGTGAATCCATCATGCATAACTTGATGATCAAACTGTGAGGGTCGTCCCAAAAGAATATGGCATGCATGCATTGGTACCACATCACATAGTATTTCATCTTAATATTTTACAATAGAAAATACAACCAACACTTGTTTAGTTACCTTGAGTTCACCTTGGTTGTTCAACCATTGTAGTCGATAAGGCTTCGGATGCCTTAAGGGTGGTAATGCCAATTTCTCCACCAACTTAGTACTAGCTACATTAGTACAGCTTCCACCATCTATAATAACATAGCAAACCTTATTTTTCATACAACAACGAGTATGAAATAAGTTTTCACATTGGTTATTTTCTTCTTCTTGGGCTTGAACACTAAGAGTTAGTTATGCAACCAATAATTCCCCTTCTTCTGCATATTCATCAGCATCTTCAAGTGGTGGCATCTCAGGATCGATATCTTCTTCTTCTTCATCAGTCTCAATTTCACCATTAGAGTTGATCACCATTGCCCACTTATTTGGGCATTGACTTGCAATGTGACCCCCGCCTTAGCATTAGAAACACTTAATTTCATGATTTTTGGGATTTGTGATATAGGTGTTACCTTGATTTTCGGCAACATCTTGGTTGGTTGTCTCTTTTGGTGGAGCATGCTGAGGTTGAGTCGACTAAATCTCAAATCGCCTTAAGGATGGTTTCCATGAGTTCAAGAGGCCATTGTTTAATCCTCTTTTGTGTAAACTCTTTCTCTTCGGTTATTGTTTGACTTTGATAGCTTGATGTACCATATCTTGGAGCTCAACATGATATTGCATTTCCACAACGTCAGTTATCTCATGGTTTAGACCATGCAAAAATCTAGCCATTGTTGCTCTATCTTCCTCCACATTTGCTCGAATCATCGCAATCCCCATCTCCTTAAAGTATTCATCAATGCTTTTTGATCCTTGGATAAGCATTTAGAGTTTATTGAACAACTCAATGATAGTGGCTGGGAACAAATCATCATTGCATGATCGCTTTCATTTCATCCCAAGACTCCATAGGGCGTTCATGATTTCATTTCCTTTCCTTCCTCAACTAATCCCACCATATTATAGCATAATCAGTAAATTCAACAGTAGCAAGTCGTACATTTTTCATCTTCGAGTAATTATGACAATCAAAAAACATCTCCATCCTCTTTTCCCATTCAAGATACGCTTTTGGATAAATTTTTCCTTGAAAAGAGGGTATCTTAAACTTGATATTATCCATGTTGTCATCAACTCAGGGTCGTTCTCTATGAGCATATCGATCGAACTCCTCGAGTTCTTGTGGATCAAAATGCCTTGACTGAAAGTTTCAAGGTCGCTATTCAGTAGGGGTATGTTGATGCAAACCCTTCACTCCTTCCTCCAATTGATCCATTCACTCATGAATCGACTCCAACTCAGACTTCATCATCCATCTCATTTCACTTATTATAGCTTGCATTTATAAGTTTGGAATCAGTTGTTGGGAATCTTCTTCATTTGGCATATCTCCTCGTCATTGTGTCATGAGTTCTTCCAAATGATAAAAATAATAGAAGAACCACGCAAATGCTCCCTTACATCTTTCTCTCAATCACTCATGTTTCACACTCAAATGGCTTTTCTTATAGATTCAAATACTTTTGTCTTTTTCCTCTCGTGTGTCTTCTTTCAATCTTAATTGAACTTTGAAAACAAATCGTTTTTACGAAGCAGTTCAACTTGAGAAACAATTAAGATAAATTAATAAGGTTTTTAAAAACCAATTCCAAAAGAATTTAAGTGTGATGTACAAATAGACTTTGATAAGAAAGAAGAATAAAATTTTGATAGAGAAGAAAATTAGAAATTAAGATGGAATGAAGTAATAAATAAGAAGGAAACTTAGATAGAGCATAATAAATAAGAATGAAAATCAAGATATAATTGTGTGCCTCTCTTTTTTTCCCCTTTTTTTTGCGAAACTCGCCAATATGCTGATGACACCCTACACCGAATATGGCAAGACACTAAGACTTTTATAACGCAAGTACGAAAAGATGAAAATATACCTTGTTTATGTAAGAAACAAAGTATGAGATATGTGGACGCCACACCCAAATCCTCTAAGAAGAACTCTTAGAAAACCCTAATGATAAGTCTTGATTGCTTGAACACCACAGGTAAATACCTGATAAGTTCAAAGTTCTTTCAAGAGAGAAAGAAGACAAAACCATACAAAATTGAATTTTCAAAATTGTCCTCCAATGTTGTGGAGTATGTCTTTTATAGGCATATATAACAACTGAATAGCCTAAAAACAAGGGAAAATATCTCTTATGGTTACATGCCAGCCATATATAATCTAAATAACTAGGATATTTTAATAACTAGTTTAAAAATCTAAACTTGACTAATTAAATATCTAATATAATCATTTAATATCCTAAAAAATTTATTATATTAATAAATCTCTCATTATTAATTAAATATGCACATTCTCTTGGGCTCTTCTATTCGGCTTCTACTTGAATTTTTTAGCCCTTAGTATTGTGATTGGGCCCTCTTGTAGTCTCAAATGATCATTCATCTCATTTGGTGACAGACTGTTCAGATCAATTGCAAGTTTGGTTGATTGGACTTTTGAATTCGTATTGTTTTTAATCAAATTCACAACACCCGATGATTAAAGAAATGAAAAATGTGATGCATTATGATGCATGTGGAGAATACGAGTAGTGGGGTCGGTCAGATAACATACAAAGTTTCATGAATTAAAGAAATGAAATATGTATTATAATGTGATGTATATTAAATAACATGTGTAGCGAGATCAATCAGATAGCATACTTCATGCTCGAATAAGAATGACTATTATATTATTGTGTGATAATATGTGTGATATGATTGCTTTAGATGAACAAGTATTATGCCAACGAGTATTACGTCAACATGGCATATGGTATTAGAGATGATGTTGGTGTATAGGTGAGACTGGAAGTAAGAATATTAGACAAGAGTCATGGCTTCCAGAACTTCTCATGAATCCGAAGGGAGATGTATGGTAGGTTCTAGGCATTACTTGTGATCCGAAGTAGGCAAAGTGGATTAAAGTATGCAGAATGCCAGATGACACATCCTCGACATCACTATGAGGGGGACGGTCATTGTAGGATGTGCCATGGGAGTGTGAGACATAACGCACATACCCCTCAAAGCCATGAATTGCTCGTTCGTGAGACCTCAATAGATATGGTGGCAGAAGGGTCATCAAGTGAGAAGTTGCAATAATGTATTGATCATCGGCAATGATACCCCTCACACCCTGAGTTCTCGTGTGTGAGAACTTAGGGTATGTGATAACTCCGGGGATTGATTTATGTGAATTGTGAAATGGGAAATGAACTCCTCAAATAAAGCTACCGAGTTAAAAGACTATCGTAAGGAAAAGCAAGTAAAGAATTTGTAAAAGATGCAAGTGATAAATCAATGAACACTAATAAAATGATTGAGTAAATACCGAGTCATAAGTCATGTCATGGCTCAATGTGGATAAGCACGTTCACTAAGTTGTGAGCTCATCCTATCCCAAAACTTTTCAAGTGTGTATAAGATGGAGCCTATGTGGATAACTCTAGATCATTAAGAGCCTCCCTCCCTATCGAATCGATGACAAGGGGATTCGAGGGTGCTCACCGCAAGAGGCCCTCCCTCCTCCCAAGGAGATTCATGATTTTGACATACCCAAGAACTTGAAGGCCCTCAGATAAGTTGGATGTAAGCCATTTGTGGGGGAGAAGGTCATTGTGGCAACCATGGATTGGCTTTGTAACACCAAAGAAGATTGTGTATATCGTCAAGGTTCCTGGACTGAATAGATAACCATTGTAGAATATTTCTTGGGGGAGAATACAAATAGGTAATAGTTGAAAATAAGAGCCACACCCTCTTCCTACCAAATGGGGCAGAGTTCAAGGGTCATTTCAATGGGAAATACATGTCTTCCTACTTGATAAATGAAAAGAAGCAGGAATTCCTATAGATACGACAAGGTACTAGGACGATAACTGAGTATGAGAATCAGTTCAATGCCTTGAGGTTGTTTGCACCCGACTTCTCTAGTCTTATGGATATATGCCATCCATAAAACCATATTTTTGGAACCCAAAAAATTCGATCAGAAATTATATGAGAAGATAAGAAATTATTTAATCGTATCAAACGAAGATTTCTTAATTATAAGATCAAATTGATTCAATTAGGAATGAGATACAAATTAGAATGACTCTAATTTAATTATTGGATAAGTTAGATAAAGACTAAGTAAATCAGGTTAACTAATATGAAAAGATCGGGTTAAATCAATGAGATTTAATCATTATTAATATTTTGGATATATATATATATATATGAAGTAGAATTAAAGAATGCCACATTTTATACATTGGTCGAGAACTTGTGAAATTCTAATTTCTAACTAGAAAAGCCAAGAAGTGGATTGAATAATAGTTTTCCTAATGCAAAAGTAGTGGGCTAAATACAATTTGACAAAAGGCCCCAAATAGATGAGTCACCCGCATGAAACCCGATAAAAAATCCATCTTAAATAGAAAACCCAAACCCACAACAAGAAACCCATGGACATTTGAAACCCAACCCAACAGACAATTACTAAAGCACACACATAAGCTACCCAAGAGAAAAAAAATTGAAATGGGTATGACCCACGAGAGTGGAGCAAGACTAACCCATTAACCTTTTTCTCTTGAGACGGGTGTACAACCCAGAGAAGCTTGATGGCCCATCCTACTTATGCTACCATGGTAAATAAGCTTTCCTAAAAATCTGAAATAGCATGTGGACTCTTCTTCAGTGCATCCTCCTCCTCGAACCTAAAGAGAAACCAAAATAGCACATTAACCCTTATACTAGACATAAAAACCGAGCAAAATTCATAAAGCCGACTATGAAAATTAAATCACAATTCCAATCAATGTCAAATATTGTCAAGCAAAATTAACATAATATGATTTCAATTACAAATATTAGAGATTACATTAATCAAATATGAGAAAATGAGGGTAAGAATGCATCTTCACATCATCTCGTTGAATACTAAGAAGATTACTTTCTATCTTACCACTCTTGTCCAAATTGTCCTCCTACAATGATCACAAAAGAAAATTATATCCCAATTAGGTTGAGAACAAAAGGAAAGAACCTATCAGAAAAGGATGAAGGGCAATTAGAATTACCCAAATCAGTGTTAGGCCTAGTGAAGTGCACATTCCACCACAACTCATACATCATTTTGTGACAAACCAGGGGAAGTGATAGGAATAGGGAGAATTCACTTGTGACTTGAGTAGACAGCTTAATGAGAACCAAGAGGGAATCCCTAAACTGATATACTTGTTGTCAATTCCTCCCATGTAGAGGACACAAATGAAGACAATGGAATTCCAAAGAGGAGTAATGAACCAAGGATAGTGGAGTAGTAGGAAACTGATGTATAAAGGATGTAGAGGACCAATGCCCTACGGTGATCATGGAATTCAAGCCAAGAGATCATCCATGAGAATGGATATCTTTTGCCTCCTCTCGTATGGATTACTCCCATGCCTAACATTGGCATTCCACCTCCCTACAAAGTCCCAGAAATTGAGAGTTAGAAGTTGAGACAACCTAGAGGAAATGACATATGAAACACATCTCAATTTCCGGAAAATGGGGAAGATTCTTCGATTTTTTATAGGAGAAATCAGGAGTGAGTGGTGAACGAGGAGTGGGTCCTTTGGAAACAACCACTTGATGCATGAACATAAAATTGTTGACCATACACTAGAGGTAATCGCTAAGACAACAAAAACAACTGATACTTATAGATAATGGGATCGAAGAATACATGGGATTACTTGAGAACACCATCATCGAAGGAAAAAGCAACAAAGCTCGACCATCACACTACTTGGGAATTCATGGGCAAAAGAAACCTCTAGTGGTGTCAATGAACTAATGAGAGAACGACGAGCTGGTGACATATAAACCCCGTCCTTTCGAGTTAAGGAAAAAATAGGGAAAGAACCGGTCAACTCGAGTGAGAAAACTGAACCAGTTCACGAACCCTGACCACTAGAGAACGGGCAAATTGGAAAATTTACAACTCCCAAGTGACCCAAAAAGTCATAAAAACCTTGGAAAATGACTTTAGAACAATTTGGGAAAGAAAACCAGACCAGTTTAGGTGAATTGGATCTAAACCGAATCGAACCAATTTGAACCACTATTGAACCAGATGCTAAATTCATTTTTCTAGGTAGCTTAGAAAATTTATATTGAAGAATTGAGGTCACCATTGGATAGAGAATCAATTTAGATGAATTTAGAAATTTTTAATTTTGAAAAATTCGGTCGAATCAGGCTTGAACCGACCGGTTTAAGTGTTGAATCTGATTTGAACCAGTCTGGTCCAGTTTGGAACAGTGTTGTCTTCTTCTTTCAGATGATAGAACTATTCACTCGTTGAAAAATCGAATAGCACTAGTGGAAAGGAAATGTTTCCATTTAGGATGTTTCAGGCCATCAATGACTGTCATTAAAGTGCCAAATGGACGGTTAGAGAGTCCTCGGGCTCCCTATATAAAGAGCCCCTCATCATTCATCATCCACACACCTGAAAACTTCACTCTCTCTCAACTACTAAGTTTTCTAGTGAAACTAGAACCAGAGCCCCGACATTGGGGTTTTTCTGAGCCAAAGAAGGTGAGGTCAGGTTCCTTCGATTCGGGGAGAAGTCAGCTACCCTACAGCAATCTCCATTTGCTCCGAGGATTGCCGAAGAAGCACCAGTGTGATGGAACAATGAAGCAGCTCTAGCGAACTGAAGATGCCCAATTTCAGCCGAGCTAAAAATGGCTAATTTGAGCCCTTCTCGGGCCAAACCAAGCTCTCCCAACACTTCTACAGCCATCATACAACTGAATTAGAGCAGAAAGGTAAGCTAATTTGGCTCTCCTCTGTAATTTCCGATCAATGTCAGAGAGAGAACCGGTGAAAATTTACTGACCAAATTCCCCCTCAATTCAGCATGTATTGATGTGATTCTTGATCCTAGGAGGAACCTCAAGATTAGAGCTATCTTCCCAGATCGAAAGCTCAGACTGTCGCACCCCCCACGATAAGCTTTCAAAGCTTTCTCTCTCTAAGTCCAGTTTTCTAACGAAGCTCCATTTGAGCTAAATTCATATCCAAATGATGCAATTCAAAGTTCCACTGAAACGTGTGAAATTGTAGGAACTCAATTTTACCTTCAATTTCAACAATTAAACCTGATTGAATACTCAATTTGTTGAAATAAATTCGGCCAGATTGAAAGGGGACATTTGGGAATTTCATAAAATTGAGGGACTAAAGTGCAATTTTCCAAAATTGAGGGCCAATTGGCCATGAAAAAGATGTTGGAGGACCAATTGGTCAATTTTTGAAATTATTGGGGTCAATTTGCCATTTTTGTAAAGTAGGGGCAAAATGGTAATTTTTGAAAAGTTGGTGACCAGAGTGGAAATTTGGGAAACTAGAACCCCTTTTTGTGATTTTAAAAAAATTGAGGTTGCAAAGTGAATTTTAGAAGTTTTAGGACTCAATTTGGGAAAAAAATTTAGAATTTGGGACCTAAAGTTAAAGAAAAAGAACTTTATAAACCTAAATGCAAATAATTAAAAGTTGGGTATTTTGTTCATTCGTGAGGAATGAATGCTATTAGGCCAAATGATAATGAACAAGGATGTTCAAATTGTGTAGGAACATGAGGGACCCAGAATGCCAGCAAAGACAAGCTCGCATGAAGGCAAAGAGCCGAATAAGCGGAATACACTACACTATCGCGTGAGTGAGAATTTTCACATCATACCCGGTTGAGATGATGAGTACCTCGGAATAAAAACCCACTACCATTTGGGATTTTTAACATCACAACTAATAGGAGTGATGTGAAAACTACGTGGAAAAACTATTTACTGATTGTAAGTAGATCATACCCGGTTGGTATGATAAACTTCCTGGAAGGAAGTGGAAAACCCGTTTACCAGTTGTAAGTTGAGATGTCATCACACCAAGTTGGTATGATCGATGAGTGAAAATATATTTTGTTAGAAGTATTATCCCCTGACTATGTGTCATTGCTTAAAGATTTTGGAAAACCTTTTTAACGGGAGCTCGAATAGCTCAGTTAGGTCAGAGGCCTTGGTTTGGAACTTGGGAGTTAGAATGCCTGATTTTGAAAATCTTGTATAGTGGTCCCAAGGCCAGTTGGCACGAGCGAGAGCCCATAAACAAACATGATGTTAAGCCATAAAATTTTTAATGAATGATGTGATTTGGCCATGGTACCAAGATAGGACCGACATACCCGATGGATTGGCAGCAGTGCGACAAGACCGGTCCATCGACCGGTCTAGACAAATAGCTGCAAGTCGAGTTGAGGGTCAAGGCTATTGGACTAGTGGCACCAAAGTTTAATGGTTTCTATGGCTATGAAAAATTATTGTTTGTGCATGCACTGAGGTTCGGGACCATTAAGATGCCCAAGAGTGGTAGTGATGCATCCTAGGGGCTACTGGACGACATGGTGGAGATAAGGGCAGTTTGTCATGCCAGTAGTTAGGAAAACTCGACATAGCTTTATGTGCATGAGACCAACGTGGGGTCAGGATGAGGTCTCTGTCCTCAGACAGACACAAAGTTTCTTTTCGGGTTTAAGGGTCCGATGTCACGGACATCCAATAATTCCCATGGTAGAAGTGTGCTTCTATCTAGGTAGTCGGTAAAGTCGCTCTGATGCCACAAGTAGGTGTAGTGGACGGGCTGACCTGCAAATGTGTGTTCCCTTCATGATGAAGGGCATGTGTTGATTGTTAAACACATCAATTATGAGAAAATTGGTTTTGAATAACTAGGAATTCAAGGAAAGGATGGTTTTAAAGAAAATAAGTAGTTTGGCACACTAATTCAAACTATTTTATAGAAACTCTTGTTTCAAACACCCATTCACTAAGTTGTCGAACTCACCCCCTCCCTTTACTCCTTTTCAGGTAATCGACGGAAAAACCTACCTAAAGACCTTCAGCTAGCTAAATCTGCAAGACAGGTATGTAAGTTTAAATTTTATGCAGCATTGATTAATATTATTTTAGAAAAGGTACAATTCTAAAAGATGCCTAACTCCTCTCGGTTTTAAAAAGGAGAAAACCTTTAATAAATCAAGAGAGTGTTGGGTTGCTCATGGGGATCCGACCAAACCGGATCGGGGTGTGACAACTTGAGTGGTATCAGAGCTAAGTGCCCTTGAAACATTATCAATACTATGCCCTGACATTAATAAAACTTTAAGTATCGTGTAGGAAGAAGTATCCCTAGGAAGTCCGCTGTGAAATCCAATCATCCACGCATAACCCTGAAAAAGACACCTACCCTAAGGGAGGCAGTTGTTCAACGATTCTTAAAGGGCGAGAAAAGAGTACCCAAGGATATGGTAGAAGATTATCATAAACTTGTGGGAGCTTTACTGGAACTAGAAGGCATTACATATCCTCCTTCAAAGCAAGAGGAATTTGTACCTCCTCCCAGGAGCCCAACCCCTCCTCCATCCCCACAACAACGAGTGATGAATCCAACTAAGAAAGAGGCTTGGTACAACTACTGGGATGTGTATGCCACCTTCATGAAGGTCCACCAAGTACCCTACCTACTCAGTCCAGCTTTAATCCCACCCAATGGATGAAGTGGACATATGAGTTTGAGGCGGAGGTATTCAGGCAGTACAGATTGGAGGCCATACATGTAGTTCGTCCCATAAGGGAATATAGATGGACCCCAACTAGTTCCTTAGAGCCATCTGATCAGGAATCCCACAATCATTCCAAGGCTAACTCTCGGCCTATGACCCTAAGGGACTAGGGGTAGAAAATGTATGTAATAAGCCAAGAATGGCAAGAAACTATTTCCTGAATGAATAAAAGTACGATCTCTCCTCAAATTTTAGTCTCTTGATAAATACAACTATCGAAAATAGGAGTATACCAATAGAAGTAATGGGTAAAGGAAAATTTGAGTTAACCCAACATCTAAGGTAGCCAAGCGAGTTTTCCACCCAGAGAAGGGAAAAAAGGATTTGGCAAGGAATCCTAAAAGAGTCTATTAAAGTTCACCAAGGAGGACAGATCTTAACTAAGGGAAGGAAGGAGAAGTGTGGGGTAAGGAAAGTTAGCATCAAAGAGCATGGGATGAGTGGAAATCTAAGGAGTCAAGGAAAGACTCTATAATAAAGGTAAATAAATAAGAAAGATTAAACTATCCCAAGGAAAACTAAAGGAATGGAAGCTGACCAGGGAGAAAGTAAGAAGGATATGGGAAGCACTGAAGATGTTAAGATAATTAAGACAGGATAAGAAGAAAGGAGAAAGGAAAGAAGTACGATAGAAAGAAACCCCATGAATAATACCAATACTTAGAAAAGAGTTAGGACACAAACCTTTAGGAACTCGATAGTAAGAAGGGACTTTGTTTGGAAGTAAGGATGTAGAACAAAAAGGAATAGAAGATAAGGATGAAATCCAGAGTGAGTCACCATACAAAGGTCAAGAAGTATAAGAAAGGAATAAAGGAAAAAACTTTCAAAGAGCAGTAGGGAGAATGAACATGAAAATCCCAGGATGGAAGTCCCTAGAAGAAAGATGAAGATAGGAAGTGGAATCGTGGAAAGGAGGAAGTTCCAAGCTAAGGTAATCAACAGATGAAACTTCATAAACTAGAGCATAAACTAGGACCTCATTAAAAGACATAGGTGACTAAGTAAACACTTGAGGGCCAATTGTGATCTACTTGCAAGAAGAGCAAAAGAACCAAATAGGGATTTTAGACAGACCTAGTTGAAGAAAACAACTAATAGCAACCAGATCATTGGGGAGAATAAACAACATCCTAAGATGGATTGGAAAGTAGTGAGGACTATACATAAAAATGGAATGAGATGGGTATTAAGAACAATACGACTCAAGAGATGACGGTCTCAAAATCATATGACAAAGAGAATAATAAGAATGAGGTAATTAATGAATTGACCCTCGAGAGAAGTATAAAGTTGAACTCCAGTAAATAGGGAGAGATGGAAAGGTCAAACACTTGAAAATTTAAGATGAAGGCAAAAATCTTTAAAGAGATCCACGACCAAGACTAAGTTAACAAACAAACTCAAGATAGGAGAAAATTAAGTAAGCCTCTTACAAGATAATCGTGAAATCTTAAAATAAGGCTGATGTATATCCCATCTAAAAGAAATGGATGGATATAGGGACAAAAGGAGAATGAAGATGAAGTACATATAAGTTTTCAAGGGAAGTGTAAGCAGAAAAGGATGGCATCAGGGAATACTTTTTATGTTAAATATTCCAAATAGCAGGACGGAAAGAGAACCCAAGAGAAAAGAACATAAATTGCCAAGGAAGGAAACCTTGGAAGGACAAAAGTGACCCAATTAAACGGAAATGGGATCAACAGAAATGGAGACAAGATGAATTCGTCCAAGACATGCTGGTTGAAATGAAAAGATCAAGTACAAAGAAAAGGTACTCGAGAGGACCAGAGGAGCAACTTAAGTCCAAATAATGTGTAAGTAGGAAAACACATTGAAGGAGGTCGTGTGAGTAAGGAGGGGGTGGATTGTCCATAAAAGATGAAACAGAGGAAAACATATAAGAACCCTTGGAAAAAGTTAAACCCTCGGTTAGGAAGGGATTTAAGTAAGGGATCACTGACCTCGGGATTGTTAGTGATCAACACTCAAGTTGATGGAGCCTAAGGAGAGAACGAGTAGACATAGTGTGGAGTAATCGGAATGGGATCGAGAGCTGAAAATGTCGCGGGTAAAGAATAAGGAAAGGGACTAAAATTCTAGTTAGAGAATGATTCAAAAGGAAGAATACCCTATTGTAGGAAAGGGGTATGAAGAGAGGAAGGAATGAAAATTAAAAAGAAAAGATGTGGGGGTTGAACGTGTAGTTCCCAAGGTGAACATCTCTAATGTAAGAGACAAGGTAGCGAGAATAACTGAAATAAGGGAACAATCACAAATAAGTTACTGATACTTAAAACCGAAGGAGATTAACTATTATAAGGATTTTGAAGTGATCACGAAAGAATAAGGGTTGACTAAAAGCAGAGAAAGTCCATGAGAAAAGGACGCCACTAAAACTAAGAAAGGACATAGGAATGGTCAAACTAGATAAAAGGGAGTTAACAACAAAAACTATGGAGTGAGTAGATGGTGGACGAGACTACCTCGAACTAAGGGTTTTAATGAAAAAGGAAGTGACTACACACAGGAATGAGTGGGTATATTGGAACTCCCAATCCTGAAATTTTGAGTAAAGAACCTCAAGAAAAAGAATTATGCTTCAAGGAAAGAGGGACGTGAATTTAAGGTTATAGCCTTAAACCCTCGAGTAAGGTATGTTTAGCTTAAGAGAGCTCCATGAAATGGATAATGAGAAGGAAAAGAAATTTATAAGTGCGTGTTATACCGGGACTAAATAGAAATAACCGAGAAGGTTGTGTGCAAATAAACAATAAGTGATGTCAAGGGAAATTCTTTTCAGTATGAAGGATGTGGAATAAGTTTTGGGGATAAAACTCCTAAAAGGAGGAGAGAGTTGTAAACCCCGCCCTTTGGAGTTATGGAAAAATAAGGAAAAGAACTGGTCAACCCAAGTGAGAAAATCGAACCGATTCACGAACCCCGACCACTAGAGAACGGGCAAATTGAGAAATTTACAACTCCCAAGTGACCCAAAGAGTCATAAAAACCTTGGAAAAGGACTTTAAAACAATTTGGGAAAGAAAACCAGACTGGTTTAAGTGAACCAGATTCGAATCGGATTGAACCGGTTTGAACCACTATTGAATTGGATGCTAAATTCATTTTTCTATGTGGCTTAGAAAATTCAAATTGGAGAATTGAGGACACCATTGGATAGAGAATTAATTGAGAATTTTTTAATTTTGAAAAACTCGGTCAAATTGTACCTGAACTGACCGGTTTAAGTGTTGAACCCGGTTCGGACCGATCTGGTCTAGTTCGAAACAGTGTCATCTTCTTCCTTCAAATGATAGCATTGTTCACTCGCTGGAAAATTGAACAATGCCGACGGAAAGGAAATGTTTCCATTCAGGACATTTCAGACCATCAATGACTGTCATTATGGTGCCAAATGAATGGAGTCCTCGAGCTCCCTATATAAAGTGTCCCATTCCATTCATCATCTACACACCTGAAAACTTCACACTCTCTCATCTACTTAGTTTTCCAGTGTAGCTCGAACCATAGCTCTGACATTGGGATTTTTCTGGGCCAAAGAAGGTGAGGTCAAGTTCCTTAGATTTGGGGAGAAGTCAACTACCCAATAGTAGCCTCCATTTGCTTCAAGGATCATCAAAGAAGCGCTAGCATGATCGAATAGTGAAGCAGCTCCGACGAACCAAAGTTGTCCTATTTTGACCTAGCTAAAAATGGACAATTTGAGCCCTTCTCAGGCCAAACCAAGCTCTTCTAACACTTCTAAATCCCTCATACAACTGAATTAGAGCAAAAAGGTAATCCAATTTGGCTCCCCTCTATAATTTTCGATCAGTGTTAGAGAGAGAACCAGCAAAACTTCACTAACCACACCCTCAATTTGGCATGAATTGATGTGATTCTTGATCCTAGAATAAACCTCAGGATGAGAGCTATCTGCCCATATGAAAGCTCGGACTGTCGCACCCCTGACAGTAAGCTTTCGAAGCTTTCTCTCTCTAAGTTTAGTTTTTCGACGAAGCTCTGTTTGAGTTCAATTTGGATCCAAATGACACAATTCAAAGTTCCATTGAATCGTGTGTAAATGTAGGAACTAAATTTTACCTTCAATTTCAACAATTAAACTCGGTTGAATGGTTAATTTGATGAAATCAAATATGGTTAGTTTGAAAGGGGGAAATTGAGGGAAAATTTTGGGGAAATTTAAAAATTTTGTAAAATTGAGTGACTAAAGTGCAATTTCTCAAAATTGAGGGCCAATTGGCCATGAAAAAGATGTTGGAGGACCAATTGGTTGATTTTTTGGAATTACTGGGGTCAATTTTCCATTTTTGTAAGGTAGGGGCAAAATGGTAATTTTTAAAAGTTGGGGACCAAAGTGGAAATTTGGAAAACTTGAACCCCTTTTTGTGATTTTGAATAAATTGAGGTCCTAAAGTGAATTTTAGAAGTTTTGGGACTCAATTTGGGGAAAATGGAATTAGGAACCTAAAGTTAAAGAAAAAGAACTTTTGGGACCTAAATGCAAATAATTAAAAGTTGGGTATTTTGTTCATTCATGAGGAATGAAGGCTAGGCCAAATGATAATGAACAAGGATGTTCAAATCATGTAGAAACATGAGGGACTGGGAAACCAACAAAGACAAGCTTGCGTGGAGGAAAAGAGCCGAATAAGAGGAATACACTGCACTATTGGGTGAGTGGAAATTTTCACATCATACCCAGCTAGGATTATGAGTACCTTGGAATGAAAAACCACTACCATTTAGGATTTTTAACATCACACCTGATAGGAGTGATGCGGAAACTATGCGGAAAAACTACTTACCGGTTGTAAGTATATCATAACCAGTTGGTATGATGAACTTCCTCAAAGGAAGTGAAAAACTCGTTTACCAATTGTAAGCGGAGATGTCATCACACCCGGTTGGTGTGATCGACGAGTGAAAACATATTTGTCAAAAGTGTTCTCCCCTGACTATGTGCCACTACTTAAAGATTTTGGGAGACCTTTTTTATGGGAGCTCGAATGGCTCAGTTAGGCTAGAGGCCTCGGTTTTGGAACTTGGGGGCTAAAATGCCCGATTTTGAAAATCTCGTACATTGGGCTCAAGGCCAGTTGGCACCAGCAAGAGCTCATAAAAAAACATAATGTTAAACCATGAAAAGTTTAATGAATGATGTGATTTGGCCATGGTACCAAGACAGGACCAACATACTCGATGGACTGGCAGCAGTGCAACAAGACAAGTCGACGGACCGGTCTAGACAAATAGCTACAAGTCGAGTTGAGGGACGGGGTCGTTGGACCAGTGGCACCAAAGTTTAATGGCTTCTATGGCTATGGAAAATTGTTGTTTGTGCATGCACTGAGGTTCAGGACCATCAAGATACCCAAGAGGGTAGTGATGCGTCTTAGGGGCTAGTGGACGACATGATGGAGATAAGGGTAGTTTGTCGTGCGAGCAGTTAAGAAAGCTCGACGTAGCTTAATGTGCATGAGATCGGGGTAAGGTTGGGATGAGGTCTTTGTCCTCATATGGACATAAAGTTTCTTTTCAGGTTTGAGGGTCAGATGTCACGATCATCCACTCATTCCCATGGTAGAAGTGGATGAGCTTCTATCCAGGTAGCCAGTGGACGGGCTGCCCTGCGAATGTGTGATCCCTTCATGATGAAGGGCGTGTTTTAATTGTTAAATACACCGATTATGAGGAAATTGGTTTTGAATAATTGGAAAGTCAAGGAAAGAATGGTTTTAAAGAAAATAAGGAGTCTAGCACACTCCAATTCAAATGATTTTATAGAAACTCTTGTTTCAAACACTCATTCACTAAGTTGTCGAACTCACCCCCTCCCTTTACCCCTTTTCAAGTAACCGAGGGAAAAACCTACCTAAAAACCTTCAGCTAGCTAAACCTACAAGACAGATATGTAAGTTTAAATTTTATGTAGTTTTGATTAATGTTATTCCAAGAAAGCTACAATTCTAAAGGACGCCTTACTTCTCTCATTTTTTAAAGGTGGAAAACCCTTAATAGACCGGGAGAGTGGCGGATTGCTCACGGGGATCCGACCAAACCGGGTCAATGCGTGACACGGCATCATTGGTGGTTTTAGGTTACAGAGTTGTCATCAGGGAACTAAGCTTCGGCCTTGAGCAACTAAAGGGTGGATGGTCAGGCAAGGAATCACCGATTTGGGGGTTGTGGCTTGAAAATATAAACTGGAAGAAATGATTTGAGAGAAAGGAACCTGAGTGTGTCACGTCCCGACCCGATTTCCCCGATCGTACCTACAGATAACCCACCACATCCTCTTAGCTTTACAACATTGGGTGCCTCATCATTGTAACTCCGATAGGGTGTAAGGCGTAAAATAAAACACTCAATTTATTTTCTAAAAATAATCATTTAAATATTTAGAAATTATTTTCATAAACTATACTAAGGTCAAGTACTGAATGTAACAAATACCTTTAGTTTCTGGATGGCTTCTTCCATTATCCACAGGTCATTTATCACCTTTGTAGCTTGAAAGGGGTGTTTGAAGGGGAATGAGTTCGACAACTCAACAAGTGGGGTAGTTGACATCATGAAGTCAAGTCCACAACTCAGCACATACTCAAATCAATACTTGTACTAAATAGTATTTATTCCATAGAAGGATCCAAAATTTTCATTAACAAAATCAACCTTGAATTTGACAAGAGTCACACACTGCTTTTCTCTCATGGAAAAAAAAACACATTCACTGAACAGACCCTGTGAGACTACAACCTCAATCTATCCCACTTGTGGCTTAGAGCATCTTTACCGTCCACACTGTTGAGAGGCTACAACCTCTACCACTAGTATGTGTGAGCATTATTGTCAAATCCCCAAACTTCATGTCCTATATTGTGGGATGAGACCTCTACTCTTTCTTCATTGGTCTCAATGTGCACGATGCTCACAGAATTTCTCGACATATTGGACCAGCAATACTTCACTTATGCTCCATAATCTGTTCAACAGCCCTTAGAACCAACACTACCCCTACAACGAGTGCATGGTTACTTTCATATCTAAACATGCAAAATCAAAATTATTTTTATTTAAACCTTTCTTGTTTGTACTACTAGAGCAACAAGTTCGACGACTCGTATTCGTCTAAATTGCTTAAATATATTTTTTTATTTAACTTAAATTGCATATAAGTTAGAATATTTTATTAAATTTAAATAATATAAAAATAAATATATTATGATATTATACAAATGTATAATCTAAAATTGAAATTTTAATTATACTAAAGTTATATAATTTATTACTAAAATTTTATTATCATAAAAAATGAGATGTATTTGTTTAACATATTTTATTTAATATTTCAAATTAATTAAATAAAATATTAATTATAAATAATTTTTATTTATAATTTTACTAATTAAAATATATGTAATTAATTATATTTATTTTAAATATATGTAATTTAATTTAAATATAATATTAATAATTGTTTTTAATATAATTTATTTTGATAGTGAAAACTAATATTATATATTATAAGTGAAAGTTAATTAAAAACTACAATTATATATGTTATGGTTTATTGTTTATGATTTTAATATTTTAAGTAGAAATTTTAATATTTGTGATAAATTTTATTAGATTATTAGAATGTGGATTATAACTCAAAAGAGTAAATTAATATATTCTTTTTAAAGGTGGAGATGGTTGAGTTGGTTTAAAGTGCCAGATTAAGGTTCTGATCTGAAAGGGCGTGGGATCAAATTCCACTCTCCACATTTTTTTTAAATATAGTTTCCAGTCAATTACACTATTCTATCATTATGTTCTTGATGATATAAACCTTGCTTTTCACGCTTTTAAGATCCATTTTCCTGCCATACTAGATAGTTTTTTTTATTTTCCTGTAGATAATTTTTTTTTATTTTCCTGTAGAAGTCTTCAACACAGAAGGGAGTATTGGGCAAACAACAAACGTGGTAATTGGTGGAACAGTGACCGATGATTCTACTAATGAGAGGCTTGCGTTGGATAAGAAGGTGATTGTGCCTTATTTTGTCATTACTGAGTTGCAAAAGAGGTTCCATAAGGTATATGGATGTTGGAGTTTATATGGATGTTAAGTTCCTACTGAATACTGATGTACCTTGGTATAGTCTTCTCGCTAAACTCTTTGTTTGCAATGTGCTTGACTAGTAAATACATACCGTACGGTCAGAGGGTTTACTGCCATTGGAACTGGCCGTGATGATTTTGTGCAAGCTATGGTTGTTGCCCTTGAATCTGTCATTCAACAGCCAATCTCTGAGGTATTCTGTCAAAGTTTCCTTTGCATATTTGGTATTTGTTATTTGAATATTGCTTCTTTTGTGATGAGTTATTTGAATATTACATCTATGCATTTTTTGCTTTTGCAAATCTCTTTACATTAGTCTGGACTTCAATAATGAATTGGAGGGTTCAAAGCATTTAGACAAATAAACTGATAATGATAACATTTTAATGCTTCTAATGACTATGAGGAACGGGTATTTATGGATTAACTTCTCAAGTAGGAGATTCCCGAATAAGCATGTCCTTGCAGGGTGCATCTTATTGCATTTTTAGATGAGATGGAAGATGATATAGTATATCTTGTTACTGCTTGTTGTCAGTACTGAATGGATCTGTGGTTACAAGGAGCAAATTGCAGTTTCTTGGCTTTCATTTGGTCCTGGGATATTATGAGGATGCTATGTTAGGTGTAATTGGCATTCAAATTTGGCATTATTGCTGAGTGAACCTGGCATTTGATTGTCTAGAACTGTCATGGCAGTCATGGCAGTCATGGCAGGGTTATGTGAAGCAGAAAATATCATCAAGTCTGTAAATATTGGGCCTATCCAAGTAATTTCAAGTGAACAGGTTTGTATTCCTCTCTTTTCAGTTTACAAGTCCCACTTCCATTGCATTCATCTCCCTTTTAAGTTTTAATAGTGATAAACTTCCTAAAGATATTAGGATAAACGTTTTAATGATTCTTTTATTGCTCAAAATTTCACATAGTGATGAAGTGAGCCCGTTGCTTTTGGTAAAAAAAAACGTAAGTCCGTGGCTGATGTTATTAATATATACTATTTTCCAATTATGGTGCCAATAAGGTAGAATTTTATGCTTCCTTTCCTTTCTTGATTCTATTAATCCATCCATGATGCAACTCATCTTAGGGATAGTAACGGGTTAAAAAACAAAGCTTTAGGGATGTATCTTACTGATAGTAACTGGTTAAAAAACAAAGTTTTAGGGTTGCTATATTAATGCCAAGCTATAGTAGAAAATTTAAATTCCATTAAGGAAGGAATGAAATTGGATGAATAGAATATAATTTATTCTTAAACCTATTTATATTTACCAAAGGCATGAATGGAAGGGAGATATCAAGAATTCAATCTCATTTTTTACATCAACTATGTTGTGATAGTATATGTGATTATGAAGTTTGTGAGAAAAAATATTATGAAGTTTGGGAAATTAAATTTACTACAAAATAAAAAATAAATTTTTAAGTTTTAGAAAATCGATCGAATCGAACCTTAGTCAATCGATTTTCGATTTCGGGTTATCGAACTAGTACAATCGAACAAGTAAACGGTCAGTCGGTCAATAGAACGTGTGTCATGTTAGTATCTAGTTAGCGAGCAACATGTACTTATCAATTAATGTGTTTAGTTAGCCGCTCGGTTAACATTTGAAAGTACTTACCAATTAAAGTGTGATATGTATACTCGATCAATGGTTTCTCCTATAATCAAGAATTGAATCAATTGATATTGAATTGGATAAGAATTCTATCATCGAAATTCTATCGATTCTCTCTCTAGCACCGGTCGGAAATTACAAAGGGAAGCTGAATTGGCTTACTTTTCATTTCTAATTCGACCGTAGAAGGGCTAAGGAGGTGTTGGGAGAGCTTGGTTTAGCCTGAGGAGGGCTCGAATTGGTCGATTTTAGCTCGGCTAAAATAGAGCAGCTTCGGTACGTCGGAGATACTTCACTGATCATGCCGGCACTTCTCTGGCGACCCTCGGAGCGAATGGATACTACCACCGTGTATCTAACTTCTCCCCGATTATAAGGAATCTGGCCATGCCTTCTTTAGCCCATAAAAGACCCTATATTGGAGCTCTGGTTCGAGATTCGCCGGAAAGCTAAGCAGCTGAGAGAGAGTGAGGTTTTCAAGTTTGGAGAGCATGAATGGAGAGAGGCTCTTTATATATGGAGCTTGGGGACTCGTCGGCCATCCGTTTGGCATCTTTATGATAGTCATTGATAGCCTAAAACGTAATGAATGAAAATATTTCCTCTTCGCTAGAACTGTTTCGATTTTCCGGCGAGTGAACAATGTTGTCATCTAAAGGAAGAACATGACACTATTCCAAACCGGACCGGACCGTTCCGAACTGGATTCAAGCTTAAACCGACCGATTCACCTCGGATTCGATCGAATTTTTCAAATCTAAAAATTTCTAGATTCATTTTCTATCTAATGGTGATCTCAAATCTAAAATTTGAATTTTTTTAAGCCAACTAGAAAAATGAATTTAGCATTTGGTTCAATAGTGGTTCAAATCGGTACAAATTGGTACAATCCGGTTTAGATCCGGTTCACCAGAACTGGTTTGGTTTTCATCTACAATTCATCCATAAGTCCTTTTTCATAACTTATGTTACTCTTTAGGTCATTTGGAATCCATAATTTCCCCAATTTGCCCTTTCTCTATCAGTTCTAGTTCATAAACCGGCTCGATTCATAAATCGACTCAATTCAATCCGGTTCGAATCCGATTCACCTGAACCGGTCTGACTTTTCTCTTCCAATTTGTTCTAAAGTTCTTTTTCCAAGGTTTATGAACTCTTTTGGGCCACATGGAAGTTGTAATTTCTTCAATTTGCTCATTCCTCAATAATCAAGTTTATGAACTAGTTTGGTTTTTCTCATTCGGTTTCACCGATTCTTTCCCATTTTTCTTAACTCCAAGGAGTGAGGTTTATAACTCTCCCCTCCTTTCAGGAGTTTTGTCCCCAAAACTTATGACACACTTTTTGTGTATTGGCTTAAACTTTTATTGATATGTAAATTTTCTATTTTATTGTCTTACAACCTTCTCGATTGTTTTTATTCATCCCTTTCATCACATACCTAAGATTCTCATCTCATTCTCATCCTTTTCCTCATTCCATGGAACTTACTCTAGCCTAGAATATCTTCCTGGAAGATCTAGGATCATTTCCTTTAGTTACATCCTTTCTTCCCAAGGCACCATTCCCCATTCCAAGCTTCTTTTACCCAAAATTTTAGAACTATGATTCCAATCATTTTTCTTCCACAGATTTTGGCATTTATCACCATTTTATCCTTGCATAGATTTCTTCCTCATTCTTTGGTTATCACTTTTATGCTTGATTTTTTTATGCCTTACTTATAGACCTTTCCTTGCCCAAGTCGTATTTCCTTGGTTTAGTTAGGTTTACATGCACCTTACTGCATAACATTCTTCGTGATATCTTTGACTTCACGTCCCTATAACCGTATTGGTTTCTATACTTACTCATCTTTTCCAAACTTTTTTATTCGGTCTTTCAACCTTCAAATCCTTGAACTTCCTAATATTCACTAACATATTAAAACTCTTGATCTTTTACTTCATTCCTCATTTTCACTGGCATCGTTCCTTCTTAAGATCTCTTTTCTTTCCAGATCTATTCTTACTCTCATCAATGTTCCTCCCACTATTCTTTATTCAGAGTTAGTTCCCTTCTTACTAGTATGGCATCTTTTGATGTTGTCCTTCTACTTACACATTACTTGGTTTGACTTATCCCTTGAATCTTCACGATTTTCTTTCCCTTGTAATTGATCATTTCTTCTCCAACATCTTGTTCTTGAGGAGCTTATTCTCTTTCTTTTTCCGTTGGTTCCATTTCCTCTTCATTGATACACCTATATTTTCCCAAGATTCCTTTCTCATGTGAGCTTCACATTCCCTCTCTCCCGAGATTTCCTTTTAGTTTTACCACTACAATTAGTTAATTTTGGAATGTCTTTTACCGTCATTTTCACCAGTTTACATTTTACTCTTCATATCTATGAGTGCTTTTTGTTTATCTTGCTTCATTTCCACTTGCACCAGCATTTGTTTATTCCTTTGAGGTGGAATACTAATGTTTGGCAAATATTCACTAATATGGTTGTAAAATATAAATCCTTGTATATAAGTAGGGTAAAGATAGGATTTGAAAATATATCTCTCTTGATCTCATTTTTTCTTTCCATAAAATTATTTTTATTCTCTTTTCTTTTTATTATGATTTTTCTCTCTTCTTTTTCAACCTTGTCTTTTCTCTCATCATTTTCAATTTTGGTTTTTCTCTCTTTTTTTCAACTTAGATTTTTCTCTCTCTTTTTCAATGTTGCCTTTTCTCTCTTCATCTTCAATTTTAGCTTTTCTCTCTTCTTGTTTTTCTGTTATTTTCTTTTCATTTACCTTTTTTCTTTTTCAACTGATCCTAAAAAACTTGTTGTAAAGTCAAAGGTACAATAGATATTGGTCTATTATTCATCATGAATGAGTACATATATGTTAATCTATCATATCTAACTTGACGATCTAACTTCCAAGTTTCTTCCAATAGAATATGACATGCATGCATTGGTACTACATCACATAATACTTTATCCTGATATTTTTCAATAGAGAAGGATACTATCACCTATTGGGTTACCTCAAGTTTGGGTTGATCATTCAGCCTTTGAATTTGATATAGATTTGGATGTTTCATTGTATGTAATGCCAACTTCTCCACAAGCTCGATGCTAGTAAAGTTAGTGCAGCTTTCCTCATTTATGATAATAGAACAAACCTTATTTTTCATAGAACAACGAGTATGAAATAAATTCTCATGTTGGTTGTTCAAGATATCATCAATCCACGGTATGTCCCAAATAGTATGTTGATTGAAGGGATTAATATTGAGGTTGTCGTGATTAACTTTGACATCATCTAACTCCTCGAGTTCTTCTAAATCAAAATATCTAGATTGAAAGCTCGAACTCGTTGTTTAGTGAGCATACGTTGATGCGAATGCCATCTCACACCTTACTCCAAGTGGCCCATTCGAGTATGAAGAGGCTTAAATTCAAACTTCACTATATGTTCCATTTCACTTTTCATTGTTTTCCACTGTAAGTTTTGAATGGGTTGTATGGAATTCTCTTCTTTCACAGTATTTCCTTGTCGTTGGGCCATATGATCCTGCCAATTGGTAGAAAGAAAAGAACCTCGCAACTCTCCCTCACATTTTTCTCTCAAACACTTGTGTTTCACACTAAAATTACTTTTTTTGATAGATTTAAAATACTATTGTCTTTTTCCACTCATTTGTCTTCTTTCAATCTTAATTGAACTTATAAACAAATCATTTTTATGAAGCAGTTCAACTTGAAGAACAATCAAGACAAATCAATAACGTTTCCAAAAAGTAATTCCAAAAGAATTTAAGTGAGAGGTATGAATACACTCAATCAGATAAGAAAGAAGAGTGAAATTTAGATAGATAAGAAAAAATAAGAAACTTAGATGGAATGAAATAATAAATCAGAATGAAACTCTTATATAGTAGAATAAATAAATATACTCAAATAAGAATGAAAATCAAGATAGAATTGTGTGACTCTCTTCTCTCTTTTTTTTTTTGCCCCTTTTTAGCAAGAATTTTTTTGCTTTTTTTCTCTCTTTTTTTGTTTTTTTGCACAAATTTTTTTTAGCTTTTTTTCTTTCTTTTTTTTTACACTTACTGAATAGAATATAGATAGAAGAAGATAAGACCTTTCTTTTATTTTTTATAGAGAATAAAAATAGGTAGAGAAGAAGAAAACAAAGAACCATATATAAAAGATAGGATGAAACTTGTCGTGCAGCTATGTATTCTGATACCAACTGATGCGACTCTCGCTAATATGTTGATAACACCCTACACCAAATATGGCAAGACCCCAAAACTTTCACGACTCAAGTACGAAAAGATAAAAATTTACCTTGTTTAAGTGAGAAACAATGTATAATATATGTAGACGCCATACCCAAATCCTCTAAGAAGAACTCATAGAAAACCTCAGATGATAAGCCTGATTGCTTGAACGCCATAGGTAAAAACATGATAAGTTCAAAAGTTCTTTCAAGAGAGAAAGAAGACAAAACCTCACGAAATTGAATTTACAAAGTGTCTTCTCCAATGTTATGGAATATGTCTTTTATAGGCACATATAACAATTGAATAGCCTAAAAATAAGGAAAAATATATCTTATGGTTACATGCCAACCATATCTAATCTAAATATCTATGATATTTTAATAACTACTTTAAAAATCTAAACTTGACTAATTAAATATCTAATATTATTATTTAATATCCTAAAAAAATTATTATATTAATAAATCTCTCCTTATTAATTAAATTTGGACATTCTCTTGGGCTTTCTTGGGCTATTCTATTGGGCTTTCACTTGGATTTTCTACAATCTATTTAATCAGCCCATATAAAGCTTCTTTTAATCTTTTAGCCCTTAATCTTGTGATTGGGCCCTCTTGCAATCTCAAATGATTATTTATCACATTTGGTGACAAACTGTTCAGCTTTATTGCACGTTCGGTTGATTGGACTTGTGAATTCGTAGTATCTTTAGTCGGATTCACATTAGGTTCACCCCGAACCAATCCAGTTTTCCCATCCAATTCCCCTCAAAAACCTTCCCCGTGATTTTTGTAAACTCTTGATCACTTGGGATTTCTAATTTTCCATTTAAACTCATCTTTATTACCCTCAATTCATCAAGGGAGTTGGTTTTTTTCTTCAATTTGACCAGTTCTTTCTTGGTTTTCCTTGACTCGGGGTGATGTGTGTTTACACCATGCCTCAATTGGTGGCCTGAGTAGTACAAATTTCTTGACTTTGTTTTCGGGTAAAAATGCATTGTGAACAAAAAAATTTTGCACGAGGAGCAGTGGAGGGGACTTACCATGACGGTTCAAGGAAGGTGTAGATTCCTCTAGGGAAGGTCTAGAGGGCTTGGTTTGGTTGTGGTTGGCCCGAGAGTGGCTTAAATTGAGCTCAATCAACTTTGGTCGTAGACTACCGAGGGAGATATGGTATTGTGCGAGCTTATCAGCACTTCTCCAGTGACCTTAGAGCTCAATGAATTATGCATGAAGGTAGAGGACTTACTAAGGATTCTAGGGAACTAAATTGTGCGGTCGGAGGTAGAGAAAAGGGTCGATGTCTAAGCTTTGGTTTGGAGATGGTCAGAAAATGGAGTTATTCTTCTTTTTCTTCGGACTTTCAAGGGATGAAGAGGATGAATGGAGTAAAGCTCTTTATATAAGGAGCTCATGGACCCTTTATAAACTTTTTTTCTTCATAATAAGAAAAATCGAAAATGAGAACCGGATATTTCGAGTGAAAACCTAAGTTAAAGTGAACTGAAATTGTATTTAGAAGCCAAAATGGGAGTTTTGGCTTTAAAGTCTTTAAAGTCCTTAAATCAAATATCCTTGTTTGTGATTGCAATCGTACGAAACCAAATAGACGTCTAGTTCGGGGTAGTATTGGTTCTAAGGGCTACTGGATAGAAATGGTGATATAAGGGCATATATCACTGTTCTAGTACGTCTCAAAGATCGAGGGGTGGAAGGACGAGATCTCACCCCTAAAGTACCTGGGGATCGAAGTATCAATAGGTCTATGGGATGGACTATGGGGCTCACACAGACTTACGGTGGAGGTTGTGGCCTCTCATTGAGGTGGACGGTAAAGGCGCTCTAGGCCACTAGTGGAACAAACCGATGTCGTTTAGCCTCTAAGGGTTTGTTCTGCAATCATTTGTTCCCTTTATGGATAAAGGGTGTGCATTTTTTTGAGGTATGAAACAAACATTGGTAGATTTACTAATTAAATCGCTTCAACTAGGAAGGTACCTACCCTAATCTTAATGAGATAAGCTAAAATATAGCAAGAAATCTTTTTGGTGAGGATAAGATAAGTAGTGGCTTGCTTATCACACGATTTTCTGCAAAAAGGGAAACATGTTTTTTAAATACTTACTAAACATTGAAGTTATGTTGTCATATGACCATGCTCACTAAGTTGTAGAACTCATCACCTCTCCCTTATTCTCTTTTAGGTAAGCTCGTATACCAAGGAGAGTAAAGCCGGAGAAGTAGGCTAGTAACTTCCCCGAAAAGGTTATCTTATTAAGTTGTTTTGTTTACTTTATTCTAGAAAATATTTGTGTCTATACACCTTTACCTTTTATGGTCTACCTTGATAGGAATATCATTCTAGTATGGGAAGCAATGGTAGGGTGTTAACAGAGTTCCAACCAAACCGGGTTGGGGTGTAACACGCTAACTAGGTATTGACTTGGTAGGCGATCCGTTGACCGACTGTACCGTTGACCAGTTCAGTCATACTAGGTTTAGTGACCCGAAATCAAAAATCGATTGGTTCAGTCCCGATTCGACCAATTTTCTAAAATTTAATAATTTTAAAATTTTTCTAAATAATGGTGACTTCAATTTTTTTAATTGATATTTTTAAGTTATCTAAAAAAATGAATATTTGAATCAGTTCCTTCTGGTTCGGTCTGATTCAACCCAGTTTAGATCTGATTCACCCTAAATCGGTCCAGTTTCCCCATCCAATTTCATTCATGATTATTTTCTATAATTTATTTTCTTTATTGATCATTTTGAATTTTTAAAATCACCATTTTGGATTCTCTATACCAATTTCTATTTGTTTTTAAATCTTAATTTTCACTTGAAATTTTTCAATTCTCATTCTCGGCTTCCTTATTATTGGGGATGAGGTTTACACTACCTTTAATAATTAATCGGGTATGGGGGATGAAACATTACTTGTCATCCCCACAATAGTTTCTTATTGAATTAACCCATGCGGTAAATCAATATATATATACTCAAAAAATATTTATGAGTATTATGTCAGGGTCACGCACTCCTTTTCAAAAATCAATTGCTTTCGGTTTTCTTCCCAAAATAGTATGCAATTTATTCATACGAGCCAATGCATATATGAGCATTGATGACATCAGTCAAATCGTACTCGAAGTCGGTAATCCAACTCACCAATATTGTTAGAACTCGTTTGTCCAAACTTTATTTTTCCTTGTCTCAAAACTCAGGATACTCATATGATTTGCCTCAACAATAGCTTTATATAATCAAATTGTATCATACAAAGACAATTTATATTTTAACTTGGTAATCATATATCATCCCATAATTTTCCACAATTACGGTTCTTACCCCTCTAGATAGGTTATTTCGATCATTATATTGGCCAACAGTTAGAGCTACTAGTTCTCATCTATGATTTAACTCCACATAACATAGGTTAAGGTCACTTTGCTCTAATTTACTAAAAGTCCATAAGTTTCTAAGTCCCCCAATAAAACTCAAATTTTCCAAAATTTACATTTTAGTTCTAAAGTTAGGAAAAATTACCATTTTACCCCTAATCACCAAATTTTTATTATTTTATACCCTAAACTTTTTAAATTTCTCATTTATATCCAAAAACTCCTTTAAACACATTTAGGCCCCAAAAATGTACTTATTACACATTGGTCCCAAAAATGGGCAAAATTATAATTTTGCCACTCACTTGTAAAAATATTCATTTTTGCATATTTATTTTGGAAAAATTACTGTTTTGCCCTCCATAGTTCAAAATGAACTATTGGCATTCGTTTGGGCATAAATATCTATTTTTCCCTTTATTTATAAAAAATTACCATTTTGCCCACAAACTTCCAAAAATAACTTTAGACATTCCATTTATCTTAAAATCACCCATAATCCATTTAGGCTACCCTTAGGGTATTTTTCCAAATTTTTTCATATTTATAATTTGGTTCTCATTTTTTCCATGATTGCATTTTAGCCCTAATCTTTAGAAATTGCATCAAATAAACTTCTAAATTTACAATATACCTCCAAATGAAGTCATTATACTTCTAATGACTTGTGGTCAGAGAGGGGGCCTTAGCTTGGTCGACCACGATCAAAATTGGTCGTTTTCCAAAATTGGAAAAAATAGAACTATCTATGAAGTTATCGAAAATTCTCACCGGAGTTGGCAGGAGAGGTGGTCGAAGGAGTTTATGTGTTTTACACCCAAAGTCCACCCGAAATAGCAGGGATCTGGGCATAACTTATGATTTATAGTTAGGTAAGGTGAATCAAAAGATATGGGATGTCAAATGATACATTATTAATATTCGTGTGAGCGGGATGGTCATCTCGAGATATTGCTTGGAAGTGTGCCATAGCACACAAACCACTCAAACCCCTAGTTTGCATGTATAAGAATTGAGTGAATTATTTATTTTTATTTATTTACGAGATAAAATACTATTATAAGGAACAATAGGGCAAGTAATTGTAAAACATGCAATTAAAATATCACTAAAATATAATAAAAATTTAAGTAAATATTGTGTAGTAAGTAATGTAGTGGCTCGAATTCGGTAAACAAACTATTTTTAGGTGTGTTCAAAGAATCATATAAGATAATATATTAGCTTCAATATCAAACACTCATATATAAAACTGGAAAATTATGCACGAATATTAATAATAATATATTTACTTATTAATTACTAAATTTTTTGGAAAATATATAATTATTTTTTCATAAATATTTTATAAAAAATTTTAATTTAAACTAAATTTTATAAATATTTTTATTTTAAGCTTTTATCATATCATAACCTATAATAAGTGTTTATTATTTTTTTTATCTTTCCATGAATTTCTCTAACTTTACTCCCACGTTTTACCAACTTTTGTTTAGAAACTATTTATTAAACGCTATTATTTTTTGGATTTCTTCGTGATAAAGATATTCTTTCCCACATGAATTGACATGTGAAATTTGTTGAGGCAGCTCCTATTTTCCTCGAATGGAGGAGTCCACTAATTTATTTAGATATGCTCCCTATTTTCCTATAGGGTGGATTTCCTATCCCACCAATGTTTTCAATCTCTTACTATTGGAGCATCTGACATATTCGTAAGTTATGAGCAAAAAAACCTCTTCCACCCAATCAAATGATTTGGAACAAAAGATGTGTAAAATTAACTGACTGTGAAGTTTGACAAAGATCATTAGGGCATTGACAAGTACACAACTTTTGAATGAGGAATTGGCATTAGTGATTGAGCTTAGAGATCATCTATATATCCATTGGAACTACCAATTGGGTGGCTCTATCCTTATCCATATCTTTCATCTAGTGGTACATTAGACTGAATTTGGCATCCTTTTCCCTTTGGCTACATTCCATTTGCAGATTAGAAAGACAATGTTGTTCTCTTTACTGTAAGGCATGCATCAAGAAGGTGGTGAGAGATGAATTTGAGCTGACAAGGGCATTGATGGGCTGTCGTTCATCCAAGGAGATCATTATCATGATCTAGTGTGACTGCCATGGTATCTTTCCTGGCTTGTGAGAAGATTTAAGGAAAAGGGAAAGGGGAGAAGAGGAGAGGCAAATAGTGAGATTTGTGACGCTGATTTTTAAAGATTGGGAGCTTTATGAATAATCCAATAGTCTTTACCTTTTATGTTCTTGTTTTGTAAACAAGGTACCAAATATTTGAGGTTGGCTAGCTCTTTACTTTTTTTGGTATGCTTGATGGATGGCTATTTCCTTATTTATATTTATTGGGCTTTTAAATAAAAATTATTATAAGTGGGGTGAGAAGCTATTATGTACAAATAAAAAATTTTAAACTTATTCTAAATAAATATATATAAAACGAGTATTATTGTTTCGTTCTCGTATAATTGAAAATAATTATTTTGAATTTAATATTTTTTCTTTTTATTATAGTAGATAATGAAGAGAATCTAATTTTAAGGACGGTGCCAATACACTATATCTAATATTATATAAAAAAAGATATTATTTAATGATAAATAGTTATACTTATATGTATTTAAAAATTATTATTTATAATTAATAAAATATTTTTAAATTTATAAATTTATAATATTTATCTATTTTATTAAATATTTAATAATATTTTTAAAAAAATTATCATATTTATTTTACCGATTTAATATATTCTTCTCACCCTAACCCTACTCAATATCATACTAGTGTTTCCGCGGGCAATACAACGTAATTATCACTTCTTTTCCGGCGTGGGGATCAAACGTGCGATTCCAGTGAAGCTTCCACAATGCAATAATAAGATTCAAATTAAGAATGTCCGCCGACCCCGTGGTCGGGGGCCCAACATTTACTTACCCCCCAAATCAGCCACAACTGGATCAAGCACGGGCGTGCTCATTCCCTGGCATTTTGCTAACACGACAAAAATAAAAACAAAACCATGTCATTAAATCGACCCCAATCCCACCAGCCACCCGTGACCACCACCACTAAACTAAATCTTGTAAAAATGATGTGCCGGGGATTTCTAATTCTGCTTGATTTATCAGCCTCCCCACCACGGTAGGCAGACCCATGTGACCCATACTTAGGATGCGCGTGAATGCAAAAGCAATGTGCATAAAGGGACCAAATAGCCGAACTTCAAGCAGTGGAAATGACATCAGACAATCGTATATAGTGCGCAAGTGTTAGAAGAGTATGATATATGTTTTGCATTTAAGGGGGCGGAGATGAAGGGTGATCATGAGGCCGTCTCATGGGAGGCCGCTTCCGATCTCCATCTCCCTACCTTTCGAGATTGATTAACTTGCAATCTAATATTCACGTTGCTCATGTGTACACCCTTCAAGTTGCCTATTGTAGTTGCGTAGTTGAATGTTCAGGTTGACAAGAAACCATTTGAGACCAAGCAAAGCAAACCACGACCGAGGGACAAGGTTTTCTACGTTTTGGCACCGAATTGTGCTGTTATTGACATTGAACATTTCCTAACTTGAAAGCTGAGGCTAGGCTGAATGTTGTTGACTGCTGAGAATCCTCTACGATGTGTTGTGTAACAGTATGTGAATGAGAAATAGTATGACATTTACATATTTGCAGAATTTAATTTAAATATAAATATTTATATATAAAATATATCATTATATTAAGTTATTATAAAATATTTATATTTAAATTGAAATGTAACAAAATACGCTGTATTGTGCAACAGGTTGACTGGGTCATTTAACTATAAATACTAGGATTTCCGCTGGTTTTTCATTAACACGGGAAAGGCAAAGGAGAAAAAAAACTGCCCAGTCTCGTCTACCTGCACGCCAAAATGGAGTCTCTACAATCGGGCTGCAGATGGAGAACTCAGGTTAATCTCTCTTCCCATTCGCCATCCAGTGCCTATTTCCCTCTGTATTGAATGAGAATATGGTTTAATTTTCTACATGATCCTACTCCCGATTTCACCTGTTTTTATTTCTCTGCCGAAGTTCTGCATTTTGTTTACTGAAAATCTCAATTAGATTGCTGTCCAACTGGTATTTTGCGTTTCTGTTGATCCTTTGAAGTACTGTACGAACAAGGCATTGTCCGCTCTTAAATGAAAATAGAACAAGCGGATAGCGTTCTTAATATTTGAGGCGAGGTTTCTGATTTTACTGTTTCCTTCCTATGAAAACCTCAGAGTTTGGGGATGGCACTGTTAAATATGGTCGTCGTGCTGCTTCTGGTTTCCCCTGGGAGAACGGAGGGGCGGAGGGAGAAGAAGAAGCCGGACTGCATAGAGTACCAGGCCATCAGCTGCCGCGCACATAGCGCTTCCCTGACGGACTTCGGCGCAGTCGGAGATGGAACCACCTCCAACACGGCTGCCTTCCAGGCGGCGATCAACCACCTGAGCCAGTTCGCGGACCATGGCGGCGCCCAGCTCTTCGTCCCGCCGGGCCAGTGGCTGACCGGAAGCTTCAACCTCACCAGCCACTTCACCCTATTCCTCCACCGTGACGCCGTAATTCTGGCTTCTCAGGTCCGTCTTCCCTCCTAATCCTCCCTAAAAAGTCCTCCCACAATTAAACAGATTCTCATCTGAACGAATTGCTTTCATTGACATAGTTCGCTTGATTAAATAAACTCCTCCGTAATTAGTATCATTGACATTTCTAATTTATCGATAGTGAAATGATTTGTGCAAACGACTAGATGCGGTGATCACTCTCTTTATGTATTTTCTCCTACCGCAGCTTTTTAATTAATGATTTATTAAAAGATGGCATAATCTTTATGAATGAGTCCAAACAAGCCCCTAAATCCACCCGCCCAATGTAGAGTTGGTGGTAAACCATCCGTCCCTTTATTTTTGTTCGTTAATTATAGATATCCTTTTGAGAATTCTTATTTGGCAGTTATCTCTTGGTGTAGTTAGATAGATTTCCGGAAAGCAGTTGGGTTTTCCATGACAAATCTTGAAGTAAGGGAATATACCCTTTTCTTCAGACTTTTTATCAACTTTTTTCAAGCAAAGAGATCATTCTTTCTTTTGAGTTAAATATTAGATTAGTGGCTAAAAGATGCACATGTCCCTATGAAAATGAAAGTGCACAGTGTAGGCAGTAGCAATGAGCTTGCCACCCACACAAACCGTATATGGCGTTCAGGGGATTCCTGGCATGTCACCCTTCACATGTGAGCTATTAGAAAACACTATTTTTGGAATTTTCCCACAGGAGACATCTCTGCCACTAGTTTCTTAAAATTATATATATATATATCTTCAAAACTCGACCAGATCGACAGTGAAACTGGTTCACTGGGAAGCCGGTAGCATTATACCTGTTATTTTTTTTGGTATTAGTCCCAAGATTAAAAAAGACTTCTTACCAGAGGATAAGTCGCCTGCGATCTGATGCAGGAAGAGAGTGAATGGCCTCTGATAGACCCACTACCATCCTACGGCCGAGGAAGGGATGCGGCTGGCGGGAGATACGCTAGTCTCATTTTCGGAACTAATCTCACCGATGTCATCATCACAGGTACGTTATACTTGATCAGAATGAACCAAAGAAATGCTCTGAATGCCTATTTGATCCTGGACTAATCTTCTTGCAGGGGACAATGGTACGCTCGATGGTCAGGGGGCTGTTTGGTGGGACAAGTTCCACAATGGGCAGCTGAATTACACGAGACCTTATCTCATAGAGATCATGTACTCCGATATGGTCCAGATCTCCCACCTCACTCTGATCAACTCTCCTTCTTGGAATGTCCATCCTGTTTACAGCAGGTTCCTCAGCTCATGCCACTCGGCATTTCACTTTTTATTGACCGGAACATTATCAAGTATACATGCGTCTTGCTGATTGTTATTCCTCGATTAATTATTATACAGCAATGTCATTGTTCAAGGCATCACCATCTTAGCACCGGTGCACTCCCCCAACACCGATGGGATCAATCCCGGTAAGTAGATGTAGATTGTCCTGCTAATCTAAGCAAATGATACCGCCTGAGCTTAATCCATTGACTTGATCTGTGTCAATGCAGACTCTTGCACAAACACCCGAATTGAGGATTGCTACATTGTATCTGGTGATGACTGTGTGGCGGTCAAGAGTGGCTGGGACGAGTACGGTATAGCCTTCGGGATGCCTACCAAGCAGCTCATCATCAGGCGGCTGACATGCATTTCCCCTACTAGTGCAGTAATTGCATTAGGCAGTGAGATGTCAGGTGGGATCGAGGATGTCCGGGCAGAGGACATCGTGGCCATCGACTCTGAGTCTGGTGTGAGGATCAAGACAGCCATCGGGAGAGGCGGGTACGTGAAGGATATCTATGTTCGAGGCATGACCATGAAGACCATGAAGTGGGTGTTCTGGATGACAGGCAACTATGGCTCCCACCCCGACAACAACTATGACCCCAATGCCATCCCCATTGTTGAGAACATAAACTACCGGGACATGGTTGCCGAGAACGTGACCATGGCCGCCAGGCTGGAGGGGATTCCCGGGGACGCATTCAAAGGCATCTGCATATCGAATGTGACGATTGGGCTGACTGAGAAGCCGAAGAAGCTCCAGTGGAACTGCACTGATGTAGAAGGTATTACGAGTGGAGTGGTTCCGAAGCCGTGCAATCTGTTGCCGGACCAAGGCACAGATGAGCCGGTGACCTGTGACTTCCCGGAGGAAGAGCTCCCAATCGAGGACTTGGAGTTGCAGACATGCTTTTATAGAAAAGGCCACTGGTGACAATGGAACTGCAGGAGCTCTCTGAAGCCACTCTGCTTGTTAGTCGTCCAGTTTGTGATATTTGCATTGAATTGTAACTGGACCTAAGGGTTTCTCCCTTTGTGCACGCACAAATAAGGGACAATCACAATATACAAGGAACAAAAACATTAGATGACGTCTTTTGAGTTTACTAGTTCAGAAGAATCAAATTGAACCGAAAGGAACGGAAAAAGTATAGTCCATCCGCATTCCCTAGTAATGGTCCAGTCCACAATTTGATTTGAAGAAAGCAATTAAAGATCACCTGATGTTCCAGTCGCCCTCCTCATCAATTGCACTCACCATCTATTTTTCTTACAAAATACTTATATGGTATTTTAGAGAAGAGATACAATTAAATTGATATATAGGTATTGACTAATACTTCTAAGGTATTTGCACTTATCCTTAATGTATAGGTATTTGTATTTGAAAAAAAAGTATGCAAACTATGATAGAAATCCGAGACTTATCCAAATAACAAGGCAAACAAGGATAGATAAATTATGTTTTTTTGCTCAACAATAGATAAATTATGTTAAAAAGGTCAATTTTATATGTCCTTGCAATATATAGACTTTTTTGCAGGAGAATATTGGAATATTCTGGACCGTTATGAAGGTAATGGTTACATCTAGATGGCAGAGAAGGTGATGCATCTCTAGGTGGTTCCAAAAAGATGGGATTCCTTTGGTCTTGAATGTGCCCACTCATGGGAGGTGGGAGTAGGCCCGGTAAAAAATACCCACAACCTAATCCGAGTTTTTATCATCACACCCAAACCCCGATTAGATCCGTCGTCCAAATTTAGAAATCTAACTCAAACCCAACAATCGAGTCAAATTAAATAACAATGAACCCAACTCTTAAAAGTTACCGGGTCCAGCTAGGTCTAATTAGACATGGATTCGTGTATTAATTTATATTAATTTTTATCCTGTTGAGTCAATTCTAATATCTATCGTTTATTAAATAACAAGTTTAAAATTAAATTTATCATTCGATTGATAGGAAGATTGAAAATTTTAAATTATTATTATTTTCACTAGACCAACATATTTTCATTAATATTTGAAAAAAAAAATCTCACAACCTCCATAAAGGTAAATTTTTTAACCGGTAGAATTTTGGACTAGTATTTTTTATTTGACCCATTGAGATAAACTTTGAAATTCTAACTTGTCATCAATTGAGCCAAATTTCGATTAAGTAATGATTCCCAAGAAAAAAAGAATTCAGTGGGAATAAAAACTCCGATCACCGATTAATCATCGGTGAGTAATTGAACATTTCACTCTTTAGAACCATTTTCGACAAATTCTTCATCCGAGTTCGTTTCTAAGCCAAAATGGATGTTTTTAAGCTTGAAATAAACCAGGGGATGTGGGGAAGATGATTAGGATTATGTTAGGACTCAATTGGAAAGAATTCATGTCAAATTGATAAATTTTAAGTTTAAGGTCCAAATTGTAAATTTTAGAAGATAAATTTTAATTTTCAAAAAATATGAAATTTTTGTAATTAAAAGAATGGTGGTGACCCAGGTGGAAATTTAAGAAAAATTAGGGACCCAAATGAAAGGTTTGCTAACGTTAGAAACCTAATTGGAAATAAGGTGCACTTAGGGACTAAAATGTAATTATGAAAAAATTACGAGTCTGAAGTATAAATAGCTTATGGTTCAAGACTTAATCACCCTTCTTTGTAAGAATGGACTGCTTACCAGTTCACGCAGAGGAACCATACACACGCTTGGAATTCCTAGGGACGATCACATCTCAGAATATGGGTGAGTGAGAATTTTCGACATCACACTCGATTGATGTCATGAGCATGTTTTAAATTTGAAAAGTATTTTTTCTGGAAATAGTCTCCACTCACTACGTGAGTCTGCTTAAATATTTTGGTAGCTATTTTCGAGGAGAGCTAGAGAAGCTCTAGTGAGCCCAAGGCCAATGGGCATGAACTTAAGCTCGTATAATAGATGAGTAATAAGCATAAGAAAACTCCTATAATTGGTAAATTATGTGTCATAGCTACCGAGCCATGACTAGGGTTTTCAAACTCATTGGGCTGAGGATTACAAAGCCGAAGTCGGGTTGTCGAACTCATTGGGCTAGTGTTACCGAGCCGAAGTCGGGTCAACAAGCTCATGGGAATCGATAACACCAAAGATAAAAGGTCTTAACTGAAAAGACTTGTGTTTATCCATGCATGAGATATGGAACCATCGAGGCATCCGGTATGGGGTAGTGCTGGTTCCAAGGGCTACTGGATGCCCCAACCCGGTTTGGTTGGATCCCCGTGAACAACCCGCCGCTCTTTCTCGGTTCAAGAGGAGTTTCCCCCTTCTTTTACTCGAGAGGAACCAGGCGAAATTTCAACCTTATTCCCTAGAAGACATATATCAATTAAAATGTAAGCTTAAGGAAAAATTAAGCAAACCTAATAAAGGCTTGGTGTTACTTCTAGTCATTTTCTCTTTTCCTGAAAAATGATAGAAAAGATGGGTGAGTTTTTACAACTCAGTGAATGGGTTTTTCATAAGTCTACTTTTAACTTTTAAGAAAAATATTTATATTGGAGTGTGCCCGACTCCTCACTTTTCAAAAATCCCTTCATTTAAAAATTCGGGATTTTTACCATTTCTTATTATCATGGTGTGTCATCACCCAACACACATCCTTCATAATTAAGGTTACACACATTCGCAGGTCAGCACGACCACTGAACCCACTTGTGGCTTCGGAGCAACTTCACCGGCTACCTAGATAGAAGTACGACCACTTCTACCCTGGGAATGAGTGGATGTACGTGACATCCGACCCTCAATCCCAAAATTAATTATTCATGTCCATATGAGGACAGAGACCTCATCCCGTCCCCACCCCAGTCTCGTGCGCTCGGTGCTACTCCAAAATTTCCATGATCACCTAGAACGATGAACTGCCCTTATACTCACCAGTTCATCTAGAGCCCTTAGGACACATCACTACCCCTCATGAGTGTCTTGATGATCCTATACTCATAGTGCATGCACAAATAATATTTTCTTATTATGTCATGTAATCTGTGGTGTCATTAGTCCAATGGTCCTGACTTTCAACTCAACCTTCAGCTGTTTGTCTTGACTAGTTCGGAGACCGGTCATGTCACATTCTTGCCAGTTGACTGAGAATGTTGGACCAGCCTTGGTACCATGACTATACAATTTACTTATTAAAGTTTTATGGCACATATATCATGTTCATTAACGATCTTCTGCTCGTGCCCATTGGCCTATGGCCCACTGTGCAAGATTTTCAAAATCGGGCATATCAGCCCCTAAGTTCCAAAACTGAGGCCCCCAGCCTTTAAGAGCTATTCAAGCTCCCATCGAGAAGGTCTCCCAAATTGTTTAAGCATTGGCACACAGTCAAGGAAGAACACTTCTGACAAAAGTATGTTTTCACTGTCCATTATACTGACCCAATATAAGGACATCTTCGTTCATAACCAATGAACGGGTTTTCAACTTCCTTCGAGGAAGTTTCATCATACCAACCAGGTATGATCTACTTACAACCAGTAAGTAGTTTTTCCGCGTGGTTTTCATATCACTACTCTAAGTCGTGATGTTTAAAATACCACATAGTAGTGGGTTTTCATTTCGATGAGCTTATCATTCCCAATCGGGTATGACATAAAATCCTACTCACCCGATCGTGCAGTGAAATTCCACTTAGTCGAGTTCCACCCCTAGCATGCTGGACCTCGACTAGCGTTCGCAATGTCTTATTCTGCTACACGAAATGAAAATAGTTGTTCATTATTATTTGGCCTAATAGCCCCCATTTGTTCCAATTGAATGAGAAAATCCAACTTTATATATATTTGCAATTAGGTCCCTAAAGTTAATTTTCTTTAACTTTAAGTCCCTATTTGTCGGGTTTTTCCTCAAATTGAGTCCCAAAACTTTTTAAAATTTATCTTAGGACCTCAATTTATTAAATTTCACAAAAAGGGGTTTAATTTACCAAATTTCCAATTAGGTCCCTCAATTTTTCCAAAATTACTATTTTGCCCTTCCTTTATAAAAATGGTAAATTTTGCCCCAAAAATTATAAAATTTCTCAATTGGTCCTCTAATATTCTTATCATGACCAATTGACCCTCAATTTTAGAAAATTTCATTTTGGTCTCTCGAATTTCGAAAATCCCCAATTTTCCCCTTCAATTTCAACTCTTTAATACAGCTGAATTTGATTTCATCAAATTGACCGATCAAACACCTCTAATTGTTGAAATTGAGTTTCTACATGTTCATACGATTCTATAAAACTTTGAATTGTAGGTTTTAATGTCAGAACGAGCACAAACGGAGCTTCGCTGGAAAATAGACTGTAGAGAGAGAAAGCTTCGATTTCTCACCGGTGAGGCCGCGACGATCTGAGCTTTCTATCTGGGCAGGTAGCTCTCCTACAAAGGTATTCCTAGGATCAAGAATGACATCAATTGATGTTGAATTGGATTAGAATTTCGTCATTAAAATTCAGCTGACTCTCTCTCTAACACTAATCGAAAATTGCAAAGGGGAGCCGAATTGGCTTACCTTTCAATCCTAATTCGACCGTAAAAGGGCTAAGAAGGTGTTGAAAGAGCGTGGTTTGGCCTGAGGAGGGCTCGAATTGGCTGATTTCAACTCGGCTGAAATAGGGTAGCTCCAGTCCATCAGAGCTGCTTCATTGTTCAATCACGCCGACGCTTCTCCGTCTACTCTCGGAATGAACGGATGTCACTACCGTGTAGCTGACTTCTCCCCAGTTCTAATGAACCCGACCTCGCCTTCTTTGGCTTAGGATTGACCCTATATTAAAGCTCTAGTATGAGTTTCGCTAGAAACCTAAGTAACTGAGAGAGAGTGAGCTTTTCAGGTGTGGAGAGGATGAATAGAGAGGGGCTCTTTATATAGGGAGCTTGGGGACCCGTTGGCCATCCGTTTGGCACCGTTATGATAGGCATTGAGGACCTGAAAAATACCGAATGGAAACGTTTCTTCTTCGCCAGCGTTGCTTCGATTTTTCAGCGAGTGAACAGTGTTGTTATCGTGAGGAAGAAGATGACACTGTCCAAACCGATCCGGACTGGTCCGAACTAGGTTTAAAGCTTAAACCGGCCAGTTCACCCCCCATTTGACCGAGTTTTTCAAATCTAAAAATTTCTAAATTCAGCTAAATTCATTTTCTATCCAATGGTGGTCTCAAATCTCAAATTTGAAAATTGTAAGCCACCTAGAAAAATGAATTTAGCATCCGGTTCAATAGTGATTCAAACCAGTTCAATCCGGTTCACCTGAACCGATTTGGTTTTCATCTCCAATTCATTCTCTAGTCCATTTTCATGACTCCTCTGGCTCCTTAGGTCATTTAGGATCCATAAAATTCCCAGTTTACCATCTCTTTCTCAATTTCGGTTCACAAACTGGCTTAGTTCTTAAATCGGTTTAATCCGATTCGGGTCTAGTTCACCTAAATCGATATGGTTTTTCCCTCCCACATTGTTCTAAGGTTCCTTCCCAAGGATTATAATTCTCTTTGAATTATAAGGGATCCATAAGCTTCTTGGTTTACCCATTCTCTATCGGTTCCGGTTCATGAATCAACTTGGTTCTTGGTTCTCTTGAATTGTTTCAATCGTTCCTCCTCATTTCATCCTAGGGTTCTTTTCCCAAGTTTATAAACCTTTTTGAGTCACATGGAAGTTAGAAATTTTCAAATTTTCTTGTCCCCTAACAATCGGGCTTGTAGACCAATTCAGTTTAAAGATTCAAATTTACCGGTTCTTTCCTCGGTTTTCTCATTACTAAAGGACGAGGTTTACATGACGACCTAGGGAGCATAGCCCTCCAAACACTTCCTCAGCCCTTACACGGCTAAATTAGGACTAAAAGAATTAATCTCAGGACAAGAGCTATCAGCCCACGTCGAAAGCTTGGACCGACGTACCATCACCGGTGAGTAATCAAATCTTTCTCTCTCTACAGTCTATTTTTCGGCGAAACTCCATTTAAGCTTGCTCCGGCTTTAAAACTCACGATTCAAAGTTCTATGGAATTGTATAAACATGGAAAAAATCAATTTCAACTTCAATTTCAACAATTAGAGGTGTTTGATCGGTCAATTTGATGAAATAAAATTCGGTTGTGTTAAAGAGTTGGAATTGGGAGGAAATTAGGGAAAATTGTGAATTTTCAAAAATTTGAGGGACTGAAATGCAATTTCCTAAAATTGAGGGTCAATTGGGCATGATAAAAATGTTAGAGGTCCAATTGAGAAATTTCTGAATTTTTGGGGTGAAACTTACCATTTTTGTAAAGGAAGGGCAAAATGGTAATTTTGGAAAAGTTGGGGGACCAAATTGGAAATTTGGTAAATTAATCCACTTTTTGTGAAATGGAATAAATTGAGGTCCTATGATAAATTTTAAAAGTTTCGGGACTCAATTTGAGGAAAAATTGGCATTAGGGACTTAAAGTTAAAGACAAATAACTTTAGGGACCTAATTGCAACTAAATGAAAGTTTAACTTTCTCATTCATTTGGAATGAATGAAGGCTATTAGGCCAAAGGATAATGAACCGAGATGTTCATATCGTATAGGAACACGAAGTACCGGGAACGCCAGCAAGGACAAGCTCGCGTTAATACAAAGAACTGGTCTAGTGCAATTCACGGCATTAACAGGTGAGTGGGTTTACTAACGTCATACCTAGTTGGGATGATGAGCATAACTTAAAGTTAAAAACCATGTACCGGTTGTGAGTGGGATTTTATGTCATACACGATTGGGGATGATAAGCTCATCGAAATGAAAACCCACTACTATGTGGTATTTTAAACATCACGACTTAGAGTAGTGATGTGAAAACCATGCGGAAAAACTAATTACTAAGAGTAAGTAGATCATACCCGGTTGGTATGATGAAACTTACTCGAAGGAAGTTGAAAATACGTACATCAGTTATGAACGGAGATGTCCTTATATCGGGTCAGTATAATAGACAGTTGAAAATATAATTTTGTCGGAAGTGCTCTCCCTTGACTATGTGCCAATGCTTAAACTATTTAGTAGACCTTTTTGATGGGAGCTCGAATAGCTTTGATAGGCCAGGGGCCTCAATTTTGGAACTTGGGGGCTAATATGCCCGATTTTGAAAATCTCATACAGTGGGCCCAAGGCCAGTTGGCACGAGCAGTAGCTCGTAAACAAACATGAATTATATGCCATAAAACTTTAAATAAAAGAATTGTTTGGCCATGGTACCAAGATAGGACCGACATGCTCAGTCAACCAGCGGCATTACGACATGACAGGTCGATGGACTAGTCAAGACAAACAACTGTGGGTTGAGTTGAGAGTCGGGGCCGTTGGACCAGTGGCACCACAGATTATATGGCACTCTTCGTTTGATCTTCTTAAGAAGGAGTTTAAATTTTATTTTACCTCGCCATTTCTTGACCTCTTTGCGAACCATTAACCTGCTTCATGGTTTTGGTCACCAGCTATTCTTGTCTTTCCTGACTTTTCAAAAGGTATTGCCCAAATTTATAAGGTGTGGGAGAGTCCTTCTTTACCTATCCTATTTTCCTTACACCTATAACAGATTATCTTGGTGTTTGTCCTTAGTAGGATTGGGCAATTCTTCATGTAGTGTTCCCATCTTTCACATATGTAATGGTTACTCCCAGGCTTGAATCGTTGTGGTTCATCCTTATACTTTAGGCATTGTGGGGCCTTTCTAGGGTTGCTGGTGGTTTGATGCTTCACCATCCTTGAGTCTGAACACTTTGATTGTTTTCTTGCTAAGTCACCTTTGCTAAAGGGTCATTCTAAGAGTCCTTCTAGGTTTCTTAATTCCCTGATTCAATTTCCTTAACTGAAATGGAAATTTTTCCTAGTTTCTATGGTAGTGTGGGTTTGTTTGGTTACTTTCCTTGGGGCCATCTTCCTAGCAAGATCACATCATTGAGAGATAGGATTTTAAGAATTTTGAGTACTTCATTAATAGAGGAATACAAAATGTTAGGGTTTTAGCCCTATTACAAAAAGTAATCACAAAATAGATAGGGAGTTACGGTTTTCTTGGTAAGCATCCTCCTTGGTAAGATTATACGTCCGTACTGGCATTCCTGACTTTAGGCTTGGCTCCCTTTGTACACAGGACTGTAACCCCAAATATATTCTGGCACCATACTCCTTGGCGGTACTGGGTACTTCCCCATTTGGTCCTTTGGGGCTTCTACTATGTCTCGGGCATTAGGAAGCTTCTAAGGTTGTCTTCCTACGAGGACAGGGTGTTAGTAGAGTCATTCCTAGTTTTCTTGGTTTCTCTCCTTGGAGCCATCTGAAAATTTTAATATCAATCCTATTTGTTACTATATTTTTTAATCTTGATTATGTATTCAAGGAAACAGGCTATGATACCACTCGAGTTGTCACGCTCCGACCCGATTTGGTTGGATCCCCGTGATCAACCCGCCACTCTCCCGACTTACTAAGGGTTGCCCCTTCTTTATAAACCATGAGGAGTATGGCAACCTTTAAATCTGCACCTTTCTTGGAATAACATAAATTAAAACTACATAACATTTGAAACTAATCATACCTGCCTTACAGGTGTGTTAGCTGGTGGTCTTCGGGTAATTTTTTCGGGTTTACCTGAAAGGGATATAAGGGAGGGGTGAGCCCATCGACTCAGTGAATGGGTGTTTTAGGGTATGACTTTCAAAAATAGTTTGAATTCTAGTATGTTAGACTCCTTATTTTTCTTTTAAAAATATTTCATTCTCAAATCTCGGTTTATCAAAACCTTTTTCCAAAGTTTCCCAATTCATTTCCAAGGATTCTCAAATCCTTTCCACAGTTTTCATAACCTTTTTTCCATTTTCATATTTAGTGTGTTTAACATACAACACACGTCCTTCATCATGAAAGGATCACACACATTTCGTGAGATGCAGTTATGCCGACTACATCCACTTGTGGATTTGAGCATCTTTACCATCCAACCTGATAGAAGTCTGTCACTTCTACCCGAAGTCTGAGTGAACGTCTCTGACGTCCTACCCTCATACCAAAAATACTTTGTGTCTATATGAGGACAAAGACCACATCTTGTCCCCACCCCGGTCTCATGCGCAATGAAGCTACATCGAGCTTCTCAAGACTTCTAGTACGACTAAATGCCCTTATCTCCACCAGGTCGTCTAGAGCCCTAGGACGCATCACTACCCCTCTTGGGCGTCTTGAAGGTCCCATAACATAGTGCATGCACAATCACAAATTTTCACATAAGCCATGTAATTTGTGGTGCCATTGGTCCAACAGCCCCGACTCTCAACTCAACCTGTAGTTGTTTGTCTTAATTGATCCGTAGACCTGTCATGTTGCACTGCCGCTAGTCCATCGAGTATGTTAGTTTTGTCTTGGTACCATGGCCAAACGACTCATTTACTTAAGTTTTCATGGTTTTATAATCATGTTTGTTTACGAGCTCTTGCTCATGCCAACTAGCTTAGGGGCCACTATTCGAGATTTTCAAAATCGAGCATATTAGCTCCCAAGTTCCAAAACCGAGTCCTCTGACCAATATGAGCTATTCGAGCTCCTGTCAAGAAGATCTGCTAAAAATTTTAAGCAGCAGCACACAGTCATGGGAGAGCACTTCCGACAAAATAAACTTTTTAGTTGTCTATCATACCAACCTAGTATGAGGACATCTCTGTTTATAACCGATAAGATGATTTTCCACTTCCTTCGAGTAAGTTTCATCATACCAACCAGGTATGATCTACTTACAATAGGTTAGTAGTTTTTGCACCTGAATTTCACATCACTCATCTCAGGTGTGATGGTTAAAACACCACTTAGCACAGGGTTTTCATTTTTGAGGTGATTATCATCCCAACTAGGTATGATATTAAATATCCTACTCACCCGATAGTGTAGTGAATTTCCTCTTAGAAGGCTTGTTGCCTTCACGTGAACTTGTCTTAGCTAGCGTTCCTGTTACTTCATGTTCCTACACGATATGAACATCCTTGTTCATTATCCTTTGTCCTAATAGCTTTCATTCATCCCGAATTAATGAGAAAACCAAACTTTTCATTTATTTGCAAATAGGTCCCTAAACTTATTTTGCTTTAACTTTAAGTCCCTAATGTCGATTTTCCCCCAAATTGAGTACCGAAATTATAAAATTCACCTTAGGATCTCAATTTATTGAAAATCACAAAAAGGGGTTCAAGTTTCCCAAATTTTTCCAAAATTACCATTTTACCCCTACTATACAAAAATGGTAAGTTTTTCCACAAAAATTCCAAAATTTACCCAATTGGTCCTCCAACATCTTACCGTTCCCAATTGACCCTCAATTTTATGAAATTGCACTTAGTCCCCTCGAATTTTTGAAATCCCCAAATTTCCCCTAATTTGTCCTCCAATTTCAACCTTCTAACTCACCCGAATTTGATTTCATCAAATTGACCAATTAAATGAGTTTAATTGTTGAAATTGAAGTTAGATTGGAGTTTCTAAACCTTCATATGTTTCAATTGCACTTTGAATCGCACAATTTCATACCAGAATGAGCTCAAACGAAGCTTCGACGGAAAATTGGACTTAGAGGGAGAAAGCTTTGAAAGCTTATTGTCGGAGGCACGGTGGTCCGAGCTTTCAATCTGGGCATATAGATCTTGTCCTAAGGTTCCTCGTATGATCAAGAATTGCATCAATAAATGCCAAATTGAGTGAGAATTTAGTCATCGAAGTTCTTTCAGTTCTCTCTCTAGCGCCGATTGGAATTTATAGAGGGGGGCCAAATTGGCTTACCTTTCACCTCTAATTCAGCTGTAGAAGGACTGTGGAGGTGTTGGAAGGGCTTGGTTTGGCCTGAGAAGGGCTCTAACTGGTCAATTTTAGCTCGTCTGAAATAGGGTAGCTTCGGTCCGCCGGAGCTGCTTCATTGTTCGATCACGTCAGCGCTTCTCCGACGACCCTTGGAGCAAATGGAGACTACAAGAGTGTAGTTGACTTCTCCCCGAATCCAAAGAACCAGACCACACCTTCTTTGGCTCAGAAAAGACCCTATATCAGAGCTTTAGTTCGAGCTTCGCCAAAAATTGGAGCAGTTGAGAGAGAATTGAATTTTTAGGTGTGCAAAGAATGAACGAGGAGGGGCTCTTTATATAGGAAGCTCGTGGACTTCTTGGCCATCCGATTGTAGCCTTAATGGTGGTCATTCATTGTATGAAACTCCCTGGCCGAAGACTTTTTAGCTTTATCGACGCTGCTTAATTTTCCGGTGAGTGAATAGTGCTATCATCTGAAGGAAGAAGACGACACTATTCCAAATCGGGTTTAAAGCTTAAAGCAGTCGGTTCAGGCCCGATTCGACCGAGTTTTTCTAAATTAAAATTTTCTAAATTTATCTAAATTCATTCACTATCTAATGGTGGCCTCAAATCTCAAATTTGAATTATCTAAGCCATCTAGAAAAATGAATTTAGTATGTGGTTCAATAGTGGCTCAAACCGGTCCAAATCGGTTCAATCTGGTTCGGATTCAGTTCACTTGAACCACTTTGGTTTTCATCTCCAATTCTTCCAAAAGTCCTTTTTCTTGACTTTCGTTACTCTTTGGGTCACTCAGGAGTTCTAAATTTCCCAAATTGCCCATTCTCTGATGATCGGATTTGTAAACCAATTCGGTTTTCTCACTCATATTGACCGGTTCTTTTCCCGGTTTCCTTAACTTCAAAAGGGCAGGGTTTACAATATCATTCACATAAGTAATTTCTTTTTTTTCTTTCCATTGTTAACTCACTCCATGGATTTTATCCTAATTAGGCATGTCTTACCCACTATTCCATGGTACATCCTTAAGTTCCATTCCTCTTCTACTTAGGGCAGTATTCTTCCTCTTGAGAGTTCTTGCTAAAAAATTTAGGAATGGGAGTTCCAAGCTGTCCAATCATTCCCTTGTCTAGTTATTCTCTTAGTAATTGAAACACTTATCTTTGTGTCCTCTCAAGTGCTACATACTTTCTTTCACAGGTTTCGATGTTATCACCTTTTGTATTATTTTGACCCTTCCCTCGTCCGATGTTTATTACAACTTTGGCCCGGATTTTTATATTTGAACTTATCATTTTTACTCATTGACTCTTCCTTACTCGAGTCACATTTTTACTCGGGACTGTTGGACTTACATGCCCTTAAGTCATGACATTTTCTAGAACCTCAGTCTGTCAATTAGATTTTTAGAATACTTCCTTAAGGGTTGTTCTAATATTTCCAACCTTTTAGGGTTGTATAACTTCGTCTGGTAATATATTCTCGACTACCTTTACCGTTATTCACTCGTCAATCTTGCCTTTGATGTCATTTCTTACATAATCGTGTCAGTTTCCCTTACCTACTCATCCTTTCACAACTTCTTTATTAGGTCTTTTCGATTCCAATTATTGTGTTTTTCCTAACTTACCGACACACATGGATTCTTCTCTTCTTATGCACTTCCTGATTTCTAGTGGTGTTCTTTACTCAAGGACTTTCCTTTTTATTAATCCATTTTTCCTCACTCGTGATCAGTTTCATGACTCTTTATCCCGAGTTATTCTCTTTCGGTCTATATGTCGATCACTTTGTTTGTGGAAGTTCCCTTCTTTTGAATTTTGTTCTCTACTATGTCCCTCACAGTAGATGCTTCCACTTTAGAAGCTACATGCCCCACCTTCTTACCATTCCTTCAAAGTTTCTTTCTTCCTTTCTTCACACTCCCTTCTATATTGGATATTTGCCCGCCTTTAATCCCTAATTGTCTTAAAATTTCCATTTCTTCCCTCATTCCTTATTTGAGGGACTTTCGATTATTGGTCTTATTTAGTGTACTCCACCTTATGCTTAGTCGTCCTCACTTTAGGCTACATCAAGTGAGCGTGGACCACAACTAGTCTTGATGCCAGTTGATCATTTACTTTAGTCACTTCTTAACTGGAGGATTTACGTCTCCAAGAGTTTTTTTAAATATACTCTATTCCTTTTTTATGGGAAATTCACCCCTTCCTTACACGTACAACATCATTGATGTAATCTTTCGACTTACATGTTCCTTGGGTTTAACTTATTCCTTGGGTCCTCCTGGTATGCTTACTTCGTCCTTTCACCTTATATTGTGCTTCATTTGCAAGTTTATCTCTCAATCCCTCTTCACTTAGTTCCATTACCTCTCAGTTGGGATACATATGCCTTTTCAAGGTTTCCTTCCTTGGTAGGACTCCTTCCCTTTCTTCCAAAATTTCTTTTTCATTTGCTCTAGGGATAATATCTACCCTTAAATGATATCATTTGATATCGTCTTCTCCTATTTGTCTTTACTCTTTAAATCTTGCAAGTACATCTTTTTTACTCTATCCTCATCCTCATTTGTACCTCAGTACCTGTCTATTTCTTTTAGTGAGAGCTCAAATCCTCCTTATTTCAAGATCTCTTGATCATTTGAAAGGCTTGCCTACTCCTCTCTTGGCTTGAGTTTGGTCGTTAATTTGGCAATTGGTCTTTTTAAGGATTTTCTTCATCCTTCTTGTTCCAATTATTTGGCCTTTCCACCCCTCTCTTCTTTGTTTGAGCTTAAATTGTGGCTTTCACGAGTATTAGTTCGTTAACTATCTCGTCTCTACCATTCCTTTGGTCTAATTTTCTTAGTGCAGTTGTTTTTCGAGTCCTCTTGTCCTTAACGTCCATCCCACTTCCCTTTTTAGGGTGTAGTCCTTTCTACTTCCGGGTCTTCCTGAGAGCAACGTTTATACTCCTTGACTATCTTGTTGTAACGACTTGCTTCCCTCTGCTATGTTTTCCAAAGTGAGTCGTATTTGCCATCTCGAAACATTTCATTTTCCGTCAAATGCTTGGCTGGTCTTTTCTCGTGGAGTCGCTCCCTTCTTTGCTCCTAAATGGCTAGAAATTTCTTCTTATGGAAAAATTTTCTTCAGCTATACTTTGTTCTTGTTTGTAGTTTATCGAGGTTTTACCCTCAATCCTTTTTCCTCCCTACCAATATGTGAGGATCTTGAAGAGCTTCCTCATTAATGCAGTTGAAATTCTGAGCAAGAGTTGTATTTCTAGGGATGGTATCCTTTCAGGTTTCTTATAGATGTGGGGGCGTTATTTTTGGAAAATATTTTCCTAAATCCTTGTGGTGTGGGATAGTCCTTCACTTCATGTCCTATTTCATTATACTTGTAATAGGTCGTTTTCTTGCTCAGTTACTCCAAGAGTTCTCTTAAACTCCTTAATTACCTTGAAAAAAAAATTTCTTGTCCTGCCTTCTTTGCCCAACAATTCCCTTTATTCATTCCTTTATTTGGGATGGGAATCTCCTTGGTCTCCTTAGTGTCTAAGGTAATGCAGGTTGTTTGGTTACTTTCTCTGAGAATTCTTCCTATAGCTAAGGTGCAAGGTCTCATCATTTTGAGAGATATGGTTTTAGGATCTTGGAATTTTTTTATTATTGCAGAGGTAGTACAATAGGTTGGGGTCTTAACCCCAATACAAAAAGTATTTACAAACAAATGGGAAACTATTTGGTTCTTGAAAAGCGTTCTGCTTAGTAAGGTTATAAGCCCTTGATGGCATTCCAAGCCTTAGGCTTAGCTTCCTTCATACTCAGGATTATGACCTCAATAGATCCTGGCACCATCCTTCTAGATACTTCCCACTAATGTCTCTTTGTTCTTTGGGACACCTCAGGTATTTTAGGGTGATCTCCCTACAGGGACAAAGTGTTGGGTGGTGTTGGTAACGCCAGTCCTAGTTTTCTTGGTTTCTCTCCTAGGAGCCATCTAAAAATTTTAAAATTTTCTCTTAGTTACTATGTTATATAGTCTTGATAATGTAATCGAGGAAATAAGCTCTAATACCACTCAAGTTGTCATGCCCCGACCCGATTTGGTCAGATCCCCGTGAACAACCCGCCACTCTCCCAATTTATTCAGGGTTTCCCCTTTCTTTAACCTGGGAGGAGTAAGGCGTCCTTTAAACCTGCACCTTTCCTTGAATAACATAAATCAAAACTACATAAAATTTAAAATTTCCATACCTGTCTCACAGGTATAGTTTAACTCGTAGGTCTTGGGGTAGGTTTTCCTCGGGTTACCTGAAAGGGATATAAGGGAGGGGGGTGAGTTCAACAACTCAGTGAATGGGTGTTTTAAAGTATGACTTTCAGAAAATAGTTTGAATTGAAGTGTGTCATATTCCTTATTTCGTTTGAATTATCACATACTCAAATCTCAATTTTCATAGCCATTTCTCATCACAATGGTGTGTTATCACTCAACACACACCCTTCATCATGAAGGGAACACACATTCACAGGCTAGCCCATCCATTGTACCCACTTGTGGCGTCGGAGCAACTTTACCGGCCACCTAGATAAAAGCATGTCCACTTCTACCTTGAGAATGAGTGGATGTTCACAACATCCAACCCTCAATCCCATAACAAAACTTGTTGTCCGTATGAGGACAAAGACCTCATCCCGTCCCCACCCCAATCTCATGCGCATGAAGCTACGTCAAGCTTCTCAAGATTGCTGGTATGACTAACTACCCTTATCTCCACCAGGTTGTCTAGAGCCCTAGGACGCATCACTACCCCTCTTAGGCATCTTGAAGGTCCCGTAACACAGTGCATGCACAAGTCAATAATTTTCCAAATAAACTATATAATCTGTGGTGCCACTCATCCAACAGCCCCAACTCTCAACTCGACCTGCAGCTGTTTGTCTCGACTGGTCCGTAGAGTTGTCATGTCGCACTATCGCTAGTCTATCGAGTATGTCGGTCCTGTCTCGGTACCATGGCCAAACAACTCATTCACTTAAGTTTTCATGGCATAAAATCATGCTTGTTTATGAGTTCTTGCTCGTGCCAACTGGCCTAGGGCCCACTGTTCGAGATTTTCAAAATCAAGCATATTAGCACCCAAGTTCCAAAACGAAGGCCTCCGGCCTATCTGAGCTATTTGAGCTCTCGTCAAGAAGGTCTCCCAAAATTTTTAAGTAGTGGCACATAGTTAGGGGAGAGTACTTCCAACAAAATAAACTTTTCATTTGTCTATCATACTAATCAGGTAAGAAGACGCCCCGTTTATAATCGATAAGCAGGTTTTCTACTTCCTTCCAGGAAATTCATCATACCAACTGGGTATGATATACTTACAGCTAGTAAGTAGTTTTTTCATGTAATTTCCACATCACTCGTACCAGGTGTGATGGTTAAAATACCACTTAGTAGTGGGTTTTCATTTCCGATGTATTTATCTGAGCTATTTGAGCTCTCGTCAAGAAGGTCTCCCAAAAATTTTAAGTAGTGGCACACAGTTAGGGGAGAGTACTTCCAATAAAATAAACTTTTCATTTGTCTATCATACCAATCGGGTAAGAAGACGCCCCCGTTTATAATTGATAAGCGGGTTTTCTACTTTTTTCCAGGAAGTTCATCATACCAACTGGGTATGATATACTTACAGATAGTAAGTAGTTTTTTCATGTAATTTCCACATCACTCGTACCAGGTGTGATGGTTAAAATACCACTTAGTAGTGGGTTTTCATTTTCGATGTGTTTATCATCCCAACCGGGTATGATATTAAATCCCACTCACTCGATTATGTAGTGATCTCCACTTAATCGGTTCTTTGTGCTCACATGAGCTTGTCCTTGCTGGCGTTCCTAGCATTTCGTATTCCTACACGATATGAACATACTTGTTCATTATCTCTTGGCCTAATAGCCTTCATTTATCATGAATGAATGAATTACTTAACTTTTTGATTTATTACAATTAGGTCCCTAAAGTTCCTTTTTCTTTAACTTTAGGTCTCTAATGTCGATTTTCCCCAAATTGAGTCCCACAACTTCTAGATTTCACCTTAGGACCTCAATTTATTCAAAATCACAAAAAGGGGTTCAAGTTTCCCAAATTTCCAATTTGGTCCCCAACTTTTTCAAAATTACCATTTTGCCCCTACTTTACAAAAATGGTAAATTTCACCCCAAAATTTCCAAAAATTGGCCAATTGGTCCTCCAACATCTTTATCATGCCCAATTGGCCCTCAATTTTATGAAATTGCACCTTAGTCCCTCGAATTTCTGAAATCCCCAATTTCAACCTTCCAACTCAGCCAAATTTGATTTTATCAAATTTACCGATCAAATGAGTTTAATTGTTGAAATTGAAGTTAGATTGGAGTTCATACATCTTCATACAATTCAATTGCACTTTGAATCGCACAATTTGATGCGGGAACGAGCTCTCAAACAGAGCTTTACCGAAAAACTAAATTTAGAGAGAGAAAGCTTCCAAATCTTACTGTCGGGGGTGCGGCGGTCCGAGTTTTCAATCTGGATAGATAGCTCTTGTCCTAATTGAGTGAGAATTTAGTCCTTGAAAATCAGTTGGTTCTCTCTCTAGCACCGATCGGAATTTATAGAGAGTAGTGAAATTGGCTTACCTTTCTGCTCTAATTCAGCTGTAGAAGGGCTGTGGAGATGTTGAGAGGGCTTGGTTTGGTATGAGAATGGCTCAAATTGGTCGATTTCAACTCAGCCGAAACAGAGCAGCTTTGGTCCGCCGGAGCTGCTTCACTATTCGATCACGCCGACACTTTTCCGACGACCCTCGGAACAAATGGAGACTACCATTAGGTAGCTGACTTCTCCACAGTTCTAAAGAACCTGACCACACCTTCTTTGGCTTAGAAAAGACCCTATATCGGAGCTCTGGTTTAAGCTTCACCGGAAAATGGAGCAGTAAGGAGAGAGTGGAGTTTTCAAGTATGAGGAGAATGAATGAGGAGGGGCTCTTTATATAGGAAGCTCGGGAACTTTTTTGTCGTCCGATTAGTGCCTTAATGGCGGTCATTCATTGCATGAAACTTCCTGGCCGGAGACTTTTCATTTTTATCGGCACTGCAAGATTTTTCGACGAGTGAAAATGCTATCATCTGAAGGAGGAAGACGACACTGTTCCAGTGTTCAAAGCTTAAACTAGTCAGTTCGGGCCCGATTCAACCAAGTTTTTCAAAATTAAAATTTTTTAAATTCATTTTCTATCCAATGGTGGCCTCAATTCTCAAATTTGAATTTTTTTAGACTACCTAGAAAAATAAATTTAGCATTTGGTTTAATAGTGGTTCAAATCGGTCTAAACCAGTTCAATCTAGTTCGAGTCCAGTTCACCTGAACCGGTCTGGTTTCCTCTCCCAAATTGTCCTAAGGTCCTTTTTCAAGATTTTTATAACTGTTTGGGTCACTTGTTAGTTGTAAATTTCTCAATTTGTCTGTTATCTGATGATAGGGGTTTGTGAACCGGTTCGGTTTTCTCACTCGATTTGACCGATTATTTCCCTGATTTTCCTTTACTCCAAAGAGCAGGTTTAAACAAGCCCATGTAAAGTCGTTTACCCGCGCGCATGCGATTTGTCATTTGCATTAATTCTTCTATTAGGTTGGTAGAATCTCTGGGACAAGGTGAGGAAGAACGATCAAAGTATCGATGGCACGGGGTGACGTGAGTGGGGAGAAGAAGAGAGAGGGAATGGTAGTATTGGATTCATATTTTTTAACAATAATTAATATTAGTTTGTTTAATTTGTAAATTTCACCCAACAATATTTAAAAAATACTTAAAATAAAATAGAGATTAATAATTACTAATAATAGATTTGATGCATTAAGTATTTTAACTAGGATAAATAGAGTAGCTATGATAAAATAGCTCTTATAATATTTATAAATCTAAAATAGTAAACTAGAATATGTTAAAAAATAGGTTTGGGAGGACATAAATTAAGTTAACGAAAACAAATTTTTATTAAGTAACTTACTAAATTACATAAAGACTTATATATTTATATGTTTATAATAAAATAAAATATAAATAAATAATAAGAATATATATATAATTTTGATTATTAAAATTATATCATATAAATATATTATAATTACCTAAAATAGTAAAATAATAATATATTATAATATTTTAACATTTATTTTTAAAATAAATATGGTACATAACACTTTAGGTTTTGGATAGCCTCGTATATAATATAAAAATTATACTTTGAATGTAATTGTTTATACTAAATGATTTGGAAAAGAAATAATAATAAAAAGAAAAATTATATATATATTAAGCTATATCATATATACGGAATTATTTTCTATGAATAATATTTTTACTTGTTCAATGATTGGATGAGCTCCAATCAATCCATTGAACATGCAAAAAAAAATGATTTATGTAGGGGTTAAGAATTCTTTGGAGGTGAGCTTAAAAACCAAATGGTTGGCAGTTAGAAAGGTACGTAGTAGCTAGTGAGTTTTAGGGCCCAACAAACATCAATCCCATTTCCCCGGTTAACCACAAGAGATAAAGTCGCTTGTGTCAACTTAGTCGGTGTATTATAACTGACCGCTTCCTGTCGGTGGACCACTTCATATATAATCACATTAAATTGTTCGGATGGAGTGGAACTAATGGGACTTCACTTCTTGTCCATCCATGGAAGTCGTATCTTGAAAGAGAGTGCAATCTGCCATCACTATATGCCCTCCCACTCATTTCCCCCTTTCTTCTTCTTGGCTTTGGTCACTCCATGGTATCGTCTTGGTCTACTCGGCTGCTTTTTGTTCGTCATTTTTGCTGCTGCACTGATTGATTAATAGCTACATTTGTCCAATATTTCATGTTTCCCCATCGATTCGCTTACCCGATTTGATCGGGCCAGATTCCCCCATTCCGCGTGTGACATTTAGCAGCAGGGATTAATGGTGACCCAGAAGCTGGATCCGCTTCCGGAGAAATCCATGTGGGAGCAGATGAGGACCCATGTTGGTGGAATGCCGAGGTCCGGTGGTGGCGGCCGGGCAGCCGTCCTGCCCAGACTCATGGTGTGGCTCATCCTTTTCTTCTCCGTGACCTACCTCGCCTATGCCTTCCGGCTCGTCTCAACTTCCCAGCGCGGCTGCGATGAGGGCCACCCTTTCTCCACCTCACGCCGCCTCTTCAACACCTCCTCCCCCTACAACACCGACACGCCAAATCGGAACCAGACCGTGCCCCGACCGGCAACAGAGAAGAGCCAGCAGAGGACGGAGCTGAAGCACATTGTCTTCGGGATCGCCACCTCCGCCAAGCTCTGGGACAGACGGAAGGACTACATCAAACTCTGGTACCATTTCTAAAGCTCCATTTGATTTTTTATAATGATCTGATTGAAGCTCTGTTAATGACTTCAATATTCATAAGGGATTGATAGGTATAAGCCGAAAGAGATGAGAGGCATAGTGTGGCTCGACAGCGCTGTCAATTCCCCGCCGGAGGAAGCCGGTTCACTGCCGCCGGTGAAGATCTCCGGCGATACGTCACGGCTCCCCTACAAGAACCGGCAGGGCCATCGATCGGCCCTCCGGATATCCCGCATCGTGTCGGAGACGCTACGGCTGGGCCTGAGTGACGTGAGGTGGTTCGTGATGGGGGACGACGACACCGTCTTCGTCACCGACAACCTCGTCAGAGTGCTGAGGAAGTACGACCACCGGCAGTTCTACTACATCGGCAGCCTGTCGGAGAGCCACCTCCAGAACATATACTTCTCCTACGGGATGGCCTACGGAGGGGGTGGGTTTGCCATCAGCTACCCTCTGGCGAAGGCCCTGTCGGAGATGCAAGACCGGTGCATACAGCGGTACCCGGGACTGTACGGCTCCGACGACCGAATCCAGGCATGCATGGCCGAACTCGGCGTCCCGCTCACCAAAGAACTCGGCTTCCACCAGGTTGGTCATCCATATCATCAACAAAAATTTCATCTCCTCCATCTTCTTTCTTTGTTGTTTTCATTAAACTTCTTTATTCATAATCATCAACTGTTAATGAGATAAATAGGAGACAAACTCGAGTTAGTGTCACTGACATGACCGGAAAGTTTCAGCATAGTTTTTTCTCTACTGGGTCAAGCTAGCACCACTAGTCTGGTTGCTTGGAATAGTTCAAAGAATTCACCCAGCAGTCCATGACCAGAAGGTTCCCTCTAGGATTGGTAGGTGAGAGTGAAATCCATAGCACAAAGAGAGATGTCTTTGCTGTGTTCGACTGGATCTGTGGTGTATCCGTGACTTTAGTCTGTCGGTGCTGTTGCAGTGGGGCCTGGATGTTAATGGGAAGATGTGGCACTTTGCCTAAAAAACCCTCACCAACCTCATATAGTGAGTTTTTTAGGATGGTAGCGGGCGACCAAATCAATGCACTTTTTGCAAGATAACCCAGAGTTGGTGGAAAGCCGTGATTGGATGATCCTAACATTGAAGCTTTTCGTGATTTTTCTTGGTGATCAGTATGATGTGTATGGGAACTTGTTCGGGCTCCTGGCTGCTCACCCGGTCACACCGCTGGTCTCCCTCCACCACCTCGACGTGGTGGAGCCCATCTTCCCAAACCTCTCGCGGGTCGAGGCCCTCCGGCAGCTCGCTGAGCCCATGAGGCTCGACTCCGCCGGGCTCATGCAGCAGTCCATCTGCTACGACACGTCGAGGAGCTGGACCGTCTCGGTCTCGTGGGGCTTTGCGGTCCAGATCTTTCGGGGTATCTTCTCACCCCGGGAGGTCGAGATGCCAGCAAGGACGTTCCTCAACTGGTACCGTAGAGCGGACTACACGGCTTATGCCTTCAACACCAGGCCAGTCACAAGGAACCCGTGCCAGAAGCCGTTCGTCTTCTACCTATCGAAGGCGAGGCTCGATGGCTCGAAGAACAGGACGGTGAGCGAGTACGTGAGGCATAGGGTCCCACACCCTTCGTGCAAATGGAAGATGCCTAACCCCGTGGATCTCGATTACGTGGTTGTCCACAAGAAAGCCGACCCTCATCTATGGGATAGGGTGAGTAGTATTAAATTGTTTTAGCTGTTGCTAGCTTGAAATCTTCAAGGGATCTGTGCAATACTGCAATGTTCCCGCTTGCTTCGGTTGTTCGTCTTCTTGGCCTGAGAAATGTTTTATAATTGAGTAACTTCTTGGTTTCTCATTTGCATGTGGTGGGTATGATGAGCAGTCCCCAAGAAGGAATTGTTGCAGAGTGATGGAGAGCAAGAAGAAAGGAAGCTTGGTGGTGGATGTGAGAGTCTGCAAGGAAGGTGAGATCAGTGAAATGTAAAATGAATTAGGCAATGATCAATTTAGGAAAGAAATATTTATAGGCATGTGCTTCTGCTGCCTCTGCCCAATTAGGGAAAGCCTTTTTTTTTTATCTTGCTGGTAGCCTGTGTACTTACTTGTATGTACCGTACCGCCATTCTCATCGTTTAGGAACTCAACTGTGGTGTGTTCGACCTTATTAGTCATATCATCCATCTGCGCAGGTTTCTGTGTATATTAAAAGAATTTTAGCATATCATATCATCTTACTAAAATCCCCAAGTTTATTAAAATCCCATGAGAAAACCATCTGGATTTTGTTATCCATCCATCTACGGTCAGCCGGCCAAGTCATGAAGCAGCTGCGCCCCCATCAGATTCCGGTACGGCAAGTTCTGTCCCTCCCCGTCCAGGAGGGAGTGCTGGGCCACCGGCTGGCATTCTTCGATGTGGTGATCACTTGGGTAGAACATCGAGCCTTGTGATGCCGCTGTGAATGCCAGGCTGATCCCAGCACCGCTCCCTCCGTGTTGCTGTAACCCTAGAGTCAACGACACCCCACCTCTGCTGAAATGGCTCGTGCTGTGATCGTCATAGGCCACTTGACCGCCGCCAGCCAAGTGGTGGTTGTAGGAGGCGAAATCAAGCTCCATTGCCCCAAATGAATGGCCAACCTGACCGAACCCTTGATAGAGTATACTCTGATCTTGCTGGCTGTGAGGGTTACGGACCTGATGAGCGCTCCTGAAGGGAAGGTTGTGGTCGCTCTTGTCAGGGCTGGTGATTATGGAGGAGAGGCGGCACTCAGAGCCAATCCGGATCAACTGACTGATGGCTGGCTTCTGTTCCCCGGGCCGCTGGTGCAGTGCGTGGGGGTTATGATGGTTACTGGTTTCCCTGTCGATGCCGTATTCTTGGTCAGTGATCGGACCATCGGAGGATTTCATGTTGTCAGTTTGCTCCTTTGTTTCTTCCAAGTACATTTCTTCTACCATGGGCTTCCACAGCCTCACCCTTGCATTGATAAACCAATTTGACACCTGGTTTTATCATGGAATATAACAGTAATCAATCAATCATAAATCCTATGGAACCTAACAGAGAAGATGGGTTCCCATTGAAAGGGTTAAACAATTTAGAGTATGATAATGAGGGAATAAAGCTTTTTCGAGCTCAAGGGAGGATGTGGAACGTGCCTGACTTCTGGATAGCCCGGTTTGGCGGGCTAGTATGTGCTTATCTACATCGCTTGGATACCTGCAAATGCCGTCAAAGCCCCGTCGCCTGGTGTTAGACATTTCAACACAAAAAAGCTAAAAAGCTTTCCATAGGGCCGTGCATAGGAATGAACAAGGCAAGAGACTTACGGATGGAGAAAGTGTTCCAAGAGCCAGGCTCGAAGTATTGACACGGACTTCTCCGGCAAGCCACGCTGGGGTCGCCATGGATGGCTCTCCATCATGCTCATCTGCTGGAAGGCCCTTTGCTGCCTCAGTGCCTGATCGATGATCTTTAGCCTTGGGATCTCTCCTCGGCTAGTCCCAGGTGGATCCTTCTCTCCCATGGCTTTCTTGGTCTCCCTGATCTGGCTCACAATCCCATCTCTCAGGCATCGGAAGTGCCTCGACATAGCCTTCCATGCCAAGGCGGAGTACACCTTTGCTGATCCCTGGCCCGCAACGGCCTCGTAGGAGGACACCACGGCCTTCAACCGGTCGTTGTAGTGTCTGTATCTTCTATCGACCTGATAAATCATCTACCCCTCAAACTTGGATCATCTTATGGGAAGCAAGATGGGCTCTTCAAAAATATAATGGAGAAAAGGGAGGATGAAGAACAAAGCTAGAAGGAAGAAAAAGGAAAGGAAAGGAAGCGCATTTGGGGAGACGAATACAACTACTGCACATACCTCTTCAAGAAGAAGGAGGAGCTTCGTTTTTCTCTTCTGCAGTTCCACAAACTCGAGCGAGCTTAGTGGGTGATGAGTCCTCCCGTTAGAAGAGGACGAGGCGTTGTTTCCATTGGCATCTTCATCCCACTGTTTGTTAGGCTTCTGGGTCTTCTGCCTAGTCTGATCATCAGTATGGCTTTGCTGCTGCGTATTATTAGCGGCACTATCAGACCCAAGGCTACAGAACTCATTCACCAGCTCCTGGACTGGACCCAGATACTTGGAGCTCCTCAGCTGAATCTTCCCTATTTGAGCTGCTTGAATCATATTCATCTCCACCGGCGATTTCCCAAAGACCGATCCGTGAGGCTGGTTGCTCATGGGCCTCAGCTCGAAGGGCTGGAGCCCGATGCTCGAGGGATCCGCAGATGATAGGGAGAGGGATAGCCCCTGGCTGGGTCTCTCGTTGCCTTTGCAGGGAAACACACATCGCAGGGAGGAATCATCGACGTAGAGCTTGCTCTCCTGCTGCCAGTTGACTGGATCATTGTAGACGGCCACAATGTTGCTGAAGCTCGATGGGTCTGGGCCACCAGGGATTTGGCCCATTAGATGGGCAGCACCCAACTGGTGAACGGGATAGCAGAAGTTGCTGCTGGCTGATTCGGCTGCCGTTGAGGAGGCCATGTCGTATGGATAGCCGTCTCCTGATTCGCTAGCTGTTCTCACAGATTTCTCCTACCGACCACCTGATGGTGCCAGACGAGGCATGAACATCGCACCTCAGTTATATGAACCGCTTAAGCAGACGTATTTCTGATGGCTTTGATTTTGATATTCCTTTTTTTTACCTATTTTTCTTTCCCGATTCTCTGTGGGAGATGGAGGTAAGAAAGAAGGGACAACTGTTTCATTAGAAAGGGAATATGAGAACAGGAGAGAGTGAGAGTGATCTTTTACAAAGTTGCAGCAAATGGAGTTCCTCTCTACGAGAGAGAGAGAGAGAGAGAAAAGGGTGGGGTATAGGGAAAAGGGTAGAGGCCATGATTGCAGCTTCAGGAAGCATGCTGGCTCAAGCAAGGAAGGAGAGGCCAATGGCCAGGACAGGAGATTGAAATTTGGAAGCATGCTGGCTCAAGGAAGGTAGGAGAAGCCATGTCTGCCCGCTCAAGGACAAGGAAAATTTTCTTGCAAGCAATTTATGCATGGATACAACCTATAAAATCGCAAGTTACCTCTCTGCACCTTAACTATTAAATTCAACTTACCCCTGCAATCCACATGGTTGTCAAATATTACAAGTGAGAGGTGAAGAAATTGGACTGCATTTATTTTAAAGAAGAGAGGTAAATAAGGGTGGGAAAATCTTTCTAGGAGGTCACAAATTCCAAGAACACATTCCCAAGTAGGAGATGTTGCAGGCTTTTTCAGATGGGTCTGAGTGTTGCAACTTCTTTGCTTCTGATTGGGATCTGTGGATTGGGGGGAAAGCTTTGGGGCTTTCTTTTCCGTGCATAATGGTTGTCAAAATTGAACTCCAGCCCACAGTTTAGCAAATTTCTCCATTACTCTGGACTCTATATGTCAGGTGGGTTATGTGCTAAATGACTGCATAATCAAAATTGTCATCTTCCTTGTAAGTGCACCAAATATAAGGAAGGGCTTGGCTTGCTGTGGTTAATGGGGTTTTGGGGGAAGGGAGGAGGCATCTGGCTGTGGTTGCCATAATAAGGGCAATGTGGTGGGGTAACAAGATGGGGTGGTCCAATGTTCCCTCCCATCAAATTCTAATTAATTCCTCTCTTTATTAATGTATTAAAGCACTCCAACCATCTCTCTCTAATGGGACCTCACCTTTTTTTCATATCATTTTTCTTACTAATTTATTCAAATTTAATCATTAATGATTGGATTATTATTTGATCCCACGCCCAACATAACGTGGTGGGTAGCAATAAATGAGATTATGAGCTAAAAAGAAAGGTATAATTGATTGCAACAATGCAATCAAATGACTTTAATATCAATATAGCCATTTATTTGTTTACTATGCATCAAAGTCAATAGAAGTAAAAGGTAATTTTATATTAAATTTTAAGTATATATTTACCTATTTATTTTTATACAATACCTTAATTTATTATAATAATTTATTCGAGGTAAAATTAAAAATTGAACTCGTTTTTATTCGAATATAAAAGAAAAATACTTAATTTTAACTTATTTTTCACTGTTATAAAATTAAAATAATAATAACGGTTTGTAAATAATAATTTAATTTAAGTTTAAAATTATTTATAACAAGTGTATCCACTTACACACGTTAAAATTACAAAGGGTATAAAATAAAAATATATTATTTATTTATAATATTATAATAATTTAACTGATTATAATTTATAATTTATATATTTTAAGTAAATATTGTTCTAACCTGAAAAATATAGATTCTCACATTTATACTACGGGAGTTAATATTGGGTTGGACCTTGATGAAAGATAGGGGTCTCTCACTCCGGGCTTAGATCCATTCCATAGCATAGCCATATGATGACGTCACTGGACCCCGCTCAGCCCGCCCCGGCCGCTTTGGCCTTTCTGATATCATCTCTTCCCCAAGAGAGCCCTGGGCTCCCCCGTTTTAAGAACACGTCTCTTTCCGTCCTCCTCCTCTAACATCTCAGGCTATATTATAGTTCGTGCAGACACGACACTGAATCGTGCCTTAATTCTCCAAAACAGCTAGCCATCTTCTAGTGTGGTCCCATGCATGACCGCCCAGGCCTCACCCGTACCATCCTGGCCACCAACTAGTCTCCTCTCTATACATAACTATAGAGGTACATTGGTGATAGGCGACTTCCATGGAATCAAGAGGAACTTCAATGGTCCTGGAGAGCCTCAAATGAGTTTGTTCCTGTTGTAGATGAATGTAAGGGTGGTGGTCAAATAGTTAGACACTATATGCTATGCTATGACAGAGCATATATCCAATGGTGGACACTCATATTCACCAAAGGTTTTGCAAAAACCTTAGTCGGATCATGGATCTTGCACACCAAAGGTTTTGCACACTGACCTTTTCAACCTGTGAGCATATAATATACATTTAAATACTAGAACGTGTAGAGCAACATGCCCACTTTCGCAATTAGCTACCAGTGTTATTTTTCATATGGGAATCAAACATACACCTCTTAATTGCTTCTCTTTCAAAAAAGGTAGAAGCTGTATTTTTCCTTTCATGGAATGAGGAGTGCCTTTCTCCCCCAAGCAATTAACATTACAAGTTTCACCAATTTTTTTTTCTTTTAGATTGTAACGTATAAAATACATTTGAAGTACTCGTTATGGGATTAATAGTGCAAATCTAAAAAATTTTAAATTAATATTTGATTTTATATAAATTTATTAAAAATATTATAATAAATTTAATAAAATAGAGAAATATAATGAATTTATAAAATAGAAAATTTTATATTATTTATAATTAATAACTTTTATTTATATGTAAACTCAAACCACTTTTATTTTATAATACTTTTTTATATTATATTAAAATTATTAACTCAAGTATCCGAATTAATATTAGAAATTTAACTTTTACTTTATCAGATTATAAAAAATATAAAAAATGAATTAATTGTTAGAACTGATACAAAAATAAAATAATAATACCCGTATTATATATAATTAATAAGTATAAGTATAAAATTGCAAGTGATAAATATATCCAAATTATCTGTAAATCAAGTATTGAAAATATGTAAAAAAAGAAATTATTATAGATTTATAACTTATAATTTATAATTTATAAATAAAAATAAAAATTATTAATTAATAGTATACAATAATTTATTATAAGATTATCTTTTAAAAAACTCGAAAATTCGTTTATCTAACCAGTAAAACAGCAAAAAAAGATTTATGAGCAATGGAAGGTACACATCTAACATCTCCTGTAATACGTAAAAAAATTATCTAACATCTCCTGTAAGTGGCCCTTTTATCAAATATTTAAAAATATTATTTTTTATACCAAATATTTGATAAACCACAAGTTTAAAACTATCGTTGTAATGTAAATTATATGACAAAATATAATGTATAAAAATATATTAATATATAGTATTGATTAATATTTTACATTATATAAATAAGCTGTATTCACTAAAATATATATCTATATTAATAAAAATATATCAAATTATTGATATAATTTTATTTGATAATATATTAAAATTTATGATATAAGAAATTTATTTATATAATATTTTTCAAATATATATATATATATATAATATGACATATAATTAAATGATTTATATTAATATTATTGAATAGATTTTTCTCAAATATTTATATAGACAATAAAATAAATTAGATTTATATAAAAAATAATAAAAAACCATTTGTATAATTAATGTTAAATTACAATTGTGATAGGATAATTAATGAAAATATCATTTTTATAATAAAAAATTGATAAAATAAATATATTTGATAACAAATTTATCATAATTATAAATAATTATTATTACTATTATAATTTGACATTTATAATTATATAAATAATAATTATTTTTATATAAATTTAGTCAATTTAATTGTTTATATAAACATTTAAAAAAATAAAATTATTCAACGCCATTAATATATACATATAATTATATATGTTATATATATATTATATAAATAAATTTCTTATATTATAAATAATTTTATTGTTAATTTAATTTTTTTTATATCTTATCAAATAAAATTATATCAATTGTTTGAAATATTTTTATTAACATAAATATATTTTTGTTAATAAATTTATATAATATTAAATATTAATAAATACTATATTTACTAATATATATATTTTATTATATATAATTTATTTTTATTCATCATATCTTGTAATTTGATGGAAAAGGAAAGTTAAAATTAATAACAATTATATTTATTTTATCAAACGTTATTACTGATGCCGATACTTCGATACTATTATAATTTGATGGTATTTATAGTATTAACAAAATTTAAAAATCTATATCGGTTCACTCCAATGGAAATCCAAATCCGGTCTAGATCTCCATGAGATCTGACCGTGATCGACCGGACCGGACCGGTTGCCTCCTCAGATTTATCGTCGTCGAACTTTGACGCCGACTCTTTTCTGCAATTTGCTTTCGTACACTCTACCATCCTCCTCCTTCATCCTCCTCCTTCATCCTCCTCCTCTTCTCTGGCGGGCTGTAGAGAACGTAGAGTGGGGACGCAGAGATAGAAATGAGTGGGCACGACTCCAAGTACTTCTCCACGACAAAGAAGGGAGAAATCCCCGAGCTCAAGGAGGAGCTCAACTCGCAGTACAAGGTCTTCTGACCGTCCCTTATTTCCATCCATTTCATTTACTGTATGTCAGTGGGCTTTGTATCCTTGTCAGTTTTTGGAAGATCTGTTACTTTTTACCTGCATGGTCCTGGTCCCATTGATCTGCCTGCTGATTTGCCGTTGGCAATTGCTTCGAACCGTGTCTTCTATCCAATTTCATTTGATTCGCGTGGGGATAATTGAAATGGATTTCAGTTTAGCTCCAAATGGATCTGGATTGGGCCTTTTTGTTTGTTGATATTTCTGATTAGCTGAATAACCATTCCAGACTATATGATTGTTATTTTGAGATATTATCTGGTCAGTTTCTTCATATAGATTTAGATTAGAACTTGTAACAGTATTTTCTGAAGTCACAGATTTTATAGATATCAGTTTCACATGAGTATGACAGGGGTTGTAGTGTTTGATGGATCAACTGAATTACCTATTACATTGCTGTTAGCACAATACCTCTGTTTGTATCTTTATATAGTGAGCATTACCAAAAGGATCGATCATACAATGAGTAATGAGTTAATTGGCTCATAGATTTTCTAAATTAAAAGATGCATCTACCATTTAGGCTTTCCCCGTTATTCTGCATTGCATCCTCAAAAGCCTGGTTTTGTGGTTGAGCATATCCTTTGACATGTTAAAGCAGTTGATGTTCTTCATTGTTCTCTTTTAATTATTGTGAAATTCTTGCTGCACCTTAATGCAGGACAAGAGAAAAGATGCGGTCAAGAAAGTGATTGCTGCAATGACTGTTGGAAAAGATGTTTCTTCACTGTTTACAGATGTTGTAAATTGCATGCAAACAGAGAACTTGGAGTTGAAAAAGCTTGTTTATCTGTATCTGATAAATTATGCCAAAAGTCAGCCTGACTTGGCAATTCTTGCCGTCAACACCTTTGTAAAGGTAGCATTTTGCCATCATTTGTGTAGTTAGTTAAGACTTTTTTTTTTTCTTTTCTAGTTGTTATATTCCCTCGCTTCTTTTACCCAGGAATACTCCTGTAAATACACATGAACGCTCATATACTATAGGAACAGATGTAGAGAGGAAACGAGTCATCCAAATTATATTGGAGCTTCCTAGTCCCATTTAAGGAAACATTGCTATGACTTTGTGCAGGACTCACAAGATCCAAATCCATTAATTCGTGCCCTAGCTGTACGGACCATGGGATGCATTCGTGTTGATAAAATAACTGAATATCTGTGTGATCCCCTTCAGAGGTGCCTCAAGGTTATTGTGAAGCAATTTCTTTCATTTTTCTAAATAACTGTCTACTAACCACAGACTATCAATGACCCCTGATTGTCCAGTGGTTTATTGAATTATTACACCTATACAAAATTCTTTTGTTCTAAGTTAGAAAATTTTATCATGCATACTTTCACCTTTGAAAACATTGTTTATAATCACTTTTTTTTCTTATAAAAGAATAATTAACTTGATTGTGGATTCAACAGGATGACGATCCATATGTTCGCAAAACTGCAGCCATATGTGTTGCAAAACTTTTTGACATAAACGCTGAACTAGTGGAAGATAGGGGGTTCTTGGATTCCCTCAAGGACTTGATATCTGACAACAATCCAATGGTTGTAGCAAATGCTGTAGCTGCTCTTGCTGAGATTCAGGAGAACAGCAGTAGGCCAATATTTGAGATTACAAGTAACACACTCTCAAAACTTCTTACTGCTCTCAACGAGTGCACTGAGTAAGTCTAGTTTAAAAGAAGTGTTCCTCTGTGACTTCTTTACTTTAGTTTCATTCATGGTGGTTTTTCTTTTATGTGCATGTTTGTAAAGGCTTCAGTTTTGTCTTCTGTGATGTAATATTTGATTTGGCTGTGATTGGCTGCTCACATGAATTGTTGGACTTGCCTAGATGGGGTCAGGTATTCATATTAAGATGCCCTCTCAAGATATAAAGCTGCTGATGCTTGATTCATGGTGGTTTTTCTTTTATGTGCATGTTTGTAATGGCTTCAGCTTTCTCTTCTGTGATGTAATATTTGATTTGGCTGAGATTGGCTGCTCACATGAATTGTTGGACTTGCCTAGATGGGGTCAGGTATTCATATTAGATGCCCTTTCAAGATATAAAGCTGCTGATGCTCGAGAAGCTGAAAATATAGTGGAGAGAGTCACTCCTCGATTGCAACATGCAAATTGTGCAGTTGTTCTGTCAGCAGTCAAGGTGGCTACCACAGCCGGACTGAGTTTCATTTCTAGCATTTCTATCTATGTTATAGTCAGTAGTTTGTAGTTATCTAAGTTGATTTCTGATTTTGTTATAGATGATACTACAACAAATGGAGCTCATTACAAGCACTGATGTTGTTCGGAATTTATCTAAAAAGATGGCCCCTCCTCTTGTTACATTGCTCTCTGCGGAGCCAGAGATTCAGTATGTTGCACTGAGGAATATCAATCTTATTGTTCAAAGGAGGCCTACAATTCTAGCTCATGAAATAAAGGTAAAGGTTTAACTGTCATGCCTAGTTGACAAGGACCCCCTTGCATTAACATTGAGTGAGAAGGGCATATGGATTGAAGATTTTCATCATGCAGGTATTCTTCTGCAAATACAATGATCCAGTCTATGTGAAGATGGAGAAGTTAGAAATCATGATAAAGCTTGCTTCAGAAAGAAATATTGATCAGGCAAGAAATTATTATTCTGAATCTTCTATAATGGACATCTCTTTTTACATTGATTCCTTGCAAAATATGATGCAGGTTCTGCTGGAATTCAAAGAGTATGCTACTGAAGTGGATGTGGATTTTGTGAGGAAAGCTGTCCGTGCCATTGGTCGTTGTGCAATCAAGCTAGAGAGGGCAGCGGAGCGGTGTATTAGTGTTTTACTTGAGCTCATCAAGATAAAAGTCAATTATGTGGTTCAAGAGGCAATCATAGTTATTAAAGACATTTTCAGAAGATACCCTAACACGTTAGTTCTGTTATATGATACACTTAATAGCCATGGAATTGAAGATGGTTGTGCTCTAAAATTCTCTTTTTGTTTTATAAATGCAGCTATGAGTCCATTATAGCAACCCTGTGTGAGAGCTTAGACACGCTGGATGAACCAGAGGCAAAGGTATCATTCTGTTATTGTACATGAAAGAGTTATAGTGCAGTTCATTTCTCTAGCTTGAACCTGTGTTTTGCCTGTTCTTACAGGCATCAATGATTTGGATTATCGGTGAATATGCTGAAAGAATTGACAATGCTGATGAGCTTCTTGAGAGCTTTTTGGAGAGTTTCCCTGAGGAGCCTCCACAGGTCCAATTGCAATTACTGACAGCTACTGTCAAACTATTTCTGAAGAAGCCAACTGATGGCCCACAACAAATGATTCAGGTGTGGCTTCTCATTTACTGAATACAAGAATTGTTTCTGCTGTGCTAACTTCCACAGGCCCTGCTTTATTTCGTTATCTCTTTTATCTACTGGTATTCTTATGCCACCTTATTATTCTTGCACATACTTATACTATTTGAAATATAATATATATTATGAACTGATCCTGAGGTAAATTTTCTGCTTCATGTTTTTATTATACTTGTACGAACTTCCATAGGTTGTTTTGAACAATGCCACTGTGGAGACGGATAATCCAGACCTAAGAGATCGTGCATACATCTATTGGAGGCTTTTATCTACTGATCCTGAGGTAAATTTTCTGCTTAATGTTTTTATTTGTTTTCTGTTGATTTATGGGGTTCTATGGATGGAATCATGGAGTGCACTTTTCAAATATAAATAATATGTAATTCTGATCAACTTCCCTACTGGTCTTGCGAATACATTTTTTTGTTATAGGACTCTAGACTTGTATGTTGTGACTCATGCAGATTCTGTTGATATCCCACAGGCTGCTAAAGATGTTGTGTTGGCAGAGAAGCCTGTTATTACTGATGATTCAAACCAACTGGATTCGTCTCTCCTGGATGAACTTCTCTCGAACATTGCTACCTTATCTTCTGTATATCACAAGCCACCAGACACTTTTGTCACTCGTGTGAAGACTGCAACACAGAGAAGTGAGGTGGACGAATATCCTGATGGCAGTGATGGAGGATATGCTGAATCTCCTGCTGCTGGTGTTGATGGGATCACCTCACCACAGAGTAGCTCTGGCAGTGTTCCACAAACTGCTTTAAAACAAGCTTCCCCCGCACAAGCTGCCTCTCCTCCTGCTGCCCATGTACCTGATTTGCTTGGTGATCTGATAGGACTTGACAATAGTGCCATTGTACCAATTGATCAGCCATCCTCAGTACCTGCTGCTGTGTAAGTGTCATATTTAATTCAATTTTCTAATGCTTTTCATGAAAAAATAACTCTTTGAATTGCAACTCTCCATTTTGTTTCAGTAAAGGAAGGCACCTGGTCTCTCATTCTTAATTTGTACGTGCACAAATTTTCTGTACAGATGTATCTTGAAGATCTTTAGTACAATATGGTGCTTAACATTTTATTTTCTTTAACGAAAGGAAAATCATCAAGCAAATGGAACCTTTAATTTGTTTTCTAGGGTCAATGCAGTGGCATGCATCCTAACCATTTAAGATTACTAACTTTTTGAGAAGTCATGAAAGTCAAATTACTCATTAGCAGTTTCCAGTATATATATAATATTGGAAATTTGTAATTTCCAGTACAAACATTCAAAAAAAAAAAACAAATGTACATTTTCTGCCATCTAAGAGCTTGCCTGGAATAGTGAATTTTATTAATATATGAAGATATACACATCAATTGCAGGCCCCCTCTGCCAGTTTTGTTGCCTGCGTCCACAGGGCAAGGGTTACAAATCAGTGCTCAGTTGATATGTCATGATGGTCAAATATTTTATAGCATATTGTTTGAGAACAACACACAGATTCCTCTTGACGGTTTCATGATCCAATTCAACAAGAACAGCTTAGGTCTTGCTGCTGCTGGGCCTCTTCAAGTAACTTTCTCAGCGATAGCAGCTCTAATAATTTGGGAATAGTTTTAGTTTTTGGAATTGAATTTTTGCTTTTCTGCAGGTTCCAACTCTGCAACCTGGTACTTTGGGGAGAACTCTTCTTCCAATGGTTTTGTTCCAAAATATGTCCACAGCTCCCCCAAGTTCTCTTCTGCAGGTAGCTGTGAAAAATAATCAGCAGCCTGTGTGGTACTTCAATGACAAGATATCCCTGCTGCCTTTCTTCACTGAGGATGGGAAGATGGAACGTCCTAGCTTTCTTGAGGTAACCAGCTTCATCATATGCTCTTTTCTATTAGAGTATGTGTTATTGGGGATATTTTTTGTGGTCTAATTTAATTGCTGAATTCCCTTTTGAACATATGATAGATATGTGCTGTATTTGGAGAAAAACAGTTGTACGCTACTCAGTGCAACTGTTATGGATTATGCTTTACTGGGGCACTGGCTAATAACCTTTCATCACTAAACCTCTTAATATATTTGTTTTAGAAAAGGACGGGCTTTCATCAATTACACGCATCTTGTGAGTAAATTGTGCATGTTTTACACAACTATTTTGGGAAAAGAATTGAAAAGCCTTGTATAGGGAAGACTCTTGTGGAAACAAAAGGTAAAAGAAGAGAACAAAAAAATAGGTTAAATCTTCTCTAATCTAGCAAATCCTTGGCTGAATGCAGACTTGGAGGTCCCTTCCCGACTCCAACGAGATTTCCAAGGATCTGCCTGGAGCAGTGGTGACAAGTGTGGATGCAACTCTTGACCAAATGGCTGCCTCAAACCTGTTCTTCATCGCCAAGCGGAAGCATGCAAACCAAGATGTGTTCTACTTCTCTGCCAAGATCCCACGGGGCATTCCTTTCCTGGTCGAACTCACATTGGCAGTTGGAGTTCCCGGGGTCAAGTGTGCAATCAAAACTCCGAACCCGGAACTTGCACCCCTCTTCTTTGAAGCCATTGAGACCCGACTGAGTTAAATTCTCTCCCCCTATGCCAAATTCATTATGCTTTTACTGCATTCAGCATTTAATCACTTGACCGTTAAAATATTTGTAAATTCACAATACTGCTTAGATTTTGTTCTGTCTTTTGGAGTTGGGGATCGCTTGGCTGTTATTATATTATTATCAGGTCCACAAATGTGGTTTGTCCATGTATGCTAGTCTGGAAGGTGATGGTGGTCTAGGAAGACAATCAAGGAAGACGTGTCTCTTGAACGAGTTGTGTATGCCGCTTTAATGAACATCGTTTTCATCTCCTAACGACATTTTGGGATAGCTGTAGCCGTGCATGAAATGCTAATTACTACTATCCAGTTCAGAAGTATGACTATGGATGATTAAAAACAGGTTTATTCCTTAATTTGAATGTTTTCCTATGACATTTTGGTACATTAACTGATGTTCCGACTCAGGTGTATGGATTTTTTTTAAACCCAAGGTGTTTGGATTATAACAAAAATACACTTTGTTTTTCTTAGTTCTAAATTTTAAAGGAGGGACTGCATCTTCATTATGCACTTGGTATGCTTTGGTCTTGTCTCTCCGTGATTCGACAGCTTTTTGTCGTGCACTCATTTCCCGGATTATCTCACTGCAGTAACCGGTTAGTGATGAGTTACCTGCACTTCAGTAACCGGTTGGTGTGTTAAGATTTAATTTTGGATTAAAATTATGTTAGATGAAAATTATATCCTAATTTGATGAACGGATTTAACTCAAATGCAGGTTGGGTGGTCCGCTTGTAATTGTAATTGTAATTGGCAGTTGAAGGGCAATAACTGCGCCTTCTTCTCTTCTCTCTCTTCCTTATTAATTATGTCTCCGTGGTTGTCGTCTTCTTGAGACTCCTGGCTCCCCCATGTCTCCCTCTTCTGTTTTGGAGTATTATCCACTTCCTTCACTCACTTCCTCTCACTTACCCTCAAAAGTTGTGCATTCCAAAGCAAACGCCAATAAAACCGCAGCTCCTCAAATTCTCTCCCCTCTCTTACTTTCTCCAAAGATGGCCGGAGCTCCTTCCTCCTTTCCCTTCTGTCACTGACGTTGAGGCGACTGGCGCTCCGCATTACAGGTCGGTTGGGTCCAATGTGAGCTGCTCTTTTCTGTTCTTTTGCATCTGCCTGCCTGCTGCGAACTTTTCCTTGTTATTAGTCTCTGTTTTTTCTTTCATTAGAGATTTTCTATTCTCAGGGTCCCATAATTCTGCCCAAATCTGCTTTCATTTGGGTTTCTCAGCAGTAGTTTATAGCTTTTATTCTTCTAAGTGATTGCCTTCTGACCTTTTTTGAGCTATTTTCTGGCTCTTTCTGCTGGACTGAGGCTCCTTTGTGGTTCAAGAACTTGAACTGCTCTGGTTATTTTCTTCATTTTTCACTGATTAGTGGTGTTGTTAACTAATGAAAAAAGATAATAACTGTTTCTTCCTCTTTGCTGTGGAACATGCATAGGGTGTAACAATCAATCAAATGTATAATTATTGCCTTTTTGTGGATCTCAATCTCATATTCTTTATTGGAGTTGGAGGGGCTGAGAGTTCTAGTCTGCAACTAGGAAGACAAATCAAGCTTCTTTTTTTTTTCTTCATTTTTTTATTTGCATGTATGTGGAGGGTTCAGATATCGAAAATACAATTACTGTTAGTATCTCCACTGTAGGTTCTGTAAAACCTTTTGTCACAGTCCCAGGGCAAGTTAACACTGATCAGAGCTATCCGGTGCATAAAAGATGCAGTTCTCGATCCTCCCAACACTGCGAATTGCTTTGATGTTATTCTAAGCGCTGGATCTCGTTGAGGGTATTCTTCTTTTTTCAGCTTTTTTGATGAGTTATAGATATTTGATAGTGTAATTGGACTTCGAAGATAGCACTCAAAGAGAGCTGTGTGTCATGAAGGGAGTTTAATTCTCTCTTACATTTATTATGAGCAGTCGATGCCCGTGACATGCATATTGGACTTTTATTCGACACATCCATGAAGTATCTGATTCAGGCTCTATCTGCTTTGTACCTCCCTCCATGATCAGGTAACTCTCAGCTTTTTCTCTGAGCTGGAAGGATGTTTGTAGAGCCCGAGATATTTTCACCTGGGGTTTTACTACAATCACGGGAAGAGAGCGGGGAAGATGACCTCCACGTGCTCCCTAGGCACACAAAAGTCATTGTGACAGGGAACAACAGGACAAAGTCTGTTCTCGTGGGCCTGCAAGGTGTTGTTAAGAAGGCTGTTGGGCTTGGTGGATGGCACTGGCTGGTACAGATTCTTGTCATTTATTATCTTTCCTGTTTTCATTATTGATTAATTGAATTTGAATATGAATCACGAGTCCACTGAAAGTGGTATCCTGGTAGATGATGTTATTCCAACTTTATTGGAAGAAATGTTTCACCCCAGATTCACAACCTACTGCAGAGAATGGCAGCTTTCAATGTTTAAAAATTGAGAATAAACCATAAAAAAACTTCCGACAATGAAGAAAAACCTCTGTCTGGAGAAAAAGATGGATGTAGTTTTGGTAGTTGAGGACATGTAAACTCGTTACTCCTTTGCCATCGGTTTTATTCTTTCCTTTTGGATGCGATGCATACATGACACATATCATGCCCTCTTAGGTTTTAAAAAATGGGGTCGAAGTTAAACTGCAGAGGAATGCATTAAGTGTGCTAGAACATCCCACTGGGAATGAAGAGGAGGGGGACCATGTGTTTGACTCCAATAATAGTGCCAATAGCGAAAAGGACCTGGAATTTTGTAAGTTACATTTAATTTGTACCTCTTTTCTTGCAGTAATTTTTGCAACAGAATCATGTTATTCTCTTTTTTGATTCCTAATTGGGTCAATCTTTTACCTGATATTTGAATGTTGAAATAGTACCTAATAACCATCTGCAATTGTTAGAAAGATAGTTTTATAGTTGGAGGTTTTAGGAGGAACAATATTCTGAAGTTTTTCTGTTTCTTCCTTCTAGCATCTAGAAGTACCAACTTCCATAAAGATCGCAGACAAAAAGCCAGTCACATGAGGCCATGGGTAACATCTTCCTCATCGATTAAGTCGGTGAATCAGGGCAGTTTCAGAGATGTTCAATCAATTGTCCAGCCATCTCAGCCGGTAAGAGCATCATCCTTTGAATAGCCTTGAGAAATAACCAAGTTCCCTAGGGGGGGTTAACCATACTACCTGCTTCAGTCCCCCTCATAAAACTCACATTATTGGGTTAGCCATTAACCTTGTTTCTAGCAATATGCTTAATTCAGTATTCATTTAGAAATTGATGCATCCACCTGAACAAATCTAGCGGGCAACAATCATAACTCTTAAATGGTGATTGGCTTTGTATGTCAAATGGAACTTCCTTTAGAACAGAACTCAAAACATCAACTAGATTGGTGTACTCAAAGCCATATGGAGAAACCCTGAGTCTCATTCCAGCATTAATGGTTATGGCATACGATCAAAATGATTAGCCTAGTTGGCATACAACATTAATATCAAGCATCATACTGTGTACTTTGGTTTTTACTTCCAGGGGGTGAACCTTGCCAAACTTGGAACCAAGGCATTGTGGAGATACTGCAAACACTATAAACTTGTAAATCATTCTCAAAGCTGTTGATGTTCTCATTCCTACCATGTATAGAAATTGAATCATTGCTTTCTCTTTTGAGCTTCAGGTGACCTCAAGTTCCAATGTATCTAGAGAGAAAATGCTCAGCACTGTTCAACAGCATTTTTCATTGCAGGTCAGTAGGCATTACTTTATTTTCTATTCTTAATTCATCCATATGTTTGTTGATTAATTTTTCTGTTGGAATTCTCCACTACAGCAACTGGAGGAGAAGAAAGTTATTGTGAACTTCATACGAACAGCCCACAAACTCAAGAATGAAAGGAAAGAGATTAAGAAAGACACGATCCATCAAAGTTCTTCCTCAATGAATTCCTAAGCCATGCCTTGCACCCTAGTACCATAGTCTAGGGATAAAATGTTGATTCGAGATGGTAGATTTGTTTTACAGCATGAACTGTATCAAACTGAACTAGGCACTGTGTTCTAACCGTTGGAGCCATGTACAGCTTTGGCTTATAGTATTCCGTGTGATGGAATTCCACCTGAAAGTACGCATCTAATTTAGGCCGTCTTTGTTCCATATACTGCCAACTTTTGGCCTTATAGTGATGGTAAATATTTCTGATAGAAGGGAGATCCAGTTGCAGTTCACCCATAACCGATCCAACAACTTATGGGTCTAGATCGAAGTATGGCCTTATATCTTTTCTCCATTTTACAGTGGTTTTCTAGAGAACCACAAACCAAATTTATTATGTAGTATAACTCTAATATTATTTTTATTCAAGAGTTTATACTATATATATAAAATATATAATTTACTATTTTCACAAGAAACTTGTATATTACAATATTTAATCCCCTCCCTAGTAAATATCTATTATTCCTTTTACAAATATTAACCCACTACTAATAATCATTTAGTTAAAAAATTATCGAATTCTTCTCTAGTTTTCATATAATATAGCTCCTCTTATCATCAATAGATTAATTTCAACATTTTTTTATCATGATAAATTAAATTATTGACAATATTAATTATTTATTTATTATTATATCATATCTTAATGAATTTTTAGTCTAACTCAATTAGTAAGTTTCTTATATATATTATCTCACGTATTTTTTGATGATCACCATATTATTTTTCTTAATTTTTCAAGATACAAGATTACCTTAAATAAATACAGAGTAACTTGATGTTGATTTTCTATAATGTGCACAACTAACCTAATCAGAGTAACAAAATTCTTTTACTCTAGTATGATCTCGAAACTTGAACTAAAACCCTTTAGATGTAATACTCTTCAGATATCTCAATATTTACATAGCTAACTCCTAGTGTTCTATTATGGGATCATACATATATCTACTAATAATATTAAATGCATATGTAATGTTCAATTGTGTGTGACACAAGTAGATAAGTTGTTCCACATTTTATGATATTATTATTTTTATTTACTACGTCATACATTACTGAGCACATAACTTACGATTTGATTAAATTGGAGTTGAAACTATTCGATAATCCAACATTCATATCTTAATAAGTAAATCTAATACATATTTTCTATGAGAAAATAATATGTCTATCCTATACTTGACCATATCAATACTGAGAAAATACATAAAGGGGCCAAGTCTTTCATTTCAAATTGTTTGCTTAATTAATTTTTACTTTAGTTGCAATATCTTATCGTTATAATCTCCGGTGATAATAATATTGTCACATATACCAAGAGAATAGCAACTCGACTAGATGAGTGTCGATAGAAACTCGTGTGATCTCCATTATACTACTGATACCCCATTCTACCAATTGCATGTTAAGATCGGTAAAAATAAGCTTTTAGTAATTATTTGAGTATGTACAAAAACTTCTTCAGTTTACATACCCTCACAATACTTTTCATCTTACCAAATTCACGTGCAATCTTCATATATATATATATATATATCTCCTCTTGTATCCATACAAAAATACATTATTCATATCTAATTGATATTATTTTCATCTGAAGTTGGCCACATATGAGATAAGTATTATGAGGATACTCATTTTAGCAACTCGTGCAAAAATCTCATCATAATCTACTTCATACGTTTGACTCTAGGCTTTTGCTACCAATTGTGCTTTATATATCTTAATATTTCTTTCAACAGTTTGCTCGATAGTGAATACCGATTTTCATACAACAACCTTCTTTCCACTTAGGAGTAAGGCAAGTTTCTAAATTTTATTTTTCTTTAATGCAAGCATCTTATCATGAGTTACTCCAAGCTACTTTAGATCATGTTTAGCCTATTTCTAATTTATTGTTATGTGCATGAGCTATAATGATGCAATAAATATCTTGTATGTAGGTGAAACAAATGTATATGAGACATAGTTAGATATATCATGTTTAAAATCATATTTAATTAGAAATTTTCCTACATTAACTCTAGGTTCTCTACGAATAGTAATGTATAGAGATTTATTATCATCTAATGATGACAAGTAACTATGAGACCATGTTATAAGTATTTGTCCCAGTATCTTTCCATCATCTACTTAATCTTTCGACCCCTCAATACGACTCTTTTTCTAATGGGCACTCCCTCGGTACAACTCTTTTTCTGATGGGTACTCGAAACATATAGGAGTATGTATTGTGGTATTAGTATATGTCATCTTCTCTCTCCATCGTCTCCTTTCCCCTAAGCACAATTATTTTTCCTTCTATTGAAAACTATAAACGTTTAATTTTGGTTCACCAATCTCTTCTTTCATGCTACTTGATCTCTCAGTACACAAAATTGCACCTATAATAATATTTTCAACTGTCTCATCACTGACCCTCTCTTCATTTTCCTGGTGAACTTTAGGAAATAATTTTTTTGATTTACCATAAAATGATTCATTCTCACGAAATGTTACATCCATACTCACAAAAATTATCCTACCTAATGGACATACACACAATGTCATATGTAAACACATCACCCTTGAATGATTACTTACTGCCATACTAATAGGACCACCTATACCACCTAGGGATTGCAGAACAACGGATCGGATTTTATGGGACTTGAACTTGACCCGCACTCGGGTCCGAACAAAATGAGCCCATTTTAAACTTATTTTAGGCTAAATTTTTCCTAACACAAACGAGCATTTTTTAATTTTAAACATTGAATTTTATACCTGAATGGGTCAAATTTACATGAATGGGAAAATCATCTGGACATTGATTTGATTCAGATCCAAACTATACACATACACAAATGTGGTCCCAAATATTAAAACTGAAATGGCCAACCTAATCCAAATGGGACAAACAACTCAAATGGGCCAAACAGACCCAACCCAACCTAAATAGGTCAACCCGATCTAAATAGGTCAACCCGATTCAAATAAGCTAACCCGATCCAACGTTGATTTGATTCAGGTCTGAACTACACACACAAATAGAGTTCTTAATTTCAAAAATGAAATGACCAACCCGACCTAAATGGGATAACTCGACCCAAATGAGCCAAATTGACTCAAATGGGCCAACTTGAACCAATTGGGTCAATATGACACAAATGGACCAAACCCTCCTAACGTTGGTTTGATTCGGGTTTAAACTACACGCACAAATGGGGTCATGAATTTCAAACCTGAAATGGCCAACCCGACATAAATGGTTCAACCCAACCCGAATTGGTCAACCCAACTCAACGTTGTTTTGATTTGAGTCTGAACTAAACACACAAAGGGGTCTCGAATTTCAAACCCAAAATGGCTAACTTGATGCAAATGGGGCTAACCCGACCGAAATTGACCAACCCGATCCAAATGGGCCAACTTGACTCAAATTAGTCTATTTGACCTGGTTATGATTTTCAAATAATGACTTGTATTCATAATTCATTTATTGATTTGGACCACTTCAATTTTAATATCCCTGTATGTTAGTTTTAAAAAAATTTCGGCACGAGTTCCATCATTTTATGTACTTTCCATGTTATGTCACAAAAATTGAACAAATTTTAACATTAACCAAACAATATGATAATTATAACCTCAATTGTTCAAGAAATGAACTACAACTTATACAACAATTTTTCATGTAATTGAAAAATTAAGATAATAACAACATGACTAAATAAATTAGTTGAAACTTGGAATCAAGCGCCTTCCACTTTCTAATCCAACTTTGTGATAATCATGTGCCACTAGTTCCACCTTAAATGTAGAAAGAAAATTTCAATCAAATAAACACAACTCTTATACTTAGTAAATAAAAAAAATGATAATTATAACAAATATTACAAAAATAATAATACCTTCCGCATCAACATCCACGGATTGAATACATATTTCATCAACAACGTCATAATCGAACTCATCGATCTTAGAACTCTATGTAAAAATTAACATTTCAAATAATTAGTATAATTCAATATAGTATACAAATGTAAATATTATAAGTAAACTTAACTTACTATGCAATTTTGACTGTATCCAACTTAGTGTGTATATATGGGCTTCAAGAGTGTCAACATTAAATCTACTATATATTATACTCATAATTCTCCCATTTATGTTGAAAGCACATTCCAAATTAATGGTAGTAATTAGAATAACTAATACATAATTTGCTACCTTGCTAATATATGATATCTTCCATAATTTTCATTCCACCAATATAGTACATTGAATCAATTTTTATCTTCTAGAGATTCCTCATCCAAATATATATGTCTCCACTTTCAATAACTTTGACTTCTTCTTCTTAATTAGTTCATATTTGTAAAATTGATTTAAAATACTCTTAAGCTTTTGTTGACTTTCCCTACCAGTACCAATGTTATATTCACAATTTTCACCACTACATCGTCCTTCATATTGTGAATATTTCGAAAATAATTTCTTAAATACACCAACAATATCTTGTATTTATAATACAACCATTTCACGAGGCTCTTGATCAAAACAATATTGCAAAATTTCACCTTTCATCTTGGATCAAGAATTATAGCAATTCCTAAAATGATATTTACTTTTTGACAAATATTTGTAACTTTATTCATCATTTCACAAGCCATATACTCAATACTAAAAATCCCACAACACTTGAACTCATTCACACTATATTTATCATATAAACAATTGGTAAATATATATTTGCAATTAGATATCTTGTACCAAAAAATATGTTTGTGGCATAATGAAACACACTCAGCTTGTCACGCTCCGACCCGGTTTGATCAGGGTTCGTGATCAACCCGCCACACTTTCCTACATCATACGAGTGCTCCTACCTGAATGAGACATGGAAGGTAAAGACGTGTTTACACTCAACCCTTAATTTAAGTTGAGGGTAGGAGACGTACCTTGAGGGTACAAGCGCATTCGGAAACTCTCCGTCTTGGTGTTAGCTTGAAAGAGGGAGAGAAGGGGGATGAGTATGAAGTACTCAGTGAGGGAAACTACTATAACGTTTATTTGAATTAATTTCTTTGTCTTTTAAATTATTTATTTGTCATTATTCACACCTTTTACATGATCAACAATCTCCCTCCTATCATAGGAGGGATCACACGTTCGTAGAATGGTCCCTGACCATTCCACTTGTGGACCAGAGTGCCTTTATCGTCTACCCTGATAGAGGTGTACTACCTCTACCAGAAGTTTGAGTGGACATCATTAGTAGGACCCTCAAACCCTGATCACTTCATCATGTCCACTTAGTGGGACGAGACCTCCTTTCCCCTATTGCCTCGGTCTCAGCGCGCAGTAAGCTACTCGAGCTTCACGACCTACTGGATGACATATCACCCTTATGCACCCTGGGTCATCCAATAGTCCTTGGGCTCTATCACTACCTCATGCCAGGTGTCCTGATGGCCCGAACATCACAGTGCATGCACAATCAATAGTCTTTTGAATTATAGCCTTTATCTTTGGCCCTTCGGCACAATGGTTTGTTGGCTTGGCTTCGGCCCACGCGTACTGGCCCAACATGTTCGACGACTTGGCTTCGGCAGAGCAGCGGTTTGGCCCAACAAGTTCAATAACTCAAACTTGGCTTGGCCGGGATCACACACAAATTCTCGTTAATAGGATCTTTTAGCATTTATTCATAACATGCTAGTTCTGGACGAGTACACCCCTGTGTCCATCAACCTTGGGCCCACTTGCATACCGAGCCTAAGCTCTGAAATTAGCTCCCAAATAATTTAAGCAGAGTCACCTAGTCAAGGGAGGCTAATTTCAAGAAAAATCATTTTCAAATTTGAACCGTCATTCCTACCGGAATAGACATTATAGTGGTTCCTACTCACCTGGAGATTTCGGCGGGGTCGTGCCGATAGAGTCTCTCTCCTCGGTGCGCTTCCGGGGGACGTGCTTGAGTAGTCCATTCCTGCATGGTACGAGTGTTTGTATCAAGATGTGTTAACTAAGAGGTCACATACTCTCTCGTATTTGCGCCTAGGGCCCCGTACTTTACCTTAATTGCACCTAGGTCCCTGATTTCCTTTTTAATCTCTATTAAGCCCTTGGGGTTTCCAATCATTATTCTTGGGTCCTTAACCCTTTTAATTTCACCAATTGGCCCTTAATTTACCAAAATTTCCATTTAGTCCTTAATTTTCTAAAAAGTGCAATTTGGTTCCCAACTTTTTGAAATTTCCAATTTGCCTTCTTCATGAAAACACCTTCAATTTCGTAAAATTTCCATTCAATCCTTCAATTTTTTGAAAATTGCACAAAAGTTCCCAACATCCCCAAATTGAACTTCATCTTCTTCCCCAATTTAAGCATATGAACCTTCAGATCTTACCTTGTCTAATTGGAGGCCTGTAAGTCCTTAATTTCATTGATTCTTGCCTCAATTCGTCTCCTTTAGCTCCACTCGATTTTCCTACACTTTGAATTTTTTATTTTGGTTGAGTTTTAAGCCTCGTCGAAGCTTCACTGTAAAATTTACAGTACAGAGAGAAGGTTTGATTATATTACCGACGGAGGGGCGGTGGCCAGAGCTTGAGGCAGAGGCAGTTTGTGCTCATCGAGAGGAACCTATCAGAATTGAATCCTACCGCAATTCGCCAATGCCCTGCAAGAATTTGAAGAGAGAAGTTTTGGGAGGTGCAACTCTAAAACTTGAAAATTCCAATGAGGAGAGGCGAAATTGAGCTTATCGGGGTCTTTAGGGGGGTTGTGGAGGGTCTTAGGCAGTTAGAGAAGGCCAATGCAGGCAGAGGAAGGGTCAAGAGTGTCGAGGATGAGTCGGTCAGGAGCTTGTTGTTTCGAGCTCCGAAGTAGCTTCACTGTGCAATCCTCTTTCCACTTCTCTGGTCGGTGTTGGGTAGTTCTGAGAGTGTCTGGAGATAGAGCACTCTTCCCCGGTTCCAATGCCATCCTTTGGAGCTTCTTTGGCTAAGATTTTTCCTATCGTCGAAGCTATGGTTTGCTGCTCATCAGAAAATGTACTCTTCTTCTTATTCACTTGATTGTGGGATGGTGAGGATGAATAAAGGGGTGCTCTTTATATAGGGAACTCGACAATTGTTCAGGCTACTTGCTAGCATAAGACTCGGCCTCCGACTTAGCCGCCACCGACCTAACCGGAGAGTTTTTCGAGTCGCTAGAGATTCTAGTTTTTTCGGCCGTGGCGCTCTATGATTGGCTATTTTTTCTAACGTGGAGGTCTAGCTCGGCTGCCGCATCACCCGTTGACCCGTTGATCAAACATGTGGCAGCCTCTTATTGGCTACCTATGTCTGTGTGGCATGTTGACGGGTCACTTGCTAATCGTTGACTGGAGACGTGGCAGCCTCTCATTGGCTGCCCGTGTTTGCGTGGCTACTGACGGGGCGTTGTTGACCATTGACTGGTCTGACTATTGATCGGTTCGGTTAATTAACCAGTCAGACAATTGATTAGACCGGTTCAACCGGGTTCGCTGTCCCAAATTTGAAAATCGATCGGTTCGGACCCGATTCAACTAGTTTTCTGAAATTTAAAAGTTTTTCAATTTATCTAAATTCATTTTCTATCTAATGGTGGCCTCAGTTTCCCAAATTGACATTTTTAAGCCACCTAGAAAAATGAATTATTGAACCGGTTCACTATGGTTCAGTCCGATTCGGGTCCGGTTCACCCCGAACCAGTCAGACTCTCTCCCTAATTCCGCTTCCTGGTTCTTCCTTACAATTTTTTTGAATTTTTGGCCACTTGGGTTCTCCTAATTTCCCACGTTAACCCTTCTTTCCTATTTTCTATTTATTAAATTGGCCTGGTTTTTCGACAATAGTGTCGATCCTCCCTTTCGGTTTCCTTGGTTCGAGGGGATGGGTTCCACAACTCTCCCCTCCTTTTAGGAGTTTTGTCCTCAAAACTTTGCTGTTCTTCTCTTCTCTCGGAATGAATCCCTAAGCGGTCCCCCTTAGGGTACAAGTTGATATCCTTCCATTTTGGGTTACTTCCCTTGCCTCACCTCCCTTGTCACGCTACGACCTAGTTTGGTTAGATCCCCATGAGCAAACCGCCACGACCTTTAGTTTATGAAGGGTTTTACCCTCTTCTTAACCACGAGGAGTAAGACATACTTTTTCCTATTTTTCCTGGAATTGCATTATACAACACTGAATATATTAAATCTTACTTACCTGTCTTAAAGTTCGGTTATAGTAAAGTCTTTAGGGTCGATTTCCCTTGGTTATCTGAAAAGAGGTAAAGGGAGGGGGGTGACTTCTACAACTCAGTGAATGAGTGTTGGGAGTGAGTTTTTATAAATAGTTTAAATCAAAGTGTGCAAAAATTCTCATTTTGCTTTAAGAATGATCTTTCCTCAAATTTTGGTTTTCAAAACCCTTTTTCCTCATTTTCCACATTAGGTATGTTTAATAGTCAACACACACCCTTCATTAGGAAGGGATCACATATTTGCATGGCAGCCCGTCCACTGCAACCACTTGTGGCTCGGAGCGTCTTTACTGACCACCAAGATAGAAGCCCATGCACTTCTACCCTAGGTCTGAGTAGATCTTCATGACATCTGACCCTCAAACCCGAAAACAACTCCGTGTCCGTATGAGGACAAAGACCACATCCCAACCCCACCTCGGTCTCATGTGTAAGAAACTATGTCAAGCTTCCCGACTGCTGGCATGACAAACTACCCTTATCTCTATCATGTCGTCCAGTAACTCTTAGGACGTATCACTACCCCTCTTAGGTGTCTTGATGGTCGTGTACTTCAAGTGCATGCACAAACAACAGTTTTCATATAGTCATTTATCTTTGGTGCCACTAGTCCAATGACCCCGACCCTCAACCTGACCTGCAACTGTTTGTCTAGGTTGGTACGTTGACCTGGCCTTGACGCATTGCCGCCAGTTCATCAAGTATGTCGGTCCTGTCTTGGTATCATGGCGAAATCACATATCCATTTCATTAAGAGTTTTCATGGTTTTCACATCTTATGTTTGTTTACGAGCAACTGCTCATGCCCACTGTACGTGATTTTTTAAAATCAGATATTTTATCCCCACAAGTTCAAAATTGAGGCCTCTAGTCTATCTGAGCTGTTATAGCTCTTGTCAAGAAGGTCTCCCACAACTTTTAAGCATTGGCACACAAGTCAGGGGGGAATACTTCTGACAAAATACATTTTCACTTCATAACACCAACCAGGTATGATGATATCTCTGCTTACCACCAATAAGTGTGTTTCTCCTTCCTTCCAAGAAGTCCATCATACCAATCGGGTATGATCTCTACTTACAATCGGTAAGTAGGTTTTAGCTTAGTTCGCACATCACTCCAATCGGGTGTGATGTCAAAATTTCACTTATAAGTGGTCTTTCGTTTCTAAAGTGGTCATCATACCAACCAGGTATGAGGTAAATATGCCCACTCACCCGCTAACCGTGACGTGTTCATCCTTGGTTGGTTTTCCAAGTTGACACAAGCTTTCTCTTGCTAGTGTTCCAATCACACTTGTCCCTACATGATTTGGATAGCCTTTTCACTTAAAGTTTGGCATAAAAGCCTAGGCTCACAAATTATAAATAAATTGCATTTAGGTCCCTAAAGTTTATTTTTCTTAACTTTAGGTGTCTAATGCCATCCTTTGCCCAATTTGAGTCCCAAAATTTCCAAAATTCCTTTTGAGTCCTCATTTTACTCAAAATTGCATAAGGGACTTAAGTTTTTCAAATTTCTAATTCGGTCCCAAACTTTTCAAAAATTACCATTTTGCCCCTACTTTTCAAAAATGACAAATTGACCCCAATTATTCCAAAAATTGACCAATTGGTCCCTCAATATCTTTTTCATGGCCAATTGGCCCTCAATTTTGGGAAATTGCAAAGAGGTCTCTCAATTTTATGAAATCCCCAATTTTCTCCCAATTTCTCCCCTTCAAACTAATCGAATTTGATTTCTTAAAATTGGCCATTCAATTAGGGTTAATTGAAGGTATGGACCAGTTTTTACACTTCCATATGATTCAATTGAGCCTTGAACCGTGTCATTTGGGTCCGAATTGAGCTCAAACGGAGCTTCGCGGGAAAATTGTGTGTAGAGAGAGAAAGCTTACTGTCAAAGGTGCGGCAGATCGAGCTCTCTATCCGGGCAGATTGCTCTCTTTCTGATGTACCTTCTAGGATTAAGAATTCATACAATTGACCCCAAATCAAGAGAGAATTTTGTTAATGAAATTTCGTAGTTTCTCTCTCTAACTCTAACCGCAACGATTGAGAAGGGCCGAATTGGCTTACCTTTTAGCTCGGTTGAGGTTGTATGAGGGCTGGGGGGATGTTGGGAGGGCTTGGTTTGGTCGAAGGAGGGCTGAATTTGGCCGATTTCAGCTCGGCCGAAATAGGGCAGCTTCGGTCCTTCGGAGTTGCTTCACTGTTTGATTCCGTTGACGCTTCTCCGACGGTTCTCGGATCGAACCAAGGTTGCTATCAGATAGCTAACTTCCCCCGGAGTCTAAAGAACCTGACCTCACTTTCTGAGGTTAAGAAAACTACCCAAGTCGGAGCTCTGGTTTGAGCTTTACCGGAAAATGGAGCATTTGAGAGATAATGGATATTTCAAGTGTGAGGAGGATGAATGGAGATGAGCTCTTTATATAGGGAGTTTGAGGACTCTCTACCCGACCGTTTCACCTCTTGGTCAGGCTTATCCTTGCCTTGAAATGCCCTAAACAGAGATGATTTGCCTTCGTGCGGTGCTGTCCATTCATGCATTGAATGATCAGTGTCGTCATTTGAAGGAAGAACACGACGCTATTCTGAACTGGACTGGACTGGTCCGACCGGGTTCAATGCTTAAACTGATCGGTTCAGGCCCGATTCGACCAATTTTCTCAAAATTAAATTTTTTTAAATTCATCTAAATTCATTCTCTATCAAATGGTGGCTTCAATTCCCCAATTTGAATATTTTAAGTCACCTAGAAAAATAAATTTAATAACCGATTTAATGATAGTATAAATCGGTTCCGGTTCGGTTCACCTGAACCGGTTTGGTTTTCTCTTCCAATTTGTCCAAAAGTCCTTTTTTGTAATTTTTATGACTCTTTAGGTCACTCGAAATTTGTAAATTTCCCATTTTTCCCTTTCTCTATCGGTTAAGGTTCACGAACCAGCTTGATTTTCTATTTGGAAACTTCTAGTTTTTTTCCCGGTTTTCTTATTTATAAAAGTACGGGGTTTACAACTCTCCCCTCCTTTTAGGGGTTTTGTCCCCAAAATAAATACACATCAAATAACTGGGGCTATCCATCCCTCATAATGCTCTCGGTTTCCCATGTCTCCTCTTACACGAGTCCGTTCTGCCAAAGAACCTTGACCATAGGAATTCTCTTGTTCCTCAAGTTCTTGTCCCTCCGATCAATGATTTGTACTGGTTCTGCTTGATAGGTCAGCTTCTCTTATAGCTCTAGTGGAGGTCGGTCCAACGCATGGCTAGGATTAGGCTGGTATGTAAACCCCACCCTTTTAAGTTAAGGAAAATCGGGAAAAGAACGAGTCGAACCGAGTGAGAAAAACTGAACCGGTTCACAAACTCGATCATTAGAGAATGGAAAATTTGAGAAATTTACAACTCCTGACTGACCCAAAGGGTTGATAATGTCTTGAAAAAGAACCTTAGGACAAATTGGAAGAGAAAAACCATACTGATTTAGATGAACCGGATCCAACTAGATTGAACTAGTTTATGAAACAAGTAGATTCATGAACCGGAATCGATAGAGAAAGGGCAAACGGGGGAAATTTATGGATCTCAAGTGACCTAAAGGGTTACAAAAGTCAAGAAAAAGGACTTTAGAATGAATTGGAGATGAAAACCAAACCGGTTTAGGTGAACCGGATCCAAATCGGATTGAATCAGTTTGAACCACTATTGAACCGGATGTTAAATTAATTTTTCTAGGTGGCTTAGAAAATTTAAATTTGAGATTTGAGGTAACCATTGGATAGAAAATGAATTTAGAAATTTTTAGATTTGAAAATTTTGGATGAATCGGGGTGAACCGGCCGGTTTAAGCTTTGAAACCAGTTCGTACCTGTCCGGTCCGGTTCGGAACGGTGTTGTCTTCTTCCTTTAGATGACAACACTGTTCACTCACCAGAAAATTGCGCAGCGCCTAAGAAGCTGAAAAGTCTCCAACCATGGAGTTTCAGACAATGAATGACCACTATTAAGGTGCCAATCAGATGACCAAGTAGTCCCTGAGCTTCCAATATAAAGAGCCCCTTCTCATTCATCCTCTCCATACCTGAAAACTTCATTATCTCTCAACTGCTCTATTTTCCGGTGAAGCCCGAACCAGAGCTCCAACTTGGGCACTTTTTTGAGCCAAACAAGGTCAGGATGGGTTCTTTAGAACTGGGGAGAAGTCAACTACATGCTTGTAGTCTTCATTTGCTCCGAGGGTCGCCCGAGAAGGGCCGGCGTGATCGAACAGTGAAGCAGCTCAGGCGGACCAAAACTGCCCTATTTTGGCCGAGCTGAAATTGGCCAATTTGAACCCTTCTCAAGCCAAATCAAGCCCGCCCAACACCTCCATAGTCCTCATACAACTGAATTAGAGCTGAAAGGTAAGCCAATTTGGCTTCCCTCTGCAATTTTTGACTGGTGCTAGAGGGAGAACTGACAGAATTTTGATGTTAAAATTCTCACTCAATTCGGCATTAATTGATGCAATTCTTGATCCTAGGAGTAACCTTAGGACCAGAGCTATATGCTCAGTTCGAAAGCTCGGACCGCCACCCCCCCCCCCCCCCGACGGTAAGCTTTCGAAGCTTTCTCTCTCTAAGTTGAGTTTTCCGGTGAAGCTCCATTTGAGCTCATTTCGGCACCAAATCGTGCGATTCAAAGTGCAATTGAATATTATGAAGGTGTAGGAACTCCAATCTTACTTCAATTTCAACAATTAAACACATTTGATCTATCAATTTGATAAAATCACATTCAACAGAGTTAGAAGATTGAAATTAGGGGAAATTTGGGAATTCTGAAAATTTGAGGGAATAAAGTGTAAATTCATAAAATTGAGGACCAATTGCGCATAATAAAGATGTTGGAGGACCAATTGGGCAATTTTAGAATTTTTGGGGCAAAACTTGCCATTTTTTTAAAGTAGGGGCAAAATGGTAATTTTGGAAAAGTTGGGGGACCAAATTGAAAATTTGGGAAATTGAATCTAGTTTTGTGAAATTGAATAAATTGTGGTCCTATGGTGAATTTTTAAAGTTTCGGGACTCAATTTGAGGAAAAACCAACATTAGGGACTTAAAGTTAAAGAAAAATAACTTTAGACACTTAATTGCAAATAAATGAAAAGTTTGGTTTTCTCATTTATTTGGTATGAATGAAGGCTTTTAGGCTAAGGGATAATGAACAAGGATGTTCATATCTTGTAGGAACATGAAGTACCAAGAACGCCAGCTAAGACAAGTTCGAGTAAGTAAACAAGCCGGCTAAGAGGAAATTCACTCCATTAACGTTTGAGTGAGAATCTTATATATCATACTAGTTGGGATGATGAACACTTTTATTTAAGGAAAACCTACTTATCATTTGTGAGTGAGATTTAATATCATACCTGGTTGGGATGATAAGTACCTCATAAATGAAAACCCACTATTTAAGTGGTCTTTTAATCATCACACTTGAGAGGAGTGTTGTGGAAATCAAACGGAAAAACTACTTAGCGATTGTAAGTAGATCATACCCAGTTGGTATAATGAAACTTTCTCGAAGGAAGTGGAAAACCCATTCATCGGTTATTAGCGGAGATGTCCTCATACTCGGTTGGTATGATGGACAATTGAAAAGCATATTTTGTCGTAAGTGCTCTCCCTAACCGTGTGCCACTGCTTAAACATTTTGGGAGGCCTTTTTGATGGGAGCTCGAATAGCTCTGTTAGGCCGGAGGCCTCAATTTTGGAACTAGGAGGCTAATATGCCAAATTTTGAAAAGCTCGAACAGTGGGCCCTAGGCTAGTTGGCACGAGCAGGAGCTCGTAAACAAACATGAATCTAAGCCATAAAACTTAAATGAATGAATTGATTGGTTATGGTACCAAGATAGAACCGACATACACGATAGACTAGCGATAGTATGACATGATTGGTCGACAAACCAGTCAAGACAAATAGCTACAGGTCGAGTTGAGGGTCGGGGTCGTTGAACCAGTGGCACCAAAGATGAAATGGCCTTTGAGGAAAACTTTTTTTGTTTATGCACTTGAGGTTCGGGATCATTGAGATGCCCAATAGGGGTAGTGATGCGTTCTCAGGGCTATTGGATAACATGGTGGCTATACGGTAAAAAGAGAAGCTATTGGGTTTATGTTTCTTATTATACCAATTAGTCATGGAGTTCTGTGTTTGCACTCTACGGAGTTTTGTGTTTGTACTCCATGGAGTTTCTATGTTTGGACTCCGCAAAGCTGCTGTGTTTGGGACTTCCCGAAGCTTCTGTTTTTGAGTTTCATGTGCACGAGACCGAGATATGGTCTCTATCCGCATATGAACACAAAGTTTTAATCATGTGTGTTCCCCTCATCATGAAGGGCGTGTGTTAGTTGATAAACACACCAGTTATGGTTGGGGAGTTAGTAATGATGATGAAACTGAGATTTTGAAAATGAAAAATTTTAAAATAAGGAGTCTAGCACACTCCAATTTAAATATTTTTCCCTAAAAGTCAAACTTTAAACACCCATTCCCCGAGTCGTTGAACTCACCCCTCCCTTATATACCTTTTTAGGTAACCAAGGGAAAGCTACCCAAAGACCTCCTGTTAGTCACACCTGCAAGACAGGTTTGTTAGTTAAAAGTTTTCTGCAATTTTGATTTATGTATTCCAGGAAAGGTACAGGTTTAAAGTACGCCTTATTCCTCCCACGTTTAAATGAAGGGAAAACCCTTAGTAAACCGGGAAGAGTGGCAGATTGCTCGGGTGTGACATGGTACTTTTGGAGTACCAAGATATGGAATACATCAGGTATTCTTTATAGGTCCGGAGGTAGTTCTAGTTTATATGCCACCGGTCCTATCTTTTGGACTATTATGTAAGGACCGATGTACCTTTGTTTCAACTACCCCCATTGTTGAAACCTAAGTATTCCTCTCCATGGAGATACCTTTAGGTACACTTGGTCTCCCACATTAAATTCCAGGTATCTTCTCCGATGTTCCACATAGCTCTTTTTCCTATCCTGAGCGGCCTTATGTCGACTCCCTATTATCTTAATCTTTTCGGTGGCATCCTCTATTAATTTGACCCTTTCCAACTTCCTTTCTCCCACTTCTTCCCAAAATAAAGGGTTACGACATGGTCATCCATAAAGGGCCTCCTAAGAGATCATTTGAATACTGACCTGATAATTGTTATTGTACGCAAACTCCATTAGGCACAAGTATTTTTCCCAACCCTTATTCTTGATGAGTATGCATGCCCTTAGCATGTCTTCCAGGGTTTGGATCGTTCGCTCAAACTGTCCATCGGTCTAAGGATGAAATGCCGTACTCATGTGGAGCTTGGTTCCAGAGGCACTTTGCAAACTAGGCTAGAACCTCGAGGTAAATCTAGGGTCTTTATCCGAAACTATGCTTACCGGGATGCCATGGAGTCTCACTATCTCCCTCTGTATAAGATGACCAATTATTCCACTAAATCCATCACTCTTATAGGTAGGAAATGGGCAGACTTGGTCAATTTGTCCACAATGACCCAGATTACATCTTGTGCCTTCTTAGTCACAGGTAGTCCCATAACAAAGTCCATAGTGATGTGCTCCCATTTCCATTCCGAGATTGGCAAGGGTTGTAGCAGTCTTGATGGTTTTTGATGCTCAGCTTTAATCTGCTGACATGACAAGCATCAGACTACATATTTTGCAATATTCTTGTAAACCCGTCCTTCGATAATAAGAAAACCGAGGAAAGAACCAGTCATTTTCAAATTTAAAACCGAGTCGGACTACAAACCCGATTATCAGGAAATAAACAAATGGGAGAATTTACAACTCCCAAGTGACTCAAAATGGTTCATAAACCTTGGAAAAGAACCTTCAGACAAATTGGAAGAGAAAAACCAGACCAGTTTGGGTGAACTGGATTGAATCAATTTATAAACCGAGTTGATTTTGAACTGGAACCGATAGAGAGGGGCTAAATCGGGGAATTTATCATTCTCGAGCGACCTAAAGAGTTATATAAGTCATGAAAAAGGACTTTAGGATGAATAGGGGATGAAACCCAACCAGTTCAAGTGAACCGCATCCAAACTAGATTGAACCGATTTGGACCGGTTTGAACCACTATTGAACTAAATTATAAATTCATTTTTCTAGGTGGCTTAAAAAATTCAAATTTGAGATTTGAGACAACCGTTGGATAGAAAATGAATTTAGAAATTTTTATATTTGAAAAGTCAGTTGAATTGGGGGTGAACTGGTTGGTTTAAGCTTTGAACCCGGTTCAGACCGGTGTGGAACAGTGTCGTGTTCTCCCTTTAGATGACAACACTGTTCACTCACCGAAAAATCGTGCAGCGCCGGCGAAGCGGAAAAGTCTCCGGCCAGGGAGTTTCAGGCAATGAATGACCGCCATTAAGATGCTAATTGGACAACTAAGAAGTCCTTGAGCTTTCTATATAAAGAGCCTCTCCCCATTCATCATCTCCACACCTAAAAACTCCATTCTATCCCAACTGCTCCATTTTCCGGTGAAGCTTGAACCAAAGCTCCGACTTGGGCATTTTTTGAGCCAAACAAGGTGAGGTTGGGTCTTTATATAAGGAGCTCATCCCATTCATCCTCCTGACACCTGAAAACTCCACTATCTCTCAATTGCTCCATTTTCCAATGAAGCTCGAACCAGAGCTTCGACTTTGACAGTTTTCTTAACCTCAGAAGGCGCGGTCGGGTTCTTTAGACTCCAAGCGAAGTCAGCAATCTAATAGCGATCTTCATTCAATCCGTGGATCGCCAGAGAAGTATCAACGTAATCAAACAATGAAGCAGCTCCGGTGGACAGAAGTTGCCCTATTTCGGCCAAGTTGAAATCGGCCAAATTTAGCCCTCCTCTAGCCAAACCAAGCCCTCCCAACATACCAACAGTGTAAACCCCGCCTTTTTGAGCTAAGGAAAACTGGGAAGGGAACCGGTCAAACCGAGTGAGAAAACCGAACCGGTTCACAAACCCAATCAATTATAAATGGGCAATTTAGGAAATTATAACTCTCAAATGATCCAAAGGGTTAATTAAACCTTGGAAAAGAAACTTAAGACAAATTAAAAGATAAAAACTAAATTGGTTCAGGTGAACTAGATTCCATAATAACTTTGAAGTTAAGCATGCTTGCCCAAGAGTAATATGAGGATGGGTGACCTCTTGGGAAGTATGATTTTTTTTTGTAACCTGAAATTTTGGTAAAAAATGTTTATGCGAACGACTTATCATAAATAGCGATAAACTTAATACCAATAATTTATGTTAATATTAATACTAGTAATAAATCTCTCTCATTTAATACGCGGTTTTACACCTATATAAATAGGTCATCCCCATTCATTCTCCTCACACCCGAACACTTCTGTCTCTCTCTCACTATTGCTCCATTTCCTGATGAAGCTTAAACTAGAGCTTCGACTAGAACATTTTTCTTAACCTCGGAAGGAGAGGTCGGGCTCTTTAAAACCAGGGGGGAAGCCAGCTATCAGATAGCAAACTCTAGTCAATCTGCGAATCACTAGAGAAGTGCTAACATGATGGAACAGTGAATCAGCACCGGCAGACCGAAGCTACCCTATTTCGGTCGAGTTGAAATTGGCCATTTCGAGCCCTCCTCAGGCCAAACAAAGCCTTCCCAACACTTCCTCATGCCCTCCCACAACCGAATTACAACTGAAAGGTAAGCTAATTCGGCTCCCCTCTGTAATTTCCGGTTGGTGCTAGAGAGAGAACCGACAAAATTTCAATAATAAAATTCTAACTCAATTCGGCATCAATTGATGCGATTCTTGATTCTAGGATGAACCTCAAGATTAGAGCTATCTGCCTAGATCAAAAGCTCGGACCGTCGTGCCATCCCTGTGAGAAATCAAAGCTTTCTCTCTCTATAGTCTATTTTCCGGCAAAGCTCCATTTGAGCTCAATCCGGTGTTAAAATCTACGATTCAAAGTTTCTTAGAATCGTATGAACATGTGGGAACTCAATTTCAACTCCAATTTCAACAATTAGAAGGGTTTGATCGATCAATTTGATGAAATCAAATTCGGTAGTGTTGAAGAGTTGAAATTGGGGGAAAAATTGGGGATTTTCGAAATTCAAAGGACCAAAATGCAATTTTATGAAATTGATGGTCAATTGGGCATGCAAATAATGTTGGAGGACTAATTGCGGAATTTTGGAATTTTTGGGGCAAAACTTACCATTTTTGTAAAGGAAGGGAAAAATGGTAATTTTGGAAAAATTGGGGGACCAAATTGGAAATTTAGGAAATTAAACCCCTTTTTGGTGAAATTGAATAAATTGAGTTATCAAGATAAATTTTAAAAGTTACCAGACTAAATTTGAGGAAAAACCGATATTAGGGACTTAAAGTTAAAGAGAAATAACTTTAAGGATCTAATTGTAAATAATTAAAAGTTTGGGTTTTCTCATTCATTGGAAATGAATGAAGGCTGTTATGCAGAGTAATAATGAACAAGGATGTTCATATCGTGTAGGAACATGAATTACCAGGAACGCCAGCATGGACGAGCTCGCGTGAATACAAAGAATCGGTCTAATGGAATTCACTGCATTAACAGGCGAGTGGGTTTACTAACATCATACCTGGTTGGGATGATGAGCACAACTTAAAATTAAAAACCACTTACCGGTTGTGAGTGGAAATTTTATATCATACCCGGTTGGGAATGATAAGTACCTCGGTATGAAAACCCACTATTAAGTGGTATTTTAAACATCACTACTTAGAGGAAGTGATGTGAAAATCATGCATAAAAACTACTTACCGGTTGTAAGTAGATCATACCCTGTTGGTATGATGAGACTTCCTCGAAGGAAGTTGAAAACCCGTTCATCGGTTATGAACGGAGGTATCCTTATACCCGGGCAGTATAATGGATAGAGAAAACATATGTTTTGTTGGAAGTGCTCTCCCCTGACTGTGTGCCAATACTTAAACAATTTGGGAGACCTTCTCGACGGGAGCTCGAATAGCTCTAATAGGATGGGGGCCTCGGTTTTGGAACTTGGGGGCTAAATGCCTGATTTTGAAAATCTCGTACAGTGGGCCCAAGGCCTGTTGGCATGAGTAGGAGCTCGTAAATGAACATGATATATGTGTCATAAAACTTAATAAGTAAATTGTTTGGCCATGGTACCATGATAGGACCAACATGCTCAGTCAACTAGCGGCAGTGCGACATGATAGGTCGACGGACCAGTCAAGACAAACAACTGCGGGTTGAGTTGAGAGTCGGGGCCGTTGGACCAGTGGCACCACAGATTACATGACAATATGAGAAAACATTGTTGTGCATGCATTGTGAGTACGAGATCATCAAGACACTCATGAGGGGTAGTGATGTGTCCTAAGGGCAATAGACGACCTGGTGGCTATAAGGGCAGTTTGTCGTTCCAGGTGTTTGTGTGAAATCTGGAGTAGCACCAAGCACATGAGACCGGGTTGGAGACAGGATGAAGTCTCTCTCCTCATACGGAGACGAAGAAGTGATTTCAGGATTGTGGGTCGGATGTCGCGTACATCCCCTCATTCCTAGGGTAGAAGCAGTCGTACTTCTAACCGGGTGGCAGGAAAAGTCGCTACGAAGCCACAAGTAGGTTCGGTAGTGATACTGACTTACGAATATGTGTAACCTTCATGATGAAGGATATGTGTTGGGTGATGACACACCGGTAACTAAGAAATGGTGGGAAAACCCAAATTTTTAAACGAGTGATTTTTGAAAAAGAAAGGAGTCTGCCACACTCCAATAATAATTATTTTCTTAAAAGTTAAAAGTTTTTGAAAACCCATTTACTGAGTAGTCGTACTCACCCCCTCCCTTATATCCCTTTCAGGAAATCCCGGAAAGCCTACCCTTAAAGACCATCAACTAAGATGCCTGTAAGACATGTATGTGAAGTTTTAAATTTTATGCAGTTTTGATTATGCTATTCTAGGAAAAGGTGCAGGTTAAAGGACGCCTTACTCTTTACGGTTTACAATAAGGGGAGACCCTTTAACTAATAGGATTTATCCTAAAATTTTTAGATAGCTCCCAGTAGAGGAACCAAAAAAACTTGGAAGGGCTCTACTCAAAACCGTACCTTTATGGGGGAGACAACCCAAGAAGCTTCCCAAATGCTTGAGACCTGGCATAAATGTCGAAAGACCAAATGGGGAAGCATCCTGGAGAATGGTGCTAGGACCTATTGATGACACAACCCTAAGTATAAAGGTGGATGCTTATCAAGAATTCCATAGCTCCCTAGTTAATTTGTGACCATTTTCTTTGATAGGGCTGAGAGCCCAACCTTTTGTATCCCCATGTTAATAAAAAATTCAAATTTCTGAAAACTCTATCTTTTGAGGATGTGATCTTACTAGGAATATGGCCTAAGGAAAATAAAACAAACCCACACTATCCTAGAAACTAAGGAAGAGTCACATCCTAGTGATGGAAGATGAATCAGGAAACCTAGGAGGACTCTTACCATGACCCTTAGCAAAGGTGATTCAGCTAGAAAATTGTCAAGTGATCAGACTCAAGAACGGTAAAGCACCAAACCAATAATAACCATGGAAAAAGCCCCACTCGAAGGAAAGGAAGAACCACAACAATCCATGTAAGGGAATAACGATGGGACATTACCTGAAGAGATGCCCAACCCTACTAAAGGACAAGTACCAAGTTGAACTATTTTAGGTGTAAGGAAAGAAGGGGTGTTCCACACCTCATAGATTTAGGGCAATACCTCCTCAAAGGTCATGAAGGACATGAAGGATTGGAGACCGATACCATGGAGCAGGTTACATAAACAATTCAAAAAGAGGTCAAGAAAAGACGAGGTGAATACAAAAACTTCTTAAGAAGGTCAAACCAAGAAGGATACCTCATGAATAGGGATAAGGTACATGAGAAGCATACTTAGAACCCTCTCATAAGGGGAAAACACAGAAAAATGTCCCCTAAAACTCTAGGGAATGACACAGTGAGAGTGAAGAAGAGAAGGAATACGTTGTGAAAAGGAATCGTTGGTTGGCGAATGTGCAAGGAGCCAACCCCTCAGTGGAAACTACTTGAAGGAAGGAAGTATCAGAGGCCAAGACTAACCTACTTTGGAAAAGTGATATAATTTTAAAGTACTAACTCTTTTGGAAAAAGCAGAAAAGTCAAAAATCGAAGTCTCTGACCAACATACCTAAGGAAGATCGGGAAGTAGAAAGGACTACAACCTAAAAAGGTCAGTGAGATGACGTTAAGGACAGGAGTACTCGAGAAGACAATTGCCCTAAGAAGACCTAAACTAAGGGACTGGTGGTGGTGGGTTAGTTAACTAGCTATTACGCGGAAGAACCATGATGTAAGTTTCGACAAGGAAGAGAGGCAAAAAGGTAAAATACTTTGAAAGAGAAGGATGAAAGAAATCCTTAAAGGGACAAAAAGGCCAAATTAACAACCAAACTCAAGCCAAGAAAGAAATAGGCAAGCTTATCACATAATGATCAAGAAATCTTGAAACAAGGAAGATTTGTACGCTCCCTAAGGAAATAGACATGTATTGGGTATGAATGAGGATGCGGGTAGATTATAAAAGATGTCCTGCAAGACCTGAGGAGTAAAGGTAAACAGGAGAAGACAACATCAAGAGTAGAAATTCCCTAGAGCAAATGTAAAAAGGAATGTTCGGAGAAAGGGAAAGAATTCTACAAAGGAAGGAAGCCCCGAAAAGAAATGTGTATCCCAATTGAGAGGAAATGGAACCAACCAAAATAGAAGGAACGATAAGCTCACAAATGAAATGTTGGTTGGGATGGAAAAGTCGAGTACCAAGGAAAAATGAGGTCCTAAGAAGGTAATTAAACTAAAGGAATTATTGATGGGCGGATGGACACAATGTGGAGTGAAAGGAACCAACCCTTAATTAGGAAATGTTTCCAAGGAAGGAAGTATCGTAATGGCCCAAGCAGACCTGTTTGGAGGGAATAGGAGAACCAAGTAGAAAGAGTAAAAATAATAGCGACAGACAGCCAAATAGAATAAACAAAACCCTTAGAAGGAATGAGATGTAGTAAAGACTACACTCTATGATGGACAATACTAGGATGGGCATGAAGAACGAGTGATACAGCTGCCCAGACAATTGGACTAGAAAAATAATGAATTGTGAAATGGTTGCGAACAAATCAGAGGGGATTAAGGTTAAAGGAAAACCCTTGAGTAGAGGATATCATTGGGAATGATGATAGATCTAAGAAAGGATGAAACCCAACATGTCGGTAAAACATTTGGGAATTTAATTAATTGGAACCGGAAATACTCAATAAGGAAGTCGAAAAGGAATGAGTGGGTAAGGAGAACTAACACAATTGAGTAAGTGGAGTTAATAATGGTAAAAAAAAAGACAGTTGAGGAATACTATCAAAAGAAAAGAGAGAAATAAAATCTAAGAACATACCCTAAGGCTAGTTGGCACGAGCAAGAGCTCGTAAACAAACATGTGATATTTATGCCATGAAAATTCTAAATGAATGGAATGTGTGATTTTGCCATGGTACAAACACCAGATCGACATACTCGATGGACTGGCGGCTGTGCGTCAGGGTCAGGTCGACGGATCGGCCTAAACAAACATCTACAGGTCGAGTTGAGGTTCGGGGCCATTGGACCAATGGCACCAAAGATAATTGGCATTGTGGAAAAATTATTGTTTGTGCATGCACTTGAGGTTCAGAACCATCAAGACGTCCAAGAGGGGTAGTGATGCGTCCTAGGGGCTACTAGACGATATGGTGAAGATAAGGGCAGTTTGTCGTGCCAACAATAAGGGAAGCTCGACATAGCTTCATGCGCATGATACTAGGGTGGGGTCGGGATGAGGACTTTGTCCTCATATGAACACAGAGTTGATTTTGGGTTTGAGGGGTGGATGCCACAAGTGGACAAGCTTCTATATAGGTGGCTGGTAAAGTTGCTCCGATGCCACAAGTGGGTGTAGTGGATGGGCTGCCCTACGAATAGGTGATTCCCTTCCGGATAAAGGGCATGTGTTGATTGTTAAACACATCTAACGTGGAAATGAGGAAAATGGTTTGAAAACCCCAAAATTTGATAAAATAATATTTTTAAAGGAAATAAGTAGTCTAGAACACTCTAATTAAAGATGTTTTAATTATGAAAACTCTTTCCCAACACCCATTCACTAAGTTGTTGAACTCATCCCCTCCATCTACCCCTTTCAGGTTACTATGGGAAAACCCACTTAAACACTTTCTGATAGCTGAACTTGCAAGACAAGTATGTAAGGTTAATGTATTCAGGTGAAAAGGACACCTTACTCCTCGCGGTTTAGAGAAGGGGAAAACCCTTAATAAGCCAGAAGAGTGGTGGGTTGTTCACAGGGATCCAACCAAATTGGGTCGGAGCATGACAGTTGCACCTCCAATGGTAATCTTTCAAATCTTTCTCTCTCTACACGCTGTTTTCCGGCAAAGCACCGTTTGAGCTCGTTTTGGCCTCAATTCATGCGATTCAAAGCTCAATTAAATCGTATGGATGTGTAGGAACTTAATTGTACCTCCAATTGAAGCAATTAACCCTAATTAAATGGTCAATTTGATGAAATCAAATTCGGCTAGTTTGAAAGGGGAAATTGGGGGGAAATTTTAGGGATTCCATAAAATTGAGGGACCAAATTGCAATTTCCCAAAATTAAGGGCCAATTGGCCATGAAAAAGATGTTGGAGGACCAATTGGTCAATTTTTGAAAGAATTGGGGTCAAATTGCCATTTTTGGAAAGTAGGAGCAAAATGGTCATTTTTCAAAAGTTGGGGAAAACTTGAGCCCCTTAAATAATTTTGAGTAAATTGAGGACCCACAGTGAATTTTTGGAAGTTTTAGGACTCATTTTGGGGAAAGGTTAGCACTAGGGACCTAAAGTTAAGGAAAATGAACTTTATGTACCTAAATGCAATTGACTAATAACTTTTAAACCTAGTTGCTCATCTGTGAGAAACAAAGGCTATTATGCCAAACTCTAATGGATAAGAGTGCCCAAATCGTGTAGGAACATGAGAAACTGAAACACCTGCAAGGATAAGCTAGCATGGAGGCAAAAGCCAACTCAATAAGAATACGCCATGAATATCGGGTGAGTGAGTTTATTCATATTATACCCATTTGGTATGATGAGCACCTTGGAAATGAAAAACTACTTATATGTGGGATTTTAACATCACACCTGGTCGGAGTGATGTGAGAACTAAGCGGAAACCTACTTACTAGTTGTAAGTAGAGAAAATCAAATTCGATTGGTATGAAGGACTTCCTTGAAGGAAGAAGAAAATCTGCATGATGGTTGCAAGCGGAGATATCATCACACCCGGTTGGTGTGATGGATTGAAAGATGATTTTTCCAGAAATTTTCTCCCCTGACTGTGTGCCAATGCTTAAAATTTTTGGTAGACCTTCTTGACGAGAGCTAGAACAGCTCAGATAGGCCAGAGGCATCAGTTTTGGAACTTTTGGGGCTAAATACCCGATTTTGGAAAATCACGTACAGTAGGCCCAAGGCCAGTTGGCACGAGTAGGAGCTCGTAAACAAACATATGATATTATGCAATGAAAATTCTTAATGAATGGCTTATGTAATTTCGCCATGGTACCAAGATAAGACTGACATGCTTGATAGACTAAAGGTAGTGTGTCAAGGCCAGGTCGACGAACTGGCCTATACAAACAGTTGCAGGTGGAGATGAGGGTCGGGGCCATTGGACCAGTGGCACCAAAGATAAATGGTTTTGTAGAAAAATTATTATTTGTGCATGCACTTGAGGTTTGGGACCATTAAGATGCCTAAGAGGGGTAGTGATGTGTCCTAAGGGCTACTAGACGACATGGTGGAGATAAGAGCAGTTTGTCGTGCCAATAGTCATGGAAGCTCAACATAGCTTCATGCGCAAGAGACTGGGGTGGGGTCGGGATGAGGTCTCATCCTAGTACAGACACAGAGTTGATTTTGGGTTTGAGGGTCGAATATCGCGAACATTAGACCTAGGGTAGTAATGGATGGGCTTTTATCTTGGTTACCGGTAAAGTCGCTTCGAGCCACAAGTGGGTGTAATGGACGAGTTGCCCTGCATGTGTGACCCTTCCTGATGAAGGGCGTGTGTTGATTGTTAAACACACTTAATGTGGGAAATGAGGAAAAAGGGTTTTAAAAATCGAAATTTGAGAAAAGAATATTTTTAAAGGAAATAAGTAGTCTGGCACACTCTAATTAAAGTTGTTTTCTTTACTAAAAATTCACTCCCAACACCCATTCACTGAGTTGTAGAAACTCACCCCTCTTTCATATCCCTTTTCAAGAGTAGAGAATATGACTAAGGAAAACACCTAGATCTAGCAGTTGTCAGGTATGCTTAAAAGTTATTTTAAACTCGCATTTTATTGATTTTTGTTATTCCAAGGAACAAGGTTAAATTACCTTGATTAAACAAAGGGGGAAACCCCTCTTAAACCAAGAGAGCGGCGGGTTGATCACGGGGATCCGACCAAACCAGGTCAGGACGTGATAACTTAAGTGGTATCAGAGCCTAGTTCCCTTTAAGCATTATCAATACTATGCCCTGACACTAATGAAAACTTAATTACTAAGTAGGAAAGAGAGTTCCTAGAAAATTCGCCATGAAATCCAACCCCCACACATGATCGTGAAAAAGATGCCTACCCCCAGAGAGGCTATTGTTCAACGGTTCTTGGAGGGTGAGAAGAGAGTGCCCAAAGATATGGTCGAGAATTATAGGAAACTCGTAAGGGCCCTACTAGAGCCAGAAGGCATTACCTATCCTCCTCTAAGACAGGAAGAATCTATCCCTCCTCTAAGGAGCCCAACACCTCCTCCGGCCCCACAACAACAAGAGAGAACTCCCACTAAGAAGGAGGCCTGGGACAACTATTGGGACGGCCATGCTACCTTCATGAAAGTTCACCAAGTACCCCCACCTGCTCAATCTAGCTTCAATCCTTCTCAATGGATGAAGTGGACATACAAGTGCAAGGCAGAGGTATTGAGAAGGTACGTACTTGAGGCCATTCATGAAGTTCATCCCATAAAGGAAATCCGAAGGGAATATGGATGGAATTCAACCAGTTCCTCAGAGCCTTCAGACCAAGAATCTTGCAACTGTTCAAAGGCTAACTCCTGGCCTATGACTCCAAGGGACTAGGAAGTAGAAAAAATTTCTATAATAAGCCGAGTACGGTTAGAAACTATCTCTTAGAATGAAACAAAGTGTAGTTTCCTTGAGTTAAAATTTAATTTCCTTGATAATAACAAGTACAACTAACATAAATGAAAATACACCCATGATGATCGAGGTAGTAAGGAAGAAAACTATGGGTCACCTCTAGTTAAACCAAACCTTAAAGATAGCCAAATAAGTTCCCTACAAAAACTAGGAGTATGGAGTAATAGGGCAACAAGGTTGGGAAAGAAATTCTAGAGGAGTCTACCTAGAGTTCACCAGGAAGGACATACCCTAACTAAGGGAAGGAAGAAGAGGAATAGTGTGAAGTCTGGTGTAAAGGAAATATGGATCAAAAGGTGTAGAAGTAGTAAAAGTATAAGGACTATAAGGATTTAAGAAAGAGTCCTATATATAAAAGTTATGAAAAATAAGAAGGATTGGGCCGCCCCAAGGGAAACCAGTGGAATCGAAGCCGGCTAAGAGGAAAGTAAGGAAGAAGTAGGAGTGCGGATGGTGCTAAGCCACTTTAGGATAAGACAAGGAGAAAGGGAAGAGGAAAAGAAGTATGATAGGAAGAGAACCTGGAAGAATATACAAGTACCCTTGAAAGAGTTAGTGATAGGCAGGACACAACTATTAGGAACTCGCCCACAATTAGGAGCTCCTCGAAGAAGGATAAAGATAGGAGTTGGAATCTTGGAAAGAGAAATTCCCAAGCTAAGTAACCGACTGATGAACCATAAGAGGCTCAAACTAAAATAAGGAAACTCATTAAAGGGCATATGTGGCTAAGGATGTACCTAGATGGCTAGTTGTTACTTGCTCTGGAAGAGCAGAGAAGCCAAATAGGGATTTCAAATGAACCTAGTTAAAGGAAATAACTAATAACAATAGGATAGTAAAGGAGAATAAACTACACCCTAAGAAGGATCAGGAAGTAGTAAGGACTACACCCTAAATAGGACAATGGGATAGACATTCGAGGATAAGAAAACTTGAGAGACAATTCTCTCAAAATAATTAAACAAGGGGAGGATAGTAGGAAGGAAGCAGTTAATGAACTGGCCCTTATGAAGGTCACAACTCCAGTAAGGAAGGGAGAGGTGGAAAGGCCAAAACCTTTGGGAAATAAGGACGAAAGAAAGTCTTAAAGAGATCAATGGCTAAGACAGGATTAACAACCAAAAGCCAAGAGAAGGTTAAGCAAGCCTCTCGCAGGATGATCAAGGAATCTTAAAAACAAAGAGAATGTGAGCTCTCCATAAGATAAATAGACGTGTATTGAGATACAAGTTAGAATAAAGATGGGGTATAGAAGAAGTGCATGTAGGACTTCAAGAGTAAAGGCAATCAAGAGAGGATGGCATCAAAGGATATCATTTAAGGTTAGATGTTCTCAAAGACAAATGAGAAAAGAATTCTGGGAGAAAGGAGTATAAATCCTACCAAGGAAAGAAATCTTGGAAGGACATACATGTCCCAACTAAGAAGTAATGGAAACAACATAAGTGGAAAAGAAGATAAGATCATAAATGATCTGTTGGTTGAGATGGAAAGATAAAGTACAAGGGAAAAGTACTCATGAAGGCCTAGGGAGTAAGTTAAATCCAAGTGATGGGTAAGTAGGGAGATAGCATCAAAAGATGGTGTACGAGTAAGAAAAAGGTGGACTACATATAAAAAGGAGACAAAGGAAAGCACATCTAAGAACCCTCGAAAAAGTAAGCCCTCCAGTTAAGAAGTAATTAAAGTGACTGATCACTAACATTAAGACTAGTGGTGGTCTACACTAAATTGATGGAGCCTAAAGAGTGAATGTGTCACGCCCCGACCCGGTTTGGTCGGATCCCCGTGATCAACCCGCCACTCTCCCGGTTTATTAAAGGGTTTCCCCTTATCATAAACTATAAAGAGTAAGGCGTCCTTTAACTTGCACCTTTTTCCTGAAATAGAATAATCAAAACTGTATGAAATTTAAAACTTTACATACCTGTCTTACAGGCATCTTAGTTGACGGTCTTTAATGGGAGGCTTTCCGGGATTTCCTGAAAGGGATATAAGGGAGGGGGTGAGTACGACTACTCAGTGAATGGGTTTTTAAAAACTTTTGACTTTTAAGAAAAACATTTATATGGAGTGTGCCAGACTCCTTTATTTTCAAAAATCCCATCATTTAAAAATTTGGATTTTTCCATTACTTCTTAGTTACCATGGTGTGTCATCACCCAACACACATCCTTCATCATGAAGGTTACACACATTCGCAAGTCAGTATCACTACTGAACCCACTAGTGGCTTTGGAGCGACTTTTCCTGCCACCTGGATAGAAGTACGACCACTTCTACCCTGGGAATGAGTGGATGTACGTGACATCCTACCCACAATCCCGAAATCACTTCTTCATGTCCGTATGAGGACAGAGACCTCATCCTGTCCCCACCCCGGTCTCATGCGCTTCGTGCTACTCCAGATTTCGCACAGACACCTGGAACGACGAACTGCCCTTATAGACACCAGGTCGTCTAGTGCCCTTAGGACGCATCACTACCCCTCATGGGCGTCTTGATGATCCCGTACTCATAGTGCATGCACAAACAATGTTTTCTTATATTGCCATGTAATCTGTGGTGCCACTAGACCAACGGCCCCGACTCTTAACTCAACCCGCAGCTGTTTGTCTTGACTAGTCCGTTGACCTGTCATGTCGCACTGCTGCTAGTTGACTGAGCATGTCAGCTAAAATGGTAATTTTTGAAAAGTTGAGGACCAAATTGAAATTTTGGAAAACTTGAACCCCTTAAACAATTTTGAGTAAATTGAGGAGCCAAAGTGAATTTTTGGAAGTTTCAGGAATCAATTTGGGGAAAAGTTAGCATTAGGAACCTAAAGTCAAGGAAAAGAACTTTAAGGACCTAAATGTAATTTTTTGAAAATTTTGGGCTTAGTCGTTCATACGTGAGAAATGAAGGCTAGCATGTCAAATATGAATAGATAATGATGTCCCAAATCGTGTAGGAACATGAAGGATTAGAACGCTAGCAAGGATAAGCTAGCGTAGAATAAGAAGGAATACACTCGATTATCGAGTGAGTGTTATCTTTCTAACATCATATCCGGTTGGGATAATGAGTAATTTGCAAATGAAAAACCACTTCTATGTGAGATTTTAACATCAAACCCGGTTGGAGTGATGTGAGAACTATGTAGAAGAACAACTTACCGGTTGTAAGTAGAGAGATCATACCCGGTTGGTATGATGGACTTCCTGGAAGGAAGGAGAAAACCCGCTTGCCAGTAGTAAGCGGAGATGTCATCACACCCGATTGGTGTGATGAATGAAAATTTTATTTTGTTAGAAGTGTTCTCCCGTAATTGAGTGAAATGCTTAAAATTTTTAAGAGACCTTCTTGACGAGAGCTAGAATAGTCAGATAGGCTAGAGGCCTCGGTTTTAGAACTTGTGGGCTAAAATGCCCGGTTTTGGAAAATCACGTACAGTGGGACCAAGGCCAATTAGAACGAGTAGGAGCTCATAAAAAAACATATGCTATTTATGCTATGAAAATTCTAAATGAATAGAATGTGTGATTTCACCATGGTACCAAGATAGGACCGACATACTCGATGGACTAGCAGTAGTGCGTCAGGGCTAGGTCGACGGACCGGCCTAAACAAACAGCTGCAGGTCGAGTTGAGGGTCAGGGTCATTAGACTAGTGGCACCAAAGATATATGGCATTGTGGAAAAATTATTGTTTGTGCATGCACTTGAGGTTCAGGACCATCAAGATGCCCAAGAGGTGTAGTGATGCGTCCTAGGGGCTATTGGATGACATGGTGGAGATAAGGGCAGTTTGTTATACCAGCAGTCAGGGAAGCTCGACATAGCTTCATGCATATGAGACCAGGGTAGGGTCAGGATGAGGTCTTTGTACTCATGTGGACATGGAGTTAATTTTGGGTTTAAGGGTTGGATGTCATAAACATCCACTCACATCTAGGGTAGAAGTGGACGGGCTTCTATCTAGGTGACCGGTAAAGTTGCTTCGATGCCACAAGTAGGTGTAGTGGATGGGTTGCCCTGTGAATGTGTGATCCCTTCATGATGAAGGGTATGCGTTGACTGTTATACACATCTAGTGTGGATAATGAGGAAAGAAATTTTGAAAATTGAAATTGAGGAAGAAATGGTCTTAAAAGAAATAAGGAGTCTAACACACTCCAATTAAATTTTTTTTTAAAACTCATTCCCAACACACATTCACTAAGTTATAGAAACTCACCCCTCTTTTCTATTCCTTTTCAAGAGTAGATAAAATGAATAAGGAAAACACCAGGACCTATCTTTTGTCAGGTATGCTTATAAGTTATTTTTAAACTTGTATTTTTATTGATTTATGTTATTACAAGGAACAAGGTTAAAATTACGTTTGGCTCCTCTTGATTAAAGAAGGAGGAAACCCCTCTTGAACCAAGGGAGCGGTAGGTTGATTATGGGGATTTGACCAAACTGGGTCTGGGCATGACAGGTATTTACAATTTAAATAATATGACTCATAGTCATCACGTGGCACTCATGTCCATTACTCATAACGGTGCCACACACACAACGTTACTGGGAGTTCGGTGCAACACATGCTATCTCCCAATCATTTTGCATACTGGATGCATCACACAACTTTCATGCATCCTGACCTTACTGATCATCTCCCCTTTTTGGATGAATGCACAAACATTGTGAGCTCAACAATACATGAGATGGCTTCCCTTTTCAAGAAATTGGCCCCATGACTTCGGGCTCGTGTTTCGCCACATAACCCGACCTGATCACTATCACAACAAGCAAAGCACACATATTAGGAGTCTGAACCTTAGCGTCTGTCACACCCCGGCCTAGTTTAGAGGAAACCACATGAACAACTTGCCACTTCTCCTAATACTATAATAGGATTAGATTCCATCTTCATAGTATTGACAAAATCAAGTCTCAAAACCGAGATGAAAATAGTGTATAAGATAAGTTTTCCATAAATTTGCCAGAATAAATGTTGCAATACATAAATATATGAAATATTAATTTACGTACTAGCTTGGGAATTTGTTATCTAGGATTGTTAGTGCCATGTTCTATGACCTAAAAGGGGTAAGGGTGGTGGTGAGTTTATAACTCAGTGAGTAGAATTAAAAGTACAATATTTAAGTGAATTATAGGATATTTCTCCGAGTATTAGAATTCTAGTTTAATGAATTTGTTTTGGACGAAAATAAAACACAATTTCTCAATAAAGGGATCAAACAATTGTAGAACAGACCCTGAGAGGCTACAACCTCGATCTGTGCTACTAGTGGCCCAAAGCGATTTTACCTTCCACCCATGTAAGATGCCATAATATCCACCACATCCTTTGTGTGAGCACCTTAGCCTAACCCCCACACTTATTGAAACTTCGATCCCCAACTATAGCGGTGAGACCTCACTCTTTTTATCTCCTTGGTCTCAATGCGCATGAAGCACCCAAAGCTTCAAGACATATTAGGACAACATAACTTCCCTTGTACCGACCTTACTACCTAGTAGTCCTTAGAATCAACACCAATTCATATCAAATGTCTCTTTGGTTCCGTACGATTGCAATCACACACATGTCTTGGAATTTAAGACCTTTATCTTTGCATTGCAAGCCCAATGAGCTCCAACCCGATCATAGCTTAGCAACATCAGCAAACAATTATCAAATTGTGATAATATTCGAAGGCTCTTAAATAAAAACTTATTTATATGTTTGCTCTGTTTCCATTGGCCTTGGGCCCACTCATACGAGTTTTCAAAATACAGCTTTGTGCCCATTTTACTTTTCAAAATTGAGGCATTGGGCCCACTTGGACAGTACTAGATCTAATCCACCATTATCGACCATGGGTGTCACACCCCAATTCAATTTGGTTGGATCCCCGTGATCAACCTGCCACCCCTTCCTATACTAGAATGGTATTTCTACCAAGATATACCAGGAAAGGTAAAAGTTTACACACACATATTTTTTTCATAATAAAATTACCTATTCGTGGTAATCCCATCTCGCTTCTCGGGCTTTCACTCTGCTTGATGTAGAAGCTTCCCTGAAAGGGGTTTAAGGGAGGGGGTGAGTTAGACAACTCAGTGAGTGGGTAGTAAAGGGAATAAGGGTAAGGGGTTGTTCAAGTTTCACATTTTATCTTCATACTCATTTTTGGGTAATTAAACTTCCTCATTTCCCTTTATCATTAAATCGGATAATTTAACATTTCTTTTATATGTATTTGATTTAACAATCAATCAAATGCCCTTTATCATCAAAGTGATCATACGTTCACAGAAAAGTCCTTGGCTATTCCACTTGTGGACCGAAGTGACTTTATCATCCACCCTTGCTAGGAGGTTACACCTACCACAAGTCTGTGTGAGCATCATTGCCCAATCCCCAAACTTAATTCGAAACTTCGTGTTCACTATTGAGGGATGAGACCTCTTCCCATTTTTCCTCGATCTCAATTCACATGAAGCTCCAAGAGCTTCTTGACATACTAGCATGGCAAAGCTTCCCTTGGAACCAACACTACCCCACATTGGACACCTCGATGGTTCCGTATTTCAGCATGCAAAAGAAAAGGTCTTTTTAATTTAGATCTTTATCTTTGGTTCAACCAACTCAATGCATTTCATGACCCGACATCAACTCGGTAACTACCAGCCCAACGAGTTTGATGACTTGGCTTCAGCTCGGTAACTACCAGCCCAACGAGTTTGATGACTTGGCTTCAGCTCGGTAGCTATCAGCCCAATGAGATCGACAACCCGACTTTGGCTTGGTAGTTATATCACACAAATTAGCCATTTATGAATGTTTTCCATAAGCTCATAACTGTTAATTTGTCTATGAGTTTAAGCCCGTTCCCATTGGTTTTGGGCCCACTTCGCGAGTTCTTCTAAAACACGAGCTTGGGCCCACATTAGTTCATAACTTATGCCTTAGGCCCACTAGAGAAATTCTAGTTCTAAGAACACATGCTTCATGTTCTAATAAAAAATATCTCCCAAAAAGTTTGAGCAGGGTTACATAGTCAGGGGAGACTATTTCTAGAAAATGATTTTCTAACTTTAAAAGTACGTTCATTACCCTAAATGGACCTTATGCCAGAAATCCCACTCACCCGTATTTTGAGACTTGGTCATCCCCGAGAGGTTTCCGATCTTGACATGCCTTTCATTTGCAATTTAGGACAAATTAGGCAATTTAGTCTCAGTTAATAAGGTAATTGTACTTAAAACTCGTAACATTACAATAATTATATTTTAATCCTTAAGTATACCTTATTTCCTATTTCGGTTCCTAAGATTATCAAATCTTTCTTTTGAGTCCTTAATTTCCTCAAATTTCCAATTGGGTACTATAATTCTCTTAATTACAGAAAATCCCCATTTTTTTTTGAAAAATGCAATCAAGTCCCCAAATCCAAAAATTGTAATTTAGTACTCCAACTTGAATTTCATCAATTCTACCTTAATTCATCACAATTGTGTCCTAACATGATATTAATCATCTTTCCTATGTCCCCTAATTCATTTCAAGCTTTAAAACACTTAATTTTGCTTAAAAATGAACTCAAGCGTAGCTTCACCGAAAAATCATCCTAGAGAGAGAAAGTTTCGATTACTCACCGGTGAGGATCCGACAATTGGAGCTTTTGCTTTCACTAAATTGCTCTTTTCCTAGGGATCCTTCCTGGATCAAACTGCACCTCAATTGATGGACTAAGTAGTGAAAATTTCTCACTTGAATTTTCAAGCAAAACACATTGTGAATTGTGAATTTCAACGAAGGGCGACAGAGGGGACTTACCAAGATGGTTTTAGGAAGGTCGGGACTCTTCTAGGGAAGGTTTAGAGGGCTTAGTTTAGTCGTGGTTAGCCTGAGGGTAGCTCAAATTGAGCTCGACCAACACTAGTCGCCGACTGCCGAGGAGTAAGGTTACTATGCGAGCTTGTCGCCGCTTCTCCGGTGATTCTCAAGCTGAAGGGAGGTTGCAACAAGGTAGAGGACTTCTTCTCAGTTCCAGTGAACCTAAATTTACCTTCGGAGGTTGAGTAAAAGGCCCAAGTCAGAGCTTTGGTTTGTGCTTCATCGAAAAATGAACCACTTCTTCTTCTTTAGTTGTTTGAGGGATGAGAAGGACGAATGGGGAGGAGCACTTCATATAGGGAGCTCGACAACTAATAGAGTTATCAGTCCGTCCATTACTCAGCCTCTATCTCGCCCATTCATAGTTAGATTGGAGGGTTTTTCGGTCATCGGATGAAATGCAACCAGTCCGTCGACCTTATCCTACCAGCTTCCCAAGGTTGAAGATGACATTGTGTGTACGCGCGTATGAGCTTCCCACTCAGCATCCGAGTCATCCTTTGACTCGTTGACCGACCACATGGTGACCTCCCATTGATCGCTCCTTCCAACGTGGTCGTCGACTGCATTCGATTAGTTATTTTACTATGATAGGTGGCATTCTTTGATTTGTTGAATTAAATAATTCAGATTTCCCTCTTGAGCACTATGCCACTACCACGTGTTAGCCTCTAATTGACTGAGACCATCCGACATGGCTCCACTACTTGTCGACCTCTGATTGGTCGACCATCTCTCCGATATCCTAGTCGATCGCTAACGTGGCATCTTTGCCACATGTCAGATCCTCATTGGCTAGCTCGGGTGACGAGGCTTCACCTCACTCAATCGTTGACTAAGGACACGTGTCTCTCTCCTATTAGTCGCATTGCTGATGTGGATTTTCTTTCTTTGACCGTTGACCGATGACACATGTCATGCTCTGATTCGTCAGTGTTTCCAAGCATTGATCGAGCGGCTGACTAGGCGTGCTTCGCCATGCGTTGTGCTCTGATTGGTCACGCCCACTGACTAGGCACTGACCTAGCAGGAGGTCCCTTGACCGGTTCGGTTAGACCGAGTTCGTTGACCCGGAATCGAAATTCGGTCGGTTCAGGCCCGATTCGACCGATTTTCTAAAATCTAAAAATTTCTAAATTACTCTAAATTCATTTTCTATCCAATGGTGACTTCAAATTTCCAAATTAATATTTTAAGTCACCTAGAAAGATGAATCTTTGAACTGGTTTTTTACGGTTCAATCTGGTTCAATGTGGTTCGGGTTCGGTTCACCCTGAACCGGTTCAGTTTCATCATCAAATTTCATTCATGGTTCCATTACATGAGTTCTGAGTCTTTATTGGCTAATTTGGATTTTCAAATTCATGCTTTGGCTCTTATTTACCAATTCCGATTTATTTTGATCCTCAGTTTTCATTTGAAATCTCTCGATTCCCCATTCTAGTTCCTTATTCCGAGAGAATGGGGTTTACAACTACTCTCCTCCTTTTAAGGATTTTTATCCCCAAAACCCATTATACGTCACTTAAATAGGGAATACCTTTCTTTTTCACCCCCATTGAGTTTCCTCATTTCCTCCCTCATTCTATCCACCCTATCAGCATACTCTTGCCCTTTGAAATTAATTGGGACTTTAAGGTTCCCTTCCTGTCAACTTATGCTTCGATCAAGTTATACTTCATAGGATAGATTATCGTCTTAATTTCATCTCCTCGATTTTTAGCACTTCTCAAGATCATTGCCTTTACCTTGGAGATTTTTATTTATTATTGATTAAAGACACGTGTCGCTCCCTCATTGGTCAGTTTTTGGTGACATGGCTTTTTCTTCGTATAATAGTTGAGTGATGACACATGTCACGCTCTGATTGGCTAGCACTTCCAGACGCTTACCCAATAGCTGATTGGACACACTTTACCATGCGTTGTGCACTAATTGGTCACAGCGTTGACTGGGCACTGACCTGGCAGGCGGTTCGGTTATCGGCTTGACCGTTGACTTGTTCGGTAGGATCGATTTCAGCGGCCAATTCAGATTCGATTCCACCGCTTTTCTGAAAATTAAAAATTTCTAAATTTGTCTAAATTAATTTTCTATATAATAGTAATTTTAATTTCCCAAATTGATATTTTTAAGTTATCTAAAAAATAAATCTTTGAATGGCTTTGGTCCGGTTCAACCTGATTTAGGTCTGATTCACCCTGAACCGGTTCGATTTCCTTATCCAATTTCATTCATGATTTTTTTTTCATAATTTTCGAGTTTTTATTGACCACTTGAAAATTTTTAAATTTCCATTTTGACTTATTTATACCAATTCTGGTTTGCTTTTAATATTGATTTCTCTTAAAATTTTTCAATCTTTCTTATTATTAAAAACAAAGTTTATATATTGAACCACCACAAATAGTGATTTAAGTCGCTTGAAAAATGTGATTTATAGATAACACTCAAAACTGAGTAGTAATCAAAGTTTTCATAAATTTTCACGACCATAGACTTAATTTCAACTCGAACAATCAGTGATGTTAATTATAAGGGAGTGTGGTCTATATGATTATTTTAGGTAATAGTTAGTTGTAAAGGTAAGGTTAGAAATGAGCTGCTATATCTTTAGCCGAGAAAACAAAATTACTATTTGATAACATGCCAATAGATGTTGGGTCAAATACAATCAAATTTAACCCAATTTATTTTAATAAAATTTTATATGTTAAAAAAATTTTATTTTTTAATTTATATAATTATTTTTAAAAAATTAATTACTTTTAACCCAAAATAGATTTAACTTCAATTCAAACTAATTTTTCTAATACTTACCTGAAAAGGCTCTTGTAATATAATTAATAAATTTATTTATTTTTTAAATTTATTATAAAAACTAATTTTAAATAATATTTGATTCCAAATTTCGATTTTAAATTTATTATTAATTATATATTTTCGCTACAATTAAAATTAAATCACAATTTTAAAAATTTCATTATTACAGATGTGATCCATTTGAAAATGGACCATTCTAATATTCGAAATCTATTATCCGACCCGTACCCGAAGTCAAGCGGGGTTCAAGTTCACTTGTTTGGATGCATACTCGATTCTAGGCCCAAACATAATCAAATTTATTCGAGTGTATCCATTCTCGGGTCCAAACTACCAACGGTAGCACGTACAGAGGCCATCATCACATATTCCATTTAAGGTGATCGTGCCTTCTATTTCTACCTAATTTTTGCTTGAGTTTGTTGTATTGGTGGGTGTGGTAATATATAACATTGAGAAGATCATCGAGATGCAGGGGTCAGTATATGGGATTCGAAGATTCGAAGACCTGTGCAAAGAACAAGAATTTGACAGAGGCCCTCGCTGTGGTCATTCATGGCGGTCGCCCGTTGCGATCAGTCAACACTGTCAACAGATCAACTAATGATCAATATTTTTTTTTTCAAAAAATGGGCAATTTTTTTCCGTCATTTACAAGGTATTATCTCGACAGGTGATAATCAGGCAGGAAATGCTAATTATTACAAGTTAAATATTTTTATAATATATTTTTTGTCCATGTGACTTCTCAAGAACTAACAATCCAGTGCGACAAAGCAAGCGATCATCTCAGGGGAAGATGCTCTCTCTGATCGCCTCGATGTCTGCGCTTGCAATCGTTAAACCGTGATAATGAGAAGGAAGTCAGAAAAAAAGGTCGTTGAATCAGAATTATTGCCATTGTTCCTTCTCCATGGAGCTTCATAGACTACTAGGTGTGATCCTATACTTGACAGCTATCCTTTCACTGTTCTGTTGCCCTGCTTCCGTGACCGCTGGTGACATCGTCCACGACGATGATGCAGCTCCCAAGAAGCCCGGCTGCGAGAACGACTTCATTCTGGTGATAAATTTTACTCCTTAATCATTACCCAGTAACCGGTTCATAATTTGCCGATTTTATGATTACGGGTGTGTCTAACCTTTCACTCTTTCAAATATTTCCTGATGACGACGAATACGCTCTTCATCGGTTGGTATTGGATTTCCGGGCAAAAGAAAGAAAAGAAATGATCCGTTGGTGATTGATGTTTGTTGTTCAATTGCTTTGACTTGTAGCCAATAGCTGATAAGAGCAGATGACTGATAGGGGCGATCATTATGAAGTTCTGTCAGTCTTAGGTTTTTGTTCAAATACTATGAATAAGTTAAGCTGATAATGAGTATAACACCTACAATTTCTCCTTAATTCTTGTCTCCAGCATTTTATCACTGTGAAAAAGAGAAGTTCTAGGTTCATAAGTATGGAACCAGAAATGATGAGAAGCAAATCCCTGTACATGTTGGTCTCTGCAATTGAAGTTCCTCATTCATGTGTCTCAAGCGGAATCATTCTAAATACATTCATTAAATTGCAGTTCTTTATCTGTAAAATTGAAAAAGGAAAACGTGGCAGATGCTTCTAGCGAAAAACAATCTTGAAGTCAAGGCAGCTTCATTCAGTAGCTCATGTGATTTTATTTTATAGATTTGATGTAAAATTTCTTCTGGACTGATAATTTTCCTAAGGTTAAACTCCAAACATGGGCTGATGGAAAGGAAAGCAGTGAGTTTGTCGGTGTTAGTGCCAGATTTGGAAAAATGATAGTGTCGAAGGGGAAGAGTGCAAATCAAACTCCTCTTGCTGTTGCTGATCCCCGTGATTGTTGCAGCATGCCAAAGAATAAGGTCTGCCTGTCATGAGCCCATAAGCCCGGACCTTTTGAATTTTGTTTAATGGTTCTGATAAATTTTGGTTGATTATTTAGCTCTCCAATGAAGTAATTATGGTGAATCGGGGTCATTGTAAGTTTACTGTGAAGGCAAATTATGCAGAAGCTGCAGGTGCATCAGCTGTGCTTATTATAAATAATGAGACAGGTATTAACTTTAGTTCTCACTGTTTGATACATGTTTTGGTAATTATTTTTATTTTATTATTACTGATTGTTTTGTTCAATTCTGAACAGAGCTTTATAAGATGGTGTGTGATCCCGATGAAACTGACCTAGATATACAGATACCTGTAGTTATGCTTCCACAAGATGCTGGTGCTAGCTTGGAAAAGATGCTAATGAATAGTTCATCAGGTAGAGCTGTCTCACTTTGTTACCTTTGCACTTCTGATTGTTAAGCCCATCAGTTCCATGAAGTTTCCAATTAAGAAATACTTTTTCATAGGGAAAAATTATTAGTAAGCAATAGAATGTTGTGTTTTTTATTCAAAATTTTCTTTTGGAGGAAAATCTTTCATCGAATGTTCTATAGAATGGTTGGTAACTACTGTTTTTTGTGCCTCAATGGCTTTAACTCTCTCGGAAGTAGCTGACTGTATTGGCCATCAGCTGCTTATACAGTTGAAAGCGCTCAGTTAATTATCCTGATTGTAGGATCTCCATTGTCCCTTCTCTGCGCAAAAATGTTAATATTCCAAATGGATTCCTTTTGTTCATGATGGATATATAAAAATCAAGGGGTTTCTGCAGTGTCAGTGCAGCTGTACTCTCCTAGGCGACCCTTAGTAGATATAGCTGAAGTATTTCTCTGGCTGATGGCTGTGAGCACAATCTTGTGTGCCTCTTATTGGGCTGCATGGACTGCCCGAGATGCTGCTATTGAGGAGGATATGCTATTAAAGGTTTGATTACTAGTTAATACATTTGAATTTGATCTCATATTTTCTGTATGCTTTCTTTTCTTTTCTGCATTTTCTGTTTATTTTTAAGTTATTTTTAGATTTCTTTTATTTTTATTGTGCATTATAATTGTCCTTATAGGATGCTGGAAATGAAGTCTCGGACAAAGTTGTGACACAGTCCAGTGGTGTTATTGAAATCAGCACCACATCTGCAATCCTTTTTGTCCTTGCCGCATCGTGCTTCTTGATTATCCTCTACAAATTCATGTCTTCCTGGTTTTTAGACCTCTTGATTGTCCTTTTCTGCATTGGTGGAGTAGAGGTACCATTTTAAATCTCTAATTGGACGAATGTTGAGTTCATTCTATCAGGTACTTTATATTCATGCATCTTTTTGCATGCTTTTCTGACTCTTCATAAGTTTTTTTCTATTCACAGGGTCTGCAAACTTGTCTGGTTGCTCTGTTATCGAGGTATACTACTATATTTGCAATTTTTAGACCAAGTTACAAAGGGAATGAAAGCCTTATAAGAACATGATTTTTCTATAAAACTTGTTTAACAGGCATTTCCAAAGCAGTGTGTCTAGTATTCCATAAGTTATCCTTTTTTTTTTGGAAAGGTAAGTTTATCATCAATTATATATAAAAAGATTGAAGTTTGATCAAGATTACTCCCAATCGATCAATTTCTGGTTGTATGTTGAAACCTGTTCACATGATTGTATTGTATTGTATTAATCTCAAGATGTTGAGAAAAGGATAAATTCCTAACTGGTCCTTTTCCATATGTGGCATTTATCCTTAAAAGTTAGCATCATATAGCTTAGTGTGCTTTGTGTTTTAATGCCAGATTACATGCTATATAATACACTAGTCAGTGGATTACTTGGATACTACAGTATCCAGACATTACCAATATAAAATATATAGTTTAGTGTGCTGTCTTTTGAGGGTTTGAGTTCATTGATGGCTATTCTGTATAGGTGGTTTAGAGGTACTGCTGAGTCATACATCAAAGTACCCATATTGGGGGCCATCTCCCACCTTACTTTGGCTGTTTCTCCATTCTGTATAGCATTTGCAGTTATTTGGGCAGTTTACCATAACCACTCCTCTGCATGGATTGGTCAAGATATACTTGTAAGATCCAACTAGCCATTTTAGTTTATATTTCTTTTACTAACATTCGTCACATATATAATCATAAGAGTACTAACATATTTTCTCTATTTTAATACAGGGAATCACTCTTATTATCACTGTCCTTCAAATTGTTCGGATACCGAATCTCAAGGTAATTTCTGTCAAATAATTATGCTGTCATATTGGTATTATATTTCAAAATAAAATCATGCAAACAATATTAACTCAAGATTCACTACTGTTATCATATAAAATGAGGAGCTTCAGTTAAAGATTTGAATAATATAATCTATAGATGTTGATATTTGTATGTTAGTAGTGTATAGCTTGAAGCTGTTCATTTCTTTTGAATACAAGCGTATTCTTATTTGATCTGCTCTTGAAGTGGTTCCTAATGTTTCCTTCAATCAGGTGGGAACTGTTCTTCTCACTTGCGCTTTTCTTTATGACATCTTCTGGGTGTTTGTCTCCAAGAAAATGTTTCACGAGAGCGTCATGGTTGTGGTGAGTATGTATCCTCCTGATTTCATTTCTATCTTACTAATTTGTCTGGCTATTCAGGGCTGCAGGTACTCAAATAATAGCAAATAAAAGCTGGATATTTTTGGCCAGGAACTAGACTGTTATTTATTTGTTGGAAACACGGCATCAACACATCAGCTTGTTAAACACTCTTTTTGAACTGATGAAGACCTGGAATTTGCTTGATAATCAGTCGGGTCATGAAACTTTGGCAAGAAATCCTAAATTTTTTATTTCAGGTTGCTCGTGGTGACAAAAGTGGTGAGGATGGAATCCCGATGCTACTGAAGATCCCAAGGATGTTTGATCCATGGGGAGGTTATAGTATTATTGGGTTTGGGGATATCCTTTTACCAGGCTTGCTCATTGCGTTCTCTCTAAGGTTCAATTCCTCTCCACTTACCAGATCAGTTCGTTCCTCTTGCTGTTTTTCACCATTGCAAATATAGCTTCTTTACTATGTAATCCTCTATATCTTCCCATGCTTATCTTTTTCCAACCTTTCGAAATTCTACAGTGTGGGGAAAGGAAATTCTGAGAGTATATAGACCAGGTGTTTGCATTTGCGTCTTTTTTATTTTAACTTCTCTTGTTCTATACCCATATGGAATTCTGCTTTAGTAAATTATCCCAATCTTTGGTTTCCAAAAACATAGAAAAAAGGACAAAACAAAAGGCCTATCCAGACATCTAGACAATTCTACTGGATCTTGGATGAGCTCAGCATCTAATCCAATGACAATGCCTTGTTGTTGCAGATATGATTGGCTGGCTAATAAGAACCTCAGGGCTGGCTACTTCTTGTGGGCAATGATTGCATATGGAATAGGTAAAGAAACTGAAAATCTCAATCTCACTTGACCTTCTTTGATGTGCTTCCTTTGTATTCTGAGAGATTTGTCAATGTCTTCTGAACTATTGCAGGTCTTCTCATCACATATATTGCGCTGAACTTGATGAATGGGCACGGGCAACCGGCACTGCTGTATATTGTTCCGCTAACACTCGGTAAGCTTCTTGATTCACCACCCCCTAAATCACGTATCCGAACTGCCTAATATCCTAAAAGCAACCTACCTTTCATTCGTTCCATGCCAATGGGTCTTGAAATGAAGTCATCTAATGCAGGAGCATTCTTTACATTGGGAAGGAAGAGAGGGGATCTCAAGACCCTGTGGACAAAGGGAGAGGCCGACAGACCCTGCCCTCATGTGAGAGACTACATTCCATGCCCAGCGGCGAAATCGGAAAAGGAAAGTCTGCAGATTCCAGGAGATCCATTTTAGTATAAAACACATGGGGATGAAAAGGATAGTTAGGTGCTTGAAACTTGATCTTGTGTAGCATTATTATAAGGTGGACACAGCTTCATCGACCTTATTCCATGTGACCATCCAAATCTGTATACATGCCACGCTGTCAGCACCAAACACTTTGTGGGTTCTGGTTGCAATGGAGATAACTTGGTGAGAATTTATTCGTGAAAGAAAATCCAATACGGAAGAGGCTGGCCCCAAAGCCAAAGGCCTGGAAGTGACCGTGTGTCACGGAATGTTAGAGGCAGTGCGGCTTACGGTAATTCTAGTCGGAGGGACCCACCACCAAGTAAGGTGCGGACCAGCGTATAACATGACCACGCCACCAGTCTTATAGATGGCAGAGTGGGGCGCGACATAACGCGTGTCACAGAAAACCCGTACAACGGGTTAGCCTTGCAAGCACTCGGCCTAGCGCGAGTAAGAGCAGGAGTACGCCCGACATGCATGTAGCCCAGCACGCGAGTAAGCGTAAGAGCAAGTCCGCCCAGTACACACGCAAGCAAGCACTTGGGCAAGTCGGAGAGTCAGTACGCTGTCCGACATATGGAACACGCGTCGTACAGGGCCACCGAGGTGGAACGCAATATTACGCGAGCCTGGGCTCGCATAACCGTGGCCTAAATCACACTTTCCTAAAATGGAGCACGGCCACAGGAACCAATTGAATCACTTTCCTAAAATGGAGCGCCGTGTGTTAGAACACACTTATGAGCCTGTGGGCCATGGGGTACAAGACCACTTGAATCCACCCCGTTGCATGAGTGACCCGAGTTTCCATGTCGGGTGAAACACACAATTGCCACTAAAGTAACGAGTAAATTTGGAAGTGAAAGTAATAGTGGGCCTTAAGGTTTTTTTCACACAAAAAAATTGATTTATTCAATAATTATCAAATATGTATTGATCGAGTTACATTATACTATAATTCAATATTTTTATTTATCAAATATTCTAAATGTTTAGTAATGGTATTTTAGTAAGCTAGTGACCTACTTCTCCTTTCTTTTGGTATAGTTTTACTAAATGGTTAGTGCAATTATTTATTTACCAATTAATTAATCTAATATTAATACTATTAAAATAACTAATACATATTCTAATATTACTGAGATAATGGTGCATTATCCAATATACATTATCTTACTATGCTATAATAGTTTTTTTACAGTTGAAGTGAATTCGTCTTAATTATTACTCTAAAGTTGAATTCCTTTCACACCATTAAGATAACCACAAATGTTTGGGCTTTTGATTTCAATACTTGTTTGAGTGGAATCGGATCCCCCTATACTTGATGAAGCGTTCATCCGAGTCTCTCACTATCATACTTGTTCTTGTTCATAAATTTAACGGGTTAAAGTTCATTGAATAAATTCTATTTTCTCGGTACAATGAAAGTTAAGAGCTAAAGTGCAAATATGAGTATTTGCACGAGAAAAGGAACTTTTGGGAAATCCAAGTACCTAAACTTAATTAAAGAAAATTTAGGGACATTTATGAGAAATTTGGGGGTAAAATGGATCGTGAAGCCTAAGTCCTCAAGAAAAGTGGTAGAATGGTAATTTTACCAAAACTTGGGGGCCTTTCAGTAAATAAATGGACATAGAGCTTGGAACTATTCCAAAGCCTATTTGGGACCAAAATGAGACTTAAGTAAACTTGAGTGACTCAATGGGAAGACTTGGAAACATCAGAGGTCCAAAAAGAGTAAATATAAAATATAAGGGCAAAATGGTAATTTTGCCCAAGTTAAGGACCAAATGGTAATTTGGGAAATATGAGACCACTAGGTGGTGAGTTAAGTAATCATGGGCACATGATTAAGTGCTAGGTAAAAAGCGAACGGGTTTAGGGTTGAGAGGTTAACCTTAAATAAGGTTAGACCAAAGGTTAGGTTACCGACTAATGAGTCGGATAACCGGAACCTAACAGGTTTAGTCAACTAAACTGTAAAGAAAGTACGATCGGATCAACTATGAATGGTTAGTAAAGAGACTGACCATAATATTGCTATACCTTGCAGAGAATGCAAGGAGCAATCATGCAAAATCAATAACGGGATTCTAGACACCTCATGAGACAAACAAGTTTTGGGGAATTGAGGTGAGTGGGTTTTGATGGTGAGTCTTATTGGACCGATTGAGTCATTAATTAACATGTTGTGTGATTGTGTGGTTATAAGTAGCAAGATGGCCTTAGAAACTCATATAAGTAGTGCAAATTAATAAATGTGATTTTAGAAAGGATAAATAAGGATCGGTCATAAGACTGGAGCATGTGATGTGAAACTGGTTCTAAGAAACCAGGGAAAAGGTGTGGCCTAAAGCATTTGTGGGGAATGGGCCAGTGAGGGCCCAAACTTTGATGCATCTCCATGTTTAACATATTTATTTGATACATTGTTGTTTGTGTGTGATTTGGGGGAAACTAGGCGAGAAATGCGACAAGCTCCTAGTTACGAGATGCATTAAGCACCGTTAGAAGTGTCACGCCCCGACTCGGTTTGGTCGGATCCCCGTGAGTAACCCGCCACTCCCATTTGGTCCATTAAGGGTTTCACCCTTTTCTAAACCACGAGGAGTAAGGCCTCCTTTTACCTGTCTTTCCTAGAATAGCATTATACAAAACCGAGTATTGTAAAACAAACATGCATTGTCATGCCCTAGTCCAGCTTGATCGGAGTCCATGATCAACCCGCCACCCTTCCCTGCATCATTTAGGTATACCTACCCGAATGAGATAGGGAAGGTAAAGGCATGTTTATGTTCAAACCCTTACTTTAAGTTGGAGGTAGGAAGCATACCTTGAGGGCCCGAGCGCATCCGAGAACTTTCCAGTGTTATTCTGAAAAAGGGGTGAGTAAAAATACTTAATGAGGGAAACTACTATAACGTTTTACTTTAATTCATTTATCTGTTCATTTAAGTTTTTCCGTTTGTCGTTATTCACACATTTCACATGATCAACAACTGACCTTCTATCATAGGGAGGGATCACACATTCGAAGAATGGTCCTCGACCGTGCCACTTGTAGACCATAATGCCTTTACCGTCCACCCTGATAGAGGTGTACTGCCGCTACTCGAAGTTTGAGTAAACATCAATAGTCTGACACTCAAACCCTGATTACTTTACCATGTTTGCTTAGTGTGACGAGACCTCATTTTCCCTACTGCCACAGTCTCCATGCACAGGAATCTACTCAACTTCATGACCTACTGAACGACGAAACCACCCTTATGCACCCTGGGTTATCCAACAGTCCTTGGGCTCTATCACTACCTCATGTCAGGTGTCCTGATAGTCCGAACATCACAGTGCATGCACAATCAATAATCCTTTTGAATTATAGCCTTTATCTTTGGCCCTCTAGCACAACGGTCTGTCAGCTTGGCTTCAACCCACGCGTACTGGCCCAACAAGTTCGACAACCTGGCTATGACAGAGTAGCGTTTCGACCCAACAAGCTCGACAACTCAGCTTGGCTTTATGGGTATCATGCAAGGTTCCCATTATTCAGGTCTTTTAGCATCATATATCTCATATCCATTCTAGACGGGTCCACGCCTGTATCCATCACCCTTAGGCCCACTAGAATCTTGAGCCTAAGCCCAGAATTAGCTCACAAATGTTTTACGCAGAGTCACCCAGTCAGGAGAGGCTAATTTCGAGAAAATAGTTTTCAAAGCTGAATCGTCATTCTAACTGGAATTGACGTCATAGTGATTCCCACTCACTTGGTGATTTCGATGGGGTCGCGCCGGCGGAATCTCTCTACTCGATGCGCTTCTCGGAGTCGGCGCTCGAGTAATCCATTCTTGCAGGGTACGAGTGTTTGTATCAGGACATGGTGACGAATAGGTTACACACTTTCTCATATTTGCACTTGGTACATGGGTCCCTGATTTCTATTAAATCTCCGTTAAGCCCCTTGGGTTTCTAATTATTCTTGTGGGGTCCTTAACTCTTTTAATTTCACCATTTAGCCCTTAATTTACCAAATTTACCCTTTAGTCCTCAATTTTTAAAAAATTGTAATTTGGCCCCCAACTTTTTTAAATTTCCAATTTGCCCCCAAATTTGCTCAACTTGCCCAATTGACCCTCAATTAGGGTGAATTTCATGAAAATGCCCTCAATTTCGTGAAATGGTTGTTTAGTCCTTGAATTTTTGAAAATTGCATAAAAGTCCCCAAAATCCCCAAATTGCACTTCATCTTCTTCCCCAATTCAAGCTTATGAATGTTCAAATCTTATCTCATCCAATTGACAGCTTGTAAGTCCTTAATTTATTCGATTCTTGCTTCTATTCGTCTCCTCTAGCTCCCTTCGATTGTCCTACACTTAGAATTTATGAATTTGGTTGAGTTTTTCGCCTCGTTGGAGCTTCGCCGAAAAATTTACAGCAGAGAGAGAAAGCTTGTGTATCTTACTGACGGAGGGGCAATGGTCGGAGCTTGAGGTGGGAGCAGCTAGAGCTAGTTGAGGGGGATCTAGCAGAACCAAATCCTACTGCAATTTGTTGTTTTCCTGCAAGAATTTGAAGAGAGAAGTTTCGGGTGGTGCAACTCTGAAATTTAGAAATTCCAAAGGGGGGAAGGTGAAATTGAGCTTACCAGGATCTATGGGGGTGTTGTGGAGGGTCTTAGGCGGTCAGAGACGACCAATGTGGGTGACAGGAGGGCCGAGAGGGTTGAGGTTGTGTTGAGCAGGAGTTCGCTGCTTCGAGTTTCGGAGCAACTTTACTATGCGATCCCTTGTGCACTTCTCTAGGCATCTGCTGGTTGTTCTGAGAGGGTCTAGAGCTAAAGCACTCTTCCCCTGTTCCAATGTAACCCTTTAGAGCTCCTTTGGTGGAGATTTTGCCCCTCGTCGGAGCTCTAGTTTGCAGCTCGTGGGAAAACATATTGTTCTTCTTCTTCACTTGATTATGGAATGCTAAGGATGAATGGAGAGGTGCTCTTTATATAGGGAGCTCGAAAACTGTTCAGGCTACCCGCAGGTGTAAGACTCGGCTGTCGGTGACCTGACTGGAGAGTTTTTTGAGTTGCCGGAGACTCCAGCTTTTCCAGCGTCTCTCTCTCCTCCCTTCTCTTTGTCAGCATCTGAAGGTTGAAGATGATGATGTGACAGTCGTGCCACATGGTGAATTGTGATTAGTCAATTTTTCTAACGTGGAGTGCTAGCCCGGCCATCGCGTCAGCCGTTGACCCGTTGACCGGACACATGGCAGCCTCTCATTGACTACTCGTGCCTGCATGGTGGGCTGACGGGAGCCAACTAACCATTGATTGGACACGTGGCAGCCTCCCATTGGCTTCATGTGTCTATGTGGTAGTTGACGGTGCTAAGTGTCCGTTGACCGTTGTCTGTTGTCCATTGATCGGTTCGATCAGACTGTTGACCAGTCCGGTCTGACCTGGTTCGCTGTCCAAAATTAAAAAATTAGCTAGTTCGTACCCAGTTCGACTATTTTTCTAAAATTTAAAATTTTATAAATTCATCTAAATTCATTTTCTATCTAATGGTGGTCTCAATTTACCAAATTGATATTTTTAAGTCACCTACAAAAATGAATTTGTGAACTGGTTCACTATGGTTCATGTCGGTTCGGGTCTGGTTCACCCCGAACTAGTCCAGTTCTATCCTCAATTTGACTTCCCGATTCTTCCTCAAGTTTTATGAAGTTTTGGTCACTTGGAAGTTTTCAATTTCCCACGCTAACCCTTCTTTACTATTTTCTATGATTTAATTGGCTCAATTTTTTGGTATTGCTGCCGGTTCTCCTTCCGGTTTCTTTTGTCCAAGGAAACATGATCCACATACCTGTCTTCTTATAGTTCCAATTTAGGAGGGTATTTAAGATTGGTCTTTCCTCGGTTACCTGAAAGGGGTAAAAGGGAGGGGGTGAGTTCTACAACTCAATGAGCGGGTTGGGAGTGAGTTTTTAAAATCTCTTTAGTTTATCTAAACCATGCTAGGTTTATCATTTCCTTTAAAAAGAACTTTTCCTCAAATTCGGTTTTCAAAACCTTTTCCATTTTCAAATTAGGTGTGTTTAGCTCTCTTAGCCCATCCCCTTGCCTCGAGATGCATTTAGGAAACAAATCCATGCCCTTCATTAGGAAGGGTACATACATTCGTAGGTGCAGCACGTCCACTACACCCACTTATGGATCAGAGCGTCTTTACCGTCCATCAAGATAGATGCCTGTCCACTTCTACTTTAGGTCTGAGTGGAACATCCTATACGTCTGACCCTCAAACTCGAATACCACTTCGTGTTCGTATGAGGATGGAGACCTCATCCTGACCCCACCTCGGTCTCATGCGCAAGAAGCTTACAGAGCTTCAAGATCGACTGACACAACAAACTGCCCTTATCTCCACCATGTCGTCCAGTAGCCCTAAGGACCCATCACTACCCCCTAGGGCATCTTGATGGTCCTATACCACAAGTGCATGCACAAATAAAAGTTTTTCACATATGGCCATTATCTTTGGTGCCAACGGTCCAACAGCCCTGACGCTCAACCCGACATGTAGCTATTTCTCTAGGCCGGTCCATCAACCTAGCCCTAACGCACTACCACTAGTCCATTGAGCACTATCGATCCTGACTCGGTATCATGGCAAAATCACACAGCCAATTTCATTAGAAATTTTCATGGCTCTCTTTAATCAAGTTAATTTATGAGCTCCTGCTCGTGCCTACTGCACGTATTTTTCCAAAATTGGGCATTTTGCCCCATGAGTTCAAAAACCGAGGCGCATGGTCTATCTGAGCTATTTTAGCTCCTGTTAAGAAGATCTCCCAAATATTTTAAGCATTGGCAGACAGTCAGGGGAGAACACTTCTAACAAAAATCCATTTTTAACTCATCAACTGGGTGTGATGATATCTCCTATTACAATCGGTAGGCGGGTTTCTCCTTTCCTCAAGGAAACTCATCATACAACCGAGCATGATGTAAAATAATCCCACTCACAAGTTGTTTTTCATTTCTACATTACTCACCATCCCAATCGTGTATGATGTATAATTAAGCCCACTCACCCGGTGACCGTGACGCGTTCGTCCCGAGTTAGCTTCCAAGTACACGCTAGCTTTTCCTTTTTGGCATTTCGGTCTCTCATGTCCCTACATGATTTGGGTAACCTTATCAATTAAGATTTGTCATAACAGCCATCGTTTTCTCACATATGAACGACCAAATTTCATTTCTCCTTTTCTCACATAACAACCTAATTTTCCCCAAAAATTTCCCCCAATTTCTCCTTTTCAAATTGACCGAATTTCATTTCTTCAAATTGGTCATTTAATTGGGGTTAATTATTCCAATTGATGGTATGGATCAGTTCCTACACTTCCATATGATTCAATCAAGCTTTGAACCGCAACATTTGGGTCCGAATTGAGTCAAATGGAGCTTTGCCGGAAAAATGTTCGTAGAAAGAGAAAGCTTCAAAAGTTTACCGTCGGAGGTGCGGCGGTCCAAGCTCTCAATTGGGTGAGGTAGCTCTTGTCCTAAGATTACTTATATGATCAAGAATTGCTACAATTGATGTATAGTTGATGGTGAATTTAATCAGTGAAATTTAGCACTCTCTCTCTCTAACACCGATCTGCAACGATGGAGGAGAGTTGAATTGGCTTACCTTTCAGCACTATTGGGGCAGTGTGGTGTCACGCCCCGACCCGGTTTGGTTGGATCCCCATGAACAACCCGCCACTCTCCCGGTTTATTAAAGGGTTTCCCCTTATTATAATCCGTAAAGAGTAAGGCGTCCTTTAAACCTACACCATTTCCTGGAATAGCATAATCAAAACTGCATGAAATTTTAAACTTTACATACCTGTCTTACAGGCATCTTAGTTGATGGTCTTTTAAGGTAGACTTTTCGGGATTTCCTAAAAGGGATATAAGGGTGGGGGTGAGTACGACTACTTAATGAATGGGTTTTCAAAGGTCTACTTTTAACTTTTAAGAAAAACATTTATATGGAGTGTGCCATACTCCTTTCTTTTCAAAAAAATCCCTTCATTTAAAAATTTGGGTTTTTTCATTATTTCTTAGTTACTGGTGTATCATCACCCAACACACATCCTTCATGAAGGTTACACACATTCGCAAGTCAGTATCACTACTGAACCCACTAGTGGCTTTGAAGCGACTTTTCCAGCCACCCGGATAGAGCACAACCACTTATACCCTGGGAATGAGTGGATGTACGCGACATTCGACCCACAATCCCGAAATCACTTCTTGGTGTTCGTATGAGGACAGAGACCTCATCCAATCCCCACCCCGGTCTCATGCGCTTAGTGCTACTCCAAATTTCGCACAAACACCTGGAACGACGAACTGCCCTTATAGCCACCAGGTCGTCCAGTGCCCTTAGGACGCATCACTACCCCTCATGGGCGTCTTGATGATCCCGTACTCACAGTGCATGCACAAACAATGTTTTCTTATCAAGCCATGTAATTTGTGGTGCCACTAGTCCAATGGCTCCGACTCTCAACTCAACCCACAGTTGTTTGTCTTGAATGGTCCGTCGACCTGTCATGTCGCACTGCCGCTAGTTGACTGAGTATGTCGGTCCTATCTTGGTATCATGGCCAAACAATTCACTTATTAAGTTTTATGGCACATATATCATGTTCGTTTACGAGCTCCTGCTCGTGCCAACTAGCCTTGGGCCCACTGTACGAGATTTTCAAAAAACTAGGCATTCTAGCTCGCAAGTTCCAAAATCGAGGCCCCTGGCCTATAAGAGCTATTTGAGCTCCCGTCAAGAAGGTCTCCAAAATATTTTAAGCATTGGCACATAGTCAGGGGAGAACACTTCCGACAAAATAGGTTTTCACTGTCCATTATACCAACCTGTATAAGGACATCTCCGTTCATAATCGATGGACGGGTTTTCAACTTCCTTCGAGGAAGTTTCATCATACCAACCTGGTATGATCTACTTACAATTGGTAAGTAGTTTTTCCGCATAATTTTCACATCACTTTCTCTAAGTGGTGATGATTAAAATACCACTAAATAGTGGGTTTTTATAGCGAGGTACTTATCATCCCCTACCGGGTATGATATAAAATTTCCACTCACAACCGATAAGTGGTTTTTATCTTTAAGTTGTGCTAATCATCCCAACCGGGTATGATGTTATTAAACCCACTTACCCGTTAATGCCGTGAATTCCATTCAAACACTTCTAATTATTGAAATTGGAGTTGAAATTGAGTTTCTGCATGTTCATATGATTCTAAGAAACTTTGAATAGCAGATTTTAACGCCGGAACGAGCTCAAACGGAGCTTCGTCGGAAAATAGACTGTAGAATTGCATCAATTGATGCGGAATTGGATTAGAATTTCGTCATTGAAATTCGGCCGAGTCTCTCTCTAGCACCGATCGAAAATTGTAAAGGGGAGCCGAATTGGCTTACCTTTCAGTCCTAATTTAGCCGTGGAAAGGCTGAGGAAGTGTTAGGAGGGCTTGGTTTGGCCTTAGGAGGGCTTGAAATGGCCGATTTCAGCTTGGTCGAAATAGGGCACCTTCGGTCCGTCGGAGTTGCTTCACTATTCTATCATGTTGGCACTTCTCCAACGATTCTCGGATTGACTGGAGTTTGCTATCAGATAGCTGTCTTCTCCCCGGTTCTAAAGAGCCCGACCTTTGTTCAAGTCGAAGCTCTGGTTCGAGATTTACCGGGAAATGGAGTAGTAGAGAGAGAGAGAAGTGTTCAGGTGTGAGGAGAATGAAATGGGGATGAACTCTTTATATAGGCGTAAAACCCATGTATTAAATGAGCGAGATTTATTACTAGTATTAATATTGCCATAAATTATTGGTTTTAATTCCAATAATTTAATTTCGGTATTAATTCCAATAATTTAATTTGAGTATTAATTTTTTTGTATTAATTCCAATAATTTAATTTAGGTATTAAATTATTGATATTAATTATAATAATTAAATATATATATTAATTTATGGTTATTTATGATAAGGCGTACATAAAATTTTTTTACCAAAATTTTGGGTTACAAAAATAATTCATACTTCCCAGGAGGTCACCCATCCTCACGCTACTCTCGAGCACTTTGAAGTTCTTATGAAATCTAGTTCACCTGAACCAATTTGATTTTTATTTTCTAAAGTTTCTTAAATTTTTTTTCCAAGGTTTAATGAACCCTTTAGATCACCCGGAAGTTGTAAATTTCCGTATTGCATGTTCTCAAATGTAAACCGGTTCAGTTTTCTTACTCGATTTGACCGGTTCTTTTCCCGGTTTTTCTTAACTTAAAAGTGTGGGGTTTACAACTCTCCCCTCCTTTTAGGAGTTTTGTCCCCAAAACTTAACCAATATATTCCACATTAGGAATAATTTTCCTTAATATCAACTTGGGTTTTCTTGACATACTAACACTTTGATTGCTCTTTCGCTTAGTCCTCGTAATCATTCATCTACGGAATTTCTTTTCATTTATCATGCTTACTCCTTCCATGGTGTTATAATAATGAGGCATGTATGGCTCATTAATACAAATGTATATTCTTAGGTTCACATCTCCCTTTATTTAAGATAATGTTCTTCCTTTTGGGAATTTTACTCAAGATTTTAGGATTGGGAGTTCCAAGATGCCCAATCATTCCTTTGTCTAGTTATTCTCTTCATTGTTGAAACCCATAGCTCGATGTTCTTTCAAGCATTACATACTTGTTTTCACAGGTTTTTGTGTTATTATTCTTTCGTCCCAATTTAACCCATCCTTCATCCGTCATTGTTTACAACTTTGGTCAAATTTATATTTGACCTTGTTATGTTTACCAACTAACTCCTTCTTACTCGAGTTACATTTCACTCGGCATTGTTGGTGCTTATATGTCCCTTATGATATGACATAGTTCTGAACCTGTCTCAATCTATCAGACTTCTACAACACCTCTTTTAGGGTTGTTTCCAACTTTCCAGCCTTCTAGGGACTGTATAATTTCAACACTCCTTTCATCTGGTAGTATTCCTCAACTACCTTGACTGTTACCCAATTATCATTCGTATCTTGACAACATGTCTTACATAATCGTGTCAATTTTCCTTACCCACTCGTCCTTTCCCAACTTCTTTATTGGGTCTTTTTGGTGCCAATTATTTTGTTTCCCAATAGTTTACCAACAAACTGGGATTCTTTCCTTCTTAAGTCCTTGGCATTCCTTATTCAAGGGTTTTTCCTTTTTCCTTAATCCACTTTTACTTACTCATAATCACTTCATGATTCTTCATTCTATAATAATTGCTTTCGATCTATGTGTCGATTACTTTGCTTGGGAAGGTTCCCTCCTTCCGGTTTTGTTCTCTACCATGTCCCTTACAATAGAGATTTTCATTTTAGGAGTTACATGCTCAACCTCCTTATCATTCATTGTATGGTTCTTTCTCCCTTTCTTCGCACCCTTATCTTTGTTAGGGCATCTGTTTGCTTTGGATCCTTTTCTATCCACAAATTTTGTTTTATCCCTTATTCCTTAGATGGGATAATTCTGATTATTGGTTTTATTTCATGCATTCCACCCTATGCTCGGTCGTCCACTCTTTAAGCTTCATATGTGCGTGTGGACTATGACCCATCTTACCAATTGCGGTTATTCCTCCTTAGCCATATCTTATTTGGAGGACTTACTTTCCCAATGTTTCTCGAACATTCTTTACTTTATTACCTTAGTATGGGTTGTCCACTCATTCATACTTGTCACAACATCTTTTTGATGCTAACCCGTTAACTTATTTCCGTTTAAGGAGGGTTCACATCCTTCTTGTTTCAAAATCTCTTGTTCATCCTTAGTGAAGCTCACTTAACCGTCTCAAGACTTTAAACTAGAAATCCGATTTTGGTCATTAATTTCTTTAAGGATTTTCCTTCATTCTTCTTTTTCCAATGTTTTGGCCTTTTCACTTCTCCCTTCTTTGTCGTAGTTTAAATCCAGGATTCTCTCGAAGACCAATTCTTTAACTGTCTCCTGCTCTCCATTTTTTTTTGATCTAATCATCTGGGCAGCTGTATCACTCGTCCTTCATGCCCATCCTTTGTCCTTTATAGAGTGTAGTCTTTACTACATCTCAACCTTTCTTAGGGTTTTGTTTATTCTCTTTGGTCATCCCGTTTGTTACCTGTTTCTTCTTTCTACTCTATTCTCCTGAAATTATTGTTTAGTTCTCCTGCTCTCCCCAAGTAGGTCACACTGGGCCATCACGATACTTCCTTCCTTTGAAACATTTCCCAATTAAGGGTCGGTTTCTTGCACTCCACATTATGTCCATCCCTCTAAAGTTTACTTTCATAGTGTATTTCTTTATTGAGTGTTCAAATCTTCCTTGTTTTAATATTTCTTGATAATTATGTGAGAGGCTTGCCTATTATTTTTTTTCTTGGTTAATTTCACCTTTGGTTTTGTTAAGGATTTCTTTCATCCTTCTTTTCCCAAGTATTTGGCCTTTTTGCCCCTCTCTTCTTTGTTGGAACTCAAATTATGATTTTCCCGTGTATTAGTTTGTTAACTGCCTCGCCTCCACCATTCCTTTGATCTAAGTTTCTTAGGGCAGTTATTTCTCGAGTACTCTTGTCCTTAACGTCCATCTCACTGACCTTTTTATAGTGTAGCCCCTTCTGCTTCCTGGTCTTCCTTAGGGTGTCATTTGTTCCCTCTGACTATCTTATTTTAACGACTTGCTTTCTCTTGTCTTGTTGATCCGAACTTCCTATTTGACATAGTTGCTTTTTCCAAGGTGATTTATTCCTGTAATCCCAATACATCCCGTTTGTCATCAAATGTCCGTCTTGTCTTCTCTTGTGGATGCACTCCTTTCTTTGCTCCTAAATTGTTTGAATTTTCTTCTTAAAGGGGAATTCTCTTCAGCTATCCTTTGTTCTGTTTGTGGTTTTATTGAGGTCCTACCTTTACCCCTTTTTCCTTCTTACCACTTTGCTAAGATTTTGAAGAGTTTCCTCTTATCTGTGGTTGCAAATGGAGTCACGTTTCTTGGGATGGTATCCTTTCGGATTTCCTATAGTTGTGGGGTGTTTGTTCTTGGAAAATATTGTCCTAACTCCTGGTGATGTGGGACAGTTTTTCACTTCGTGTCCTATTCCCCTCTAGGTTAACTTGATTCCTATCCTTTTTAGGGTTGGGCACTTCTCCACGTAGTGTCCCTATCATTCATGCTTGTAATTACATGAAAATGAGTGGTTCCTCCTGGCGTTTTCTTGGGAATTGTTAGTTTTGGTGCTCCTTTGTCCTTAAGTCTGGATGTCACGCCCCGACCCGGTTTGGTCGGATCCCCGTGATCAACCCGCCACTCTCCCGGTTTATTAAAGGGTTTCCCCTTATTGTAAACCGTAAAGAGTAAGGCATCCTTTAACCTGCACCTTTTTCCTGGAATAGCATAATCAAAACTGCATGAAATTTTAAACTTTACATACCTGTCTTACAGGCATCTTAGTTGACAATGTTTAAGGGGAGGCTTTCCGGGATTTCCTAAAAGGGATATAATGGAGGGGGTGAGTACGACTAATCAGTGAATGGGTTTTTAAAAGCTTTTGACTTTTAAGTAAAACATTTATATGGAGTGTGCCAGACTCCTTTGTTTTCAAAAATCCCTTCATTTAAAAATTTGGATTTTTCCATTATTTCTTAGTTACCATGGTGTGTCATCATCCAACACACATCCTTCATCATGAAGGTTACACACATTCGCAAGTCAGTATCACTACTGAACCCACTAGTGGCTTCGAAGTGACTTTTCCTACCACCCGGATAGAAGTACAACCACTTCTACCCTGGGAATGAGTGGATACACGTGACATCCGACCCACAATCCTGAAATCACTTCTCCGGGTCCGTATGAGAACAGAGATCTCATCCCGTCCCCACCCCGGTCTCATGCGCTTGGTGCAACTCCAGATTTTGCACAAACACCTGGAACGACGAACTGCGCTTATAGCCACTAGGTCGTCCAGTTCCCTTAGGACGCATCACTACCCCTCATGGGTGTCTTGATGATCCCGTACTCACAGTGCATGCACAAACAATATTTTCTTATATTGCCATGTAATCTATGGTGCCACTAGTCCAACGGCCCCACTCTCAACTCAATCCGCAACTGTTTTTCTTGACTAGTTCGTCGACCTGTCATGTCGCATTGCCGCTAGTTGACTGAGCATGTCGGTCCTACCTTGGTACCATGGCCAAACAATTCACTTATTAAGTTTTATGGCACATATATCATGTTCGTTTACGAGCTCCTGCTCGTGCCAACTGGCCTTGGGTCCACTGTACGAGATTTTCAAAATCGGGCATTTAGCCCTCAAGTTCCAAAACCGAGGCCCCTGGCCTATCAGAGCTATTTGAGCTCCCGTCGATAAGGTCTCCCAAATAGTTTAAGCATTGGCACACAGTCAAGGGAGAACACTTCCGACAAAATAGGTTTTCACTGTCCATTATACCAACCGGTATAAGGACATCTTCGTTCATAACCGATGAACGGGTTTTCAACTTCCTTCGAGAAAGTCTCATCATACCAACCAGGTATGATCTACTTACAACTGGTAAATAGTTTTTTTCGCTTAATTTTCACATCACTTTCTCTAAGTGGTGATGATTAAAATACCACTAAATAGTGGGTTTTTATACCGAGGTACTTATCATCTCCTACCGGGTATGATATAAAATTTCCACTCACAACTGGTAAGTGGTTTTTATTTTTAAGTTGTGCTCATCATCCCAACCAGGTATGATGTTAGTAAACCCACTCACAACCGGTAAGTGGTTTTTATCTTTAAGTTGTGTTCACCATCCCAGCCGGGTATGATGTTAGTAAATCCACTCACAACCGGTAAGTGGTTTTTATCTTTACGTTGTGCTCATCATCCCAACCGGGTATGATGTTAGTAAACCCACTCACAACTGGTAAGTGGTTTTTATCTTTACGTTGTGCTCATCATCCCAACCGGGTATGATGTTAGTAAACCCACTCACCCGTTAATGCCGTGAACTCCACTAGACTGGTTCTTTGTATTCACGCGAGCTTGTCCTCGCTGACGTTCCCGATATTTCACGTTCGTGCACGATATGAACAACCTCGTTCATTATTACTCGGCATAATAGCCTTCATTCATTTCCAATAAATGAGAAAACCCAAACTTTTAGTTATTTGCAATTAGGTCCCTAAAGTTATTTCTCTTTAACTTTAAGTCCCTAATTTCGGTTTTTCCTCAAATTGAGTCCCGTAACTTTTAAAATTTATCATAGGACCTCAATTTATTCAATTTCACCAAAAAAGGGGTTTAATTTCCCAAATTTCCAATTTGGTCCCCCAATTTTTTCAAAATTACCATTTTGCCCTTGTTTTACAAAAATGGTAAGTTTTGCCCCAAAATTCCAAAATGCCTCAATTGGTCCTCCAACATTATTTTCATGCCCAATTGACCCTCAATTTCATAAAATTGTATTTTGGCCCTTTGAATTTCAAAAATCCCCAATTTTCCCCCAATTCAAACTTCTTAACACCGCCGAATTGGATTTCATCAAATTGACCCATCAAACGTTTCCAATTGTTCAAATTGAAGTTGAAATTGAGTTTCTACATGTTCATACGCTTCTTCAGAAATGTGAATCGCAAGTTTTAATGTCGGGACGAGCTCAAACGGAGCTTCGCCGAAAAATGAACTATAGAGAGATAAAGGTTCGATTACTTACCGGTGAAGGCACGACGGTTTGAGCTTTCGATCTAGACAGATAGCTCTCATCCTGAGGTTCATCCTAGAATAAAAAATCGCATCAATTGATGCAGAATTAGATTAGAATTTTGTCATTGAAATTTGGTCGATTCTCTCTCTAACACCGATCAAAAATTGTAAAGGGGAGCCTAAGTCGGCCGTGGAAAGGCTGAGGAAGTGTTGGGAGGGCTTGAAATGGCCGATTTCAGCTTGGCCGAAATAGGGCAGATTCGGTCCGCCAGAGTTGCTTCACTATTCCATCGTGTCGGCGCTTCTCCAACGATTCTCGGATTAACTGGAGTTTGCTATCAAATAGCTGTCTTCTTCCTAGTTCTAAAGAGCCTGACCTTTGTTCAAGTCGAAGCTCTAGTTCAAGCTTTAACAGGAAATGGAGCAGTAGAGAGAGAGAGAGAAATGTTTAGGTGTGAGGAGAATGAAATGGTGATGACCTCTTTATATAGGCGTAAAACCCGTTTATTAAATGGGCGAGATTTATTACTAGTATTAATATTGCCATAAATTATTAATATTAATTTCAATAATTTAATTTTGGTATTAATTCCAATAAATTAAATTTTGGTATTAATTCTAATAATTTAATTTCGATATTAAATTATTTGTATTAAGGCCTACATACAAATTTTTTGACCGAAATTTTGGGTTACAAAAAAATTTCATACTTCCAAGCTTAACTTTAAAGTTTTTATGGAATCTAGTTCACCTGAACCACTTTGGTTTTTGTTTTCTAATTTGTCTTAAATTTGTTTTCCAAGGTTTAATGAACCCTTTGGATCACCCGAGAGTTGTAAATTCCCAACTTGCCCGTTCAAAAATAATCGGGTTTGTGAACTGGTTCTGAATCCTCACTTGGTTTGACCGGTTCTTTTCTTGGTTTTCCTTAGCTTAAAAGGGCGGGTTTTACACTGAATACCGTTAGAGTTTTTTTTTGGAGTCTTCCTTAAGATCATATCGTTTGAGAGATAGGGTTTTCTAGGAATTTGGAGTACTTTATTAATAGAGTAGTACAGTATGTTGGGGATTTTGGCCCTATTACAAAAAATGGTCACCAAATAACTAGGGAGCTACGAGATTCTTAATAAGCATCCTCGTATGTAAGGTTATATGCCCCATTTTATGGCTATATTAATTCTAATAATTTAATTTAGGTATTAAGTTATTGGTATTAATTATAATAATTAAATATATATTAATTTATGGTTATTTATGGTAAGGCATACATAAAAAATTTTTACCAAAATTTCGGGTTACAAAAATAATTCATACTTCCTAGGAGGTCACCCATCCTCACACTACTCTTGAGTAAGCACGCTTAACTTTGAAGTTCTTATGAAATCTAGTTCACCTGAACCGACACTGAGAGACGAAAGCTAGGGGAGCGAATGGGATTAAATACCCCAATAGTCCTAGCCGTAAACGATGGATACTTGGCGTTGTGCGTATCGACCCGTGCAGTGCTGTAGCTAACGCGTTAAGTATCCCGCCTGGGGAGTACGTTCGCAAGAATGAAACTCAAAGGAATTGACGGGGGCCCGCACAAGCGGTGGAGCATGTGGTTTAATTCGATGCAAAGCGAAGAACCTTACCAGGGCTTGACATGCCGCGAATCCTCTTGAAAGAGAGAAGTGCCTTCGGGAACGCGGACACAGGTGGTGTATGGCTGTCGTCAGCTCGTGCTGTAAGGTGTTGGGTTAAGTCCCACAACCAATTTGGTTTTTGTTTTCTAAAGTTTCTTAAATTTCTTTTCCAAGGTTTAATGAACCCTTTAGATCACCCGGAAGTTGTAAATTTCCATATTGCATGTTCTCAAATGTAAACCGGCTCGGTTTTCTTACTCGGTTTGACCGGTTCTTTTCCCGATTTTTCTTAACTCAAAAGTGTGGGGTTTATAGTGGGGGTGTCGGGGAGGCTTGCTTGGAGGAGGTCTAAATTTGGCCGAATTCAGCTCGGCCAAAACTGGGCAGCTCCATTATGTAAGAGTTGCTTCACTATTTTATTTCGTTGATGCTTCTCTGACGGTCCTCAGGTTGAAAGGAGGTTTCTGTCAGGTAGCTAACTTTCCCCGGAGTATGTAGGACCCGACCATGCCTTCTAAGGCTAAGAAAACTGCCCAAGTCGGAGCTCTAGTTTGAGCTTCACCGGAAAATGGAGTTGTAAACCATGCACTTTGAAGTTAAGGAAAATCGAGGAAAGAACTGGTCAAATCGAGTGAGAAAAAAATGAACCAATTTACAAACCCAATCAATAGAGAACGAGCAATTTTGGAAATTTACAACTCTCGAGCGACCTAAAGAGTCATAAAAAAACCTTGTAAAAGGACCTTAGGACAATTTGGGGGAGAAAACTAGACCGGTTCAGGTGAACCAAATCCGAGCCGGAGTGAACCGGTCATTTCCAAAGAAAAAACTGAATTGGTTTATGAACCAGAACTGATAGAGAATGGACAAAACGGGAAATTTATGGATCCCGAGTGTCACAAAAATCACGAAAAAGGACTTTAGGATGAATTGGAGATGAAAACCAAACTAGTTTAGGTGTACCGGATCCGAACCATATTGAATCGGTTTGGGCGAATTCGAACTACTATTGAACCAAATGCTAAATTCATTTTTCTACGTGGCTTAGAAAATTCAAATTGGAGAATTGAGGACCCCATTGGATAGAGAATGAATTTAGAAAATTTTAATTTTGGAAAACTCGGTCGAATCGGGCTTGAACCGGCTGGTTTAAGCTTTGAACCCGGTTTGAACCAGTTCGGAATAGTGTTGTCTTCTTCCTTCAGATGACATCAATGTTTACTCACCGAAAAATTGAACCATCACCTACAAAGAGGAATCTTTTCCATTCAGTACGTTTCAGGCCATCAATGACTATCATAAAGGTGCCAAACGAACGACCGATGAGTCCTCGAGTTCCCTATATAAATAGCCCATTTCCATTGATCCTCCACACCTGAAAACCTCACCCTCTCTCTAAACTAATCAGTTTTCTCACAAATCTCAAACCAGAGCTCTAATATAGGGTCTTTTTTAAGCCAAAGAAGGCATAGTCGGGTTCCTTAGACTCGGGGAGAAGTTAGCTACACGGTAGTAGTCTCCAATTGCTTTGAGGGTCATCGGAGAAGTGTTGATGTGATCGTACAGTGAAGTAGCTCCGGTGGAACAAAGGTGCTCTATTTCCGTTGAGCTGAAATCAGCCAATTCAAGACCTCTTCAGGCCAAACCAAGCTCTCCCAACACCTCCTCAGCCCTCCTACAGTCGAATTAGTGCAAAAAGGTAAGCCAATTTGGCTCACCTCTATGAATTCTGGGCAGATTTTCACTAACTAAATTCTCCCTCAATTCTACATGAATTGTGGTGATTCTTGATCCTGGGAATAACCTCATGATGAGAGCTATGTGCCTAGATTGAAAGCTCGGACCACCGTGCCTTCGACGGTAAGCTTTCGAAGCTTTCTTTTTCTACGTTCAATTTTTTTGGCAAAGCTTGTTCCGGCGTCAAATCGTGCGATTTAAAGTGCAATTGAATCATATGAAGGTGTAGGAACTCCAATCTAACTTCAATTTCAACAATTAAACTCATTTGATCGGTCAATTTGATAAAATCAAATTCGAGTGAGTTTGAAGGTTGAAATTGAGGACTAAACTGCAATTTCATATAATTGAGGGCCAATTGGACATGATAAAGATGTTGGAGGACCAATTGGGCAACTTTTGGAAATTTTGGGCTAAAACTTACCATTTTTGTAAAGTAGGTGAAAAATGGTAATTTTGGAAAAATGGGGGAGCAAATTGGGAATTTGGGAAACTTGAACCCCTTTATGTAATTTTGAATAAATTGATGTCTGAAAGTATAATTTTGAAATTTCGGGACTCAATTTGGGGGAAAATCGGCATTTGGTACCTAAAGTAAAGGAAAAAGAACTTTAGGGACCAAATTGCAAATATTTGAAAAGTGGGGTATTTTATTCATTCAAAATGAATGAATGCTATCAAGCCAAAGAATAATGAACAAGGATGTTCATACGATATAGGAACACGAGGTATTAGGAACACTAGCTAAGACAAAGCTTACGAGGAGACAAAAGCCGATTAAGAAGAATTCACGACATTCAAGGGTTTGTGGGATTTTTATATCATACTCGATTGGGATGATAAGCACCTCAAAAATGAAAACTCACTACTCAGTGATATTTTAACCATCACACTTGAGAGAAGTGATGTGGAAATTACACGGAAAAACAATTTACCTGTTGTATGTAGATCATACCTAGTTGGTATGATAAACTTCCTGAAAGGAAGTAGAAAACCTGCTTATCGGTTATAAACGGAGATGTCCTCACACTTGGTTGGTGTGATGGACAAATTAAAAGATTATTTTGTCGGAAGTGCTCACCCCTAACTATGTGCCACTGCTTAAACTTTTTGGGAGACCTTCTTGACGGGTGCTTGAATAGCTCATATAGGCTAGAGTCCTCGATTTCGGAACTTTGGGGCTAATATGCCCGATTTTGAAAATCTCGTATAGTGGGCCCAAGGCAAGTTGGCACGAGCAGGAGCTCGTAAAAAAATGCAAGTTTAAGCCATGAAAACTTAAAATGAATGATTTGTTTGGACATGGTACCAAGATAGGATTGACACACTCGATGGATTGGCAGCAGTGCGGCGTGATAGGTTGACAGGCCAGTAAAGACAAACAGCTATAGGTCAAGTTGAGGGTCGGAGTCGCTGGACCAGTGACACCACAGATTAAATAGTTTCTTTACTGGGTTGAGGGTTAGATGTCGCATACATCCACTCATTCTTAGGGCAGAAGTGGACGTTCTTTTATCTAGGTGGCCGGTAAGGTCGCTTTGACACCACAAGTGGGTGCAGTAGACGTGCTGCCCAATGAATGTGTGATCCCTTCATTATGAAGGGCATGTGTTGGTCGCTAAACACATTGTTTGTGGATGATGATGAAGAAATACCTTTGAAAACCGAGAAAACAATGAAGAAATAATTTAAAGAAAATAAGGAGTCTGGAACATTCCAATTTAAAAACCGTTTTATTGAAAGTTTATATTTTTTAAATACCCATTCACTGAGTTGTAGAAACTCACCCACCCTTTTTATCCCTTTTCAGGAAATAGAGTAATGACTAGGGATAACACTAGGCCTTACCCTCTGTTAGGTATGCTTAACTTTCTTAAGCTTGTATCTTATTTGATATATGTTATTCCAGGGAATTAGGTTGAGATTATGCCTAGCTCCTCTTGAATTAAAGAAGGGGGAAACCCCTCTTGAACCAAGAGAGCGGCGGTTGTTCACGGGGATCTGACCAAACTGGGTCGGGACGTGACAACTTGAGTGGTATAAGAGCTAAGTTCCCTTTAAACATTATAAATATTATGCCCTGACATTAATTAAACTTTAACTATCGTGTAGGAATGATAATCCCTAGGAAGTTTGCGGTGAAATCCATCCCTCGATCCATAACCCTGAAAAAGACACCCAACCCAAGGGAAGAGGCCATTCAAAGATTCTTAAAGGGCGTGAAAAGAGTTCCCAAGGACATGGTGGAAGACTACCAGAAGGTGGTAGGAGCCCTATTGGAACCAAAAGGCATCACCTAACCTCATCTAAGATAAGAGGAACCTGTACCTCCTCCTAGGAGCCCAACCCTTCCTCCAGCCCTACAATAATGGGAGAGGAATCCCACCGAGAAGGAGGCCTAGGATAACTACTGGGATGTGTATGCCACCTTCACAAAGGTACACCAAGTACCTCTACCTATTCAACCTGATTTTAATCCCTCCCAATGGATGAAGTGGACCTATGAGTGTGAGGTCGAGGTACTAAGGCGATACATACTAAAGGCCATTCATGAGATTCATCATATAAGGGAATATGAGTGGACCCAACTAATTCCTCAAAGCCCTCTGATCAAGAATCCCACAACCACTCTAGGGCTAACTCTCAGCCTATGACCCCAAGGGATTATGGGGTAGAAAATTTTGTAATAAGCCAAGTATGGCAAGAAAATTTCTTGAATGAATGAAGTGAGATTTTTCTTGATAAAATTTATGAGTTTCCATGATAAATTCAAACAATAAGTGTACGCTAGTCAACATAAAAGGATAGAAAATCACCCAAAGAAGGAAAACAAGTATTTCTAGTTAACCTTAAATTTTAAAAATTTTCCTCAAAGTACAAAGAAATTTGGCAAGAAAGTACTCTTAGAGTTCACAAAAGAAGATAAATTCTAATTATAGGAAAGAAGAATAAAGTTAGAACAAAAAAGAAGGTAAGCATCTAAGAGCAAAGGATTAACGAGTTAAGGAAGGGTTCAAAGAATAAGCGTAAAGAAAACAAATAGGCTATTCGAAAGAAAACCAAAGCAATGGAAGTCGATCAGAAAGAAAGGAAGAAAGTTAAAAAAAAGCATAGAAGATGTTAAGACAAGTAAGATAGGACAAGGAAAAGAGAAGAGAAAAGAAGTATGATAGAAAGAAAACTCTAAGAATAATACCAGCACTTGGAAAAGAGCTACGATACGCACCCTTAGGAACCCAATAGTAATAAAGGACTTGTTTGGAGATAAGGATGGGAAACCAAAAGGAAGACCCTATATCGGAGCTCTGGTTCGAGCTTCGCCGAAAATTAGAGCAGTTGAAAGAGAATGGAGTTTTTAGGTGTGGAGATGATGAATGAGGAGGGTCTCTTTATATTGGAAGCTCGAGGACTTCTTAGAAATCCGATTGGCGCTTTAATGGTGGTCATTCATTGCCTAAAACTTCCCGGCCGAAGACTTTTCAGCTTCATCGATGCTGCTTGATTTTTCGGTGAGTGAACAGTGTTGTCATCTAAAAGAAGAAGACGACACTATTCCGAACCGGACCGAAATGGTCCGAACAGGGATCAAAGCTTAAACTAGCTGATTGAGGCCTGATTCAACCGAATTTTTTAAAATTAAAAATTTCTAAATTCATTTCAAATCTTAAATTTGAATTTTTTAAGCCACCTAGAAAAATTAATTTAGCATCCGATTCAATAGTGGTTCAAATCGGTTTAATCTTGTTTGGAGCTGGTTCGCCTGAACCGGTTATGTTTTCATCTCCAAATCATCCTAAAGTCCTTTTTTATGACTTTGTAACTCTTTAGGTTACTCGGGATCCATAAATATCCCGATTTTCCCTTTCTCTATCGGTTCCAATTCATAAACCAGCTCAGTTCATAAACTGATTCAATCTTGTTGGATTTGGTTCATCTGAACCGGTCTAGTTTTTTTCTTCCAATTTGTTCTAAGGTTATGTTCCAAGGTTTAATGAATCCTCTGGGTCACTCAGGAGTTGAAATTTCCAAAATTGTCTGTTATTTGATGATCGGTTTGTGAATCGGTTCGGTGTTTCCCACATGGTTTGATCAGTTCTTTTCCTGATTTTTCCTTAATTCAAAAGGGTGGGGTTTACAACTCTCCCCTCCTTTTAGGAGTTTTGTCCACAAAACTTAATTAGTACCCTTTGCACGAGGAACAATTTCCTTTGATGTCAACTTGGTGTTTGCTTAATGTGCAAACTCTTCTCTTGTTCTTTCAATTTGCCCTTTATATCATTCATTTAAGAAATTTCTTTTCCTTTATATTATTTACTCCCTCCATGGAGTTTATCATAATTAGACATACCTTACTTAAGGGTATATCCTTAGATTCACATCTTTCTTTACTTAAAGCAACATTTTCCCCTTTGAGGTCCTATACTCAGGATTGGGAGTTCCAAGATACCTAACCATTTCCGTGTCTAGTTAACCTCTTGGTCGTTGAAACCCTTAGCTCAATGTTCTTTAGAGCGTTACATACTTGTTTTCACGGGTTTCCTTGTTATCACCTTTTCGTCCTATTTTGACTCTTCCTTCATCCATTGTTCATTACAATTTTAGTCCAAATTTTATGTATGGCCTTGTCATGATTACTAACTGACTCTTCCTTATTTTGAGTGACATTTTCCTTGGGACTGTTGGGCTTACATGCCCCTTACAACATGACATTTTCTAGATCTTGTCTCTATGTCCATTAGATTTCCAAAACACCTCCTTTAGGGTTGTTCCCAACTTTCCAACCTCTTAGGGATTGTATTCCCCGACTACCTTTAATCATTCATTGACCTTAATTTCTTGGTTCACCCTTTACTTTTCTATTCGAGGTATCCCCGACTGTTTGGTCTTATTTCATATACTTTTCATCATGCCTACTCTATTACTCTTCTTTAGAGTGTAGTCTCCACTACTTCCCAGTCCTTCTTGGGGTCTCCTTGACCCTCCTATTGCTACTAGTTGCTTCCTTCTTTTCTAGGTTTGTTGGAAATCTCAAATTGGCTTCTTTGCTCTCCCAATCAATTAACACCTTGGCTATCCTGACATATCCTTAACCACTTATGGTTCTTTATGAGGTTCTTTGTGTCGGTTTAAGCCTTTTAGGATCCATCTGGTGGTTCCTTAGCTTTGGATCTTCCCTTTTTGAGGTCACTTCTTACTTGTATCCTCTACCTAAAGATTCCTATCCTGGTTCAACCTCTCTAACGTCCTACCCTTAGACCCAAAATACTTCATGTCCATATTAGGATGAAGACCTTATCCTAGTCTCGTGCACATGAAGCTCAAACATAGAAGCTTTAGAAAGCCCCAAAACAGTAGCCTCATGTAGTCCAAAACCGAAACTCCGTGGAGTACAAATACAGAACTCCGTGGAGTACAAACATAGAACTCCTTAACTAACTGGTATGACAAGAAACACAAACCCAGTAGCTTCTCTTTACCTTATCGCCACGATGTCATCCAGTAGCCCTGAGGATGCATCATTACCCCTCTTGGGCATCTTAATGGCCCCAAACCTCAAGTGCATGTACAAACAAAGTTTTCCTTAAAAGCTATTTAATCTTTGGTGCCACTGGTCCAACGGCCCTGACCCTCAACTCAACCTGCTGCTGTTTGTCTTGACTGGTCCATTGACCTGTCATGTCTCACTACCGCTAGTCTATCGAGTATGTCAATCCTGTTGATCCTATCTTGGTACCATAGCCAAACAATTCATTTACTTAAGTTTTCATGGCTTAGAATAATGTTTGTTTATGAGATCCTGCTCGTGCCAACAAGCCTAGGGCCCACTATTCAAAATTTTTAAAATCGGGCATATTAGCACCCAAGTTCCAAAACTGAGGCCTCCGACCTAACTGAGCTATTCGAGCTCCCGTAAAAAAGGTCTCCCAAAATCTTTAAGCAGTAGCACACACTCAAGGGAGAGCACTTCCGACAAAATATACTTTTCAACTGTCCATCATACCAACCGAGTATGAGGACATCTCTGCTCATAACTAATGAACGAGTTTTCCACTTTCTTTGAGTAAGTTTCATCATACCAACTTGGTATGATCTACTTACACCGGTAAGTAGTTTTTCCGCATGATTTTCACATCACTCCTATCAAGTGGGATGTTTAAAATACCACTTACCAGTGGGTTTTCATTTTCAAGGTGCTTATTATCCTAACAGAGTATGATATAAAAATCCCACTCACAACTGGAAAGTGATTTTTAGATTAATTTGCTCATCACCCTAACCGGGTATGATGTTAAATGTCTCACTCACAACCAGTAAGTAGGTTTTCCTTAAAAGAAAGTGCTCATCATCCCAACCGGTATGATGTATAAGATTCCCACTCACAACCGATAAGTAGGTTTTCCTTAAATAAAAGTGCTCATCATCCCAACTAGTATGATGTATAAGATTCTCACTCACAACTGGTAAGTAGGTTTTCATTAAATAAAAGTGCTCATCATCCCAACCGGGTATGAAGTGTAAATTAGCCCACTCGATAAGTGGTTTTTAGTTTAATTCGCTCATCACCCCAACCCGGTATGATGTTAAAAGTCCCACTCACCTGTTAACCATGATGTGTTCATCCTCGGTTGGTTTTCCAAGTTGATGTGAGCTTTCTCTTGCTAGCGTTCCGATCACACTTGTCCCGTCGAAGGTGCGATGGTCTGATCTTTCTATCAGGAAAGGTAGCTTTCTTCGTAAATTACCTTCTAGGATCAAGAATTCCTACTATTAATCTTTCAGCTTCGTTGAGATCATATGAGGGTTGTGGGGATGTTGGGAGAGCATGGTTTGGCTAGAGCAGGGCTGAATTCAACCAATTTTAGCTAGGCCGAAATAGAGGAGCTTCGGCCTGCCGGAGCTACTTCACTGTTTGATTATGTCAGCACTTCTTTGGCTATCTTGGGATCGAATGGAGGTTGCTATCAGATAGCTAACTTCCCCCCGGAGTCTAAAGACTCCGACCTTTGCTTCTGAGGTTGAGAAAAATGCCCTAGTCAGAGCTCTGGTTTGAGCTTCACCGAAAAATGGAGCTGAAGAGAGAGAGAGAAGAGTTTTCAGGTGTGATGAGGATGGATGAGGATGAACTCTTTGTATAGGTGTAAAATTGTTTATTAAATGGGAAAAATTTATTAATACATTATGGGTATTAATGATGCCATTATTCTCATTAAATTAGAAATTGATAGGTATTTATTAGTATTAAATCCAATAATTGATTGTAGGTATTAAATTATGTGTATTAATACCAATAATTAAATATATGTATTAATTTATGGTTATTTATGGTAGCGGGTATGATTACTAATTAAACCAAATTCATATAATTATCTCATTATTTTCACCTAAGGGAATTTACTAGGTATTTATTTATTTTGATCAAAACAACACTTTTCATTTTATTTATTTCAATTATATAAATTGAATTTCAAACTTATAATATAATTCCATAATAAAATTTCACCGAAATTTTGGGTTACTGTTTTAACTTTGGAGTTCTGATGAGATCCAATGCATTAGTGCTAGTATATATTTTTTTTAATTTTGGGTTACTAAAAGCACAGTGTAACAACTATTCCCCACATTTTTAGGAGTTTTGTTCCCAATACTCATGCAATATTTTTCTCTACTTCTTACCTTTTTTATGCACTTATGTGGTTTCATTTTCAATAACTTTCTACTACACCTTAGGCATTGGAGAACTTTTAGGGTGGTCTTCTTATGGGAACAAAATGTTGGGTAATGTTGGCTACATCAGTCCTAGTTTTCTTAGTTCCTGTCTTGGGAGCCATCTGAAAATTTTAAAACTTTCTCTTAGTTACTAAGTTATATAGTATTGATAATGTATTCGAATAAACATGCTCTAATACTACTAAAGTTGTCATGCCGTGACCCGGCTTGGTCGGTTTCCCATGAGTAACCCGCCACTCCCTTTAGTTCGTAAAGGGTTTTGCCCTTTTCTAAACCGCGAGGAGTAAGGCATCTTTTTTTCCTAGTCTGTCCTAGAATAACATTATACAAAATTGATAATCCTTTAAACATACATACCTATCTTCACAGTTCCCACACAGGGAGGTCTTGAAGTTTGCTTTTTCTCTTAGTTACCTGAAAGGGGTAAAAGGGAGGCGGTGAGTTCTATAACTTAGTGAGTGGGTATTGGGAGTGAGTTTTCATAAACAAAACAACTTTAATCAGAGTGTGTCAATCTCCTTATTTCCTTTTAGAATATTCTTTCCTCAAATACTTATTTTTAAAACCTTTACTCTACAAGGGTGGCATTTTCTTTCAAAATTTCTTTCCCTAACCTCATTCCAAGGTTTTCCATTTCTTTTTCCAAGGATTCTCAAATCCTTCCCAAGGTTTTCTTAACCTTTTTCCCATTTCCACATTAGGTGATTTTAACAAACAACACATGCCCTTCATTAGGAAGGGTACACACATTCACGAGATGTAGTTACATCGACTACACCCACTTGTGGATCATAGCATCTTTATCATCCACTCTGATAGAAGTCCCTGACTTCTACCCAGAATCTGAGTAAACGTCTCGACGTCCTACCCTCAGACCCAAAATACTATGTGTCCATATTAAGATGGAGACCTTATCCTAGTCTCGTGCACATGAAGCTCAAACATAGAAGCTTTAGGAAGCCCCAATCATATTAGCTTCATGGAGTCCAAACACAAAAACTTCGTGGAGTACAAACATAGAACTCCGTGGAGTATAAACACAGAACTCTGTGACTAACTGGTATGACGAGAAACACAAACCAGTAGCTTCTCTTTCCCTTATCACCACCATGTCATTTAGTTGCCCTTAGGACACATCACTACCTCTCTTGGGCGTCTTAATGGTCCTGAACCTCAAGTGCATGCATGCACAAACAAAGTTTTACTCAAAAGCCATTTAATTTTTGGTGCCACTAGTCCAACAGCCCTGAGTTCAATTCAACCTGCTGCTATTTATCTTGACTGGTCCGTCGACCTGTCATGTCGCACAACTGCTAGTCTATCGATCAACCAAGTATGATCAACTTTCACCAGTAAGTAGTTTTTACATGTGATTTTCACATAACTCCTCTCAGGTGTGATGTTTAAAATACTACTTAGTAGTGGGTTTTCATTTTTGAGGTGCCTATCATCCCAACCGGGTATGATATAAAAATCCCACTCACAACCAGTAAGTGGTTTTTAGATTAATTTGCTCATCACCCCAACCGAGTATGATGTTAAAAGTCCCACTCACAACTGGTAAGTAGGTTTTCCTTAAATACAAGTTCTCATCATCCCAATCGGTATGATGTATAAGATTCCCACTCACAATCGATAAGTAGGTTTTCCATAAATAAAAGTGCTCATCATCCCAACCGGTATGATGTATAAGATTCCCACTCACAACCGGTAAGTAGGTTTTCATTAAATAAAAGTGCACATCATCCCAATCGGGTATGAAGTGTAAATTAGCCCACTCACATCTGGTAAGTTGTTTTTAGTTTAATTCGCTCATCACCCCAACTGAGTATGATGTTAAAAGTCCCACTCACCCGTTAACCATGACGTGTTCATCCTCGGTTGGTTTTCCAAGTTGACGCGAGCTTTCTCTTGTTGGCGTTCCGATCACACTTGTCCTGTCGGAGGTGCGACGGTCTGAGATTTCTATCGGGAAAGGTAGCTCTCTTTATAAACTACCTTCTAGGACTAAGAATTCCTACTATTGACCTTTCAACTTCATTGAGGTCATTTTAGGGTTGTGGAGATGTTGGGAGAGCTTGGTTTGGCCAGAGGAGGGCTGAATTCTACCAATTTTAGCTAGGCCGAAATAGGGTAGCTTCGGTTTGCTGAAGTTGCTTCACTATTTGATTATGTTGGCACTTATTTAGCGATCCTCGGATTGAATGGAGGTTTCTATCAAATAACTGACTTCCCACAGAGTTTAAAGAGCCCAACCTCTCCTTCTGAGGTTGAGAAAAATGCCCAAGTGGGTCCTCTAGTTCAAGCTTCACCAGAAAATGAAGCAGTAGAAAGAGAGAGGAGTTTTTAGGTGTGATTCCATAAAAAATTTTGATTGAAATTTCGGGTTACTAAAATAAATGGTGTGAAAACTATTAAGGAGGTGCAACACGAATATTTCCCAGGAGGTCACACATATAATTTGGTGGGTACATCCATAGAATTTTCTTTTACTCGTATTTCATCACAAGTTTTATTAGAAATTTAAATTTTATTATAATGCAAATGAATTATAGGTTTTTTTGGTTATATTGGTCTAGAGGAGCTATGGTAAGTACTAACTATAGTACTAGGTTAATCCTGTGCTTCCTTTTGGTTGAGGTTGTATACTCGGGTTGGTACTCTTGACATAGTGGTTATGTCTTGTCCTTCGTCTAGTGCCCTTGGGTTTCTTTGAGGTGGTGGATGGTCACTTCATTGGGTATTACCTCAAAGGGCTAGACAACTCTTTGCAAAGTGTCAGAGCTGTTCGCATTCGAAACAGGCTCGACATGACCCTTCATGATGTTTCTCCTTTGTGGGGTTGTACTTGTCTCTCTTTGAGCAAGATAATCGTCATTTCTCCTAAAAGACCCCATTCTTATCACCCATTTTGTCTACTAGGCTCCTTTTGACCTCTCTAGTTGCTCTGTCCTTCCTATTCCTTTCGACTGGCTTATTCTATCCGACGACGTCTTGTTTGTATAGACATTCACACTCATGGGCCATGCTAATGATGACAGCCAAATCCGTGGGGCATCCTAGTACTCCCATCCGGTATCTTATATCCATGCTGAGACCGTCCATGAAACCGTTGGCAGATATCTACCGGTTCGGCTAAGCCTAGAGCAAAAGGCCTTAACTAATTAAACTTAGTCTCATATTTCGATATGAAGTTAAACCCTTGTTGTAGTCAGAGAAAATCCTGCTTCTTCTCATTAATTAGGTGAGGGGCTAGGTACTCCTCCACATATATCTCCTCAAACTGCTCCCAAGAGGGTGTGAAAGTGTAAACCCCGTCCTTTGATAATGAGAAAACTAATGAAAGAACTGGTCAGTTTTGAATTTTTAAAACCAAAACGGTCTACAAGCTCAATTATTAGAAAACGATGCAAATTGATGATTTACAACTTCCAGGTAACTCAAAATGGTTCAAAAATCTTGGAAAAGAACCTTAGGATGAAATGGGGAAGAAAAACTAGATCGGTTCAAGAGAACCGGGTCCGAACTGGATAGAACCGATTTAAGAACCGAACCAGTTTATGAATCAAAATCTATAGAGAGTTGATAATTCGGAGAATTTATGGACCCTAAGTGACCTAAGGAGTCACAAAAGTCATGAAAATGGACTTGTGAAGGAATTGGATATGAAAACTCATTTGGATTGAATCCGTTTTGACCGGTTTGAATCACTATAGGACCAAATGCTAAATTCATTTTTCTAGGTGGCTTAAAAATTTCAAATTTGGGATTTGAGACCACCATTGGATAGAAAATGAATTTAGAAATTTTTAGATTTGAAAAACTCAGTCGAATGGGGGGTGAACCGGCTAGTTTAAGCTTTGAACCCGGTTCGGACTGGTCCGAAATAGTGTCATCTTCTTCCTTTAGATGACAACACTGTTCCCTCTTCGAAAAATCGAAGCAGCGCCAACGAAGAGGAAACATCTCCATTCAATACGTTTTCGGCCATCAATGCCTATAAAAAAAGTGCCAATCGGATGGCCAAGATGTCCTCAAGGTTCTTATATTAAGACCCCCACCCCATTCATCCTCTCCACACCTGAAAAACTCACTCTCTCTATGTTTCCCAGCGAAGCTCAAACCAGAGCTCCGATATAGGGTCATTTCTTAGCTAAAGAAGGCGAGGTTGGGTTCTTTAGAACCGGGGAGAAGTGAGCTACACGGTGGTGGCGTCCATTCGTTCCGAGAGTTTCCGAAGAAGCTCCCATGTTATCGAATAGTGAAGCAGCTCCGATGGACCGAAGCTGCCCTGTTTCGGCCGAGTTGAAATCGACCAATTTGAGCCCTCCTTAGGCCAAACCAAGCCCTCCCGACACTTACTTCCTCAACCCTTTCACGACCAAATTAGGACTGAAAGAAAAGCCAATTCGGCTCCCCTTTTAAAATTCTGATCAGTGTTAGAGAGAGTCGACCAAATTTCAATGACAAAATTCTAATCCAATTCAATAGCAATTGATGTCATTCTTGATCCTAGGAAGAACTTGTGGAGGAGAGCTACCTGCCCAGATAGAAAGCTCAAACCGCCATGCCCTCACCGTGAGTAATCAAAGCATTCTCTCTGTATAGTTTATTTTCCAGTAAAGCTCCGTTTGAGCTCATTCTGGCGTTAAAACTTGCGATTCAAAGTTCTATGGAATCGTATGAACATGGAGAAACTTAATTTCAACTTCAATTTCAACAAGGTGTTTGATTGATCAATTTGATAAAATCAAATTTGGCTGTGTTAAAGAGTTGAAATTGGGGTAAAAATTGGGGAAATTAGGGATTTTCAAAAAATTAAAGGGACAAAAATGAAATTTTCTTAAATTGAGAGTCAATTGGGAATTATAAGAATATTAGAGGGCCAATTGAGAAATTTAGAATTTTTGGGGTAAAATTTACCATTTTTGTAAAGGAAGGGCAAAATGGTAATTTTGGAAAAATTGAGGGACCAAATTGGAAAATTGGGAAATTAAACCCTTTTTGTGAATTTGAATAAATTGAGCTTCTAAGATAAATTTTAAAAGTTTTGGGACTCAAATTGGAGGAAAAACCCGACAATAGGGATTTAACGTTAAAGAAAAATAACTTTAGGGACTTAATTACAAATATATAGGAAGTTGGGTTTTCTCATTCATTTGAAATGAATGAGGGCTAATAGGCCAAAGAATAATGAATAACTATGTTCATTTCGTGTAGGAGAATGAGACATCGGGAACGCTAGCCAAAGTCCATCTTGCTAGGGACGAAAATCGACTAAGTGGAATTTCATTGCATGATTGGGTGAGTGGGATTTTATATCATACTCAGTTGGGAATGATAAGTATACCAAAATGAAAACCCACTACTATGTGGTATTTTAAACATCACAACTTAGAAGAGTGATGTAAAAATCATACGAAAAAACTACTTACCGTTCGTAAGTAGATCATACCCGGTTGGTATGATGAAACTTTCTCGAAGGAAGTTGAAAACCCGTTCATCGGTTATGTGCGGAGATGTCCTTATACCCGATAGGTATAATGGATAGTTGAAAATATATTTTGTCGGAAGTGCTCTCCCCTGACTGCGTGCCAATACTTAAACTATTTGGGAGACCTTCTTGATGGGAGCTCGAATAGCTCTTATAGACCGTGGCCTCGATTTTGAAACTTGGGGGCTATTATTCTCGGTTTTAAAAATCTCGAATAGTGGGCCATAAGCAAGTGGGCACGAGGAGGAGCTCGTAAAAAAAATGAGATATGTGCCATAAAAATTTAATAAATGAATTGTTTGGTCATGGTACCTAGGAAGGACCGACATACTCGGTCAATTAGCAACAGTGCGACATGACCAGTCTTCAGACCAGTCAAGACAAATAGTTGTAGGTTGAGCTGAAGGTCAGAGCTGAAGGTCAGAGCTGTTAGGCTAATGGCACCCCATATTACATGGCATGATGAGAAAAATATTGTTTGTGCATGCACTATGAGTACAAGACCTTCAAAACGCCCATGAGGGATAGTGATGCATCCTAAGGGCCTTGGACGACCCGATGAATATAAGGGTAGTTCGTCGTACTAGGTAACCATTTGAAATTTGGAGTAGCACTAAGCGCATGAGACCGGGGTGGGGATGGGATGAGGTCTCTATCCTCATATGGACACGAAGAATCAATTTCTAGATTGAGGGTCGGGTGTCACATACATCCGCTCATTCTCAAGATAGAAGTGGATGTGCTTCTATCTAGATGGCCGGTAAAGTTGCTCCGAAGCCACAAGTGGGTTCAGTGGTCGTACTGGCATGCGAATGTGTGTTAAACCTTTATGATGAAGGATGTGTGTTGGGTGATGACAAACCATGGTAAATAAGGAAATGATGGAATGACACGAGATTTGAAATTGAAAGGATTTTTGAAAGAAAGTAGTCTGGCATAATCCAAATACAAATATTTAAAAAAAAGTTAAAAGTTTTGAAACCCATTCACTGAGTAGTCGTACTCACCCCCTCCCTTATATCCCTTTCAGGAAGTCCTAGAAAGCTTGTCCTTAAAGACCCACAAATTTAAATGCCTCCAAGATAGGTATGATTAATTTAAAATATTATGCAGTTTTGATTTATGTCATTCCAGGAAAAGGTGCATGTTCAAATATTATGCTCATGGGGATATGACCAAACTGGGTCGGGGCGTGAAAGGAAGTATGCAGGCTCCAGATACTGTCCCACCATCTTTTGGCACTACCCTCCAAGAAACATTCTGTCAGGATCACCATATCCTCTAGTGATATTCTAACTATCCCCATCAACTTCTTGATGTTAGTCAGCTAGTCCATGGTGTCTCCTGCATCTTTCACTCTGAGAAAAGGCTTACACCTCATTTGATGAAAAGTCTTGAGATACTTGGGAATTTCAATTGAAGGGGAATGATTAACAGGAAGAGGATGATTTTGCACTTCCTCTAGTTCAGCCCAAGAGTTTGTGCCTGCCACAAGGACTTGGTTAGGTTGCCCAAATACTTGAGTGAACTCTTCATACAACCTACGATGTTCTGAGCTTGGTCTAGGTGGAACTATTTGGGTTTCTTGGGGTGTTTCTACTAGAAAGGGTGGCAGGTCAGTGTCAGAGACTACAACTCTAGTTCTCTTGGTTCCTTTCTTGGGAGCCATCTAAAAATTTTAAAAGTATCCCTATTAATTACTATGTTTTCTAGTCTTGATAATGAATTCAAGGAAACTTGCTCTAATATCAATCAAGTTGTCATGCACCGACCTGGTTTGGTTGGATCCCGTGAATAACCCGCCATTCTCCCGATTTATTCAGAGTTTTCCCCTCTTCTAAACTGTGGGGAGTAAGAAGTTCTTTTATTTGTACCTTCCTTGGAATAAAATTAATCAAAATTGAATATAAATTTTACATACCTGCCTTAAGGTTTGGCTACCAATAAATTTTTAAGGTTGGTTTTCCCTTACTTTCCTTAAAAAGGGTAAAGGGAGGTGGTGAGTTCGACAACTTAGTGAATGGGCGTTTGAAAAATGAGTTTCTTATAAAAGAGTATGAATTAGAGTGTGTTAGACTCCTTATTTTCTTTTTAAACATTTTTTTTCTCAAATTTTAGTTTTCAACACCATTCTCCAAGGTTTATCAATTACTTTTCACGGATTTTCAAATCCTTTCCAAGGTTTTCATAACCTTTTTCCCATTTCCATATTTGGTGTGTTCACAAACCACACACCCTTCATCATGAAGGGATTACACACATTCGCGAGATGCAATTACACAGACTGCATGTCATGCCCCAACCAAGTTTCGTTGGATCCCCGGGATCAACCCGCCACTCTCCCAGTTTATTAAAGTGTTCCCCTTATTATAAACCTGCATCTTTTCCTGGAATAACATAAATCAAAACTGCATAATATTTTAAATCTATTATACCTGTCTCACAGGCGTATTCTAGAATTTCCTAAAAGGGATGTAAGGAAGGGGATGTGTATGACTACTCAATGAATGGGTTTTCAAAACTTTTAACTTTAGGAAAAAGATTTGTATTAGATTGTGCCAGACTCCTTTCATTCAAAGTACTTTGATTTCAAATCTTGGTTTTTACCACCATTTCTTATTAATCACAGTGTGTCATCACCCAACACACATCCTTCATCATGAAGGTCAAACACACGTTCGTAGGTTAGTACGTCCACTGAACCCACTTGTGGAGTTAGAGCGACTTTACCGGCCACCTAGATATAAGTACGTCCGCTTCTACCCTAAGAATGGGTAGATGTTCGCGACATCTGACCCTCAATCAATTCTCCGTGTCCATATGAGGACAAAGATCTCATCTCGTCCGTCCCCCAGTCTCATGCGCTTGGTGCAACTCCAAATTTCACATGGTCACCTAGTACAATGAACTACTCTTATACCCACCAGGTCGTCCAGTGCCCTTAGGACGCATCACTACCCCTCTTGGGTGTCTTGATGGTCCTGTAATCATAGTGCATGCAAAATTAGTATTTTCTTATCATGCCATATAATCTGTGGTGCCACTAGTTCAAGAGCCCCGACCGTCAACTCAACCCGCAATTGTTTGTCTTGACTGGTCCGTCGACCTATCTTGTCACACTACCGCTAGTTGACCAAGTATGTCAGTCCTATCTTGGTACCATGGCCAAACAATTCATTTATTTAAAGTTTTATGGCATATAACTCATGTTTGTTTATGAGCTCTTGCTCGTGCCAACCAAACTTGGGCCCACTATATGAGATTTTCAAAATTGGTCATATTAGCCCCCAAGTTCCAAAACTGAGGCCCCCGTCCTATAAGAGCTATTTGAGCTCATGTAAAGAAGGTCTCCCAAATCGTTTAAGCATTAGCACACAGTTAGGGGAGAGCACTTCCGACAAAAATATGTTTTCAACTATCTATCATACCGATTGGGTATAAGGACATCTCCACTCATAACCGATGATCGGGTTTTCAACTTCCTTCGAGGAAGACTCATCATACCAACTGGGTATGATCTACTTACAATCGATATGTAGTTTTTCCACATGTTTTTCACATCACTTCTCTAAGTTGTGATGTTTAAAATACCACTTAGTAGTAGGTTTTCATTTTGAGGTAATTATCATCTACAACCGGGTATGATATAAAATCCCACTCACCCGTTAATGTAGTGAATCCTACTAGAACGGTTCATTGTATTCATGCGAGCTTGTCCTTACTGACATTTCTGGTACTTTGTGTTCCTACATAATATGAACATCTCGGTTCATTATCCCTCGGCCTAACAGCCTTCATTCATTACAAATGAATGAGAAAACCAAACTTTTATTTATTTGCAATTAGGTACCTAAAGTTATTTTTCTTTAACTTTAATTCCCTAATGCCGATTTTTCCTCAAATTAAGTCCCGTAACTTTTAAAATTTATCTTAGGACCTTAATTTATTGAAATTCGCAAAAAGGGGTTTAATTTCCCAAATTTCCAATTTGGTCCCCCAATTTTTCCAAAATTACCATTTTGCCCTTTCTTTACAAATATGGTAAGTTTCACCCCAAAAATTCTAAAATTCCTCAATTGGCCCTCTAACATTCTTATTATGCCCAATTGACCCTCATATTTATAAAATTCCACTTGGTCCTTTGAATTTTCGAAAATCCCCAATTTTCCCCAATTTCAACTTCCTAAACACAGCTGAATTTTATTTCATCAAATTGACCAATCAAACACATCCAATTGTTGAAATTGAGTTTCTACATGTTCATATGATTCCATAGCAATTTGAATCATAAATTTTAATGCTGGGACAAGCTCAAATGCAGCTTCGCTGAAAAATAAACTATAGAGAGAAACATCTTCAATTACTCACTATTAAGAGCACGATGGTCCGATCTTTCAATCTAGGCAGATATCTCTCATCCTAAGGTTCATCCTAGAATCAAGAATTGCATCAATTGATGTCGAATTAAGTTAGAATTTCATCATCAAAAATCTACTGGTTCTCTCTCTAGCACCGGCCGAAAATTGTAGAGGGGAGCCGAATTGGCTTACATTTCAGTCCTAATTCGGCCGTGGGAGGGCTGAGGAAGTGTTGGGAGGGCTTGGTTTGGCCTGGGAAGAGCTTGAAATGGCTGATTTTAGCTCGGCCGAAACAGAGTTGCTTTGGTCCACTGGTGCTGCTTCGGTCCACCGGAGATGCTTCATTGTTCCATCATGCTGGCGCTTCTCTGTCGGCCCTCGAAGCAAACAGAGACTATAGACATGTAGCATACTTCTCCCCGGTTCTAAAGAATTTAACCTCGCCTTGTTTGGCTTAGAAATGACCCTATATCGGAGCTCTGGTTCGAGCTTCGCCAGAAAACTAAGGAATTGAGAGAGAGTGAGCTTTTTAGGTGTGGTGAGGATGAATGGGGAGGGGGTCTTTATATAGGAAGCTCTGGGACTTCTTCACCATCCGATTGGCACCTTTGTGATAGGCATTGATGGCCGAAAATGTATTGAATGGAGATATTTCTTCTTCATCAGCGCTGCTTCAATTTTTCGATGAGTGAACAGTGCTCTCATATGAAGGTAGAAGACTACACTGTTCCGAACCTGATCGGACCGGTCCGAACGAGGTTCGAAGCTTAAACTAGCCGGTTCACCCCCGATTCGACCAAATTTTTTAAATCTAAAAATTTCTAAATTCATCTAAATTTTTTTTCTATCCAATGGAAATTTTAATTTTTTAAGTCACCTAGAATAATAAATTTAGAATCCAGTTCTATTGTGGTTCATACCGGTCCAAACTGGTTCAATCCGATTCAGATCCAGTTCACCTGAACTGGTTTGGTTTTCATCTCCCATTCTTTCTCAAGTCCATTTCCATAACTTTTTGGACTCTTTGGGTCACTCGGGATCCATAAATTTCCCGGTTTTCCCTTTCTCTATTGGTTCCAGTTCATGAACCGACTTGGTTCATAAATCGGTTTAATTCGGTTCGGTTCGGTTCACCCGAACCGGTCTGGTTTTTCTCTCCCACTTTGTTCTAAGATTCCTTCCCAAGGTTGACAAATCTCTTTGGGTCTCAAGGGAGTTGAAATTTCTCTAATTTGCCCATTCCTCAATAAACGGATTTGTGAACTGGTTCGGTGTTTCTCACTAGGTTTGACCGGTTCTTTTCCGGGGTTTCCTTAACTCAAAAGGGCATGTTTTACAACTCTCCCGTTCTATTAGAAGTTTTGTGCCCAAAACTTAACCAATATATTGCACATCAGGAATAATTTCCCTTAATGTCAACTTGGGTCTTCTTGACATGCTAACACTTCGATGTCTCTTTCACTTTGTCCCCCGTAATCATTCATCTATGGGATTTCTTTTTCATTTATCATGCTTACTCCTTCCATGGAGTTATAATGACGAGGCATGTGTGGCTCATTAATCCAAATATATACTCTTAGGTTCGCATCTCCCTTTATTTAGGGTAAGGTTCTTCCTTTTAGGGTTCTTACTCAAGATTTCAGGATTAGGAGTTCCAAGGTGCCCAATCGTTCCTTTGTCTAGTTATTCTCTTCACCATTGAAACCCCTAGCTTGACGTTCTTTCAAGCATTACATTCATGTTTTCACAGGTTTTTGTGTTATTATTCTTTCATCCCAATTTAACCCATCCTTCGTCTATCATTGATTACAACTTTGGTCAAATTTATGTTTTACCTTCTTATGTTTACTAACTGACTCGTTCTAACTCAAGTTACATTTTACTCGGGACTGTTTGTGCTTATAGGTCCCTTACAACATGACATAGTTTTGAACCTGTCTCTGTCCATTAGACTTCTACAATACCCCTTTTAGGGTTGTTTCCAACTTTCCATCCTTCCAGGGACTGTATAATTTCATCCCTCCTTTCATCAGTAGTATTCCTCAACTACTTTACTAGTTTCCAATTATCCTTTGTATCTTGACAACATTTCTTACATAACCGTGTCATTTTTCTTACCCACTCGTCCTTTCCCAACTTCTTTATTGGGTCTTTCTAGTGCCAATTTGGTTTCCTGATAGTTTACCAACAAACTGGGATTCTTTCCTTCTTAAGTCCTTGGCATTCCTTATTCAAGGATTTTTTTTATTTTTCCTTAATCCACTTTTACTTACTTGTAATCACTCCATGATTCTTCATTCTACAATAATCGCTTTCGATCTATGTGTCGATTCCTTTGCTTGGGAAAATTCCCTCCTACCTGTTTCATTCTCTACTATGTTCCTCACAATAGAGATTTCTATCTTAGGAGTTACATGCTCAACCTCCTTATCATTCATTGTAGGATTCTTTCTCCCTTTCTTCGCACCCCTATCTATGTTAGGGCATTTGCATGTATTAGATCATTCTTTATCCACAACTTCTAGGATACTTTCGATTTTCGGTCTTATTCCGTACACATCACACTATGCTCGGTCATCTACTCTATAAGCTTCGTATACATGTGTGGACTCTGACCTGTCTTATCAATTGTGGTTATTCCTCTTTAACCACATCTTATTTGGAAGGTTCTCTTCCCTAACTTTTCTCAGACGTTCTTTCCTTCATTACCTTATTATGGATAGTTCACTCATTCTTACTTGTCACAATATCTCTTGATGCTAACTACCTACTTAGCATTTTCTTGAGTTTAACTACTCCTTAGATTCTCTTAATATGCTTCCCTAGGTTTCCTTCACCTTAGCTTGCATTCTAATTGCAAATTCATCTCATCACCTCATGTCACCTAGTTCCATTTCTTCTTTATTAGGTCATGTATCCTTTCTCAAGATTTACTTATTTGGGAGGATTCTTACCCTTTTCTCTCGTAATTTCTTTTTCATTCATCTTGAAGACACCTAACTTTAAATGACTCCCTTGATGCAATTCTTTCCTACTTACCTTTACTCTTGAGATCCTATGGTTACATCTTTCAAACTCCATCCTCATTCTCATTCATACCCCAGTACATGTCTATTTCTTTCTAGGGAGAGTTCACATCCACCTAGTTTCAAAATCACTTGATCATCCTTCGAGAGGCTCACTTAGCCATCTCATGGCCTTTTGATAGTAAGTCTGGTATTGATCATTGCTTTCTTTAAGGATTTCCTTTCTCCATTTTTTTTCAACATTTTAGCCTTTTCACTTCTCCCTTCTTTGTCATAGTTTATATCCATGGTTCTCATGAAGACTAATTCTTTAACTATCTCTTTCTCTCTATTTTTCTGATCTAATCGTCTAGGTAGCTGTAACACTCGTCCTTCATGCCCATCCTATTGTCCTTCATAGAGTGTAGTCTTTACTACATCTTAGCTTTCTTAGGGTTTTTTTTTATTCTCTTTGGCCTTCTCGTTGCTACTAGTTTCTTCTTTCTACTTGGTTCTCCTGGAATTATTATTTGGTTCTCCTGCTCTCTCCAAACAGGTCACACTGGGCCATCACGATACTTCCTTTGAAACATTTCCTAATTAAGGGTTGGTTCCTTGCACTCCACATTATGTCCATCCGCCCATCAATGATTTTTTCAAGGGTAGTTAGTCGTATGCATCCCTCCAAAGTTTACTTTCATAGTGTATTTCTTTATGGAGCGTTCAAATCTTCCTTATTTCAAGATTTCTTTACCATTATGTGAGAGGCTTGCCTATTCCTTTCTTAGCTTGAGTTTAGTCGTTAATTTGGCCTTTGGTCCTTTTAAGGATTTCTTTTATCCTTCTTTTCCCGAGTATTTGGCCTTTCCGCCTCTCTCTTCTTTGTTGGAACTCAAATTATGGCTTTCCCATGTATTAGTTTGTTAACTGCCTTGCGTCCACCATTCCTTTGGTCTAAGATTCTTAGGGCAGTTGTTTCTCAAGTCTTCTTATCCTTAATGTTCATCTCACTAACCTTTTTAGGGTGTAGTCCTTTCTACCTCTCGGTCTTCCTTTGGGTGTCATTTATTCTCTTTGACTATCTTATTGTAACGACTTACTTTCTTTTGTCATGTTGGTCTGAAATTCCTATTTGGCTTCATTGCTTTTTCCAAGGTGATTCATTCCTATAATCCCAATACATCTCGTTTGTTGTCAAATGTTCATCTTGTCTTCTCTTGTGGTTTATCTTCCTTCTTTGCTCCCGATATTTAGAATTTTCTTCTTTCAAGGGAGAGTTCTCTTTGTTCTATTTGTGGTTTATCGAGATCCTACCTTTAGTCCCTTTTCTTTTTCTTCCTACTATTATGCTAGAATCTTGAAGAGCTTACTCTTGGATGTAATTGAAGTTTCGAGCAGGAGTTGTATTTCTAAGGATGGTATCCTTTTGGGTTTCCTATAGCTGGGGGCATTATTATTGGAAAATATTGTCCTGACTCCTCGTGGTGTGGGACAGTTTTTCACTTCGTGTCCTATTCCCCTATAGGTTAACTTGATTCTTATCCTTAGTAGGGTTGGGCACTTCTCCATGTAGTGTCCCTATTGTTCATACTTGTAATGACGTGAACATAAGTGGTTCCTCCTAGAATTTTTTTTGGGAATTGTTAGTTTTGGTGCTCCTTCATCCTTGAGTCTGGATACCTTGAGAGTTTTTTTTGTGGAGTCTTCTTTGTCTATTGATCACTCTTAGAGTCCTCCTAGATTTCTTGATTCCTTAATTTGATTTCCTGAAGTTAGATGCGATTCTCCTAAGTTTCTAGGCTTGTTTGGTCGCTTTCTTTGGGGCCATCTTCCTTGAAGATCACATCATTTGAGGGATAGGGTTTTTAGGAATTTGGAGTACTTCATTAATAGAGGATTATAGTATGTTGGGTGTTTTGGCCCTATTACAGAAAATGATCACAAAATAACTAGGGAGCTACAAGATTCTTGATAAGCATCCTCCTATGTAAGGTTATATGCCCTTTGCTGGCATTTATGGCTTCATGCTTGGCTTCCTTTATACTTTGAATTGTGACCTCAATAGGTCCTAGCACCATCCTCTTGGATACTTCATCATTTGGCTTTTGAGACTTCTACCATACCTCATGCATTGGAAACCTTCTAGGGTTGCCTTTCTATAAGGACAAGGTATTGAATAGAGTTATTCCTAGTTATCTTGGTTTCTCTCCTATGAGCCATCTAAAAATTTTAAGATCAATCCTATTAGTTACTATATTTTCTAGTCTTGATTATGTATTCGAGGAAACATGCTCTGATATCACTCAAGTTGTCAAGCCCCAACCCGGTTTGGTCAGATCCCCGTGATCAACCTACCACTCTCCCAATTTATTAAAGGGTTTCCCCTTATTATAGATCGTAAAGAGTAAGACGTCCTTTAAACCTACACCTTTTCCTGGAATAACATAAATCAAAATTGCATAATATTTTAAATCTATCATACTTGTCTCACAGGCGTCTTAGTTGATTGTCTTTAATGGTAGGCTTTCCAGAATTTCCTAAAAATGATGTAAGGGAGGGGGTGAGCACGACTACTCAATGAATGGGTTTTCAAAACTTTTAACTTTAGGAAAAAGATTTGTATTAGAGTGTACCAGACTCCTTTCTTTCAAAGTCCTTTGATTTCAAATCTTAGTTTTTACCACCATTTCTTATTAATCACGGTGTGTCATCACCCAATACACATCCTTCATCATGAAGGTCAAACACACGTTCACAGGTCAGTACGTCCACTGAACCCACTTATGGCGTCGGAGTGACGTTACCAGCCACCTAGATAGAAGTACATCCACTTCTACCCTAAGAATGGGTAGATGTTCGCGACATCCGACCCTCAATCCCGAAATCAATTCTCCATGTCCGTATGAGGACAGAGACCTCATCCCGTCCCCCACCTCGGTCTTATGCACTTGGTGCTACTGCAAATTTCGCACGGTCACCTGGTATGACGAACTGCCCTTATACCCACCAGGTTGTCCAGTGCCCTTAGGACGCATCACTACCCCTCTTGGGTGTCTTGATGGTCCTGTAATCACAGTGCATGCACAATCAGTATTTTCTTATCATGACATATAATCTATGGTGCCACTGGTCCAACGACACTGACCCTCAACTCAACCCACAGAAAATTTTCTTGACTGGTCCATTGGCCTATCATGTCGCACTACTGCTAGTTGACTGAGTATGTCGGTCCTATCTTGGTGCCATGGCCAAACAATTCCTTTATTTAAAGTTTTATGGCATATAACTCATGTTTGTTTACGAGCTCCTGCTCGTGCCAACTGACCTTGAGTCCACTGTATGAGATTTTCAAAATCGGGCAAATTAGCCCCCAAGTTCCAAAACCGAGGCCCCTAGCCTAATAAGAGCTATTCGAGCTCCCATCAAGAATGTCTCCCAAATCGTTTAAGCATTGGCACATAGTTAGGGGAGAGCACTTCCGACAAAAATATGTTTTCAACTGTCCATCATACCGATCAGGTATAAGGACATCTCCACTCATAATCGATGAATAGGTTTTCAACTTCCTTCGAGAAAGTTCCATCATACCAACCAGGTATGATCTACTTACAACCGGTAAGTAATTTTCCACATGTTTTTCACATCACTCCTCTAAGTTATGATGTTTAAAATAACACTTAGTAGTGAGTTTTCATTTCGAGGTACTTATCATCCCCAACCAGGTATGATATAAAATCCCACTTACCCATTAATATAGTGAATTCCACTAGACCGGTTCTTTGTATTTATGCGAGCTTGTCCTTGCTGGCATTCCCAGTACTTCGTGTTCCTACATGATATGAACATCTCAGTTCATTATCCCTCAGCCTAACAACTTTCATTCATTCCAAATGAATGAGAAATCCAAACTTTTATTTATTTGCAATTAGGTCCCTAAAGTTATTTTTCTTTAACTTTAAGTCCCTAATGCCGATTTTTCCTCAAATTTAGTCTCGAAACTTTTAAAATCCCACTTACCCATTTATTCAAATTCACAAAAAGGGGTTTAATTTCCCAAATTTTCAATTTAGTCTCTCAACTTTTCCAAAATTACTATTTTGCCCTTCCTTTACAAAAATGGTAAGTTTCACCCCAAAAATTCTAAAATTCTTCCATTGGCCCTCTAACATTCTTATTATGCCCAGTTGACCCTCAATTTTTTAAAATTGCATCTTGGTCCTTTGAATTTTAAAAAATCCCCAAAATTTTCCAATTTTCCCACAATTTCAACTTCTTAAAAACAACCAAATTTGATATCATCTAATTGACCAATTAAACTCTTCCAATTGTTGAAATTAAAGTTGAAATTGAGTTTCTACATGTTCATACAATTCCATAGCATTTTGAATCGTAAGTTTTAACGCTGGGACGAACTCAAACGGAGCTTCATCAGAAAACAAACTATAGAGAAAGAAAGCTTCAATTACTCATCGTCGGGGGCATGATGGTATGAGCTTTTGATCTGGACAGATAGCTCTTATCTTGAGGTTCATCCTAAAATCAAGAATTGCCTCAATTGATGCTGAATTGAGTTATAATTTCATCATCGAAATTCTACCGGTTCTTCCTCTAGCATCGGGCGGAAATTGTAGAGGGGAGCTGAATTGGATTACCTTTCAGTCCTAATTCGGCTGTGGGAGGGCTGAGTAAGTGTTGGGAGGGCTTGGTTTGGCCTGGGAGGGCCTAAAATGGCCGATTTTAGCTCGGCCAAAATAGGGCAGCTTCGGTCCATCGGAGCTGCTTCACTGTTCCATCACACTGGCGCTTCTCTAACGACCCTAGGAGCAAATAGAGACTATATGCATGTAGCTGACTTCTCCCCGGTTCTAAAGAACCCAACCTCACCTTGTTTGACTTATAAATGACCCTATATCAAAGCTTTGGTTCGAGCTTCATTGGAAAACTAAGCAATTGAGAGAGAGTGAGCTTTTCAAGTGTGGAGAGGATGAATGGGGAGGGGGTCTTTATACAGGAAGCTTAAGGACTTCTTGGCCGTTCGATTGGCACCTTTATGATGGGCATTTATGGCCGGAAATGTATTGAAGGGAGATGTTTCTTCTTTGTTGGCACTACATTGATTTTTCGGTGAGTGAACAGTGTTATCATCTGAGGTAAGAAGATTACACTGTTCCGAACCGGACCAGACTGGTCCGAACCGGCTTCAAAGCTTAAACCGGCCGGTTTACCCCCCATTCAACCGAATTTTTCAAATCTAAAATTTCTAAATTCATTTTCTATCTAATGGTGGCCTCAAATCTCAAATTTGAATTTTTTAAGCTACCTAGAAAAATGAATTTAAAATCCAGTTCAATAGTGGTTTAAATCGGTCCAAATCGGTTCAATCCAGTTCGGATCCGGTTCACCTAAACTAGTTTGGTTTTTATCTCCCACTCATTCTAAAGTCCATTTCCATGACTTTTGTGACTCTTTGGGTTACTCAGGATTCATAAATTTCCCAGTTTGCCCTTCCTTTATCAGTTTCGGTTCATAAATTGGTTTAATCTGGTTCGGGTCCAGTTTACCCAAACCGGTCTGGTTTTTCTCTCCCATTTTGTTCTAAGGTTCCTTCCCAAGGTTTATAAATCTCTTTGGGTCACAAGGGAGTTGAAATTTCTCTAATTTTTCTCATTCCCCAATAAATGGGTTTGTGAATCCGTTTGGTTTCTCACTCGGTTTGACCAGTTATTTTTCGAGTTTTCCTTAACCCAAAAGGGCAGGGTTTACACTGCACCCATTTGTGGATCGGAGCGTCTTTACCATCCACCTTGATAGAAATCTCTGACTTCTACCCAAAGTTTGAGTGAACATCTCTGACGTCCTACCCTTAGACCAAAATACTCCATGTCCATATAAGAATAGAAACCTCATCTTGTCCCCAGCCCAGTCTCATACGCAATGAAGCTATGTTGAGCTTCACAAGTCTTTTGGTATGACTAACTGTCCTTATATCCATCAGGTCGCCTAGAGCCCTAGAACGCATCACTACCCCTCTTGGGCGTCTTGAAGGTCCCGTAAATAAAGTGCATGCACAATCAATAGTTTTTCACATAATGCCATATAATTTGTGGTGCCATTGGTCCAATGGCCCCGACTCTCAACTCAACCTACAACTGTTTGTCTTGACAAGTCTGGGGACCTGTCATGTCGCATTGCCGCTTAGTTGGCTAAGTGTGTCAGTCCTACCATGGACAATCAACTCATTACTTAAGTTTTCATGGCATATTAATTATGTTTGTTTACGAGCTCCTATTCGTGCTAACTGGCCTAGGGCCCACTGCTCGAGATTTTCAAAATCGGGCATATTAGCCCCTAAGTTCCAAAACCGAGGCCTCCAGCCTAATAGAGCTATTCGAGCTCGCGCCAAGAAGATCTCCCAAAATGTTTAAGTAGTGGCACATTGTCAGGGGAGAGCACTTCCAACAAAATATACTTTTCAATTGTCCATCATACCATCCGAGTATGAGGTCATCTCCGCTCATAACTGATGAACCAGTTTTCCACTTCCTTCAAGAAAGTTTCATAATACCAATCGGGTATGATCTACTTACATCCGATAAGTAGTTTTTCTGCTTGATTTCCACATCACTTCTCTTAGGTGTGGTGATTAAAATACCACTTATTAGTAGGTTTTCATTGTCCAGGTTCTTATCATCCCAACCGAGTATGATAATAAATTTCCACTCACACGTTAATGCAGTGAATTCCTCTTTACCGGTTCTTTGTATTCATGCGAGCTTGTCCTTGTTGCCGTTCCCGGTACTTCGTGTTCCTACATGATATGAACATCCTTTTTCATTATCACTCGACCTAATAGCCTTCATTCATTCCAAATGAATGAGAAAATCAAACTTTTCATTTATTTTCAATTAGGTCTCTAAAGTTATTTTTCTTTAACTTTAAGTCATTATTGTTGGTTTTTCCTCAAATTGAGTCCCAAAACTTTTAAAACTCACCCTGGGACCTGAATTTATTCAATTTCACAAAAATGGGTTTAATTTCACAAAATTTCAATTTGGTCCCCCAACTTTTCCAAAATTTCCATTTTGCCCCTACTTTACAAAAATGGTAAGTTTTGCCCCAAAAATTGCCCAATTGGTCCTCCAACATCTTTGTCATGCCCAATTGATCCTTAATTTTATGAAAATTGCTCTTTAATCCCTCAAATTTTTGAAATTCCCAATTTCCCCAAAATTTTCCACAATTTTCCCCCAATTTCAATCTTCTAACTTAGTCAAATTTGATTTTATCAAATTGACCAATCAAATGAGTTTAATTATTGAAATTAAAGTTGGATTGGAGTTCCCAAACCTATGATTCAATTGCACTTTGAATTGAACGATTTGGTGTCGAAATGAGCTCAAATGTAAAACTGGACTTAGAGAGAGAATGCTTTGAATGCTTACCGTCGGAGCGCGGCGGTCCGAGCTTTTGATCTGAGCAGATAGCTCTCATCCTGAGGTTACTCCTAGGATTAATAATTGCATCAATTGTTACCAAATTGGGTGAGAATTTTATCATTGAAGTTTTGTCGGTTCTCTCTCTAGCACTGGTCGGAAATTATAGAGGGGAGCCAAATTGTCTTACCTTTTAGCTCTAATTCAGTTGTAAGAGAGCTGTAGAGGTGTTGGGAGGGCTTGGTTAGGCCTGAGAAGGGCTCGAATTGGCCGATTTTAGCTTGGCCAAAACATGGCAGCTTCGGTCCGCCGGAGCTGCTTCAGTGTTCTATCGCGCCAGCGTCTCTCCGGTGACCCTCATAGCAAATGGAGACTACCGTCGGGTAGCTGACTTCTCTCTAGTTCTAAAGAACCTGACCACACCTTCTTTGGCTCAGAAAAGACCCTATATCGGAGATCTGGTTCGAGCTACACCGAAAATTGGAGCAGTTTCCTGGTTTAGGTCACTCAGGATCCATAAATCTCCTGGTTGCCCTTTCTCTATCGGTTCCGGTTCATAAAACGGCTTGGTTGATAAACCGGTTCAATCTTGTTGGATCTGGTTCATCTGAATCGGTCTGGTTTTTCTATTATAATTTGTTCTAAGGTTCTTTTTCATGGTTTTATGAATCCTTTGGGTCACTAAAGAGTTGAAATTTCCCAAATTGCACATTCTTTGATGATTGATTTGTGAATCGGTTCGGTGTTTCCCACTCGGTTTGCCCGGTTCTTTTCTCAGTTTTTGCGTAATTCAAAAGGGCGGGGTTTACACAACCAAACAAGACTGAAGCGTGACAACTTAATTGGTATGAGAGAACAAAATTTTCAAAAATAAAAGAATCCAAAAACCCTTGAAACCTAGTGTATAATCACCCTTCATTTTGTAGATTTAGTCCCCATGAGAGGAACCAAGCGGACCTGCGCTGTTGCTTTGGAATCCACTACCGAACCAGTGGAAAACTTTATTTCTAATGAAAGAATTAGAACTAGAGCACATGAGTCTAGGGCCACTCAAACTACTATAGCAGAGAAAACTCCCGACCAAAAGAAACTTTACGAGGATTTCGTTAACGGGGAACCTAACCTTCCACCAAAAGAAAGCCTATACTTTGCAGGAAGTTCTTACCTGAAGGAGGAAGAGGTACAATCCTAGAATACTACTCATTTAACCCCACTCCTCTTTGATTTCCCTAGACACCTAAATACATTCCGACAATTGGGGTGTCAAACCTTTAAGGGGGATAATGATGTTGGAGATGCTATGGACTGGCTTACCAACAACAAGAAGTTTATTGGTTTAATAAGAATCACCATAGATGAAATGATGACCATGGCTGAATTTTTCCTTGGAGGAAGTGCCAAGAGGTGGTGGTAGAACGTGGGAAACCTTACCACTACTGTACTTTCATGGGAGGTATTTTAGAGAAAATTTATCAATGAATATCTGGTTCCCGATTTGATAAATGAGAAGAAGCGAGAGTTCTTCCGACTCTATCAAGGCTCAAATATCATCTTCGAGTATGAAACTTGCTTTAATGAGTTGAGACCTTTTTCCCTAGATTTGGCTAGATATGCTGACATTTGGAAAAAATTTGTGAATGGTCTCAACTTGGATAAATGAGACAGAATGTAGGAACTTGGGAGACCTATTGACTTGGCGATCATCATTAGCATGGCACGTGAGTGCGAGCAACTAGTAATGGCATGACGCAGAAGAATGGATGACTTGGGCAACAAGGAAGATCAGAATAACCATTCCCGAGAAACAAAAAATTTCTCCAAATTCCGAAAAGAGGCCCACAAAACACTCAAGCCAAGAGTGGAGGAACGAACAAAACTTCCTAAACCAAATAAAGTAGGGAGTCATAAGAGTCCCCATAGAAAGATTCCCCAATGCTTGAGATGTAGAAGAAACCTCGAAGGTGCCCACAGGGAAGTCACCTACTTTAGATGTGGACAATTGGGACATTATGCAAAGAATTGTCTAGTACCACCAAGGAATATGCTGTCAACACCAGAAGATACCACACCAACAAATGTAAGAAGACAAGAAGGGGGAGGAAGAGGAGCCAACCTAACAGGAAGGATACAAGCGAGGGTTTATGTAAACCCCGCACATTTGAGTTAAAGAAAATCGGGAAAAGAACCGGTCAAACTGAATATGAAAACCAAACCGGTTTACATTTGGGAATAAGTAATATGAAAATTTATCACTTTCGGTTGATCCAAAGGATTTATTAAACATTGGAAAAGGAACTGAAGACAAACTAGAAAACAAAAACAAATTGGTTCAGGTGAACTAGATTCGATAAAAACTTCAAAGTTAAGCGTGCTTACCTGAGAGTAGTGTGAGGATGGGTCAAAAATTTTTATGCGAACGTAGGACTTATCATAAACAGCCATCAATTAATATATATTTAATTATTGAAATTAATACCAATAATTTAATATCTAAATTAAATTATTGGAATTAATACAAATAATATAATGCCGAAATTAAATTATTGAAATTAATAACAAAATTAAATTATTGGAATTAATACCAATAATTTATGGCAATATTAATACTAGTAGTAAATCTTGCCCATTTAATACACGGGTTTTACGACTATATAAAGAGGTTATCACCATTTCATTCTCCTCACACCTAAACACTTCTCTCTCTCTCTCTACTGCTCCATTTCCCGGTAAAGCTTGAACCAAAGCTTCGACTTGAACAAAGGTCGGGCACTTTAGAACCGGGGAGAAGACAGCTATTTGATAGCAAACTCCAGTCAATCCGAGAATCGTTGGAGAAGCGCCGACATGATGGAATAGTGAAGCAACTCCGGCGGACCGAAGATGCCCTATTTCGCCCAAGCTGAAATCGGCCATTTCAAGCCCTCCTCATGCCAAACCAAGCCCTCCCAACACTTCCTCAACCTTTCCACGGCCGAATTAGGATCGAAAGGTAAGCCAATTCGGCTCCCCTTTATAATTTTCAATCGGTGCTAGAGAGAGAGTCGACCGAATTTCAATGACGAAATTATAATCCAATTCTGCATCAATTGATACAATACTTGATTTTAGGATGAACCTCAGGACGAGACCTATCTACCCAGATCGAAAGCTCGGAGTGTCGTGCCTTCACCGGTGAGTAATCGAAGCTTTCTCTCTCTATAGTCTGTTTTCCGGCAAAGCTCCATTCGAGCTCATTCTGACATCAAAATCTGCGATTCAAAGTTCCTTAGAATTGTATGAACATACAGGAACTCAATTTCAACTCGAATTTCAATAATTAGAAGTGTTTGATCGGTTAATTTGATGAAATCAAATTCGGTAGTGTTGAAGAGTTGAAATTGGGGGAAATTTTGGGAATTTTCGAAATTCAAAGGGGCCAAAATACAATTTTATGAAATTGAGGGTCAATTGGGCATGAAAATAATGTTGGAGGACCAATTAAGGAATTTTGGAAATTTTGGGGAAAAACTTACCATTTTTGTGAAAGAAGGGCAAAATGGTAATTTTGGAAAAATTGGGGAACCAAATTGGAAATTTGGAAAATTAAACCCCTTTTTGGTGAAATTGAATAAATTGAGGTCCCACGATAAATTTTAAAAGTTACGGGACTCAATTTGAGGAAAAACTGACATTAGGGACTTAAAGTTAAAGAGAAATAACTTTAGGGACCTAACTGCAAATAACTAAAAGTTTGGGTTTTCTCATTCATTAATGAATGAAGGCTGTTATGCCGAGTAATAATGAACAAGGTTGTTCATATCGTGTAGGAACATTAAATACCGGGAACGCCAGCAAGGACAAGCTCGCGTGAATATAAAGAACCAGTCTAGTGGAATTCACGGCATTAACGGGTGAGTGGGTTTACTAACATCATACCCGGTTGGGATGATGAGCACAACTTAAAGATAAAAACCACTTACCGGTTGTGAGTGGAAATTTTATATCATACCCGGTAGGGGATGATAAGTACCTCGGTATAAAAACCCACTGTTTAGTGGTATTTTAATCATTACCACTTAGAGAAAGTGATGTGAAAATTATGTGAACAAAACTACTTACCGGTTGTAAGTAGATCATACCCGGTTGGTATGATGAGACTTCCTCGAAGGAAGTTGAAAACCCGTTCATCAGTTATGAACGGAGATGTCCTTATACCGGTCAGTATGATGGACAGTAAAAACCTATTTTTGTTGGAAGTGCTCTCCCCTAACTGTGTGCTAATGCTTAAACAATTTGGGAGACCTTCTCGACGAGAGCTCGAATAGCTCTAAAAGGCCGGGGGCCTCGATTTTGGAACTTGGGGGCTAAATGCCCGATTTTGAAAATTTCGTACAGTGGGCCCAAGGCCAGTTGGCACGAGCAGGAGCTCGTAAATGAACATGATATATGTGCCATAAAACTTAATAAGTGAATTGTTTGGCCATGGTACCAAGATAGGACTGACATGCTCAGTCAACTAGCGGCAGTGCGACATGACAGGTCGACGAACTAGTCAAGACAAACAGCTACGGGTTGAGTTGAAAGTCGGGGTCGTTGGACTAGTGGCACCACAGATTAAATGGCAATATAAGAAAACATTGTTTGTGCATGCACTGTGAGTACGGGATCATCAAGACGCCCATGAGGGGTAGTGATGCGTCCTAAGGGCACTAGACGACCTGGTGGCTATAAGGGCAATTTGTCGTTCCAAGTGTCTCTGCGAAATCTGGTGTAGCATGAAGCGCATGAGATCGGGGTGGGGAGAGGATGAGGTCTCTGTCCTCATACGAACATGAATAAGTGATTTCGGGATTGTGGGTAGGATGTCACATACATCCACTCATTCCTAGGGTAGAAGTGGTCGTACTTCTATCCGGGTGGTAGGAAAAGTCGCTCTGAAGCCACTGGCGGGTTCAGTAGTGATACTGACTTGCGAATGTGTGTAACCTTCATGATGAAGGATGTGTGTTGGGTGATGACATACCGTGGTAACTAAGAAATAATGGAAAAATCTAAAATTTTAAATGATGAGATTTTTGAAAATAAAGGAGTCTGGCACACTCCATATAAATGTTTTTCTTAAAAGTCAAAAGCTTTTAAAAACCCATTCACTGAGTAGTCGTACTCACCCCCTCCCTTATATCCCTTTCAGGAAATCCCAGAAAGCCTCCCCTTAAAGACCGTCAACTAAGATGCATGTAAGACAGGTATGTAAAGTTTTAAATTTCATACAGTTTTGATTATGCTATTCCAGGAAAAAGGTGCAAGTTAAAGGACACCTTACTCTTTACGGTTTATGATAAGGGGAAACCCTTTAATAAATCGGGAGAGTGGCGGGTTGATCACGGGGATCCGACCAAACCGGGTCGGGGCGTGACAACTAGAGTGGTATCAAAGCCTGTTTCCTCGAATACATAATCAAGACTATAAAATATTGTAACTAATAGGATTTATCCTAAAATTTTCAGATGGCTCCTAGGAGAGGAACTAAGAAAACTAGGAATGGCTCTACTCAACACCTTATCTTCGTAGGAAGACAACCCTAGAAGCTTCCCAAATGCCTAAAGCAAGGCAGGAATCTCAAAAGAGCAAATGAGAAAGTATCCCAGAGAATGGTGACAGGAACTATTGAGGTCACAACTCTAAGTATAAAAGAAGCCAAGCGTGAAGCCATAAAATGGGGCATATAACCTTACATAGGAGGATGCTTATCAAGAATCTCATATCTCCCTAGTTATTTGGTGACCATATTCTGTAATAGGGCCAAAATCGCCAACATATTGTACTACTCTATTAATGAAGTACTCCAAATTCCTAAAAACCCTATCCCTCAAATGATGTGATCTTCAAGGAAGACTCCAAAAAGGGGAAAAAAAACTCCCACGGTATCCAGACTTAAGGACGAAGGAGCACCAAAACTAACAATTTCCAAGAAAATGCCAGGAGGAACCACTTATGTCCATGTAATTACAAACATGAATGATAGGGACACTGCGTGGAGAAGTGCCTAACCCTACAAAGGGCAGGAATCAAGTTAACCTAGAGGGGAATAGGACACGAAGTGAAAAACTGGAGTTAGGACAATATTTTCCAAGAATAAACACCCCACAACTATAGGAAATCCATAAGGATACCATCCCAAGAAACATGATTCCATTTGCAACCACAGATAAGAGGAAACTCTTCAAAATCTTAGCAAAGTGGTAAGAAGGAAAGAGGGGTAAAGGTAGGACATCAATAAAACCACAAATGGAACAAAGGATAGCTAAAGAGAATTCCCCCTTTAAGAAGAAAATCCAAACAATTTAGGAGCAAAGAAAGGAGTGCATCCACAAGAGAAGACAAGACGAACATTTGATGACAAATGGGACGTATTGGGATTACAGGAATAAATCACCTTGGAAAAAGCAACTATGTCAAATAGGAAGTTCGGACCAACAGGACAAGAGAAAGCAAGTCGTTACAACAAGATAATTACAGGGAACAAATGACACCTAAGGAAGACCAGGAAGTAGAAGGGACTACACCCTAAAAAGGTCAATGAGATGGATGTTAAGGACAGGAGGACTCGAGAAACAGCTGCTAGGAAACTTAGACCAAACAAATGGTGGAGGCAAAGAAGTTAACGAACAAATACTCGGGAAAGCCATAATGTAAGTTCCGACAAAGAAGAGAGAGGCAGAAAGGTCAAATACTCGGGAAAAGAAGAATACAAGAAATCCTTAAACCAAGGGCCAATTAACGACTAAACTCAAGCCAAGAAAGGAATAGGCAAGCCTCTCCCACAATGATCCTGAAACAAGGAAGATTTGTATGCTCCCTAAAGAAATAGACAGGTACTAAGTACAAATAAGGATGCAAATAAAGCATAAAAGATGTGCCTAAAAGATTTGAGGAGTAATGGTAAATAGGGGAAGAAGACATCAAGGGATGTCATTTAAGGTTAGAAATCCCCTAGAGAAAATGTAAGAAAAGAATGTCAGGGGAAAGGCAAAGAATCCTACCAAGGAAGGAAGCCCCAGAAAGACATGTGTATCCCAATTAAGAGGAAATGGAACCAACCCTTATTTAGGAAATGTTTTCCAAGGAAGGGAGTATTGTAATGGTCCATTATGACCTGTTTGGAGAGAATAGGAGAACCATGTAGAAAGAGGAATACTAGTAATGGTGGACAGCCAAAGATAATGAATAAAACTGGATGGAGTGAACCTTCCCAAGAAAAGTAATCTACACATAGATCGAAAGCAATTATTGTAGTATGAAGAATCATGAAGTGATTTATGAGCAAGTAAAAGAGGATTAAGGAAAAAGGAAGTCATTGAATAAGGGATGTCACTAAAGAAGAGAAAGGACATAAGAAGGGAAAAAAAATCCTCGTATGTCAATAATCATCAGGAAACCCAATGATTGGAATTGAAAGGACCCAATAAAAACGTTTGGAAAGGATGAGTAGGTAAGAGAAATCCATGCGGTTATGTGAGACATAACTTCAAAGGCATGATGGATGAGAGGATAACGGTAAAAAGGATAGTTGAGGAATGCCATCAAAAGAAAAGAGGGATGAAGTTATATGATCCCTGAAAGGTAAAAAAAAAAAAGCTAAGAGAGACCCCCAAGGAGATGTTCTAGAAATCTAATGGACAAATACAGGCCCTAGAAAATGCCATGTTGTAAGGGGTATGTAAGCCCAACAATCCCGAGGTGAATATGACTCAAAGTAAGGAAGAGTCGGCTAATAAGCATAACGAGGTCGAATATAAAAATTTGGACTGAAGTTATAATAGACAATGAATGGAGGAAGGGTCAAAATGAGATGAAAAAGTGAGAATAAAGAAAATTGTGGCAACCAGTATGTAACGCCCGAAAGAACATTGAGCTAAAGGTTTCAATGACCAAGGGGTTAACTAGACATGGGAATGGTTAGGTATCCTGGAATTTCCAATCTTGAGTACAAAACCTTAAAGGGAAGAGTGTGCTCTAAGCAAAGAAAGATATAAATCTAAGAATATACCCTGAAGTAAGGTATGTCTCGTTATGATAAACTCCATGGAGGGAGTAAATAATATAAAGGAAAAGAAATTCCTTAAGTGAAGGATGTAAAAAGGACTAATTAAAAGAACAAGAGAAGACTTTGCATGTTAAGCAAACACCAAAGGGGCATAAAAGGAAATGATTGCTCATGCAAGGATGTTAACTAAGTTTTGGGGACAAAACTCCTAAAAGGAGGGGAGAGTTGTAAACCCTACACATTTGAGTTAAGGAAAACCAGGAAAAGAACCGGTCAAACCGAATATGAAAACCGAACCGGTTTACATTTGGGAATAAGCAATATGAAAATTTACAACTTTTGGTTGATACAAAGGATTTATTAAACATTGGAAAAGGAACTTAAGACAAACTAGTAAACAAAAACCAAATTGGTTCAGGTGAACTAGATTCCATAAGAACTTCAAATTTAAGAGTGCTTTACTGAGAGTAGTGTGACGATGGGTGACCTCCTGGGAAGTATGATTTTTTGGAATTAATACCAATAATTTATGGCAATATTAATACTAGTAATAAATCTCACCCATTTAATACACGGGTTTTACGACTATATAAACAGGTCATTCCCATTTCATTCTCCTCACAACTAAACACTTCTCTCTCTCTCTCTCTACTGCTCCATTTCCCGGTAAAGCTCGAACCAGAGCTTCGACTTGAACAAAGGTCGGGCTCTTTAGAACCGGGGAGAAGATAGCTATCTGATAGCAAACTCCAGTCAATCCGAGAATCGTTGGAGAAGCGCCCACATGATGGAATAGTGAAGCAACTCTGGTGGACCGAAGATGCCCTATTTCATCCAAGCTGAAATCGGCCATTTCAAGCCCTCCTCATGCCAAACCAAGCCCTCCCAACACTTCCTCAACCTTTCCACGGCCGAATTAGGACTGAAAGGTAAGCCAATTCGACTCCCCTTTATAATTTTCGATCGGTGCTAGAGAGAGAGTCGACTGAATTTCATTGACAAAATTCTAATCCAATTCCGCATCAATTGATACAATACTTGATTTTAGGATGAACCTCAGGACGAGACCTATCTGCCCAGATCGAAAGCCCGGACTGTCGTGCCTTCACCGGTGAGTAATCGAAGCTTTCTCTCTCTACAGTCTATTTTTCGGCAAAGCTCCGTTCGAGCTCATTCTGACATTAAAATCTGTGATTCAAAGTTTCTTAGAATCGTATGAACATACAAGAACTTAATTTCAACTCCAATTTCAATAATTAGAAGTGTTTGATTGGTTAATTTGATGAAATCAAATTCAGTAGTGTTGAAGAGTTGAAATTGGGGGAAAATTTGGGAATTTTTGAAATTCAAAGGGGCCAAAATACAATTTTATGAAATTGAGGGTCAATTGGGCATGAAAATAATGTTGGAGGACCAATTGAGGAATTTTGGAAATTTTGGGGAAAAACTTACCATTTTTTTGAAAGAAGGGTAAAATGGTAATTTTGGAAAAATTGGGGAACCAAATTGGAAATTTGGAAAATTAAACCCCTTTTTGGTGAAATTGAATAAATTGAGGTCCCACGATAAATTTTAAAAGTTACAGGACTCAATTTGATGAAAAACCGACATTAGGGACTTAAAGTTAAAGAGAAATAACTTTAGGGACCTAATTACAAATAACTAAAAGTATGGGTTTTCTCATTCATTAATGAATGAAGGCTGTTATGCCAAGTAATAATGAACAAGGTTGTTCATATCGTGTAGGAACGTTAAATACTGGGAACGCCGGCAAGGACAAGCTCGCATGAATACAAAGAACCAGTCTAGTGGAACTCACGGCATTAACGGGTGAGTGGGTTTACTAACATCATACTCGGTTGGGATGATGAGCGCAACTTAAAGATAAAAACCACTTACCGGTTGTGAGTGGAAATTTTATATCATACCCGGTAGGGGATGATAAGTACCTCGGTATAAAAACCCACTGTTTAGTGGTATTTCAATCATCACCACTTAGAGAAAGTGATGTGAAAATTATGCGAAAAAAACTACTTACCGGTTGTAAGTAGATCATACCCGGTTGGTATGATTAGACTTCCTCGAAGGAAGTTGAAAACCCGTTCATCGGTTATGAACGGAGATGTCCTTATACCGGTCGGTATGATGGATAGTAAAAACCTATTTTTGTCAGAAGTGCTGTCCCCTGACTGTGTGCTAATGCTTAAACAATTTGGTAGACCTTCTCGACGGGAGCTCAAATAGCTCTAATAAGCCGGGGCCTCGATTTTGGAACTTGGGGGCTAAATGCCCGATTTTGAAAATCTCGTACAGTGGGCCCAAGGCTAGTTGGCACGAGCAGGAGCTCGTAAATGAACATGATATATGTGCCATAAAACTTATTAAGTGAATTGTTTGGCCATGGTACCAAGATAGGACCGACATGCTCAGTCAACTAGCGGCAGTGCGACATGACAGGTCGACGGACTAGTCAAGACAAACAGTTGCGGGTTGAGTTGAGAGTCGGGGTCGTTCGACTAGTGGCACCACAGATTACATGGCAATATAAGAAAATATTGTTTGTGCATGCACTGTGAGTACGGGATCATCAAGACTCCCATGAGGGATAGTGATGCGTCCTAAGGGCACTGGACGACCTGGTGGCTATAAGGGCAGTTCGTCGTTCCAGGTGTCTGTGTGAAATCTGGAGTAGCACGAAGCACATGAGACCGAGGTGGGGACAGGATGAGGTCTCTGTCCTCATACGAACATGAAGAAGTGATTTTGGGATTGTGGGTAGGATGTCACGTACATCCACTCATTCCTAGGGTAGAAGTGGTCGTACTTCTATCCGGGTGGCAGGAAAAGTCGCTCCGAAGCCACTAGCTGGTTCGGTAGTGATACTGACTTGCGAATGTGTGTAACCTTCATGATGAAGGATGTGTGTTGGGTGATGACACACCGTGGTAACTAAGAAATAATGGAAAAATCCAAATTTTTAAATGATGAGATTTTTGAAAATAAAGGAGTCTGGCACACTCCATATAAATGTTTTTCTTAAAAGTCAAAAGCTTTTAAAAACCCATTCACTGAGTAGTCGTACTCACCCCCTCCATTATATCCCTTTCAGGAAATCCCGGAAAGCCTCCCCTTAAAGACTGTCAACTAAGATGCCTGTAAGATAGGTATGTAAAGTTTTAAATTTCATACAGTTTTGATTATGCTATTCTAGGAAAAAGGTGCAAGTTAAAGGACGCCTTACTCTTTACGGTTTACGATAAGGGGAAACCCTTTAATAAATCGGGAGAGTGGCGGGTTGATCACGGGGATCCGACCAAACCGGGTCGGGGCGTGACAGTTTACGTCCTCACACAAGAGTAAGCTTAGAAAGACCCTAGTGTTGTAGCGGGTACCTCCTGACCCCTTATCTGATAAGGTATTTTATGTAGATGGGGCATAACCCTTAAGAGAAATGTATTTGTCTCAAAGTTCAATAAAATTTACAATATTTCCCCATTTAACATGCCTTTATCTTTAATTAGGATATGTATAAATATTTGGTAGAAAATCTTCGCCTTCATCGACTCAAGTGAGAAATGAATGGTCTTTTATCAAGGAATCACTAATCCAGGCAATTCCCAAGGACCCTGTCTTATTAAATCCAACCATGAACATCCTTACACCCCTAGGAGAAGAATCGATTAGAGACAAAGTCCTCAAAGGATGTAGAGTGGAAATTATGGGGAAGGACTTGGAAGTAGACTTAATTCATCTACCCTTGCAAGAAGTGGAAGTGATTTTAGGAATGTACTAGTTATCCCTACACCTTGCAAGAGTCGACTGTCAATAAAAGACTGTATCATTCCATTCTCCAAATTCTGAAGGAGCGGTATTTTACGGAGACAAGTGTAGGATGGGGAACAATTTTGTATCCTATCTTCAAGCTCAAAACATGACATGAAAATGGTGCAAAACATTCATGGCATTCATTAACAACGAGACTCTTGAGAAGAAGAAACTTGAAGAAATTCCAATAGTGAGATATTACCCTGATGCTTTTCCGAGTAATTACTTGGGTTACCCCTAGATCGTCAATTGGAATTTGTTATAAAAGTGATTCTTTGGATCCATCCCATCTCACAGGCCCCTTACTGGATTGCTCTAATAGAACTAAAGGAGTTAAATGAGCAATATGACGAATTGTTGGAAAAAGATTTTATACAACCCAATCAATCCCCGTGTGGCATACCAATGTTGTTTGTGAAGAAAAAGGATGAACACATGAGATTATGTATAGATTACTGAAAGCTGAATTGAGTAACAGTCAAGAACAAGTATCCCCTACCAAGGATCGATGATTTATTTGATCAACTCAAAGGAGCTATGTACTTTTCAAAAATAGATCTACAGTCTAGGTATCATAAACTAAAGATTAAGGAGGTGGATAATCAAAAGATAGCCTTCCAATCATGATATGGGCATTATGAGTTTAGAGGGATGCCCTTTGGACTAACTAATGCTCCTGCAACTTTTATGGACATAATGAACCAGGTGTTCCAACCTTATTTGGATAAATTCATGATAGTATTCATCGACGACATACTTATATACTCACAAACTAAGGAGGAGCACAAAAAACATTAGAATACCACCTTGAGAGATCTGAAGGAAAATGATCTAAATGTGAATTTTGGCTACAAGAAGTGGGATTTCTAGGACATATTATCTCCAAAAAAGGAGTTAAGGTAGACCCAACTAAGATAGAAGCAATAACAAATTGGAAGGCCCATACGAATCTGATAGAAATTCATAGCTTCTTTGGTTTAGTAGGGTACTATCAGAAGTTTGTGTAAAACTTCTGCAAAATAGATGCACCTTTGACTCGTCTAACAAAGAAGAGAGCATAGTGAAAATGGGATGAAAAGTGCAAAGCTTCCTTTTAAGAGCAAAAGTCTTGATTAACGTTAGCCCCGATACTTGTCTTATCAGACCCAATCATGGGGTAATATACGGTGTATAGTGATGCATATAGACAAGGGTTGGGTTGTGTCTTGATGCAAAAGTAATAACTTATGCATCAAGACAAATGAAGAAGCAAGAAATGAACTATCCTACACATGATTTGGAATTCGCCGAAATAGTGTTTTCCCTAAAACTTTGGTGTCATTATCTATATGGGGTTACATGTAGGATATTCATGGACCATAAAAGTTTGAAGTACTTTATGACCCAAAAGGAACTCAACCTAAGACAAAGGAGATGGTTGGAGTTAATAAAGGATTATTATCTTATCATTGAGTATTATCTTGGTAAGGAAAATGTGGTAGCTGACACACCAAATTGGAAGTACCATACAGGAGTAGCTTATATGAGGACTACCTACGTACCTCTCTTAGAGTAGTTGGGCAAATTGGATATTGGACTCAAAATGGATTCTAAGGAAGGATGTTTATTTGCTAATATGGTGGTGAGACACAACTTAGTAGAGCAAATTAAGATCCAACTAAAGCACAACTATGTAATAAGTAAAGCACCATATGTAATAAGTAGTCAATGGAGCAACACTTTTGCCACAAGAGGAGATGTGTTACTAGACTTCAAGGGAAGGGTTTCTGTGCCAAACACAAGAGGATTAAGAAGGCCGATAATGGAAGAAGCCCATGATTCGGTATATGCAATGTACCCTCGGAGTACGAAAATATATCGTGCACTAAAGCATGGCTACTAGTGGAAAGGAATGAAGAGAGACATAGCCGAGTATGTGGCAAGATGTCTATCTTGCCAACAGATTAAAGCAGAACACCAAAAACCCTCTAAAATATTGCAACCCTTGCCCATTCCCGAATGGAAGTGGGAAAACATCAAAATGGATTTCGTGATAGGATTACCCGTAACGAAGAGGGGACATGATGCTATTTGGTTAATCATACAGCGACTTACTAAATGTGAAACCCATCCTCCTGAACCAAGTAAACCGGGAAAAGAACCAACACTTTTCAGAGGAAAAATTGAGCCGTAAAGGAACCGAAAATAATAATGAAAGAGTGGATCTGGTGTCCACAATATTATAATATTTATGCTCAATTGATCTATTTTGTTGGGGCATATGTAGGCAAGAGATGTAGTGACTAATGTGGGCAAGTTGAAGTCGAGACTGAAAGAAGTTACATATAAATGCCTTGATACCATCTAACTGAAGAAATTTAATTTTGCAGCTAAGAAAATTTTTAACTTGCAAACGAAAGTCTCAAAAAATAGATAGAATTTTTTAACGATTTTTCATGACAAAAAAATTATGAGAACTTATTATAGTTATCAAGTAAATAAAAATGGTAAAAATGACATGTGTGGGATGTAATAGGAGCAAGTCCCCATACATTAGTATAAATGAGTTAAAAGAGGATGAGTACTAACATGGTGAGTTAAATGGAAATAATTACAAGAGATTTTACCACAAAAACATAAATTGCATAATGATAAAAAAAAGATATCTTTTATTAATAAATATTTAGAAATCACGCCACTCATAATAGGAAAAATAAGATGTATCAAACATTGATATCATAATAAATTAGAGTCAGTACTACTAACATAAATAATAGGAGACAAGGTAAAAGAATTATAAGTATTACGAATATAGTACAATCCTTCCTTATCACTTTTGTGCAATAATTTTTGGTAAGAAACTATATATTTGATAAAAAAAAGTGAGTAGGGTGAAATTTAAAATATTTTTAGTAAATTGATAATTAAGATAAATTTAAGAAATATAATATATATTATTGATATAAAAGAGAGAAATACATTGAGACCGTATATAATTAGAAGATGCTTAAAAATGTCTGATTATTTTAATAAATATGTGAGATAAATTATTAGTGTTATGAGTGGTGACTTTTTAATTAAAATACCAATAAAAAATGATCCCGATTAGATTAATTATTATAAGTAGAGAGTACTTAAGATATAAGAGCCACTTGAATTAATAGAAAAAAATAATAATAATTTAAATGTCCATCTTTTTTACAAATTTGACCTATGAGCTCTAAATATCAAGAAGTTATTGAGTGGTTTATTGTCATGGAAAAGGAAAGGGACGGATTAAAACTTCTATTATACAAATTAAAATATTGTTATTAGCTAAATACTTAATGTTTCGGAAAATATTTAAAATATTGTTATGAACTAATATGCAGGCAAGTTACAAGTTGTTATTTGTGCCTATTTTTTTATTAGAGTAAAGAGAAATTATGTAGCAAGATAATTAATGGTAATTAAAGTATCTAAAGCATCGAGTGGGTACAGTGATATAAGAGTAGTAAGAATACCAAATAGAGTGGGTAAAGCATCGGGTGGGTACAGTGATAAGAGTAGTAAGAATGCCAAATAGAGCGGGTACAGTGATAACACTAGTACAAATGCCAAATAGACGAACGGTAGTATTGAATACATATTTTTTTAACACAAATTCTCGTATTATTAAACTTGTCAATTTGTCATGTGGGTTTGAATTTTATACCACTCAAGTTTGATCCAAATTTAAACGAACCTAAATCGTCACATATGTGCGGTGCGATGACCTGATCCTGACTTGTATAAACCCGAACCCAACTCAATCCTACACAAATGGAAAACATCGAGTTTTGTTCGATCTTAGCTCGACCTGAATCCGTATGAACCTAAACATACATAAACTTGGATTCATTCGACTGGACCAAGACCCGACCCGAGCTTGGGTCAAATTCAGGTTGAGTGTGGATCGGTGTTAGGTTTGGAATCTTGTTATGATCCCTCAATATTATTCTGTGTGATTTGTATATTGAATCCAGTAGTATTGAAATATAAATGTGGTAGATAAATAAAAAAAATAGAAAAGTTGTGAAACTCTAGCATGTAAAAATATAGAATAAAAGAGAAAAAATATTGAAATATAAATGTGGTAGATAAATTATAAAAATTATTTTTTTATTAATAATTAATTTAATAAATTAGATATATATATATTTATATGCTTATATTAATATAAATATAAAAATAAATAATATTATATAATTTTAACTAATAAAATTATATAACAACTAACTAAAATATTATAATAATATATTTTAATATTTTAATAATTCTTTCCTACTATCTCGACGGCATGTTGCCATTGGCATTTCCAAATGGAATGAATAGGAAAATAAGTAGGTGGGGTAAGAGTTGAACCATTCAATTAATGGTCGGTGATAGTTATATTATTAGACTAATTGTACGCCTATTTGTTCACGAAAAACAAAAACAAGAAGAAATTACTGACACGTCTCTATTAAAATATTTTAGTGAATTTCATGGACGAGCTTCCTTCCTATTTAAGAAGAACCGTTCCATGCATGTTAGCTCAAAATACAACAAAGCGAGAGAGAGAGAGGGCATATTGGAGTGAACTAAAATGTGGGCTATGTGCATTGTAACCTTTATTGTCGTAGCCGCCCTTCACATATGGGTGTACAAGTGGAGGAATCCAAAGCGTAATGGCAAGTTGCCTCCTGGGTCGATGGGCTGGCCTCTCCTTGGGGAGACCCTTCAGTTCTTCGCCCCGTACAGGACTCACGACATCTCCCCCTTTATCAAGGAGAGGCTGAAAAGGTAGCAATATCACATCCCCCATGGGGACGAATGATATTGGGCAAATTAATTAACGCATTCTGATCTTCTTCTTTGCGCTTGCCTCAGATACGGACCTATATTCAAGACGCGCTTGTTGGGCCAGTCGATGATCGTGTCGACAGACGCCGATCTTAACTACTTCGTGTTCCAGCAGGAGGGAAGCCTATTCCAGTCGTGTTATCCTTACACCTTGAGTGAGACCTTTGGGGAGCAGAATATGGGCTCTTTGCATGGCTTCTTGTTCAAGTACCTCAAGAACATAGTGCTGACCCTCTTCGGTCCTGTGAGCCTTCAAACGATGCTTCCTGAGGTCGAGAAAACTGTGGTTCATAGACTGAAGCAATGGTCTTTCCGGAACATGATCGAAGCCAAGGACGAGATCGCCAACGTATTTATCTATCCATTTTAGGCTAATAATCATCCGTGTTTTTGTTGATTGTTTGAATATTAGCATAAAGCAGTGGTTTATGAGACGATTTGCAGGTGATATTCAGTCTCACAGCAGGGAAGCTCATAAGTTACGATTCCGACAACTCGTCTGAGAATTTACGGGCGAATTTTGCCACCTTCATAAAAGGATTGATCTCCTTCCCAGTCAACATCCCAGGAACAGCCTTCCACAAGTGCTTGCAGGTAACTGAACAACTTCTCATTCCTAATCTGCAATCTCTTTGCAAATCTTGCATGATAATATAAAAATATAATTAAAATCAAATGGAAATTATATAAAATATCTTATCCATAAAAAATATTATGATGAGATAATATATCAATAATTAGGATGGTCTCCCTATGACATTGGCAGGGAAGGAAGAATGCCATGAGGATGCTGAAGAAGCTTCTGCAAGAAAGGAGGGCAAATCTAAGGAAGCAGCAGAGGGACTTCTTCGATTATGTCCTCGAAGAACTTGACAAAGAAGGGACGATGATGAATGAGACGATGGCTCTAAACTTGATATTCCTTCTGCTGTTTGCGAGTTATGAGACCGTATCGGAGGCTCTAACTCTGGGAATGAAATTTCTGTCTGATCATCCTTCGGTGCTGCAGCGATTGACGGTCGGATAAATATAATCTATGGCCCCTTTTAACTCGCTCGTTTATGCACTTATTTTTAAACGGAAGGAATTCTCGCAGGATGAACATGACGCTATATTGAGACAAAGGGAAGAAGAAGGAGCTGACTCCGGGATTACATGGGGAGAGTATAAATCTATGGCATATACCTTTCAGGTGAATTTACCCCTCAAACGTGGCATTGTTAATACAAAAATCTCACCTTGCAACTGACAAAACAAAATACTCCTGCAGTTCATCAATGAAACACTTAGACTGGCAAACATAGTACCCGGGATCTTCAGAAAAGTTTTGAAGGATATCCAATTCAAAGGTATGTCTGGAATTAATTATAAATAAGAAGAAAATGTGAATTGAGATCATGGGAATACATGGTAGCACACTAGACTACGAGTATAATCTGTTCTTAAGTTTGATTTGTCAAGGGTTCCTGCAGGATATACAATACCTGAAGGTTGGGGACTAATAGTGTGCCCACCTGCTGTACACTTGAATCCATCAATATATGAGGACCCTCTCACCTTTGATCCATCGAGATGGGAGGTAGCTTGGCCCTCCCCCGAGCTTTGCCATTTCCTACTTCATGGGTTTCACCCTAAGGCATATTATTAATTGTATGTGTGCATGTAGGGGATTGACACCAGTAATGCAAGTAAGCAGTTCATGGCCTTCGGTGGAGGGATGAGACTGTGCGTGGGAGCAGATTTCGCTAAGCTGCAGATGGCAGTGTTTCTACATTGCCTGGTGACCAAGTACAGGCAAGAATATACAGGCCTTCTAGATCATGCAGAAGTTTGATCGATAGATATTAATATCTGTCATGAACTTAACTTATTCAGATGGGAAATAGTTGGAGGTGGGGGCGTTGTTCGATCTCCGGGTCTTCAGTTTCCCAGTGGGCTTCACGTTCGGATCAAAGATAGAGAGTCCGCTATAAATCAAATCGGAAAAAAGGAGTTTTCTCACGGTGAGCTGCCATTAAAAATGTATATTTTACATCTTGTAGAATGAATAGTTTGTGTTACTTTTTTTTTCCAAAAAGTAATTGAAGTATATCATATCCATGAATTTCTTGCAGGTGATTAATCCTTCCGTGGCATTGGGAATGTTGATTATGGTGATCAAGTTTACATGGCATGCCTATGGCTATGTATCTTCATCCTATGAATTATGGTTGTATGTTCTATATTTTGATGGTGATGTGATGTGCTTTTAAATGTTCCCAGTTCAAATCCCATTACATGTTGTTGTATATGATGGTGATGGTGGTGACTATTTGAATAAACCCGACGGATGACGTGTACGGTTGAATCTATATATAAGTCTTGTTTTTTCAAAAATTGTAGGAGTATAACCTTCTCTAAAACTTCTCTCCTTCGGTGCTACCTCCCATAATTAGCAACCATCTTATATTCATGGTTTTTATATGTTCTTCTTCATCTTCTCTCCGATTATTCTAACACCCGTCCCAGATTCAGTCAGTACCACCATTTCTTTTGTCCATTACATTGTGGGCATCTTATAATGATTGATTGAAACAGTTCCAATTTGACTCTGAGGATGATTAGTATTTCCTTTCTCCCACTGTAAAAAAAAATTTACAATTCAAAGCGAGTGTTCAATCTGGGCAGAAGGTATTTTGTTTCATGTCCTGATGGTTTGGGTAAATCACTTACTTATAGGACTTAATTGAATTGTGCTTGTACCGAGGTCATTTGCATGTTTGCCTAGTTTTATTATGTGTGTATTGTTTCTATGGACTTCTTAGGTAACTCGCTAGTATAAAAAAAAAATTTGGACTAGGGATGAATATTGTGATTCATTTTCCAATTTATGCGAATTGAGGATGAGCAGTTGTATAGTGTGTCATATGATCCGATTTGGTTGAATTCCCATAAACAACTTGCTGCTTCCTTGGTTCAAGAGAGATTTTCCCCCTTTATTTAATTCAAGAAGAGCTAAACATAATTTAATTTTGTTCCCTGTAATAACATAAATCAATAAAAATACGAAGTTAAAATAACTTTTAAGCATACGTGACAACGGGTAGATTCGAGTATTTTCCTTATTTATTTTCTCTACTCCTAAAAATTGATATAAAAGAGTGGTAAATTTTTATAACTTAGTGAATGGGTCTTGAGAGTGAGTTTTTTATAAACAAAATAGTTTTAATGGGAGTGTGTCAAACTCCTTATTTCCTTTAAAAATGTTTCTTCATCAAATTCCAGTTTCAAAAATACTTTTTTCCTCATTTTCCACATTAGGTGTGTTTAATAGTCAATATACGCCGTTCATTAGGTAGAGATCACACATTCGCAGGGCAACCCATCCACTGCACTCACTTGTGGCTCAGAGCGACTTTACCGACAACCAAGATAGAAGCCCATTCACTTCTACCCTGGGTTTGAGTGGATGTTGGCGACATCTGACCCTTAAACCTAAAATCATCTCCATGTCCGTATGAGGACAAAGAACTCATCCAAACCCCACCTCGGTCTCGTGTGCATGAAGCTACGTCGAGCTTCCCTTACTACTGGCACGACAAACTGCCGTTATCTCTACCATATTGTCCAGTAGTCCTTAGGACGCATCATTACCCCTCTTGGACGTTTTGATGGTCATAAACCTCAAGTGCATGCACAAATAATAATTTTTCCACAAAACTATTTATCTTTGGTGCTACTGGTTCAACGACCCTGACCCTCAACTTGATCTACAACTATTTGTCTAGGTGAGTCTGTCACACCCCGACCTAGTTTGGTCAGATCCCCATGAATAGCCCGCCGCTCTCTTGGTTAAAGAGGGGTTTACCCCTTGTTTAATTCAAGAGGAGCCAGACAAAATCTCTACCTTGTTCCTTGGAATAACATATATCGAATAAATTGGAAGCTTAAGAAAAATTATGCATACTTGATAGAGGGTAAGGCTTGTTGTTATCCCTAGTCATCTTTCTATTTCTTGAAATGGGATAAAAAGGGTGGTGAGTTTCTACCACTTAGTGAATGGGTATTTTCAAAAAATGAAGTTCCAATAAAATAGTTTTTAAATTGCAGTGTGCTAGACTTCTTATTTTCTTTAAAATTTCTCTTTTTTAAATTCTCAATTTTCCATAATCATTTCTCATCTCAACAGTGTGTTTATCAACCAACACACACCCTTAATCATAAAGGGAACACGCATTCGTAGGCTAGCACATCCACTATACCCACTTGTGGTGTCAAAGCAACTTTACCGGCCACTTAGATAGAAGTACGTCTACTTCTACCCAGAGAATGAGTGGATGTACATGACACTCGATCCTCAATCCCGTAACAAAACTCCGTGTCCGTATGAGGACAGAGACCTCATCCCATTCCCACCCTAGTCTCATGCGCATGAAGCTATGTCAAGCTTCTCAAGACTATTGGTACGACTAACTGCCCTTATCTCCACCAGGTCGTCCAGAAACCTAGGATGCATCACTACCCCTCTTGGGTGTCTTGAAGGTCCCGTAACACAGTGCATGCACAAATAAACAATTTTCCACATAAGCCATATAATCTGTGGTGCCATTGGTCCAACGGCCCCGACTCTCAACTCGACCTGTAGCTATTTGTCTCGACTAGTCTGTAGATCTGTCATGTTGCACTACTGCCAATCCATTGAGTATGTCGGTCCTGTCTTGGGACCATGGCCAAACAATTCATTCATTTAAGTTTTCATGGCTGAAAAATCATGTTTGTTTACGAGCTCTTGATCGTGCCAATTGGCCTAGGGCCCACTGTTCAAGATTTTCAAAATTGGGCATATTAGCCCCCAAGTTCCAAAACTGACGCCTCCAGCCTAACTAAGCTATTCGAGCTCCTGTCAAGAAGGTCTCCTGAAAATTATAAGCAGTGGCATACAGTCAGGGAAGATCAGTTCCGACAAAATAAACCTTTCAATCGTCCATCACACAAAACGAGTATGAGGACATCTCTGCTTATATCCGATAAGCAGGTTTTCCACTTCCTTCTTGGAAGTTTCATTATACTAATTGGGTATGATCTATTTACAACCAGTAAATAGTTTTTCCGCGTGATTTCCACATCACTCCTCTCAGGTGTGATGGTTAAAATCCCACTTAGTAGTGGGTTTTTATTTCCAAGGTGCTTATCATCCCAACCTTGTATGATATTAAATCCCACTCACCTAATTGTGCAATGTATTTACTTTAAATCGACTTTCATCCCTTGCGAGCTTTGTCTCAACCGGTGTTCCCAATATCTCGTGTTCCTACACGGTATGAAAATCCTTGTTCATTATCATTTGGTTTGATAGCCTTCATTCATTATTAATGACTTAAAATATCTAACTTTTCAAATGTTTGCAATTTGGTTCCTAAATTTCTTTTTCTTTTACTTTAGGCCCCAATTGCAATTTTTTCACCAAATTGAGTCTCGAAACTTTTAAAATTCACATTTGGACCTCAATTTATTCAAATTCATAAAAAGGAGTTCAAGTTTCCCAAATTCCCAATTTGGTTCTCAATTTTTCCAAATTACCATTTCGCCCCTCATTTACAAAAATGGTAAGTTTTACCCCAAAAATTCCAAAATTTGCTCAATTAGTCCTCCATCACTCTTATCATGCTCAATTGGCCCTCAATTTTATAAAATTACATTTTAGTCCCTCAAATTTTTGAAATCCCCAAAATTTCCCCAAATTTCAACTTTCAAACATAGCTGAATATGATTTCATCAAATTGATCAATCAAACAAGTTTAATTGTTGAAATTGGAGTTCCTACATCTTCATACGGATCAATTGCACTTTGAATAGTAATATTTGATGCCGGAATGAGCTCAAACGGAGCTTCGCTAAAAAATAGAACGTAGAGAGAGAAAGCTTCAAATGCTTACCAGTAGGGGCGCGACGGTCCAAGCTTTCGATGTAGGCAAATAGCTCTTGTCTTGAGGTTACTCCTAGGATCAACAATTGTATCAATTGATTCCAAATTGAGTGAGAATTTAGTCATAAAAAAATCTGCCGGTTCTCTCTCTAGCACCGATCATAAATTATAGAGGGGAGCCAAATCGGCTTACGTTTTCACTCTAATTCAGTTGTAGGAGGGTTGTGGAGGTGTTGGGAGAGCTTGGTTTGGCCTAAGAAGGGCTCGAATTGGCCAATTTTAGCTCGACAGGAACAGGGCAGCTTCGGTTCGCCGGAGTTGCTTTACTGTTCAATCACATCGGCGCTTCTCCGGCAACCCTCGAAGCAATTAGAGACTACCACCGTGTAGCTTACTTCTCCCCGAGTCTAAGAAACCCGACCATGCCTTCTTTGGCTCAAAAAAGACCATATATCGAAGCTCTGGTTCGAGCTTCGCCAGACAATTGAATAGTTGAGTGAGAGTGAGGTTTTTAGGTGTGGAGAGGATGAATGGAGAGGGGCTCTTTATATAGGGAGCTCGAGGACTCGTCGGCCGTTCGTTTGGCACCTTTATGACAGTCATTAATGGACTGAAACATACTAAATGGAAACGTTTCCTCTTTGCTGGTGCTGGTTCAATTTTTCAGTGAGTGAATAGTGCTGTCATTTGAAGGAAGAAGACGACACTGTTCTGAACCGGACCAGATCGGTCCGAATCGGGTTCAAAGCTTAAACTAACCGGTTTAGGCCCGCTTCAATCGAGTTTTTCAAAATTAAAAATTTCTAAATTCATTCTATATCAAATGGTGGCCTCAATTCTCAAATTAGAATTTTCTATGCTACCTAGAAAAATAAATTTAGCATCTGGTTCAATAGTGGTTCAAATAAGTCCAAATCGGTTCAATCCGGTTCACCTGAACTGGTTTGCTTTTCATCCCCCATTCATCCTAAAGTTCTTTTTCATGACTTTTGTGACTTGTTAGATCACTCGGGATCCATAAATTTACTGGTTTGCCCTCTCTCTATCATTTCCGGTTCATAAACCGGTTCAATCCAGTTTGGATTCGGTTCACCAGAACCGGTTTGGTTTTTCTGTCCCAATTTGTCCTTAAGTTCTTTTCCAAGGTTTTATGAACCCTTTGGGTCACTCGGAAGTTGTATATTTCCCCAATTTGCCAGTTCTCTGATGATCGGGTTTGTGAACTGGTTTAGTTTTCTCACTCAGTTTGACCGGTTCTTTTCCCGATTTTCCTTAACTCCAAAGAGCGGGGTTTACATAGTTCGTCAAATTGGCCATAATGCACTGCCACCAATCCATCGAGCATGTCTGTTCTTTCTTGGTACCATGGTGAAATCACATAATCCATTTATTAAGAGTTTTCATGGAATGAATATCACATGTTTGTTTACGACATCCTGCATGTGCCAATTGGCCTTGGGCCCATTATATGTGATTTTCCAAAATCGGGCATTTAGCCCCATAAGTTCCAAAACTGAGGCATCTAGCCTATCTGAATTATTCTAGCTCTCGTCAAGAAGGTCTCCCAAAAATTTTAAGCAGTGACACACAATTAGGGGAGAACACTTCTAACAAAATCATCTTTCAATTCATCACACCAATCAGGTGTGATAATATCTCCGCTTACAACCGTCAAGCGAGTTTTCTTCATCCTTCAAGGAAGTCCATCATACCAACCAAGTATGGTTTTCTCTACTTACAACTGGTAAGTAGTTTTTCATTTTTGAGGTGCTCATCATCCCAACCGGGTATGATATGAATAAACCCTCTCGCTCGATATTCGTGGCATATTCTTCCTCAGTTGGCTTTTGCCTCTACGCTAGCTTATCCTTGCTGGCGTTCTGGTTTCTCATGTTCCTACACGATTTGGGCACTCTTATCCATTAGAGTTTGGCATAGAAGCCTTTGTTTCTCACATATGAGCGACTAGACCCAAAAGTTGTTAGTTTATTGCACTTAGGTCCCTAAAGTTCATTTTCCCTTAACTTTACGTCCCTAGTGCTAAATTTTCCCAAAATGAGTCCAAAAACTTCCAAAAATTCATTATGGGTCCTCGATTTACTCAAAATTGTTTATGGGGCTCCAGTTTTCCAAATTTACAATTTGGTCACCAACTTTTCAAATATTACCATTTTGCCCCTAATTTCCAAAAATGGAAACTTGACCCCAATTATTTTAAAAAATTAACCAATTGGTCCTCTAACATCCTTTTCATGGTCAATTGCCCCTCAATTATGGGAAATTGCAATTTGGTCCCTCAATTTTACGAAACCCCCAAATTTCCACAAAATTTATCCCCAATTTGCCCCTTTCAAACTGGCCAAATTTGATTTCATCAAATTGACCATTCAATTGGGGTTAATTGCCTCAATTGAAGGTGTAATTCAATTCCTACACATCCATACAATTCAATTGAGCTTTGAATCACATGAATTGAGGTAGAAACGAGCTCAAATAGAGCTTCGCCGAAAAATTATGCGTAGAGAGAGAAAGCTTCGAAAGCTTACCATCGGAGGTGTGGCTGTAAACCCCGCTCATTTAGGATAAGAAAAACTAGGTAAAGAACCGGTCAAGCCGGGTGAGAAAATCGAACCAATTCACGAATCCCAACCGATATAGAAAGGCTAAACCATGAAATTTATGGATACCGAGTAACCTAGAAAGTCACAAAAGTCATGAGAAAGGACTTTATGATGAATTGAAGGTGAAAACCAAATCGGTTCAGGTGAACCAGACCTGAACCAGATTGAACCGGTTTGAACCAGTTTGAATCACTATTGAACCGATTCATAAATTCATTTTTCTAGGTGGCTTAAAAAATTCAAGTTAGAGAATTGAGGCCACCATTTGATAGAAAATGAATTTAAAAATTTTTAATTTTTAAAAACTCATTTGCATCGGGCTTGAACCGACTAGTTTAAGCGTTAAACCTGGTTCGGACCGGTTCAGTTCGAAACACTGTCGTCGTCTTCCCTCAGATGACAACACTTTTCTCTTGCTGAAAAATCAAGCCGTATTGGTGAAGATGAAAAGTCTCAGGCCAGGGAGTTTCACTCAATGAATGAACGTAATTAAGGTGCCAATCGTACGGCCAAAAAGTCCCCGAGCTTCCTATATAATGAGCCCCTTCTCATTCATCCTCCTCACACCTAAAAACTTTACTCTCTCCCTACTACTCCATTTTTCAATAAAGCTCAAACTAGAGCTCTGACTTGGGCATTTTTCTGAGCCAAAGAAGGCATGGTCAAGTTCTTTGGATTTGAGGAGAAGTCAGCTACACGCCTATAGTCTCCATTTACTTTGAGGATTGTGGGAGAAATGTCGGCGTGATAGAACAGTGAAGTAGCTCTGGCGGACCGAAGCTACCCTATTATTGTCATGCTGAAAACAACCAATTCAAGCCTTCCTAAGGCCAAACCAAGCCCTCCCAACACCTCCACAACCCTCCTATAGTTGAGTTAGAGTGGAAAGGTAAGCCAATTTGGCTACCCTTTGTAAATTTCGATCGGTGCTAGAGAGAGAACTGACATATCTTTACTGACCAAATTCTCCCTCAATTTGACATAAATTGAGATGACTCTTGATCCTAGGAAGAACCTCAGGACAAGAGCTATCTGCCCATATTGAAAGCTCGGACCGCTGCGCCCCCAATGGTAAGCTTTCGAAGCCTTTTCTCGATATGTTCAGTTTTCTGGCGAAGCTACCTTTCATTTCATTCCGACATCAAATCGTGCAATTCAAAGTGCAATTGAATCATAAAAAGGTGTAGGAACTTCAATCTTACTTCAATTTAAAAAATTAAACTCATTTGACCAGTCAACTTAATGAAATCAAATTCGGTCAGGTTGGAAGGTTGAAATTGGGGAAAATTTGGGGATTTCAAAAATTTGAGGGACCAAAGTGTAATTTCATAAAATTGAGGGCCCATTGCACATAGAAAAGATGTTGGAGGACCAATTGGTCGATTGTTGGAATTTTTGGTGTGAAATTTACCATTTTTGTAAAGTAGGGGCAAAATGATAATATTGGAAAAGTTGGGGACCAAATTGAAAATTTGGGAAACTTGAAACCCTTTTTGTTATTTTGAATAAATTGTGGTCCCAAGGTGAATTTTAGAAGTTTCGGGACTCAATTTGGGGGAAAATCAGCATTAGGGATCTAAAGTGAAAGAAAAAAAGAACTTTAGGGACATAATTGTAATTAATTAAAAAGTTTGAGTATTTCATCCATTCATGATGAATGAAGGCTATTAGGCTAAGGGATAATGAACAAGGATGTTTATATCGTGTAGGAACACGAAGTACTGGGAACGCCAACATGGACAAGCTCGTGTGAAGGCAAAGAACCGGTTAAAAGGAAATCACTACGTTATCGGGTGAGTGGGATTTTTATATCATACCCGGTTGGGATGATACGCACCTCAGAAATGAAAACCCACTACTAAGTTAAATTTTAACCAACACACCTGAATGGATTGATTTGGAAATTACACAGAAAAAAACTATTTACCGGTTGTAAGTAGATCATACCCGGTTGGTATGATGTACTTCTTAGAAGGAAGTAGAAAACCTTCTTATCAGTTATAAGCAGAGATGTCCTCACACCCGATTAGTGTGATGGACAGATGAAAAGATTATTTTTTTGGAAGTGCTCTCCCCTAACTAAGTGCCACTGCTTAAACTTTTTGGGAGACCTTCTTGATGGGAGTTTGAATAGCTCAAATAGGACGGAGGCCTCGATTTTGGAACTTGGGGGGCTATTATGCCCGATTTTAAAAATCTTGTATAATGGGCCCAAGGCTAGTTGATACGAGTAAAAACTCGTAAACAAACATAAGTTTACACCATGAAAACTTTAAATGAATGATATGTTTGGCCATAATATAATGCGTATAAAAATAAGTTGATACATGGAAAATACTCAACGGACTTACCAAATTATGTATTTGTCAATCTTGAATTATCTTTATTTCCTTTTTAATTATAATCCTTTAAAACTAGCAACATATTTAGGAAATATAAGATTATCCCAACAATATATAAATTTCCTAAAATTGGAAAATAACATATATTTTTTAAAAATATTTAAGACAGTGTTTAAATATATTTCATGTTCATATAAGGACATATTATATATTACTATATCATCAAAATATACACCCATAAACTTTTCAATTAAAATATATAAGAAATAATTTCATAATCTCATATAAGTATTAGTTACTTTAGTCAAACAAAAAATCATAATTAACCATTTATATAAACTAGCTTTTGTCTTTAATACATTTTTTAATTTATATTTATCTTTAATTCAAATTTTATTATATTTATTTTTAAGTTTTATTTTTGAAATCAAATAAGATCCATGCAAATTATCTATCATATTATCTAAATGGGGAATAGAGTATCGAAAATATACTTGGGTAATGTCAATAACTTGACAATTAATGTATGCCTGCCAAGTCTTACCCTTTTTGGATAGTTGCACAACTGGTGGATTAATTCTCTTTGGTATGATTCTCTTTTCAATCAGCTTTATGATTTGGTGTTGAGTTTGAAGCTTTATCCTTTGACTTAATGGTAAAACAAGAGATATCTTATTTGGAAAATGGTTGAATTCCTACAAAAAAGGTATAATATTGCTCGATAAATATCTAACAATGGGGTTTGTATTTAAAAAATATAACCTTGTACATAAGTTGTAAACCCCACCCTTTGTAGTTAAGGAAAAACCAAGAAAAGAACCGGTCAAACCGAGTGAGAAAAATCGAACTGGTTCACAAACCCGATCATTAGAGAATGGGCAATTTGAGAAATTTACAACTCCCAAGTGACCCAAAGGGTTCATAAAAACCTCGAAAAAGGACCTTAGGATGAATTGGAGATGAAAACTAAACTAGTTCAGGTGAACCGGATCCGAACCAAATTAAACCAATTTGTACCAGTTTGAGCCACTATTGAACTAGATAATAAATTCATTTTTCTAGGTGGCTTAGAAAATTCAAATTTGAGATTTGAGACCACCATTGGATAGAGAATGAATTTAGAAATTTTTTATTTTCAAAAACTCGGTTGAATCGGGCCTGAACCGGCCAGATTAAGCTTTGAACCTGGTTCAGACCGGTCCGATCCAGTTCAGAACAGTGTCGTCTTCTTCCTTCATATGATAGCATTGTTCACTCATCGAAAAATCGAGCAGCACTGGTGATGCTAAAAAGTCTCCGGCTAGGGAGTTTCACGCAATGAATGATTGCCATTAAGGCACCAATCGGATGGACAAGAAGTCCCTGAGCTTCCTGTATAAATAGCCCCTTCACATTCACCCTCTCCACACCAGAAAACTCCATTCTCTATCAACTGCTCCAATTTTTGGAGAAGCTCAAACTAGAGCTTCGATATAGGGCCTTTTCTAAGCCAAAGAAGGTGTGGTCGGGTTCTTTAGAACCGAGGAGAAGTCAGCTACCCGATGGTAGTCTCCATTTGCTCCGAGGGTCACCGGAGAGATGCCGGCGTGATAGAACAGTGAAGCAGCTCCAACGATCAAAGCTGCCATATTTTGGTCGAGCTGAAAACAACCAATTCGAGTCCTCCTTAGGCCAAACCAAGCCCTCCCAACACCTCCACAACCCTCTTACATCTGAATTAGAGTGGAAAGGTAAGTCAATTTGGCTCCCCTCTGTAAATTCTGATCAGTGCTAGAGAGAGAACCGGTAGAACTTTGATGACTAAATTCTCATTCAATTTGGTGTCAATTGATATAATTCTTGATCATAGGAGGAACCTTAGGACGAGAGATATCTGCCCAGATTGAAAGCTCGGACCGCTGCTCCCCCTATGGTAAGCTTTCGAAGCGTTCTCTCTCTCTAAGTCCAATTTTCTGATGAAGCTCCGTTTAAGCTCATTCTGGCATCAAATCGCGCAATTCAAAGTGTAATTTAATCGTATGAAGGTGTAGGAACTCCAATCTAACTTCAATTTCAACAATTAAACTCATTTGATCTGTCAATTTGATGAAATCAAATTTGGCTGAGTTAGAAGGTTGAAATTGGGAGAAAATTGGGGGAAATTTGGAGATTTCAAAAATTCAAGGGACTAAAGTGCAATTTCATAAAATTGAGGGCCAATTGGGCATGATAAAGATGTTTGAGGATCAATTGGGCCATTTTTGGAATTTTTGAGGCAAAACTTACCATTTTTGTAAAGTAGGGCAAAATGGTAATTTTGAAAAAGTTGGGGATCAAACTAGAAATTTGGGAAACTTGAATTTATGTGGTTTTGAATAAATTGAGGTCCTAAGGTGAATTTTAGAAATTTTGGGTCTTAATTTGAGGGAAAAACGGCATTAGGGGCCTAAAGTTAAAAGAAAAAGAACTTTAGGTACCTAATTGCAATAAATCGAAAAGTTTGAGTATTTCATCCATGCACGATGAATGAAGGCTATTAGGCCGAGGGATAATGAACAAGGATGTTCATATCATAAGATCCGGTTGAGAGGAATTCACTACATTAACAGTTGAGTAGTATATTTAATATCATATCCGGTTGGGATGATAAGCACCTCAGAAATGAAAACCCACTGCTAAGTGGTATTATAACCATCACACCTAAGAGTAGTGATATGAAAATCATACGGAAAAACTAATTACCAATTGTAAGTAGATCATACCCGGTTGGTATGATGAAACTTCCTGGAAGGAAGTGGAAAACCCGCTTATCGGTTATAAGCGGAGATGTTCTCATACTCGGTTGGTATGATGGACAGTTGAAAAGTTTATTTTGTCGGAAGTGCTCTCCCCTAACTATGTGCCACTGCTTAAAAATTTTGGGAGACCTTCTTGACAGGAGCTTGAATAGCTCATATAGGTCGGAGGCCTCAGTTTTGAAACTTGGGGGCTAATACGCCTGATTTTGAAAATCTCGAACAGTGGGCCCTAGGCTAGTTGGCACGAGTAGGAGCTCGTAAACAAACATAATTATTAAGCCATGAAAACTTAAGTAAATGAGTTATTTGGCTATGGTACCGAGACAGGACCGACATACTCGATTGATTAGCGGTAGTGCGACATGACAGGTCTACAGATCAATCAAGACAAACAGCTGCAGGTCGAGTTGAGAGTCGGGGCCATTGGACCAGTAGCACCACAGATTACATGGCTTATGTGAAAAATAGTGATTGTGCATGCACTGTGTTACGAGACCTTCAAGACGCCCAAGAGGGGTAGTGATGTATCCTAGGGCTCTGGATGACCTGGTGGAGATAATGGCGGTTAGTTGTACCAAAAGTCTTGAGAAGCTTAACATAGCTTCATTGCGCATGAGACTAGGGTGGGGACAGGATGAGGTATCTGTCATCATATGGACATGGAGTATTTTTGGTCTAAGGGTAGGACATCAGAGATGTTCACTCAGGCTTCGGATAGAAGTCATGGACTTCTATCAGGGTGGATGGTAAAGACGCTTCGATCCACAAGTGGGTGTAGTCGGCGTAACTGCATCTCGCGAATGTGTGTGATCCCTTCATGTAAGTGTAAATATTTAGAAATTAAGGGTATAAGTTTAAATGAGTCAAAATTGGGGCATCTTTGCAAGTAAGAGAAGATTATGGGTCGAATATTGAATTAGAATTTGAAAAAGGGTCAAATCAAATAAATCGAGTAATAAGGGCAAAATGTAATTTACAAAAAAGTTAGTAACGATACAAATGCTATTGAACTAATTAGTCTACAATATATGTAGGTTGAAGACACAAGTACTAAGGCAGGAGATACGCACTAATCGGGTCATAAATGAACCTAGTTCGAGGTGAGTGAGATTAATAACATCGCATACTATTGGATCAATAAAGATACTTACTCCCATTTTTTTTTATAAATTTTATTTAATTATTTGCTTACAAAAATCCTTAGAAAATATATAACAACTATACAAAGGAATCATTTGCTATAAATAACCTAAATATTTAAGAAAAAAAGGGTACAGTTCATGTTTAATAAAGAAATGGTATGACCCATGTTTATGAAAGAGGGGACATGACTCATTTTTAATAAAGAGGGCAAGGTCGAGCATTTATAGATAAGAGTCCATGACCCATTATTTTAGAAAATGGTTTAAAAAGTGGGTTAAGACAAGAATTTTAAAAAGGGGACTACAACTCGACTATTTTAAAATGGGTCATGACTCAATGCACTTTCTAAGAAAAGAGATGTCCTGACGTTTTATGAAAACTCAAGTACACTAGACATCGAGGTTGTTAATAAAAAGATAATACAAATATAGGGGTTGGTCATATAGTGAGCTAATCCATAATGTGTGAATGATCTTGTTTGCATTGATTTTGTTTAAGAAAAATGTGTGTACAATATCATAGACGTCTAGTGGGAGATAGTATGGTTACCGAGTACTACTAGAATAGTTGGATAAATAAAGGGAAGTTATCTAGTTCTTATTTGCTAGTATCGAGTGAGTCATATTGAGTGGTCCAATTTTGTGTTGACATAGAGTATATTAAGTCTGTCACAACTTTCCCTAAATGAAAAAAATGTTTGAAAGGTTATTGTGATACTCACGAATCCCAAATGTGTGGTCAGTAAAATACCTTTGAACCACATTGTGTGCTTATATGAGAATGAATGATAAAATACTTATAACTAGTAACATTTTAAAAGTTGAAGCGTATTTACGGAAAAAAAATATTTGAAATACCTTATATAGAATTTTGAGTTAGAACTTAGATGAGAGCATAAAAACTCGATATCAATAACATCATTTTTAGGAACAACTCAATAAGATATTAGCAAATACGTATTGAGACTATATCTCTTCCCACAAGTCGTGCTTAAAGTATAAATATTTAGTTAAAAAGATTAACTTGGTATTATAATTATTTATCAATGTTATTGTTGAATTATTTTTTCATACTTTTATTAACATTTAGAGAAAAATTGATATACATTTTATATCTTTAGCCTTATATTATATTGATACTATAGTATTGTGTTGTACATTATTGTAGTATTAGAATGGTGTGGTGGGTTGATGTGAATCACGCCAATATACTAATGATATACCCAACACCAAATATGAAAAAAACCATAAGATTTTCACGATTCAAGTAAAAAGAATAGAATATACCTTGTTTAGTTAAGAAATAAGATACGAATAGATGTACACACCACACCTCAAATCCTATAAAAAGAGTGCATAGAAAACCCTAGTGATAAATCCGATTGCTTCAGCGCCATAAGTAAAAACCTGATAAATTCAAAAGTTCTCTCAAAACAGAAAGAAGACATAAACTGCACAATAACATTGAAATCAAAGATATGTTCTTACAATGCTTTAAATTTACCCTTTTATATGTACTTATGAATACTAATTATCATATAAATAAGTAAATAAAATATTATGGTTGACATGCCAACCACTAACTATTCATATAAAAAATATTTCAAAGATATTTGTTATATATTTATTTATAGATATCTAAGATAATAAATATTCTAAATTTAGTATATTATCTTATACATATTTGGAAATATATTATTTTATTATGTAATCTTCTAGAATATCTATTATGTTAATAAATCTCTCACTTAAAATTCAAATTTTAGATATCTTCTTTTAATTATCTTCTTGAGATCTTATTGGGTTCTTATTTTGGGCTTGAGATCTTTTTGGACTTAATTCCAGTTGGGTTTTTTCAATTGTTCCAATCAGCTCATTCAATGTTTATTCAAATCTTTTAGCACTTGACTTGTGAATCATAGTATGCCCAATTTGATTCAAATCATTCTCCCCATTTTGAAAATGATTTGTCCTTAAATCTTCGATTTCCTTATCACCTACATAAAAAATATTAAATTAGGAATATTAAAACTATAATTAACCTCATACTTACTATATAATATCCGCTTATGTGTATTATTGATTAGGTTAAACACTACAATTGATGTGTCTCTTCTAAAAATGAATTTATCCTAAATTCCTAGATAAAAAACGATATTCTTAAAACTCTTGTTGACTTTATTTTCATATAATTGAGTTTGTAGCTTTATATGCATATTTGTCTTCTAAGTTTGTTTCAGAAACTCAGTTTTCCTCTTCCCATCTAAATTTACTAACTCAACAATAATAAATAATATTAAATCTAAATGAATCAATGAATTAAAACAATAAACAACTTTAAATAATAAAAATCTAATCGTAAAAGGAATAACTATTATATTTAAACTCAATATCATGTAAATATTTAGTTAAAAATAAAAATTTTCTTTCCAATTTGCTCCACAAAATATTACCAAAGTAACTCAAAAATTTAGAATCATAATTAAATTTAATAATTCTAAAAATAAAATGCAATATAACAACTTCTAAATAATAAATAAATAGTATTTGATGCACTATTAGTTTTATGATATTAAATCAAATATGATATTTTAAAGAATTTTGTAACTATAATAAATATAAAATATCTTCTCTTCTTAATGCTCAATAATCCATAAATCAATTCTATAATAATATCAATCAAAGCAATTACCCTAGGAATTGATATAGTAATATACAAAATATGGAATTGTTGATTAAAATTAGCTTCTTTACATGTAATGAAATGAAAATAAAATTTTCTCATTTTTTTTTTCATATGTGGACCCAAAGAATACTAATGCAATATTGCAATAATCTTAGCTATCATATATTGTCCATTAAGTTCTAAGACATGATTTCTTAACGAGTAACTTACACAAGATGAATAATTTGTTTTCATAAGAAAAAACCAATTTTGCAAGTAAAACTTTCCAAACACATCCTTTTTACAACTCACAATCACTTTGCAGAAATCAAGATTATTTGCATATAATTTCATTATATAATAAAAATAAAGAATTTTGCTATCAAGGATTGTAAACATAACATAATTTCGTGATAGTGCATTGACAACTATATATTTCATATATTGTTTATTCTTGATCACATATGGAAAAGTGTTGATAAAAACCACCCACCTTGAATAACGCTTGTTCATTATGCGCTACCTCTTAAGGTGCAAAACAAGTATATGATTCATGTGAATCATAGATTCTTTTGGCATTTGCTGCCATATTTGTAAAGTTTGAGAAAACACAAACATCTCATTGTCGTAACTGGGATAGTTGAGTGCTACTTCGCTCAACTTTTCACTAAAATATAAAATCAATATATCTATAATACCTATTTTCGATTCTTCAAAATTAAGTTTGAATGATTTAGAAAAATTAGGTAATGCAATAAAAGGGAAATTAGTTAGTTTATACTCTAAAAATTTGAATGTATTTACTTGCACATCACACAATTTAAATGAAAATTATTTTTCTAAACTTATATTAAGAGGTGTAGGACAACTAATAATAGTGCTAGGACCTATTGGTGGCACAACTCTAAGTATGGAGGAAGACGTTTATCAAGAATTCCATAGTTCCTTAGTTATTTTGCAACCATTTCCTGTGATAGGGCTGAAAGCCTAATCTTTTGTATCCCCCTGTTAATTAAATACTCAAATTCTCAAAACTCTCTCTCTTGATAATGCAATCTTGGGAATATGGCCTAAGGAAAATAAAGCAAACCCACACTATCCTGGAAGCTAAGGAAAAGTTACATCCCGGTTATGGAAGATGAATCAGGGAATTAAGAAACCTAGGAAGACTCTTACCATGACCCTTTAGCAAAGGAGATTCAGTAAGAAAACTGTCAAAGTGATTAGACTCAAAGAATGGTCGAGCACCAAACCAATAGTAACCATGGAAATGCCCTACTCGAAGGAAAGAAGGGACCACAACAATCCATGTAAAGGAATAACCTATTACAAGTATGAACGATTGAGACATTACTTGAAGAAGTGCCTAACCCTACTAAGGACAAGTACCAAGATAAACTATTATAGGTGTAAGGAAAGAAGGGGTGTTTCACACCTCATAAATTCAGGGCAATAACTCCTCAAAGGCCATGAAGGATTGGTGACCGAAACCATGGAGCTAACTAAGTAAGCGGTTCACCAAGAGGTCAAGAAATGATGAGGTAAATGCAAAATTTAAATTTCTTCTTAAGAAGGTTAACCCTAGAAAGATGCCTCAAGAGTAGGGATAAGGTACATGGGAAGTATATCTAGAACCCTCTCATAAGGGGAAAACACAGAGAAACGTCCTTTGGAAACTCTAGAGAATGGCACAATGAGAGTGAAGAAGAGAAGGAATACGTTGGGAAAGGGAACTTTGGAGGGATGCATACAACTAAGTACCTTGAAGGAATCATTGGATTGGTAGATGGACATAACGTGAAGTGTAAGGCACCAACCCACCGTTAGAAACTTCTTGATGGAAGGATGTATTGGAGGCCAATTATGACCTGCCTTGGAAGAGTAATAGAGCCAAATAGGGTCAAGGAGAATAAATGACACCCTAAGAAAGACCGGGAGGTAGAAAGGAATACACCCTAAAAATGTCAGTGAGATGGATATTAAGGACATGAGGACTCGAGAAATAGCTACCCTAAGAAACTTCCCCATTTGGTCTTTTGACATTTTAGCCCGGTCTCAAGCCTTTGGGAAGCTTCTAGGGTTGTCTCCCTACGGAGGTAGGGTGTTGAGTAGAGCCATTCCAAGTTTTCTTGGTTCCTCTCCTGGGAGCCATCTGAAAATTTTAGGATAAATCCTATAAGTAACTATATTTTCTTGTCTTGATTATGTATTCGAGGAAACAGGCTCTGATACCACTCTAGTTGTCATGCCCCGACCCGGTTTCGTCTGATCCCCATGATCAACCAGCCACTCTCCCAATTTATTAAAGGATTTCCCCTTATTGTAAAACGTAAAGAGTAAGGCGTCCTTTAACCTGCACCTTTTCCTCGAATAGCATAATCAAAACTGCATGAAATTTAAAACTTTACATACCTGTCTTATAGGCATCTTAGTTGACGGTCTTTAAGGGGAGGCTTTTTGGGATTTCCTAAAAGGGATATAAGGGAGGGGGTGAGTACGACTACTCAGTGAATGGGTTTTTAAAGGTTTACTTTTAACTTTTAAGAAAAATATTTATATGGAGTGTGCCACACTCCTTTCTTTTCAAAAATCCCTTCATTTAAAAATTTGGGATTTTTCCATTATTTCTTAGTTACTAGTGTTTCATCACCCAACACACATCGTTTATCATGAAGGTTACACACATTCGCAAGTTAATATCACTAATAAACTCGCTAGTGGCTTCGGAGCGACTTTTCCTGCCACCCGGATAGAAAGACGACCACTTCTACCCTGGGAATGAGTGGATGTACGTGACATCCGACCCACAATCCCAAAATCACTTCTTTGTGTCCGTATAAGGATAGAGACCTCATCCTGTCCCCACCCCGGTCTCATGCGCTTGGTGCTACTCCAAATTTCGCACAGACACCTGGAACGACGATCTGCCCTTATACTCACTACGTCGTCGAGGGCCCTTAGGATACATTACTACCCCTCATGGGCGTCTTGATGATCCCGTAATCATAGTGCATGCACAAACAATGGTTTCTTATCAAGCCATGTAATATGTGGTGCCACTGGTTCAACGGCCCCGACTCTCAACTCAACCCGCAATTATTTGTCTTGACTAGTCCGTCGACATGTTATGTCGCACTACCGCTACTTGTCTGAGCATGTCGGTCCTATCTTGGTACCATGGCCAAACAATTCACTTATTAAGTTTTATGGCACATATATCATGTTCGTTTATGAGCTCCTACTCGTGCCAACTGGCCTTGGGCCCACTATATGAGATTTTCAAAAAAACTAGGCATTCTAGCCCTCAAGTTCCAAAATCAAGGCCCCCCGCCTATAAGAGCTATTCGAGCTCCCGTCAAGAAGGTGTTCCAAATAGTTTAAACATTGGCACACAGTCAGGGGAGAACACTTCCAACAACATAGGTTTTCACTGTCCATTATACCAACCAGTATAAGGACATCTCCGTTCATAACCGATGAACAAGTTTTCAACTTCCTTCGAGGAAGTCTCATCATACCAACCGGGTATGATCTACTTACAACCGATAAGTAGTTTTTTTTTGCATAATTTTCACATCACTTTCTCTAAGTGGTGATGATAAAAATACCACTAAACAATGGATTTTTATACCGAGGTACTTATCATCCCGTACCGGGAATGATATAAAATTTTCACTCACAACCGGTAAGTGGTTTTTATCTTTAAGTTGTGCTCATCATTCAAACCGGGTATGATGTTAGTAAGCCCACTCACCCGTTAACGCAGTGAATTCCACTTGACCGGTTCTTTGTATTCACGTGAGCTCGTCCATGCCAGCATTCCCGGTATTTCACATTCCTACACAATATGAACATCCTTATTCATTATTACTCGGCATAACAACCTTCATTCATTTCCAATGAATGAGAAAACCTAAACTTTTAGTTATTTCCAATTAGGTCCCTAATGTTATTTCTCTTTAACATTAAGTGCCTAATATCGATTTTTCCTCAAATTGAGTCCTGTAACTTTTAAAATTTATCTTGGGACCTCAATTTATTCAATTTCACCAAAAAGGGGTTTAATTTCTCAAATTTCCAATTTGGTTCCCCAATTTTTCCAAAATTACCATTTTGCCCTTCCTTTACAAAAATGGTAAGTTTTTCCCCGAAAATTCCAAAATTCCTCAATTGATCCTCCAACAATATTTTCATGCCCAATTGATCCACAATTTCATAAAATTACATTTTGGCCCTTTGAATTTCAAAAATCCCCAATTTCAACTCTTCAACACTATCAAATTTGATTTAAAAAATCCCCAATTCTCCCTGGTTCTAAGGAGCTCGACCTCTCCTTCCAAGGTTAAGAAAAATTTCAAGTCGAAACTCTGTTTCGAGTTTCACCGGGAAATGGAGCAGTAGAGAGAGAGAGAGAGAAGTGTTCGGGTGTGAGGAGAATGAATGGGGATAACGTCTTTATATAGGTGTAAAACCATATATTAAATGGGAGAGATTTATTATTAGTATTAATATTGTCATAAATTATTGGTATTAATTCCAATAATTTAATTGTTTTATTAAATTATTTGTATTAATTCCAATAATGTAATTTAGTTATTAAATTATTGGTATTAATTACAATAATTAAATATATACTAATTTATAGCTATTTATGATAAGACGTACGTTCGTATAAAAATTTTGACTGAAATTTCGGGTTACAAAAAAAATCATACTTCATAGGAGGTCACACATCCTCACACTACTCTCGGGCAAGCACACTTAACTTCAAAGTTCTTATGTATTCTTGTTCACCTGAACCAATTTGGTTTTTCTCTTCTAATTTATCTTAAATTTATTTTCTAATGTGTAATGAACCCTTTAGATCACCCGGAAGTTGTAAATTTTCAAATTGCTTGTTCCCAAATTATTGGGTTTGTAAACCGGCTCGATTTTCTTACTTGGGTTGACGAGTTCTTTCCTGGTTTTCCTCAACTCAAAAGTCTGGGGTTTACACACTACCCCTCTTAGGTGTCTTGATGATCCCGATCCTCAGTGCATGCACAAAAGAATAGTTTTCCTCATAAGCCATTTAATCTTTGGTGCCACGGCCCTAACCCTCAACTTGACATGCAACTATTTGTCTTGACTGGTCTATCAACCTGTCTTGTTGCATTGTTGTCAGTCCATCGAGTGTGTTGGTCCTATCTTGGTAGCATGGCCAAACACATCATTCATTAAAGTTTTCATGGCTCAATCTCCTATTTGTTCAGGAGTTCCAAAACTGAGGCAGCTAACCTATTAGAGCTATTCGAGCTCCCATCAAGAAGGTCTCCCAAAAGGTTTAAGTAGTGGCACACAGTTAGGGGAGAGCACTTTTGACAAAAAAAATCTTTTCATTCGTCTATCACACCAACAGGGTGTGATGACATCTCCGCTTACAATCGGTAAACGAGTTTTCCACTTCCTTCCAATAAATCCATCATACCAATCAGGTATGTTCTACTTACAACCGTTTAGTAATTTTTCCGTGTAGTTTCCACATCACCCCATTCAAGTGTGATGTTAAAATTCTACTTAGTAGATGTTTTTCATTCGAAGGTACTCATCATCCTAACTAGGTATGATGTGAAAATCCCACTCACCCGTGAATGCAGTGAATTCCTCTTAACCGACTTTTTGCCTCCAAGCAAGCTTGTCTTGGTTGGCGTTCCTGGTAGTTTGTGTTCCTACACGATATGAACATCCTTGTTTATTATACTTTGGCCCGATAACCTTCATTTATCACGAATGAATAACATACCCAAACTTTACAATTAACTGCAATTAGGTCCCTAAAGTTCTTTTTCTTTAACTTTAGGTCCCTAATGCCAATTTTCCCCCAAATTAAGTCCTGAAACTTCAAAAATTTACTTTGGGACCTCAATTTATTCAAAATTACAAAAAGGGGTTCAAGTTTTCCAAATCCCCAATTTGGTCCCCAACTTTTCCAAAATTACCATTTGCCCCTACTTTACAAAATAGGTAATTTCAGCCCAAAAATTCAAAAAATTAACCAATTGATCCTCCAACATCTTTTCCATGGCCAATTGGCCCTTAATTTTTGGAAATTGCACTTTAATCCCTCGAAGTTTTGAAATCCCCAAAATTTCTCCCAATTTCCACCTTCCAACGTGGTCGAATTTGATTTTATCAAATTAACCGATCAATTGAGGTTAATTGTTGAAATTAGGGTAGATTTGAGTTCCTACACATCCATACGATTCAATTGCACTTTGAATCACATGAATTGACGCCGAAACAAGCTCAAACGGAGCTTCTCCAGAAAATTGGACGTAGAGATAGAAAGCTTCGAAAGATTATTGTCGGAGATGCGGCGGTTCGAGCTTTCGATCTGGGCAGATAGCTCTCATCTTGAGGTTCCTGCTAGAATAAAGAATCACCTCAATTCATGTCGAATTGAGGGAGAATTCGATCTGTAACGTTTCGCCGATTCTCTCTCTAGCACCGATCGAAATTTATAGATGGAAGCCAAATTGGCTTACCTTTTTGCTCTAATTCGGTCGTATGAGGGTTGAGGGAGTGTTGGAAGAGCTTGGTTTGACACGAGTAAGGCTCGAATTGGCTGATTTCAGCATGACAGAAACAGGGCAGCTTTGGTCCTCAAGAGCTGCTTCACTGTTCGATCACGCCGGCGCTTCTCTGACGATCCTTAGAGCAATTGGAGACCACCGTTGGGTAGTTGACTTCTCCCTGAGTCTAAAAAACCTGACCACGCCCTCTTTGGCTCATAAAAGACCCTATATCAGAGCTCTAGTTTGAGCTTTATCGGAAAACTGAGTAGCTAAGAGAGAACGAGGTTTTCACGTGTGTGGAGGATGAATGGAGAGGGGCTATTTATATAGGGAGCTCGGGGACTCTCCGACCATTTGTTAGGCACCATAATGGTAGTCATTGATGGCCTGAAATATACTGAATAGAAACGTTTCCTCTTCATCGGTGCTGTTCGATTTTTCGGTGAGTGAATAGTGCTGTCATCTAAAGGAAGAAGACGACACTGTTCCGAACTAGATCGAACCAGGTTCAATGCTTAAACTAGCTAGTTCATGCTCGATTCGATCGAGTTTTTCAAAATAAATAAATTTATTTAAATTTATTCTTTATCCAATGGTGGCCTCAATTCTCTAATTTTAATTTTCTAAGCCACCTAGAAAAATGAATTTAACGTCTAGTTCAAACTAGTACAAACCGGTTTGGATCCAATTCATCTAAACCGGTTTGGTTTTCTCTCCCAAATTTTCCTAAGGTCCCTTTCCAAGGTTTTTATGACTCTTTGGATCACTTGAGAGTTGTAAATTTCCTAATTTGTCCATTCTCTAGTGATTGAGGTTTGTGAACCAGTTCGGTTTTCTCACTCGGTTTAACCGGTTCTTTCCTCGATTTTTCGTAACTCCAAAGGGCGGGGTTTACAACTCTCCCCTCCTTTTATAAGTTTTGTCCCCAAAACTTATTCAACATTTTTCGCACTAGATGGAACTTCCCTTGATTTCATTTTGTTATTCATAGACATTCTACCTTCTCGGTTATTCTCATTCATCTCTTATATAACATACACTTGAGATTTTTCTTTTCCTTCCCACTACTTTCTCATTCCATGGTGTTTACTTTAGTTAAACCTATCTCATTGGAAGGTTTAAGGTAATATCCTTAAATTCACATCCTTCATTCCTTAAAGCACTATTTCTCCATTCCGAGATTCTTTCCTTAAGATTTTAGGATTGGGAGTTCCAAAATACCCAATCATTCCTTTATCTAGTTATTCTCTTTATTTGTTAACCTCAACTTAGTGTCCATTCAAGCACCACGTACATGCTTCCATAGATGTCAGTTTTATCACCTTTTCGTCCTATGTTGATCCTTCCCTCATTCGTTGGTTATTACAACTTCGTTCTAAATTTAATGCATGACCTTGTCATTCTTAACTAACAGAATCTTACTTACCTAAGTCATATTTTCCTGGGACTATTTGGCTTACATGTCCATCACAGCACAACATTCTCTAGAACTCGTCTTTGACCTTTTTAACATTTTTAAACCACTTCCATAATGATTATTCTCGACCTTCCTTCCTTTTAGGGATAGTATAACTTTGTCCCTCTTTTCGTCTAGTAGTATTTCTTGATTGTCTTTACTGTTATCCAATCATTCATATAGCCTTTGGCGTCATATCCTATGTAACCTTATGTGTTTTCCTTACTTACTCGTCCTTTCCCGACTTCTTTATTGGGTCTCTCCTATTCCAAGTCTTTGAGTTTCCCGATAACTTACTAACATTCTGAAACTTACGTCATTCCTCATTTCCAGTAGTGTTATTTCATCAAGAACTTTCCTTTTTATTAATTCAATCTCACTTACACGTGATCATTTCATAATTCTTTATTTCGAGTTAGTTCCTTTCTTACTCGTACTATATCTTTTTGATGTTATCCTCTTACTTACCCGTTACTTGGGTTTAACTTACCCCTTGGACCTTCATGATTACTTTTCTTTTGCACTTGATCCTTTCATCTCCAACAGCTTGTCTTTGAGGAGCTTAGCATCCTTCCAATTCTATTGGTTCCCTATACTTCCTAATTGGAATATATATGTTTTCCCCGGGTTACTTTCTTGGTAAGTTTTATACTCATTTTCTCCCGGAATTCTCTTCCAGTTTTACCATTGTGAATGTCCAACCTTAAATGACATTCCTTGATGATATCCTCTCTTACTCACTGTAAACCCCGCCCTTTTGTGCTAAGGAAAACTAAGGAAAAAAACCGGTCAAACCGAGTGAGAAAAACTGATTCGGTTTACAAAACCGATCATTTGGAAACAAGCATTTTGGAAATTTACAACTTTCGGGTGATCCAAAGGGTTTATTAAAACATGGAAAAGAAACTTAAGATAAAGTAGAAGAGAAAAACCAAATTGGTTCAGGTGAACGAGATCTTATAAGAGCTTTGAAGTTAAGCGTGCTTGCATGAGAGTAGTGCAAGGAAGTATGGTTTTTTTTGTAACCCGAAATTTCGGTTAAAAAATTTTATGCGAATGTAGGCCTTATTATAAATAGCCATAAATTAATATATATTTAATTATTGTAATTAATACTAATAATTTAATACCTAAATTAAATTATTGTAATTAATACAAATAATTTAATACCAAAATTAAATTATTGGAATTAATACCAATAATTTATGGCAATATTAATACTAGTAATAAATCTCTCCCATTTAATACATGATTTTAGACCTATACAAAGAGGTTATCCCTATTCATTCTCCTCACACCCGAACAGTTCTCTCTCTCTACTGCTCCATTTTTCGGTGAAGCTCGAACTAGAGCTTCGACTTGAACATTTTTCTTAACCCCTAAAGGAGAGGTCAATCTATTTAGAACTGGGGAGAAGACAACTATCTGATAGCAAACTTCAGTTAATCCGAGAATCACTGGAGAAGTGCCGGCATGATGGAACAGTGAAGCAGCTCTAGCGGACCGAAGCTGCCCTATTTCGGCCAAGCTGAAATCGGCCATTTCGAGCCCTCCTTAGGCCAAACCAAGCTGTCCCAACACTTCCTCAGCCCTTCCACGGCCGAATTAGGACCGAAAGGTAAGCCAATTCGGTTCCCCTTTACAATTTTCGATCAGTGTTAGAGAGAGAGTCGACCGAATTTCAATGATGAAATTCTAATCCAATTCGGCATCAATTGATGCAATTGTTGATTCTAGGATGAAACTCAGGACGAGATCTATCTACCCAGATCAAAAGCTCGGTTCGTCGTGCCCTCACCAGTGAGTAATCAAATCTCTCTCTTTATAGTCTATTTTCCGGCGAAGCTCCGTTTGAGCTCATCCCTATGATAAAACTCGCGATTCAAAGTTCTATGGAATTGTATGATCATGGAGAAACTCAATTTCAATTTCAATAATTATAGGTGTTTGATCGGTCAATGTGATAAAATCAAATTCGGCTGTGTTAAAGAGTTGGAATTGGGGGAAAATTGGGGATTTTCGAAAATTTGAGGGACCAAATTGCAATTTCCTAAAATTGAGGGTCAATTGGGAATGATAAAAATCTTAGAGGGCCAATTGATTAATTTTAGAATTTTTGGGGTGAATCTTACCATTTTTGTAAAGGAAGGGCAAAATAGTAATTTTGGAAAAGTTGGGGGGACCAAATTGGAAATTTGGGAAATTAATCCCCTTTTTGTGAAATGGAATAAATTGAGGTCCTATGCTAAATTTTAAAAGTTTTGGGAATCAATTTGAGGAAAAACTGGCATTAGGGACTTAAAGTTAATGAGAAATAACTTTAGGGACCTAATTACAAATAAATTAAAGTTTGACTTTCTCATTCATTTGGAATGAATGAAGGCTATTATGTCAAAGGATAATGAACCGAGATGTTCATATCGTGTAGGAACGCAAAGTACCGGGAACGCTAGCAAGGACAAGCTTGTGTGAATACAAAGAACAGGTCTAGTGGAATTCACGGCATTAACGGGTGAGTGGGTTTACTAACATCATACCCGATTGGGATAATGAGCATAAATTAAAAATAAAAACCACTTAACGGTTGTGAGTGAGATTTTATATCATACCTAGTTGGGGATGATAAGTAGCTCGGTATGAAAACCCACTATTTAGTGGTAATTTAATCATCACAACTTAGAAGAAGTGATGTGAAATTGTTACAAAAAACTACTTATCAGTTGTAAGTAGATCATACCCGGTTGGTATGATGAGGCTTCCTCGAAGGAAGTTGAAAACCCGTTCATCAGTTATGAACAGAGATGTCCTTTTACCGGTCAGTATAATGGACAGCGAAAACCTATTTTGTTAGAAGTGCTCTCCTCTTACTATGTGTCAATGCTTAAACTATTTGGGAGACATTCTTGATGGGAGCTCGAATATCTCTTATAGGCCAGGGGCCTCAGTTTTGAAACTTGAGGACTAATACGCCCGATTTTGAAAAATCTCATATAGTGGGCCCAAGGCTAGTTGGCATGAGCAAGAGCTCATAAAAAAAATATGATATATGTGCCATAAAACTTGATAAGTGAATTGTTTGGCCATGGTACCAAGATAGGACTGACTTGCTTAGTCAACTAGCGGCAGTGCGACATGACAGGTCGACGGACCAATCAAGACAAACAATTGCGGGTTGAGTTGAGAGTCGGGGCCGTTGGACCGGTGGCACCATAGATTACATGGAAATATGATAAAACATTGTTTGTGCATGCATTATGAGTACGGGATCATCAAGACGCCCATGAGGGGTAGTGATGTGTCCTAAGGGCCCTGGACGACCTCATGAGTATAAAGGCCGATCATTATTCCAGGTGTCTGTGCGAAATTTGGAGTAGCACCAAGCGCATGAGACCGAGGTGGGGACGGAATAAGGCCTCTGTCATCATATGGACATGAAGAAGTGATTTTGGGATTGAAGGTTGAATGTTGTGTACATCTACTCATTCCCAGGGTTGAAGTGGTCGTGCTTCTATCCGGGTGGTTGGTAAAGTTGCTCCGAAACCACTAGTGGGTTTAGTAGTCGTACTGACCTGTGAATGTGTGTAACCATAATGATGAAGGATGTGTGTTGTGTAATGACACACCATGGTAAATAAGAAACGATAGAAAACCCGAATTTTTAAATGAAGGGGTTTTTGAAAAGAAAGGAGTCTGGTACACTTTATATAAATAATTTTCTTAAAAGTTAAAAATAGAACTTTAAAAACCCATTCACTAAGTAGTCATACTCACCCCCTCCCTTTTATCCCTTTTAGGAAATCCTGGAAAGCCTACCCTTAAAGACCGTCAACTAAGATGCCTGTGAGATAGGTATGTAAAGTTTAAAATTTCATGCAGTTTTGATTATGCTATTCCAGGAAATGGTGCAGGTTTAAAGGACATCTTACTCTTTACGGTTTATAATAAGGGGAAATCCTTTAATAAACTAGGAGAGTGGCGGGTTGATCACGGGGATCCAACCAAACCGGGTTGGGGCATGACACTCACCTTTACCCTTGAGACCCTATGATTACCTCTTGTATCCCTCATCTTCATTCTCACTTGCTCTTAGTATTCATCTATTTCTTGGAGGTGAAGTTCACATCCTCCTTCATTTCACAATATCTTGATCATCCTACAGAAAGCCTATTTAACCTTTTCCTAGCTTTTGGGCCATTACTCCGGTCTTAGCCCTTAATCTCTTTATGGATTTCCTCTATCCTTATTTCTCAAATGTTTTGACATTCCCATCTTTTCCTTCTTTATTGGAATTGAACCTCACAAGGGTCCGTTCATTAATGGCCTCACCTATATTATCCTCTTAGTTTAATTATATTGAGATTGTCATCTCTCGAATCTTCTTATCATTAGTATCCATCCCTTTGTACTATTTAATGCGTAGTTTTTTTCTACTCCCCAATCCTTCTTAGAGTGTAGTTTATTCTCCCGGATGATCTGGTTATTATAGTTTATTTCCTTCAACTGGGCCCATCTAAAATCTCCATATGGTTTTCCTGCTTTCTTACAAGTAGAACATACTCAGCCTTTCTAGGCACTTACTTACTCACTTATACCTTTTACTGAGATCCTTATTTCAGCTCCAATTTTTGCGATATTTCCTCTGTTGATTTTCTTAACTTGGAGCTTTCTCCTTCCACAATCCCACTTCCCATTCATCATTCTTCTAAGTCTTCCATTATGAGATTGTTACGTTGGATCTCCCTATTGCTCCTTAGAAGTTCTTTTATTTTCTTCCTAAACTTACAGATCTTTATATGGTTTATTCACTCTGGATTTCTCTCTTCTTGTTCCTTATCCTTGCTTTCAACATGTCCCCTTATTTTCATGGAGTTCCTAAGAATTTTGTATCCTAACTCTTTCCAAGTTGGTATTATTCCTAGTCTAACTTGCTATCATATCTCTTTCCTTTCTCATTTCTCCTTGCCTTGTCTTAATTGTTTTAATGTCTTTGATGCTCCCCATAACCTTCCTTCTTTCTTCCCAATCCGTTTCCATTCCTTTAGTTTCCTTTGGAATAGTTTATTCCTTTTTGTTTTCCATACTCTTATTTTTTGAGTCTTTCCTTAACTCCTTAAACTCTCACTAATCCCATGCTCTTTGATGCTCACTTTCCTTTGTTCCAACTTCTCCTTCTTTTCTTTAGTTAGGATTTGTCTCCCTTGCATGAACTCTAAGAGTCTCTTCCTTGCCAAATTTTATTGTATTTTTGAGGGAAAATCTTAAAAAATGAGGTTAACTAGAAATAACCCGTTTTTCATTCCTTAGGTGATTTTCTACCTTTTACTTAAATCTTTATTATCATACTCTTATTGCTTGAATTTATCAAGGAGACTCATAAGTTTTATAAAAAAATTAACTTTCATTCATTCAAGAAATATTTTCTTACCTAATCCCTTGGGGTCATAGGTCGAGAGTTAGCGTTAGAACGATTGTGGGACTCTTGATAAGATGGCTCTGAGGAACTAGTTGGGGTCTATTCGTATTCCCTTATGGGATGAATTTTATGTGTGACCTCCAATCTATACCACCTTAATACCTCTGCCTCACACTAATTTGTTCACTTCATCCATTGAGAAGGATTAAAGCTGGGCTGAATAGGTGGGGGTACTTGGTGGACCTTCATGAAGGTGGCAAATGCATCCTAGTAATTGTCTCAAGTCTCTTTCTTGGTGGGATTCCTCTCTAGTTGTTGTGGGGCTAGGGACCAAATTGGAAAATTGGGAAACGTGAGCCACTTATACAATTTAAAGTAAATTAAGGGTCCAAGGAGGATATGGGAAGTCCTCGGGAATTAATTTGAGGAAAACTTAACACTAGGGACCCAAAGTGAAAAGGTATGTACTTTGGGGATCTAAGTTCATACGTGAGAAAACAAAGGTTGTTATGTCGAACACTCATTGATAATGATACCCAAATCGTGTAGGGACACGTGAGACCGAAACGCCAGCAAGAGAAAGCTCGCGTGGACTTGTAAGTCGACTGGGGATGAATGTGTCATAGTTACCAGGTGAGTAGGAACTTTACGCATCATGCCAGTTGGGATGATGAGCACCCTTTAACTTGAAAGACCATTGTGTGTGGGATAATTTCACATCATACTCAGTTGAGATGATGAACACTATTTTTAACGAATAAAACCTACTTACTAGTTGTAAGTAGGAATAAATGAACATCATAACCGGTTAGTATGATAAGTTTCCTTGAGGGAAGGAGAAACTTGCCTACCGAATGTAAGCGGATCAATCATTATATTTGGTTGGTGTGATGAATAAAAAAGAAATTTTGTTAGAAGTTTTCTCCTCTGACTGTGTGCCAATGCTTAAAATATTTGGGAGACCTTCTAGATGGGAGCTAAAACTGCTCAGATAGGCCAGTGACCTCAGTTTTTGAACTCATAGGGCTCAATGCCCAGTTTTGGAAAACACGTGCAGTGGGCCCAAGGCCAATGGGGATGAGTAGAAGCTCGTAAACAAAATTTGATTAGTAAGAACCATGAAAACTCGTAATTAATGAAATTGATTGTGTGTTGCGCCACAGTACCAAGTCAGGACCGATAGTGTTGAGTGGACTGGCGATAATGCGCTAGGGCCAAGTCGACATACTAGCCTAGACAAACAGTTGTGGATTATGTTGAGCGTTGGGGCCATTGGACCATTGGCACCAAAGATGATGGCTAATATGTGAAAACTCTTATTCGTGCATTCACTTGTGATATGGAACCATCAAGACACCCTAGGGGGTAGTGATGGGTCCTAAGGGCTACTGGATGACATGGTGGAGATAAAGGTTGTTCGTCATGCCAGTTAGTCTTGAAGCTTTGGGAGCTTCTTGCACATGAGACCGGGGTGAGGTCAGGATGAGGTCTCCGTCCTCTACGGCCAAGAAGAGATTTTGGGTCTGAGGGTTGGATATCTGGGATGTCCACTCAGACTCGAGAGGGAAGTGGACAGTCTTCTATCATGGTGGACGATAAAGATGCTCCGATTCACAAGTGGGTGTAGTAGACGTGCTGCACCTGCGAATGTGTGTACCCTTCCTGAGGAAGGGCATGTGTTTGTTTGCTAAACACCTCCCGAGGAAAGGGGATGAGCTAAGAAAGCTAAACACACCTAATATGGAAATGAAAAAGGTTATGGAAACCTAAATTTGAAAAAACTCCTTTTAAAAAGAAAAATGATAACCTTGGCATGGTTTTCTAACAAACCAAATATGTTTTGAAACTCACTCCCAACACCCGTTCACTGAGTTGTAGAACTCACCCCCTCCCTTTTTTACTTACCCCTTTTCAGGTAACCAAGGAGAACCAACCTTAAAGATCCTTCTGTAGTTGAACTATAAGACATGTATGATCAGTTTGATATAATATTATTTCAGGAAAAATATGAAAAATGATGTCTTACTCCTCGCGGTTTAGAAGAAGGTGAAACCTTTTATAGACCAAAGGGAGTGGTGGGTTGCTCACGGGTATCCGACCAAACCATTTCGTGGCATGACAACTTGAGTTATACCAGAGCATGTTTTCTTGAATACATTATCAAGGCTATATAACATATGAACTAAGAGAAATTTTCTTAAAATTTTCAGATGGCTCCTAGGAGAGGAACCAAAAAAACTAGGACTAACACTACCCAACACTCTGTCCCCATAGGAAGACCACCCTATAAGCTCTCCAATGCCTATGCTATAGTAGAAGTCATGAACGACTAAGAGACATTATGGGGAAGCATCCAATGCCACCAAGGAATGTGGTGCCAGTGCCTATTGAGGTCCCATCCACGAGTAGGAGGAGAGCCAACCTAATGCCAAAGAGACCGTAAGGGACTTATAACCAAGAAGGATGCTTACTAAGAACGTAGAATAATAGCTCCACAAGCGGAAACTACTTCTTGTAATGGGGTTAACGCCCAAAACGTATTCTACCCTTTAATAAAAATTCTAATTTTTCCTAAAGCTCTGTCCCTCAAACAAAGTCACGTTCTCATACCTCAACTATTTGAGGAGGGGTCACGAAAGATAAGAAGGGCTAGAGGAAGAAAAAAACAACGAAGTAGAGTATAGATAAAAGGAAAAGGTAAGTAGGAGGAATGTCTTGGATGAGAAATGCAAGGATCAAGGAAGGACCGGTGACCAAAACCATGGAGCAGGTTGAGTAAGTTGTTCGCAAAGAGGTCAAGAAATAGCGAGGTAAAGAAAAATTCAAACATTTTCTTAAGAAGGTCAAATAGAGAGGAATACCACAAGAATAGAGATAAGGTACATGGGAAGTATACCTAGAACCCCATCAGAAAGGGCAAACACGGAAAATGTCCTCTGACAACTTTAGGTTAGGACACAGTAAGAGTTTAGAGGAGAAGAAATATACTAGGAAAGGGAACTCTGGAGGGATGTATATGACTAAGTACTCCTCTTGGGGACCATTGATGGGTAGTTGGACATAATGTGGAGTGCAAGGAACCAAACCCATAATCAGGAGCTCCTCGAAGGGAGGATAAGGAATAAAAAGGGAATTGGAGGACAGTGAAGGATTAAGGGCAGATAACCATATTGATATCAGAAGGGTGTAAGAAAGGAAAGAAGGAAAAGCCTTCAAGGAGAGTTAGGGAGGTTGAATGTGAAACTCCCAGGAAGGAAGTACCTAGGTAGAAGGATAAAGGTAGGATGTGAGATCATGAAAGGGAAATTCCCAAGCTAAGCAATCGACATGTGGATCATAAGAGGCTTAACCCAAAATAAGGAACCTCAAGCAAGTGTGACCTACTTTGGAAAAGGAGAGTAGCCAAGTAGGAAGCAACTAGTAACAATTGAATGATCAAGGAGAATAAACGACACCCTACAATGGACTGAGTAGTATCGTCTACACCCTACAAAGGGCGACCGGATGGGTATTAAGGATGAGTGAATTCTAGGATAGCTGCCCCGAGACAGTTGGATAAGACAAATAGTAGGGATGAGGCAGTTAACAAACTAACTATCGGGACAACCATGGATTTAAACCCTGACAAAGAAGGGAGAAGTGAAAAGGCCAAACGTTGAAAAAGAAGGATTTAGTAAATCCTTCAAGAAATCAATGGCCGAAAACGGATTGGCAACCAAACTCAAGCCACTAGAGGGATTAAGCAAGCCCTTAGAAGGAGGCTAAGAAACCTCGAAACAAAAAGAAATCAAAATTGCTCCCTAATAAAATAAGCTTGAAGTGACTACAAGTAGGGATAAAGAAAAAGTACAAAGGAGGTGCTAGCAAGATTTCCAAAGTTAGAGTAAGTAGGTGAGAGTGACATCAAAAGGTGTCATGAAGTCGATTTAAAGGACAAATATTAATAAGGAAATAGGAAAAAGGAAATTTCGAGAAGAGGAGGAGCCTACCAAGGAAGGGAATCATGGGAAAGACATATCCCAACAAAGAGGCAAAGGACCTGACTGAGTTAGGAAGAGAAGGCAAAACTCACAAACAAAATATAGGCTGGGATGGAAAGGGTAAACCCACGTAACGGGCAAGTGGTATAATAGCATCAAATGGTGCAGTAATAAGTGGGAATGGGTGGTACACTCACAAATAAAAGAATAAGGAAACGAATTCCAAAGGAAATAAATACTTAGAAAAGGACGTACTCCAGTCAAAACGTGATTTAAAGGAATAACGACGGACACTAGGACAAATTCCAGTCCACACCCATGGAGCTTCATATTGATTGTTGGGGCCTAATGTAAGGACACAAAATAAGACTTGACAATCGGAGATACCTCAAATAGGAAGTAAGGGGCAAATCAGGAATTTTAAGACAATGAAGGATTAAAAGCGGACAAATGCCCCATTATAAAAAGGGTGTAAGGAGATGAAGAAAGTAAACCCTCAAGGAATGGTAAGAAGGTTGAACATATAGTTCATAAGGTTGAAGTCTCTACTATGAAGGACATAGTAGAGAATGAAACCATCAAAAGGGAACTTCCCAAACAAATGCAATCAACAAGTAGACCGAAAGGGATCAACTCGGAATAAAGAATCATGAAATGGTCATGAACAAGTAAGAGTGGATTGAAGAAAGGAAAGTCCTTGAGTAAAGGACACCTTTGGAAATGAGTGAGGACATAAGAGAGTAAGAATCCCAACATGTCAGTAAGTCGCCAGGAAACCGATGGTTGGAACTAGGGAAAAACTAATAAGGAAGTTGGTAAGATATGACTAGATAAGGAAAAACCGACAACATCATGATGTCAGAATGTAAAGGGACATTTGGATAATGCTAAAGGCAGTTGAGGAACACTACCAAGTAACAAAAAGGAACGAAGTCATAGGACTCCTAATGGTTGGAAAGGCATGAACCATTATCGAGAAAATGTTCTAGAACTTTAATGGATGAAGAAAATTCTAGAACATGTCATGATGTAAGGGACATGTAGATCCAATAGTCCCTGAAAAAATGTGACTCAAGTAAGAAATAGTCCGTTAATTAAACATAATGAAATCAAACCTATAAGCTAGGACCTGAGCTGTAGTAAACAAAAGATGGAGTAAGGACCAAAATAAAATAAAAAAGGAATTATATAAAAAACCTATGGGGTTAAGTACAAAAAGTCCGAAAGGATGCTGAGTTAAAGAGCTTTAACAACCAAGAAAATAGATGGGAACGGGGACGATTGGACATTTATGGAACACCCAACCAAGTGACTTAGATAAGAACCCTCAAGAGGAAGAATGTTACCATAAGCATAGTAAGAAGTGGACCTAAGGATGTACCTTGGGACTAGTGGGTAAGACATAACTGATCGTGATACACTCCATGGAGTGAGTGGATAATGGAAAGAAAGAAAGATTCCTTAAGTGTTTGGTTTAAAGGGGCTAAGTGAAGTAACAACAAAAGTAGTAGCATGTCATGCAAACCCCAAGTTAACATCAAGGGAAATTATTCCCGATGCAAAGGATGTCGATTATGTTTTGGGGAAAAAATCCTAAAATGAGAGGAGAGTTGTGAAACCTATCATCTCGGATCAAGGAAAACCAGGAAAGAACCGGTCAATAAAATGAAAAAAATGAATCACTTAAGGAACCAAGAATGATAAAGAGGGGTAAAAATGGGAAATTGGAAAATCCCAAGTGAGCAAAAAGTCTTAAAAGTCATGGGGGAGAACCATAAAGTAAAATGGATGGGAAAATCAGACCAGTTCAGGGTGAACCGAACCTAAACCGGATTTAACCAGTTTGAACTATACATGAACTAGTCTCTAAATTCATTTTTCTTGGTGACTGAAAAATCTTAATTTGGAAAATTGAGGCCACCATTAGATAGAAAATGAATTTAGATTAATTTATAAATTTTTAATTTTGAGAAAACTCGTAGAATTGAGCCTGAATTGGCTAATTTTCAACATTTAACCCGATCGGACCGATCCGGTCTGGTTCAAAACAGTGTCATCTTCTTCCTTGGGATGACAACACTGTTCATGTCAAACTCCCACCCTGTTTGGTCAGATCCCTGTGATCAATCCGTCACTCCCTTGGTTTAATAGTGGTTTCTCCTTTCTTTAATCAAGAGGAGCTTGACGTAATTTAACCTTGTTCCCTAGAATTACATAAATCAACAAAAATGTGAGCTTAAAATAACTTTTAACCATACCTAAAAATGGGTAGATCTACATGTTTTCCTTAGTATTTTTCTCTACTCTTAAAAAGGGATATGAAAGTGGAGTGAGTTTCTACAGCTCAATGATTGGGTGTTGGGAGTGAGTTTTTATAAACAAAACAGTTTTAATCGAAGTGTGCCAAACTCTTTATTTCCTTTAAGAATCTTCTTTCATAAAATTCTAGTTTTCAAAATACATTTTCCTCATTTTCCACATTAGGTGTCTTTAACAATCATCACACGCCCTTCATCAAGAAGGGATCACACATTTGTAAGGCAGCCTATCCACAACACCCACTTGTGGCTCGTAGCGACTTTACCTGCCACCAAGATAGAACCCTATCCACTTCTACCCTGAGTTTGAGTGGATGTTCATGACATTCGACCCTCAAACCCGAAATCAACTCCATGTCTGTATGAGGACAGAGACCTCATCCTAACCCCACCCTAGTCTCATGCGCATGAAGCTATGCCGAGCTTCCTTGACTATTGGCACAACAAACTGCCCTTATCTCCACTAGGTCGTCCAATACCCCTTAAGACGCATCACTACACCTCTTGGGCATTTTGATGGTCCTAAACCTCAAGTACATGCATAAACAATAGTTTTTCCACAAAGCTATTTATCTTTGGTGCCACTGGTCCAATGGCTCCGACCCTCAACTCGACGTGCAGCTGTTTGTCTAGGTTGGTTTGTCGACCTGGCCCTGACGCACTACTGCCAGTCCATCGAGTATATTGGTCCTATCTTGGTACCTTGGCGAAATCACATAATCCATTCATTAAGAATTTTCATGGCTTTAATATTTCATGTTTGTTTACAAGCTCCTATTCGTGCCAACTGGCCCTAGGCCCACTGCACGTGAGTTTCCAAAACTGGGCATTTAGCTCCACAAGTTCCAAAACCGAGGCCTCTGGCCAATCTGAGCTGTTCTAGTTCCCGTCAATAAGGTCTCCCAAAATATTTAAGCAATAGAACACAGTCAGGGGAGAACACTTCTGACAAAAACGCTTTTCAATTCATCACACCAACTGTGTGTGATGATATCTCTGCTTACAACCGACAAGCGAGTTTTCTTCTTCCTTCAAGGAAGTCCTTCATACCAACCGAGTATGATTTTCTCTACTTACAATCGGTAAGTAGGTTTCTGCTTAGTTCTCACATCACTCTGACTAGGTGTGATGTTAATATCCCATATATAAGTGGTTTTTCATTTTCGAGGTGCTCATCACCCCAATCGGGTATGATGTGAATAAACTCACACACCCAATGACTATGGCGTAATTCCTCTTTAGTCAGCTTTTGCCTCCACGCTAGCTTATCCTTGCTGGCGTTCCGGTTCCTCATGTTCCTAGACAATTTGGATATCCTTATCCATTAAAATTTGGCATAATAGCCTTCCTTTATCATGTATGAATGACTAGGCTCAAATTTGTCAGTTAATTGCACTTGGGTCTCTAAAGTTCATTTTCCTTGACTTTAGGTCCCTAACACTCACTTTTCCCCAACTTGAGTCCTGAAACTTCCAAAAATTCACTTTGGGTCCTCAATTTACTCAAAATTGTTTAAGGGACTCAAGTTTTTCAAATTTCCAATTTGGTCCACAACTTTTCAAAAATTACCATTTTGCCCCTACTTTGCAAAACTGGAAATTTGACCCCAATGTTTCCAAAAATTGACCAATTGGTCCTCCAACATATTTTTCATGGCCAATTGGCCCTTAATTTTTAGAAATTGCAAAGAAGTCCCTCAATTTAACGAAATCCCCAATTTTCCCACAAATTTCCCCCAATTTCCCCTTTCAAACTAGCAAAATTTGATTTCATCAAATTGATCATTCAATTGTGGTTAATTCTTCAATTGGAGGTGTAAACCAGTACCTACACTTCCATACGATTCAATTGAGCTTTGAATCGCATTAATTGAGGTCGAAATGAGCTCAAACGGAGCTTCACCAGAAAATTGTGCGTAAAGAGTGAAAGCTTCAATAGCTTATAGCTAGTGGTGCATCGGTCCGAGCTTTCTATTTGGGCAAGTAGCTCTCATCTTGAGGTTCCTCCTAGGATCAAGAATTGATACAATTCATATTGAATCAAGGGAGAATTCGGTTTATGATATTTTCATAGTTTCTCTCTCTAATGTTGATTGGAAATGAAAGAGAGTGCCAAATTGGCTTACCTTTTAGAAAGCTTCAAAAGCTTATAGCTAGTGGTGCATCGGTCCGAGCTTTCTATTTGGGCAAGTAGCTCTCATCTTGAGGTTCCTCCTAGGATCAAGAATTGATACAATTCATATTGAATCAAGGGAGAATTTGGTTTATGATATTTTCATAGTTTCTCTCTCTAATGTCAATTGGAAATGAAAGAGGGTGCCGAATTGGCTTACCTTTTATCTTTATTACGATTGTGTGAAGGCTATGGGAGTCTTGGGAGGGCTTGGTTTGGCCTAAGGATGGCTGAATTTGACTAATTTCAGCTCGGCCGAAACAAGGAAGCTTCGGTCTGTTGGAGCTACTTCACTGTTTGATTCCATCGGTGCTTCTTCGACAGTCCTCAAATTGAACGAAGATTGTCGCCAAGTAGTTTACTACTCTCGGAATCTAAAGAACCCAACCTTGCCTTCTAAGTCTTAGAAAAACCCCAATATCAAAGCTCTGGTTCAAGCTTCACTGGAAAACTGAATAGTTGGGAGAGAATGGAGATTTCAGTTGTGAGGAGAATGAATGGAGAGGGTGTCATGCTCCGACACAATTTATTCAGATCCCCGTGATTAACCCACCACTATCCTAGTTTATTAAGGGTTTTCCCCTTCTTTTACACCCTGAGGAGTAAGGCGTCCTTTAAACTTGTACCTTTTCTAGAATAACATTAATCAAAACTGCAAGAAATTTTAAACTTAATATAACTATCTTAGAAGTGTGGTTAACATGAGGTCTTTGGGTAGGCTTTCCCTTGGTTACCTGAAAAGGGGTATAAAGGAGTGCGTGAGTTCAATAACTCAATGAATGGGTGTTTTAAAATTTGACTTTCAGAAAATAGTTTGAATTGAAGTGAGCCAAACTCCTTATTATCTTTAAAATATTTCATTCTCAAAATCTTGGTTTCCATAGACATATCCCATCATTAAAAAAATGGTGTGTTTATCAACCAAACATGCCCTTCATCATGAAGGGATCACACACGTCCACTGCAGCCACTTGTGTCATCGGAGTGACTTTATCAGCCACCTAGATAGAAGCCCATCTACTTCTACACTAACAATGAGTGGATGTATGCAGCATCCGACCCTCAAACCCGTAAAGAAACTCCATGTCCATATGAGGACAGAGACTTCATCTCGACCCTACCCTGGTCTCATGCACATAAAGCTACGTCGAGCTTCCCTGACTGCTGGCACAACAATCTACCCTTATCTCCACCATGTCGTCAAGTAGCCCCTAGGAGACATCAATACTCCTCTTGGGCATCTTGAAGGTCCCGTACCTTAGTGCATGCACAAAACAACAGTTTTCCTCATAAGCCATTTAATCTTTGGTGCCACTGGTCCAACGGTCTCGACCCTCAACTCGACCTGCAATTGTTTGTATCGACTGGTCCGTCTACCTTTCTTGTAGCACTACCACTAGTCCATCGAGTATGTCGATCCTGACTTGATACCATGGCCAAACATAACATTGATTTAAAATTTTCATTGCCTAAACTCATGTTTGTTTATAAGCTCATGCTCGTGCCATCTAGCCTTGGGCCCACTGTACGAGATTTTCAAAATTAGGCATATTAGCCTCCAAGTTCCAAAAGCGAGGCCTCCGGCCTATCTGAGCATTTCGAGCTCCTGTAAAGAAGGTCTTCCAAAAATTTTAAGCAGTGGCACATAATTAGGGGAGAGCACTTCTGACAAAATAATCTTTTAGCTGTCTATCCTAGCAACCGGGTGTGAGGATATCTCCGCTCATAATCAATGAACGTGTTTTCTACTTCCTTCTAACAAGTTAATCATACCAATCGGGTATGATCCACTTACACTCGTTAAATAGTTTTTCTGTGTAATTTTCATATCACTTTTATTCAGGTGTGATGTTTAAAATTCACCTCATTAGTGGGTTTTCATTTCCGAGTTCTTATCATCCTAACTGGGTATGATATAAAATCTCACTCACCCGTGAATGCTGTAAATTCTTCCTAACCAGCTTTTTGTCTCCTCGCGTGCTTGTCTTAGCTGTGATTCATAGTACTTTGCATTCCTACACGATATGAACACCCTTGTTCATTATCCTTTGCTTGATAGCCTTCATTCATCATGAATGAATAAAATACCAAAATTTTCAATTAATTGCAATTAGGTCCCCAAAGTTCTTTTTCTTTAACTTTAGGTCCCTAATGCTGATTTTCCCCCAAATTGAGTCCCGATACTTCAAAAGTTTACTTTGGGACCTCAATTTATTCAAAATTACAAAAAGGGGTTCAAGTTTCCAAAATTCCCAATTTGGTCCCTAGCTTTTCCAAAAAATTACCATTTTGCCCCTACTTTACAAAAATGGTAAATTTCACCCCAAAAATTCCAAAAATTGACCAATTGGTTCACCAACATCTTTTCCATGCACAATTCGCCCTCAATTTTATGAAATTGAACTTTAGTCCCTCAAATTTTTGAAATCCCCAAAATTTTCCCAATTTTCCCCCTAATTTCAATCTTTTAACTTGACTAAATTTGATTTCATCAAATTGATCATTCAAATGAAGTTAATTGTTGACATTGAGGTATATTTATTTTTCTACACATCCATACGATCCAATTGCACTTTGAATTACATCAATTGATGTCGAAACTAGCTCAAACGGAGCTTCGCCGGAAAAGTGAGCGTAGACAGAGAAAACTTACCGTCGGGAGCGCAGCGGTCTGAGCTTTCATTCTAGACAAATAGCTCTTGTCCTGAGGTTACTCATAGGATCAAGAATCACCTCAATTCATGTCAAATTGAGGGAGAATTTGCTTAGTAAAGATCTAATGGTTCTCTCATTAGCACCAATCAGAATTTACAGTGGGGAGCCAAATTGGCTTATCTTTCTACTCTAATTTAGTTGTTGGTGGGCTTTGGGAGTGTTCGGAGGACTTGGTTTGGCATAAGAAGGGCTTGAATTGGCCGTTTTAAGCTTGACCCAAATAGGGCAGCTTCAGTCCTCCGGAGCTACTTCTTTGTTATATCACACCGTTGTTTCTCTAGCGATCCTCGGAGCAAATGGAGGCTATCGTCGATTAGCTGACTTCTCCTCAAAACTAAAGAACTTGACCATGCCTTCTTTGGCTCAGAAAAATGCCCAAGTCAGAGCTCTAGTTTGAGCTTCACCAAAAAATGGATCAATAAGGGGAGAGAGGAGTTTTTAGGTGTCTATAGGATGAATGAGGAGGGGCTCTCTATATTGGAAGCTCATGGACTTCTTGGCCATCCGATTGGTGCCTTAATAGTGGTCATTAATTGCTTGAAACTCCCTGGCTGGCAACTATTCATCTTCACCAGCGCTACTCGATTTTCCTGAGTGAATAGTGCTGTCATATGAAGGAAGAAAACGACACTGTTCCGAACCGGTCTGGACAGGGTTCAATGCTTAAACCGGCCGGTTCAAGCCCGATTCGATCGAGTTTTTCAAAATTAAAAATTTGTAAATTCATATAAATTCATCATCTATCTAATGGTGACCTCAATTCTCCAATTTGAATTTTCTAAGACACTTGGAAAAATGAATTTAACATCCGATTCAATAGTGTTTCAAACTGGTCCAAACTAGTTCGGATCCGGTTAACCTGAACCGGTATGGTTTTCTTTCCCAAATTGTCCTAAAGTCCCTTTCCAAGGTTTTGATGACTCTTTGGGTCACTCGAGAGTTGTAAATTTCCCAATTTTCCCATTCTCTAGTAGTAGGTGTTCATGAACCGGTTCAGTTTTCTTACTCGGGTTGACCTATTCTTTCCCCGATTTTCCTTAACTCCAAAGGGCGAAGTTTATAGAGGGGCTCTTTATATAGGGTGCTCGGGGACTCACTACTCAATCGTTTGGCATCTTGGTCAAGCTCATTGATGACCAAAAATGCCCTAAACGGAGGTGTTTCATCTTCATCGATGTTGTTCATTCTTCCGTTGAATGAATAGTGTCGTCATCTAAAGGAAGAAGACTACAATGTTATGAAACGGACCAGACCGATCCAAATCAGGTTCAATGCTTAAACTGGTTGGTTCAGGCCCGATTCAACTGAGTTTTTCAAAATAAAAAATTTCTAAATTCATGTAAATTCATTTTCTATCCAATGGTTGCTTCAATTCCCCAATTTGAATATTTTAAGCCACCTAAAAAATGAATTTAGTAACAAGTTCAATGATGGTTCTAATCAGTCCGAACTAGTTTAGATCCGGTTTAGTGAACTGGTTTGATTTTCTCTTACAATTTGTCCCAAAGTCCCTTTCCCTGGTTTTTATGACTCTTTCGGTTACTCGGAATTTGTAAATTTCTCAATTTGCCCTTTCTCTAACGGTTGGCGTTCGTGAACCAATTTGGTTTTCTACATTGGGTTTAACGGTTCTTTCCCTAGTTTTCTTATCTTTAAGGGACATGGTTTATAGTTAATATGGCAAAAAAACTTTCCTCTCTAGCGAAGGAATATTCTCTCTAGTTTGGGCATTTTCTGAAGAGGATAAGCTCGACCAATATGGAAACTAGTAGGGCAGAGGGTCCTTGAGCTCCCTATATAAAGAGCTCCTCTCCATTCATCCTCCACACACATTAAATCACCATTCTCTCTCAAGTGCTCCATTTTTCGGTGAAGCTCAAACTGGAGCTTCGACTTGGGCACTTTTCTTAGTCTGAGAAGGCAAGGTCGGGCCCTACAGACTCTTGGGAAGTCAGCTACTTGACATCAATCTCCCTTTGACCCGAGGACCACTGAAGAAGTGTCGATGGAATCAAATAGTGAATTAGCTCCAACGGATCGAAGCTGCCCTATTTTGACAGAGCTGAATTCAAACAAATTTTGACCTCCTCCGACCAAACAAAGCCTCCCTAATGTCCTCATGACCCTCACATGACCTCCACAGAGGTGAAAGGTAAGCCAATTCAGCCTTGCTCCATTATTGAAGATCGGTGTTAAAGAGAGAAATTGCCTAATTTTACTAATAAAATTCACCCTCATATGGACTTCAATTGTAGCAATTCTTGATCCTAAAAGAAACCTAAGGATGAGAGCTACCTCCCCAGATCGAGAGCTTGAACCACCGCACCTTTGATGGTAAGCTTTTAAAGCTTTCTCTCTCTACGAACAGTTTTCAGATGAAGCTCCGTTTGAGCTCATTTCGAACCCAAATGCTGCGATTCAAAGCTCAATTGAGTCGTATGGAAGTGTAAGAACTTATCCATACCATCAATTGGAGCAATTAACCCCGGTTAAATGGCCAATTTGCTAAAATCAAATTCAGTCAGTATAAAGGAGAGAAATTGTGGGAAAATTGGGGATTTTGAAATATTAAGGGACCTCCATGCCATTTCTCAAAATTGAAGGCCAATTGGAAATAAGAAATATGTTGGGGGACCAATTGGTCAATTTTTGAAATATCTGAGGTCAATTTACTATTTTTGGAAAGTAGGGGCAAAATTATAATTTTTTAAAAATCGGCAACCAAATTGGAAATTTGGGACTCTTGAGCCCAAATTATGGGCCCAATGAGGATATTGGAACTCCTCGGGAATTAATTTGAGGAAAATTTAACACTTGGGACATAAAGTCAAAAGGGAACTTTAGGGACCTAAGTGCAATGAACTAAAAATTTAGGCCTAGTCGCTCATACATGGGAAAACGAAGGTTGTTATGCTGAACACTCATTGATAATGATACTCAAATCGTGTAGGGGCACGTGAGACTAGAACATCAGCAAGAGAAAGCTTGCGTAGACTTGTAAGCCGACTGGGGACGAATGTGTCATATTTACCGGGTGAGTGGGAACTTTATGCATCATACCAGTTGGGATGATGAGCAACCTTTAACTTGAAAGACCACTGTGAGTGGGATGATTTCACATCATACCTGATTGGGATTATGAACACTATTTTTAATGAATAAAACCTACTTATCGGTTGTAAGTTGGAATAAATGAACATCATATCCGGTTGCTATGATGAGTTTCCTTAAGGAAAGGAGAAACTCACATACCGATTGTAAGCGGGTCAATAATCACACCTAGTTCGTTTGATGAATAAAAAAGAGATTTTGTCAGAAATGTTCTCCACTGATTGTGTGCCAAGGCTTAAAATATTTGGGAAACCTTCTTGATGGGAGCTATAATAGCTTAGATAGGCGAAGGGCCTCAGTTTTTGAACTCATAGGACTTAATGCCCAATTTTGGAAAACACGTGTAGTGGGCCCAAGGCCAATGGGCACAAGAAGAAGCTCGTAAACAAAATTTGATTAGGAAGAGCCATGAAAACTCCTAATTAATGAAATTAACTGTGTGTTGCACCACAGTACTAAGTCAGGACCGATAGTGCTCGATGGATTGGCGGTAGTGCATTAGTGCCAAGTCGACGGACCAACCTAGACAAACAGCTGCAGGTCGGGTTGAGTGTTGGGGCCGTTGGACTGTTGGCACCAAAGATGATGGCTAATATGTGAAAACTCATGTTTGTGCATGCACTTGTGATATGGGACCATCAAGATGCCATAGGGGGTAGTGATGGGTCCTAAGGGCTGCTAGACGACATGATGGATATAAAGGCAGTTCATTGTGGCAGTTAGTCTTGAAGCTTTGGGAGCTTCTTGTGCATGAGATCGGGGTGGGGTCAGGATGAGGTCTCCACCCGCATACGGACATGAAGAGATTTTGGGTCTGTGGGTCGGATGTCTAGGATGTCCACTCAGACTCGGGGTAGATGTGGATGGGCTTCTATTATGGTGGACAGTAAAGATGTTCTGATCCACAAGTAGGTGTAGTGGACGTGTTGCACCTGTGAATGTATGTACCCTTCCTGATGAAGGGCGTGTGTTTGTTTGCTAAACGCCTCCCGAGGCAAGGGGATGGGCTATGAGAGCTAAAGACACCTAATATGGAAATGAAAAAGGTTTTGGAAACCTGCGTTTGAGGAAAATCCTTTTAAAAAGAAAAATGATAACCTTGGCATGGTTTTCTGACAAACCAAAGATGTTTTGAAACTCACTCCCATCACCCGCTAACTGAGTTGTAGAACTCGCCTCGTCCCTTTGTACCCCTTTTCAGGTAACCATGGAGAACCAACCTTAAAGATCCTCCTACAGTTGAACTATAAGACATGTATGCTCATTTTAATATATTCAGTTTTGTATATTATTATTCTAGGAAAAATAGGAAAAATGACGCCTTACTCCTTGCGGTTTAGAAGAGGGTAAAATCCTTCATAGACCAAAGGAAGAGTCGGCTTGCTCATGGGGATCCAACCAAACTTGGTCGGGGAGTCACACCCACATTCTTAATCCAAATACCACTAGGTGAGAAGGTGAAGAGAGCCACCATACTAGGGGTTTATAAGGTGGAAATAGGAGAGATAATGCTTGGTGTAGACATCATACCCCTACCCTTGAAAGATTTGGATCTCATTCTAGGGATGGACTGGTTGCCAAGACACCATGCTAATGTGGAATGTCAGGAGAAGGTGGTGACATACCACACCCAAGATGTAGTTTGAACCGCATTTCATGGAGAGATAAACAAGAGTTGACCTCATGTATTCTTGAGCCTAGTGGAACAGGAGCTAGTTAGGAAAGGGTATACAATATTGTTTTCCCAAATCATGGGCATAACAATGGTGGAACAAACACCAAAGGACATACCAATGGTATGTGAATTTCCAAACGTGTTCCTAGAAGATCTACTTGAACTACCAATGGTATGTGAATTTCCAATTGACATCATTCCATGGACGCACACCATATTGCATTCTTCGTACTTAATGTCACCCATAGAGCTCATGGAACATAAAGAATAACATAATGAATTATTGTAAAAGGGTTTCATACGTCCAAATCACTATCCTTGGGGTGCCTCCATCCTATTTGAAAAGAAGAAGGACGAAAGTATGCGACTATGCGAGGATTACTAACAAGTAAATTATGCAACAATAAAGAACAAGTATCCTCTCTCAAGAAAAGATGATTTATTTGACCAACTATTGGGAGCCTCCTACTTCTCAAAGATTGACTTGTGATCGGGGTACCATCAGTGGATGATAAGGGAAGAGGACATTCAGAAGATAACTATTTGAATATGTTATGGACATTATGAATTATGAGTGATGGCAATCAAACTAACCAATGCCCTAATTATGTTTATTGACCTAATGAATAGGGTATTCCAACACTAAATTGACCAATCATCATTGTGTTTATTAACAACATCCTCATATACTCCCGATCTAATGCATACCATGACGCACACAACTTGGTGGTGTTGCAAGTGCTGAGAAAGAACCACCTTTATGCTAATCTAAGTGTGAGTTATTGTTGTAAGAAGTGGGATTTCTTGGACAAGTCGCATGTAATGCCCTAACCTAGTTTGTCTAGACGAAATTTGTGAACAACCCACCACATCCCCCCCGATATTATAATAATGGGTGCCTCATCATTGTAATCCCAACATATCTTAAGGCTCAGAATAATAAAAAAAATGTATTAGTATAACTTTCAAAGAGTATTCATTTGGAAAATAAGTTCCACAAAAGATACTAGGACTCATGTATTGAAAATTCATGCCTTTGGTCATCATGACCTCTTAAGACTTTGTTATGCTCTTTCTACTCTTTAGTTATCTGAAAGAGGAAAATTGGAGGAGGTAAGCTATACAACCTGTGAATAAGATTTACTAACATTGTGATGTCATGTCTACAAGTCAGCACATGCTTAAAACAAGGGATTCTTTAGAAATCTGTAATAAGGTTTAATTTAGATAAATTTGAGGCTTTCATGTATATGGTTTATATTTAGTAAATAGTCACACATATTCACTCTATCATGGAGGGATCACATAATCACATAAAAAATTCTCTTCTGTTCCACTTAAAGTCTAGAGCACCTTTACTAGCCACTTGTCTATATGGGCCAAGGTTTTCTTGTTAGACTTGTCTGTGTGAGCACTGTTGCAAACCTCGTTTCCAACAATAAGGAAGTTAGAATTCGAAACCGAAACTTTTTTAGTGAAAACCTAGGTTAAACCGAACCAAAATTGGTATAGAGAAATCCAAAATAGAGATTTGAAAAATTCCAAGTGGGCAATAAAGATCCAAATATCATGGAAAGGAACCATTAATGGATTTGGATGTGTAAACCAAACAGGTTTAGGGTGAACCAAACCTGAACCATATTAAACTAGGTTGAACCATGAAGAATTAGTTCAAAGATTCATTTTTCTAGGTGAAATAAAAACATCAATTTGGGAAATTTAAGTCACCATTAGATAGAAAATGAATTTAGACTAATTTAAAAATTTTTAATATTTAGAAAACTTGTCGAATCGGGCTTGAATTGATCGATTTTCAATTTCAGGTCACCGAACTCGGTCCGACCCAACGATCAACATTCCTGCCGATCAAAGGATCGCCTACTTGGTCAGTGCACATGACCAATTAGCGAGTGACACATGGCAAAGCATGCCCAATTAGTTGCTCGGTCAGTGCTTAGAAGTGGTGACCAATTAGAGCGTGACACGTGTCTCTGGTCAAGGTCAAATGAAGAAAAACCACATCACTGAAAATCAACCAATGGGAGAGCGACACGTGTCCTTAGTCAACAATCAATTGAGGATGAGCCTTGTTAGCATTGTTGAACAATGAGGTGCAGACATGTGGCAAAGGTGCCACGTCAATGACCAACTAGGATGTCAAAGAATGGTCGACCAATAAGGGGTCGACACATGGCAAAGCCACATAGGATTGCCATAACCAATCAAAGGCTGACATGTGGCATTTAGCATAGTGCATCATGTGGGAAAATGCAAAATTTAAATTGACCAATCTTAGTGTGCCACATGTCACAGTCAGTGGATGGTCAAATGTGGTCAGTCGCCACGTTAGAATGAGCAACCAATTGGAACTCACCACGTGGTGAGTCAACGAGTCAACATACGATTCAGACGTTGAGTGAGAAGTTGCATCAATGAAGCCAACCAATCACAATGTTCCACGTGGTAGCACACATGTGCGAAACTCACACGCACGTGCACAATGTCATCTTCAACCTCTGCTATTACTCTAGCGGCCAAAAACTCCTCCCGACATGGTAAAAAATGGAAGAGATTGTGGTCGAGTGATTGATAAATGGATAGACTTGTCTATCTTAGAGCTCCCTATATAAAGAGCTCATCTTAATTCATCTTCCTCATCACTCAAACACCTTAAGAAGAAGTGTGCTCCGTTTCCTAATGAAACATAAACCAGAGCTTCGACTTGGGTACTTTTCTCCACCTCTGAAGTCAAATTTAGGTTCCTTGGAATCCTAAGGAAGTCAACTACATGATTGCATACTACATTTAGCTCGAGGATCGTTGGAGAAGTGTTAGTGAGTTCACACATTACCTTCGCTCCCTTAGTAGTCCATGACCAGAGTTGGTCAAACACAATTCCAGACACCCTCAGCAAACCCCAACCAAACCATACCCTCCAGACTATCCCTAGAGCAGTTAAACCTTCCCTAAACCGTAGTGGTAGGCACTCTCCACTGCCCTTCATCAGAAATTACTATTCACAATGTGTTTTTCCAAAAACTTAAGTTAAGTAATTCACATTGCTCATGCCACCAATTGAGGTACGTCAGAAAGAGAGTAACTAAGTGGAAGCAAATGCTCCGATCGTCGAATCCTCACCTATGAGTAATCAAATCTTTCTCTCAAGGAAGATTTTCTGGCGAAGCTTCATTTAAGCTCATCTCTAAGCCAAATCTAATGTTTTAAAGCTTGGAATGAATCAGGGAAAATAGGGAAGATGATTAGTATCATGTTAGCACACAGTAGAAATAAGGTCAAATTGTTAAAATTCAAGTTGGAGGACTAAATTGAAATTTTTAAAAGTTTGTGGACTAAATTGTAATTTTTGAGAAAATTGGGATATTTTGTAATTAGTGAGAAATAATGTACCCAAATGGAAATTTTAGTAATTAGGGACCCAAATGGAAGATTTGGAAATCTTAGGGACCTAATTGAAATTTAGGTATAACTTAAGGACTAAATCATAATTATGGAATGTTAAAGGGTCTTAAGTGTAATTACCTTATTTCTTGTACTTAATTGCCCAATCTGTTGTAGGAACGAATCCCCTATAAATTTGTGCAAAGGAAATGCACACCAAGCTATGAAATCTCCTGGAAATGAACAAGTCTTGGAATACGGGTGAGTGAGATTTCTGACATCGGGACAGGTTATGCACATACGTAACATCATGCTTTACTTTGAAAAATAGATTTATTGAAATATAATCCCATTACTATGTGAAACTGATTAAACATTTTACGGTTATATTTATGAAGAAAACATGAACCATGTTATTAGGATGACCCATTAACAGTGTATGGATACACCTTAAAGGGGTATGGTCTATTCTAACTGTTGATGCAGGATATGGGTGAGGCCCATGGTCGACAATGGTAGGCTAGATCTAGCTATGTGCAAGTGAGCCCAAGGTCATGATTTTAAAAATAAAGTAGGCCCAAGGCCATTTTTTGAAAACTCGTACAAGTGGGTTTAAGGCCAATAGGAACGGGCTTAAACCCGTAGACAAATTAATATTTATGAGCATATGGAAAACTTTCATAAATTGTTAATTTTTGTGATTTAGCTATCGAGCCGAGGCCAAATCATCAAACTTTTTGGGTTGGTAGCAATAAAGATAAAGGTCTTAATTAAAAAGACTTTTGCTTATGCATGCTGAGATGTGGATCCAAGAGATGCCCAGTACGAGGCAGTGTTGGTTTTAAGGGTTACTGGACAACAAAGTTGGCTTAAGGGCAGAAACACTGTTCCATTATGTCTTGAAGCTATGGGAGCTTCATGCGCATTGAGACCGATGGGATAGAAGTGTGATGTGAAACTCGTCCTCTCGGATCAATGAAATAGGGACAAGAACCGAACAATTTCTATGAGAATAATGAGCAATTTAGCAAGCCAAAAATGGTAAATAAGGGTTAAAAATGGGAAAATTAAAAAAAATCCAAAGCTACCAAGAAGTCATAAAAATCATGGGGAAGAACCATGAAGGAAATTGGATGAGAAAACCAGATCGGTTTGGGGTGAACCGAATCGAACCAAGTTGAACCGATTCAATAATTCATTTTTTTAGTTGGCTTAAAAAGATCGATTTGGGAAATTGAGGCCACCATTTGATAGAAAATGAATTTAGATTAATTTATAAATTTTTAATTTTTAGAAAACCGATCAAATCTGGTCTAAACTGATTGATTTTCAAGTCAACGAACCATCGACACATCAGCTCCCAATTAACACGCACGACTAATCAGCTCATGATGTGTGGCAAAGAGCGCACCGTTAGCTGCTTGGTTAGCACTTGAGAGCGCTGATCAATCAGAGAGAGACACATGTCCGGTCAACAGTCAATGGTTAGTAGACACCTAGTCAGTAGCCATGCAGTCACTAGCAACCAATGGGAGGCTACCATATTTCTGGTCAACTGATCAATGGCTGACGCGACAGCTGAGTTGGATCACCATGTCAGTTGATCCAACCAATCACGTGCCACCACGTGGCCTGTCCGCATGTGTAAAACTCGCATGTGTAGAGTAGTGTTGTCTTTCTCATCCATCCGATGACACTGTTCATCGAGGCAATATTTTTCTTTCCTTTCCAATGATAGAATATTCCCTCTGATTTGCACAATTTTCGATTAGGATAAGTTTGACGAGTATGAAAACTGGTAGAACAGAGGGTCCCTGTGCTCCCTATATAAAGAGCTCGCCTCCATTCATCCTCCACACACCTCAAATCTTCTTCTTCGAAGAAGTGCTCAGTTTTCTGACGACGCTCAAACCAAAGATCCGACTTGGGCACTTCTCTCAACCTCTGAAGAGAATTCGAGCTCTACAAACTTTGGAGGAAGTCAACTACTTGATGGTAACCTCCACTCGACTCGAGGATTGCCAGATGAGTATTGGCAAGTCCAAACAATGATGCAACTCCATCGGTCCTGAAGCTGCCCAGTTTTGCCTGACCTAAATTCGGCCAATTCAGACCTCCTATAGCTGAATTAAGCCCTCCCTTACCCTCACAGCCAACACACAACCTTTCCAATGGGAAAAGTAAGCTAATTTGACTCTTCTTCGTCAAAGTAGTTCGGTTATAGAAAGAGAAAATATTGAATTTCATTAACCAAATTCTCGCTGATCCTAATATGAATTGCCACAATTATTGATCTTAGAAGGAACCTGAGGACGAGAGTTATCTCCCCAAATCAAGAGCTCAGACCACCACACGTCCTACAGTAAATTCTCGGAGCTTTCTCTCTGTACATTCAGTTTTTTGGCAAGACTTCATTTGAGCTCATTTCATACCCAAAAACCCCAATTCAAAGCTCATTCGGATTGTATGGAAGTGAAGGGACCGATTAACATCACAAATTGAAGCAATTAGCCCCATTTAAAAGGCCAATTTAAAGAAATCAAATTCAGTCAGTAGAAAGGGTGATGAGCATATTTTAAAGTTAAATATCTACTTACCGGTTGTGAGTGGGATTATTTAAATTCATACCCAGTTGGTATGATGAACTCCTTTACTGAAAGGAAGGGCCACCAAGAGTGAGAATTTCTATCATCATACGCGGTTGGTATGATTAGTGCATTTTTGAACTTAAAAACTTTTTTTTAGAAATGATCTCCCTTGAATATGTGCCAATACTTAAAACATTTGGGAAACTTTTCTGACGGGAGGTGGAACAACTCCAACATGCCAGAGGCTTCATTTTTGAACTTATAGGGCTCTAGGCCCAGTTTTAATGTGTGATTTGCCATAGTACCAAATCAGGACTAACAAGGCTCAATGGGCTAGTGGCTATGTGCCAGGACTAGGTCAACGGACCATTCAAGCAATCAACTACTGGCCAAGTTGAGTGTTTGGGTCATTGGATCATTGGCACCAAAGATACTGGCCAAGCTAATATGCTAACACTGTTGTTTGTGCTTGCACTCTCATTCGAGACCATCAATATACCCATGAGAGGTAGTGATTGGTCATAAGAGCTGTTGGATGACCTAGTTGTGATAAGGGCAGGTTTGTCATACCAGTTTGTCATGAAGCGGGTCGGATGTATTTGCTCATGAGACTGGGGTGGGGACATGATGAGGTCTCCGTCCTCATACAGACACGAAGTAATTATGGGTCTGAGGGTCAGACATATGGGACGTTCACTGAGACTCAGGGTAGAAGTGGTCAAACTTCTATCACATTGGACAATAAAGTCGTGCTGATCCCCAAGCAGGTATAGTCTCGGATTGTCCTATGAATGTGTGTGCCTTTGTTGAATGGTTTATTTTTGAAAACTCACCCCCAACACCTACTCACTAAGTTTTAGAAACTCACCCCCTCCCTTTAACCCTTTTTCAAGAAAAAGGAGACCAAACATAGAGAATTCACGAAGATGAATCCTAAGTTAGGTACACTTAAAATTTCTTTTTAAGCTATTGAGCTATTGTTCAATGTTATTCCAGGGAATAAGAATAGGAATTTCGCCTAACTCCTCACAATCTTAAGAAGTAGTGGCTCTTCTTAGACCAAAGGGAGTATGTTGATTTGCTTGGTTTGGGGAGTTTCCCTTTTTACGGTTTCATTCTCTACTATTTCCTTCAAAGTAGAGACTTTCACCTTAGGAGTTACATGTTCAACCTTCTTACCATTTCTTGAAGGTTTCCTTTCTTCATCTCCTTACACCCTTTCTATATTGGGGCATTTGCACGCTTTCAGTCCTCCATTGTCTTAAATTTTCCATTCCATCCCTTATTCCTTATTTGAGTAGCTTCTGATTATCAGTCTTATTTCGTGTACTCCACCCTATGCTCAGCCATCCACTCTTTAAGCTCTATTTTGTGAATCTGGACCAGAATCCAGCTTGATATTAGTGGTTGTTCCCCCTTAACCACTTCTTATTTAGGGAGCTTACTTTCCCAAGGTTTCTCAGATGTTCTTTCCTTTATTTTCTTATTATGGGTAGTCTACCCATTCTTACTTGTTACGGCATCTATTGATGCTATCTTTATACCTACTCATTCATTGGGTTTAACTTACTCCTTAGGTTCTCCTAGTATGTTTCCCTTGGTTCATTCACCTCACCATGCACTTCATTTGCAAGTTCGTCTCCTCATCCCTCGTCACTTAGTCCCATTACCTCTTAGTTGGGACATGTATCCCTCCTCAAGGTTTCCTTCCTTGGTGAGATTCTTTCCCTTTCTCCCGGAATTCCTTCTTCATTCATTTTTGTATGTATATATCCTTGAATGACATCCTTTGATGCCATCCCCTTCCATTTACCTTTACTCTTGAAATCTTGTGGGTACATCCTTTGTACCCCATCCTCATTCCTACTTATACCCTTGTACACATCTATTTCCTTTAAGTAGAGCTCAAATCCTCCTTGTTTCCAGATCTCTTAATCATCCTACGAAAGGCTTACTTAATCTTCTCCTGGCTTTGAGTTTGGTCATCAATCCGTTCTTGGCCATTGATTTCTTTAAGGATTTCCCTCATCTATATTTTCCAAATATTTGGCCTTTCCACATCTCCCTTCCTTACTAGAGATTAAATTTATGACATTCACGAGGGTTAGTTTGTTAATTGACTCATCCCTACTATTCTCTTTGTCTAATTATCTTGAGATAGTGGTCTCTCGAGTCTTCTTGTCCTCAATGCCCATTCCATTTGCCTTTTTTAGGGTATAGTCCTTACTACTTCTTAGTCCTCCTTAATTATCTTGTTGTTATGATTTGCTTCCTTCTGCTATGTTGCTCTGAAACTTTACTTCTCTACTTTTTCCAAAGCAAGTCGTACTTACCATTCCAGAACATCCCATTTGTCGTTTAATGCTCGACTTGTCTTCTCTTGTAGATGTGCTTCCTTCCTTTCTCCCAGATGGCTGAAAATTCCTTAAGGAAGAATTCTCTTCATCTACCCCTTTCTTTTATTTGCGATTGATCAAGGTTCTACCTTCAGTCCTTTTCCTCCCTCATCTAGTTGAGGCACTTACACCATCACCGAGGGATAAAAGTTTTAGGAACTCAAAATTTACTTCTGAAATACAATTACCAACTTGGGGATTTAGCTTTTTTTAAAGGAGATTGGGTCGAGAAGTACCCATCACTATGCTAGGATCTTGAAGAGCTTCCTCCTAGGTGTGGTTGAAGTTTCGAGTAGGAGTCATATTTCAGGGGGTGGAATACTTTCGGATTCATATAGTTGTAGAGGCATTGTTTCTTGGAAGGTATTGTTCTAAATCCTTGCAATATGGGGAAATCCTTCACTTCATGCCCCATTTCCCTTACACCTATAATAGGTTATCTTGATACTTGTCCTTAGTAATGTTGAGCATCTTCTTGAGTAGTGTTCCTATTGTCCTCACCTTATAATAGGTCATTTCCTTCCCCAGTAGTTACTACTAGAGTTCTCACTCCTTAGTCACCTTGTCAGTTTTCTTGTCAAGCCTTCTTTGCCTACTAGTTTTCCCCTAAGAGTTCTCCTAGACTCTTTAGTCTTTTGGTTATTTCCTTATTTGGGATGGAATTTTCCTCAATTTCTATGGTAGTACAGGCTTATTTGGTCGCTTTCTTTGAGGCCATCTTCCTTGAAGATCACATCATTTGAGGGACAGGGTTTTTATGAATTTGGAGTACTTCATAAATAGAGTAGTACAATATGTTGGGTGTTTTGGCCCTATTACAGAAATTGCTCACAAAATAACTAGGGAGCTACCAGATTCTTGATAAGCATCCTCCTATGTAAGGTTATAGGCCCCCTTTTATGGCTTCATGCTTGGCTTCCTTTATAATTAGAGTTGTGACCTCAATAAGCCCAGACACTATTCTCCGGGATACTTCCTCATTTGGCCTTTTTTTATTCCTGCCATGCTTTAGGCATTTGGGAAGCTTCTAGGGTTGTCTCCCTACGAAGATAGGGTGTTGAGTAGAGCCATTACTAGTTTTCTTAGTTCCTCTCCTAGGAGCCATCTGAAAATTTTAGGATAAAACCTATTAGTTACTATATTTTCTAGTCTTTATTATGTATTCGAGGAAACAGGTTATAATACCACTCTAGTTGTCACACTCCGACCCTGTTTGGTCAGATCCCCATGATCAACACGCCACTCTTCCAATTTATTAAATGGTTTCCCCTTATTATAAGCTGTAAAGAATAAGGCGTCCTTTAAACATGCACCTTTTCCTAGAATAGCATACTCAAAACTGCATAACATTTTAACTTCACCTTACTTGTCTCACAAGCATCTTAGTTGATGGTCTTTAAGTGTTTTGGGATTTCCTGGAAGGGATATAAGAGAGGGGGTGAGTACGACTACTCAATGAATGGGTTTTCAAAACTTTTATATTTTAGGAAAAGAAATTGTTTTGGAGTGTGCCAGACTCCTTTCTTTCAAAAATCATTTCATTCAAAATCTCAGGTTTTACCACCATTCCTTTATTTAATCACAGTGTGTTATCACCCAAAACACATCCTTCATCATAAAGGTTAAACACACATTCGCAGGTCAGTACGTTCAATGAACCCACTTGTGGCTTAGGAGCGACTTTACCACCCACCCAAATATAAGTACGTCCACTTCTACCCTAAGAATGAGTGGATGTTCGCGACATTCGACACTCAATCCCGGAATGAATTCTTTGTGTCTGTATTAGGACACATACCTTATCCCGTCCTGTAAACTCTGCACTTTTGAGTAAAGGAAAACCGAGAAAAGAACCGGTCAAACCGAGTAAAAAAACCGAGCTGGTTTACAAACCCGGTCATTTGGGAACAAGCAATTTGGAAATTTACAACTTCCGAGTCATCCAAATGGTTCATTAAACCTTGGAAGAGAAACTTAAGAAAAATTAGAAGAGAAAAACCAAATTGGTTTAGTTGAACGAGAATCCATAAGAACTCTGAAGTTAAGTGTGCTTACTTAAGAGTAGTGTGAGGATGGGTGACTAGTAATAAATCTCTCCCATTTAATATACGATTTTTACAACTATATAAAGATGTCATCCCCATTCATTCTCCTCACACATGAACACTTCTCTCTCTCTCTCTCTCTCTCTCTATTGCTCCATTTCCCGGTGAAGCTCGAACCTGAGCTTTGACTTGAGCATTTTTCTTAACCTCAAAAGGAGAGATTGGGCTCTTTAGAACTTGGGAGAAGACAGCTATCTAATAGCAAACTCTAGTCAATCTGAGAATCGCTGGAGAAGCGCCGGCATGATGGAACAGTGAAGCAGCTCCGGCGGACCGAAGCTGCCCTATTTCAGCCAAGCTGAAATTGACCATTTTGAGCCATCTTCAGACCAAACCAAGCCCTCCCAACATTTCCTCAGCCCTCCCACAGCCAAATTAGGACTGAAAGATAAGCCAATTCAGTTTCTCTTTGCAATTTTCAGTCGGTGCTAGAGAGACAACTGGTAGAATATCAATGATGAAATTATAACTCAATTCGGCATCAATTGATGTGATTCTTGATTCTAGGATGAACCTCAGGATGAGAGTTATCTGCCCAAATTGAAAGCTCGAACCGTTGTGCCTTCACTGGTGAGTAATCGAAGCTTTCTCTCTCTATAGTTCATTTTCCGGCGAAGCTCCGTTTGTGCTCGTCTCGGCGTTAAAACTTGCGATTCACATTGCTAAAGAATCATATGAACATGTAGAAACTCAATTTCAACAATTGGAAACATTTGATTGGCCAATTTGATGAAATCAAATTTGGTTGTGTTAAGAAGTTGGAATTGGGGGGAAATTGGGGATTTTCGAAGATTCGAAGGACTGAAATGCAAATTCCTAAAATTGAGGATCAATTGGGCATGATAAAAATGTTAGAGGGCTAATTGAGAAATTTTAGAATTTTTAGGGTAAATTTTACCATTTTTGTAAAGGAATGGCAAAAAGGTAATTTTGGAAAATTTGCGGGACCAAATTAAAATTTTGGAAATTTAAACCCCTTTTTGTGAAATGCAATAAATTGAGGTCCTATGATAAATTTTATAAGTTTCAGGACTCAATTTGAGGAAAAACCAGCATTAGGGACTTAAAGTTTAAGATAAATAACTTTAGGGACCTAATTGTAAATAAATGAAAGTTGACTTTCTCATTCATTTGGAATGAATGAAGTCTATTAGGCCGAAGGATAATGAACCGAGATGTTCATATCGTGTAGGAACACGAAGTACCGGGAACACCAGTAGGGACAAGCTCGCGTGAATACAAAGAACCAATTTAGTTGAATTAACGGCATTAACAAGTGAGTGGGTTTACTAGTTGTGAGTGGGATTATGAGCACAACTTAAAGATAAAAACCACTTACCAGTTGTGAGTGGGAATTTTATATCATATTCGGTTGGGGATGATAAGTACCTCGGTATGAAAACCCACTATCAAGTGGTATTTTAAACATCACTACTTAGGGGAAGTGATGTGAAAATCATGTGGAAAAACTACTTACCGGTTGTAAGTAGATCATATCCGGTTGTTATGATGAGACTTCCTCAAAGGAAGTTGAAAACCTGTTCATCGGTTATGAACGGAGGTGTCCTTATACTCGAGCGGTATAATGGATAGAGAAAACATATGTTTTGTCAGAAGTGCTCTCCCTTGACTGTGTGCCAATGCTTAAACAATTTGGAAGACCTTTTCGACGGGAGCTCGAATAGCTCTGATAGGCCGGGGGCCTCGATTTTTTAACTTAGGGGCTAAATGCCTGATTTTGCAAAACTTATACAGTGGGCCCAAGGCTAGTTGGCATGAGCAGGAGCTTGTAAAAGAAAATGATATATATAAAACTTAATAAGTGAATTGTTTGGCCATGGTACCAAGATAAGGACCGACATGCTTAGTCAACTAGCAATAGTGCGACATAACAGGTCGACGGACCGATCAAGACAAACAACTATGGGTTGAGTTGAGAGTCGGGGCCATTGGACCAATGGCACCACAAATTACATGGCAATATGTGAAAACATTGTTTGTGCATGCACTATGAGTACGGGATCATCAAGATGCCCATGAGGGGTAGTGATGCATCCTAAGGGCCCTAGATGACCCGGTGAGTATAAGGGCAGATTGTCGTTGATCTTCAGTTCGGTACGTTTCATGTCTTTAATGCTTGTCATAACGGTGCCAAACGGACGGCCAACGGGTCCCCGAGCTCCCTATATAAAGAGCCCCTCTCCATTGGTCCTCTCCTCACCTGAAAAGCTCACTCTCTCTCAGTTGCTTAGTCCTTTGTTACCCGGATCCAAATAAGATTGGAGTTCCTTATTAGCCTTTGTTGGGCCTTAATCTATTCGGTTAGACTAGGCCTCACCACCACATCAACCAACAAGCATTCCTCCTTCTTATCCATCTTTTGGTCTACCTCCATTCTCCCTAGCTATTACAACAAGGGTATGTAACTTATCTTTACTTGTGCCGCCTCAGTTTGGTATTTACGACTTAAGGCATTTGCCACCACATTTTCCTTTTTGAGGTGATACTCTATCACAAGTTTATAATCTTTCACCAATTCTAGGCATCTTCACTGGCATAGATTAAACTCCTTCTGAGTTAAGAAATATTTAAGACTCTTGTCATCAGTGTATATCCTACACTTAACCCCGTAAAGGTAGTGCCGCCAAATCTTTAAGGAAAACACTATCGCAGCTAATTACAGGTCATGGGTTGGATAGTTTCTCTCATGTACCTTGAGTTGCCGCAAGGCATAGGCAATAACCTTTCCTTGTTGCATCAGTACACATCTGAGTCCTTGTCTGGATGCCTCACTATAAATGGTGTACTCCTCTGCACTTGGGTCAGGAAGAGAGAGCACAAGTGTGGTTGTCAATCGAGTCTTCAACTCCAAGAAATACTTCTCACAACTTTCATCCCATTTATACTCAACTCCTTTCTTGGTGAGCCGAGTTAGAGGGGTTGCTATCTTAGAAAAATCTTGCACGAATCGTGTGTAGTATCTTGTCGGACATAAGAAACTTCATATCTAGAAAGGATGCATAGGTGCCTTCCAATTAGATATGACTTTCACCTTTGTTGGATCTACCTTACCTCCATCCTTGGACACTATATGTCCTAAGAATCCTACCTCCTACAGCCATAACTCACATTTGGAGAATTTTGCATATAAACGATTCTCCCTCAATATCTCCAAGGTGATTGACAAATGTTCTTCGTGCTACAACCTAGTTCGTGAGTATATGAGAATATCATCTATAAATACTATCACGAACCTATCCAAGTGTGGTTGGAACACTCTGTTCATTAAATCCATGAAGGTTGCAGGGGCATTTGTCAATCCAAATGGCATCACTCTGAATTTGTAATGTCCGTATTGGGACCAAAATGTTGTCTTAGGAATGTCCTCCTCTTGGATCCTAAGTTAGTGATAGCCTGACCGAAGGTCTATCTTGGAGAAGTAGATTGCCCCTTTTAGTTGGTCGAATAGGTCATCAATCCGTGGAAGTGGGTACCTATTCTTGATGGTGACTTGATTTAACTTCCTATAATATGTGCACAGTCTTAGGCTCCCATCCTTTTTCTTCACGAATAGGACTGGTGCACCCCATGGAGACTGGCTAGGACATATAAAATCCTTCTCCAATAGTTCATCCAGTTGTTCCTTCAATTCCTTCAGTTTTGCTGGAGCCATGCGATAAGGGGCTTGAGATATAGGGTTTGTTCCTAGGATAATTTCTATAGTGAATTCCACCTATCGAGTTGGGGGTAGTCCAGGTAATTCTTCTAGAAATACCTATGGATAGTGTTTAACTACCAAAATGTCTTCAAGTCCCTTCTCCTCAAACTTTTCATTGATGACCATGGCTAGAAAAGTCATACAACCTTTCTGTATCATCTTTTGGGCCTTCGTATGGGACACCATTTTTACTTCACCCTTCCTTTGGTCTACTTGGAATTTTAGTCCATTTGTCTCGGGAGTTTGGAAGGTCACTGTCTTCTTCCCATAGTCCATCCTAGTCTGATGGTTACTTAACCAATCCATCCCAAGGATCACTTCTACCTCCCTCAAAGGTAACATAATCAAATCTGCTTCAAGTTTGATTCCTCCAATCTTTATCTCACATCCCTTTAATTTTTTATTCCTATTTAACCCTTCTCCCAAGGGCGTGAGGGTGTTGAGACTTTGTCCTAGAGGGGTGAGTTCTAGGGCTAAACTTGAAATCATATCCTCTTTGATGAAAGATCTTTCAGCTCCTAAGTCGAAGAGAGCGTAGACTTGTTGTCCCCATAAATGCACATACCCTGATTGGATAATTGTATATTTTTAGAGGAAAAGCTTTCTTTATTGAATAGAAATTTCAATTGCAAGTTTTTCTTGAACTAATTGGAAGGGTTTTGGGATGTACCCGCTACAGTACTAGGGTCTTTCCTATCCTCTTCCTGGGTGAGGTTGTATACCGAAGTCGGTACTCTAGCTGTAGCATCTGGTCTGGGATTCCTATGGTACCCTTGTGGTAGTCCAAGAGTATTCCTTTGCTTGTTCTCCCTAAGAGTGGTGCATTCCTTTGTAAAGTGCCCCACCTGTCAGCATGCAAAACAAGACAAGCATGCTTCCTCATGGTGCCTTTGGCACCTAGGATAGTGAAGGTTTCCTTGGGGCAAGGTGGGGATTACTCTTTGGGAAGTTGGTGGCATATCCTTCCTCTATTGAAATTCCACTCTATTTCCCCATCTTGGACCATTATGCTCTTTTCGTCCTCCCTGATGGTTTTGGCCCTTATCATCCTTTCGGGTCGTCTGCTCCATCATACGACGTTGGGTTTACACCAGTCACTCACATTCATGAGCCATACATATTACCGCTGCCAGGTCCATGGGGTGTTCTAGTACTCCCATATGGTCTCGTATATCCATATTGAGACCGTCCATAAACCACTGGTATATATCAGCTAGTCCAGCTAGGTCAAGAGCAAAGGGTCTTAACTCATTAAATTTAGTTTCATATTCTAATATCGAGTTAAGCACATGTCGAAGGCGGAGGAAATCGTGTTTCTTCTCATTAATCAGATGAGGAGCTAGGTACTCCTCTGCATACCTCTTCTCAAACTACTCTCAGGTGGGTGTGGAGGTGTGCAAGCTTCAGACATTGTCCCACCATCTTTTGGAAGTTCCCTCCATGAAGAATTTAGTTAGGATCACCATGTCCTCTAGTGATATCATGACTATCCCCATTGGCTTCTTGACATTTGCTAGCCAATCCATGGTGGCACTAGCATCTTTCTCTCCAAAAAAAAGGCTTACACCCTAGTTGACAGAGAGTCTTGATATTTTAGGGAATGTCAACTGAAGAGGGATGGCTAATGGCAGGAGGATCGGATTGTACTTCCTCCAGTTCAACTTGAGACGTGGTGCCTACCTCGGGGATGAGGTTAGGTTGCCTAAACACATGGGTGAAATCCTCACACAACCTCTAGTGTTCTGAGCTAAGTCCAAGTGGGGTTGTTTGGGCTCCTCGAAGTGTTTCCACATGTAGGGATGGTTGGGCAGTGTTAGAGACTGCGACTCTAGTTCTCTTAGTTCCTTTCTTAGGAGCCATCTGAAAATTTTAAAATCATCTCTATTAGTTACTATGTTCTATAGTCATGATAATGTATTCGAGGAAAGAGGCTCTGATACCACTCAAGTTGTCATGCCCTGACCCGGTTTGGTCGGATCCTAGTGAGCAACCCACCACTCTCCTTGTTTATTAAAGGTTTTCCCCTTCTTTTAAATCATGATGAGTAAGGCATCCTTTATACATGTACCTTTCCTAGAATAACATTGATCAAAACTGCATAAAATTTAACTTACATACCTGTCTTGCAGGTTTAGCTAGCTGAAGGTCTTTATGTAGATTTTTACTTTGGTTACCTGAAAAGGGGTAAAGGGAGGGGGTGAGTTTGACAACTCAGTGAATGGGTGGATGAAAACAATAGTTTCTATAAAATGATTGGAATTGGAGTGTGTCATACTCCTTATTTTCTTTAGAAATCATTCTTTCCTTCAATTCCCAGTTATTCAAAAACCAATCTCCTCACACTCGGTGTGTTTAACAATCAACACACGCCCTTCATCATGAAGGGATCACACATTCGTAAGGAAGCCTCGTCTACTGAATCCTCTTGTGGCGTCAGAGTGACTTTACTGACCACCTAGATAGAAGCCCGTCCACTTCTACCCTGGGAATGAGTAGATGTTTGTGACATCCAACCCTCAAACTCGAAAAGAAACTCTGTGTCCATATGAGGGCAGAGACCTCATCTCGACCCCACCCCGGTCTCATGTGCATGAAGCTACGTTAAGCATCCCTGACTATTAGCATGACAATCTGCCCTTATCTCCACCATGTCATCTAGTAGGCCTTAGGATGCATCACTGCCCCACTTGGGCATCTTGATTGTTTCAAACCTCAGTGCATGCACAAAAAATAATTTTTCATATAAGCCATTATTCTTTGGTGCCACTGGTCCAATGACCCTGACCCTCAACTTGACCTGTAGTTGTTGGTCTAGATCGGTCCGTCAACCTGGTCTTGTCGTACTACCGCTAGTCCATCGAGTATGTCAGTCCTATCTTGGTACCATGGAAAAATTATATCATTCATTAAAATTTTCATGGCTAAATATCATGTTTGTTTACGAGCTCCTACTCATGCCAACTAGCCTTGGGCCCACTGTACGAGATTTTCAAGATCGGGCATTCTAGCCCCTAAGTTCCAAAACCGATACCTACGACCTAACTAAGATATTCGAGCTACTGTCAAGAAGGTCTCCCAAAATTTTTCAGCAGTGGCACACAGTCAAGGGAGAACACTTCTGACAAAAATATATTTTCACTCATCGATCAAGCCATCTAGGCATGATGACATCTCCGCTTACAATCAGTAAACGGATTTTCCAACTCTTTCCAGTAAGTTCATCATACTAACAAAGTAAGATCTACTTACAACGAGTAAGTAGTTTTTTCAGGAAGTTTCCACATGACTCCAACCAAGTGTGATGTTTAAAATTTCATATACTAGTGGTTTTTCATTTTGAGGTACTCATCATACCAATTGGGTATGATGTGAAAATTCCTACTCACCCGATAAGTGTAGTGTATTTTCCCCTAAATCGACTTTCTGCCTACATGCAAGCTTAACCTTGCTGGCGTTCCCAGTCCTTCGTGTTCTTATACGAGATGAACATTCTTATTCATTAACATTTGGCCTAATAGCCTTCATTTCTCGCAAATGAACAAAATACCCAAACTATTAATTATTTGCATTTAGGTCCCTAAAGTTCTTTTCCTTTAACTTTAGGTCCCTAATGCAAAATTTTCCCAAATTGAGTCCCTAAACTTTCAAAAATTCACCATGGGTCATCAATTTATCCAAAATCCCAAAAAGGGTTCAAGTTTCCCAAATTTCCAATTTTGTCCCTAACTTTTTAAAAATTACCATTTTGCCCCTACTTTACAAAAATGGCAATTTGACCCCAAAAATTCCAAAAATAGATCAATTGGTCCTCCAACATCTTTTTCATGGCCAATTGGCCCTCAATTTTGGGAAGTTGCATTTTGGTCCCTCAATTTTTTGAAATTCCCAAAATTTCCAAAAAAGTTTCCCCCAATTTCCCACTTTCAAACTGGCTGAATTTGATCTCATCAAACTGACCATTCAATTGGGTTTAATTATCAAAATTGAAGGTAAAATTGAGTTCCTACACTTTCACAGGATTCAATGGAACTTTAAATCGTGCCAGTTGGATCTTAATTGAGCTCAAACGGAGCTTCGTCAGAAAACTAGACTTAAAGAGAGAAAGCTTCAAAAGCTTACCATCAGAGGTGCGACAGTCCAAGCTTTCGATCTGGGTAGATAGCTCTCATTCTGAGGTTCCTCCTAGGAAAAAAATTGCATCAATTCATGTTGAATGGAGGCAGAATTTGGACAGTGAAGTTTCATCGGCTCTCTCTCTAACACTAATCGGAAATTATAGAGGGGAGCCAAATTAGCTTACCTTTTAGCTCTATTTCAGTCATATAAGGGTTGTGGAAGTGTTGGGAGAGTTTTGTTTGGCTTGAGAAGTGCTCAAACTAGCCATTTTTAGCTCAGCAAAATAGGGCAGCTTTAGTCCGCCGGAGCTGCTTCACTGTTCGATCATGCCGAAGCTTCTCCAATGATCCTCGGAGCAAATGGAGACTACCGTCTGGTAGCTGACTCCTTCCTGAATCTAAGGAACCTGACCTCACCTTCTTTAGCTCAAAACAATGTTAGAGCTCTGGTTCGAGCTTCACCAGAAAATGGAGCAGTAGGGAGTGAGAGGAGTTTTTAGGTGTGAGGAGGATGAATGAGGAGGGGCTCTTTATATAGGAAGCTCGGGGACTCTTTGGTCATCCAATTGGTTCCTTTATGGCGATCATTCATTATCTGAAACTCCCTAAATGAAGACCTTTCATCTTCGTTAGTGCTGCTTGATTTTTTGATGAGTGAACAGTGCCGTCATATGAAGGAAGAAGACGACATTGTTCCAAACCGGACCAGACCAGGTTCAATGCCTAAAACGGCTAGTTCAGGCATGATTCAACCAAGTTTTTCAAAATTAAAAATTTATAAATCCATTCTCTATCCAATGGTGGCTTCAATTCTCCAATTTGAATTTTCTAAGCCACCTAGAAAAATGAATTTAGAAGATGGTTCAATAGTGGTTCAAACCGGTTCAGGTCTGATTCACCTGTATCGGTTTGGTTTTAACTTCCAATTCCTCCTAAGATCCTTTCTCATGACTTTTGTGTCTCTTTAGGTCACTCGAGATTTATAAATTTCTCGATTTGCCCTTTCTCTATCAGTCACGATTTATAAACTGACTCGGTTTTTCTTCTTTGGAAATGATCAGTTCTTTTCTCAGTTTTCTTATTATCAAAAGATGGGGTTTACATCCATCCTGGGATTTTCACATACATTCTCTCTACTGTAATTCGCTACTGTCCTTCGGGAATTTGAAGAGAGATGTTTAAGGTTGTACAAGTTTGAAATTTAGAAATTCCAACTAGTGCAGGCGAAATTGAGCTTACCAGTGCCTGTAGGGGTGTTGTGGAGAGTCTTAGGTGATTTGAAATGGCCAATGTGGGTGGCGGAAGGGCCAAGAGGGTCAAGGTTGTGTCGAGCAAGAGCTCGCTGCTTCGAGCTCCGGAGCAGCTTCACTGTGCGATCCCTTGTGCACTTATATGGGCATCATCGGGTTATTCTGAAAAGGTTTGGAGCTAGAGCACTCTTCCTTAGTTCTAACGCCACCCTTCAGATCTCCTTTGGTGGAGATTTTGCCCGTCGTTGGAGCTTTGGTTTGCAGCTCACTCGAAAATGCACTCTTCTTCTTCTTCACTTGATTGTGGGATGCTAAGAATGAATGAGGGGGTGATCTTTATATAGGGAGTTCAACAACTGTTTAGGCTACCCGCTGGCATAAGACTTAGCCTCGAACTCAGCCGCCGGTGACCTAACCGAAGATTTTTTCGAGTCACCGAAGATTCCAGCTTTTTCGATGACTCTCTCTCCTCCCTTCACTATGTTAGTGTATGAAAGTTAAAGATGATGACGTGGCGGTCGTTCCACGTAGTCAATTTTTCTAACATGGAGTGCTAGCTCGTTCGCCGCGTTAGTTGTTGACCCGTTGACCGAACACATGGCATCCTCTCATTGGCTGCTCATGTCTGTGTGGCGAGCTGACACTGCCAGCTGACCATTGAGCAGACACGTGGTAGCCTCCCATTGGCTGCCCGCGTCTGCGTGGAAGCTAATAGGTGCCAACTGGTCATTGACTGTTGATAGTTGACCACTGTCTATTGTCTGTTGATTGGATCGGTCAGACCGTTGAACTGTCCAGTCCGACCGGGTTCGCTATCCAAAATTCAAAAATCGGCCGGTTCGGACCCAATTTGACAATTTTTCTAAAATTTAAAAATTTTCCCAAATTGACATTTTTAAACCATCTAGAAAAATGAATTTGTGAATCGGTTCAATATGTTTCATGTCGGTTCGGTTGGGTTCGGGTCTAGTTCCCCCGAATCGATTCGGTTCTTTCCTCAATTCCACTTCCCCATTCTTTCTTCTAATTTTTGTAAATTTTTTGTCCCTTAAGATTTTCCAATTTCCTACTTTAACTATTTTTCATTCATTAAACAGCTCGTTTCTTTATGTATAAACCTATACAGGTTCTTTTCCCAGTTTTCTCTGATTCCAAGGGATGGGTTTTATAGCTGATCGAACCAATCACGTGCCACCACATGGCTTGTCCGTACGTGTGAAGCTTGCACGTATGGAATAGTGTTGTCTTCCTCATCTGTCCGATGACACTATCCATTGAGGCAATATTTTTCTTTCCTTTTCGGTGATAGAATATTCCCTCCAATTTGGGCAATTTCCAATTAGGATAAGCTCAACCAGTATGAAAACTAGTAGAGTAGAGGTTCCCCGAGCTCCCCATATAAAGAGCTCCTTCCATTCATCATCCACATACCCTAAACCTCCTCCGGAGAAGAAGTACTCAATTTTCCAATGATGCTCAAACCAGAGCTCCGACTTGGGCACTTCTCTAAACCTCCGGAGGCAAATTCAGACTCTATAGACTCTAGAGCAAGTCAGCTACTTAACGAAAACCTCCACTCGACCCGAAGATCACTAGAGAAGCACCGATGAGCCCAAATAGTGACGTAGCTTTGTCGGTCCCGAAGCTGCCCTATTTTGCTCGATATGAATTCAGCCAATTCAAACCCACTATGGCTGAATCAAGCCCTCCCTTGGCCCCCACTGCCAACATACGACCTTCCTAGAGAGAAAAGATAAGCCAATTTGACTCTTCTTCGTCGAAGCAATTCGGTTATAGAGAGAAAATGCTAAATTTCATTAACCAAATTCCTATTGATCCTAACATGAATAGTAGCAATTCTTGATCCTAGAATAACCCTACGAACGAGAGCTATCTCCCCAAATAAATAGCTCAGACCGTCGCACCTCCGATAGTATGTTCTCCAAGCTTTCTCTCTCTACCTTCAGTTTTCCGACGAGGCTTCGTTTGAGCTCATTTCGGACCCAAAAACCCCAATTCAAAGCTTAATCACATCGTACGGAAGTGAAGGGACCCATTACCATCACGAATTGGAGAAATTAACCCCATTTGAAAGGCCAATTTGAATAATCAAATTCGGTTAGTAGAAAGGGGTGAAATTAAGGGAAAATTTTGGGGATTTCAAAAAATTGAAGGACCTTAGTGCAATTTTTCAAAAGTGATGGTCAATTGAAAAAAAAAAAAAGAGATTGTATTGGAGGGCCAATTGGTCATTTTTGAAAGAATTGGAACCAATTGGCCATTTTTGGAAAGTTTGGGGCTAATCAGTAATTTTTGAAAAATTAAGGGACCTATTGGAAATTTGGAAAAGATTGAGTCCTGATTACAATTCTAAGGAAGTTAGTATTAGGGACCTATAGTCAAGGACTATGAATGGGACATTTTAAACATCATACTCAGTGGGGTGATGAGCATATTTTAAAGTTAAAAACCTACTTGACAGTTGTGAGTGGGATTATTTAACGTCATATCCGATTGGTATGATGAACTCCTTTACTGAAAGGATGGGCCACCAAGAGCGGGAATTTCTATCATCATACCCAGTTGGTATGATGAGTGCATTTTGAACTTAAAATTTTTTTTAGAAATTATCTCCCCTAACTATGTGCCAATTCTTAAAACATTTGTTAGACTTTTCTGACGGGAGCTAGATCAACTCCAACATGCGAGAGGCCTCGTTTTTTAACTTATAGGGCTCAAGTCCCAATTTTGAAAAACTCGTGAAGTTGGTCTAAGGCCAATGGGCACAGGCTGGAGCCCGTAGAAAAACATGATGACAAGAGCCATGAAAACTTTTCAAAAGGGGGCAAATTGATGTGTAATTTGTCGTAGTACCAAATCATGACTAACAATACTCGATGGGCTAGTGGTAGTGCGCCAGGACTAGGTCGATGGACCGATCAGGTAAACAACTACAGGCCAAGTCGAGTGTTGAGGTTGTTGGACCGTTGGCACTAAAGATAATGGCTAATATGCTAAGTCTGTTGTTTGTGCATGCACTCTGATTTAGGTCCATCGAGATGCTCATGATGGGTAGTGATGGGTTCCAAGGGCTGTTGGACGACCTGGTTGTGATAAGGACAGGTTTGTCGTACTAGTTAGTCTTTAAGCTGGTCAGAGCTTCTTGCAAATAAGACTGGGGTGGGGCAGGATAAGGTATCCATCCTCATACGGACATGAAGTAATTATGAGTCTGAGGGTCAAACATCTGGGACATTCACTCAGACTCAGGGTAGAAATGGTTGGACTTCTATCAGGGTGGACAACAAAGCAACGTTGATCCCCAAGTGGGTGCAGTCTGGGACTGTCCTGCGAATGTATGTACCCTTTATGATAAAAAGAGCAAGGGAAAATGTTAAAAAGAGCTAAACACACATAATAAGCAAAAAGGAAGAAATATTTTGAAAAATGAATTTGTTGAACAGTTTATTTTTGAAAACTCACTCCCAACACCCACTCACTTAGTTGTAGAAACTCACCCTCTCCCTTTAATCCCTTTTTAGGAAAAAGGAGATCAAATATAATGAATCAATGAATATGAATCCTAAGTCAGGTACACTTAAAAATTCTTTTGAAGCTAATGAGCTTTTGTTCAATGTTATTCTAGGGAATAAGAATAGAAATTTCGTCTAACTCTTTGCGGTCTTAAGAAATAGTGGCTCTTCTTAGACCAAAGGGAGTGGCGGGTTGTTCATGGGGTTTCGACCAAACTAGGTCGGGGCATGACAGGTGAGGTCCCACCCTTAAAATTGGGGCTTCGGAGTATTGATAAGCCAGGATATTGTACATTGGTTCTCACTGAGACAATTGATCAAGGTTGTAGCCTTACACCAACGTGTTAGAGACTGTAGCCTCTCACCAAGGTGGATGGTAAATTTGCTCTAGGCCACAAGCGGAACATATCAAGGTTGTAGCCTCTAAGGGTCTGTTCTACGACCATTTGATTCCTTTATGGATAAAGGGTGTTTGCTTGTTTGTTTGTGTGAAACAATATCTGGTAGGTTAATGAAATTAAATCCCTCCAACTAGGAAGGAACCTACCCAAAGCTTGATGAAATAAGCTATGAATGTTTAGATAATTTTCTTTATAAAAGATAAAAATCGTATTGGCTTTCCCATCACATTCTTTCCAAGGAAGGAAAAATTTTAAGTGCAAACTAAATCATGAAGTCATGATGTCCGGTAACTCCTATTAACTGAGTTGTTGAACTCACCCCCTCCCTTAAATTCCTTTCAAGAAAGTTTTTGCATCAAGAAGGGTGAAAGTTGGAGAAGCAAGTCAGAATTACCACAACAAGGTAATTTCTATTAAATCATTTTGTAATTTTATTATGGAAGACATACATACTTATAAGCATTTACCTTTCCTAGTCTATCTTGGTAGAAATACTATTTTTAGTACAAGAAAGGGTGGTAAGTTGTTCATAGGGTTCCAACCAAATTGGGTCAGGGTTTGACAACTTAAGTGGTATCAGAACTAAGTTTTCCAAACAAAGTTTACAAAACTAAATCCTAAAAACATATTAAGTAATAACCCTTCATTTGTAGATATAACCCTTAAAAGAGGAACCAAGCGGACCCACGCTGTCACATCCCCCACTGAACCTATGGAAAACATTATCCTAAATGAAGGAATTAGCTTGGGAGCACATGAGTCTAAAGGGACTCAAACCACTACCCCTAGAGCAACTCCTGAACAGAAGAAACTCTTTGATCTCTTGTTTAGCTTCTCAATTCATGTTCGTTTTAGTGGACATGGACTTATTCATTTTGCACTAATTATATGAGTTCTAAGGCCATATTTCTACTTAGAATCACACAAGTACCTTAATTAATTGCCATGGTTAGTCTAATAGGACTTGCCGTCAAATCCAGTCACCTCGAATCTCGGAACCTATTCATTTCGAGTGTTCTGGAGATCATTCTCTTGGTACTGCTCAAGTGATCTCTTTCTCTTTCAAAAATATTTAGCAAATAGAGGGGTTAGTTCTTTATTTATATTCTATAAATCACTACACGATAATTCATTTAAGAACTTACAGTTTTTCCCTCAAACGCTTGGGCTACCTGACTCACTAGTCGGTCAGTCGGCCCATACCCTAACCTTCTCTAAGGTTAGTCACTCGGGCTCAAGATTATTTTCTTTTCACTTCCATATTGAAGTACCTGACATTCATTTATTTACAAACTAGTAGTCCTACTTTTTCCAATTTAACATTTGTCCTCAACTTGGGTAAAATTACCATTTTGCCATTATACATTACAACTTGCATTTATTTGGACCTAAGACATTCCCAAGTCTTCCAATTGGGTTCCTCTAGTCTTATTGAGTCTCATTTAGATCCCAAATAGGCACTGAAACATTTCCAAACTCTATTTTCCCAAAATTACCAAAAGTCTCCAATGTTTTAGCAAAATTACCATTTTACCCCTCTTTTGGAGGACTTAGGTTTTGTGATCCATTTGACCACAAATTTTCTCATGCAGGTCCCTAAATATTCATAAATTATGTTTGGGTCCTTGAACTGTCCAAAAGTTGTATTTAATCCATGCAAATACTCATATTTGCACTTTACTACCTAACTTTGCATTTATTGCAAGTAGGTCCCTAGACCTTCCATAATAGGCAAATCAAGTCCCATAACCTCACCAAACTTTCCAATCAGCCCCACAACTTCATTCAGCCCCTTAGGAGAACCCCATAAAAAGTTCATTCCTAGTTGGGTCCCCCAAGATTCACATATGTGCATTCTAGTCCCTGGCCTTTGACCCCTAACCAAATTATCTCCAAAAATTATGAAATTATGTAGGGAGGACCCCCTAGCCTCCCTCTATCCCTTTGTACCCTTTGTTTAGCCAGAATTGGTCGAAAGTTCTTTGATCGGGCTTGATTGGTAACTTATCAGAAAGTGTGTAAAAATTGGGTAAAAGTTGTGAACTCACTAGAGATAGCATGTCGGTAGTCGAGGCTAGTGGGGTAGGAAAACTTACTCACCAAGTAGTCTGTGACCACTTAAATCACCTTGATTGGTGGTATGTTGCTCATTTAATATCCATTTTAGTAAGCTCACTCACTTAGCCCAAAAATCAGAATTTTCGAGAGTAGTTTAGTGGTCTTACCCACTTCTATCATAGATTCATTTATTTGAATTGACTCTCAAAGTTTCGGCTCGGGTTCAATTCCTGGCTAGGGGTCCCATTCTCAGTTTTTGGCATTTTGTCTCTAGTTTGGAGTATGATTCCTGACTTGATATCTTATTCTAGGATTAGAGATTTTATCCATTGTTTGTTATTCTACTTCCGGTTTACACCCAGTTTCTGAAAATTTCAATGTTACATAAGGTCCAAGAGGGTCGATTTATGGTGGTGGTCGGCCAAGTGGTCCCCAAAGTTGGGAGAATTAGGGCATCAATTGGCTATAGTCGAGCAGAGCCGAATAGATTCGACAGTGGAAATTAGCTTGTAGCAACCGATTTTCCTTTTGTTGGAGATCAACTCTTGCTAGAGGGTGGTGGTAAAGGGGAGGTAGATGATAGATTTGGCATTGGTGCCCATAGAGTCGTGGCCAGAGATGGCTGAATTTTTCTCCGCAAGGGCGGCGACCACAGAATTTTTTTATGCTTTGGATATGGGTCGGCCAAAACAACACTCTTACGACATTTTTTGGCCACTAACAAGTGGTGACCATTTATAAAACTTAAGAGAAGTCTATTAGCGGTATTTTGATACCAAGATCACCTCATTGGTTTGTTGAGTAAGGAAAAATCACTTCAATAATCACTCGGTGGATGGGAAAGACTCTAGTATCTGGGCTTTCGACTTTTGATATAAAATTCAATTTGCTCAAGGAGAGTTAATACAATTAAACTAATAGAGATACTCGTAGGTCAGTTGTGAGTTTGTATCAGTAAAATTGAATCAATTTGACTTATTTATCTAATGGTGTGCGACCGAAATCCATAGAGGCGAATGGGGCACACTGGTAGATTTCGGTGAGTTGGGTTGACCCAACTCAGATCTAAGTAATTCAACTTCTTTTATTCTCTATTTTTTAATTAATTAAATTAATTTATTATTTTTCTTAGGCCACTACGAGAAATTCTAATCCTTATAGGTCAAAAATTAACTTTTGCAAAAAATATCAATTTTTTATTCGGGAAACCGATCTATAATCCGAATGAATCTTTATTTCCAACTTGAGTTCCCATTCATATTTTCAAACGAGATTTTTTTCAATTTCCAATCATATAAGTATAAAATAATTTAATTAAACTAGGGGAGCTTTCTCTATAGTGACAATTTTATTTAATTATTTCTCTTTCACATGAGTAGTCACACTTCAATCTCTTTCTTTCCCATTACTTATTATGAATGTAATCTATGAAAATAACATATGTTCAATCTCAAATATGAGATATATTCATTTCTGCTAATATCTCTTAGTCCAAATGCTACTCAGTTAGGTTTGGACGACCAAGCCATCCAGGGTTTCCCTTATTTGATAAGTTTTGACCAAATACAAATTTTGGTAAGCCATAATTTATTCTCAAAATTTTCCGCTATTTATCAAGATTGTATTCCCAATCAACCCTCTTCATATCAAGAAAGCTACATTATTGTCCTATATGGATGATTCTTCGAATGCCCCTTAACTTAGATCTGAGTGGGACGAGAAGGGCACTCATGTGTACACTCTCAATTCATACATCCCATATCAAGGAAAATATCCCAAACCTTTTACCATGCAAGTATAAAGGTAGAATAATAATATATATATATATATATATATATATATATATAGTAATAAAGAAAGAAGGTGCGAGATAAACCTCACACTCAAATTCTTTAAAAAAATTATTAAAAAACTTTGATAATAAATTTAATTAGCTGATGGTCACAGTCAAGTTGCACCCGATAGTGACTTGTGTGTTCTTTGATGAACATCCACACAGCACTACGAAGATACAGATAGTCCCTCAATTTATTAGCCCTCTTCTTCACCTTGGAAAAAGAAGCACACACACAGATGAAACTGGTATAGGATTTGTAGCGCTGCTCCTGTGCCTGTACCTCTCATGGGCTCTTCTCCAAGTTCTTTGTAGAGGAGGATGGACTTCGAGCCCCAAAAACAGGAGGTCAGCTCCTCCGGGCCCTTGGCCGCTCCCCATCGTCGGTAACCTCCTCCAGCTCGACAGTAGGCCAGAGAAGAAGTTCGCGGAGCTGGCCAAGATCTATGGCCCCGTGATGACCCTGCAGCTGGGCTGCGTCCGGACGGTGGTCATCTCCTCGGCTCAGGCCGCACGAGAAGCTCTCCAGACCCATGACTTGGCCTTCTCTGGCAGAACGATCCCCGGTACAGCCACGGCCCACAGCCACGACCGCCTCAGTGTCGGGTGGTTACCCGCGTCATCACCAACATGGAGGTCCCTACGGAGGATAATGACCCTGCACGTATTTGCTGCCAAGAAGCTCGATTCCACCCATACGCTCCGCCGCCAAATCCTGGAGGACGTGGTCGCCGGTTTGCGGAAGAGCGCCCTCTCCGGATTCCCAGTGGAAATTGCTGAAACTAGCTTCAGGGCCGTCTGCAACTTCCTGTCGAATGTGTTGTTGTCTACCGACCTAATAAAGCCCAACCCGGAGGAAGAAGACAGTAAGGATCTTATCAGTGTTATGAGATCGTTGATTGTCGAATTGGGGAAGCCAAACCTTGCCGATTTTTTCCCATTTCTCAAACGAATAGATGCCAATGGCCGGAGGCGTCAGGCAGCAGTCTATTATGGGCAGCTACTCGTTATGATTGATGATCTGGTTAACAAGAGGCTCCAGGTAAGAGAAAAACCAGCAGGTGACCTAATTGCAAGGGAAACTGATGTTCTCGATTCTCTACTTGATATCTTTGAAGATAAGAGAGAAGAGACGATCGGCATGGAGCTTATCAAAGTTCTGATTATGGTAACATTGGCATTTGCTGCTCTTTTCTATGCATCCCACCTGTCGCCACTTGGCGAGCAAATGGTCTCTCTATATGTCATAATTCTCATCTGGCTGCACAGGATATGTTCCTCGCCAGCACAGACACCATCTCGACAACCTTTGAATGGGCCATGGCGGAGCTTCTTCGACATCCGGATAAGTTGTCGAGGGCACAAGCCGAGCTCGAGCAGGTGAGTGGCAGAGGCAACCCCATTGAAGAATCCGATATCCCACGACTCCCGTACCTGGATGCGATAATCAAAGAGACCTTCAGGCTGCACCCGACTGCCCCGCTGTTGCTGCCGCACAAGGCCGAGAGGAGACGGAACTATGTGGGTTCACCGTGCAGAAAGGCGCCCAGGTTCTAATCAATACATGGGCCATATATCATGACCCGAGCTTGTGGGAGGATCCTGGTTCCTTCGTTCCTGAGAGGTTCTTGGGAGGTCCTGGTCCCATTGGGAGCATCGATATAAAGGGGCATAATTTCGAGCTCATACCTTTTGGGTCGGGGCGGCGAATATGCCCGGGACTTCCGCTAGCCATGAGGATGCTGCCCTTGATGCTAGGCTCCATGATTAACTGCTTTGATTGGAAGCTCCCAGATGGAATGAAGCCCCGCGAGATGAACATGGAGGATGTTCTCGGCGTAACCTTGCGGATGGCTCATCCACTTCGCGTTGTACCTTTCCTCTGTGAGCCCATGTGAGTCCAGAGGACAAGTCCCATCACAACCAAATATAGTCATTGGCTTAACCTCCTTTGGCGGTATGCGAATATTGTATGCTAATATGATATCATATTCCAATAAAAATAGAAATATAAAATGGAAAGTCTCATTCTTCATATATATTCATCTAATATAATATATAGGAAAATAGGATAATAATACAAATTACAATAGTATAAAACAGAAAAATGAACAAAAATGGATATAAACAAATAGGTAGAATATTACTATCTAATACTCAGCCATCTCATACGAGTGGACAATGAGATTGCATGGACGGGGAGTGTCCACAAAAAAATAAGTTTATATAATTTATTGCTAATAAAAAAATCCAATACTTTGGGATAGGTTCACTTTTAATAAATTTGTTGAAGATAAAAATGTATAAAGGGAGACATGTGGATTAGAGACTGTCCTGGCTTAGGGTAGTGTTGCTGAGAGCTTGTGATGGGAAAAGTAAGAAAAAAAGAACGGAAAACTATGGAGAGAAAAGTGTGTAGAGTGAAAAATTATTGTGAGGCGAGGATGAGGTGGAAAATGCTTAGGGCAAGGAATATCGAGAACACATGAGTACAGTGGAGGACAATGAAGTATGATGCACATGAGATTAGAGATGTTGTGCTGCTAAACAAGGAAGTTAAAAGTCTAATATCCTATCTAAAGTCAAAAGTTACATCCTGCTCTTTATTAGACTCGACAAAATTTGAAGCAAAGTTATCTCGTAATATATGTCTTGAATAAGAAAAAATTGAAGTTTCTCCAATTACGGTAGAGCTCAAGATCTATTACTGAATATGATAATAGATTTAATATCCTTATGTTATTTGCACCGGATTTTTTTAGCTCTACTAATATTAGTCATAGATCCCTTGACGAGATATCTCTATAGATATGATATTGGATGTAGAGCATAGGAGATAATACACAAATCTAACCACAATAATTAGACCAACATATGAGTGTGAGTGTATTATTATGACCACAAAATACTTTATAGAAGGAGTTGGGAAGAAAAAGGAGAGTGAAATAACATTGACCATTACATGGAAATATAATCGGGAAGGAAGTAATACATGGTGAGACAATATTTGGAAGAGAAATCATGGTGTATTCAATCATAACACTTCAGAGTCAAGTAAAACAAAAATAGGACTACCCTTAGAAGATGAGGATGTAACATCATAACTAAGATGTTATAAAGGAAGGTACTTAAGAATTATAATAATTTTGGAAGATGAAATAGAGTCAAGTAAAGAATATGGATTACTGGACCATGAGGGAAATATTATGTCTAATGGTAACGGTGTCAAATTTTACGGACTTTGAGATATGTTATGGGTTGTTGGATTAGATCCTAAGGAGTAACGAGTGTCATGAATCATGAGTGTAAGAAAATAAAGAAAATTAAGTTTATATAAAAAATAAAAATATTAGAAAATATTAATGGTCACTCTTTTTTTTAGTGTTGTGTGAGGCTAATATAATGAGATAAGATGAGTTAGAGGAGTGATTATCATAGTAATGGTACGACTGTGTAGACTCGTACCACATCTAGACACTTTTGGAATAAGTATTGTGATTTGACTTAGGTAAAGTTTTAAGATGTTCGTCCATGCAAATAGAACGAAAAAAGAGGTAGGCACCTATAATGGCTAAGTACGGAATAATACTTGTTAATGTTTCCACATAATAAGAAAACTGAAAATGAGAATCGAAAAATTTAGAGAGAAAACCATGGTTCAAAGTGAACCAAAATTGGCAAAGAGAAAACTAAAACAAGAATTGAATAATCACAAGTGTTCAATGAAGATCTAAAAATAATGTAACATCGTGTTTTTAGTAACTAGAAAAAAATTTTAAAACAAAAAAAAAACTAAATTGGTTCAAATGAACTCGATCCCATTAGAATATCGAAGTTAAGCTTGCTTGCGTGAGAGTAGTGCTAGGATGGGTGACCTCGGGAAGTATTCATTTTGCATTCTCTCAATAGTTGTCAAACCATATTGTTTTAGTAAGAACTCCAAAGTTGAGCTTGCTTGGGTGAGAGTAGTGCTATGATAGGTGATCTACTAGGAAGTATTCATGTTGTATCCCCTCAATAGTTGTCAAACCATATTTTTAGGAATCCAAAATTAAATAACATAGCAACACCAATGCACAAATATCTAATTAGAACTCCAAAGTTAAGCACGCTTAGATGAGAGAAGTGTTAGGGTGGGTGACCTATTAAGAAGTATTGCTAGGATGGGTAACTTATTGAGAAGTATTTATTTTGCATCCCTTTAATAGTTGTCAAACTATATTTTTTTAGTAACCCAAAATATAATAACATACTAGCACTAATGCACCAGATCCTATCAAAAAATTGAAATTAAGCGTGATTTGGTGAGAGTAGTGCTAGGATGGTTAACCTCCTGGGAAGTTATTTTTTTTAGTAACCCGAAATTTCGGTAAAAAGTAGTTTATGGAATTATATTGTAAGTTTAAAATTCAATTGATATAATTGCAATAAATAAAATGAAAATATAAATTATTAGGTAAAAATAATGAGATAAATATATATATTTTATTTATCCACGTCCGTAAATATCATAAATACCTATATTTATTTATTGAAATTAATACCAATAATTTAATACATATATTTAATTATTGGAATTAATACTAATAAATGTCCATTAATTTTTGGAGAATAATGACAACATTAATACCATAGTAATAAATCCTCCCCATTTAATATGTAATTCTACTCCTAAGAGCTCATCCTTATTCATTCTCCTCACACCTAAAAAAAGCTCCTTTCTCTCTCTAATACTCCATTTCCCAGTGAAGCTCGAACCAAAACTTTGACTTAGGCATTTTTCTTAATCTCAGAAGGAGAGGTCGGACTCTTTAGATTTCGGGGGAAGTCAGCTATCTGATAGCAACCTCCATTCGATCTGAGGATCGCCGAAGAAGCGCCGACATAATCAAATAGTAAAATAGCTTCGGTAGACCGAAGCTGCCCTGTTTAGGCCTAGCTAAAATTAACCGAATTCAGCCCTCCTCTAGCCAAACTAAGCTCTCACAACATCATCACAACCCTTATATGACCTCAACGATGCTAAAAGGTCAATAGTAGGAATTATTGATCCTAGAAGGTACTTTAGGAAGAGAGCTACCTTTCCCGATAGAACGCTCGGACCGTCGCACCTTCAGCGGGACAAGTGTGATCGGAACGCTAGCAAGAGAAAACTCACGTCAACTTGGAAAACCAACCGTGGATGAACATGTCACGGTTAACGGGTGCGTAGGCTTACTAACATCATACCCGGTTGGGATGATGAGCATAACTTAAAGTTAAAAACCACTTAACGGTTGTGAGTGGAATTTTATATCATACTCGGTTGGGGATGATAAGTACCTCGAAATAAAAACACACTATTAAGTGGTATTTTTAAACGTCACAACTTAGAAGAGTGATGTGAAAATAACACGGAAAAACTACTTACCGATTGTAAGTAGATCATACCTGGTTGGTATGATGAAAGTTCCTCGGAGGAAGTGGAAAATCCGTTCATCGGTTATGAGCGGAGATATCCTTACACCTGGTTGGTATGATGGATAGTTAAAAATATGTTTTTTCGGAAGTGCTCTCCCTTGATTGTATGCCACTGCTTAAAAAATTTGGGATACCTTCTTGACGGGGGCTCAAATAGCTCTGGTAGGCCAGGAGCCTCAGTTTTGGAACTTGGGGGCTAATATGCCTGATTTTGAAAATCTTGTACAGTGGGCCCAAGGCCAGTTGGCATAAGCAGGTGCTCATAAAGAAACATGATATTTATGCCATAAAACTTTAAGTAAATGAATTGTTTGGCCATGGTACCAAGACATGACCGGCATATTCAATCAACTAGTGGCAGTGTGATATGACAGGTCTCCGGACTAGTCAAGACAAATAGCTGTAGGTTGAGTTGATGGTTGGGGTTGTTTAACTAGTGGCACCATAGATTATAAGGCATGAGATGAAAATACTGATTGTGCATGCACTGTGTGTATGGGGCCTTTAAGACACCCAAGAGGGGTAGTGATGTGTCCTAGGGCCCTAGACAACCTGGTGGATATAAGGGCAGTTCGTGAGACTAGGTGACCTTGCGAAGCTCGACGTAGCTTTATTGCGCACGAGACCGGGGTGGGGTCGGCATGAGGTCTCTGTTCTCATACGGACACGGAGAATTGATTTTAGGATTGAGGGTTGGGTGTTGTGTGCATCCACTCATTCTCAAGGTAGAAGTGAATGTGCTTCTATCTAGGTGGCCGGTAAAGTCGCTCCGACGCCACAAGTGGGTTCAGTGGACGGGCTGGCCTGCGATTGTGTGTTTTGATCTTCATGATGAAGGATATGTGTTGGGTGATGACACACCATGATTAATTAGAAATGGTGTAAAACTGAGATTTTTAAAGTGAAGAAAATCTAAAGGAAAGGAGTCTAGCACACTCCAACTTGAAAATGTCACCCTTAGTAGGGTAAAGTTTTTAAAAACCAGTATTTGAGAAAATGATATTTTAATAGAAAATAAAGAGTTTGGCACACTTCGATTAAAGTTGTTTTGTTTATGAAAATTCACTCCTAACCCTTGCTCACTAAGTTGTAGAACTCATCCCCTCCCTTTTACCCTTTTTAGGAAAACAAGGGAAAACCAATCTTAAAGATTATGAACTATAAAATCAGGTATGTCTATTTTTCAGTTTTGTATAATGGTATTCCAGGAAAGGTACATGTTTAAAGGATGCCTTACTCCTCTCGGGTTTAAAAGTGGGGAAAACCCTTAGTAAACCGGATAGAGTGGCGGGTTGTTCACAGGGATCCGACCAAATCGGGTCGGGGCGTGTCAAATAATGTAAAAGGATCATGAACCAAATTTGATATGAGAACCGGATTGGTTCAGGGTGAACCAGACCTAAACTAGGTTGAGCTGGTTAAAGATTTATTTTTCTAGATAACTTAAAAATATCAATTTGAGAAATTTATATCACAAATTTGTAGAAAATGAATTTAGATAAATTTGGATTTTTTTTAATTTTGAGAAATCGATTGAATCGGGCCTAAACTGACCAATTTTCTATTTCGGGTCACCGAACCCAGTTTGACCGAACTGGTCAACGATCTAGTCAGTCAACAAACCACCTGCTAGGTCAACACCTAGTTGGTGTGACCAATCAACGTGTAACACTTGACAAAGCATGCCTAGTCAACCGCTCGGTTTGCGCCTGAAAGCACTGACCAATATGAGTGTAACACATGCCCCTTATCAGCAGTCAGACGAAAAAAATCCACATCATTAGAAACTGCCAATAGGAGCGTGACATGTGTCCTTAGTCAACGGCAAGCCGAAGAAAATCCTCATTAGCTTGGTTGACCAATGAGAGGTTGACACATGGCTGAGGTGCCTGGTTAGTAGCTAACTCGAATGTCGGAGAACTATCGACCAATCAGAAGTTGACATGTGTCAAAGTCACGTCGGATGACCATATCAAATTAGAGGCTGACACGTGGTAGTGACACAGTGCTTTAGGTGAGAAAACTGAAAATTTTAAATCAATCAATCAAAGGACTTCACATGTCATAGTCAATTGAGGGTTAGATTCGCTTAGCGGCCATGTAGGAGGGAGCGATCAATATGAGGGAGCGATCAATATGAGGTCGCTATATGGCCAATCAATGGATGTCTTAGATGCCGAGTGGAAGGCTATGTTAGTGAAGCCAACTAATCATTGCACACCACATGGCAAATCATATGTGTGAAGCTCGTACTCGCGTGCATAGTGTTGTCTTCTTCCTTTAGCCAATTGAATAGGGAAGGAGGCCAAACAACACCATTACTATGACGACTAATAAATCTCTCTGACAAGTGAGTAAATTGGAGAGTTAATGGTCGACCGATGGATGGATGGATAGGAATGGAAGTTAGTGAGCTCCCTATATAAAGAGCTCCCCTCCATTCATCCACTCCATCACTCAAAAGCTTGAAAAAGATAAACCACTCCAATTTCCAACCATCCTTGAACCAGAGCACTGACATCGACCCATTTCTTCACCTCCAAACATGAATTTAGGTTTCCTAGAATCCAAAGGAAGTTCTCTACCTTGTTGCATTCTCCCTTGAGCTCGAGGATCACCGAAGAAGTGTCAGAGAGCCCGCATAGTACAATCACTCCAGTTGTCGAGTTTGTGTAAAAGTTTTCGAGCTAAATTCAGGCCACCATCAGATCTCCTAAGGCTAGGCCAACCCTTCCAAGACTCTTTGTGATCGAGCCTCATCCTCCTTGAGCCTTTGAGGTAGGTAATTTCCACTGCCCTTCACCGGAATGGTGAATTTATAGAGAGAAAATTATGAAAAAATTATTGATGAAATTCTCCTTGTTCAGGGCACCAATTGAGGTGAAATTTGATACTAAGAGAATCCTCTCGATGAGAGCTAGCTCCCCAAATCAAGAGCTTCAACAATCATGACCTTGCCAATAAGAAATCAAAGTTTTCTCTCTAGAAATGTTTTCCAACAAAGCTTCATTTGAGCTCAATTCTAAGCCAAATTAGACAATTCAAAACTTGGAATGATTGTGGAGAGGTAGGGAGATGATTAGTAGCAAGATATGAGTCAATTAGCCAAGATTAATTGGTCAATGTGATGAATTATGAATTTGGGGCTAAATTGTAAATTTTGAATAAATTGGGCAAATTGGGTATTTTTGGAAATTTGACGATTTTTATGCAATAAGCATAATTTGAGGGTAAATTGAGGAATTAAATGAAGTTGGAGGCTTAATTATAATTAAAATATTTTTTGGGGAATTTAATTGCCATTGAAACAGAATAATATGCTTTATTTGTAATTTTGAATTATTTTATATTAAATAAGATTATTTAGGGATAAAATTGAAAATAAAGTAATTTAAGGAAATTATGGTAAATAATTGGAAATTTATTTGTCTATAAAATAAACTTAGGGACTTTTGGGTTAGTTAAAATAAACATAGGGATCTAAGTGTAGTTATCAGATAATTGATAGATTTATTATCCATGATCTTATATGTCTAAAAGTAAGGCCTTTACATACAACCGCAGGTCCAACTTGAGTCATTGGAAATCCATCTGGGACAAACAAGTCACATATCTCAAGTGAGTAGGAATTCTGGTATTGAGTTCGATTAGACCGGTGATGCAGTAATACTCACAAGTTGAGAGCATGTTGGCTTAGAAAATCCATATTTTCTAGAAATATAGTCCCCTAATTGTGTGAAACCACTCAAACCATTTTGGGACTTATTTCTGAAGAAATATTGGAGAATGTTTATAGGACTACCCTTGTATGTTGTATGAATGCACATCACAGGGATGATCTAACCTCGACTGTTGATACAGTATATGGGTGAGGCCCATGCTCAACAAAGGGTCGGTTAGATCTAGTTTTATGAAAGTGGGCTCAAGGACACAGTTTTGAAAAGTGAAGTATGCCCAAGGCCATGTTTTGAAAACTCGTACAAGTGGGCCCAAGGCCAATGGAAAATGGGCTCAGCTCCGTAAATAAATTATGATTTAATAGTTTGATAAAATTATCACAATTTGATAATTTTTGCTTAAGTTGCTGAGCTAAAGCTAGGTTAAAGCCAGTTGGATTAGCAGTGCAAAGAGAAAGCTCTTAAATCAAAAGTCTATTGTGTGTTATTGCAATCATGCGGAACCAAAGAGATGTCTGGTAGGAGGTAGTGTTGGTTCTAAGGATTGCTGGATAGTAAGGTTGGCACAAGGAAAATTACGATGTTACAGTTTGTCATGAAGCTCTGGGAGCTTCGAGCGCAATGAGACCAAGGAAGAAGGGGCAGAAGGTAAATTGTATTAAATTGTTTTGTAAATTTTGTTGTGGAAAACACTTATATTTATAAGCCTTAACCTTTCTTGATCTATCATGGTAAATATACCATCTTAGTATAGGAAGGGGTGGTGGGTTATGTACGGGTTTCCGACCAAACTGGGTTGGGGCTTGACAATACTTATGTGAGGAAGTTACAGCCTTATGCTAAAACCAAGGATATTAGTGTTAGGCAAAGGTATCCATGTAAACTAGGATGTCATAAATGATAGAGTATGTAAATCCCGCTCTTTGGAATTAAGGAAAACAAAAAAAGAACCGATCAAACCGAGTGAGAAACTAAACCGATTCACAAACTCGATTATCGGGAAACAAGCAAATTGGAGAACTTACAACTCCAGAATGACCAACAAGGGTTCATAAACCTTGGAAAAGAACCTTAGGTTAAATTGGGAGAGAAAAACTAGAGCGGTTCAGGTGAACCGGATCCAAACCGGATTGAACCAATTTATGAATCGAGCTGGTTTATGAACAAGAACAGATAGAGAGATGGCAAACCGGGAAATTTATGGATCCCAAGTGATCTAAACAGTCACAAAAGTCATGAAAAAGGAATTTAGGATGAATGGGGGATGAAAACCAAACCAGTTCAGGTGAACCGGATCCAAACTAGATTGAATCGAGTTGGACCGATTTGAACCAGATGCTAAATTCATTTTTCTAGGTAGGTTAGAAAATTCCAATTTGAGAATTGAGGCCACCATTTGATAGATAATTAATTTAGAATAATTTAAAATTTTTTAATTTTGAAAAACTCAGTCGAATCGGGCATGAACAAACCGGTTTAAGCTTTGAACCCGGTTCGGACTGGTATGGTCCGGTTTGGAATAGTGTCGTATTCTTCCTTCAGATAACAGCACTGTTCATTCATCAGAAAATTGAAGCAGCACCGATGAAGAGGAAACATTTCGCTTTAGTACGTTTTAGGCCATCAATGACTGTCATAAAGGTGCCAAATGGACGGTTGAGTCCCCGAGCTCCCTATATAAAGAGCCCCTCTCCATTCATCCTCTTTACACCCGAAAACCTCACTCTCTCATAGTTACCCAGTTTTCAGGCGAAGCTCGAACTAGAGCTTTGATATAAGGTCTTTATTGAGCCAAAGAAGGCGTGGTCTTCCATAGAACCGGGGAGAAGTCAGCTACACAATGATGGTCTCCATTCACTCTAAGGGTCCCCGGAGAAGTGCTGGCGTGATCGAATAGTGAAGCAGCTCCGACGGACCGAAGCTTATTGGTTATAAGTGAAGATGTCTTCATGCCCGATTGGAATGATAGACAATTGATATTTTGTCGGAAATGTTCTCCCCTTACTATGTGCCATTGCTTAAAATTTTTGGGATACTTTCTTGACGGGAACTCAAATAGCTCATATAGGCCTGAGGCCTCGGTTTTGGAACTTGGGGGCTAATATGCCCGATTTTGAAAATCTCGAACAGTGGGCCCTAGGCCAATTGGCATGAGCAGGAGCTCGTAAACAAACATGATTAATATGCCTTGAAAACTTAAGTAAATGAGTGGTTTGGCCATAGTACAGAGACATGACCGATATACTTGATGGACTAGTGGCAGTGTGACATGACAGGTCTTCGGACTAGTCAAGAAAAAAAGCTACAGGTTGACTTGAGGATCGGGGCTGTCAAACCAGTGGCACCACATATTATGTCATTATGTGAAAAACTATTAATTGTGCATGCACTGTGTTACAATACCTTCAAGACACCCAAGAGGGGTAGTGATGTCTCCCAGGGCTCTGGACGCCCTGGTGGATATAAGCGCAGTTAGTCTTACCAGAAGTCATGCAAAGCTCGACATATCTTCAAGCACATGAGACCAGGGTGGGGACGGGATGATGTCTCTATCCTCATATGGACACCGAGTTTTGTTACGGGATTGAGGGTCAGATGTCGCGAACATCCACTCATTCTTAGGGTAGAAGTGGACGTGCTTCTATCTAGGTGGCCGATAAAGTCACTCCGACGCCACATGTGGGTTTAGTGGACGGATTGGCCTGCGATTGTATGTTTCTTCATGATGAAGGGCATGTGTTGGTTGGTTAATACATCGTTGTGATAAGAAATGATTATGAAAACCAAGGTTTGAAAATGGAAAATTTTAAAGAAATTAAGGAGTCAGACACACTCCAAATTGAAAACTATTGTTTATCAAAAACTTCATTTTTGAAAATACCTATTCACTGAGTTGTAGAAGCTCACCCCTCTTTTTATCCCTTTTCAGGAAATAGAAAAAATGACTAGGGATAACACCAAGCCTTAGCCTCTGTTAGGTATCCTTAATTTCTCTTAAGCTTGCATTTTATTTGATATATGGCTTTCAAGGAATAATGTTGAAAGTACGCCTAACTCCCCTTGAGTTAACGAAGGAGGAAATTCCTCTTGAACTAGGAGAGCAACAAGTTGCTCACGAGGATCCGACCAAACTGGGTCGGGGCATGACAGAGTATATGGGTAACCGAAAGGTATGATCTCTAATTCAATACGATTAGCAGGAGCCTTTATAATGACGATAGTAGAAGGAAACTTATAGGCAATGACATGATATTCCTGAATAACATATGGGAAGAAAGGTTGAGAGAATCCTAAGAAATGGGATAAGAATAATACAAAAAAAAGGAAACTTGACAAACGGAACTGTAAAACCCATCCTCTAGGACCAAGGAGAAACATAAATGAAAATGACAAATTATCATTTGAAAAACTGAGTCAATTAATAAACCAAAAAATAGTAAAGAAGGTTTAACATGGGAGATTGGAAAATCCTAAGTGACCAAATGTCACGCCCCAACTCAGTTTGGTCCGATCCCCATGAGCAACCCATTACTCTTCTCGGTTTACTAAGGGTTTTCCCCTCCTTTAACTTGGGAGGAGTAAGACATTCTTTAAACATGTACCTTTCCTAGAATAAATAGATCAAAACTGCATGAAAATTTTAACTTACATACCTGTCTGCAGGTGGACTAACTGGAGGTCTTTGGTTAGGTTTCCCTTGGTTACTTAAAAAGGGATATAAGAGAGGGGGATGAGTTCAACGACTCAGTGAATGAGTGTTTAAAGTTTGACTTTTAGGGAAAATATTTGAATTGGAGTGTGTCAGACTCCTTTTTTTTTAAAAAAATAATTCATCCTCAAAATCTCGGTTTAATAGCCATTACTCACTTCTCAACCATAACTAGTGTGCTTATCAACTAACACACGCCCTTCATCATGAAGGGAACACACATGAATAAAACTTCGTGTCTATATGAGGATAGAAACCACATCTCAGTCTCGTGCGCATGAAACTCAAACATAGAAGCTTCAGGAAGTCCCAAACATAGTAGCTTCATGGAGTCCTAACATAGAAACTCCATGGAGTACAAACACAGAACTCCATGGAGTACAAACACAGAAACTCCATGTAGTACAAACACAGAACTCTGTGGAGTACAAACACAAAACTCCATGACTAACTGGTATGACGAGAAACACAAACCCAATAGCTTCTCTTTTCCCTTATCACCACCATGTCATCCAGCAGCCCTTAGGGCGTATCACTACCTCTCTTGGGCATCTTAATGGTCCTGAACCTGAAGTGCATGCAAAAACAAAGTTTTCCTCAAAAGCCATTTAATCTTTGGTGCCATTGGTCCAACAGCCCCGGCGCTCAACTCGACCTACAACTGTTTGTTGCGATTGGTCCATCGACATGTCATGTCGCATTGCCGCTAGTCTATCAAGTTTGTTAGTGATGTCTTGGTACCATGGCCAAACAATTCATTCATTTAAGTTTTATGGCTCATATTCATATTTGTTTACAAGCTCCTGCTCATGCCAACTAGCCTAGGGTCCATTGTTTGAGATTTTCAAAATCGGGCATAATAGCCCCCCAAGTTCCAAAACTAAGTCCTCCAACCCAACTGAGCTATTCGAACTCCCGTCAAGAAGGTCTCCCAAAATGTTTAAGTAGTGGCACATAGTTATGGGAGAGCACTTCTAACAAAATAAACTTTTCAACTGTCCATCTTACCAACTGAGTATGAGGACATCTCCACTTATAATCGACAAGCAGGTTTTCCACTTCCTTCTAGGAAGTTTCATCATAATAACCAGGTATGATCTACTTACAACCGATAATTAGTTTTTTCGCATGATTATCACATCACTCCTCTCAGGTGTAATTGTTAATATACCACTTAGCAATGGTGTTTTCATTTCCGAGGTGCTTATCATCCCAACCGGGTATTATATTAAATTCCCACTCACCTAATGGTGTAGTGAATTTCCTCTTAGTCGACTTATTGCCTTTACACGAACTTGTATTAGCTGGCGTTCCCGGTACTTCGTGTTCCTACAAGATATGAACATCCTTGTTCATTATCCATTGGCCTAATAGCCTTCATTCATCCCAAATGAATGAGAAAACCAAACTTTTCATTTATTTGCAATTAGGTCCCTAAAGTCCTTTTTCTTTAACTTTAATTCCCTAATGTCGGTTTTTCCTCAAATTGAGCATCAAAACTTTTAAAATTTACCTTGTGACATCAATTTATTCAAATTCATAAAAATGGTTCAATTTTCCAAATTTTCAATTTGTTCCCCAACTTTTCCAAAATTACCATTTTGCCCCTACTGTACAAAAATGGTAAGTTTTGCCCTAAAAATTACAAAATTTGCTCAATTAGTCCTCCAACACCTTTATCATGCCCAATTGGCCCTCAATTTTATGAAATTGCACTTTAGTCCCTCAAAATTTTGAAATCCCCAAATTTTCCCAAATTTTGGCCAATTTCAACCTTCTAACTTAGCCGAATTTGATTTCATCAAATTGGCCTATCAAATGAGTTTAATTGTTGAAATTGAAGTTAGATTAGAGTTTCTACACCTTGATACAATTCAATTGCACTTTGAATCGTGCGATTTGATGTCGGAATGAGCTCAAACAGAGCTTCACTGAAAAATTAGACATAAAGAGAGAAAGCTTCAAAAGCTTACCGTCGGGGGCGTAGTAGTCCGAGCTTTTGATCTGTGCAAATAGCTCTCTTCCCGAGGTTCCTCCTAGGATTAAGAATTGCATCAATTGATGCCGAATTGAATGAGAATTTAGTCATCAAATTTCTGTCGGTTCTCTCTCTAGCACCGATAGGAATTTATAGTGGGAGCCAAATTGGCTTACCTTTCCGCTCTAATTCAGTTGTAGGAGGGCTGTGAAGGTGTTGGGAGAGCTTGGTTAGGCCTAAGGAGGGTCGAATTGGCCAATTTTAGCTCAGCCAAAAGAGGACAGCTTCAGTCTACCGAGGTTGCTTCACTGTTCGATCACGCCGGCATTTCTCCGACGACTCTCGGAGCAAATGGAGACTACAAGCATGTAGCTTACTTCTCCCCAAATCCAAAGAACCTGACCACACCTTCTTTGGCTAAAAAAAGGACCCTATATGGGAGCTCTGGTTCGAGCTTCGCCGAAAATTAGAGTAGTTGAGAGAGAATGGAGTTTTCAGGTGTTGAGAGGATGAATGAGGAGGGGCTCTTTATATAGGAAGCTCGGGCACTGCTTGGCCGTCCGATTGGCACCTTAATGGTGGTCATTCATTGCTTGAAACTCCCTGGCCAAAGACTTTTCAGCTTCGTAGGTGCTCCTCTATTTTCTAGTGAGTGAACAGTGTTGTCATCTAAAGGAAGAAGATGGCATTTTTCATAACCGGACCACACCAGTACGAACCGGGTTCAAAGCTTAAACCGGCCGGTTCAGTTCTGATTCGACCGAGTTTTTTAAAATTAAAAATTTCTAAATTTAACTAAATTCATTCTCTATCCAATGGTGGCATCAAATCTCAAATTTGAATTTTTTAAGCCACCTAGAAAAAGGAATTTAACATCTGGTTCAATAATGGTTCAAACCGGTCCAAATCGGTTCAATCCGGTTTGGATCTGGTTCACCTAAACCGGTGTGATTTTCAACTCCAATTCATCTTAAAGTCCTTTTTCATGACTTTTGTGACTGCTTAGGTCACTCTGGGTCCATAAATTTCCTGGTTTGTTGTTTCTCTCTTGGTTCATGTTCATGAATCGACTCGGTTCATAAATTGGTTCAATCTAGCTTGACTCACGTTCTTCTGAATTGACTAGTTTTTCTTTCTCAAATTCTTCTAAGATATTTTTCTAAGGTTTTACAAATCCTTTTGTTCACTTGGAAGTTGTAAATTTCCCAAATTGCCTATTCTCTAATGATCAGGTTTGTGAATCGGTTCGGTTTTTCTCACTCGGGTTCACCGATTCTTTCCTCGGTTTCCTTGTTTTAAAGGGACGGGGTTTACAACTCTCCCCTCCTTTTAGGAGTTTTGTCCCCAAAACTAAATCTACCTCCTTTGCATCAAAAATAAATTCCCTTAATGTTAACTTAGGATTTGCTTGACATGCCAACACTTTGGTTGTTTTTTTTTTCACTGAGCCCTTTTGAATCATGTACTTAAGGAATGTCTTTTCGTTTCTATTGTTTACTCACTTCCTAGAGTTTATCATAACTAGGCATGTCTTACCCACAAGTCCAAAGGGATATCCTTAGGTTCATTTCTTCCTCTACTTAGGGTAGGATTCTTCTTATTGAGGGTTCTTGCTCAAAATTTCAAGATTAAGAGTTCTATGTTATCCCATCGTTCCCTTGAGTTTAACTTACTTTCTTGGATCATCCTAGCATGCCTTCTTTAATTCTTTCACCTCAGTATGCACTTCCTTTGCAAACTCATCTCCTTATCCCTCGTCACTTGGTTCCATTACCTCTTAGTTAGGATATGTATGATTCCCTAGGGTTTCCTTCCTTGGTAGTATTCTTCCCCTTTTCTTCCGAAATTCTAAGTGTCCTTGAGTGTATCTATCCTCAAATTGACATACTTAGATGCCATCGTTTCTTGTTTCCTCTTTGAAATTTTGTGGGTGCGTCCTTTGTATTTTCTCCTACTTATATCACAATCTTATCTTTGTAGGAAATATAACTTACATTATGATAGTTACAAAGTACAATTTTTTTGCTATATTTATTCAAGGGAATTTTGGTAAGTACTAACTATGGTCCTAGGGTCTTCCTGTGTTTCTTCTTGGGTGAGGTTGTATACTCTAGTTGGGACCCTTGATGTAGTGGCGATGTCTTGCCCTCTGTCTAGTGCCCTTGGGTTTCCTTGAAGTGGTAGGTGGGTACTTCGTTGTGTATTGCCCTGAAGGTCTGGGCAGTTCTTCGCAAAGTGGCCAGATTGTCTACATTCGTAACATATTCAGTATGGTCCTTCACGGTTTTTCTGTCAGTTGGAACAATAGGGGCTTCTTCTTGGTGGGGTTGTATTTGTCTCCCTTTGTGTATGATAACCTTCCATTGTTCTAAGGAACCCCATTGTTGTTCTCCATTTTTGTCCACCTAGGTCCTTTTGTCTTCCTCGGCTGTCTTAGCCTCCTTCCTCTTTCCTACCGGTCTGTTCTACCCAGCAATGTCTCGTCTATACCAGAAGCTCATATTCATGGGCCATGCTAATGACAACAGCTAAATCTGTGGGGCATCCTAATACTCCCATTTGGTCTCATATGTCCATATTAAGACCGTCCACAAATTGGCAAACATCCGTATGTCCGGCTAGGTCAGAGGCAAAGGGTCTTAACTCGTTAAACTTGGTTTCATACTCCGAGATAGAGTTAAGCCCTAGTCGGAGTCGGAGGAAGTCTTATTTCTTCTCATTAATTAGATGTGCAGCTAGGTATTCCTCCGTTATCTTTCCTCGAATTGCTCCCATGTGGGGGTGGTGGCATGCAAGCTTCTGACATTATCCCACCACCTCTTTGCACTAGCTTCCAGGAAAAACTTTGCTAGGATCACCATATCCTCAGGTGAAATTCCAACTATCCCCATGAGTTTCTTGATGCTAGCTAGCCAGTCCATAGCAGCCCTCGCATCCTTTTCTCCTAGGAATGGTTTACATCCTAATTTTTGAAGGGTTTTGAGGTATTTGGGAATGTCCATCGGAGGAGGAACATTAGTAGGAGGGGGATGAGATTGTACTTCCTCAGGCTCAGCTCCAAGATAGGTGTCCACCTCAAGAGTGAGGTTAGGCCATCCAAACACTCGGGTGAACTCCTCATAGAATCTCTGATGTTCCAAGCTTAATCCAGGTGGGATTGTCTAGGCTCCTCGGGGAGTTTCCATAGGCAGGGTTGGTAGGGCAGTGTTAGAGACTACGTCTCTAGTTCTCTTGGGAGCCATCTAAAAATTTTAAAATAATCATGCTAGTTACTGTGTTCTCTAGTCTTGATAGTGTATTCGAGGAAACAGGCTTTGATACCACTCAAGTTGTCATGCCCCGACCCGGTTTGGTTGGATCCTCGTGAGCAACCCGCCACTCTTCCCGATTTACTAAGGGTTTTCCCCTCCTTTAATTCGGGAGGAGTAAGACATCCTTTAAACTTGTGCCTTTCCTGGAATACATAAATCAAAATTGCATGAAAATTTTAACTTACATACCCGTCTTGCAGGTGTGACTAACAGGAGGTCTTTAGGTAGGTTTCTCATGGTTACATGAAAAGGGATATAAGGGAGGGGGATGAGTTCAACAACTTAGTGAATGGGTGTTTAAAGTTTGACTTTTAGGAAAAATATTTGAATTACAGTGTGTCAATCTCCTTATTTTCTTTAAAATAATTCATCCTCAAATTCTCAGTTTCATAGCCATTACTCACTACTCAACCATAACTGATGTGCTTATCAACCAACACACACCTTTCATCATGAAGAGAACACACATGAATAAAACTCTGTGTCCATATGAGGAAAGAGACCATATCTCGGTCTCGTGCTCATGAAACTTAAACACAGAAGCCTTAGGAAGTCCCAAACATAGTATCTTCATGGAGTCCAAACCTAGTAGCTGGTATGATGAGAAACACAAACCTAGTAGCTTCTCTTTTCCCTTATCGCCACCATGTCATCCAACAGCCCTTAGGACGCATCACTACCCCTCTTGGGCATCTTAATGGTAACGAATCTCAAGTGCATGCATAAACAAATTTTCCCTCAAAAGCCTCTTGGGCATCTTAATGGTAACTAATCTCAAGTGCATGCACAAACAAAGTTTCCTTCAAAAGCCATTTAATCTTTGGTGCCATTGGGTCCCGACCATCAACTCGACCTACAACTGTTTGTCTTAGACCAGTCATGTCGAATGCCGCCAGTCTATCGAGTATGTTGGTCCTATCTTGGTAACATGGCCAATCAATTCATTCATTTAAGTTTTATGGCTCAGATTCATGTTTGTTTATGAGTTCCTGCTCATGCCAACTAGTCTAGGGCCCATTGTTCGAGATTTTCAAAATTGGACATAATAGCCCCCAAGTTCCAAAACGGAGGCCTCCTGCCAAACTGAGCTATTCGAGCTCCTGTTAAGAAGGTCTCCCAAAATTATTAAGCAGTGGCACACAATCAGGGGATAGTACTTCTGACAAAATAAACTTTTCAATTGTCCATCATACCAAACGGGTATGAAGAGACTTCCACTTATAATTGACAAGTCGGTTTTCCACTTCCTTTCAGGAAGTTTTATCATACCAACTGGGTATGATCAACTTACAACCGGTAAGTAGTTTTTTCGCGTGATTTTCACAAACTTTTCATTTATTTGCAATTAGGTCCCTAAAATAATTTTTCTTTAACTTTAAGTCCCTAATGTTGGTTTTACTCAAATTGAGTCCCTATACTTTTAAAATTCACCTTTGGACGTCAATTAATTCAAATTCACAAAAGTTGTTCAATTTTTGAAATTTCCAATTTAGTCCCCAACTTTTCCAAAATTTCCATTTTGCCCCTACTTTACAAAAATGGTATGTTTTGCCCCTAAAATTCCAAAATTTGCCCAATTGGTCCTCCAACATCTTTATCATGCTATCTGTCCAAATGGAAAGCTCGGACCGTCGTGCCCTAACCGGTGGGTAATCAAAGCTTTCTCTCTCTACAGTCCGTTTTCCAGTGAAGCTCCGTTTCAGCTTGTTCCAGCGTCAAAACTTACGATCAAATCACTATTGAATCGTAAGAAGATGGAGGAACTCAATTTTAACTTCAATTTCAACAATTAGATGTGTTTGATTGGTCAATTTGATGAAATCAAATTCAACTGTGCTAAGGAGTTGAAATTGGGGATTTTCGAAATTCAAAGGACCAAAATGTAATTTTATGAAATTGAGGTTTAATTGGGCATGAAAATAATGTTGGAGGACCAATTGAAGAATTTTGGAAAATTTGGGGCAAAACTTACCATTTTTGTAAAGGAAGGGCAAAATGGTAATTTTGGAAAAAAAATTGGGGGACCAAATTGGAAATTTGGGAAATTAAACTCCTTTTTGGGGAAATTGAATAAATTAAGGTCCCAAGATAAATTTTAAAGGTTACGGGACTCAATTTGAAGAAAAACCGACATTAGGGACTTAAATTTAAAGAGAAATAACTTTAGGGACCTAATTGCAAATAACTAAAAGTTTAGGTTTTCTCATGCCTTGGAAATGATTGAAGGTTGTTATGCCGAGTAATAATGAACAAGGATGTTCATATCGTGTAGGAACGCAAAATACCGGGAACACCAACATGGACAATCCTGTGTGAATATAAAGAATCGGTATAGTGGAATTCACTGCGTTAAGGGTTGAGTGGGTTTACTAACATCATACCCAGTTAGGATGATAAGCACAACTTAAAATTTAAAGCATCCCTTTGAAAACAAGAATACATGTGTAGAGTAGTGTGAGGATGGGTGACCTCTTGGGGAGTATGATTTTTTTGTAACCCAAAATTTCGGTCAAAACTTTTTATGTGAACATACGTCTTATCATAAATAGTCATAAATTAATGTATATTTAATTATTGTAATTAATACCAATAATTTAATACATAAATTAAATTATTGGAATTAATACAAATTATTTAATACCAAAATTAATTTATTAGAATTAATAAAAAAATTAAATTATTTGAATTAATACCAATAATTTATGGCAATATTAATACTAGTAATAAATCTCTCCCATTTAATATATGGTTTTACACCTATATAAAGAGGTCATGCCCATTCATTCTCCTCACACTAGAACACTTCCCTCTCTCTCTCTACTCCTCTATTTCTCAGTGAAGCTTAAACCAAAGCTTCGACGTGAAAATTTTTCTTAACCTCGAAATGAGAGGTCAGACTCCTTAGAACTGGGGAGAAGTCAGCTATCTAATAGCAAACTCTAGTCAATCCGACAAACAATCATTAAAGAAGTGCTGACATGATGGAATAGTGAAGCAGCTCCGACGGACCGAAGTTGCCCTATTTTGGCTGAGTTGAAATTGGCCATTTCGAGCCCTACTTAGGCCTAACCAAGCCTTTCCAACACTTCTTCCGCCCTCCCACAGCTGAATTAGAACTGAAAGGTAAGCCAATTCAGTTCCACTCTACAATTTCCTGCCGGTGTTAGAGAGAGAACCGGTAGAATTTCAATAATGAAATTCTAACTTAATTCAGCATCAATTGATGCAATTCTTTATTCTAGGATAAACCTCAAGATGTGAGCTATCTGCCTAGATCGAAAGCTCGGACCGTCATGCCCTCACCTGTGAGAAATCGAAGCTTTCTCTCTCTATAGTCTATTTTTCGGCGAAGCTCTGTTTGAGCTCGTTCTGGCGTTAAAATCTACGATTCAAAGTTTCTTAGAATTTTATGAACATGCAGGAACTCAATTTCAACTCCAATTTTAATAATTAGAAGTGTTTGATCGATTAATTTGATGAAATCAAATTCGGTAGTGTTGAAAAGTTGAAATTGGGGATTTTCGTAATTCAAAGGGCCAAAATGCAATTTTATGAAATTGAGGGTCAATTGGGCATGAAAATAATGTTGGAGGACCAATTGAAGAATTTTTGAAAATTTGGGGCAAAACTTACCAGTTTTGTAAAGGAAGGGCAAAATGGTAATTTTGGAAAAAAATTGGGGGACCAAATTGGAAATTTGGGAAATTAAACTCCTTTTTGGTGAAATTGAATAAATTAAGGTCCCAAGATAAATTTTAAAAGTTACGGGACTCAATTTGAGGAAAAACCGACATTAGGGACTTAAATTTAAAGAGAAATAACTTTAGGGACCTAATTGCAAATAACTAAAAGGCTGTGATGCTGATTAATAATGAACAATGATGTTCATACCCTGTAGGAATGTGAAATAATAGGAACACCAACATGGACGAGCTCGCGTGAATACAAAGAACCGGTCAAGTGGAATTCACTGCATTAACGGGTGAGTGGATTTACTAACATACCCGGTTGGGATGATGAGCACAACTTAAAATTTAAAACCAATTACCGGTTGTGAGTGAAAATTTTATATCATACCCAGTTGGGCAATGATAAGTACCTCGGTATGAAAACCCATTATTAAGTGGTATTTTAAACATCACTACTCAGAGGAATTGATGTGAAAATCATACGGAAAAACTACTTACCGGTTGTAAGTAGATCACACCCGGTTGGTATGATGAGACTTCCTTGAAGGAAGTTGAAAACCCGTTGATCGATTATGAACGGAGGTGTCCTTATACCCGGGTGGTATAATGAATAGAGAAAACATATGTTTTATCGGAAGTGCTCTCCCCTGACTGTGTGCCAATGCTTAAACAATTTGGGAGACCTTCTCGACGGGAGCTCGAATAGCTCTGATAGGTCGGGGCTCGGTTTTGGAACTTGGGGGCTAAATGCCCGATTTTGAAAATCTCGTACAATGGGCCCAAGGCCAATTGGCACGAGTAGGAGCTCGTAAACAAACATGATATATGTGCCATAAAATTTAATAAGTGAATTGTTTGGCCATGGAACCAAGATAGTACCGACATGCTCAGTCAACTAGCGGCAGTGCGACATGACCGGTCGACGAACCAATCAAGAAAAATAATTGCGGGTTGAGTTAAGAGTTGGGGCCGTTGGACTAGTGGCACCACAGATTACATGGCAATATGAGAAAACATTGTTTGTGCATGCACTGTGAGTATGGGATCATCAAGACTCCCATGAGAGGTAGTGATGCATCCTAAGGGCCCTGTACGACCCGATGAGTATAAGGGCAGATCGTCGTTCCAGGTGTCTGTGCAAATTCTAGAGTAGCACCAAGCGCATGAGACCGGGGTGGGGATAGGATGAGGTCTCTGTCCTCATACGGATACGAAGAAGTGATTTTGGGATTATGGGTCGGATGTTGCGTACATCCACTCATTCCCAGGGTAGAAGTGGTCGTACTTCTATCCGGGTTACAGGAAATTTTGGTTTGAAGCCACTAGTAGGTTCAGTAGTGATACTGACTTACGAATGTGTGTAACCTTCATGATGAAGGATGTGTGTTGGGTGATGACACACAGGTAACTAAGAAATAATGGAAAAACCAAAATTTTTAAATGAAGGGATTTTTGAAAAGAAAAGAGTCTGGCACATTCCATATAAATGTTTTTCTTAAAAGTTAAAAGTAGACCTTTAAAAACCCATTCACTGAGTAGTCATACTCACCCCCTCCCTTGTCCCTTTTGGGAAATCCCGGAAAGCCTACCCTGAAAGACAATCAATTAAGATGCCTGTAAGATATGTATGTAAAGTTTTAAATTTCATGCAATTTTGATTATGCTATTCCAGGAAATGGTGTAGGTTTAAAGGACGCCTTACTCTTTACGGATTATAATAAGGGGAAACCATTTAATAAACCGGGAGAGTGGCGGGTTGATCATGGGGATCTGACCAAACCGGGTTGAGGCGTGACAACTAGAGTGGTATCAGAACCTGTTTACTTGAATACATAATCAAGACTAGAAAATATAGTAATTAATAGGATTTATTCTAAAATTTTCAGATGGCTCCTAGGAGAGGAACCTAGAAAACTTGGAAAGGCTCTATCCAACACCCTACCTCCGTAGGAAGACAACCCTAGAAGCTTTCCAAATGCTTGAGACCATGCTGAAATGTCAAAAGACCAAATGAGGAAGTATCTTGGAGAATGGTGCTAGGACCTATTGGTGGCACAACTCTAAGTATGGAGGAATACATTTATCAAGAATACCATAGCTCCTTAGTTATTTTGCAACCATTTCCTGTGATAGGGCTGAAAGCCTAATCTTTTGTATCCCTCTGTTAATAAAATACTCAAATTCTCAAAACTCTCTCTCATGATGATGCAATCTTGTTGAGAATATGGCCTAAGGGAAATAAAGCAAACCCACACTATCCTGGAAGCTAAGGAAAAGTTACATCCCAGTTATGGAAGATGAATAAGGGAATTAAGAAACCTAGGAAGACTCTTACCATGACCCTTTAGCAAAGGAGATTCAGTAAGAAAATTGTCAAAGTGATTAGACTCAAAAACGGTAGAGCACCAAACCAATAGTAACCTTGGAGATGCCCTACTCGAAGGAAAGAAGGGACCATAACAATCCATGTAAAGGAATAACCTATTACAAGTATGAACGATTGAGACATTACCTGAAGAAGTGCCCAACCCTACTAAGGACAAGTACCAAGATAAACTATTATAGGTGTAAGGAAAGAAGGGGTGTTTCACACCTCATAAATTCAGGGCAATAACTCCTCAAAGGCCACGAAGGACTGGGGAGCGAAACCATGGAGTTGGCTAAGTAAGCGGTTCACCAAGAGGTTAAGAAATGATGAGGTAAATGCAAATTTTAAATTTCTTCTTAAGAAGGTCAACCCGAGAAAGATACCTCAAGAGTAGGGATAAGGTACATGGGAAATATATCTAGAACCCTCTCATAAGGGGCAAACACAAAGAAATGTCCTCTGGAAACTCTAGAGAATGGCACAATGAGAGTGAAGAAGAGAAGGAATACACTGGGAAAGGGAACTCTGGAGGGATGTATACAACTAAGTACCTTGAAGGAATCATTGGATTGGCAAATGGAAATAACGTGAAGTGTAAGGCACCAACCCACCATTAGAAACTTCTTGATGGAAGGATGTATTGGAGGCCAATTATGACCTACCTTGGAAGAGTAGTAGAGCCAAATAATGGGATGTATTGGAATGAATCACCTTGGAAAACATAATGATGCCAAATAGGGCCAAGGAGAATAAATGACACCCTAAGAAAGACCAGGAGGTAGAAAGGACTACACCCTAAAAAGGTCAGTGAGATGGATGTTAAGGATAGGAGGACTCGAGAAACAACTGCCCTAAGAAACTTAGACCAAACAAATGGTGGAGGCAAAGCAGTTAATGAACAAATACTCGGGAAAGCCATAATGTTAGTTCTAACAAAGAAGAGAGAGGCAGAAAGGTCAAATACTCGGGAAAAGAAGGATGCAAGAAATCTTTAAAAGGACCAAAGGCCAATTAATGACTAAACTCAAGCCAAGAAAGGAATAGGCAAGCCTCTCCCACAATGATCCTGAAACAAGGAAGATTTGTATGCTCCTTAAAGAAATAGATAGATACTGGGTATGAATAAGGATGCAAATAGAGCATAAATGATGTGCCTACAAGATTTGAGGAGTAAAGGTAAATAGGAGAAGATGACATCAAGGGATGTCATTTAAGGGTAGAAATCCCCTAGAGCAAATGTAAGAAAAGAATGTCAGGCGAAAGGCAAAGAATCCTACCAAGGAAGGAAGCCCCGGAAAAACATGCGTATCCCAATTAAGAGGAAATGGAACCAACCCTTATTTAGGAAATGTTTTCCAAGGAAGGAAGTATTGTAATGGTCCAGTGTAACCTATTTGGAGAGAATAGGAGAACCATGTAGAAAGAGGAAAACTAGTAACGACGGACATCCAAAGATAATGAACAAAACCCTAAGAAAGGATGAGATGTAGTAAAGACTACACTCTATGATGGACAATAGGATGGGCATGAATACAGCTGCCCAGACGATAGGACCAGAAAAATAAAGAGAAAGAGACAGTTAAAGAACTGGTCTTCAAGAGAACCATCGAGTTAAACCACAACAAAGAAGGGAGAAGTGAAAAGGCCAAAACATTGGGAAAAAGAACGAAGGAAAATCCTTAAAGCAATCGATGGCCAAAACCGGGTTTATAGACTTAAGACAGTTAAGTGAGCCTCACGAAGGGCGAACAAGAGAATTTCAAACAAGAAGGATGTGAACCCTCCTTAAATAGAAATAATCTAATGAATTAGCACTAAAAGATGCTGTGACAAGTATGAATGAATGGACAACCCATACTAAGGTAATAAAGGAAAGAATGTTCAAGAAACGTTGTGAAAGTAAATCCCCCAAATAAGATGTGGCCTAGAAGGAATAACCACAATTGGTAAGACGGGTCATAGTCCACATGCGCATATGAAGCTTAAAGAGTGGACGATCAAGCATAGGGTGGAATGCACGTAATAAAACTAATAATCAGAAGTATCCCATATAAGGAATAAGGGATAAAACAAAAGTTGTGGATAGAGAAGGATTCAAAGAAAATAGATGCCCTAACATAGATAAGGGTGCAAAGAAAGGGAGAAAGAACCATACAATAAATGATAAGGAGGTTGAGCATGTAACTCCTAAGATGGAAATCTCTATTGTAAGAGACATAGTAGAGAACAAAACTAGAAGGAGTGAACCTTCCCAAGCAAAGTAATCGACACATAGATCAAAAGCAATTATTGTAGAATAAAGAATCACGAAGTGATTTATGAGCAAGTAAAAGTGGATTAAGGAAAAAGGAAGTCATTGAATAAGGGATGTCACTAAAGAAGAGAAAGGACATAAGAAGGGAAAAAATCCTCCTATGTCAATAAAAATCTGGAAACACAATGATTGGAATTGAAAGGACCCAATAAAAACATTTGGAAAGGATGAGTAGGTAAGAGAAATCATGTGGTTATGTGAGACATAACTTCAAAGGCATGATGGATGAGAGGATAACGGTAAAAAGGAAAGTTGAGGAATGCTATCAAAAGAAAAGAGGGATGAAGTTATATGATCCCTAAAAGGTCAAAAAAAAAAAAAAGCTAAGAGAGACCCTCAAGGAGATATTCTAGAAATCTAATGGACAAAGACAAGTCCTAGAAAATGCCATGCTGTAAGGGTTATGTAAGCCCAATAATCCCGAGGAGAATATGACTCAAAGTAAGGAAGAGTCGGCTAATAAGCATGACGAGGTCAAATATAAAAATTTGGACCGAAGTGATAATAGACAACGAATGGAGAAAGGGTCAAAATAGGACGAAAAAGTGATAATAAAGAAACCGTGGAAACAAGTACGTAACGCCCGAAAGAACATTGAGCTAAAGGTTTCAACGACCAAGGGGTTAACTAGACACGGGAATGGTTAGGTATCTTGAAATTCCCAATCTTGAGTACAGAACCTCAAAGGAAAGAATGTGCTCTAAGCAAATAAAGATATAAATCTAAGAATATACCCTAAAGTAAGGAATGTCTCATTATGATAAACTCCATGGAGGGAGTAAATAATATAAAGGAAAAGAAATTCCTTAAGTGAAGGATGTAAAAAGGACTAATTGAAAGAACAAGAGAAGAGTTTACATGTTAAGCAAACAACAAATGGACATCAAAGAAAATGGTTCCTCATGCAAGGTTGCAAATTAAGTTTTGGGGACAAAACACCTAAAAGAAGGGGAGAGTTGTAAACCCCGCATTTTTTAGTTAAGGAAAACCGGGAAAGAACCGGTCAACCCGAGTAAGAAAACTGAGCCGGTTTAGAAACACAATCATTTGGGAGCAAGCAATTTGGAAATTTACAACTTATGGGTGATCCAAAGGATTCATTAAACCTTGGAAAAGAAATTTAAGACAAATTAAAAAAGAAAAACCAAATTGGTTCAAGTGAATAAGAATCCATAAGAACTTTGAAGTTAAGCGTGCTTGCTCGAGAGTAGTGTGAGGATGGGTGACCTCTTGTGAAGTATGATTTTTTTTGTAACCTGAAATTTCGGTCAAAACTTTTTATGAAAACGTACGCGTTATCATAAATAGTCATAAATTAATATATATTAAATTATTAGAATTAAATCTCTCCCATTTAATATACGGTTTTACACCTATATAAAGAGGTCATCCCTATTCATTCTCCTCACACCCGAACACTTCTCTCTCTCTCTCTACTCTTCTATTTCTCGGTGAAGCTTAAACTAGAGCTTCAACTTGAAAAGTTAGCTATCTGATAGCAAACTCCATTCAATCCGAGAATCACTAGAAAAGCACCGACATGATGGAATAGTGAAGCAGCTCAAGCGGATCGAAGTTGCCCTGTTTTGGCTGAGTTGAAATTAGCCATTTCAAGCCCTACTTAGGCCAAACCAAGCCTTTCCAACACTTCCTCTGCCCTCCCACGGCCGAATTAGGATTGAAAGGTAAGCCAATTCGGTTCCACTCTACAATTTTCTGTCGGTGTTTGAGAGAGAATCGGTAGAAATTCAATAATGAAATTCTAACTCAATTCGGCATCAATTAATGTGATTCTTGATTCTAGGATGAACCTCAAGATAAGAGCTATCTGTCTAGATCAAAAGCTTGGACCATTGTGCCCTTACCGGCGAAGCTCCGTTTGAGCTCGTTCCGACGTTAAAATCTGTGATTCAAAGTTTCTTAGAATCGTATGAACATGCATGAACTCAATTTCAACTCTAATTTCAATAATTAGAAGTGTTTGATCGGTCAATTTGATGAAATGAAATTCGGTAGTGTTGAAGAATTGAAATTGGGGGAAAATTGGGGATTTTCGAAATTCAAAGGGCCAAAATGCGATTTTATGAAATTGAGGGTCAATTGGGCATGAAAATAATGTTGGAGGATCAATTGAGGAATTTTGGAATTTTTGGGGCAAAACTTACCATTTTTGTAAAGGAAGGGCAAAATGGTAATTTTGGAAAAATTGCGGGACCAACTTGGAAATTTGCGAAATTAAACCCCTTTTTGGTGAAATTGAATAAATTGAGGTACCAAGATAAATTTTAAAAGTTACAGGACTCAATTTGAGGAAAAACCAACATTAGAAACTTAAAGTTAAAGAGAAATAACTTTAGGGACCTAATTGCAAATAACTAAAAGTTTGGGTTTTCTCATTCATTGGAAATGAATGAAGGCTGTTATGCTGAGTAATAATGAACAAGGATGTTCATATCGTGTAGGAATGTGAAATAACGAGAACGCCAACATTGATGAGCTCGCGTGAATACAAAGAACCGGTCAAGTAGAATTCACTGCATTAACGGGTGAGTGGGTTTACTAACATACCCGGTTGGGATGATGAGCACAACTTAAAATTAAAAACCAATTATCGGTTGTGAGTGAAAATTTTATATCATACTCGGTTGGGCAATGATAAGTACCTCAGTATGAAAACCCATTATTAAGTGGTATTTTAAACATCACTCCTCAGAGGAATTGATGTGAAAATCATGCAAAAAAACTACTTACCGGTTGTAAGTAGATCACACCCGGTTGGTATGATGAGACTTCCTTGAAGGAAGTTGAAAACCCGTTGATCGGTTATGAACGGAGGTGTCCTTATACTCGGGCAGTATAATGAATAGAGAAAACATATGTTTTGTCGGAAGTGCTCTACCCTAACTGTGTGCCAATGCTTAAACAATTTGGGAGACTTTCTTGACAAGAGCTCGAATAGCTCTGATAGGTCGGGGCTCGGTTTTGGAACTTGAGGGCTAAATGCCCGATTTTGAAAATCTTGTACAGTGGGTCCAAGGCCAGTTGGCACGAGTAGGAGCTCGTAAACGAACATTATATATGTGCCATAAAATTTAATAAGTGAATTGTTTGGCCATGGTACCAAGATAGTATCGACATGCTCAGTCAACTAGCGGCAGTGCGACATGACCGGTCGACGGACCAGTCAAGAAAAACAACTGCGGGTTGAGTTGAGAGTCGGAGCCGTTGGACCAGTGGAAAAGTCGCTCCGAAGCCACTAGCGGGTTCAGTAGTGATACTGACTTACGATTGTGTGTAACCTTCATGTTGAAGGATGTGTGTTGGGTGATGACACACCGATAACTAAGAAATAATGGAAAAACCCAAAATTTTAAATTAAGGGATTTTTGAAAAGAAAGGAGTTTGTCACACTCCATATAAATGTTTTTCTTAAATGTTAAAAGTAGACCTAAAAATCCATTCACTGAGTAGTCATACTCACCCGTCCCTTATCCCTTTCAGGAAATCCCGGAAAGCCTACCCTAAAAGACAATCAACTAAGATGCCTTTAAGATAGGCATGTAAATTTTTAAATTTCATGCAGTTTTTATTATGCTATTCTAGGAAATGGTGCAGGTTTAAAGGATGCCTTACTCTTTACGGATTATAATAAGGGAAAACCCTTTAATAAACCGGGAGAGTGGCGGGTTGATCACGGGGATCTGACCAAACTGGGTCAGGGCATGACAATGTTTATAGATGATATTCTCATATACTCCCTGACAGAAGAGGAGCACTAAGCGCACCTAGAGACCACATTGAGTACCATGCGGGAAAATTGACTTTACACCAAATTTTCAAAGTGTGAATTTTGGCTACAAGAGGTGGGCTTCTTAGGACATATAGTGTCAAAGGATGAAATGATGGTGAACCCATCTAAAATAGAGACCATCTCCAACTAGAAAGCACCCACCAGCCCAACCGAAGTACGTAGTTTCCTTGGACTCGTTGGGTACTATCGGAAGTTCGTAGAGGACTTTTCAAAAATTGCAGCTTCATTAACTCGTCTCACAGGGAAGGGAGTGGATTACAAGTGGGATGCTAAGTGTGAGGAGTCATTCCAGGACTCAAGTCTCGATTGACGACGGCCCCATTGCTGGCCTTACTCGACTCGGATGCCAGGGAGTATACGGTGTACAATGATGCATCCGAACAAGGGTTAGGACGTGTTCTAATGCAGTAGGGAAAGGTCATTGCCTGTGCCTCCTGACAACTAAAGCCCAACGAGAAAAACTACCCTACCCATGACCTCGAGTTGGCAGCAATAGTGTACGCCCTCAAGATTTGGCATCACTATTTATACAGGGTAAAATGTTGCATATACATCAACCACAAGAGCCTCAAATACTTCCTAACCCATAAAGAACTCAACCTGTGTCAGTGGAGATGCCTGGAGTTGGTAAAAGACTAAGACCTAACTATCGAGTACCGCCCTGACAAGGCCAACGTGGTAGCAGACACACTCAGCCACAAGTACCACACAGGAGTAACCTCGATAAGGACCAGCTACCTACCCCTACTAAGACAATTGCATAGCTTGAGAGTAGACCTCAGCCTAGACAAGGGCCGTTGTAGCCTAATGGCCAACCTAGTCGTACGACCCAACTTAGTAAACCAAATATGGACCCTGCAAAAGGAGGACGAGGAATTCTATCCGCATTGGAACCGGTCTACTAATGACCTAACCCAAGATCTCATAGTGAGAAGCGACGGATTAATGACCTTCAAAGGGAGGGTCTAGGTGCCGAACAACAAAGGACTGAAAATGATGATACTAGAGGAGGCACATGACTCAATGTATGCCATGCATCTAGGCATTACCAAGATGTAGCATACCATAAAACAAGGATACTCGTGGAAGGGGATGAAAAGGGATATCATAGAGTATGTGGCCAGGTGTCTATCGTGTCAACAGATTAAGGCCAAACATCATAAACCCTCTAAACTACTGTATCCCCTCCTAATCCCCAAATGGAAATGGGAACATATCACCATGAATTTTGTAACCGGGCTGCTAGTGACAAAAAGAGGTCAGGATGCAATATGGGTTATCGTAGACTAACTAAATAAGTCCGCTCACTTCCTACCCATAAGGGTGATAGACCCGGTAGAAAGGCAAGCTACCTTGTACGTGGTGGAAATTGTACAACTCCATGGGGTCCCCATAAGCATAGTATTGGATTGGGATCCGAGGTTCACCTCTCGGTTTTGGCCCAACCTACATGCTGCCCTCGAGATTAAACTCCACATGAGCACTGCCTTCCACCCTCAAACAGATGAGCAATCCGATCACACCATCCAAACCTTGGAAGACATGCTCCGAGCATGTGTTTTGATGATGAACAAGGGTTGGGAGGACTATCTATGCCTCATGGAATTCGCATACAATAATAGCAATCAAGCCATCTAGATGGCACCCTACAAGCCCCCTACGGGTGACCTTGTCGTACGCCCCTATTTTGGGAAGAGGTGGGGGAGAGAATACTTGAGAAGGTCGAGTTGATAGAGTATGCAACTGAAAAGATATGAATAATAAGGATCCAACTCAAGGTGGCTTAGGATCGGTAGAAGAGCTATGCCAACCACCGGAGGAAGGACCTAGAATTCGAGGTAGGGGACCGAGTATTCTTCAAAGTATTGTTGTGGAAGGGAATACTTAAGTTTTAACAGATGGGAAAGTTGAAACCAAGGAACATAGGTCCGTACGTCATAATTTAGAGGATCAGACCAGTAGCATACAAGCTAGAGTTACATCTGGACCTACAAAGAATTCTTGACATATTCCATGTGTCGATGCTAAAAAAAAATATGAGCTCGACCCCGGCCATGTGCTAGATCAACCGCCACTAGAGATTGAGGAAGACCTAGTCTACGAGGTAGGGCCGATCTGAATCCTCGGCCGACGAGAGAAGAACCTCGAGAATAAGAGGGCTACCTTAGAAGGCGATGATTGGGGAAATCCTTCTACTTTTGTCTCTAGCTTCCTCATCTTTCACCTACAATGGTTTTAGGGGAGGGAAGTGAGCTCATAACTCAATGGATGGGGTACTCATGTCGAGCCACAACCTGGCTTACAACTAAGATATTCCCCATAAATGAGGAAGTGATTTGTGAAAATTATTTTTTTTGTGGACCAAAATAAAAATTTGAGAAACTTGGAGGACTAATTTACAAATTTATGGAACATTAGAGATCAAAATGTAAAATTTGGAAATTTATATTGTTATCTTTAAATAAGAGTCCTTAGGAAAACAATTCCGTGTAGTTAGTTATATGTTTAGTCATTAAAAGACTAAAATGTAATAATAGGTCAACTTTTAAAAATAATATATGTACGTATGGATTAAACTACATATATAATCGAGTGATTTATAATGGATAAATTATGTTATAGGTCGGATGAATAATCTTATTCATAAAACTAAGTCGTTACAAAGAATTCACTAGGATATTACTATCCAAAGTCAAGGTGAGTGAATTTATTGGCATCGGATCCAATTGGACTCGATCGATTTCATACATAAATGTTGAAAAATAAATTATAAAATCATGTGAAAGGGGAAAGTACTTTTATGAAAATAAGTTTGGTAGAAATGGAAAATGAATATATATTAAAAGTGATACAAAATTTATTTTATTGAACGGATAATCACCTAATATTTTTATATGATGAAGCCCATGGGACGATTCTTTTGAAATGATGTATGTGCAATAAGTTAAGATGAGAAAATAAGTCTATGTATTTACATCATTGCGCTTGTGTATAAGTAGAATGGGATTCGAGAACCATTGGATGCCTAATTTGAACTTAAATGGTACATTAAGCACTACAAGAAAATGTTGTGTGTAATAAGTGGTAGATTTTGATTTTGAGTATGCTAGGAAACCGAGAGGAATGGCAGTTGGTACGTGACCACATGTTAGATGAATATGCTTGTTTTCTTAAATGGGAAAGTTATATTAGAAATGTTTCCTCAATGTAAGTCATTGGGATGAACAATTTCGAAAAGAGTTTGAAAATAGGAATAGTTTTTAAAAGTATTGATTGGTGCATAAAGTGTGAATGTTTTAAAAGTGTTTAAATGTTTCCATATGTTTTGTTTTGTGTAGGTTTGAGATTAAGTTCATGAATGCATGGTTTCAGTCTACTCATTTATTAAGTATTGTTGGGTCCCTTAACAAATATTTCAAGAAAGTAGGAAAGATAATAGAAGTACAAGTGTTAGACTAATAGTAACAAGTTGAAAAATCGAGGTAAGATTATTACTCGAATACAACATATAAATATCCAAAAAAGATTTCCCGATGTAGATATTTTAAAACATTTGTGATTTTAAAATTTGGTTATAATTGTGAAACCCATCCTCTTAGACCAAGGGAATCGAGAAAAAAATCGGTAACTTAAATAAAGAAACTGAACCGTTTAATAAACCAAAAATAGTAAATAAGGTGTTAAAGTGGGAAATTTGAAAATCCCAAGTGACAAAAAATTTATAAAAATTATAGGGAAGAACCACGAGCTAAATTGGATAAGAAAATCGGACCGGTTCAGGGTGAACCAGACCTGAACCGGATTAAACCAGGGTGAACCGTGGTAAACTGGTTCAATGATTCATTTTTCTAGGTGGCTTAAAAAGATAAATTTGGAAAATTGATGCCATAATTAGATAGAAAATAAATTTAGACACTTTGAATTTTTAGAAAACGGGTCGAATCGGGCATGAACCGGCCGATTTTTGTTTTCGAATCACCAGACCAATCAACGGTCCAGCCGGTTAACGTACCGCTGACAGGTCAATGCCTAGTTAGCACGCACGACCAATCAGCACATGACGCGTGGTAAGGAGCGCCCCATCAGTCTCTCGGTCAGCGTTTGAAAGCGCTGACCAATTAGGGAGAGATATGTGTTCAATCAACAGACAACGGTCAACAGATGCCCGATCAGTAGCCACGCATACACAAGCAGGCAATGGGAGGCTACCACATGTCCATTCAACAGGTTAATGGCTAACGTGGTGGCTAAGTATGATCGCCATGTTAGCCGGACCAACCAATCACGTGCTTTCACATCATCGGTCTGCACATGCGAAACTCGCACGTGTGGAACAATGTCATCTTACTACTTTGTCTAATGACACTATTCATTGAGGAAAGATTTTTTTTCCTTTTTCAGCGAAGGAAAGTTTCTCTGATTTGGGCAATTTCTGATCAGGATGAGCATGACCAGTATGAAAATTAGTAGGGCAGAGGGTCCCTAAGCTTACTATATAAAGAGCTCCCCTCTGTTCATCCTCCAAACAGCTCAATTCTCCTCTTCCTCTAAAGTGTTCGGTTTTCTAGTGAAGCTCTAACATGGCACTTCCTTCAACCTTAGAAGAGAGAATTCGGGTCCTACAGACTCACAAGGAAGTCAACAACTTGATACCCACCTCCAACCGACCCAAGGATCGCCGTAGAAGTGCCGACGAGCCCAAATAGTGAAGTAGCTTCATCGATCCAAAGCTACTCTATTTTGGTCGATATGAATTCGGCCAATTCAGATCTCATGTGGCCGAATCCGTCAATTCAATTCAGTTATAGAGAGAGAAAGTGCCAGATTTCCTTGATTAATTCCCACTAATCCTGACACCAATTGTCAAAATTCTTAATCCTAAAAGTACCGTGAGGACAAGAGCTAATTTCCCAAATCAAGAACTCAGATCGCTGTGCCAGTTTTCGAATCTTTCTCTCTCTATGTCCAGTTTTCTGGTGAAGCTTCGATTGAGCATGTTTCAGACCCAAATTGTAAGACTCGTCCTTTGGGACCAAGGAAAAACTAAAAAAACAGTCGGTAAGATTTTCATGTGAAGAACTGAGCCAATTAATGAACGAAAAATGGTAAATAAGGGTTAATGTGAGAAATTGAAAAATCCCAAGTAACTAAAATTTCACAAAAATTGCGAGGAAGAATTGGGAAGTGGAAGTGAGGAGAGAACCAGACCGGTTCGGGGTAAACCAAACCCGAATCGGACTGAACCAAGAGGAATCATAGTGAACTGGTTCAATAATTCATTTTTATAAGTGGCTTAAAAATGTTTATTTGGGAAATTTTGGCCACCATTAGATAGAAAATGAATTTAGAAATTTTTAAATTTCTGAAAACCGGTTGGATCGGGTCTGAACCGACCAATTTTTGAACAAGACCAGTCAATGGCCTGACTGGTCAATGAACTAGACCAATCAACGGTCCAACTGGTCAACGGTCAACGATGCCCCATCATCAGCCATATAGACACAAACAGCTAATGGGAGGCTGCCACGTGACTGGTCAACGGGTCAACGGCTGACGCAACGACTGAGTTGGACTCCACGTTA